>OV928034.1:13585000-14835000 GCA_931315375.2 Opisthograptis luteolata
ATATTGATATTAAAATTATACGTTTGGAAACTAAACAAATGCGATAAATAATGGTACATGCGTGACGCCCGCTGCGCAGAAGTGAGTGGAGGCGAGGTATGCAGGTATTTTTTTCTATGTTTATGATGTTCTTTATACTGATGAGCGGAAGCGACATTTTTTTCTTATTATGATTTAACCTTTTTACATAATTTAAATAGGATTTTGACCTCGCTTGATGAATCAGAAGTATTTTCTTTTTTAATTGCTTTTAGACCTTTGACCGCTATCTCGACGGTGCAGCACGCATGCTTAAAAAGCACTTATGAACTCTTGCATTTTAGATAGATAAAAAAATTACAGCGATTGGGAAATACAGACTGTCAAGGAGTTCCACTCCTTAGCGGTTAGTTTGATGAATGTGGAAACAAAATGCTTTGTGCGTATGCGAGGAATGTCCATTGTCCGTCATACACCGATGGCGCTTCGCCGTTTAGCTAGATTTCATTTTTCAACACATTTTTTTTCTAATAAATACCTACTTTAGTTGCGGTTTCTATAAACTTATCAATTGTAGTGATAGTCCGCTCATTATACTTTAGTGTTCAGAGGTTTTTTTCTTACTGTTTAAAATACTGTTTATATTTAATGTCTAGTTAGTATTTAGAAAAACAATGTGAATGTGATCGCGTCCAAAAATGACTTGAGGGGTGGTTCTTACTTTTTCTTTTGCCGGTGTAAAGAGGTCATAACAGACATAGCTATTTTTACGTTTGATGTTTTAAAGTGATCACGTCATGTTTTTTAACCTACTAAAACAATTTGTTTTTTTTTAGCTAAGACGTTAGAGCGATATAACTGATTGTGTGGGCGCTATTATTGTTATTATAATATTGCATGATACGCAAAACGGAATGGCCAGCATAAGTGCCTGAGAGGCATTAACGTCAGTAGGTGCATTTCCCCCGAACACTCGAATAGGCACGACATGCCACGACGCGTGTGCAAGCTGCCTCTAGATCTTACGATAGCGGGGATTTGCATAATACTGCAGATTTTTTTTTGCAACAATACTAACGAATAAACCTGGTTATACAGTAAAGTATGTGGGGAATAAGTTTAAAGCTCCGGGCTTGATGCGGGCGGGCTGCACCGCAAGGCGTCAAATGTGCAGAGGTCTCTGTCGCTCAGTTGATGTTTGAAAGAGATGTAATGCGTTGCGGTGCGGCCCGCTCTATCCCTACTAATATTATAAATGCGAAAGTAACTCATGTCTGTCAGTCTGTCTGTCTCTACAGAACCGATTGAAATGAAATTTGGCACGGAGATCGTTTGCAACCTGAGGAAGAACATAGGATACTTTTTATCGCCAGGATACTTTTTGAGCCAATAAACTTATAAAATTTGCCAGTTATTATTGGCAGTACTTTTAGCAGTGCATTGCCGCTCAGGTTTATAAAACTGTCGAAGTTTAAAATTCTGGGTGGCACCACAGTATATAAAGAACAGTAGATTAGCTAAGGCCGCTCGACGAGTTAATTGCCTACTCTTGCGGTGACGCATAGGCGGCGCGTTCCGTACTGAGTGCATGGCCACGGCCCTGGCCACCTCCTTTCGTTTATGTCACGCACACAGCGTGAAAAGTGCGTGCGTACACGGTGCCGCTACTCACGCACACATTCTAACCGGCGACGGCCGATTTATATGAAGCTGAACTACTCCTTTACTATGGTGGCACTGAATTGTGATGGGCAACTGCTATGACGCTGACCATCAGGCGTCGTAACTCGGTTAAAAGTAAAATAAACAGTAAATAAAGTTTGATCGTTTGCTCAAGCCTCTAGAATTTAATCGACGGATCCTAATCAGATCTTATGGATATAATATTAATATGCGATGATAAAAATTATGTCTCTCTATAAAATGCGTCGTTCACATAGCGTGTGGGTTTTACCACCAATTTCATGAACGGTTTTCAAATCGAAGTAGGTATATATCTATTAAATAGCTATTTTTTTAGTTTATCTGTATATTCGTTAGTATTTTTCCACCGTTATTTACCACATCATAAAAAAATGCTAAATAAAATTATTTTGATGGCGTTTGACGTTCAGTCACCTGATTTAAACTGATGGTGCACGTTCGCCCTTTCCCCTACCATTCCCAGTCTTTCCACTCCTCTCCAACTCCAAATTTTTCAAAATTTGGAGCAGTGTAATAAATAGATTAAATTGGTAATACCAAAATGTGTCATCAGCTGAAGAAAGAATTTGGACATTGTTGTCTGACGAAAAACAGCATGACTTACGTAAAAAAGATTAAAAAAAACTGATGGTGCTGGTGCCACCATACATTTAGATAAGAATCTGGTTCTCAAGTGACGCTGCCAGAAGACACAGATAGGTGTTAGATAGGTGCCTGGCACTATCAAGCTAAAGCTTCATATCAATCTAAGGCTTCATCACAATGTTTTCCTTCCAAAAATACTAAGTTATAGCGTATGCCTTGTACCACGATTATAAGGTCAATTACAGGTCATGACCCAACTTTACGATCGTAATGATATTATAATGTAATTTAATTTTTCCTTTTGCAGGTAAGTAGGGCATCGCAGGCGATTTGCCTCCCCGGCCACCACGAGTGAGTAAAACCTGAGCCAACATACGACTTTAGTTTTCATAACGATGAAGGTATAATGTGATTATGTTATGAATAATATAAATAATGGTAAACGTAAACGAATGGTAACATTAGGCATGAACGATACAAAATTGTGTTTAAATATGGTAAAGTCGCTATATTCGTTAATATTCATGTTCCCATATCCCAATGAGTACAACCAAACAAGAGAAATCTTATTAGTCATCATTATCAGCCTTTCACGTTCCCACAGCTGGGACTCTGGCCTTCTCTCAGATAGAGAGTATGGGCTGTAATCTACCACGCTGGCCCAGTGCGGGTTGGTAGATGTCGCTTGCCCTTGAATGTTGCAGTTCTTGGGCATGCCGGTTTCCTCCCGATGTTCACTGGGCCAGCGTGGTAGATTACAGCCCATACTCTCTCTCTGAGAGAAGGCCAGAGTCCCAGCAGTGGGAACGTGAATGGCTGATAATGGATGGATGGATTTTTGCGATTTTTTTTTTTTACTTTTCTGTTTCTACCAGATCTTCATGAAGTACCCCACTCTGTCGCCTGCGGGATGAGACCAGGGTTTCAAACAATCATAAGTAAGTAAGAAAAGTCAATTCGTAAATTTTACAACACGTAAATCTTATTAGTCCCTGGTCCTTACCTTCCCTTATTACACACACTCTAAACTCAAATATATTAAACGCGGGGGGATGATGTATGTTTCGAAGGGGGTGTGGGGCTAAGGGTAGGGGGTGTACAAACAGCAAAAGTTCACGTTGCCTTATCTCATCTGTTTGACGGATTCGTAGAGACAAGAGTATTCATATTTTATGTAGATAAGTGAGGTCGGCAGAGGTACTGCGCTTTTGTTTTCGTTTTAATATTGTGTAGGGTAATTTTAGTACTGTTAATTATGTGTTTGAAGGATGGTTCATCAAGATTGGTCAGTATGGGGTAGTCTGAGACTATCCTTTCAACAATATTATAAATGCGAAAGTTTGTGTGTGTGTGAATGTTTGTTACCACGTATCGCCGTAACTACTGAACCGATTTTAATGAAATTTGAAATGGAGATAGCTTATACCCTTTTTATCCCGGGAAAGGTTCCTGTGGGATAACGGGAAGACGCGGGTGAAACCGCGGGACGCAACTAGTATGAAATAGAGAAATGTGTTTGAAGGAATCGTTTTGTTGCCTCCATTTTAGATATTAAACAAAAAACAACGCGATCAACTCAGCATGGTGCTGGTTCTTTTAACCAACGCAGTGTTAAATTAAACATTAGTCATCTTATTTCATACAATTTCGACTACGGATCATAAACCGGTTCTAATTTGACGATTCAAATTCAAATTTTTGGACTTTAGCAGTACAAAATACAAAATCCCGTCACCTTGAGATGTTGGATGTTAAATCTCTGCAAAGTTTCACTGGAAGTACTAACTTGGAGGTGTTTAGAGTAACAAAAAAATAGCACATTATTACTGCAAAATACTATGGCTATTTACGAGTATATGTCTATGCTATTTATATGTTATGTCTATTGCGTCTGACAGAATTCTCGTTTAGTTCTAAGGAGGATTGATGTTTTTTTATTTTAATGTTACTATTATTTTTATGTCCTGTCCTGAATGTTTGACGACCGATGTGGCGCAATGGGCGGATAGCCGACTGTGAAGCGTGAGGTCGCGGGTTCGATTCCCGCTACAGGACATTGTGCATTGAAAAAAAAAAAGCGCAAGTATTTGTTCTGCGTCTGGGTGTTGTGGATCCCCGATCCTCGTAGTTTCTGATACCCTAGATACAGGGAGACCTAGTTAGGGGTCAGAGCCTATGTATGTGATTGTGCGGGCATTATTATTATTATTATTATAATGTGATCCATAATTTAATCAATGTTGTTAATTTTAATTAAATATGTACCGTTCTGACCTGCCTTGTGTAACGGCCAAAGTTATATGGCCAATAAATATTTCTATTTTTTTTTTTTCTATTCTATATTATTCTATTTATGACGTATTCTCTGAACTCACGCACTAACCTACGCCGCCCAAGATCCCGGGGCGGCGCACTGATAACGCTCGCTATTTAATCACAGATAGCACAGCGGGGCGGGCGGCGTTATCGCCCGCGGCTTATCGAGCCCGCCCTGCCTTATCACACTCTGTATATTTTCTTATCCGTTGCTTTCAAGGGCGGTCGTGTTTGTGTTAAGAATTATTTTGATTAAGCTACTTGTAGGTAATATTAAATTAATACCTAAGCATAATAATATGGGCAATGTTTCCAGTGATTTAACACATAAACTCTCAGGGTAGTGATGCGACACGAGCCGTTTTTCAATCGAGTTACCGAGTCAACTCGGCGCGCCGAGTAGATTCGATAAGCGCTACTTTACAAGGTAGGTACAAGATAAAAAAAAAATCAAACACTACTACTCTAGTGACGTAGTAAAGTAACTCAAGTAACAAAATCCTACTCGAATCGCATCACTATCGCAGGGTGACGAGCGCATAGTATAACATGTTCATACCAAGGTAACTCAACTGAACGTCATAATATCAGGATTCTATTTTATCTTTCACTGTTCCCATCTGTTTTCCGCCACAAAATCTGATAATGATCCATATCTGTTTACTTGCGAACTTCAACGCACAATATAAAAGATAAACAGTAACTTAACATCCATGACGGAAAGTTGAGCAGTGATAAGCATGCAATATAGAGACGCAACCATCACCATCACCAGCTAGAAGACGTCCACTGCTGAACACAGGCCTTGCCCTTTATGTAGTGATGATGCCTTGGTGGTGGTGACGTTGCCTTGCGATCCCTAGGTCGTGGGTCCAAATGCTAAAAAAGGCTTCAGTTTTTGGTTTTCAATGTAATTCTATCCTACTTTTTTATATATTAAATGTGGAAGTTTATGTTTGTTTGTCAATACCATGTAGCTTCGTAACGCCCAAACTGATTTTGATAAAAATTCTATAGTGGTTAGGTCTATGTAAAGGATACTTTTACCTCTGCCTAATCAAATAAAGTCCGCAGGTTTTTCTGCACGCAGATAATGTCTCATAATATATGATGTACTTATAAATGATAAAAGTTGACATACTGGTCATGTTTATATAAAGCTTTATATCCGTCTGTTTGTCCCAAAGAGCAATAAAACCAATCGGATCTGTATCTCAACAGATAGTAGACAATAAATAGATAGTTTTTATCTGTGCAGCTTTGAGTTGTAGAAAACAACGGGTTGTAGGTGAACTCACAGTTCGGTATTATTATGTAGGTACTAAACTCAAAACTTTTTCTTCCTTCTTCATTATTTTTTCTTCTTCATGTTACTTATTAAAAATTTAACGAATAGTGATGGCGCAACGAACCAAAGTGAGTCTTGGCCTCCGATAACAAAAGACGCCACTTCGCTCTGTCCTGCGCCACCTCCTGCCAGTCCTTCACCTGGAGCTCGCGCAAGTCCTTCTTGACTTCATCATTCCAGCATCAGATAATTTTCTGTTTTTCACTGCTAAAATTCCTATGAGTTTTAAAGCGATGATGTCTCAGCGGTGATGGTCGTGGGTTTGAACCCTACAACGAGCTTGTGCTTTCGGTGAAGGAAAACATCGTGATGAAACTATAGCTTGGTGGTAGGGCATTTTCTAGTGCTCGCCTGGCTAGCTACCACCCTGTCGCCAAGCACCTATCGGTGTGTTCCGGCAGCTCCACTTGAGAGCCAGTGCCCAATCCAGGTGTAGCGTGACACCAAACGCAAAACTAATTAAACGTACATACAACCAAAATGCTCTTCACACTTTTTGAATGAACCGTTATATCGTAACTAATACAAGTCAATTAAATTATTTTATATTTTATTATAGTGCGTATCTAATAAAAGTGTGTTTATTTTACTTTCTTTATACTTATATATTTAAATATATTCTAGTTTAATTTTAAGACTTTTAACATGTTTAGCATGCCAGTCCCATCGTAACATAACCATGTAATCAATAATCCAAAAATAACTGGCACAGAGATATAATCTGTAAACATAATAAAGAACAATGGCCAAAACGGACCCGAAGTCGTATGAAAACGGTTTATATACAATAATTTTTTTATTTCTTTACCTATTAAGATTATACAAACTATATTTTAAAGAAAGTGTAGAAAAAAAGATATTGATTATTTAACATGGGAGTTTCGAAATTTTTTAACTTGCACGATGCTCGGATGTTTTGAACGCACCCCGCATTTTCTTTTTCATTCCGATTCACGATTTGGAAGTCGGCCCTACTTAAATTAGGTCTATGAAATCAAACACTATTTACTAAATATGAACAAAAACTAATCTTTTTAATCTATGTAGTAGCAAATTGATTGTCACTGTCAAGTAAAATTGACAAACAGATTGCGTTCAGGTCCAGGACAGTATGAAAAGTGGCCAATGTTCTTTGAGTTAACCAATTCAATCCAATCCCTCAATTTATCCTGAACTGTGCACTTTGACCGATACACACGGGGCGACAAGTCAACAAGCTTTATTTACTACCATTCGTGGCCGTATCGCAAGGACTTCCGGTTGTTCGCCTGCTAATTAGACTTATCGTACACCAATTAATTATTTATTAGCGAAGCTTATCGCTTCACTACGCCATCTTTACTCTTAACACTATGAGTGCAAAAGTGTGTTTATTAAGCTCCGACGCAAAAAGCGTGTTATAAGTTTATTGTCGATATCTGTCTGTATGTGTCATCGTAGCTCTTAAACGGATGGACCGATTTCGATGCGGTTTTTTTTCATTTGAAACTCAGTTTCCTTGCTTGGAGATTCTTCCTTCGCGCGGCAACGGAGCGACGGACGGTGATTTTCTTGACGGTTTAAAATGATCATAAATATTGAATTAAACATATTGCTGACATGCGACATCTACCAACGTGCACTGGGTCAATGTGGTAGATTACAGTTCATGCTCTCTCTCTCTTTCTGAGCGAATACCTTAGTCCTAGGAAATGATGATGATAAATAAGCAAAAGATTAATGTTGCTGCAAAGCCATATAAAAATTAAAGTGTTCTACCTACGTAATAGATCACATATACATTTTAAATTACCCACTGGTATCGAATTATACGCTATGCTCAAAAAATGCAGCCTAATCGGCAGTTTAACCTATTCACTACGAAAAGATACATTAAATTCGCATTTCGCCACCCATCAATTGTTCGGAGTAACGTTAAAACAAAATATATGGCCCATAAAAATGTTAATACAGTAATGCAACTGCACATTTCTTGTGTGTGTAATTTGCCACGTTTCTAACTAAAAATGGACGATGCGTTTGTGGTTTTAGCTGTAAGAGATAGCGGTTAGCAAAATGGTGCCGCTTGGATCGCAAGAAATTGTGGTTACTCACTTTCGAGCGTCGTTTTGTAGGTGACGATGGATTATTATGACGAATTATGTATGTAAGTAGTGTGATTTTATTCTAATAATTTTTTATTTTTTTATTTTAGGAAACATAGGGCATCACTTACAAGTCTTACAACTTATAGGAAAACCTTAACATATATCAATTCGGACAGAAAATTTAATGGTATCCGTACTAAACGACAAATTTCAAAAGCAATGGGGAAATAATGTGATTCTACTTTAGTTTTCTGGCATCTTTATGTTCTGGATACTGATGTTTTTTAAACCTTATCGTCGCATTAAAACTACTTTTTAAAGTCTTCTTTTCACATGATTTAGAATAGTTACTTTGGTGTGTTTTAATTATGATCATCATCATCATCATCAAGCTGTATCAGTCCACTGCTGGACATAGGCCTCTCCCAAGGTAAGCCACTGAGGCCGGTCTTCGGCTCTTCTCATCCAATAACTGCCAGCCACTCGGCGCAAGCTGTCGCTCCACCTTGTCGCAGGACGTCCCACACTACGTTTTGCCAAGACGCGGTCTCCACTCAAGAACACGTCTTCCCCGTGTGTTTTAATCGCTTCAGCCTATACCTTAGGTCCATGTCCAGCGAGTGCAGTACGTACTCGAAAATGGCCGTTAAGGAAATGGGACATGTAAATGAAGCTATTGGTACCACGAACTACACGACACCGATACCATTTGTAAAAATTATCGCCCAATAACGTATTATTTGGAAGATATTTTGATATTTTTGTCAGAAAAACCAATTAAAAAACTTATCATGACTTACCGCCATCTTGAAAAATTAAAAATTATTAAACAAATAATAATTAAATTATTTTGTAGCCGTAGTAGCGTTATGTTACACAGAAATCCAGTTTCCAGTCCAGGTGTAGCGTGGCGCCATCCTCGACCACATCGTCACTTAACATCAGGTGACTTGTGGTGAAATGCTACCCTGTAAATATTAAAAAAAAAACGCGTTTTTTAATATGGCTGATATTTTTATACCAATCTCCATAAAAAATGTTTAAAATTTCTTTATATTAATACCACACTACTTTTAATTTAACAGCGACTTTCCTAAAACGATGACCACACCAATAAAAGCCATAAATCTCGATTCCCATAAACAGAAACCGCGTAACTAACTTTTGACAAATAGACGCAAGACATAAACATAAATAAATAATAATAAGTTAATTTAAATTATATGAATAACGTTTCTCTACATTATAAAATTCAATTCCAAAAAACAACATAATGCATAATAACCTGTCTCTTTTCACTGTTCATAAAAATAATAATGTCGTTTTGTGGCCATTAATGTCTGTCAGTTGAACAAACTGTCACGGGTTTTGTGGATTTAAACAATTTTTATGTTATTAAATATGTCAAAACGTGAATAAAACCGGTAATTTGTTCGAATAATTGATTACATTATTAAGATTTCTGTGGGGCCTATGTCTATTAAACACGCCAAGTGCGAGAAAAACTTGCGCGTCAGGGGTTCCGTCATTAAGAAACCTTCTAGATTCTGACAAAAATGGGGGTAGTACAATCTTTGTTCTCTGTAACTGATATAGAAAAAAATAAACAAAAAAGAATTGAAAAAGAAAGTTTACAATCAAATAAATAAAAAATGCAACGTGTGTGACGTGCCGCTTTTAAAATTGTTTCGTTTAATCCTAATCTATAATCAATTATGTACATAGGTATTTTGTAAGGCAATTGATCTATTCTTGCAAACGTTGATAGGATTTTTTTTAAGCAACTTTGTGAGTGAGTGCGTGAGTGAGAATACACTCTCAAAGTAAACAAGTAACTAATAAATCACATTTTACTGCTTCTCGATGAAATGTCCCAACGCTTCGCATAGAAAGGTAAGACAAATCTTAATAGAGCTTTGCATTTTAATAGTTGATAATTTTACATCATTGATGAAAATATACGATGATTGCGTCCTGAGAAAGCTCTCAAAGTATTAAAACTGCTATCGGCACTGCAGGGTGCGAAGCTAGTCTTAAGAGGACGCCGTGATAAACAATGAATCTGAAAATTAAATGAGCTCCATACAAAAACGCAAGCGAGCTGACTATTGTTATAAGGTCGTATGCGTCAAAAAAAGGTTTTTTTCGTTTAAAATGTTCTGTGAAGAATGTGTATATATCATACAAAAAAAAAATTCAACCCTTAAATCGATTTTGTATGCCTGTAAAATGAAAATCTTTTTTTTAGAGGGCAGTTTTCGATCATTGTTTCTCTGCTATGAATGTTAACCAATCGTGTTTTCCTTCTGACAAATTGATGTCAAAAACATGATCTTTAATGTACATGAATATTAACTCTGTATGTTTTGTAAATGCTGAGAAAAAAGGAGATCCCTCCCTGCAGCCAATATTGCCAATTCCTCGTCTTAATAAATAATTAAAGAAAGGCTGCTTCTTATCACAAGCTTTGGTGGCCAAACGGTAACGCGTGCGCCTTACAAGGCACCGACACCGAGTTCGAATCCTCTCGGCCCCGCACAGCTGTGACTTAATAAGCTATGTGTGGATTTATTATCACTCAAAACGGCGAAGGAAAACATTGTGAGGAAACTGGCATGTCTAAGAACCACAACATTAAAGGGCATGCGACATCTACCAACCCGCACTGGGCTAGAGTACTCTACGGCTCATCAAGACGGCCAGAGGAGTGTATACTGTATTTTTCGGAAATTAGTCCCAGCAGTGGGAACGTACATAACAGGCTGACGATGGTCGTGGTGCTGTTGCTATATCACTTTCGACAGGTATATTTATTTACTTATTTGGTAATAGGCGAACAGCCTGAGGCTGATGTGCCTATATCATGCTGTGTTGAATTATAGCAATGTCCAAAAGTTCAGAGAAAAGTCAATTCTGTAGCAAGGAAGCATTGTTCGTTCGCAACCACTTGTCCAGTCTGTTTTTAAAGGAATTCACTGAAGGTGCTGACACAACATCTTCTGGTAGTCTATTCCAGTTGTGCACCACTCTAAAAGCAAGGATTGGTGGTGGGGGTATTTGTTTTAGCAATTTCATTAACATTTTTTGAATTAATGAAAGCTCGTCATAGACCTGACGGTGTGTTCAGGCAGCCTTACTTGAGATCCAGTTCACAATCCAGGCATAGCGCATACCTTCGACCACAACGTTGTCTAACATCTGGTGGCTTGTGGCCAACGCTGCCTTGCAAGATGTAACAAAAGAAGAAAAAAAAGGATCTTATCTGTGCTATATAAATTGACTTAAACGGGCTACATTTCCCGGTAATATGGTGGCTGCAATATTTTCGACTATGGTTCGGCCATCCTAAAAATATATTGCAGGAGTTTGATCCTTAGCAGACGAGCCCCTATTGCCCTATAATTAATAGGTACCTTTAGAGCACTGAAAAAAGACCCTGTGGCAATATTTTTTTATATGTGAAACTATTCTTGTTGCGGCGTTTTATTATTTTAAATCGTTTTATTGTTTTATTGTGTTTTTTATTTGCCTTTTAAATTTTAATTTCAGTCGAAATTGTTTAACGTAAATGTATAGCCATAACAATAGACAGTATTTTGACACCACTTTTGACGTGACAACGTCTTATAATTCGATAGAGCCGGCTGCACGCACGAAAAAACATGACTCATGCGGCGTTACCTCGCTCTGCGGCGGTACCTCGCTCTGAGGCGTTCCATGTAAGGCTTGAAGTTCAAGCGAGAGCGCGGAACGAGCGACAAAGAAGCACAATCGGCCAATCGACGTTGTCACGTTCAACTATCGTCAGTAAACCGACTTTACAGACAACCAATTTTTTTAACCCGTTAGAGTATAGTCTGGCTTCATATCTTATTTCTTTCAATTAATTTAGCTAATTTTTTTAATGTAATGGATGTTAACTACCTAATGGATACAGGAATCTCATTATAGGAAACTTGAACAAATATTCTAGGTAATTATTTTTAACGAGAGCAATCTTTATTCATGAGAATCAAAGATTTCATTATATTTTTGTAGTTAATTTTTAATTATCTTATTACGATTATAATGTTAATAAAGAAGGTTTTCACTGGCCGGTTTAACATAAGTAGTTATTAAAATTCATAGGAAGGCGTTTACCCAGTGAATGATCAGCCTTTACCGAAGGTGCCTATCCAAAATCCGAATTGATACGATAAAGTTTATTGAATAAAATACTTATTTCTAATTTATCGTTTACTGCACTTCATTACAATACTATGAAGATTAGAAATTGTTTTTTTTGGTTGAAATGTGGCGTCCAATCCAAGTGGCGTCCAATCACTTGATAGTTGACACGATGTGTTTTTTACACGGCCCATCGTTTCTTTTGGATAGCTTTTTTTATAAATGAAATGTTTTACAGTGTCTTTTTCTAGTATTTTTTTTTCTTCTTTGGTCATATTTTAATGTAACTATTTTCTTTTATGTACAGTTTTAATCCTTAAATATTAAAAAGTTGTTTCACCCGCGTCTTCCCAGTATCCCGCAGGAACCTTTTTCCGGGATAAAAAGTAGCCTATGTATCCAGGGTGTAAGCTATTTTCATTGCAAATTTCATCAAAATTGATTCAGAAGTTACAGTGATAACACACATTCGCACACACACAACCTTTCGCATTTATAATACTTATTAGTAGGAAGGAGAATAAAGCCTTTTGTTTCTTTAATATCGTAACATATATATGCTTGTTTTGATTGGTAAAGTTGATGGAACATTTGGGACGTCGATCCTTTCTTTCTCTTTACCTTGACATTTGAAGACCAATAGCCGGGACCCTTCTGTCATTCCTACCTCCTTAATGCCATACTTTTTTAAGAATAGAAGCGGATACCATTATGGCTGTCTCTTCTTCTTCTTCTTGCCCTCTTCTCTTCTGGGGTTATCGCAGTATGATTTTTTTCCCCTATTAGCCGACAGAAGGTGCAGGACAGAGCGAATTGGCGTCTTTTGTTATCGGAGGCCAAGACTCACTTTCGGTTGTTGCACCATTTTAGTTAGTTAGTTAGTTATTAGCCCTCATCGCTTCATTCACCCCTCTTTAATTCAGATCGATCCTTATACAATCCATCCATCCATCTTTGGTCTACCTCTTCCCTTGCATCTATCAACATTCATGTTCATCACTTTGTTGGTTATGTGACTTTCATCCCTCCTCATAACATGTCCATAGCAAGCTAAACGATTCGCTTTCGGCTTTTCTGTCGCTGGTGTTTTCGATGCAGTGTTACTTATCAAAAAAAGCTATAACCCCTAAATATTCTCGACCATCCCATTTTCAGCAGATTTTTTTGGCACAAGCGAAATAATCGGCCCCATACGTTTTCCCGGCGAGTACATTTTGGCAAGCTCTCCCTTCGATACGGCAATACGGCGATACAGTTTATAGTCGGGCCTCAAAACGATAGTTTACTATAGATATATTTACATAGGACTGTTTAATATTTATGTGTAGATATGATCGTCATAAAACTGAAGACAGAAGCGGATTTACACATTTTTCAAGTCCTATGCTTTTGCTGCCCTTATCTCTACGATAGTTAGTGCCTAGTTTATTATTGTAAACCAGAATTACCACAATAATTATGAGACTAAATTAAAAAAAAAAGTGTACTTAATATCAGAAATTAAAACAATTTATATAACATCCTTACTATTTATTAGTAATTGCGAAAGTAACGTTATCCGTTCTTCGGTCTGTTTTGTTAACTCTTCACGCTTAAACCGCTGAACAGATCTTGATGAAATTTGGCACGGAGATAGCTTACACCATAAAAAAAGACATGGAATACTTTATATTGCGAGAAACTAGTCCGAGTAAGTAAAACCACGAGTCACAGCTAGCGCGGACGTAATTTATACGAATTTAAAGATCAATTCAGATCACTGAACCACTTCAGTGAATAAATGACTCCTTATTCGCAGCCGGCTACTCACCCACTCAACTAAGTGTCAACTTGATCCTTTCAGAACATTAAACGATAAGATGCGATATCAGTGGCGCCTGCGCCGATAACGAAACTTAACGAAAACACCCGACCGCGTCCGAAAACTCTCGAGCGCCGAAAGCTAAAACCTTTGGCGCCGAAGCAATCAGATTCACTGATAAATAATTATTTATATATCAAGAAATATTTATCAGTGAATTAGGTACGAAATCTTATTGGATACGTAATTTTATCTCTTTGTTTTTGAACCCTTTTAGTTATTATAGCTTTATGTCGTGATATGACTGTTGAACGTTGGGGATGTTATCTACAAATGCTATTGGATTGAATCTGAACAAGTTTTGATTCAAAAGATTAAGAAACAAAGACTTCCTTTTAGTCATCAAGCTTGCTACGTGACAAATATTTACATCATCATCATCATCATCAACTTTGTACGGTTCTACTGACCCAGGCCTCTTATTTCTACTGTGACGGACCTATCGGTGTGTTCCGGCAGCCTCACTTGAGAGCCAGTTCCCAATCCAGGTATAGACGCCACCTTCGACCACACCATCCCTTAGCATCAGGTGATTTGTGGTTAAACGCTACCATGTAAGAAGTAAAAAAGAACAGCTGGTCTTCTTTCGGAGAGAGTAGGCCCATAATCTGCTTCGATGGCCCAGTGCGGGTTGGTAGATGACACATGCCCTATTATCTCTCTCTGAGAGAAGGCCTATGTCCCAGCAGTGGGAACATAACGGGCTGATGATGATGCGGTTTTATTTACCTTGAAACGTATTCAAACATGCCTATCTGTACCATCATAACAGACAGACGGAGTTAATCTGGCGGCATCGTATCGGGGATCTTATCAGTGCGGCTATCGGACTAACGACGAGCCTTATCAGTGGACTGCGTGCGTCTGAGCCTTGGATCTTTAAGCTTTGGTAGAAGCTCGGTCTAGTTTTGTAATTTACAATATTTTTAAGGTTTCCTGGCTGCGTGGATAATGGATTCACAATAATCAGGCACGGAAAAAATCAATATCTTGAATAAGAAAATCGGTCTTTTATAGGATACATTTTGGAAAGTGTTTTTTTTAAATACTTACAAGGTAGCATTTGACCACAAGTCTCCTGTTGTTAAGTGACGATCCGGTCGAAGGTGGCGTCACGCTACACCTGGCTTGGGAACTGGCTCTCAAGTGAGGCTGCCGGAGCACACCGATAAGTGCTTGGCGACAGATTCTTAACATGAGGGTGTTAGCTAGCCAGGCGAGAACTAGAAAATGCCCTACCACCAAGCTATGGTTTCATCACGATGTTTTCCGTCACCGAAAGCTCAAGCTCAGTGTAGGACTCGAACTTAGTCCTACGGATCGCAAGTCGATGGTCACTACCACTGAGCCCTCGTCGCTATATGTGCGATGGAACTACATCACCTTAATCCACCATACCCTTCCGTTTTATTAAAACACTTTTTAAAACACTTTTATTAGCTTGACTTGTAACTAACTAACTAACTAACAATGTAATCAAATCTTAAAAGTCAATTTTCACCTACTTCTAATTGTCGTATCGACTTGAAACTCTCGGTGACAATGCAATAATTTGGTATCATCGACCTGATCTGATGATGCAGCCGGAAGGTGGGTAGGGTATCTCTGCAATGGCTACTAGTAAACCCATTGAATTTGGGCTCATATGAATCGTTTTGATGAGTCCAATAGATTGAACTTGGTGACGAGGGTCTGATGATGCAACCGGAAGGTGGGTAGGGGATCTCTGCAGTGGCTACTAGTAAACCCCTCGTGTTTGGGCTCATATGAATCGTCTTGACGAGTCCAATAGATTTAACTTGGTGACGAGGGTCTGATGATGCAACCGGAAGGTGGGTACGGGATCTCTGCAGTCGCTACTAGTGAACCCCTCGTGTTTGGGCTCATATGAATCGTCTTGATGAGTCTAATAGATTGAACTTGGTGACGAGGGTCTGATGATGCAGCCAGGAGGTGGGTAGGGGATCTCTGCAGTCATTGATAGTAAACCCCTCGAATTTGGGCTCATATGACTCATATGATTTGACGAGTCCGATAGATTGGACTTGGTAACAAAAGACTAAAAAGTAAAAAAATAAAAATATATAGTTAAACAACTAAAAAAAAAAACACTTTAAAAACGCACTGATAAATATAAAATAATTAAATTGACTTGTATTAGTTACGATATAATGGTTAAAAAAAGAAGCGCTCCACACTTTTTAATGAACCATTATATCGTAACTAATACAAGTCAATTTAATTATTTTATATTTTTCAGTGCGTTTTTAAAGTGTTTTTTTTTTAGTTTTTAAACTATTAAATCACCACTCCAGTTTGTAAAGGTTATGTTTATACTTATAACGTGTATTATTTTGATTGTATACCTACTTGAAATTTTTCGTGAACTTTTGGAAATGCGTTCCGCATTGTGACGTCTGTTAATGACATGAAACATGAAATTAGCAGAGAACTTATTCTCTATGACCATCAAGATTCCTTGCCAATAACGTGTGACGTCATTACGCGCTTTAACGGCCATTCCACGCGCCCGCGTTACGTGCTTAGATGGTTATAGGGAATAAGGGCCCACAATTGGCCCCCAGATCGTAACCAAATAGATTCCGAGAGAACAATATTATCGATCCAAATAAAAAAGAGACACATAACCAGTGACTAGTTCACAATAACACAATAAATGAGTGGCTGGGAGATAAAAAAACGATATGACTACTGTCCTGTCGCGAGTCGCGAGCGCAACCTTCGTCTTCTACTGGTAGTACCAAAGAGGCTTAACTCTCTGCTCTTTTGAACTTAAACCTTTTTGCTGTTGATCGATCAAATAGTGTTAGAGGTTGTATATCATCTGTTTCTATCTTAAACATTGACGTTTGTGTTTGATTACAACGTGTACTGCTTTGTTCGGAGAGAGTAATGAATGGTACAGCAAGCGATAGAGTTTTGTTAGTGTAGTAACAAATAGATACTTCATTGTTCTAAACGGTTTATCAATTCTTTTGATATTCAAAAAGAAAACGAAACTCTGTCTGTTTATTTGTAACGTTTTCACGCCTAAACCGATGAACCAATCATGATGAAATTTGCTACGGGCATAGTTTAAACTCTAAGGAAGGACATAATATATTTTTTATTTCGATAAACAGTAGTCCTCGCGAGTGGAACCGCGGCGAACCTATATATATCTAATTGAATCGGTGACACAACATTTTGTGACTATATGTCATCAATTGTATTGTTTCCAAGGGATTTATCATGTCTGGAATTTACACAGGGTAGTAGGCATAGAAGTATAAGACGAAGAAGGTGAGTTTCATTCATAGTTCCGCTCAGTATCGAAGCAACAAAAGATCAAGTGTGTCAAGTGTGACGGCCGAATAATGTTGCAAGTGAATAGACATTACATGACATTATTAACATTTACCCCAAAATATGAGGAAATTGGTACACTTGTTCCAACTTTGCCATTTGTTGGAATTTGAGTTATGTAATATTTGTTTGGATATTATTCATATAAATTATTATGTAGGTTGTATTCAGAAGTAAGTCGTCAGACAATAATCTTGGACATTATTATTGTTTACGTTGAAGCAAGTTTTTTTTGGCTAGTTGTTTCCGTAGATCAGACCTTCATGGGGAATCAAAAATAGATTCTAATTCCGTGTCGTACTCTTGAGATATCTGTAATGAAAATTTATTTTGTGTGTTATGAGAATTATTGACTGGGCAAAGCGAGGTCTCGGAGTTTACGGTTACGGTTATTAGTTTATAGTTAATAAACTTTTAATTCCATTAGGATATAAATAGCAAAATAAAAACACTTAACTAAACCTTAAAATGTAAAATAAAACTACCTATCAAACTAAACAAACTACTTAATCTAATAAACCACTACCAGTTGGCAACGTTCCCAAAATGCTGGCCGCATTGCCACGTTGAACGGCAATGCTTATTCTTTGCGCAAAATAACGGCCAGCATTTTGGTCACGGGTAGCATAGTTAATATAATTGTTAATCACGACATATTATAAAACATGGTCCTCCTCCGCGTCCGTCTGTCTGTCTGTTTGCGATAAATTCAAAAACTACTGGACCGATTTTCATGCTGTCTATTATTACTAACAGGCTCATTTGAAGCTTGCGCTTCATTGCATTTTTTTTTGGCTTCATTAGATGATGTGCCCTGAAAAACGATTAAAATATATAATTATAATAAATCTTAAATCGAATACAATTACTTTGCACAATTTCATGCACATTATACATTAATAACTGCAGAAATAGTCTAAAAAAAAATTAGACAGACGGACAGACAGACAGATAAACATGACGACCTTGTATAGTTTTATTGTCAATGCACTTTATATTACGAATCTTAGAAGGGGTAAATATTTTTCCCATAGCTGACAACATTTCTAGAGTAATGGCGCCTGTTTGTTTACAAATTATTTTTCTGTTTTAACGAATGTTTTACGTAAAATAATACGTTGCCAAATAGTACTTACGTGTGAAATGTGATTTTTTTATTCTTATCTTTGTTGTGAGATGCGTTGTGACACGCTTTTACTGCCCAGGAAGGCATATTTAAATAAAATTGCCCGAGCTATTCACTGTGAGACTTCATCGTGACTACTGACATGACGGGAAACGTAATCGGGCAATTCTGCCCGATTAGAAATTGCTGCCATCCGCTTCAGCCGACTCACTCTCTGTGTCTTATAACTCTATGGTAGTAGGTATAGGGCTCTGATAGGTATTTGTTTCTACAAAGCTGATTCAGGTTTGTTAATCATCAAAAAGTATGACTACATACTATCAAATGGTTTATTAATATATAAACTAGCTGTGCCACGCGGTTTCACCTGCGTCTTCCCGTTACCCCGTAGGAACCTTTTCCGGGATAAAAAGCATCCTATGTCCGTTTCCTGGTCCTAAGCTACCTCCCCACCAATTTTCAGCCAAATCGGTTCAGCCGTTTTTGAGTTTTAAGTAGTGTAACTAACACGACTTTTTTTTTATAAATATAGATATAATATATGTATTATTATAGTAGGTACTTTAAACTTTTGAACCGATGTCAATTAAATTTGGTGTGGAGATAGCTTGGACCCTAGGAAAGGACGTAGGATAATTTTTATCGCGATAAACTGTAGCCCACGCGGGTGAAGCCGCGGGGAACAGCTAGTTGTTTCATTCATAAAAATTATTGCCACTATACAGTCTTTTTACAGTAGGTTAAAGGTATCTATTACGTATTTAATTGAGGGTAATAGGAGTTCATCTGCCATTGTTGCCCCTGACTGTACAAACGTTAAAGATACACTGCTGCAATATACTTTTGTGTAGTAACTGCGGGACACAGCTAGTCAGAAATATAAAAATTGATTTGATCTATCACAGCTCAAGGTGACGAGCGCAAAGCGTTATCGCGCAGAAATTTCAACGGTTGAACTTCAAAATTCTGGGTGGCACTGAAGTGTAAACGCAAGCGTGACGCCTACCATCTCCACGAAGACTTGCTCATCACAATCGTAGATCCAATCAGATTCCTGAAACCTCGTAACCCGAGCAGACTCTCCGGATAACAAATGTGTTAAGCCCTTTAAGGCTCGAGCACTACCCATTGTTGTGAGATGGCTATCCTGTAGCGCTACACAAAGGGCCGTCGTCACAGATTAATAACCAGTTAGTGTAGTCTCGTGGTGGGGGTAGGCAGGTGACAAATAGGTGCGCTGGCCCACCCAGAGAGTGAGATTCGAGCTTCTTGGAGGCTGGAGGGAGGCATGCGGCATATAGTTGAAATTTGAATTTTGAAGCAATGATGGTGACGTCTTCTTGAGTGGAGACCGCGACTTGGCAAACGTAGTGGACGCCCTGCGGCAAGGTAGAGCGACGATTTGCACCGAGTGAAGAGCCGAAGACCGGGCTCAATGGCATACCTTGGGAGAAGCCTATGTCCAGCAGTGGACTGATACAGGCTGATGAGGATGATGATGATGATGGCCAAGTAGTAGTGACGTTGGCTTGCGATCTGTAGGTCGTGGGTAAGCTTGAGCTTTTGGTGAAGGAAAACATTGTGACGTAACCAAATCTTTGTGGTATGGTTACTACTACTGAACCATCATTTCTAGGCCAGATGTATATAGGTCCTCTTTCAACCAACAAATCATCATCATCACCATCATCGTCAGCCTAATAAGTTACCACTGCTGAGACTCGAATCTTCTCTCAGAGAGAGAGAGAGTGTATGCACCGTAATCTAACACGCTGACCCGGTGCGGGTTGGTAGATATCGCATGTTCTTGCACGTTGTGGTTCTTGGTCATGCCGGTTTCCTCACGATGTTTTCCTTCACTGGTTTGAGCGATGGCAAACCCACACATAACATATTCAGTCGTAGGTGCGAGGCAGAGAGGATTCAAACTCGGTATCAGCGCCTTGCAAAGCACACGCGTTACCGTTCAGCCGCCATCGCTCACTTATCAACAAATCTCCTGCACCATTTGACATACTCGTTAAATTAACTAAAAACTTAACACAGTTACGTTTTAACGATATTGATGCGATATCAAATATCTCACAGTTGAATCTTTTAATTCCTTAATTACTCACATAAAGGTACCTCACACACCACCACTGAGAGATGTTTATCTCACTCATACCGTCACGACTACTTATTAACTTTATTTACAAGAGCAATTAATTTAAATCTATCGTAAGTAATCATTTTTGTTAAACGTAATATGATTAATATAAAAATTATTTTGTAAGTAGGTAGGTACGTGTTGCGGTGTGGGCTGAATGAATTATTGTTATTCATTTTGTATATAGAAGGCATTTATCATTTATCTATCGATAATTATATATTAGTGGCTATTAGTTACTTTTAGTTATAACTAGCTGCACCCTACGGTCTCACCAGCGAGGACTACGCTTTATCGCGATACAAACTCAAAACCAATTTTCAGGGTAGCTTTTTTTGGTACTGCAGTAGTTTTACCCGCGACTTCCCGTTAACCCGCAGAAACCTTTTTCCGGGATGAAAAAGCGTGTGTTATGTGTTAATCCAGGATATAAGCTATATCCATTCCAAATTTCATTAAAATCGATTTACTAGTTACGGTGATACGTGGTAACAAACATTCACAGACACAAACTTTCGCATCTACATACGAGTATAATATTAGTAGGATCATCACCCAAAACGGGTCAAATGGGACACTAAAGTTTGTATGAAGAAATATTAATTAACATGCAAGTGAAACCACGAGACAGATCACTCGTTTATTAATATTATTTTATGTAAAGATCTTTGCAAACAAAGAGAAATGGCAAGACATCGTGAGAGCTACTTCAGCCCCTAATATTAATAAAAATAACGCCCCTGACTGTCTGTCTCGCCAATACTGGTGACCCTTACGGCCCTTACTCGTTTAGTGAGTGGCGAGTCACCACCTGCCTAGATATTTGAATGAGCAAGAACTGGCAGGTGTCAGTCTCATCCTATGGACCAGTTTTCGGCTACCAGTAAATTCATAATAATAACTGAGATATTTTTTTGCTTTGCTGCAACAGTTCTTTGCGCCCTTTCTTCCTGCTGCCATTATCTTTAACCCCTGACGAAAGCAGAAGACTAGCTCCCGTACGGATGAACCGATTTTTTTATTTTTGTCTTATATGAACGGTGGTTGTGGAACATAAAAACAATCGATAGAGTTCCTAACTCCACATTTCGCTCCAAAACGGGCATTGCAGATGTAGGGCACAAGACTGCTAGACTAAGTGCCCCCGCTCATTTCGGCCGCTGGCCGCGTGGCCAGGTCGTTGCGGCCAACTAATCCTACCAAGATATATCTACATTTTGGCTACATTTTGTGCAAGAAATTTTCTTTACCAACCTTAAAAAGCACTAACTATCAAGTTAAATATCACGCGAGCCTTTGCATACCTTTTAGGGTTGTCACAGATTGATGTCTCGATAGTTGCATTATTCCAAGGAATCAGCTCGGACTGAGTAAAACTCGATCGGTTCCAATTTCGCAAAAACTACACAACACGATCCGTTGTTCTGATCGTCTGATAGGGTTGAGGTAAAGTCTGCAAAAAAAGTTGTTAACATATTTTTTTTTGACTTTCAAACTATCTAACTGAGATGACGCAAGGACCCAAAGTGAGCCTCGGATGATAAGAGACGCCACTTCGGTTGTCCTCCACCTGGAGTTCACGCAAATCCCTTTTTTACTGACTTGGGTTCTTTTCACTTTTTTGAGGGTAGCGTTTGACCACAAGTCACCTGAGTTTAAGTGACGCTGTGGTCGAAGGTGGCATCACGCTTTGCTTGGGCTGGAAATCGCTTTCAAGTGGGGCTGACAACAGAAGCACTAAAGCGTTCAGATGTAAATAAATACCCATCCAAGTACTGACCACAGAGAACGTTGCTTAACCTAGTTGATCAGTTAAGAACGATTAGATGAACTCCGCTATGAGCGCTTCATCATCATCATCATCAGCCTGTATCAGTCTACTGCTGCTCATATGCCTCACCCAAGGTACGCCACTGAGCCTGGTCTTTGGCTCTTCTCATCCAACACTCGGCACAAATCGTCGCTCCACCTTGTCGCAGGGCGTCTTACATTACTTTTGCCAAGTCACAGTCTCAACTCAAGAACACGTTTACCCCAACAGTTATTGGTTCTGCGGCTTATATGACCACTTGACCAGCCCACTGCCACTTCAGCTTGCTCATTCTGTGACCTTAATTCTCCATGACTCGGCTCCGTATGTCACAGTTAGGACGCATTGGTTGAGGACCTTTGACCTTTATCTTCAGACATTGTGGTGTTCGTGACGAGAAAACTCGACTAAGCGCTTCACATTACTGTAATCGCTTCAAATAGGAAGAAGAACAAATTTTACCAAAAAAATTGTAGTTACAATTTTTTTTTATGGAGTTCCGATATGTTTCTGCTAACGCTGCGGCACACAGCCGCGGCCGCGTATCTCGCCATCTAATATTATTCTGGGAACAGCCTTAATAAGTCACCACAGAATGTTATCTATTCCATTTTATCGCGGCGCGATACTCATCTCGATCCAATTAGCCTTACAATGCAATATGGGCCGAGCTGTTATGACGAGAGGCTTACAATACCTTGTCTCGTTTAAAAGAGGATACAATGTGTAATATTGCTAGGAACCCGCCCTGGCTTTGCGCCGGTAGGCAAAGGTTTTGACTAACTGGAAGTTTTCTCGAAATAGACAATAGACAATATATGAAAAAAAAACAATGTTGATTTTATTATATATATGTAATAATAATAATATAGCCTTTTATTCAGATCTTTGAACTTAACCTAATATCAATTATATAATATTCTAATTCTAAAACAAACATAATAACTTAAAAACTAAAAGTACTTATTTTAATATTTGCTGCTTGCTTATTTTCTGTAGATCTGTGGGCGGGACACATATATATGTATATAAGTATTAATATAATTTAGTTTTTTATATTTTACATATTTTATTACATATTATTTCTTACAAATTAATGTAGTATTCTAAGCCTGTTGTATCTGTTTCCACATGTTTATATCTATACAATATCTATAAGTGAGAACCTGTAATTGGCTTTCTATTGCTATTCTACTATATATTTTTTGTTACTGTAAAAAGCTGTTGGTTTTCCAATAAATAAATAAATAAATAAATATATTTATTTGTGGCAAAAAAACAGCATACACTTCACAAAATAAAATTTGATAGTAAACATAAACAAAACAAATAAACTTAAATAACAATACAAAGACAATCAATTACAGGTTTTTTGCCACAAACCGGCACCAACTCAGCATGATGCTGGGTTCTTTCGAACCAGCGCTGGTCTTCCGTTGGTACCGGTAGGTGACGGCACGCACGGGAAAAAATGAATAAATAAATGAACTAAATAAAATACTTATAAACGCGATTATTACACAAAAATGTAACAGTTGAGCGATGGTGGCCGAACGGTTAGGCGTGCGACTTACAAGACGCCGACACCGAGTTCGAACCCTCTCGGCCCCGCACGTATGACTCAATAAGTTATGTGCGGATTTGCCATCGCTCAAAACGGTGAAGGAAAACATCGCGAGGAAACCGGCATGTCCAAGAACTACAACGTTCAAGGGCATGCGATATCTACCAACCCGCACTGGGCCAGCGTGGTAGATTACAGCCCATACTCTCTCTCTGAGAGAAGGCCAGAGTCCCAGCAGTGGGAACGTGAAAGGCTGATAATGATGATGACAGTAAAGAAAACAAAATTACAAAAAACAAATAGTCCATTCACGTTAAATATACATCATTTATATCATCATCATCATTTTGGAAAAGAGCTCTTACACTGCTACTGCTGAACCGATATTAACCATACATAGCTAAGAACCACCACAAGGACGGACACACACACAGAAAGGCAAACATCGACGTCAAACTCACAACATCCCTCTTTTTGCGTCGCTAAAAAGCTAGATATTTATGTCATGAACTTTTTATACGAGCACTAGAAACAAAAGAGAAAAAAAACAGAAATGTTTTTTTTTTTTACTATTTACAGGGTAGCGTTTGACCACAAGTCACCTGATGTTAAGTGACGATGTGGTCGAAGGTGGCACCACGCTACACCTGGACTGGGAACAAATAAGAGAAAAAATAAAAGAATTTTTTTTTTGAAAAGCTAGGGTAGGGTAGGGCACTATCACCAAAGCCTTGGTTTCATCACGATGTTCTTGTTGTCTAGTTCTTTGCAGGATACGAACCCTAGGTTGCAATGCATGTCTATGTCACTGCAGACCTCTGAGTGACGATTGGACTGCAAAGTCAGAGCTTTTCAATACAATTTTGAGCAGCTCCTTTTTTATCTAATAGTGGCAGAAAAGCAAAAGGCCCGCCTTATCGTTAGCGGTCACCGTCGCCTATGGACATTTGCAACACTTAGAGCATTGCGGAAGCTGCTGAACTAACGCATCTTCTTTCTCTCTTTCTTTTCTCTTGAAGCACTGCAACTACTGCTTACAGTTGCCCCGAAACTTAACAATTCTTACCACCACCAGAAAGAATGCTGGTGGTATTTATTACAGGCTTTTTGACCTTCACTGCTAAATGGTAGCCTTCGTCTGACTCCCGTGGTAGGTGGCAACCACCAACCCGGTACGGACGGCCGCAGCGAGCGGTAATTTGATCGAACGATTATCACGGTCACCATCTCACCATCGCCTAAATGAAATGTAGCGATAGCACAAAAGTTAACAGTGCTTTAAAAAGGGTATAAATATACATTTTTATGCAAGAATGGAGTGTAGAGCTACGCTTGGAGTTTCTTTGCGTGATAGAATCCGTAATGAGGAAATTGACCGAAGAACCAAGGTCACCGACATAGCTCTCAGAATTTGCAAGTTGAAGTGGCAATGGGCAGGCCACATCGCTCGACGAACCGATAACCGATAGGGAAGAAAGGTTCTGGAGTGGCGACCACGTACTGGAAGACGTTCTGTAGGTAGGCCCCCCACTAGGTGGACCGACGACATTGTAAGAGTCGCAGGGAGCCGATGGATGCAAATGGCTAATAGCAGTTCATGGTGGCGTTCAAGGGGGGGAGGCCTATGTTCAGCAGTGAACTTCTTCTGGCTGCTGATGATGATGATGATGATGATGGAGTGTAGACAGGTGAAGTAGTTACCCCTCAATTTGGACCTACCTTATCGACACTTCAATGTTATGGAACATAAAACTAAAACAAACACCAAAAATTGGTACAAAAGGCAATCATTTCTTCCAGCTGACAACTTAATTTTTTGTATGCAACTATGTAGTAACGAGTCGAGCGAGCATCTCGCTTGGTGGTAAGCGTCACACTTGATCATTGCAGTTCTGTGTCACCCAGAATTTTGAACTGCAAGAGTTAAAAACTGAGAGGTAACGCACTGCGTTCATCACCTTTCGATATCAGATGTTAAATCTCTTGATAGCGAGGATTTGAAATAACGGCAACAGATGGTGGCATTAAAAGCGTTATTTTTGTTAAAAAATGGTTACAAATCCCTTATTAAGAATACTGATTGTACATAGTGTAAACTGACACACTCACACACACAAAACACCAAATAAATGTTTACCTCTACATGTTTACAAAATCTAGTGTTAATGCGTAAATTAAAACTTCCAATATCTGATTTAGATAAAACAAAAATTTGCTTCTGTTATAAAACTATGTTTGCATTAGGGACAAAACCATTTATTTTTTACCATTTTTTTTTGGGGGTGTTCAAGTTAAGAGTCAATGGGTATTTACTGGGCAAGCGTGCTACACCTTCGACCACATCGTCGCTTTCCATCAGGTGAGATCGTGGTCAAACGCTAGCCTAGTTAGTTGTAAAAAAAAAAAAAAAAACTAGTTGCACTCCGCGGTTGCACCTGCATCTTCCCGTCATCCCGCAGGAACCCTTTCCGGGATAAAGTAGCGAAAAGCTATCTCCATTCCTAATTTCATCAAAATCGGTTTAGTAGATACGGTGATACGTGATAACAAACATTTTTATATACACAAACTTTCGCATTTATAATATTAGTAGGATTTTTAATTAATCATGATCGCTTGTTGGTCCAACGGTACGCCACCTGTGGGGGTCGCGGGTGTGCACGGTCGGGGGAGGCAGGGTGTACTGATAACGTATCGATTGACCGCCTTATCGTTCGATCAAATGAAGCGAACCCTATCAGGGAGTATCAGCCGTTGTTTTGTTGGGCTATATCAGTTGTGTATGAACTTTTTGACGCTGCCGTTTTTGTATTGTTAATTGTAAATGGGAGTAGGTCTAAAAAAATACCAGCCGGGGTTTGTTTGTGTGTTCTTTTGCCGGTGTAAGGACGTTGGAACAGGTGCAGCTAGTTTGAAGTTTTAAAGTGATTAAAGTTTTACGCTAAATAATTTATTTATTTTGACTTTGAGACTCAATTAATCAATGACCTTTTATATAAAATCAAAATCAAAAATATGTTTATTCAATAGGATAAATTGTGATCACTTTAAAACGTCAACTACGCCTGTTCCAACCTCCTTACGCCGGCAAAAGAACAGGCAAGAAACGTCAATTAAAAACATTTAAATATTTTAAATGTTACTTTTTACAGACAGTTACTTTTTAATCTATTAAATTAGAAAATTGTTTTAATTCTGATAGCTGTAGTATAATTGTAATTAACAAATAAACTGTATTTGACTACAACAACGTAACGGGCAATTTGATTATTTGTTTTTTTGCCTAAATGAGGCCTAATATATTTTCAGGATATGATGACTAATCAGTCAGTCACTTTTGCTTGGTGGTAGGGTATTTGCTAGTACTCGCCTGGCTAGCTACCACCCTCTTGTTAAGAATCTGTCGCCAAGCACCTATCGGTGTGTTCCGGCAGCCTCACTTGAGAGCCAGTTCCCAGTCCAGGTGTAGCGTGGCGCTACCTTCGACCACATCGTCACTTAACATCAGGTGACTTGTGGTCAAACGCTAACCTGTAAATAGTAAAAAAAAAAAAAAGTCAGTTACAAAGTTATATGGCCGGCCATGAAATCTTCTATTCTCTCTGTTCAAGAAGGTACAATTTTCAGTAACATCTAAAAGGTATCTTCAAAAATCAACATTGAATTTCAATTCACATTATCATTTGAAAATATCTACCTGTGCGTAAGGAACCGATACAATGTAGGTATCAGTGTACGATATTAAAATGTCGTTATCTCTCCCAAACAACTAAAAACATGTCTCGACTCCCAGACCACATTAGGAATCCATTAGCTCCACACAAAATCGTACTGATTAATTTGTTTTATCTAACAGAGGACTGTGTATTATCGGCGACGATGTAGAGGTGCCGACTCGGAAACAACACGACTCGAGTTAACTCGTGTTGAAATTCACGTTACGGAATTGAACTCGACTTAGTTTGACGTATCTGTCTTTCGGTGGCACCGTAGCGATTTCTATTTAGTTTTTTTTGTATGAAAAGTGAGTTACGGGCGAGTGTTTTTAGCTAAATTCGGTCCAAGTTGTCGTTCTTTTTTTTAATGTTATTAAGACACATATAAATAGTAATTAATAACCGCTAATCTAATAACAACCTTAAGGGTAAAACCAAACGAGCGTAATTTTGTGAGTTGTGAGTCGCAGAATTTCGGTAGCATAAATTCTGCTGCATTCTGTTTCATACAAAAAGGCAGTTGATGCCACACGACGACGTAAAATGAGTTGTCGATTCAGTTGAACGAAAAATGAGCGACCGAAAATAAGCGACTCACGACTCACAAAATTTATCGTTTAGTTTCACCCCAAATCTGCATGTGAGTTTTGTGACTAGTGAATATGATCGGCAACCTTCGTAAAGTCATCAATTTCATTCGGTGGATGCACTACGGGAGCACAAAGCGCACACACATCAATCTTTAGAACGCTCTTTCACTTGCTTGCTTGAGTCACACGAATTAGGGATAATCTAACACGAGTTAACTCGCAACACGATTTAACTCGAGTTAGTCGAGTTGCCCCATCACTACGACGAAGTACCGTCGCTTGATTTATATTTTATACCAAGGCTTATCTCCCCGATGTAGATGGCGCCATCGTCCGCTTACTATCTAAGCACTGGCTTTCTTTTATGAATTTGAAATATTCGTCCAGTAAGTGGCTTGATACAGAACTGGGACTAACAAATGCTCCTGCTTTATTTTTGGGTTCCGTAAATTGGATGAAGAAAAGGAAACCCTTTTTGGATCATTGTTGTGTCAGGTGTCTGTCTGTCTGTCGAGTCAATCGCAGATAATTTTTTCTGTCTCTGCTAGAGGAAAATAGTTGAAATTTGGCAAATAACGTTGGTATTTTGGGTGTAAATTTCAGCAGGCCAATGAAGACATAAAAAAATAAAACAGAACTATTATCATCGTGGGGCGTATTAAATTAAAAGTTAGGATCATTGTTGTGTCAGATGTCTGCCTGTCGAGTCAATCGCAGATATTTTTTTCTGTCCCTACTAGAGGAAAATAGTTGAAATTTGGCAAATAACGTTGGCATTTTGAGAGTAAATTTCAACAGGCCAATGAAAAAAAAAAAAATCAGAACTATTAACATCATGCGCGGCCGCGCGGCGTATTAAATTAAATGTTCGTTACAACATATGTGATATGTTTTTATTTTAATTTATATTTAAGAGAACATACAAATATCAAACATCCCCTTACCTTTTAACTCCGAAACAACAAAGCTTACAATAATGAAAAAAAAAACAGAAGATAGGGCCTTACTCAAGAGTTAAAAGAAAAGTCTCACTCTTAAAGTTGTCACGGAAAACAGACCGGTACAGAACCTCCACCAGCGAGTGCGACTCGCACTTGACCAATCTTTTTCTTTTATTGACGCGTGTGACGGAATGTCGTCTACAGTGTTAACAAGTGGAAACTCGATGTTGATGTGGTTTTTGATGGGGCGGTAGGTATGTGGGGCAAATCTTTTGAGATGGCCGTAGATGAGATTTAGTATATACCTATACTTGCTCGGGATGATGTGTCGCCGGCCTCTGGCTATTGTCTCGGCAATGTTACGACGGCAACTGGCTTTGGATTGCATCTCTTGATAGTTAACAAAAACTATAAAAGTGTTCGTTTCCTTTCAATAACGTTTTCTTCAGCGCGCTTCGGCGAAAGTTGGAGGGTCTAAAATCGGTACGGGTTACTTTACATCGTCTTATTCGTATTCTAACAAAGTTCTCGAGTTACTTTTTAGGCAGTACGAGTTGCCACTTTGACACGTTGGCGGTAGTAAACTTTGACGTTAACGAAAACTTCACTGTTTGCATTTTTTTTTATGTATGTTCGGACATAACTCCGTCAAATATAGACGGTCTTGCAAAATTATTTTTTTTGTTGGAAGGAAGATATTTCAAAGGTGGTCCCATGATTAGGAAATCAGGGTTTGATGATGGCAGACCAGAGAAACCGAAGGGAACCTGATGTCGGTTTTTGTTTTGTTAAAAATGTAACTTGTATAGTTTTCAAAGCTTGCACTATGGTCATGGAGCACTGCACTGCAGGTTTCGAGTGACGGTTTCACTGCAATTCTGTGAGTGACGGCACTGCAAATCTCTGACTGACGGCACTACAGTACTCTGAATGACGGTCGCACTGAAGGCTACTGAGTGACGGTTGCACTGAAGACTATGTGACGGTTGCACTGAAGGCTACTGAGTGACGGTTGCACTGAAGGCTACTGAGTGACGGGTGCACTGAAGACTACTGAGTGACGGGTGCACTGAAGACTACTGAGTGACGGGTGCACTGAAGACTACTGAGTGACGATTGTACTGCAGTTCTCTGAGAGAAGGAACTGCAAAGCCTCTGAGTGGCGGCACTGCATGGCCGTATTACCGGTTTTGGTTCCTCCAAGTTTAGGTAGGGCGCGCTTAAACGAAATAGGATGGAAGGAAACAAAAACTCTTTACTATCAAAACCTGTAACTAGGAGGGTACTAATGTATAAATGAAAAATACATCCAACAAAGATATCATCATTTTTCTCCAACGGAGAAAAAAATTAATCGATGGTAGATAAAGTTAGCGTCGAAAATAATAGTTTTTATGTAAATGAGTGTTGCATACGGCGTGATGGGGGCGAGATATGCAATCAGTAGGTACATCAGAACCGACGCTGTGAAGGTACCTCGCTATCTGAAATCATAACCTTGCTGCTATCATCGTAGCATCGGACAGAGCCGGCTGGGGGACTAAGTTAAGTTAGATTGCTAGGGGCCCTGATTTGAGGGACTTGCATGCTGTGAAACACTATCCACAAAAGACGACACCAGCTCTTTGGATTGGTTGATTTTATTTATGTCCATATCAGCTTTGCGATTCTAATTCACACGGAAACTCTTCCGACCACGGATTCGGAAAAAAATCCTTCAGATTTTTTTAGACCGATTCATTAATCTGAATTTGGAAACTGATATTTAATTTGACAAACCAGCTGCTGAGTCACGGAAAAGTTTCCGCCACCTATTTGCTCTCGGAAAACGTTTCCTTGAAGCAAAAGTGACGTCGAATCCGACACGGAAACATTCCGGTGAATTAGGATCGCACTGCAGAAATACTTGCAAGAAGTAAAATCAGCAGTAAAAACTCCATAGGCTGTGTGAGACGGTCTTGAAAAAACAACTAAAAAAAATGACATTTTTCTGATCAATGTACACACTCAGTAATATAAAGTTTTATGCCTAATTGTTGTTTGTATTTTCACCATAGATAGAAGCAATATAATATTATTATGTCGATGGATCACTGGCTTCTCGATTGTGAGCCTCGTGAATTTCAATTACCATGTTCTTAGTTTTGTTTTATACTTTCTACGATGATATCATCAATATATTTGTATTTATAATTAGGACCTATTGCTACATCGAGGTCACCATTGGTTGGGGCCTTGAGTCTCTCATCTTTGGGGCCTATTCGATCTGAATCCGTTATTGTCCAGAGACGAATCTTGGTTGCTGGCTTCTAAGTGCGCAGCAGTTATACCTACGTTATATAATGTATTATTATATTATCTACGCCAGTTGAATCAATTTAAGCAGTTCTCAAGGTTCTGTGGCTACTTTACTTAGATTCCTTTTCTAGATTGGTATTAAGGCTAAGTTTTATAGCGACAAATTTGCTAAAGCGTTTGATAACATTAATTTTGTATCTGTTTGAAAGCGTTATTATGTACAGCAATATATAAACTTAGTGCCGTGTCTTACTAAGCTTAGCGTTAGCGTTGCCGATGGAGAGTCGACTATATCGATAGTTAATCGATAGCATAGTCTATCGATAGCCAACCAATCGCAACACTATCGATAGCTTCAGACAAGGCAATACTATCGATACTATCGATACCTACTATCGATAGTTTTACTATAGATAGTTCGGCAACACTACTTAGCCTGTAAACCATTTCCGACCACAAAACTACAACTCAGTAGAAGCTATTGGTACCTAAATAGAGGTAATGAGTATAGGTACTAATTTAAAAGCTATTAACTAGAGAAATTTTCTTCTTTCAGGTAAGCATTCAATCAACACAACCTGCCTACTCAACCTGCCTAATCAACCGTGGAGGTAATCGCACAACCTGGCTAGAGTGGTAAGGTACCTATCCGTAGACTGGTCAAATCACAAGCCCCTGAAAGGTAATGCTTATCTCCAGCAAGCACTCTTCCTCTTGCATTATAAAAACGTCATCCATAATAAAACAGATAGCCTTTTAGACACAATCTCGAGTTAGAAACTGCTGAAATTAACCTAGCGTACCCACTATCGGCCAATCGCCGGCCAGAGATACGACTGATTACGACTTTTATGGCGTGCAGCTTTTTATTTGACATTTTATACAAGTTTATTCAAACAGTAACGATAGGATCGGAGACGTTATCTTTCAATGCAACGTTACCGCGAGCTCGGCGTGATACCATCTGGGGCCATTGCTAGTTAAACCAGCATGATAAGGGATCGGGCGCGCGTGTGTGCGTGCGTGTACGGACGCGCGCGCCTGTGTGCGCGGAGGGGCGCTCGACGCCGCGATCGCCAGTCACTCAGTTTACGCGGCAAAAGAATGACGGTCGATTCGAATGTACGCTGTGTTTTAAAAAACTAATGTTGAGAAAAGTGCTCGGGATGTTACTGTGATGTTGTTGTGGCTCAAATACTTGAAGGAGTTGGAGCTCGCGTGCGCTAGTGCCGCGCAGGTGGCGCAAGGTGGCGCTGCCGTCGTCAAAACAATGTGTAAGACCTCCTTGTTTACATCTCGCTTATCTTTGTTTTTAACGCTGTTTTTACTTTTATTTAGATCACGACAATTATTTCATTCGACCGCTCGAAGGAGATAAGCTGCAGTAATGATGATTCACTTGTTTTGTCTGCCAACAAATACGGTAATACGAACAAAAACTACAGAATATTTGTGCGAGGCAAGATTTTCTTCGAAATTGCGATAAAAAAGTCGTTAAGATTGCTTTTTTATCTTTTTCGTGTGGGCCTGATAGCCACTACAGTGGTACTAATGTAAATACTGGATTTTTATTGCTGTAGATATGTATCTGTACTTATTTACATGCAATGATAATAAATCATTGATAAGTTTATCCAATCTGAAAATTGGTTTACTTTAGTTGTGATATAAAATAGAGTCATCAGTCATTTATTAAAATGTAAGTATTGTTTAATCATTTGTTAATGTAAGACTGAGCAACTAAATGTTACAAAGGATTTTTTTTATTACATTAATGTTACAATATTTGTGTCGTAACTATCGTGACAGAATCGATACTAGGTATCATGTCGTAAGTGTTATATTTGGAAACTGATTTTAATTACTTTAAAATAACGACATGTAGGTAATCAATCACTTCGAAATAATCAATTAGCATTTAATTTCATTGAAACATAATTCAAAACTGACATGCATCATGAAGTGGTTTAAAAATATAAGATCCGCCTCCTCAAACGGATAAGAAACTAATCTCTGAGACAAACAAAAGGCACACACACATGAACTAGACGTTCTGACAGTGACAGCAGCTGTCAAAATAGGAGTATGCCGCACGCGTTCGGTATTTAAATCCTGTCCTGATTTTATCAACTAGTAAAATGATCTCGATAAGTTTAAAAGGTAACCTTTTACATGCATGGCCTTAAGTGCTTAAATTGTTACAATGTATGTTTATTTATCTTTGTCTAGACTTGTACATAATATGAAAATACAGATAAAAAATAACACTTGTATTAATTAAAAATCATTTATCACAATGATCATGATAGGAATGTATTGTTATTTTTAAAATGTTTACGAAATAATGAATGAAATCTAGCAGACATTGTGTGGGAGCTCTTTGAATATTAAAAAAACACACGATATTAGTCTTCATGGTGCTTTCCCGCAGAAAAAAAATAATAGGGATGGCCCGTTCAGTGAATAGAGTTTAGTGGTGTAGGTAGGTACTTAATGATAGTGCAGCGCCGTTAAAGAACTAATATTTGCTGTAGTTGAAATGATACAGTCATCATCATCAATGATAGAGTATCTAAAAGTAAACACAGTAATTCAACATTAGGTAATCTTTATTGTGGTTTGAAAATCAAAGATAAAATATTCTTGGCGAATGTCTCAACTGATACCGATCTTAAACATTTTGTGCAGCTGTATTTTATGTTCAATAAAACACTGATATTTTGACAGTGACAGGAGCTGGTTTAAGGGAATTTATTATTTTTAAAGATTATCGTAGCTTAATCTATCGAAGTAAATTTTTACAACTTTATTTCTATAAATTCGGAGAAAAAAATAAACAACTTTGTCCAACTGACGATAAGCGGTCATTGTTCTTTGAACTAGAAATGTGTATGACCGCTGATATTTTGTAAAAAAACACAACTTATTCTTCTTTCTCGCGTGCTATATAAGTTTATAAAAACTATAAAATTCCATTTTTAAATCTCCCAAAAGGCGACATTAACGCCACTAGTGACGTAAGCCAGCACCAAATCTTGCGATAACCATGACGAGTGTGCGTCTGAATGGGCCCCGATCTAAATGATAAAAACGGGGGAAGGAGCGCTATCTCTGTTCAGATTTCACGTTCATTATCAAGTGTGTGTATGTGTGTGAGAGGTCACGGTAAGCTGGTTGGTGGTGTGGGAAAATTTGGTTGGGGGTTGCACTGATGTTAAAGCGATTTAAAAGATAATGAAATAGAAGTTAGTCTACATTAAAGTTTTTTGAGTCTTCGTTTAAACTGTAGGTAAGTCTTTGTGCAATATCCATTTTATAAATTACTAGTAGGTACAAAGGTAGGAGCGGCAATACCTCGGTTGCTGAAAGAACAGATTAGTTGTGTAGAAAACTCCTGTTGAAATTAGTAGAGCGGTTTTAGTTACCCTTACCCCACTAGGCTAAAACGGCAAAAAATTGTCAGTTTAAACTTGTAATCTTCGACTTAGATCGATTACTCTAATCGTATGCATCACTTGAGAGCCAGTCTAAGAAAGGCGTGACGCTACCTTCGACTACTACGTCATTTAGTGTCACAGTCTCCCCGTTAACACGAAAACAAAAATCATGCAAATGTATAAATAAAATAAAATTGTCATAAACATTATTATTGCCAGCTACAACAAAATAACGAAAAAACAAAAAAAAATGTCTTTAGATCGTTTCTATTCTTTAGTTATTTTTGTAACGATTCTTATCACAAGGAAGCCCTATCGCAACGATCTAAAAAACGTTATATATTTTTTTTATTTCAGCGTATCAATTAGGCAAGCTTATCGGGTACCCTCATAATGTGGAAGTGTGCTTCCTCCGGCTGATAAGAGTCCCACTGATAGTGACTTTGTACTTTTAATTAGCGAATACCTAAGTTGTTTTATCGTTGCTTTTAGAGCGATAGCAATGTTAGCAGTAACTTAGGGTTTTTATTATTAATTGTAGTTATTTTTTAGAATAGCCGTTCAAAAAGTGAGGTATATGTTCCGCAGTGGACTTCTTCTGGCTGATGATGATGATGATTGATGTTTTTGAAGTATTTTTTACATTGTAACACTATAATCACTAAGATTTTTCCTTCTATGTTGTTGTGGTGGAGAAACAATAAAACGGTATCTTTAAAAAATACCTGCGGGCGTTTCATGCCTGTTCTTTTGCCGGCGTATGGAGGTAGGACTAGGCCTATAGCTAGTTTTAAGTTTGACGTTTTAAAGTGATCAGATCATGATGTAGTGTTTGACTACAAGTCACCTGATGTTAAGATTAAGACGATGTGGTCGAAGGTGGCGTCACGCTACACCTGCATTGGGAATTGGCTCTCAAATAAGACTGCCAAAACACACCGAAGTGCTTAACGGTAGTTCTTGACATAATATTTCTTGTTTGCAAAGCGCAAAACTTTAAACATCTAACTAACCAAGTAACCAAAGTAAACGTAAAAACGCTATTGTAATAAACTGTACTTTTCCTAAAATACTCGCGTTATCATCAGAAAACATCGACGGGAATCGAACCCCTTATCTGCAGCCCGAATCGACCCCACCCGCTATCTACTGGATCTAGGAGGTTTTTGTCGCTGCGCCGCGCGGTGGCGCTGCGGCGCTGGTACGATTTCAATGCTGATAAAAAAATATTTATGTAGAATATGGTTTTACTAGTTGCGCCTCGCTGTTTCACCCGCGTCTTTCCATTGTCCCGCAGGAACCTTTTTCCGAGATAAAACGTAGCCTATGTGTTAATCCAGGGTATAAGCTATCTCCATTCCAAATTGCACTCAAATCCGTTCAGTAGTTTTTGCGTGAAAGAGTAACAAACATCCATCCATCCATCCATACAAACTTTGACGTTTATAATCTTAGTTAGCATATGTATTTGGGACGATGGTGGCCGACCGGTAACTGCGTGCGCTTTACAACACGCCGACACAGAGTTCGAATCCTCTCGGCCCCACACCTATGACTCAATAAGTGATGTGTGGATTTACCATCGCTCAAAACGGTGAAGGAAAAAAAACATCGTGAGGAAACCGGCATGTCCAAGAACCACAACATTACACACACACACACACACACACACACACACACACACACACACACACACACACACACACACACACACACACACACACACACACACACCACACACACACACACACACACACACACACCACACACACACCACACACACCACACACACACCACACACACCACACACACACACACACACACACACACACACCACACACACCACACACACACACCACACACTATTTTGCAACCAACATTGAATCCTTATAGATTTTTTTTTTTTTTTACTTTCTTCGTTTAACGGAACGTATTTTTTGTTGCCTAGAATAAGTGCAATCTGTTAAAATATTTGAGGGTTCAGCGTGCCCGGCCGTTAGAGTGCAATTATTTAATGCTAATTTTAATAATGGGAAAAGAACTATAAAACCGTTAGTAAAAAAGCCTAGAAGTTCAAAATACAATGTTTACATATATATATATATACTTTAATAAGAAATAGTGGTTGTTTCGGCATATTTCGTGTTTTTTGTTTGTTTTTGAGCTTTATTTCTTTAATGCCATATTTGGCTTCGACATTAATTTTTACATAATTATGTCAAAGTATTAGGCAGACAAATATATTAGCAGAAACGCTGCCATTTGTGTCAGATAATCAAATTAATTAATCATCGCATAATGTTATTAGGATATTGTCAATCTACGATGTGACTCATTAACATTCGGTGACATTTCATTTTTATTAACATAATTATTATATTTCAAAATAGAAATATGTGGACTTAAAAGCTAATAAAACAGTTGGGGGCCGTTGTTTTATTATACAAAGTAAATAAGTAGGATAATAAATAATCTTTAAGATCAGTCGTTAATTAAGCCTCTATGCTAATATTCGCGTAATATAATGGCAAAAAAATAAAGATTAGAATATATTTTTATAAATTGGTTATAGGCTAGAGTTTGATTACTATCTCATATAGTAGTGACGATACATGGTAAGCAGGTTAGGCTTAGAACGGGACAAGATTTCAAGGCCTGCCATCGTAAAAGACTAACTAGACTGTCGTGCTCCAATTCAATCTGTTAGTAAAAAGAAAAAAAATGGTGAATTGCCGTTTCTTGCCTGTCCTTTTGCTGGTTTAAGGAAGTTGGAACGGGCTAGTTTTAAGCTTGACATTTTAAAATGATTAGCATTTTTAATTTTTACCCATGACCAAAATGCTGGTCGTTATTTTGCGCAACGAATAAGCATTGCCGTTCAACGCGGTAATGCGGCCAGCATTTTGGGAACGTTGCCAACTGGTAGCGGTTTATTAGATTATGTAGTTTGTTTAGTTTGATAGGTAGTTTTATTTTACATATTAAGGTTTAGACAAGTGTTTTTATTTTGATCTAAAATAAAATATTAAATAATTTAAAAAAAAATATTTTAGATGGTATGTTTTGACCACAATTCACCTGATGTTAAGTGACAATGTGGTTAAAGAAAGCCACGCTACATCTACCTGCCTGCCAGGACTGGGAACTGGCTCTAAAGTGAGGCTGCCGGAACACATCGATAGGTGCATGGCGACAGATTCCCTACTAAATAAACGTGTTATGAGTTTTAGTTTGAGTTTGAATAGTTATTGTTATTTTATACCTACCTTGTTTTTTTTTTTTTTAATATTTACAGGGTAGCGTTTGACCACAAGTCACCTGATGTTAAGTGACGATGTGGTCGAAGATGGCGCCACGCTACACCTTGACTAGGAACTGGCTCTCAAGTGAGGCTGCCGGAACACACCGATAGGTGCTTGGCAACAGATTCTTAACAAGAGGGTGGACCTAAATTAAATTAATAAAACGTGCCTCAACTTTTCGTTATTTTGTATCAAACAAAAATCGTACAAATTTAATACACTTGGCAATACCTCCCCCTAATAGATGACACTAAAACTAAAAAAAAATTACTAACTCATTTTTTAGTTTTGGTATGTATTTTCTACTCTCTGCTATAAAACAGCTCTCTGCTAAGCTCCCACCAGTCCCACCGACCCGAAAGCAGTCTCTTCGGGGTCACCATGTAGGTACAGTCAGCGACAAAAGTAGCTGATCATACTCGATTTTCCAAATGCGTATTAGATCAATTATGTTTCTTTTTTTCTCACAACTTACATTGTTGCGTTTGACCACAACTCAAAACACATGATGTTAAATGATGATTTGGTCGAAGGTCGATGTTTAAGATGATAAAGAGAATCGGAAAAATTGTTTTTGTTCAGCGACTTTTGTCGTTGACCGTACGGAGGCCGGGCGGATCACGCTAATTGATTCCGTTGGGGGGCGGGACGCGGAAAGGTCGCGGGTTCGATGCCTGCTCTTGATCTGCAGATAGTAATGGTGAAGCTAGGCCGCGGTCGTGGAGATAGTCTCTTATAATAATTGTTTCGTAACGTAGCAGTACAAAGTGTTTTTTGTGTGCTATATAGCTAGCACCTCGCGGTTACACCTGCGGTTTTCCCGTCATCCCGCAGGAACTTTTTCCGAGATGAAAAGTATTCTAAATGTTAATCTAGGGTATAAGCTGTCTTCATTCCAAATCTGACGAGCCGTTTCAGCGTGAAGAAGTAACAAATATACATTTTCACACACTCACGTTTTTTCAACTGAAGAGTTTCACTATCCACCTCCTGGCTCCATCATCAGATCGATGACACCAAATTATTGTATCGTCATCAGTATTAAATATAAGTTCATACATAGTTTCATTTCGATACGAAAATTACAAGTAATACAGTAAAAGTATTTGAACTACCATGGTCAATAATAACAAAACATTAGAATTAGGTTTTGAAACGGCAAAATTTGTTTTGTGTTTGAGTTCTCAACAAAAACAAATTAATAGTAACTATCCTGTTCCAAAACATAATTTTAAATTACACGTCAGTTAAAAAATGTGTTACAGTAAAAAGATTTGGCAATAAACTTGTCTACAAATAAGTCAAGTCTGCAAACTTTACCATTATTGATTATTGATTTCCAAACATACATCGCCGACCGAAGCCGGGCAACACTCGGGCGCGTATCACACCGTCACGCTCCAATCCTCCTTCCATTTATTTCAGGATCCTAATCTGAGATGGAAAGCTAGCGGCTGATAAGCAGCGCTGGCACCATCGCGATAACGCCCAGAACCACTGTGTAAGCAGTAAGGACGTAGCAGCAAATCGTAGTAAGCGATTACGAAAAAAAAATGAAGTTAAACGTCAAGTTAAGAATCTGTCACCAAGCAGCTATCGGTGTGTTCCGGCAGCCGCACTTGAGAGCCAGTTCCCAATCTAGCTGTAGCGTGGACCACGTTCAAAAGTCAAAAAAGTCAAAAGTCAATTGTGATCACTTTAAAACGTCAAACTTAAAACTAGCTACGCCTGTTCCAACCCCCTTACGCCGGCAAAAGAACAGACAAAAAACGGCTGGCTAGTAATTTTTTCGCCATGATCACATTGACAATTTTATTCTTATTACTGATTGACCAAATGACGTCACTTACGTGACTTGTAGTCAAACAGTTTAAGTTTAAAAAGTTTGCGATTGTGTTGGTAGGTATGTTAGTCATGCTGAAAAGATTTGAGTAGGATTAGCTTATAACCTCAATGGACATATATCCACGCCTCTTTATATCCTAGATAAATGGTCCCTGAAGGATAATTTGTAATACAGAGTGTCTTAGGAGATAGCGGGAAATCCTTGCGTGTAGCCGCAGGGCGCAGTTATTTAATATTTAAGTTAAAAAAATATATATTAGAATCGACAAAAAAAAAAACAGAACGGAGATCCCCAGCCCTTACTGTTCACAAAATGTACATTAACACTAAACTGACATAGAACCGAACGCAGTGCGCTTCGGTCGGCGAGGGGGCGGGAAGGGGGGATAATTAACGACTCAGAATTTTATCAACATTTTATCGCACATCTAATTGCTATGAATAATAGTTATTAGCTAAAGTGCAGTTGTTTTCATTACAATAATAAGCATGAAGACGTGTTCAAAATAGTTTTGTAAATGAAGACAAGTCGCGTGATGTTTCCAACCCTTATGAGATTTGTCTTCTTTTTAGACAGCGTTTGACCAATAAAAACACAGGGAAGTTAGGTAGGTACAGCTTACATCACGTGGTCGTTTGTTTTGAATAGGGCTGGCCGCAGGGGTAGCTATTGGGGGCACAAGTCTCAAGGGGGCGCACTCTAAGACCTGATGTTCAAGGCAATAGTTAATATAAACGTAACTAGATGGCGTTGGCAAGTGAGCCACGTATTCCTGCATCGCGGTAGCAATTGTTCATGTACTAGTTGCTATAATCTGCCACTAGATGGCGTTGGCAAATGAGCCATGTATTCCTACATCGCGGTGGTGATATTCTCCGCGATGACATGTTATTTTTGATTTGAATAAATATTAAATGAGGTTCTTAGAAGTCTTAAGAGTCTTCCACGAAACAGTTGTTTCCTTACATCCAGTCGGGTACATAAGTCCTTCGAGCCGGATAGCAGGCCGCTGGGGCAGGGTGCGTTTAGAATTTACCCCCAACAACACCTAAATTAACCGTTAATCAAAAGTATTTAACAGATTACTGTACAAAATTTTATTTGGCTGAGTTGCCCTAGATAGAAATATTGCTCCCCATCTGTCTTTGTCACATGCACAGGAAATGCATCTAACAAACCCTGTTCAAACCATCTGTGTATCGTTTTTCCAGCTACAAAAGGTTTGAGGTGTCGGAAAATTCAGATTTTGCCCATGGCACTCATGACCTTAGTTATGACCCTGGCTATATGGTTGGCATTGTCTATTTTTAATTCATTAAACATAATTGTAAATAAAATATATAGTTTAAAAAACTAAAAAAAAAAACACTTTGAACACGTTTAGTCTATGAAACCAAGCCCAATCTATTAGACTTGTCAAAACGGATCAAATGAGCCCAAACTTGATAGATTTACTAGTAGCCGTTGAGGAGTTTTACCATCCATCTCCTGGCTCCATCATCAGATCAGGTTGATGATATCAAATTATTGCATTGTCATCGGGATTGCATATACATACAAAGTTTCAAGTCGATACGACAATTAGAAGTAGGTTAAAATTGACTTCTAAGATTTGATTACATTGTTAGTTAGTTAGTTACAAGCGAAGCTAATAAAAGTGTTTTAAAAACATTGTTAAATGTCAACAGCAATCATATCCTTTAAACAAGTTTATAATGAAATATCTTAATTAACTATAGCCAAAGGTTTCTCATTTGAATAAAATAATAATTTACTTACTTATTGTGTTTATATTAATTAAGTACTTGTTCACGTATACACGACGTATATAATTATATAATATGTTATAGATATTTGTGTATTTCAAACAAAAAGTTACATAAACCTCTGTATGAAAAAAACTGATAAAAACTAGTTAATGCTTTAAATTACAACCAAGATAATCGGTATGGAAAATACGTATTTCGTTGCAAACAAAACTTAATTTAAAATAACAATTTATAGTCAATTGACTACTACTGTTAACTGTGACTTGTGATGAACCTTTTGGTGGCAGGGCGTTTTCTAGTGCTCGCCTGGTTAATTCTATTGCCAATCACCTATCGGTGTGTTCCCGCAGCTTCACTTGAGAGGCGGTGCCCAGTCCAGGCGTAGTGCGGCGCCACCTTTGACCACATCCTCACTTATTAAGTAACTAACTAACTCCGATAGTTCAGCGACCCAAAGTGTGTCTTGGCCTCCGAAACGAGAGAGCCCCACTCTTCTATCCTGAGCAATTTCAACCCAGTTCAGAGCCTAGAGTTGATCAAAACTTGTAACAACGAAATAAAAATGTTCAGTAACGTTCTAAGTCCGTTCAAAGTCTTCACTTGTGGGGGCGAAAGGGGGTTTTTATCGCCGAAATGCTCCCGATCGCGCACGTAGATTGAGGCGGATCTCGCTACGAGATTCGCCCCGCGCGATAGCGGCCGCCTCTCACACCGTGCGATTCGCCCCCGCGATATCGCGCGATCCTGAGACGAGATAAGGCCCCCGTCTCAGTACATGCCTGTATCTTTTCAAAAGGTTTTTTGTCTGCAATCGCGGACGAATCTAGTTTTAATGACTTTTTATAATAGTTTACGCGGGCAGAATGTTTTAAGCTAAAATGTATCGTGGACGACTATTATTAGAAGTTAAATAGTATTTTATAATAGCTACAGCAGCTAATATCTATACCTACCAATCTTGTGAAAAGAACTCAATAATAGTATTTACAAGACATCGATTGAATTTTATGTTTGCCTGTTAGGCAATCACCAAGCAGTAGAGTGCAATGTTGCAAATATCCACAGGCGACGGTTACCGCTTACCATCAGATGGGCCGCCTGTTTGTTGCTTTTACATTAAAAAATGACGGTAAGCGCCAGTTTTATAAACGGCTGTAAGTTAAACGTCTGACCAAAATTTCGGTAAATTTGAACTTTTCGTTTAAAACCGGCCCTAAATAAGAAGCCATCGCAAATGACATTTAAAAATGAAACGTTAAAAAAAATTCGCTGTTTTCCATTTTATCTATAACGACCTAATTGTCTATGCAATTAAATAGTTTTTAATAGAGACAAACTACATAGCAAGATAGCAGACTGGCACGTGATAAGAAAAATGAAACTTTCACCGTTATCTCCCTAACTGGTTTTCGTACACATTCGCATAAATAACCTGTGAAAGATAACAACAGTAGAGATAAAATTTCAGCGTTATTCAGCTAGCCTATATACGAAATAATTGTGTTTTTATCTAACATGCGGGTGTTATCGTTTACCGCGGAGCTGATGGTGCGATAACAGCGTTTTTCACCCCTATGTTATGAAGGCCCAGTTTTAAAATGGATGTCTCATGATCTATATAAAGTTTCAATAAAGCCTCGCTGCGAAAGTTCTTAAGCGCCCTGTAAACGATCAAATTTGTTTGACAAATTTTACGTGTTGGTCAAATTATTTGATAGTTTGCAGCTTTGTTTGAAGCGTTTGTCAAACAATCTACGTGTTTGTCGCGTTTGATGAAAATCTGGATTGTGTTTGAAATTTGTGATCTGTTGTTTGACCGTTTGCGTTGATGTTTGATGAAAACGTAAAATTTGACAAACAAATTTGTCAAACAAATTTGATCGTTTACAGGGCGCTAGAGTTAATAAAAATATATAGTTTAAAAAAACTATTAAGCACACTTTTACAATATAAATAAATAAATCTTACTAATATTATAAACGTGAAAGTTTGTGAGTATGTATGTATGTTTGTTACCCTTTCACGCAAAAACTACTGAACGGATTTGAGTAAAATTTGGAATGGAGATAGCTTATACCCTGGATTAACATATAAGCTACTTTTTATCCCGGAAAAATGTTCCTGTGGGATAACGGGAAGATGCGGGTGAAACCGCGGGGCGCAACTAGTTATTCATCATCATCATCATCATCATTATCAGCCTTTCACGTTCCCACTGCTGGGACTCTGGCCTTCTCCAACAAGTTATTAACTATTTATAATATGGGGTGCTAAGCTAATATTCGGTTAGGAACCGATAACGCCCTCGATGCTGATAGCAGTTTCCGCGACCGATGCGATACCAACTGCGATGCGCGAAGCTTGTTCAATAGGTATTGTTTTTACATAAACCTAGTGGCAAATGCAAAAAGTTGTATGCTGTAGCAGATCTTAAGTTTATACCAATGTCCCATAGGAAAAAAAGCACAACCAGTTTTTTCAAATATTCTTGAAACTTTATTCGTATCTACCATGTAACCTAAAAATTGTTTTTAAAGAGCCAAATTGGTCCAGCAGTTATTCAAGTGATTTCATTTGTATTTTTTTACTAGTTGCACCCCGTGGTTTCACCCGCGTCTTCCCGTTATCCCGCAGGAACATTTTTCCGGGATAAAAAGTAGCCTGTGTTAATCCAAGGTATAAGCTATCTCCATTCCAAATTTCATCGAAATCGGTTTAGTAGTTACGGTGATACGTGGTAACAAACATTCACACACACAAACTTTCGCATTTATAATGTTAGTAGGAAGTAGGATAGGATTATATTAGACTAGCAGTAGGTACAGTCAGCGACAAAAGTAGCTGATCGTTCTCGATTTGCCAAATGTCTTTCAAATCAGTAATTAATTATTATTGTATGTCTGTCTCCTGGTTCTAAGCTACCTCCCCACCAAATTTCAGCCAAATCGGTTCAGCTGTTCTTGAGTTATAAATAGTGTAACTAACACGACTTTCTTTTATATATATAGACTAGCTGTTCCCCGCGGTTACACCCGCGTGGGCTACAGCTTTATGCATGCAAAGTCTCAGCCCGATCGGATTAAAATTGACAAAGTTTCATACAAACTTTCATCCCCTATTGTATCCCCTTGCGGGTAGAATTAATCAAAATCCTTTCTTAGCGGATGCCTACGTCATAACATCTACCTGCATGCCAAATTTCAGCCCGATCCGTCCAGTGGTTTGGGCTGTGCGTTGATAGATCACTATGTCAGTCAGTCACCTTTGAGTTAAATATATTTAGAAGACTAGCAGTAGGTACCTCGTGGTTTTATCCACGTGGAAATTTCCACAAAAACGGCTACTTTTGCGGAATGAAAAGTAGCCTGCTACTGTCATAGGCTACGTTTTCATCATCATCATCATCATCAGGCGGAAGAAATCTAGACGAAGCAGGGGTGGGTCTGTATCTATTCTAACCATTTTCGGTAAACAACCAAAACAGTCATGCTCACGAAAGTGACTTTGCTTGCAGCGGCGTCATATGGTCGAGGAGAGCGATGGCTGGCACATGCGTCAACTCGTGAACGGGTACTGCTTGTGGGGTCTGGTCTGCTTTGGTTGTGATCCCGCAACTCGTTAATATTCATGTTCCCATATGTGTACAACCAAACAAGAGAAATCTTATTAGTAAAGCTAATTAAATAATATCGTATTATTAGATGACAAAAAAAATTGGGTAGTGAACTTGCTCCAATTCAATCAATTAGTAATAAGAATAAAGTTGTCAATGTGATCGCGCCAAAAAAATTACCTGCCGGGCGTTTCTTGCCTGTTCTTTTGCCGGCGTAAGGAGGTTGGAACAGGCGTAGCTAGTTTTAAGTTGACGTTTTCAAGTGATCACAATGTATCCTATTAAATAAAAATGATTTGAATTTTATATTAAGAAGACTAGCAGCCCGTGGTTTTATCAACGTAAGTATTTCCACAAAAACGGCTACTTCTACGGAATGAAAAGTAGCCTGCCACTGTCATAGGCTACGCTTTCATCATCATCATCATCATCATCATCATCAGGCGGAAGAAATCCAGACGAAGCAGGGGTGGGTCAGAACTCAGTACTATGTATATCATAAACTAGCTCGTCAAATATAAAGGAAGGAACGCCTTGACGCGTAGCATTGTTAGCTAAGCTAAGCGCTCGCAGCTATCTCTGCGAATAAATCAAAACTAACTAACGGCGGACCAACTCGCAATCAATAAGGAAGGGAAATTATTTTAATTGGCTACAATAAAATATTGTGTTTGTTCGTCGTGCTGTCCGTATCGGTTACAGGCTAATGAGGGGAAATGTCGATTGTTGCTAGTGTGGGGATGAAATCGATTGTTTCCAGTGAGAGGCAAACGTTTCTTTCAGTTCATCCCTTTTTCAACCGACTTATCATATCATCATCATCATCAGCCGGAAGAAGTCCACTGCTGAACATAGGCCTCCCCCCTTGAACGCCACGATGAACGGCTAGTAGCCATTTGCATCCATCAGCTCCCTGCGACTCTTACAATGTCGTCGGTCCACCTAGTGGGGGGCCTACCTACAGAACGTCTTCCGGTTCGTGGTCGCCACTCGAGAACCTTTCTTCCCCATCGGTTATCGGTTCGTCGAGCGACCGTATATATGCTTTTTAATTTTGGTTTTGATGATTCTTTTTTTGTTGGAAAGGAGATACCATGATAAGGAAACCAGGATCTGATGATGGTATCCCAGAAAAATCGAGGGTTAAATCGGTTATTTTTTTGTTAAAAATTATATACTTCTTTTGATGAGTGATTGTTTAAAAAGGCTAAGGAAAATTGTTGTGGTAAAAAATGCTCTCTATCAATAAAAAAACAGCCCGGTCGATCCAAATATAACTAGAACATTCCTGTTTCACTAGCAACAGCTAATTTCACTAATTTATAAAATTTGATTTAAGTAAAATTATAGAAACATAATTGATTAAGTGATAAAACACAAGTTGGCAATTGAATAACTGGTTCTCTATTTATGTTCAAAAATTGGATCACGACATCGATTTATATAAGTTTATTTGTGGGACAAAAAAACAGATTTATTTGATGAACAAATTCATAAAAAGAAAAAATATATATCTGTTGCCAAGGCACGACAAGCACCTAACGGAGTGTTCCGGCAGCCTCACTTATGGGCCAGTTCTCCGTCCAGGTGTGTAGCGTGGCGTCTCCTTCGACCACAGCTGACCAGCTAGGGATGTAAAATAATAATCGATTTTTATTTAAAATTATTAATCGTTTATTTTTGTCTAAATATGAAAAATCGATTATTGATAAATCGTTTTTTTTTATTTACTCTCTAAAAAATTAATCGTTTTTTTGTACCTACTCTCTTTTTTTAAAGTAATAAAAGATAAGATAATGTTTGTATTATTAAAGACTAAACCAATGTGTAGCCAAACTACACATTTCAATTGTATTTTGCAGTTATAAGTTACTCTACTAAGAAATTTTATTACAATGTACAAAAAAATGCAACTTTTCGAATAGTTAGAAAAAAATTATTATATAAAATCGATTATTTTTTATTTAAGTAATGGATTTTTTACAAATCGATTTATTTTAAAGAGATAAAAATCGATTATTTGTTAATCGATTTTTTTCCCTCCAAGTCACATTCCTATGACCAGCTGACTTGTGGTCAAACACTACCCTGCAGTAAATAAAAAGTACCATTAAAATTAACAAACAAACAAAACGCAGCCGCCGACTACTAGCACTGCCAACTAAAAAAAATCGATATATTAAATCAAAAGAAAAGAAAGAAATCGATAAACAATAAACGCCAACTATTACCCAGTCCATCGAAAATGTCTTCATTAGAAATTTTAATACTGATTTTAACCTAAAAAAGGAATGTGGCGTGCGCGCCGATCTCCGTCGCGATTGCAGCCTGCAGGTGCGACCACGATCGGCGGAGGCTGCGACCGTGCACCTCCACACCCTTCGTGACAATATAATTGTGCCGCATGCCTCATTCCACATACTTAATTTATACCTAATAGCGAGATAATCTCATTTTTCCCCGCGTCTCATTTACATTTTAAAGTTTTATCTTTTGCCATGGCAGTCGCGGGCGCGTACTTCTCACGTTGGTGTCGATTCAATTTAACTTTATTGGTTATTTAGTTGGTTTTGGTTCATTACTTCTTTGTTGACATGTTTTTTACAGTAGGTCAGATGTTTTTTTTTACATAAAATATTAAGTTACTGTCTCAAATAGTAATCTAAAGAATAATTTTTTCGTTAGAAAATATAATAAAATTTTAAAACTGGCTTACCCAGTATAAGACCTAATTTACAGACAACATTGTAAGTAATTGTCTCGAATTTTATTTCGCTTGTTCATTGTAAAAGGATATGTTAGAATTTGATTTGGTTGTTGCTCAGAACATAAAATACATAAAAGTGTTTTAAAATAGGCTTGGGCGAAAATATCGATATTCAATATTTATTTTAGAGTATCGAGTTCGTATTAATTTCAATATATATTTTTTGAAGCAACTCTGGTTTCGTATTTAATTTTCTACCATTAGTGATGCATCAGAAGTTTGATAAAAAAGCAGACGCAGAAACAGATATCAAAAGTATGTTTAGCAGAAGTGAAAACGCAAGTGTTGATAATAACAGAAGACAATAATCATTATGGTTTACAATAAAATACATCATCATCATCTAATATATAAATATCGATAGTTTTAACTCGATAATGACCTACCGATACTGTAATAACATCGATATCGATATAAATATATAGATATATATAGATATAAGTACAACAGGAAATAAACAGCATGAAAGGTAAGTAGAATTCGTTGATGATAAAAGCGTCACAGTCTCACCACCTCTTTACTTTTATGTATATTTTGTCCTAAACTTGAAATTAATGTTTCTATTTCTATTTTCAATACCTAAATATGGTTACGTTATGTCAATTTACATAATGCAATAAATCTAAATATATATAACTCAAAGGTGACTGACTGACTGACATAGTGATCTATCAACGCACAGCCCAAAAACCACTGGACGCATCGGGCTGAAATTTGGCATGCTGGTAGATATTATGACGTAGCCATTCGCTAAGAAAGGATTTTGACGAATTCTACCCCCAAGGGGATAAAATAGGGGATGAAAGTTTGTATGAAACTTTGTCAATTTTAAACCGATCGGGCTTAGACTTTGCATGCATAAAGCTGTAGCCCACGCGGGGAACAGCTAGTAAATAAATAAGATCGTGAGTGCTGCAATGGGCGGTCTTATCGATATGTATTTTTCACTGGCTCATCCCTACATAAAAATAATAAACGCTCTGGTGTGAACATCAACGGTTCGTGGCGCGGTGCGCACGAGGTGCTATAATGATACTGCGCAGAGATCGCGCGCGGATTGCGCCCGCGTCGATAGATCCACAAGCTTTAACGTTTATATTGCCTTTGGAAATGGGACGTGGGTATTAAATAACTTTTAGAATATAGGGAAGTTTAAAAATAGGTACGCATATTTATGTACGTCTATGTACAGTCAGCGACGAAAGTAGCTGATCCTTCTCGATTTTCCAAATGTGTTTCAAATCAGTAATTATTATCGTTTTTTTCACATTTAACATGGTATCATTTTGACCACAACATAACACACCTGATTTTAGGTGATGATGAGGTCAAAAATTGGTGTCTAAGATGATGAGGATAATAGAAAAAAAGTGTGATTGTACCTACAAGTTAAGTGTTAATTGTAATAAAAATTATCTATACCGTTAGAAAATAAAAACTTTTCTCTATGTTATTCTTATTATGCAGGAAATAACTTAATTATGTTATTTTTATCTAAAATGTTGAGCGATGGTGGCCGAAAGGTAAAGCGTGCGCCTAACCTATGACTTAATAAGTGATGTGTGGATTTACCATCGCTCAAAACGGTGAAGGAAAACTTCGTGAGGAAACCGGCATGTCCAAGAACCACAACATTCAAGGGCATGCGACATATACCAACGCGCACTGCGCCAGAGTGGTAGATTACGGCCCATACTCTCTCTAGGAAGGCCTGTGTCCCAGCAGTGGGAACGTAATAGACATGCTTTTTTGCAGAGGCAGATTTGTTTTGCGTTAGTTGAATCGGAGTCGCTGACGTGCCATCTCGCTCTTTCTTCAGCAAGCCTGTGAAGCCAGACTGTATCATGGAGCCTCTGACCTTTCTGAATGCATATCTTCCACTGAGTCTTCTATTTGATCAGAGGTCAAGACAAATTTTTGGGTCATTGCGCTGTGCCATCTTAGTTTATGTCTATGTAGGTACTCATTTGTGTTTGTTTTTTTTGCGACTAGCAATTTTTTTTCTACAAATGTCATGGTCGCTTGCCTACCTCCTTCAAGAATCTGACGCCAAGCAACTATCGATGTATTCTGGCAGCCCCACTTGAGAGCCCTAAGTTTAACATCGCCCATTCGACCACATCGTCCCTTAACATCAGGCGACTTGTAGGCAAACGCTACCCCGTTAGAAATCAGAAAAACTTATTTTACCCATTCGAAGCGTCTTCTCCCAGTCGTATTTCACAGTTCACTAGCATCTGACCCGTGCATGGTCTTAAATAAATAGTAAACCTGTCCTGGAGGTGAACCCTGACAGCGCCACCCATGCGCCATACCTAGCGACGCGACTCGCGTGCCCAATAAATCGCGCCGGACGTGCGTACAAATTGGCACGACGATGGGATCGCATGCTTGTCTGCCCGCGCGCTTGTTAACGCTTCCCCGAGATCGCATGCGATTTAGTCGTCTTGTCGCCGCGTCGTCGTGAGTTCACCCACGATTTGTTTTGGTGAAATACTGGTATTGTTGCGGGATACATAGGAGTGGATAGCGTCGGGAGGCAATTTCCTTTGTTGGAATTAAAATGGTGAAGCTTGTATTGTTTTAGTTTGCGGTGTCGATTTAGTAAGTAGACAGTATGTACATAATTATATGTCTTATTATTGTTGAATGTGAATTAAATTAAAATTTGTAATTAATTACATAAAATAAATATGATATCTTCTTCTTCAAAAAACTGAGACTTAAACAGCAAATGCATTTTGATATTCGTCATATTCAATGTAAGAGTAAACTGAAAGAAAATAAAATTTACTTAATAAAATTCTAGCACTGACTGACACACAGGCAGCGCAAAGTCTAAACGGTAACTCCACAAATAGTCGTTGTTTATCATTAAAAATATATATAAATACATACATAAAAGAAACATGCCCGTTGACTTGAAGACTTCCTTTTTTTTATCAGGTTAAAAAAAACTTCCAAAATGAATTGAAATCACAATTTGTACCGCATCGTAATTTTTTCCAATTTTCTCTACTAAGAAATGCTGCGAAGTATTGCATGCTATTGGAAACTACATTACTATTAAGACATTCGCCTCCTTCAAGGAACCTGTGAATCACCATTTCCCATTAAAAAATCGGCTCACACGCATCGCGTTCTGTTAGCGATCTCCGAACGTCCGATACCAACCGAATTGGTCACCAATGCACGCGTGCACTTACCTTTAGCAAAACCGACACTGTATTACCTAAACGTAGTAAAAGCCGAATAAGTACACGCGGAAATCTACTTTGTATACCAAACTTTTGAGGCGAGAGTTGTCTGCATTCAGATCGCAGGAGTAAAAGACATCAACGCGTGCTCCATTCAAAATTTCATTTGTCGTTGCGAACTTACAAATTGCGTTCAATTGAAATTCGACTCTGTCTATAGCTAGTCAAAGTCCAATTTTAATTAATTACAAATTATTAAACCTGTAAAGGAATAAAATTATCAAGTTAAAAAGAAATAACTCTAATTGTATAAGACATAAAGTCGAACATAAAGTGAGATAAATTACAGAGATACGTTAAAAGACCTTTGGCGGGAAAGCGGACGGCGTACGCGCCGATAGCAGGCTAGACGACGCACAGACATCAGTGCGTCTTGGAATGCAAGCTTTCTTTGACGCATAATTCATTAGCTACAGACAAGTGGAGTCAGACATGTCATGGTTCATTTCAATTAAGTGCCAAATGTTTCTTGAACTGTCGAGGCTATTCTACTTCCCAATATCCTATCCTACTATAATATTATAAATGCGAAAGTTTATGTGTGTGTGTGAATATTTGTTACCACGTATCACAGTAACTACTGAACCGATTTTGATGAAATTTGGAATGAAGATAGTTTATACTCTGGATTAACACAGGACTTTTTATCCCGGAAAAAGGTTCCTGCGGGATAACGGGAAGACGTGGGTGTAACCGCGGGGTGCAACTAGTGTCTTTATATATTAACAGTAAGTATGTACCTATAGTGTAACCTAACACTTGAAGATAAAAAAAACCACATTGTGTATTTATTCCTTATTTTATACACAAGATACCAAATAGATAAGGATATGATAAACAACCTTTCAACTTAATATCAAACGCGCATAACTTATACAATGCACAATATCTTGCAGATATGGTTTGTTTGCGTGTTTGCGCTTGTGTGGGTGGGTGTGCGTGTGTGGGTGCGTTATCCGCACATCGCTGACTCATGTGTGAGTGGTGAGTCACACTCGTGTTGCATATCTATGCTATTTTGTTTATCGTTGGTTATAAAAATTATAAATTGAAACTAGGGATAAGCGTAGCTAACCAGAGCGGGGCAATGACGTGGTAGCCGAGTTTGTAGTGACCCTGCCTATGAAGCTAGCGGTCCCAGGTTCCGGTAAGGACAAATATATGTGTGATGAGCACGAAAATTTGTTCCTGAGTTTAGGATATTTCTATCTATAAGATTTATAAGATCTACCGGACAATTGAGCTTATTCGGTGGAGGAAAGCATCGCGATGAAACCATAACTTGGTGGTAGAGTGCTCGTCTAGCATATACTACCCACAAGTTAGGAATTTTTGTGTTTTGTGTATGTGTGTTCCCGCAGCCTCATTTCAGAGCACTAGCTCTAAACTAGCACTAGGACTAGCACTAGAATTGGGAACTATCCCAATCCTAGTGTAGCGTGGCACCTTTGACCACATCGTCATTTGGCACTTAAAACATAAAATGGGGTTATGTTAAAAATTAAAAATAAATAAGTTACTATTAGTTAGAATAAAGACAGCTCTGATAAGATCGGAGGTCGTGCCAACTATTGCTAATAATGATAAAAATAAAAAGTTTTCGACAGAATTATTTTCGTATGCTACAAAGTATTTTAAAAATAAAAACGTTTTAACTTGCCCATGTTACATGAAACCCCTAATAAAATCATGCACCATGAAAGGACCAAATTATAAGTTTATTTCCGAAACGTTCGATGTTGCCAGCTGATAGCAAAATGCGAAATGTTAGAATAAATATAAACACGACGATCGGCGACACACTGACGGACCGACAGTAGGAAATTGCGGCCGCGATCGTGTTGTCAACGTCAAACAGATTTTAATATTGCGTATTAATATTTTGCGTTGGTTGTTTCAATGAATACTACTGAGTGTTCTTTTTGAAAGCAATTATAGGTTATTTTGTAGTGACGTACACTTGCGTGCCGTAGGTCATGGGTACAAGTTTTGTATTGAGCGAGATTTCGTTGAAGCTATAGCTTGATGGTAGGGTATTTCCTAGAGCTCGCCTGGCTAGCTACCATCTTCAAGTTAAAATTCTGTCGCCAATCGCCTATCAGTGTCACTTTCCAGTTCAGGCGTAGTAGTACTAGTTATTCTTTGAAGTGGCATCATTTTCATCAAGAGCCCATTCTTTTCCCACTCCATGGCCTGGAACGCAGGCCTTCTTTCAGATAATTTGGGCTATAATCTACCAAGCCATCATACAGTTTATAACGATATAAATATCCTTTTCACCTTACAAGCTCGGAAAGAGTCTGTTTGTCATTCGAAATCTGAGTGCAAAAGCGCATTTTGCGCGCTAGCATGGAAAGTATTTTTAAACTTGGAAACTTTCTATTCAATAATTTTCGATACCGCCAGTCCACTTAAAATGCAACAATACTTATTTCATGTCAGTGTGCCAACCTCCTTTTGGAATTATCGCACTGGCCAGCACGACTATTGCATGAAAAAACAAACAAACCTATTTTATCTGTTTTTCTTGCATCTAGTATTTTCCTCGCTGTAGTGAGGTGAAAAGTTGTGTGTTTCGCTCGGCTGCAAAGTTTTCTGCGTCTTGTACCTTTGAAACCCTCGCTACGCTCAGGATTCTATATTTGAACCACTCGCTTCGCTCATGGTTCAATCCTACAATCCTTCGCTTGCTCAGGTTTCAATACAAGTACTCGCGCCAAAATACAACTTTGCAGCCTTGCATAACAAGAAACTAATGTCCTTCCCCAGGGCTGAAACTGTGTCCTATGACAAATTTCATTAAGAGTAAGATCTGTTTTGCGGTTTAAGGGTCAAAACATAATAATCAGACATTGTGACATAGAGAGTTACTTTCGCAATTATAAAAATGAATGGACGGACCAAAATAATAATCTACCAACCTAAGACTACCCCGTATATTCAGCCGAATAAATAAATGTTCATAAATAATTTATTTACGAATCTCCCTCCACGATAGCAACCCTTCCACCTCCACTAGCACTCGATCAGATGCGGTGACATTTACACATTCCTATCATATCCCTCCGATCCCTGGGAAACGTGCCGACCAGGGGTGAACTTAGGTAGAACCCGAGCGGGGTGACTTGCCCCTTGAATATTTACAAAATTCTCATATAAACAGAAGTGCGAAGTCTCACTAGTGCTTGATCTACGAATATTTACAAATTCCTAACCTATTCTCATCCTGGCAACTCTCAAAGAAACAAGGATCGATTCAGTCTTATCTAATTTTATTTTGGATTGTTACTCTTAAATACTTTTTAATCTGTCATAGCAATCAGTTCTGCGGTAAACATGATGCACTTTCGATTGGAAAATTATTATGTTTTCTAATCGAAAGTATAATTAATAGCTTTAAGATTGAATCGGTGATTTCAAACTCACTCACTTCCTGATCGATGTGTTTTCTCTAAATTTTATATACGATACAAAATACACATTAAGCAAGGTCTGCCACAATTTAAAGATTCTTTCTAGCGATTAAAAAATATATAATTTGAAGGGATTCAATTCGTAAAATTGCCACTGTCATACACAACTATCAGATCATAAACACTGATAAGTTCACACGTGTGTGTACGTTAAGTGTCCAGTTTCACGAATTCTAGAGCCCCCGCGCCCGCCCCCGCCCCCGTCTCTGTCCTAACTCCATCTCTGCGTGGATACGTTCTCCAGGGGTATAGGTCAGATATTTCAATTCTGCGTCGGATATTGGCGGCGGCGTGACGACGCATACATCTCAGAATCGGCCTCGGTGGCCACACGTTATCGATATATTGAAATCTTGTATGCATTGAGTTATGCCGGTCGCCTTTACCGCCGCGGACGGGTGTTTGTGATGCAGAGATTCAGCGGTTTTCTATTACGGCTTACGAAGATTGTATCTGTGGGAATATTGGAGTATGGCGAAATTGTGGATCTAGGTCACTGTTCATAATTCAATTGGGTTTTTTTCAATAGGATACATTGTAAATCACTTTAATGCCCGAAATTGATAATCGATCCGATCCGTTATCCGTGGTTTTGGATCGATATGTTATGTCATAATATTTCATTTTAGTACAGTCAACGACAAAAGTCGCTGAACAATCACACTTTTTTCTATTATCCTCATCATCTTAGACACCAATTTTTGACCTCATCATCACCTAAAATCAGGTGTGTTATGTTGTGGTTAAAATGATGCCATGTAAAATGTAAAAAAAACAATAATAATTACTGATATGAAAATCGAGAACGATCAGTTACTTTTGTCGCTGACAGTACTAGGTTTTGACACATTACTACTAAAATGACATATTATGACTTGACATATCGATTCAAAACCGCTGATCAGGATGAATTATTAGTTTCGGCCATACAACGTCAAACTTAAAACTAGCTACGCCTGTTCCATCCAACCTCCTTACGCCGGCAAAAGAACAGGCAAGAAACGCCCGGCGGGTAATGAGGTACAAAATATATGATAATGAGGTGCGGGGCAGGAGGTGAATTCTGAAAAGTCCTCGTCTGGGCGCAGCGTGCAATCACCTTTGACCACAACGTCACTTAACTTCAGGTGACTTGTGGTCAAGAAAAGCTTAGAGGTCTGGCCGGGCAAACATTTCTTCCTATGATGGGCCAGCCATCTTTCATAGCGATGATGGCTCAGTGGTAGTGACGCCGGCTTGCGATCCGTAGGACGTGGGTTCGAATCCTGCAATGAGCTTGAGCTTTCGGTGAAGGAAAACATCGTGATGAAACCATAGCTTGGTGGTAGGGTATTTTCTAGTACTCGCCTGGCTAGCTACCACCCTCTCGTTAAGAATCTGTCGCCAAACACCTATAGGTGTGTTCCGGCAGCCTCACTTGAGAGCCAGTTCCCAGTCCAGGTGTAGCGTGACGCCATCTTCGACCGCATCGTCACTTAACATCAGGCGACTTGTGGTCAAACGCTACCCTGTAAATAGTAAAAAAAAAAAAAAAATCTGGTTCAAGATCTTGGATGTTTGTGACGTAATAATGTTCTGAGTGACGAGAGCAAGTTGCTGGTGTGATGGTAAGCGTCATGTTTGGATATTACTGTTTAGTGCCATCCAGAATTTTGATCTTCAATCAAATCAATCACATCATTTATTACCGTTTTCATTTATACCTACGGTTATAGAGTCCCCTGAAAATAATATAAAGCAAAATATTTCACATTAGATAACACACCAACCGAAATTTCAGCACGTATTTCAATCAGGACAATATTCGCTCGAAATAACTCGAGAACCGAATCGAGAAACAAAGGAGCATCATTCAAACGAATGAAGTGAACGAGTGAACGAATAGATTGAGTGAACAATATCTTATTTTGCAATAATCCGCGCGGGAAGCAAAGCAATGCTAATTTCCGTTATTTCTTGTACTTCCGGTACCAGATGGGACGCGACGCTAACCGGTCTCTATTTTAAACTTCTGTTTGCTCTAAACGATTGTTTTCTGAATATAAAATAGGAAGTCGACCCGTTTATTTCGTGTAATCGAAGATTAGGGACAGTTGAAGTTTCTATATTCAATTTCGTTTGTGTTGTTTTGTTCGGCATTTGAGGGGCGCCTTATTTAAGATTCTAACGTAATTAATAATATAGTATGACAATATAGTTGTACTGAAATATAATATCTATTTAAAATTGAAATATAATAACTATTTGGTCGCCCTGGCGTCTTTTATTATCTAAGGCCAAGACTCAAGAGTCGTGGCGGCCATCTCCGTTAACTTTTGGTCGCTCGGTAATACCAACCGAACGAAGCAAGCGAAGGCTACCGAGCGAACGCGAAGCAATCAATGTACGAATGTGACTGAGAACCAGCGAAGGCCTTCGTACGCGATCGCGCACGTGGTGTGCACGAGCAAGCAAATGCTCGTTTAATTAACGCATCACCTCATCTGCGAACGAAACCTTCGTTGGCCCTTCTTCGTTCTGTTTGGACAAGTCATCAAAGACGAACGAACATTGGTGGCATCGACGATTTCCAATAGCAAGCCTTCACTTGCTTTCTCTACAGTTATTTGCGGAAAACGGTGGAGTAAATTGGTATGTTCAAGAACGCCTACATTCAAAGGCATGCAACATCTTCCAACTAGCTATGGCCCAAGATCCCGTAATCTTTGAAAGAAAGTTTCAGCGGTAGAAACGTTAGAGACTGAAAATAATGTACTGAAATAGAAAAATCAACCATAACACTACATTGGAGCTCAAACCGCTGTCAGATTTTCATTAGCTACGTAATGTAAAAATAAAAATAAGTTCCCGCCATTTTCCGTCGGCCATCTTGGCCGCTTCGCGCCAATTTGTCACATGCGCCAAGTTAATAAAGCTGCAAGAAGTGGCAAGTTCTTTGTCTCGAGCGCGGTTGGATTTATCGCGCCTCCTCCGCCCGGTTTCATTTCCTGCGCTCGACTCTTGTCGAACTTGCCGACTGGCGCGAGGTACACGCAGAGCGGTTTGTCCCACTTTAGGTCTGTGTTTGGGGAAATTGAGTAAGATTTGTAATTGGCCGAAGTTGTAGTGGTTTCATGCGAGTGGAAATTTCCAAAGAAATCGATTATTTTTCTGAGGTAAAATTTAGTCTTAGTCACTCTTCGGCTCATAAACTACCTCTATGCATAAAAAACACGTCGATGCATTGCTAGCAAGAAGGACAAACCAAAGGACTTAAACAAATTTTCATCAAACATAGCCTAAGAACGTAAGAACACTATGAATAACAAAAAATCGGTGCATCCGTTTGGAAGCTACGATGCGATAGACAGACAGACACACTCACACGTCAAACTTATCTAAGACTCCGTCGTTTTTGCGTCGGGGGTTAAAACACTACTTTTAATTTAAAAATAATACTTATCTAATAATTAAATAATATAATTTATTCAGGTCAGTGAAGCCGCGAGGCAGGGTGCTAGTGACTAACATTAGCAACACTCATTTTTGACAGCAGAAGTTAAAATAAAAACCACTACTTACAACAAAAAAATTGACACTACTACTAACATTGCGTTAAAAAACCAATCCGCTCGCGTCTCCAACTTAAAGCACAACACACTAACGCGAAAGGATAATCACATTGTATTGTTTTGATTCATTGCGCCGTAGGTACCGGCGCAAGTTCGTATTTATTGTGCTTCTTGCTGCGATCGGATGCTCGCCTCTTTACATTAATCATTTAATGTTTGAAGTGTGTTTGTTGTATTTATTACCGTGAGCTAATTAGATTTTCGTTTGTCTTTTCTAGGTAAGTGAAACGAGACCGAGATCTGTCGCGATTTCGCGAAGGGTATGTATGAAGGTCAAGGCACCGATAGCGAGTTCGAATCCTCTCGGCCTCGCGCTATGATTTAATAAGTTATGAGTGGATTTGCCATCGCTCACAAATGGCGAAGGAAAACTTTGTGAGGAAACCGGCATGGTATCGTTTGATGTTAAGTGACGATATATCCGAAGGTGGTGCCACTCTACACCTGGATTGGGAACTGTATCTCAAGTGGAGCTACTGGGACACCTCGATAGGTGCTTAGCGATAGATACTCAAGCACTAGAAAATGCCCTACAACCATGCTACGACCTAGTTATAGATCACAAGCCGACGTCACCACCAATAATGAAAATCCAACTAATATTATACCTCAAAGTTAGTGAGTTTGGATGTTTGTTACTCTTTCACGCAAAGACTACTGAACGGATCTGGATGAAATTTGGAATTGAGATAGCTTACATCGTGGATTATCACATAGGCGACTTTTTATCCCGAAAAAGGTTCCTACGGGTTTATGAGAAGACGCGGGAGAAAGCACAGAGCGCAGCTAGTATTTTTTTTTTATAAAAATTAAAATACAGCATGTAAATCTGTTCTAACCTCCTTACGCCGGCAAAAGAACAGACAAGAAACGCCCACTCAGCCATCATCGCTTTATGTGGCCATATATATAACTTCCGATCTTAACGTTTTGCTTATTCCATAACTAACATTAAAACAACGTCTAAAAGGGCAAGCCGATAAGTAAAATGGCGAACTTTTTCAAGTCAAGTCAGCACAGCCCCTTTGAGTGTGGCTTGATGATAGATTAGCCACTCGCGCTCTTGTGTGGTCCATATAAAGGGGAAGATACCATACCCCCCTCACTATGCATACAGCTAGCTGTTCCCTGCGGTTTCAGCCTTGTGGGCTACAGTTCATCGTTTATCGTGATAAAAAGTACTGTGTCATTCACCAGGGTCCAAACTATGTTTGTACTGAATTTCATCGAGATCGGTTCTGATGCGGTTTAACCGTAACAGACAGATAGACCGACGCCCTAAATTAATAATATTACCTAAATATTCAAAATATTAAAATTGTATTGTGTATTCTCCTCCATATAAATTCAAAAATCAATATATAAATATCGAGGACTATTGTACACAAATTGACCTAGCCGAAATTAATAAAATCGATCTTGATCCGTTTTTGGATTGATATGTCACGTCATCATAATTATGTCATTTTAGGGGGTAAAGCTTGCTAAAATAGATTGATATATCGATCCAAAACCGCAAAAAACGGATAAGGATCGATTATTAATCTGGCGTGAGAGAGTAACTTTTGCACTATTACGTTTTGGTTATTACTTAGGATTATTACAAAGATTAAGTAGTCTGTAATAAAATAGAAGAAAAAAAAAATTCTTTGAATTTTTGTGTTTTCAATATTTTTGATAGATAAAAAAACAACAAATAAATACAATTTCCTGAAAGATTACTATCTATCAGTTTACAATGTACACCTAGAGCTGAAGTTTTCAATCCTACAAAAACAATAATTAAGAAAAACTTCTAAAAATCAACTTCCTCTATCGTGTTTCAACACCGATGTCATCAAATTATATATGCAAAAGTATATACCGTTATGAATTGGAGCAAGTTCACTAAAATCGCAAGCATTTTTTGTCATCTAATAGTCCGATATTTTTTAATAAATGATTTAATTGGTTTTAGAATAAGTTTCAATCTACTTTATAACCAAACTAAAATATAAAAAAAAACTAAGCCTACAATTATTTATAAATATCCGTTTATATATATAGGCACATATATTGGATCGTTTGAACTAACTAAAGAAGGTCTATAGATAGTTCAAACGATCCTCTATCGTGTTGACTTTTATAAGTACATTTTAGAACGTACGACGGCTGTTTTTCTGATGGAAACTGGCAATCTAGTCGTTCATCAACGCCTCCAAAAACGTTAATAAGCTATACCATAAAGTTTTATGACAGCCTCACATACATTTCTCATGTTTAGGTGTTGATATGTGAAGGTTTAAGATGGAAATTGTTAGCCAATAGGCAGATTTGGGCGTACGATTAAATTTTAACATCAGTGGGTTAAGGCAATCAATTTAGGGAAGTGCCTTTTTATGTAAAAGAGCGAAAGATGGTGGTCGGCAGTGTTGCTAGGTTTACGCCCGAAAATATGTCAAGCCCTAGTACTAAAATGACATATTATGACATGTCATATCGATCCAAAACCGCAGATAACGGATCAGGATCGATTACTTATTAATTTCGGGCTTAAGAGGTTTCCCTAGTTATAAAGCGGTGGACCATGAGGAAGAAAGATTCTCGAGTGGCGACCACGAACCGGAAGACGTTCTGTAGGCCCCCCACTAGGTACCGACGACATTGTAAGAGTCGCAGGAAGCCGATGGATACAAATGGCTAATAGCCGTTGATGGTAGCGTTCAAGGGCCTATGAACAGCAGTGGACTTCTTCTTCTTGATTATGTAATACTAACAATATGCATGACGTGAGAATCATCTTATTAATTAGTATAATTCACTAAATGAATTGAAAAATATACGCCAAGATTATTATTATAGCATCTAAATGGTATGTTTTTAATTATCAATTTGGCAACACAGAAGCAGCGTAGGGATTAATTACCTCAAGATCACTACTTAATGAGGTGCGTAATCTTTGATCAATTTATGCATTCAGCCGGTCCGAGGTGAGAAAACTTTCTGCATAGATTTGATAGAATCTGTTAGTCAGGCTTGACATACACGGACCGCTTGAAGCGGAATCGACTGCTTCAAGCTGCGACTGCATAGTGAACTACAGACTTCTACGTACGTACATACGTACATACAAAGCGCTCGGACAGTTGCAGTAGTTCACTATGCAGTCGCAGCTTGAAGCAGTCGATCCTGACTGCTTCTGTGCTTCTACTGCGCTACCTATTAGCTGCGCACCGCGGTTTGAAAACTCAGCGTCAAAAAGTAACAAACATACAGACACACACACACTCACAATCTTTCGCATTTATAATATTCGTGACGATAGAGTGATTATTACGAACTAGCTGTTCCCCGAGATTTCACCCGCGTGGCCTAAGTTTATCGCGCTAAAAAGTACCCTATTTCCTTTCTCAGGCTTAAGACTATTTCTGTACAAAATTTCATTTGAATCGGTTCTGTAGTTTAGGCGTGAAAGACAGAAAGACGGAGTTACTTTCGGATTTAGGGATTGTTAGTTACATTTTCCTTGCTCCAGTTTAAGCCTTCCGGTCTCTATTAGGCAGATGTTCCGAAAGCTAAGCCAAGCTTATTGTTCAAGCACGGCATTACCAAAATGCCACAATCGGGCAGCGTGAGAACAAGCTAGCATTTAGTACATTCGCGGTATCAAGCCAATCTTGCGCAACCCGTGGATCTAATCGCGTCTTGATCCAACAATCTATTGCGAGCTCGGTAAATGATTCCCTCATTTAGCGAGTTTCTTAAGCTTCGCGGTAATCGTCGAAGCCTCTATTGGTGCAATGAAATTGACGGTTTTCATCAGCCTTTACGTTCCTTCCCACTGCTGGGACTCTGGCCTCTCAGAGAGAGAGAGTATGGGCTTTTATCTACCACGCTGGCCCAGTGCGGGTTGGGTTGGTTTCTAGTAGGTATGTATTAAAATTGTTTTAATCACTTCTCTTTTTGACCCCCAAAAGTGGGGTGTTATAAGTATGGCTTCGATATCTGTCTGTCTCTGTGTGTGTCTGTGGCTCAAACCTGTATGTACCGATTTCGATGCGGTTTTTTTCATTTGAAAGCCAGTTTCCTTGCGGTGGTTATTAGAGTATCAGCTCTTTTCCAAAATGAGTTAAGGCATTTTAAGCTACGAGTATGTTTGTTGAAAATCGGTCCAAAATTTCGGGGTTAAAGAAATATAAATTTTGAATACCATAAATGTTTTCCTAAAAGTCAAAGTTTACTACCGCTAATTGATAACATTTTTGCGTTTCATACTAAGACGACAATTTTATATAATTTTTTATAATGCCCGCACAATCACATACATAGGCTCTGACCCCTAACTAGGTTTCCCTGTATCTAGGGTATCAGAAACTACGCGGATCGGGGATCCACAACACCCAGACACAGAACAAATACTTGCGCTTTTTTTTCTATGTACAAATATTTGTCCTGTAGCGGGAATCGAACCCGCGACCTCACGCTTCACAGTCGGCAATCCACCCATTGCGCCACATCGGTCGTCAAAGGTACCAAAGGACATTATTTTTTTTAAAAAAAACCTCTTAACACCCTTATTCAAATCACGTGCTTCCGCAAAATCGACACACGCACTTTATTGTACCTGTTGCAAAAACCGCAGTAACATCCACTTGTGCCCAATCTTAATCCGGGTGGAATCCTAATAATTCCGACGAGCTCTCGGCGCGGCGCCGATCGGCCCGCGGACTGAGATTAGCCGCGGCCCAGCCCTCGAGCCGGCCGTGATGATGCTCCGATGATATCAGCTTGCTCTTTCCGCGCCATGACTGGCCCTTTATGAGAGGTTATTGATACGGCGCCAAGTGGAAGAGCGTCTTCGCGTTTGCCAAGGAAAATTTTAAAAAGAAATCGGTCGCTGTGAAATCTGACAGATAGATTTTTATTATGAATAGAAGTAGAACCTTTTTTTTTTAATTATACTAAAGCTACATGCAGAAACATGAAAAGATGAGTTTGTGGCGGCAATCGAATTGTCAACGTGAAAATTTTGATTTTATTTCCAAAACTTGTGTTTCTTCGAGTGATAATGTGTAAATATTGGTGGAGTATTAACCATTATGTGCTCGTTAATGTGTACGAGTGTGGGAAATTGAAATAAAGTTGTGAAAGTGACTTTTCGAGTTGCTCCAAAAAAGTCCGTGTGAAGTTTAAGTAAAGCGCCACTACTTTACTTAAACATTATCCTCATCCCATATCTCATCATCATTTAAATTTGATTCTACTCTCTGATTTTGAAATATTTTATACTTGACACTGGCGAATACACTAATTGTGTGACGCCGTAACAAAACAAAAAAAAAACAAGAAAATATGTATTTTCTGTGTCTTATAATTATGGCGAAGCATCTTAACCCTACAGTAATATTGTAAATGGGAAAGTGACTATCTGTCTGATTTTTACCTTTTATAATCCGAAAGTGCTATAGGATATAGTTAGAACCCTAGGGAAGGACATAGAATACTTCGTATTGCGATAAACTGTAGTCCATGCGGGTGAAACCGGGGCATAGCTAGAGTCTACGTATCTAAACGATACACGATGTTTTGTTAGATATTTGTATTTTAGTAGTAGCCGTTATAATATCTAGTTTCAAATGATAGTCGTATTCAGTTTCGATAATGATAAATTATCACATAATTCTAAGTCACTGCCAGTGAGTAAGGCGCGCATTATAAAGGTCTGTATCTCTTTGACCGAGCACGTGTCAAATAGAGATGAATAATACAATGTCATTGCAGTATGCAGTTGTACAGCCGCATCGATTGCTAACCAGTAGCGTATCTCTAATGGTCGCAATCTCTACATTATCTATGCTCTGCCACAGTGAGGCTACAACCAGTTGACAAAGTGCACTACGTGATATTGCAGCCATTACTCCTCGTGATTCATATAGACCCCCCTCACCCTGTCGCCTCTACCCCCAGCTTTCTCAGATAACACTCCGCACACTGCCCGATATACCTAAAATGTACCGCCCGCGTCCATAAACAACGCTGTACGCCGATTGAAGAAGAATCGCTCGATACAATGAACCTGAAAAAAAAAACAAAACGTCAAAGTGACAGTTCGAAATCGCGCCAAAACTACCGCTCACAAAGCACCGGTGAGCCGAAACAATCAACAAATTCACATCGGACATTTATTGTTTGGTATCGTAGCGTTCCAGCTCTGTTGTTTATAACAGAGACGGCCAATTTGCTCGGAAGACTTTTTATCTCTCATTTTTGCAACTTTTTTCGTTGTATTCCGGACAAAAAGTCGATATGACAGGTCTCAATGTAGGGTGCCGGTATCGGCGGCGGGGCACGACGAAAAACGAGAATCGAGTGATCGAGCAATCGAGTAAAAAGGGAAGAAACAACCGCTTGGCGGTGCCACCGGCCCGTGACAATTGCATCTGCAATTCTGCACTCGGATTGCACCACGTTGGGCCATGTTGGATATTGGTTTATTAAAGGTTTTGTATAAGCCTCTGAACGGGATTGCACCATTCTTTTAATGTCTGTCTAGCTATTTATTAGATACTGCAACGCAAACAGTGCAGAACCAATTTTGATGCACATTTCAGGGTTTGATGGCGTAAGTAAGTTCGACACTGGAATGGAATGTTGCTAAAATATCGGAACCTCTACGAAGCTATGTGGAAATCGCACGGAAGGGAGAGTGTTATGATGTTTTAACCACCCGTATATTCATGTAGCCCACAGGGTTAAACCCATTAGCGATACCCAAATTGATTGGTATAAAAATCAATAAACACGCCATTGACATCGAATCTTCTAAACATACTTACCCCAAAACAAGGTCGCCTAATGTGCCTGCTAATCGTGGTCAAAGTAGTTGAGACACAAACTTGACAACTCCAAAAAGAGAAGGATTAAAGGAGATTATCGGGTTGTTAATGTTAAAGGAAGAAAAAAACTTATCGCTTGTATTGGTACTCTATTAAAGAATAAAAAGACGACTCTTATAGTCCACGTAAGCAAACCTGCTCGCGACACCATATGGATTGATAGAAAATCAATAAACACACGTAAGTCCCCAAAAAAATATCGCCCAATGGTTAATGTGCCTCCTAAACACGGTCAAAAAAGTTGAATCACAAACTTGACAGCTCCAAAAGTCAAAAGTCATAAGTCAATTTTTATTTATTCAATAGGATACATTGTGATCACTTTAAAACGTCAAACTTAAAACTAGCTACGCCTGTTCCAACCTCCTTACGCCGGCAAATGAACAGGCAAGAAACGCCTGGCAGGTAATTTTTTTGGCGCGATCACATTGACAATTTTATTCTTATTACTAATTGATTGAATTGGAGCAAGTTCACTAAAATCCCAAGCTTTTTTTGTCATCTAATGGTCCGATATTTTTTAATTAGCTTTACTAATAAGATTTCTCTTGTTTGTTTGTACACATTGGGACCAAAATGTCCAATACAATTTTATTAGTTTTCTAATGTAGATATTTATACAGCAACTCTCAAATACACATGGTGTTCAGCCTGCGAGCGGTATCAGCTTACAGCATTCTCGGAAGGTCCGCACACAATAGTGTTGCGCCTTTAAATATTCTTATTTTAATCGAGTAGGTGTATCGAAGCGCCGAGTATCGAACCGCTCATGTGGAACATAGATAGTGGTGGACGGTGGACGGCCGCACTCGATACCGAATGCCGCCGTGAAAATTATTCACATTCGTTCATATTTCAACACATTTCTAAACTCGCATCTGCTGCGGTTTCTTATTTATCGCGCCTATTAAACCTATAACCTCATTAAGATAATCGGAAATCTAACTTTAAAAATTACCTAATTAACGTGGACATAAAATATGTTTATATCTCACAAAAAGAACGACGGGAGGTGTGAATTTATGTATTAGTGTCGTAATTTATATCTCTGATTGATATCTTCCAATCGTGTATAAATACAGTTATTGTAAGTTAAGTGTGTAATCACTCTAACAAGGACCTTTGAGCCTGAACTCAAGGAAATAAATCCTAAGTTCATATGAGCGAATAACATGCAAAAATCTGATGTTCGTCGCTACGAGGATAAGTCACCGGCGAAACTGTCCAAAGTTCAATTGGAATCAATCAAGTACCAGTTTCAATTTCACATGAAACGTGTCTGGCGCCTTTAAGCCAGTGATTGTGGCACCTCAATCATAGCTTCCAAACTTTGACAGGTTTTAAAAGTATTCGCGAGCGCACAGAGGAAGCAATATCGTTCTCATTGTCACTTCGGTAACAAAAAGGCGGCAGACGAGGCGACGCGTCATCCGCGGGATTGATTCGAAAATTAAAATCTCGCGTTAGTTGGCAGCGCTGGCACCACTGACGGCTGTCGCGCGCGTTACATGTCGACGCCGTGTTGCCAGTTCGATTTCAGGCTTGTTCTAAATATGTCAACACTTCTTTGTTATCGAGCGACGTGCGCGCGGAAATGAAAGTCCACCGAGTAGACGGCGACTCTATTATCAATGCATCGCATATTATATTACGCAACGTGTTTGTTATGCAAATTAGCAATCGTTATATTTAGCAATACCTTTTCGAAAAAACGCATTGACATTTACTAATTACGCCGATCTGATGTTTTATTCATGTATTCTAATCTTTTTTGAAATATTCATTGATTTTGTAATTCTCAAAAATTACAAATGACATTGAGCTACTTTTGGTTCAGGGCTGTCAGTGTCAAAAAACAACGTTGAATTCCATTTTGAAGTTTGAGTCGATTATTCGCGGAAAGAAAAACTTAGATGAGTGACGTATCTATGAGCGGCAGGCGGGTGGCAGATTCCCACGTATTTACCTGCAAGGGCTTCGCTGACTCCGCGTACTCAGTCGTCACTGGCAGCTAAGCCATCCCGCTCCGTACACAGTTGAAAAGTTTCCGACTGGTGTATGTGATAACAAAGCCATTTGCACTCGAGTTTTCAAATGTGGAGTCGTTCGAGTTTTATGCGAGATGATTTTAATAGTCTATTTTGTAGCTTGGTGTAAATGAGATTGAGGAGTCTGTCTAGCTATGATAAAACTTTTTGGATTCTATTTTAAAACGAAACTAACAGAGTATGCGTATAGCTTATTTACTAACGTTTTATCATTATTTCTATTTAAAAAGTTAGTTATTCATTACATAGGAATACTATAACATTTTTTCAACATATAAAACCTAAAAATATTATTCAAAATTGACTGAACTACAGCCATAAATAATTGCGCCTACACCATATTTCATCTACCTTCGAGGAAAAAAAATGTGAAACTTTTTCTACATCGTCGCGGTGTTTCGTCACATCACCTGTCCGAGACGATCGGATCGCGATTCGCATTATGTGTGCTCAGTCGTCAAAAATTCTTTTGTCCCCGCCGATAAGCGTTCGCGCCACTGTGCGGCCCCGCTAGTCATGGTGGCCTCGCGGCGCGTGATTTTTTTGAACTAATGCGTCGATGAACGATTTTTGGCAACGAGTAAATAAAAATAAATACTTAGGAGTCCTAAGTTAGGACGTATGTTGTCTTTATAAAAAACACTTTTTTCAGTATGAAATGAATTAGGTCGGTACCTACTGTAAATTGGAAAACTTTTGTACCTAGTACGTGTTTGGCGTTAAATAACGCTTAATTAAGATGGAGAGTAATTTTTTTTTTATGTTTAAGTGAGATAAAAAATTCAAAATACATTTATTCAATAGGATACATTGTGATCACTTTAAAACTTCAACTTAAAACTAGCTACGCCTGTTCCAACCTCCTTACGCCGGCAAAAGAACAGGCAAGAAACGCCCGGCGGGTGATTTTTTTGGCGCGATCACATTGTCAATTTTATTCTTATTACTAATTCATTGAATTGGAGCAAGTTCACTAAAATCCCGAGCTTTTTTTTGCCATCTAATAGTCCGATATTTTTTAATTAGCTTTACTAATAAGATTTCTCTTGTTTGGTTGTACACATTGGGATATGGGAACATGAATATTAACGATAATTTATTTAAAAGGATATACATAACAAAATAAAAACACTTAACTAAACCTTACAATATAAAATAAAACTACCTATCAAACTAAACAATACAAATACATAATAAGCCACTACCAGTTGGCAACGTTCCCAAAATGCTGGCCTCATCGCCGCGTTGAACGGCAATGCTTATTCGTTGCGCAAAATAACGGCCAGCATTTTGGTCATGGGTAGCATCGACATTTTTACGACCAACTGGAAAAGCTATGCCACGAGCGGCTACAAAAAAACATGCATTAAATTTAGCTATTTATCAATTATTGTTAATCAATGAAGCCGTGTTTAAATAAAATTATAGCATTTTAAACAATTTAGCTATCTGAGTATGATAACAAGAATTTCTAGTTTTAATTGATACAGTAGTATAAGTTGTATCTATACAAATAAATTAAATTGAAATGTATGTTTGTAATTCCAAACTAACGACTTTTCATTAAATGCATATGAAAATATATACGGTACTTACATCATAAAATCATTTTTTTTGTCCTTTTGTCTATCTGTCAGTGTGTTCCGGCTAATCTCTGAAACGGCTGCACCGATTTGGACGGGACTTTCACTCGCAGATAGCTAATGTTGTAAGGAGTAACTTACGTCCGAAATTAATTATCGATCCTGATCCTTTACCCGCGGTTTTGGATCGATATTATGTCAAGTCATAATATGTCATTTTAGTAGTAGGGCTAGACATATTACTACTAAAATGACACATTATGACATGACATATCGATCCAAAACTGCGGATAACGGATCAGGATCGATTAGTATTTTCAGGCATAAGGTTACTTTTATTTTAGATAATAGAACCCAGGGGAATATCATAACTTACTTAATAAACTATATTGAACTTTCACACGAACACGCGCACACAGATACACACGTACATTTATGCACACATACGCACACACACATAAACACACACACACACACACACACACACACAAAGACAGAGATACACACATACGTACATACGCACACACGCACATGCACATACACACACACACACACACACACACACACACACGCACATACACACACACACAGACGCATGCATACACAGTCATGCCCATATCATTGTTATTTAATTTTTATTTTTATTTTTATGTACCTAGTATTCTATGTATTATATTTTTAGTGCGGTTGTAGTTTGTTTAGTGATTATCGTTGTTGTTTTTTAGTATAATAAGTATATTTATAAAATGTAAATCCGTTATTGGCTTTATGTATAGTTATAAGTTTTAAATGTTTTTAGTTTAAGAGCTGTGGATTTTATAATAAAATAAAATAAAAAAAATAAAAATAAAATAAAAAATTAATATCGCGGTAAACTGTAGTTCACTTGGTTGAAACCGCGGTGCATAGCTAGTCTAAATATATATATAACTCAAAGGTGACTGACTGACATAGTGATCTATCAACGCACAGCCCAAACCACTGGACGGATCGGGCTGAAATTTGGCATGCAGGTAGATGTTATGACGTAGGCATCCGCTAAGAAAGGATTTTGATTAATTCTACCCCCAAGGAGATAAAATAGGGGATGAAAGTTTGTATGAAACTTCGTCAATTTTAAACCGATCGGGCTGAGACTTTGCATGCATAAAGCTGTAGCCAACGCGGGTGAAACCGCGGTGTATAGCTAGTAATAAATATACCTGTACAATTTCGGTCATTATCTTACGAAATAAATATAACTTAAGCATTAGCCAGCAATTTTTTTTTTAATCTTTATTATTTTAAAGAGCGTTTGATCAAACATGATCATGCCACCCTCATTGGCAAATGCATGTACATTAATTATCTGCGCTTAATAGCTAATTTAACTATTTTATACAACATCCTGGCCTCCTCTGATTGAGGATGGGCCAGTATACAGTTACATACACCGATTTCCTGCAAATCTATTCCCGTCTCGCGTCTTAGGGATGTTCTTTCAACTTCGTTCCGGACACACTCCACCAATACATGATAAACGTCTTCCACAATATTGCACTCGGCACAATTCGGCGTGGTGGATTTTTTCATAAGATATGCAAAAATGTTTAGTGGAATGTGCCCGGACCGAAGGCGCAGCGCAATCACAATATCGGACCTAAATAGCCAACAAATTGTTGTCCAACAACATTTTTACTTACAAAACGTACGAAATAAAATCGTAAGCATCTAAACATAGACAAACTAAGTTAAGATAAGTAAACCCAAAGATAAAATACAGAAAAACATTCTTCTGACAAGCAAGATCGGTTTAACATCAGTTTCGTGTTTAAATCGATAGACATCGCTTCGTTAGAATAACTCGATATCTCGCGAGACATCTAACAAATGTTTTACATGAACCAAACAAAATGTGAACCAACTCGAATAATAAATTAATGTAGAAGAACACACTAGATACGCGCAGATATCGGATCTGTTATGTGGATGAGAACTAAACCTTATCTTAGTGTAGTAAGATTTATATCGGATGCACAGTCAACGACAAAAGTCGCTGAATAATAGCACATTTTTCGATTACCGTCATCACCTTTAAACACCAACCTCTGACCACATTATCACTTAAAATCAGGTGTGTTATGCTATGCTCAAAAGACCACCTTGTAAAGTATAAAAAAACTCAATCATTACTGATCTAAAACACATTTAGAGAATTTAGTATGATCAGCTACTTTTGTCGCTGACTGTACTTATTTGGATTCCATATTGTTTAGATATCTAATTATCTAAACAATATGGAATCAATCGCGTCTTCCCGTTATCCCCTAGGAACTCTTTTCCGGGATAAAAAGTATCATGTGGGTATAAGCCCTTCTAATTTGTGCTGTGCCCGACGGGGCCCATACGGACTAAATGTACCATTAAAATTTATAGTTTTTTTAAGTTCTTTGTACAGTATGGTTGCAATAAAATATGAATATAAGCTATCTCCATTTCAAATTTCACTCAAATCCGTTAAGTAGTTTTACCAAAGGGTCTAAATCGGTATAATATGTACAAATTATTTTAAATCGTTTTATTCGTATTACAACAAAGTTTTCGAGTTACTTTTTGCATTTAGGCAGTACGAGTTGCCACTTTGACAAGTTGGTGGTAACTTTGACGTTTACGAAAACTTTCATAGTTTTCAAAACTTGTACTATTGGGGTACAGTACTAGTAGGTACTTGTGCTATCATCGCACCAATACTATGTTTAAATGTTTAATACATGCAGTTGCCATAATCTTATCAGTTTTCAAATTATGTACCAACAATAATTTTGATCGCTATCAGGGTGTGTAATCCGCCATGTCGACTGATAAGGGAATCGTAAAAATCGCGCCCGATTAATACCTTATCGGATAGCTGATAAGGCCGCGGTTGGCCGCCATTCGGTTAGTCGGTACTTGCTAGTCATTTAGACTCGGACTGTGTTGGAAGTGCCTATTTTGTTGGATCAACCACGAGTTGTGAGGCTGAACTTTGGCAGGTATGGTGATCTGTTTTTTTCTTTTGAAACACACAAGCAACTTTGCAAAACTGACTTCAAAGATTTTCTCATGGATGCCATTGTCAGTACTGGACCAAAAAGAAATGGGATCACACGGGAAGCACCAGCTTTCAAATAAAAAAGAATCATTAAAATCGGTTCACCCAGTCGAAAGTTGTCGAAGTCACTGCACTGTCGAAGATACTTTAGATTCAGGGAATCCTAGTTAGGAGTCCTTCGAGAACATCGTCACTTAACATCAGGTGACTTGTGATCGAAGGTCATGATCATGACCCTGGAATGGCAGTGCGGGTTGGTAGTCGTGGTTCTCTCGGACATGTCGGTTTCCTCGCGTGGTTTTTTTTCGCCGTTTTGGGCGATTGCAAATGCGCACATAAGACTAGGAGACCAGGAATTTGAACCAGTTGTTACTGCCTGGTTCAGCCACCATCGCTCTTGAATAAGACATTCGAAGCGATGATGGCTCAGTGGTAGTCAGCGATCCGTAGGACGTGGGTTGGAATCCTACAATGAGCTTGAACTTTTGGTGACGGAAAACATCGTGATGAATCCATAGCTTGGTGGTATTTTCTAGTGTTCGCCTGGCTAGCTCCCACGCTCAAGTTTAGAATCTGTCGCCAAGCATCTCAGTGCGTTCCGGCAACCTCACTTGAGAGCCAGTTCCCAATCTTGGTGTAGCGTGGCGCCATCTTCGATACCAGGTGACTTGTGGTTAAACACTAATCTGTAAGTAGTAAAAAAAATTGGTTGTCTGTAAAGTCGGTTTACTGACGATAGTTGAACGTGACAACGTCGATTGGCCGATTGTGCTTCTTTGTCGCTCGTTCCGCGCTCTCGCTTGCACTTCAAGCCTTAAATGGAACGCCTCAGAGCGAGGTAACGCCGCAGAGCGAGGTAACGCCGCATGAGTCATGTTTTTTCGTGTGTGCAGCCAGCTCTATCGAATTATAAGACGTTGTCACGTCAAAATATATATTTTGATACTTACTTTTTATCTCATGAAATTAGTTTTGAGTCGATCGTGATACCTATAAATATTTATTTATTTAAAGCTATCTTCTACCACAAATCTCTAAGATACACTAAATTATATCTTTACAACAATACAAAAGCAATAACGTTGTCTATTTTATCACGACAATGGTGTTAATAATTTCGGAAGCCACTGATAACACGTGTGCTATCTATCGGACGGGTTTGGCGAATATATAACCAACGACTGGTTGGTTGTTGCAAAGACAAATGAAATCACGCTATCGCTCTAATATTACAAATGCGATTGTTTGTGAGTGTTTGTGAATACAAGTGAACGCTCTAGCGGTTTTCTCGTGACAGATTTTAGGTGGTTCCGTCGTAGCAAAAGCAAACGCTTGCGGCAAAAACCGAAGTGCGGCCTTAGAGAATTTTTATATTATGTTTTAGACCAATCGTCGACTTGTAGTTGACAGATGTTATATGAAATCTAGTACAGAAGTAATCTAGGTACCAAGGTTGTCTAGGTACAGTCGATCATGCGTCACCTAGCTATAAAAAAAGTTAGTTTTCCTCCCATTGGCCGAGCCTCGAAGCCTGCAAGCATGCATTCCACTCCGAGTGCTGCGTCGTGATAAGCCGATGTACTTCTTATCACACCATCCCGCCCTCCCTCTAACCCCGCGTTATCGGTTACAGTAGACTTACGTTTGCGTTTTGTTTCCAATCAATAGCCTTTGCAAATAGCGTGGAATATTAGAAACCATTGGTTTCTTGGATATAGATAGGTACCTGAATTTGTAAGACTTTCCGCGTTTGAGGAAACATGGACGCAGTTCCTCATTGTTTTGTTGTGGATAATTCTAGCAAAAAGCCAGGATTGGTTACATATTTTTCTAAGCTACATGGTGGGATGAGCAGGTCGTTTAGTTGATAGTAAGTGGATCATGGCGGCGTGTGTTGAAATTCTAAGTCTATTTTAGGTCTCATTTATAAAAGAAATTATTCTCAGAAAAACATTTTTTTATCACTTCCTTTAAAAAAATAGTTTTTTAAGTATTTCAACAGATAAACCAGGTTAACCAACATTCAAATCATTTAATTCGGATTATTAACATAAAAGTTAACAATACCTAATGTCAACTCAATTACTATTTTCACTTTTAAATTAAAAAGGCACATTAAAACAACAATACCTACAATAAAAATAAATATTATCTAAGTTTTATTTAACAAATATATATCTATATTTTTTGTACAATAGATAATTTAAATGTTATTTTATCAATTTAATTAATTGCACTGTGTATGTGTACCTATGTAATCTAATTATATGAAAATATGTTTTAAAATCGTAGTTGTAATCAAATGGCTCTTATCGACTTATCTTCTTATGTAAACTGATAACAAACTTGGAAATCTCCGATTCACCAAATGCTTGTCTAAGATTGTAAAATTCGTCTTTTTATTTGATAATACTATGATCTACTGTTATGTCTGTTACCCAAGCCTGTCGCTGTTTTAGCTGGCATAGGTTTAGCTCTGCCGTTGTTTTGATTAACTTTTTAATGTTCGATTTTTTCTGAAAAAAATGATATGAAATTATATTATTTGAAAACTCAAGAATAAACATGAACTTCATCATCATCATCATCATTAGCCTGTATCAGTCTACTGTTAGACATAGGCCTATCCCTCTGAGCCCGGTCTTCGGCTCTTCTCATCCAACGCCAACGGCGCAAGTCGTCGCTCCACCTTGTCACTGCGTTTGCCTGGTCGCGGTCTCCACTATCCACTAGCGATCCAACAATAGCTTATTAAAAAAAATCAAAGGCCACTTTTAAAGAGGATCAAAAAGAAATTGATGGCTCATTTAAAATTTTCCCACAAAGAAATATAACTTATAAAAAGCATCTAATCTAAAAACACGAACAAATCTAAACGTAATAAAATAACAAAGGGCACACATAAAACGACTACCACAGTGGCAGCAGTAACTCGTCTTCCATTGTAACCACCATCGTACAACCAATAGTCCAGACATTTAACAAGCGGGGGGTAGCCATTGAACATCACCACATTCCTATGGTAATCCACGCCATTACGCTTGTCCAACAACGGATGGGACAGCAAAGTGCTTGTTCGAGACCTTTCCGGAACACGTGAGTTAATAAAAGTTTATGTCCGTTATTAAAATGTCTTGAGTTAGAAGTCTGTCGACGTAGAACGATATAAGTTTAGTTGAAACCTGTAGATAGACACACACGCGTACGCACGCACACATGCAAACAAGGCATAGACGATGCGTTGAAAAATTTCAAAATAATAATAAAAAAAAAATTTGGGAGCGATTGTGGCTGAACGGTTAGGCGTGCGACTTACAAGACGCCGACACCGAGTTCGAATCCTCTCCGCCCCGCACCTATGACTTAATAAGTTATGTGCGGATTTGCCATCGCTCAAAACGGTGAAGGAAAACATCGTGCGTGGTAGATTACAGCCCATACTCTCTCTCTGAGAGAAGGCCAGAGTCCCAGCCAGTGCGAACGTGAAAGGCTGATAATGACTGACTAGGTTACCTTACGTACTTATCGGGAAATAAAGACGCCTGTAGGGTGTTCCACTCCTTCGCCGTCTCTTGAACAGTCGTAATTAATGAGTATTTAAGGATAAAAACTCTTATTAGATACACATCGAATAAGTCAAACAATGCGAACGGAATTTGTGAGAAACTTCCCACAGACAAATAATCTGACAGCAATTCCCGTTACCCTTCGGGTGGCCCGATTATAAAAATCGATTTTTAAACAATTCGAACATACATCACTTTATCGATACAATCGGCTCCCGTTTGACAGTTGTAAAGTAGCCGACACGATTTACAACAAAATATTTGAATTGATATTTTTAGTGATTACATTTTTCTCCCCCTCTCATAAAGTAAATCGTAATCGGTGATAACATATTTTATGCTATACAACATTTTCCCGTGGTTTCACCCGCATGGAGTATTTCACAGAATTGTTACCACAACAAGACACTCTCAGGGGTAGCGCAGCATTCCAAATAATTGGAAGAACCAAAATCGGATGAGTAGTTCCGAAAATTAGCAGTAAAATACAGTTTTTTCTTGAACCAGACCAATAGTTATTTCAGGTACCACGTATCAAAATTAAAAAAAATCCAAGATTCAAAATGGCGACCAAAAATAGCTCCGATTCTACCGAAATTAAGTACCGGAGAATTTAAAGGCGTGCTTATTCTGAATTGCATATAAAAATGACGTTTTTACAACAACAAAAAAAAATGCTTTTTTTATTTTCACCATCGGTTTCCGTATAAAAAATCGCTCAGCTATCACCTAAGTGGGATCACAAAAGGCTAAAGAGTGGTTACGTTACAACCCTCCAGTAGGAAGCTTTTAAGTGGGGGCGCGTGGGCTTGCTTACCTCATATCTCCCATTATAAGTACTCGTAGTGAACAGGGCACTTCCTGGAAATATTACTTTTAAGAGATGACACGTGTCATGTGATGCACGATAGAAAAAAGGGCGCAAAAAGGCAATAATCTTCTAGGATATGTAGGCTGGTATAAGCACAGATTTAAGTCTGTCATTTCACAAAAATCCTTTGTGACTTCGTATTTCCAGCGGGACTTGGGACGGCCGACAGGGCGACGGCCACTCGGCCGTCCACTGTATGCTCGTTTGACCGCACAATCCTCTCCCATTCTTTTAAGTCACGAAGGATTCACGCGAGCTCCAGGTGGAGGACTGGCGCAGGACATACCGAAGTGGCGTCGTTTGTTATCGGAGGCCAGCAGTGCGATTCTAATTCACTCGGAAAGTTTCCGTGTCGGATTCGACGTCACTTTTGCTTCACGGAAACGTTTCCGAGAGCAAATAGGTAGCGGAAACTATTTCGTGATTGAGCAGCTGTTGTCAAATTAAATATCAATTTCCAAATTCAGATTAATGAGTCATGTCTAAGAAAATCTGAAGGATTTTTTTCCGTATCCGTGAAAGAGCAGAATGTAATATTTTTATTTTTTAAATTCCATTTTTGCACACTAATTTATCATGTCGGTTTTGTTGTTTCATTTTGGATAGATCTAAAATTCAAGTTAAATTATTTCATCTGATGGTAATTACTGTTTGAATAGATAATATCTACGTTTATTTTACTGACCAACCGAAAAATTCCAATAGTATCACTTGAAATTTGTAATTTACCTTCAAAATCTCTCAAATAAGTCATCCTCTTGAGAAGATCTGCATAATAAAGGCATGATAAATATCGATGGTATTTTTATCGTACCAACATACTGTAATTATCATTACAGGTTTACGACTTAGCTAGAGTTTCAATAAAATCTTAAATCTTAGAACGCATCAAAAGTATCGGTTTCATATTAATCGGTAGCAGATTTTTAGTTCAATTTGGAATATTATTATTTATATATGCACGTATATTTATGACTACCGACACATTAGAAATGAATTTGATACTGGGAAAACGCGGCGATGATATCTGTTTGTAAAATATAATTCATGGTATTCAATTTTTATAACTGTTTTTGTTGGTTAAGCTTCTTCATTTTATTTCAAATACAGAAAATAATTCGGAAGCCAACTATGTTATCATATGTTATATGTATATGTACCTACTAGTTGCGCCCCGCGGTTTCACCTGCGCCCTTCCGTTATCCCGCAGGAACCTTTTTCCAGGATAAAAAGTAGCCTACACGGAGAAAAAAGACCTTCCAAAATACCGCTTTCCTTCTGAGTCAAAAGGTAAAATAAGGAAGGAATCGATCTTGGAAGGTAAAGACTCAGAAGGAAAGTCAGAATTTTTTTCTCAGTGTGTGTATTTTTATTTTATTTTATTTATTTAGGTAATCCAACAGCGTTTTAATTATAAAAATAGACAAACATTTGTTATACAATAAGGCCAAAATAGGATTACACAAATTACAATAAAATCTAAATTAAGGGTAGGTAAGTAATAAAAAAAAGTGCGAAAAGAGCGTTTTGTGTGTGTGTGTGTGTATGTATGTGTGTGTGTGTGTGTGTGTGTGTGTGTGTGTGTGTGACTGTGTGTGCGTGTATGTAGGTGGTGTATGTGTCGAAGGAAACATTTATAAAACTTCATATAGAGCGATGCATCTTTTTAATTTCTGATTTAAGGGCGTTTTTAGTTAAGTGAAATAGGTGTTAATGTGTTAATCCAGAGTATAAACGATCTCCATTCCAAATTTCATTCAGATCCGTTCAGTGGTTTTTGCGTGAGAGAATAACAAACATACATCGATCCATCCATCCATCCATCCATCCACCCATACTCACAAACTTTCACGTTTATAATATTAGTAGGATATAGTGTTTCTCTGCTTCATTCGATAAACTAACTCTTCATTGGTACATCAATGCAGATAAATTTAAAACTAGAACAATAGTAAAACTTAATGGTAAGAGTCAAAAGGTGTCTGACATTAGCATCATCAACGGCCTATTACGTGTCCAAGCTGCGGGACAGCCTTCTCTTCGAGAGAGGGAGTGTATGGGCCATAATCTACAACACTGGCCCAGTGCTGGTTGGTAGATGTCGCATTTTTTTTTTTTACTATTTACAGGGTAGCGTTACAAGTCACCTGATGTTAAATGACGATGTGGTCGAAGATAGCGCCACCTGGACTGGGAACTGGCTCTCAAGTGAGGCTGCCGGAACACACCAATAGGTGCTTGGCGACAGATTCTTAACAAGAAGGTGGTAGCTAGCCAGGCGAGTACCAGAAAATACCCTACCACCAAGCTATGGTTTCATCACGATGTTTTCCTTCACCGAAAGCTCAAGCTCATTGTAGGATTCGAACCCACGTCCTACGGATCGCAAGCCGACGTCACTACCACTGAGCCATCATCGCTATGAAGCCTGAACGTTGTGGTTCTTGGACATGCCGGTTTCCTCGTAATGTTTTCCTTCGCCGCTTTGAGCGATGGCAAATCTGCATGATGTTATAGGGAGAACCATGGTGTTAACTTGATTTATTTTCCTATACGTAGTACGATGCGCTCCTTCGTTCGATACTATACGGTCATTAAATACTAATGTACTGTGTCTTTTCAGGTAAGTCTCCATTTTTGCCACACATTCATCAATGATACCACACGCTCCACATTAAAGGGTAAGTGCTACCAACATTAAGAATCCAACATGATTCATTACCGGAAGTCAAACATATTTCAAATGTATGTTTGTAATCTGTGCTACGATTTTTTTATGAATTCGTTAAATATTGCAGGTACGAAATGTAATAAACGATTTAGTTATATTTGCATACGTATGTTATTAAAATAGGTTTCTATATTTATTCATACCTATTGTAAAAAGTTGGCTTTTTATGACCATATAAGTTATGTCACATATGACAAACAAACCGGTGGGGCTTAGGCCGTGGGCTGTCTGTCAGTCAGTGTTAATTACACTTCGACGTTGCATTCTCGATATTTATTCACTTTGTAGTATCCTATTTATTGCACAGGGCGTTGCACATAATTTTTAGAGCTGTAAAAATGAAAATCAAATCACAAAAATATAAAGTTCACTGTTTCTGAACGATACCTTCCATGTCATAGGCAGTGCTGTCATCTCCGTCATACTTCATTCCTTTTTTATGTGCGGGCGTCGCAGCTTCGACTTATCGATTAAATTCGTTATTTTATTGGAAATTTTGTGAAAAAGTTAGTTGAAAGCAGTGTTATGGAGAAAAGATCGTCATAAGTCCAAATAATGACGAAAAATAACATGTTGGGAACGCAAGATACGAAACTCGCCAACTAGTTCGGACGATCAAGGTTAGTTCGTGGTCATTAACTGTGTGTTAGTTTTATCTGTAAATTTGCCTTTGTCCCTTCCTTTTTAGGGAAAAGGCGCATACTTTGGAAAATAACTGATATTTTTTTTCCACATGATTTTTGCGTAGTTTTTCTTTTCTAACTACCCACATAATTCATGATTTTTTCCATTCTTTTTTCTTGCATGATGCTCGGCTGATAATGAGTTACTCCGGTGGCGTATTGCAACCTTCAACACTGCACACGCTGCTTGCTGAATCATATAGTCTAGAGTCGTACCATGAGTGCGTACCATGACTTTAAATCATACAGTCATAGGATGTAACGTGAGTGCGTACCATGAGTGCGTATCATGACTTTAAATCATACAGTCATAGGACGTAACGTGAGTACGTACCATGAGTGCATACCATGACATACAGTCTAGAGGCGTAACGTGAGTGCGTACAATGACTTTAAATCATACAGTCTAGAGACGCAACGTGAGTGCGTACCATGACTTTAAATCATACAGTCTGGAGGCGTAACGTGAGTGCGTACCATGACTTTAAAAACCTTCAATACTGCACATGCAGTTTATGGAATCATACAGTCTAGAGGAGTAACGCGAGTGCGTACAATGACTTTAAAAACCTTCAATACTGCACATGCAGTTTATGGAATCATACAGTCTAGAGGAGTAACGCGAGTGCGTACAATGACTTTAAAAACCTTCAATACTGCTCATGCAGTTTATGGAATCATACAGTCTAGAGGAGTAACGCGAGTGCGTACAATGACTTTAAAAACCTTCAATACTGCACACGCAGCTTGTTGAATCATACAGCCAAGAGGCGTAACGTGAGTACGGACAATGACTTTAAAATCTTCAATACTGCACATGCAGCTGGTTGAATCAAATAGTATATAGGTGAAGCGTGAATACGTACAAAACCTGATATGGCGCTGGATCTTCTTGACCAGACAAAGCTCGACCATAATCATCCAAGGTCACCGACACCAGACCCGCGACAATGGTCTTCTGATGATGATAACCGGGTTAGATCCCGTACATTCATTCCGACAGGTCTAGGTACAGATACTGCAGATGCAGCTAGCATGTCCCAGCTCAAGCGAAAAGCCAATGTCTGCCGCACCAGAGTTTTTATAGCCAAAATGCATTCATAGATCCACTACGGAAAGATGAATTATTTGGTGGGCGATTTATGATAAGGTATCTAAACGTTGGGGTAGAATCCTAGTGTAAAGGCAGAAGAAACCACGATAAAGGAAACCCTAATACCTGAAGACCTAGCTTACGGAGGGCACCAAGGTTCAACTTAGAATTTTCTGCAGTCTTATACACGAACTTAAAGAGTCGGGATAAACTCCTTATAAAGGCTAAAACAAGCCAGTCATTTTCTAGACTTATATCTGTGGGACATAAATCATAAACAAAAAACAAGAACACAAAACACTTGTCTTTTATTATATAACAACAAAACAACGAAATATATACAGTTGGATAGAAAATTGAAATAAATGCTAAAAACTAAACTTCTTACAAAGAAAAAATTTGAGAAAGCTCTGGCCTTCATTCAAAGTTTAGCAAGGCTGGCGTTCTACCTACATCTCTAGACATCAGGTTCATTTTGAATATGAAGGACAATAACAACTGAAGACTTTAAAATGGAAGATATCCACACAGCTAATATTTACCAAGTAAGGTTTTTTTATATACATTATGTCCACATCAAGGAACCATAATTTTAAGTTCCTATCCATAATTTAAAACTTCAAGATAACCTACGATTTTCAATGACATCCTTTGGTTTGTCATTGGCTTCTGTACCAGTTGGTAATTATCTTAGAAACCGATATCTGTTGTTACTTGTGTGTTATTTTGATGTCTTACTACACATTAATGACCATAATTTAAAATTTGCTTAGAGGGTTCATTAAACTTTCTCAAAAGGTTAAGATTTGTGTTAAAACAAGCAAAAATGTATTTTGATTTGGAACAAAAAACACACACATTTCGGCATTGAAATACTACATATTTACAGAAAAGTCATTATATGTGTTTAAAGTTTACAAAAAAGAAACTTAAAAATACCTGACGAAACAAAATATTTTTCCAGATTAAGCAGATTGACAATCAGGACCTTTTTACCTTTTTAACCTTTGTACCTTAGGTTACTTTTCTCAGCCTACCCTGCAGTTTTCTTTGTATAGAAAGAAAAATTACAAACTGCATAACATTACGAATGATTTATATGAGAAATGTATCAAACTCGAAGTCAGAGTCGTCTTGGGAAAAATAATGTTTTAACTCAGTGGTAAGTACCTTCTAGAAATCTTCATAGGTGCCTCCCTTATTGGGCGGGGTGTTTTTTTTTTTTGTAACGTGAGTTTTTTGTTTTGGGATCACACAATCACAACTAGCATACTTTATTATTAGAATTGAAATCAGCTTACATTGGCCTTCAATGCTTTGCTAAGGATTAACAGAATAAACATGGGCAGAGTACCGCTGTTGTCTGCATTAATGAAGATGTCTAATATACTCTCAGAGATATCTTGCACTAGCTTAAGCAAAGATAGCTTAATATACGTACAAAATAATATATATTAATTAATAAAGGACCAAAACATTGAATGGGACCTGGCTCCAGGTGCCTGTGATCTATCATGATCATAATCACGAACTGTTTTTTGGAGTCCCTAAATTGATGTTTATGTACAAGAATATTTGTGCGAAGCATATAATATTAAAAAAAAAAAAAAAAAAAAAAAAAAACACTTACATCATTAAAAAACTAAGCAGATGATTATATTTACTTATGCATGTTATACACTTTCTTATAATTCATTAAATTTCAGATTCATTCACAGAACTGGGCACCCATTTAGACCACAATTGTTTTGTATGTGAAGTTGACAACCAAACATACAATCACAATATTAAACTTGTCTCACTTTTTTCACATTTATGTTTTAGATGGTATATACATATTATTACGGATAAGAGATCCTTTGGCATAGCCTGACCTTATGGACCCTATGGTCAATGCATTCATTGGATTGGGAAACTCATTTATTTTACGTCTTCCTTCTATTCTAGTTTATCTGTATTTTTAAGAAATATTATTTTGATCAAGCCACTGCACGGGAGTCATGGTCAGCTAATAGGCCTAAGAAGGCCTTTAGTTACTCTTATTATTTTTATTTTTCCAAAGAAGATTGATCCATTTCACCCTCTCTGGTAGCATTATATCCTGGTTTCGAAGGTATTATCAACCAAACATAGTTATATTTCCAAGGGGTATCAAAATTAATTATAATTTGAACTTAGACTAAAAAATAATAATAATAATAATAATTTCAGAAATAATAATAATTGGATATCAATAATTTCAATAAGAACTCAGATAACTTTTTAGCATTGTTGTAATAGTACACTTCACCCTTAGCGTGGCCTCTTAGCTTTGGCTACGGCTCCGCCAATGCCTAATAAAGGTCCGGGCAAAGACCCGAGAATAAAGCCACATGGGATAATAATAATAATTCAAAGTATTACTATATTTTTTCCTATTTTCTCAAATAGGATTCAAATTCTCGTCTCTGAATATCATTCAGGTACAGACTCGCCGTTCGGCTTCTGTTTTAATATCAGGTAAATGTGTTATTTAGATGACCAAATTATAAGATTCACAAAAGAAGTTTACGGAATTAAACTTTGCTATTCAAAATACGTATCTACATGAGATCCTAGTACGCAATCACTTGTAGTAATTTTATCCAAACGAGAGTTAAGCTTTTGATTCCATATCCAAAAAGTTTGTGCCTTTCCTCGCGTTGTCAACTATACAACGAGTGCGAAATTAAAGTAAGTCGCACGAATGGAAATCAATATTTGGCTAGAAGCACTTACTAGAAATAGACTAATTACTGATTTCGCCTACAAATACTTTGGTGCCTAATCTAGTTATACTTTTTTACCTCACAGAGAAAACATATATCCAGAGAGAGTATTATCATTTTAGATAGATGCCATGGCACCTAAGAGCTACCTCCATCAAAGAAATTAATTCATACATCTAAGAGATAATCCATTGCTCCTACTACAAGTCACATATACATTAGACATACTTACATTTATAGTTTGGTGCAAATACTGGTATTTGCGGCACATAGTAGCCGTTACACTTCTACCTCGGCTAGTTATAAGGAGTTCTGTCCATGTTATAAAATGAACAACAGGATGGTCAGGAAGCTTATTAGTATTGCATTCACAAAGGTAATTCATAATATATTCAAGCAAGAATGCTAATAACGGTAATTGGGCTTACATTATCAATTGACTTATTGGTTTTAGGTTGAACGTAAGGTTCATAATAATGTGGATAATCACTCCACTTTTTTCGTTTATATGTGTTAATGTATCTTTTTATTTTTCTATCTAGAATCCTGCCTGCCTATCTCGTTTGTGTGAAAGCGCTAAACATCTGCAAAGTGAATAAATATCGAGAATGCAACGTCGAAGTGTAATTAATGGTTAAACGAACTTACCTTAAGTGATGTTCGACCATAATTATACTAGACGTTGCATTCGAAGATATTTATAGTCCCACCCGAACCCAGCTACTAAAGCCCATACAACTAACAAACGAGATAAGTGTCTCTGAAAGAATGAAGTATGACGGAGATGACAGCACTGCCTATGACATGGAAGGTATCGTTCAGAAACAGTGAACTTTATATTTTTGTGATTTGATTTTCATTTTTACAGCTCTAAAAATTATGTGCAACGCCCTGTGCAATAAATAGGATACTACAAAGTGAATAAATATCTTCGAATGCAACGTCTAGTATAATTATGGTCGAACATCACTTAAGGTAAGTTCGTTTAACCATTAATTTTATTATGTAGATATTTGATCAAGCTCTAAAGATATCCTTTTATGGCGCTCCTTTAATTTAGAAAAATAACTACCTAGTGTCAATAATTTAAATATATTTTTATGTTTATCTTATCTGCTTAGAAAATCAGATACTTAATTAATTCTGTCTAGAATTACAGTGTGTTGATTTAAATCCTAAAAAAAAAATGTTATCAGTAAAAACAATCAACCAAAATAACTTTTATGTGTAAATGTCGATTTTTGTGTATGGGCCATAAATATTTTTATTTAAATCGATACACCACAAATACCTACGTTAAAGCGCACGCTTTCAAAAAGAGCTTTGAATCTTGGAAATATTAAACGTTGAATTAAAAGTTAATCCTGATAGATTAAAAAGTTTCACAATAGGATAATGGTCCAAATCCTGATCTCTGGGTCCAAATCAGCGTGCGACACTGAGCGTTCTGGTAGGTATTGCTTTTATTTCCCTCTGGTTTACACCCCACGAGACTTGTGAATAAGAATTAAAAAAATAGAATCACCTATAAAGGTAGGTGAATAGGTATCTTCTAGCCAATTACAAATAACGAAAAGAAAATAAGAGTAACATTGAAAATTGAGAATAATAGGGTCGACTTTCAAAGGGACGCATTAGTTTAAATATATCGTTCAGTATTCAGTTGTCTATTCCACATCACAGGAATCTAGCCTATGTGTTTAATCCAGAGTATAAGCTATATATTCCGAATTTCACTCAAAATCCGTTGCGCCATTTCAGCGTAATAAAGTAACAAACATATAGCTACACACACTCAGGAACTTTGCATTTATAATATCGGTGCGAAAGATTCCTCGTACGCTCTCTAGACTCTTTACCCAAACAAGATATCAGATTTCAACACAAACATTGAGCGAGTATAAAACTTGAAAATGCAAATGTCTATCGACGCTTACGCAAGTTCCAAATCGAACCGAAACCAGCCCACATCACGTCAAACCCCGATAAAGGCCCGTTCACGAGGCGAGTCTCGGAGACAAATCTGCACAATTACTTTCTCAGCTAATGACGCGCGATACCGCGCGATGTCGCACGATTTATAGTCGGACCATCTGTGGCCAGCTTTACATACATTTTCATATTTAGAGATAGCGCGCGAAAGGATTCCCCGAGTTTTTCCTAATTTCGAATTTATTTCTTTATGCTTCTTTTTAGATCGGTTCTTGCAATTTGTTCGCGCTATATGTGGAACCTAGTTGCATTGTGTGTGTTTAACACACTTATACATGTGTGAAAGTGTGTTTGTTAGTTCGTGGATAAACATGATTTTTGGCATATTTTACTCGGCCAAAGAGTGCCCACCTACCTACCTACCCCTACCTATAGGCTGTTTATATATCCCAAAAAAAATCGTGGTTCCTGTAGGAATCAAACCACGGAACATAGCTATAGCTTTATAGAACTCTTAGTGAAAAAGTGCGTCCGGTAAGTTCTACCACCGTGCCGCATTTGTAAGCAAAATTAGGTACTGTATTCCAGTTTAAATGGTACCGGTAAAATTTATGATAGACTACCGATTTCCCCGTGGCTTTTCGAGCGAGAAAATTGTAATATTTGAGTCAAATTTTAACGCCCTATATGACCCTTTTTGGGGGTGATATCACACACCACACTGTCTAAATAAATTTCAAATTTCATGTTTCTAAGACTTACCGTTTAGGCAGCGCGCTCAATGCGCAATCAATCAATCAAATAAGGAAACCAAATTTTAACAAACAATCTTATCATACATAGTCATAGGTAATTTAATTATTAAAAAAAAACAATTAATCTCATCAAGCATCAACTTTTCGTAATATTATCACAGTCATATCTGTTAAGCGCGCCAAAACGCCCGCAGGCACCAACAATTTATCCGGAGCTGTTTAAACTCTGGTTAATGTATTAACCTCGTTTAACTTGCCTGAGTTATCGCGGCACAATTTATCCTGTAGGTGAAGTCAAAAAAAGTAATGCAAAAAAGTTTAATAAAGTCACTTTGTCGCGAGACACACGCTCGGCACAGATAAGGCGGTCCAAAGTTTCTTTGTCACTTTATGTATACGAAGTGGGATAGGTAGGTATAGTCGGAGTTTTAATTCGATACAGTAAACTGACAGTTCATTGATTTTAGACAAATTTTGAAAAAATACACTGAAGTGAACGGGTCTTTTGAATAAATAGTGAACGAACTAATCAGTTAGCTAGATTGTGGATTTTTATATGTGGAAATTGTTCGTTGTGAACTAGCAACTTGGTTTGCAGTTGTTATGATATTAAAAACCTAATTCACAAAATTAAAAAAAAACTACTTACTCGTATATCATTTCACCTTTTTTCTACGTCAATGATTTTAAATTAGTTCGAAAAATCTTTCCACGAACGCACTATTTATTTGGATATGGTATCAATATTTCACGAAATAAGATTTTCACCCGTTAGTTTATTGAATCGAATTTAAAATCGAATTAAAGATAGATTTTTATAAAGCTGAAACATTCTCTATACCTACTAAATCTGTGGTGTGGTAACCCTATATCTAAGAATTATTTGGATTTTTCTTAATAATCTTAATGATACCGCTTGTTATCTTAATGTTATTAACATCTTAAGATTCTTACGGTAACTTCAGAGAGCTATATAAATGTAAAGTGTTTTTATTGGAACATATTTAATATTTATATATTTTTTAATTAGCACATAGGTAAGCATTTGACCACTGTTTTATCAGTTAGTACATAAGTGATGACGTGATCGATGATGGAGCATGCTTACCTTGAAGGTACCTATTCATTCTTGACTTCAGCTCCTAAATACTTATCGAGAAACAAAACTGCTAGCTGGATATTCCCCTCCTTCGCCGTTCGCATTATAAATGTAGAAGCGTAGTGTTTTGTGGGATCGGGGAATGTCAAACATGTACACTTACAGATGTCGTGTTGCCGTACGTCTTGTTGTCCGATGGTGGAATAAAGTAATGTATTTCCTTCGCCCACTCCGAAATGTATCTGTAAAAGTATGACCTAGCAACTTTACAGTAATTGTTAAGGCCCTGAGATCTCGCTTTCACCAAATTATCATTACCAATGAGTCTTTTTGTTCTACTCTCTATGGAGTCCAAGATTTTAGCTAGTATTTGATATGACAAGATAAGATCGGGTTTGTGCTTGGTATAGTTTAATACGCTGCTCCTAAGTGAAATATCTCCACAGGACTCCCTAATTTTTACAGCTAATTTACCCTTTGATCAAATGTAAGAGTCAAAAGTAAGGGTAGAAGGTGACGCAATGTCTTTCATTGACATCACTGTTATATTCCGAAAAGTAAGGTTTGGAACTGAGGATGTCATTCTATTCAAAGTATGCCAGGAATCTGGATGTGACTGAGGTCTTGATATAAAAAGTATAAAATACAGAGAACCTACGTATTTCTACTTATACACTTGTAAAAAAGCGTAAAAGCTTTATAAGCCAAACCGCCGTCAATCTCCGACAATCAAGTTCCAAGAGAGCAATTACCGAAGTTGTAACATCGCTCGGCCCATGACAAATATCTCTGCTCTAACAAATACTGTGCCCGCGATTTTTTCGCTTTATCGCCCGCCCCAGGCTACGGGGCTGATACACAATTTTTCAGAGCGATATAGCCGCTGTACCAAGTTGAGTCTTTAAAAGTTTATCGCTGAAAGTTCGCGCACCTCGCCGCGTCGCGAATGATATATCGGACGGCATTAATCTTGGTGTCGTTGTTAAACGTTAGTTAACCTTTGTTGGTGGAGTGGGACCTTTTTGGGTTGAGTTTTTTTAATGCGCGTTAGTTAAGATCTTTATTAGCTTAAATTTCTAATTAGTTACGTCACTGTTAAGATTTTTTTTTTTGCTTTTATATCGACTTGCGTTTTGTTTTTGTTAAATAAATTAATACATATCAGTTTGGCAAAATCAAAGCCTCACTGTTGTTAACCTGAGATCAAAACTATCCTCTTGATCATATTGAGAATGAAATTTTGTACAAATTTGTATGATTATTTTTATCTCTTCTTTTGTGTATGAGTGGCCAACTCTATGATCGGAATTTTCAGACCATCCGAAAGTCTCTAACATAGGTTCACGATTGATAAATCCAAAACACGGTTATGCTTTAAAAAATGGATCATGCAAAAATAAATGTGTGTTCAGGTTGAATGCAACTGTGAACTTGCACTTGTGTGCTGTGTGTTACTGTGTGCTACTGTGCAGTCGCTGTAGCACAGCTACTCATATGTATATCCTACTTATATTTTATACGTGAAAGTTTGTGAGTATGGATGGATGGATGGATGGATGGATGTCTGTTACTCTTTCACGCAAAAACTACAAAACGGATCTGGATGAAATTTGGAATGGAGATAGTTTATACCCTGGATTAACACATAGGCTACTTTATATCCCGGTAAAAGGTTCCTGCGGGATAACGGGAAGACGTGGGTGAAACCGCGAGGCGCAACTAGTATATTGTATAAGTATTGGTTATTGACTGGTTATTTATAGGAAATCGAGGGTGACCGTTGTCGAGGGTGGCCACTGAGACGGACAGTAGATCCATCGCGATAAACCGTATCCGCCGAAAGGTCACGGTGGGCGTATCGGCAGATCTTAATTTACAACGGGTTTTTTTCTATTGTTTTGTCGATTTCCTGTCAGGATGTGAACCCACGTGATATGTTACGTGTCCTGGAGGTCGCCGACATTAGCAATTTCAATTTTATAAAAAATATACGCAGCTATACATAATATATAAATATTAATTAACAAAAACTGTTGTTTTTTTGTTATAGACTAGATTTATATAGATTGTTTATAGATAGAATAGATTTCATTAACAACTTTTTGCTTAAATCTGACTGATTGTGTTGAAGCAAGTTCACTAAAACCCCAAACTTTTTTTGTCATCTTAAAAGTGTGATATTTTATAATAAGCCTTCCTAATTAGATTTCGGCTTTAAGGGCCACTTGCACCACCGATTTAAATTTAACGAAAGTCACTTGTCAATGATCGTACGGGAAGCTTAGTTAAATCCAGATTTAAACGAGGTTTAACGTGTTGTGTGAGCCAGCCTAAAGACTTGAAATTAAGCCATGGAAAAGTCTTATAATATACTTAAGATTTTGTTGAAAAAGCATGCTCATTGACCTTTGAAAGGATTGCTGACTTTATGGAGTGGGTATTGTGATTTGGTTCCTGCTACTAAAGTTATGGAAATCTATAATTTTAAATGAATGAAAATAAGCCAGCAATAATATTAAGCCGCCAATACTGCTTACCTTATTAGGGCTCGTACCTACTAGGGCCGAGCCGCCTCCAATTTCGGTATTCAAGCCGCGATAATATCTGTCTCGGTTTTTATTTATGGGCCCCGTATAATATTCACTATCTAGTTTGGTATAAATAAAGCGAATCTATACGTATTATCTCGCGTATCTGCAGATACGGCGATACGGTTATTTATTCGCCGAGTGAGTCTGTAGTTTCATCCGCCTACGCGCGGGTGCTTGTTTCGACGAATTTTTCGTGATACGAGTATATATATTAATTTATATATGAATGTGATCATTTGACCTCTTGTTTTGATATCCTTGAAATATTGTGTTGATCGAAATTTTTGTGGTTTTCTTTAGTTTGAAATTGATGGTTTCTCCGACGCTTTTCTTAGATAACTTTGAAAGTTTTTAAACTATCGAGATGGATTAAGCGCATCACGTGGTCAGGTGTGTTTTATAAGTTCATTAATAAGGAACGCACCCTGGTACGTTAGAAATGATCACAGATATTGTTAAAAAGTATGCTTAAGCTCACGAACAAAGGCTTCATCATCATGTGAACGTCGAGTCTATCCAGCTCCTCGACAACACGGACATTGTGAGAAGACTGAAAAGGACAAAACCTTTTGAATTAGTGTAAATGAGTGCAAACAATACGTAGTTCAGTGAGTGCTACCTATAAAGAACACAAAAACAAAGTGCCTTCCCCTTAATAGAGACAATAAGAAAAGTGCTAATGGACACATTCTTAGTTATACTCTACCTAGCAACTTACGTTATATTTAAATTACTTATTAGCCATTATAGGCTAGATTGTAATAGTATAGAAGTATCCGCTTATAAGTAGAAACTTCTTAAAAAAAATAAAAAAATAAAAAGGAGTCATCTAATTAGGCACACATTCTCGTACTTTATAACTTGACTCGTAAATGTTTATCTAAGTTTAACATCTCATAAAGTCATCGCAAGCACCCATACAACTAACTACGCCTACGTAACTCCGACATTAAGTATTCCAAATAAACACCCTATCCACTCAGGCGCTGCCGTCGCCCGCCTTACCGTCTCTAAAGCGCTGCGCGGTCGAACATATTCACCAACCGCAAAATACCGCGTCATTGTTTTTTGATATTGTCGTTTTTACTTAATTTCTAGCAAACTTATTTAATTTCTGAAACTAGTTTCAGAAAGTAGACAGATTGGGCATTACACTAGTATGATTTGTATAATGAATATGATATTTTTAAATACACATAACCACGTTAACTTTGTCGTCATGAAATTATTACGTTCATCTGTTGTAAAATGTTTATAAATTTCCGAATAGCAAAGTAAATAACAATTCTATCAAAATAAGAATTAGATAGGTTACACGTTGCTAAAAATAAATGTCAATAACTAGTTATACTGTAAAACACTTCACAATTCTAAATACGAAATTCTCCACAAGTTTGTAAAGTTGTACCTAAAAAAGCAAATTGAAGCCAGTGTGTATTTTTTTTCTACATCCATAGATGTTTTTCTTTTATCCGATAGTGCTGTTCAACTAGTAATGATTTTAGTCGATTATAATCGTGTGTCACGGACAATAGTCGATTATAGAGGCTTATTTACAACACTTGTCGTTGAATCAGCTGTGGGCTTCGATCGTTACCCGCAGCGCTTTAGCGCGCGACGCGCGGGCAACCATCGAAGCCCGCATCGCCTGAGTGGTTATACCCTGTATCAATTAACACTCAATAAAATGAACTTGATCCGTTGACAAAAAGCGTTCGTCTCCAAGAGGTCTGCAGCCGACGCAATGTCGGGACCTCGCATTCCTCGGCCGTTCTCTCCGGCGACAAGAAAGTATCAAATAATAACCAGCGGACACACTTGAAGGCAGACCGCTTGGCATGCATATGAAAACGACAGATACCACCCCTCAAATCAAGACAAACACTTCCAAAAATCACAACCAATCTTCTTAACCAAGCAATAAAGCTTAAAATTCAATGGCGCCCAATCGAAAACGGTAAAAATAATTTTGCAAATGTAGACAAGATAGCATCAATTCGTACGTTAGCAAGAAACACATTTCAAGAGAAACATGGACCGATGTTGGGCGAATCGAAACAAAGCGTTGTGACAACGCACGCGATAAGCATCGATTGGGCCGCGTCGCGAAACGTCGCGAAATGCCGCGCCGAAACTCGCACAACAAATTATCGATTCATAAAACATCGATTCATAAAAACATCGATTTTATAATATTGCTCCGTGTTTATTGTCATTGTTCCGTTGGGTAGCCATTAGTGTTAATTTTATTAGCATCAAAATGTCGCGCTTGAGATGCCTGTTGCGTGTGACTTTTTGATGCCCTTTGCGTCGTGTATCACTTGCTCTGGTGAGATGTTCATGTAATTTTTTTATATATATGTTTACCGTCGTGTATCTTGTAGGTACCAATTTGAGACGCTCAGCGGAAGAGTGACCCATGCCAAGTAAACAGTTTTGATATAATGAGCAATTGGTGATTCAAGATCTTAAGATTAGCAGTTATTTAAATTTACAGTAATAAAGTTAAAATTTAACTCTACACATTTGGGCAGAGAGCCGACTGACGACCGATGTGGCGCAATGGGCAGAGAGCCGACCGTGAAGCGTGAGGTCGCGGGTTCGATTCCCGCTACAGGACAAATGTTTCTGCATTGAAAAAAAAAAAGCGCAAGTATTTGTTCTGTGTCTGGGTGTTGTGGATCCCCGATCCTCGTAGTTTCTGATACCCTAGATACAGGGAAACCTAGTTAGGGGTCAGAGCCTATGTATGTGATTGTGCGGGCATTATTATTATTATTATTATTATCTCATCTCTCTCTCTCTACTCATTCTCTCTCTCTCTTTCTCTTTTGTGCCTTAAAACTAATAAAGACTACTCTGTCTTTAAAGATTTAGAGAGATGAACAATTTGGTGGAAATAAATAACTTGATTTTCACATTTTGGATTGGGCCACTTTTCCGCCTGAGCGCCTCGCCTCATTTATAAATTGCTGTTTTATCAAAATCAAAAATTAACTTAAGTTTTATTGAAGGCTCAGATTTCTAAACTTTTTAATGCACTCTGTGTGATGTAGCACAATGTACCTACTAACTAACTAACTGAGATGGCGCAACGACACAAAGTGAGTCTTGGCCTCCGATAACAAAAGACGCCACTTCGGTCTGTCCTGCGCCACCTCCTGCCAGTCCTCCACCTGGAGTGAGCGAAAATCCATAAATCATCATCATCACCCTGTATTAGTCTACTGCTGGCCTCTCCCACTGAGCCCGGTCTTCGGCTCTTCTCATCCAACCACTGCCAGCCACTCGACGCAAGTCGTCGCTCCACCTTGTCGCAGGGCGTCCTACACTACGTCTGCCAAGTCGCGGTCTCCACTCAAGAACACCTCTACCACAATGGTCATCGGTTCTGCGGCTTATATGACCAGCCCACTGTCACTTCAGCTTGCTAATTCTGTGAGCTATGTCGGTGACCTTAGTTCTCTGACGGATCACCTCATTTCTGGTTCGATCCCACAGAGAAACCCCAAGCATAGCCCTACATAAACACATAAAATAAGTAATTAATATTACTATTACCTATATATTTATTTATTTATTTATTAATGTACATGCCCTTGGTGAACATGATAGTTTCCCAATTCGTTCACCAAGGACTAAAAACACAACAAAACAAAAACAAAAGAAAACACTAACAAAACTAACTTAATTTAAACACAACAACCAATAAAAAAATAAAAACTAACAACACAAAACAACAACATTACAATTTTTCTACAAAATCTAATGCCACCCTGTGAAACTCCTGCTGCGTGCATAAAAATAGATCCAGGTCCTGGTGTCGGCGCAGCACAGCGTTGAGCAAGCGAAGTGCTCGGGGAATCGGCGACTGGTGACCCAACTCGCTTCTGGACCCCGGGCCGCCGAATATATACTTTTTAGTGTTATTTTTTCTTCTTTTCTCTTGATATTATGAGCTGTAACGTCAAGTGTCAGGGTGTACCTCCCGCGTATCTGCTCCAGATCGCATTAGAACACATTCACACTAAAGGTCACCTGTTGCTACGCCACAATGCCACAGTACCGGCGCACACCAGTAGCGCAACTTCTAACAAAACTTGAAAAACATAAAGTAACATAACAAGAAATGTTTCTACCTAGTATCTGAATAATTTATTCCTTAGCTCTTCAATAAATGTAGCACAAATTCGGTCTTATTATAAATTCAAACACAACACACATTGATCAAAATTCAAAAGTCAAAAAATCTTTATTTTATAGGATATCTACATAATATGATCACTTTAAAACGTAAAACTTAAGACAAGCTACATCTGTTCGTACCAGCTTACGCCGGCAAAAGAACAGGCAAGAAACGCCCGGCAGGTAATTTTTTGGGCTCGGTCACATTTACAATTTTAATCTTCCTACTAATTGATTGAGTAAATTGTCATTTAACATCAAGTGAGTTGTGGTCGAACGCAACACTGTAAAGATTTATCGATCTTACTTAAGAATGGGTCTTAGGTCTTACCTCAAAATAAGGCCATGTAGAGATTTTTTGGACCAACTTCACCCACGGGACCCTTACCTGTGAGAAGTAAGAAGCATTTTGTAAATTACAGCATACACTTACTGCTTTTAGCAATGTACTTATGCACTCAGCGTTTCGTAGCACAATACTGCATAAAGTGTGGTACTATCAGCTCGTTACCTTCGGCCTGTGACCGCAGGTAATGAACACGAACGCGCCCTATCGTCGCCTCGTTCTAACAGATAGGCTCTATAAACATTATCTAACGGTACAGTCGCCGACAAAAGTAGCTGAACACACCCAACTTTCCAAATTTATAGCTAAGTTTGGTGTCCAAAATGCTTAGAAAAATTTGAAAAATGGGCACGTTCAGCCAGGTTTTGTCCATACTTACAAAATTTTGGCAAAATAATATTTTAAATTTTTTAGACGATTTTAAGAAGAACATTCATCTTGATATTCTGACTGTATGGGTAAATTACCAAAAATTATTTTTCCCCAATATTTTTAGTCCCATTCGCGTTTTTCCCCATTTGCTTTATAGTCAATTTTTATTTATTCAATAGAGGATACATTGTGATCACTTTAAAACGTCAAACTTAAAACTAGCTACGCCTGTTCCAACCTCCTAACGCCGGCAAAAGAACAGGCAAGAAAAGCCCGGCAGGTAATTTTTTAATTTTTTTTTTCTTTATTTTTTATACGATACTGCGACCGATAGATAATTATCTCACACGATTTAATTTCTACTCGTTCCTTTCGCTACACGCATTTTTACCTATGCATTTTTTTAACCAATCCGGATCATTCACATAAGAAATCGACTGCAATTTATTTTCCATATGTCATAAGGGGCTGATTTTCTATAAATAATATTCTTATTATATTTTTAGAGGCAGCAAGTCTCAAAGACCAAAGAGTGCGTTAATATGTCAGAAATGATTAAATTAATGATTAAGATGAATGATTAAAGACTTTGCACTTTAAATGTATGCATATAGATAAAATCACTGTAGAATATATTTTTCTACTTCAAATAAATGTAGAGATAATGACTGAATTGTTTTATGAGCCGTGGCAAGATTTGGTTAGTCATTAAGAATGTAACTGTAATCTGTTTATAAAATCTATGCCTATTATGAAAATGGCACATTAAGGACAATTACTGTAGATTTCTAACCACATATGCATAAATAAATAACTGCAGATTTTAATCAGTGAAAAAAACAAGTTTTTAGATGCTAAAGTTATTCAAAAATATTTATTCACAACAAATTTCAATCTCTTTTTTGTATGGTAATGAGACACGTTTTTAAATTCCAAACATGCAACCAGACAACCTAGGTTTGATATATATATAAATCATTACTGGTTTTCTGTTACAATCGTAGACAGTAATAAACAAGAGAAAAAAAAACTTACACAAATTATGTTTGAATTGCAAAATAAAATAAATAATTAAGAACGAAAAATGGTTGAACTTTAAATAAAATAAAAATAATGACAATTTAAATCATGGCCTATGGCGTGTGGTCGGAATAAATATTTTTTTTTATAGACTTATACACGCGTTAAAATAGCTGTTATATCAACCTGTCTCGAAAAAAAATCTTTTTTATTATAATTCGCATTATACTGTATCTATACAAAAAAAAATTAATTGTAGTATCTGTTTGTAATGTCAAAATAACAGCTTTTTTTTAAAATGATAGTTTTTTATTTTGTCTGTCAGTGTGCCTGTTTGTTCCGCCTAATCTTCGAAACGGCTTCGCCGATTATGACGGGACTTTCACTGGCAGATAGCTGATATTATAAAGAGTAACTAGCCTTTACTTAAATTTTAGATTAAGAAAAAAGGATAAAGCCGGATTTACATTACGAAATTAGTTGCATGACATTAGTTTTACAAAAAATATGCGCATAGGACGAAACTACTGCAGTGTCACGAAAGTAATGCATGCATTGTAAAACTGAACGTTTACACGTGAAATTAATAATAATAATAATAATGCCCGCACAATCACATACATAGGCTCTGACCCCTAACTAGGTTTCCCTGTATCTAGGGTATCAGAAACTACGAGGATCGGGGATCCACAACACCCAGACACAGAGCAAATACTTGCGCTTTTTTTTTCAATGCACAAATATTTTCCTGTAGCGGGAATCGAACCCACGACCTCACGCTTCACAGTCGGCTATCCGCCCATTGCGCCATATCGGTCGTTAATTACTGGTCAAATTAGTGTTATAAAACAAATTTCAAGCCATTAATTTCGTAATGTAAATCCGGATTTAGGGTGCAAAAAAATTAAAACTCGTTCATGAAATTTGACACGGAGTTTAAATCCTGAGGGAAGTACACAGATAAATGTTTATCGCGACCTAATCTACGCGGGTGAAATCGCGGGTCACAGCTGGTTGAAAATAAAAATAGATAACCATCGAGTCTGGACAGGATATTCATATAAATTTAGCTAAAGATAAAAATGTCACGTCATATTTTTTAAAATAATCCATAACATAATATGATGAAAGTTGCAAATAAGGCTTCCCAAACAAATAAATGTGAATAGATCAGATTTTTATCAGGATTAATAAAGACGAGTTTCTAAAAGTCAAAACCATTATATTATTTTTCCAATTGCTTTCGTATGATAATTAGTATAACATCTGAACTCTAATGACCCAGACCCAGTCAATTAACCTAGGTGTTTAGCCTTAATTTGTGTTTAACGTTCTAGTGATTGTGGCTCAGTGGTAGTGATCTGAGAGTCATTCCCATTCTAGTCACAGTGCCCTTAACGATTTACTAACGAACGATGATAGCACAGTGATAGTCAACTAGACGTCATAGCGTTATTAATTAACTAATCGATTTTTAAATCAAGAAAATCGATATCTTTAATCGATTAAAAAGAATAATTGATCACGCAAACACTTTTTAGACTTCAATTCGAATAGATTAATAAACCTTAATTTGCGACCTGAGTCGTGAGGCTTTTGGTGAAGGAAAACATCGTAATGAAACCATAGCTTTGGTGGTTAGACCTTTTCTAGTATTCTAGTAGCATTTCTTGAGAACTAGTTCCTAATACAGTTGGCACCACCTTCGATCACGCGAGGTTTCATTGACTTCTCAGTCGTAAGATACAAAAATACCTAAGTTTTCCGCATCGCAAGTTGTAAGGTAACTATGCGAGGAATTGAAACTAAACGTTCAACCGATGGCGTCGCCAGTCAAGGGCCAGAGGGGGCAAGACAAATTATTATATGAACTATAGATAAAATATATACAATAAGCAGTGTTACTAAAGGGAAAAAAATATCTTAAGTAAAACATGATTTTTCTTGGATTTTTTTACAAATCGAACTATAAATGACTTTTGGCAATTGACTACGGCTGAGTTGCACCATAACCGTACTCAAAGTTATTGTTCACAGTTTAAACTGTAACTTTAATAGTGAATTAAAACGTGTAGCATCAATAACTAGTACTTGACAACTCTTTGACTGGAGGTTTAACTTTAACCGGCCAGATTTTTAAGTTGACGTTTTAAAGTGATCACAATGTATCCTATTAAATAAAAAAGTTTTGAATTTTGAATTTTGATTTAGGCATTTAGGGTTACCTTTGAATTATAACATCTATACAATAGTTAAAGTAAACTGTGGATGGTGCAACCCAGCCTAAATATTATCGAGCGTCTAGGGAGGGGCAGTTGCCCCCACCTGGCCTCCCTTGGTGCCGCCCTTGCGTTCAACATTGTTGATGCATTTCGCTATCGCGCCGCGCGGGGTGGCCGCGCGATTCTCACGACCGATTGCGCGCGTCTTGCGCGATATTTCGCGAAATGACACGACAGTGTCCCGTCGAGTCGTGGGCTGCGGTTATCGCATTACCCACCTTTGAGTTGTGATGCAGATTTATATGAATGAAATGATGTGAGTATGTGACTGATGAAATGATGTGACTGATGAAGTGGTATAACTGATGAATCGATGTGGCTTATGATGTGGTATGAGTGTATGACTGATGAAGTGATGTGACTGATGAAATGATTTTAACATCATACAATAAATTAGTGATAAAACATATTTTTATTATACTAATAAATAAATAGTCTTCTTAGCACTCAGGAATAGTGTAGCTTTCCATCGTTGAAAGAATTTTCATAATTGGATTAGTTAACATGCAAAAAAAAAATGTTATCAAATAATTTATTAGTAACAATTAAGTTTTATTTCTTTCTAAGCTTTTAACGACCTGTCTCGTCAGGTTTAACGATGTTCCAATCTATTGAAGAACAACATGTTTGCCTATATTTAATGCAAATGTTCCTTGAAAAATAAATGTTGAATTAGACTAAACTGATAAGTAAATAAACTATCTATTAATAAGAAACCTGATTTCAATCGGCGCCTGCGGATAGAGTGCCCAAGAAGCTGGCGTCATTAGCTCTTTGTACGGCGCAGGCTGATTTGACGTTTACTTAAGTAAGCGCCAGCATTCTGGTCGACCCACGGAGATCAAGCTAATAATGGGGAGGAAAACTAACTTTTTTTTTCACGCTAGATGGCGGCGGCGCATGATCGACTGGACCTAGATTATTTCTGCACCTTTTTTTTTACTAACGCTACCTATCGCTATCTGGAATGAAATGGGGGAGACCTTTGCCCAGCAGTGGGACAGTATAGGTTAAGAAAAAAAAAAAAAAAAAAAACGCTACCTGCGTTTGACCATAAGTCACCTGATGTTAAGTGACGAGGCGGACGAAGATGGCGCACGCTACACCTGGATTGAACTGGCTCTCAAGTGAGGCTGCCGGAACACACCGATAGGTGCTTGGTGAAAACTAAACTGGTGAAACTATTTTTCGATAACCACAGTTATAACTTGACACAACATCGTAAACAAGGTACAGTCGGTCAAAGCGCTATCTACAAACAGCAGCTTTGCGTGTGGCTTCCAATAATTACTACCACATTTCTCTGTAATTATAAACGTAAAAAATTAAATAAAGCTTATCTATTTGAAACATAAAGAAGAAGAAGGGCCTTTTGAAAAAAATACATAAAAAACATCACTTATCCCTTAATTATTATAAATGCGAAAGTAACTCTGTCTGTCTGTTACTCTTTCACGCCTGAACTACTGAACCGATTTAAATGAAACTTGGTACGGAGATAGTTTGAATCCTGAGGAAGGACATAGGATACTTTTTATCGCGATAAACTGTAGCCCACGGGGGTGAAACCGCGGGGAACAGCTAGTATTATAAGTACCCCCTTTTCTAAGGCTACGTCCAAGCAAAGACTTGTTAGCATCACCACCTTTATATTAAGAAATGCAATCCCCAGAGGGCCTAGGCAATTTTTGGAGTATACTGTCATTAATAATTTTAGCGATTTTTTTTAGTTCTCAGATCTGCATGAGGTACCTTTTCTGTCGCCTTCGGGGTAGCGGTGGCCGTTTTCTAAAAAACGATGCCGGCATCCGATGCCAGTACCCGATGCCGGCATCCGATGCCTTAGATATCGAAAAACGGATGCGCATCGTAACGTCTCGCGCCAGTGTGCGTTGCTCGGCATCGGCACACATCGGCATCGGCATCGGCATCGGCATCGCCGCGCGGCATCGACAACGAAACGGCGCGTCGTTTCGATGCCGATGCCGATGCCGCATCCGCATCGGGCATTCGGGCCTCATCGATATCGTGATCTCGGTCGTATTCGGTCATAACCGCATAGTATCTTTCAACGCCATCTATTGTATTTATATGTAACTACTATGTATAGCGGAATTTATTTTTTCTTACTTTCGATTAAAAGTTTTGAAACCTAAAAATCTATATAGATGGCGGTACTTGTCACAAGGCCTTATGTAGTAATTATTTCCCGTTTTATACATTTTTACCATAATATTTATTGTGGGATGTTAAAAACTTTTTTAACAATCTGAAATTATTATTCTATATTCTATCACACAATCTTATCGCTCACGCTCGCACCAGTTTCTATTTTCATAATAATTATCTAGATCTACGCAACTCTAGGGATGTGAAAAATAATCGATTTGTATATCGAGTATTTTTTCTTTTCTTCGATTTTTAATAATCGATTATTGATAAATCGATTTTTTACTTTCTAAAAATAATTCAATTTTTTTTACCTACTCTCTTTTTTTTAAGTAATAAGAGATAATGTTTGTATTATTGAAGATTAAACCAATGTGTAGCCAAACTACAAATTTCAATCGAATTTTGCAGTTATAAGTTACTTTAGGTAATTTTATTACAATGTCCAAAAAAATGCAACTTTTCGAATAGTTACAAAAAAATTATTGAATAAATATCGATAATATAAAAAGTCGATTATTTTTTATTTATATAATCGATTTTTTCGATTATTTATTAATCGATTTTTTTATCTCCTAGTCACATCCCTACAACTCAACACTTCGTTACGATGCCAAATAACGATGCCCGCATCGGATGCCGGATCTCCGACGCCGGTGCGCATCGATGTCGAAAATGTCCGAAAACGCCCATCGCTACTTCGGGGTGGCCTTAAAACGAGTTGTGTGGGCCCCATAGTTGATGAGTTTCAACCACAATGTGGATGATGAAACACCTTCTCCGTTTGAGGTTCCTGCCAGTTTCTACTGAAACAGTTAGCCTCTTACTAGGTAAATGTGGATGAGAGCGCGACATTCTTTGTTTTTTAATACGATTTATTTTTATATATATCTTTCCAAAGTTGATTTTTTCTTGTTTTTAATATGTCAAATAGCATGAGAAGTATTTTATTCGTCGCCAGATATTTAAATTTTATTAATGTAATATAATCTTATAAAAAATAAATTAGTATCTAGATCTCTACTAATATAATTATACAAAAGTGTTGTTGGTTTGTCTGTCTTTATTTCACGTCAGAGCAGCTGGACTTTTATTGACATTTAGCGCATAGGCAATGTTGACCACACAGGCCAACTTGGCGAGTAACGCCCGAAACTAATAATCGATCCTGATCCGTTATCCGCGGTTTTAGATCGATATGTGTGTGTATGTAGTAATATATCAAGCCCTACTACTAAAATGGCATATTATGTCATGAAATATCGATCCAAAACCGCGGATAACGGATCAGGATCGATTATTAATTTGCGGCGTATAACACGAAATTTTCGTGGGGAAACGAAGCCTCGGGAGGGTTACTAGTATGAATTAAAATTAGAATAAGTATTTTATGTTTTATCTTAATTTTATTTAAAGAGTTAATGTTAAATTTAGTTTTTTAGATAGTAGTTTGGTTTGTTTTTTTTTTCTTACGTACAAAATTATTTTTGTAAGGCGTAGTGGGCTTATAAATCAATCCATACTAATATTATAAATGTAAAGGCATGTGTATGTTTGTTTGTGTGTAATGTAAGTATCTCTGTTTGATCTTGATGAAATTTGGTATAGATATCTCTATAGCTTATAAAAGGAAATAGGATACTTTTTGTCGCGATATACTATAGTCCACGATGGTGAAATCTAAATAATATATATAACTCAAAGGTGACTGACTGACATAGTGATCTATCAACGCACAGCCCAAACCACTGGACGGATCGGGCTGAAATTTGGCATGCAGGTAGATGTTATGACGTAGGCATCCTTTAAGAAAGGGTTTTGATTAGTTCTACCCCCAAGGGGATAAAATAGAGGATGAAAGTTTGTGTGAAACTTTTGTCAATTTTAAACCGATCGGGCTGAGACTTTGCATGCATAAAGCTGTAGCCTACGCGGGTGAAACCGCGGGAAACAGCTAGTTTCAATAAAATATTGCAATGTGGCAACAAACGTCTTGAACCAGTTTCTGATGATCTTAGTGGTATAGAAGTTGTCTTCACCATCAGGACCAAGAACATTTTGGTACTAATACAAAACTGGTGGTGAACGACCCAGAGGAAGACCGACGATTTGTACCATTAGAGTTTCTAGTTTTGATGGAAGCAGACGTCCGGCCTGATGGTAAGCGGTCACCGTCCTATGGACATTTAAAAGAGGTACAAGGGGTGTTTTCGATGAGTTACCGACCCTTATGAACTCTTTTCGAACCTATCTTAAAACACTGCATTTTGTCATCATCATTATAATCAGCTCATTTCAGTCCACTGCTGGACATAGGCCTCTCCCAAAGCACGCCACTGAGCCCGATCTTCGGCTCTTCTCTTCCAACTGCTGCCAGCCATTTTACTTCTGCCATTGCTCCACCTAGCCAGAGTGCGTCCTACACTACGTTTGCCGAGACGCGGTCTCCACTCGAGAACACGTTTGCCCCAACGGTTATCGGTATCGGTCTGCATTTTGTACCACTGCGGGAAAGCGCAAAAATGGAGTTGTGTTGGATTTCCATGGCTTGATTGTGTGTGGATGAGCTTTATTCCAATGATGAGGTGATCGGTGATAGAACCGCGATGAAGGGATTAATTTATATTATTTATTTATTAGCTCACCGACGCGGTGTACACTCAAACATTCACAGATTAAAAACAATTTGACGACCGATGTGGCGCAATGGGCGGATAGCCGACTGTGAAGCGTGAGGTCGCGGCTTCGATTCCCGCTACAGGACAAATATTTGTGCATTGAAGAAAAAAAGCGCAAGTATTTGTTCTGTGTCTGGGTGTTGTGGATCCCCGATCCTCGTAGTTTCTGATACCCTAGATACAGGGAAACCTAGTTAGGGGTCAGAGCCTAAATATGTGATTGTGCGGGCATTATTAAAAAAAAAAAAAAGAAAAAAATAATTGTTTAAAAATTGTTTAATTGTTTAAAAATAAAATTCTTGGAAGATTAGAACCTAATGTCACAGTGTTTACAGGTAAAGACAGCATGCTATAGATTGAATAAATCTTCCTAGCATTTCCCGTTGTAAATGTTCCAATTTATTTATTTGTACATTAGCACATAATAATGTTAGGACTTAATGTTAGATAATAGCAAATTAGTGATAGCTAGGCCAGACCACTAGAGAATGCCCTACCACCAAACTATGGTTTCATCACAATGTCTTCATTTACCGAAAGCACGATACAAAAAGGTAAACGGAAAACTAGAATTCTTTCAAAGCTCATTAAAGTTAATTAAAGTACCATTAAGAAATTCATTTATAGTATAATAAATGCCAACACTAAATAAATTTAAGTGGAGCTTCAAGCGATTTAAAGGCATTTAAATAGGCGGTTTCCGTTTCCGCTATTCGCTGCATATCAATGAAAGTGCCGAAATTGGACAAGCCACGACTGGGTTTGTTTTTTTGTGTTTACTAGCGGCGCCCCGCGGTTTTCACGTTATAACTAAGAAAATAGGAAAATTCCAATTAGGAATATCTTTAATTTTTTTTTTTAATTTTTTTTTTCTTCTATATATTATTTTATTTTTATTTTTTTTACAGTTGATGTTGTAAAGTATGCTTAAGTTAGTGAAACAAAATGTGGGATACTTCACTGATTTAGAATTCTAGTTACGACCCACGGTTTCACCCGCGTCTTCCCGTTATCCCGCAGGAACCTTTTTCTGGAACAAAAATTAGTTAGACTACGTGTCCAGGGCATGAGCTACTTCCATTCCAAATTTCACCTTTCACTCAGACCACAAGTGATGTTAAGTGATGATGTAGTCGAAGGTGACGTCACGCTACACCTGGATTGGGAGGCTCTCAAGTGGGTCTGCTTAATTTTGGTTTATAAACGTCATCGTAGAGCAAAAGCTTCTGAGCATCTTTCGCCATGCGTCTATCGGTGTCTCACTTGAAAGTGTACCGTGACGCCACCTTCGATCACATCGTCTGACTTGTGGTCAACGTAACTAAAAATAAATAAATATCGGGGACAATTGCACACAAATTGACCTAGCCCCAAATTAAGCTCGAAACTTGTGTTATGGGTACTAGACAATGATATACATACTTAGATAGATAAATAAATATTTATATAGATAAAAATATCCAAGACTCAGGTACAATTAGTGCTTATCTCTACATTATTGCACAATATGTTTAGGCAAATGGTAATCAAGCGCATTTCCCCATAATTGAGGCAGAGGCGCTCAACTTGGGGTCCAATGAGTCGTAATATCAGCAGCGGGTCGCGTTTGGCTGCACCTGCTATCGGGATCGGAGCTTTGTCCCGGGTAGTAGTAACTGTGCGGTAATCTGTGGATTATAGACGAGGGCCTCATAATGTGTGCGGAAGCGTCGTGTTAGGTCTAACGATATATTGCTAGTTTATGGCGATGATAGCTTAGCTGTGTAGGGATTGCAATCCGGAAAGCCGGATCCGGTTATCCGGCGGATCCGGCATCAATTTACGTCTACCGGCTCCGCCATGAGTTCGCCGGATTCGGTAAATTAAAAACCAATACATGACATGCGATAAATCCAAGTGTGCGATGCTGATCGAGTCTCGAACATTATCATTGATGAATCTGAAATCTAGAAATACTAATTTAGACAGCTCGTCGTTACAATTTTAATTTTAAATTACAATTTAGTACTAGTAACACTACTTATACTAGAATTTTATTGTTAATTTATGATTTTAGTTGTTTATTACAGTTTAACTTTATAAGAAATAAAACCTTATTTATGAACTTTGTAACATACTCTCACTTTAGTAATTCGATTTCACACTAAAAACACAACGAAATTGTGCCGTGATTAATACAACTGGATCCGACTAGACGCGGTCGGTTTGATTGAATTCTGGCCGGATCCGGCCGGATTGAAATTGATGCCCGATTGCAATCCTTAGTAGGACATTCTCTAGCACTCACACGGCTAGCGGTTGCCAAGCCTATCAGTGTGTTCTAGCAGCCTTGCTTGAGAGGTAGTTCTCAATATTAAGTGGCGCCACCATCGACCGAAAGGGAATATTCTAGAATCCATATACGTTTTCAAAATTCTTTCGGTGAAAAATTAGGAGTATGCTCCTTCCTCCCTCCACAAATCTTTTCGCAGTGCTATAAAATGCAGTCCTTCAAGATGGGTGTGAAAAGAGTACTTAAGGGTCGGCAACGCATCGGCAACTCCCCAGGGCCCCTAGCCAAGATGCATCCTGCAATCGTTGACGCTAGTAGAAAACAAGAAAAAAGTATTGGTCTGCAATATTTCAACGCTAAGTTACGTGGTCAGAAATATGTCAAACCAATACTTTTTTCTTGTTTTCTATTAGCGTCAACGATTGCAGAATGCATCTTGGCTAGAGGCGCTGGTGTTGCAAATGTCCATAGGCGACGGTAGTCGCTTTCCATCAGGCGGGCTGTCCGCTTGTTTGCCACTCCATTTGCGTGCGAAGCAGTGGGTCATCATTATCATCATCATCAGCCGGAAGAAGTCCACTGCTGAACATAGGCATCCCCCTTTGGACGCCACCATAAACGGCTACTAGCCATTTGCATCCATCGGCAGTGAAAGAAAGAAAGAAAGAAAGAATATATGTTTATTTGAAACAACAACACTCTTGGTACAAATTATATAAAAAAAAGAGAAACTATATACAGTAACAGAACTCAGTGTCAGTACACAAAAATGTCAATGTCGCAAATCGGCCCCAACTCAGCAAAATGCTGGTTAGAAAACCAGCGCTGGTCTTCCGTTGGAACCGTTTGATGACGTCGCACAGAGGTACCCAACCACACATTCAACAACAAACAAACAGAAATACAAAAATACAACCACAAAAATAACAAAAGCAAATACTACATATTATTATGATAAAAAAAAACAAGACAAAACAAAAATTAAGAAAAAAGAATAAACAAAAACCATACACTTGCAGTGCATGTAGCAGTGGGGTGCTTGATGGAACCAAAATAGTACTTAGTTAGAACTAATAATACTGCGGATACGGATGTCATTCAAAGTTCTAGGTGACACAGATGAAGCAAAATAGAAACTGTCAATTCATAAACATCAATTAATGGAAGTGTCGTGTCAATATTAGTGTGTATTTATGAAACAACATGCAAATCAATGCTAAATATACAAAAATAGATTCTAAATATAGCGGAAACAACTTTTCAATTTGCCATTCTGGGTCAGAGCGGTAAGTAGTTTATATATCGAGATAAAAATCTGCACGGCATCTAATCTTTTAATTGATTTGTGTGGGCGAATCTGGTGCCATCAAAGTATTTTACAAAATTTCCAAAGAGAAAAAAAAAATGTATACAAAATTAAAAACACAAATGGCTCTCCAACCAGTTTTTGAAACATGATGACAGCAAGAAAGATTGAGATAAAATCTATTGGCATTATATTTTGGAATGCAGGATTCTGAGTGGCAATGCCATGTTTATTCGCAGGCATGTGACACTTACCATCAGGTGAAGGACCTCATTATGCACCTCTCAATTTATAAAAATGTTTCAAAAAATAATTTAAAAAAATTATATACGCTTATGTAAAAAAAAAAATATCTGCATGATAGACAGCAGAGGGAGTTCATAAAAAAAAAGAGAGAAATCCTTTTATTTCAAAAACAACGAGGACTTGTTAAAAAGATCACTAATCCTACTATATAATGTTACAAATGCGAAAGTTTGTGTGTGTGTGTGAATGTTTGTTACCACGTATCACCGTAACTACTAAACCGATTTTGATGCAATTTGGAATGGATATATCATATACCCTGTATTAACACATAGTGTTCCTGCGGGACAACGAGATGACGCGGGTGAAACCGCGGGGCGCAGCTAGTCACTAATAAATTATAAAATTCAAGAATAATTCAAAGTAACTCTTTCTTAGAAATTCAAACACATTTTTTCTATTTTACTAAAAACAAAGACCTGTTAAATAGACCTGTTAATTATATAAATCAATCCCGAAGTATTAGGGGTGTAGGGATATTTTGCAAATGTTGCCTGTATTCTTTTATTTTTACTATTTACAGCGTAGCGTTTGACCACAAGTCACCTGATGTTAAGTGACGACTGACGATGTGGTCGAAGACATTGCTATACAATGCCTTATTGGGGTCCATATGTTCGCTAATCTTAACCACTAAGATCTCATGTATACTAACATATGAATGCAATAAATGATTGAATATGAATGTGAAGATGGCGCCACGCTACACCTGGACTGGGAACTGCCACTCAAGTGAGACTGCCGGAACAGAGTCAAATTTCTGCTGTTTTCCAGCTGGTCTGTTACTCCCAGACCGGTAAGACTACTGAGACCTGGGCCTTTTTAAAATACAAAATCAACTATTATAATCTGCTTATGTGAGTGATAACGATAACACTAAATTATGTAGATAAAAATCTGCATGGAACCAGATCTGTTGCAATAAATTAATGTCATTATTGGTTACATCATTAAAAATCTATAAATAGCTGATGCATATAACCTTTGTTCGAAAATAGTTTTTATCATCCAAATCCAATACTGATATATTAGTATATCTAAATAAAAATAACTCAAAGGTAATTGACTGACATAGTGATCTATCAACACACAGCCCAAACCACTGAACGGATCGGGCTGAAATTTGGCATGCAGGTAGATGTTATGACGTAGGCATCCGCTAAGAAAGGATTTTGATTAATTCTACCCTCAAGGGGATAAAATAGGGGATGAAACTTTGTATGAAACTTTGTCAATTTTAAACCGATCGGGCTATAAAGCTGTAGCCCACGCGGGTGAAACCGCGGAACAGTTATACTAAACACTTAGAGACAGAATCACTTTTAAAAGTAAAGGTTTGATAAATAAATTACAAGTAGGTACCACCACTTCAGTCATGGTAAAATAGTTTAATTTAACAGTTAGTTTTAAGTTCAACCTACCACGCTGGCTCATACTCTCTTTCTGAGAGAAGGCCAGAGTCCCAACAGTGGGAACGTTATGACGGCTGATGATGATGATTCAGTTGAATGCATTATGGTCGAACTAGATACAATGCGCTTAAAAAAGAACAATCTAATTCGGATAGTAAAAAAATCCCACATGTTGATTGAAGTCACTCGCAAAAAGCTAAAAAACAAGCTAGTTTTCAAAGTCTTTTTTTATACCTGCGTAATAATATAGAAAAAAGATAATAAGGAATGTGTTCTTGGTGTAAGATTTTATTTTTTAATTCACAATCAATCTATCAATTTAAAGTAGGTTCTAGCTAAACACAGCTATTCTAAAAATGGTGTTATTTAAATTTAATTCGACAGCTACTTCAAATCATTCAATTAATAAAAGAAAATATAAAAATATCGCGATAAAAATCTGCACGGAATCAAAAGCTTGTGAAATGAATACGTTGTTAAATCTAAAAATAATATAGGTACTAGATAATCGCGCAACTTTTTACTCCGATGACACATGCCTCATGTATTATTTTGAGAGGTACGCTTTTCAAAACTCCGCCACCTGCATCAAATTCAATCTAATAATTCCCGCATCGAGGCAAGAAATAAACCGGTACAAATTGGAAAATATAAAAATCTCAGTGTTTGTTATCGAACTCCGCCGATACGGCTTGACATATTTTTATAAAATTCTTCATTATCAGCCTTTCACGTTCCTACAGCTGGGACTCTGGCCTTCTCTCAGAAAGAGAGTATGGGCTGTAATCTACCACGCCGCTGGAATCGGTCTTGGAAGGTAAGACTCAGACTCAGAAGGAAAGTCTGATTTTTTTCTCAGTGTTTAGATAAGCAAAAGAATGTTGATGCGCTTTTTACAGCTAGACTAAAACTTAAGAATATTTCTCTTTTTACTATTTTTTTTTACTATTTACAGGGTAGCGTTTGACCACAAGTCACCTGATCTTAAGTGACGATGTGGTCGAAGATGGCGCCACGCTACACCTGGACTGGGAACTGGCTCTCAAGTGAGGCTGCCGGAACACACCGATAGGTGCTTGGCGACAGATTCTTAACAAGAGGGTGGTAGCTAGCCAGGCGAGTACTAGAAAATACCCTACCACCAAGCAAATATACCATAACAATGAAATAGAAACAAATAAACCTAAACTAATAACTAAAATACATTAATAAAAGAAGTCCCTTTAGGCAAGGTACCGAAGATACTGGCAGCGTTCCCCCTTTGGAAGCCTAGACTAATTCTTTGTCCGAGGTAGCTGCCAGCTCTTCGGTTAAGAATTGACGTTACGTTAGTTTACGTTTACTAGATATATAGATTTACATAGGTTGCAGTAGGCATATAGGTTTTTTGTTGATTGATGGCAGTCCTCCTCTCCTCTAGTTCTTAAGTAATGTTGTTGTTGTGCCCAACAGGGTCCATAATTGATCTTAATTATATTATGACTAACTAACTATTGTACATTATGGAATGCAATAAATTCTTTGAATCTTTGAAGAATTGATATACCTGACACTCAGATAATAATATACCTGATATCGTATACGATATCGTGTAGGAAACGCTTATTTCTTTTTTATTTATTATTATCGAACCTGTATCTAAAGATCTGTTGACAGTATTATATAGGTATTATTTTTAATCGTATAATCACTCAATGCTCATGCAATAATGCATAATTCATTAGATGCTTGACCTTATAGCTTTTGTTTTATTAAAAAGACATCCTAATCAACAAAATCTACGTGGCCTTTTTTAATATACCTAGAATGTTTGGCTATTATATGTATTTTTACACACATTAAACTGTCGGTCCCGGTTGCTATTTTAGGATAGCAGCCGTTACACTAATGCCCGAAATTAGTAATCGATCCTGATCCGTTATCCGCGGTTAATATGTCATGTCATAATATGTCATTTTAGTAGTAATATATCAAGCCCTTGTACTAAAATTACATTACATATTATACATTTTTTTTTAGATTTTTTTTTAAAATTTTTTTTTTTTTGGTAGATAATTTTACATAATTTTAGGTGATAAGGGTGGCCCTCTCCAGATTTTTTTATCGCGATAATGAAATCGCGGGACGCAGCTAGTAAAATAAAGAACAAATTCTGACATGTACCTAAACACTAGACATTAAACATTACTAAACATAAACAAACCCCTTCTTCTAAGAAAGTTTCGCACGTCTTGTGCATCTGCCAGCGTCACGTGCCCTTTTTAAGAATTCACCTTTTTGAATTCTGACATTCAAAGTTGACTACAAACTACCCAATCTACCGATAATGAAGTATATTTGAATCCAACAGCGGCGGCGATCCGATATCAATTTCCTAGCGCGGTCGGATCCAACTTTACGACAAATATTATCTGCGTAAATCAAGTGCAAGCGAACCACCATCGGCGTGCTAGGGCTGTCGCGTTGGAAATGTTACCGTTACACGTTTAAAAAAATGTTGTATGGTCCACACCATACAAGATTTTTAAATGAATGTAAATATTTGAGAGAGAGAGAAAAATTATCTGGGGATGATCAGGATCACACAATGATAAGGAAAAGAAACACAAAAAACAGTAACTCTAGTCTTAGTAATAGGGTCCCATTTTACCCATCGGGTACGGAACCCTAAGAGTGCAAATTACTCGAACCGTCAAAGTTTAGTGGCGAGAATGTGTTAGGTACTAATTGCGCCCCGCGGTTTCACCCGCGTCTTCCCGTTATCCCGTCGGAACCTTTTCCGGGATAAAAAGTAGCATATGTGTTAATCCAGGGTATATATAATCTATCTCTATTCCAAATTTCATTCAGATCCGTTCAGTAGTTTTTGCGTGAAAGAGTAACAAACATCCATCCATCCATCCAAACTTTCACGCTTGTAATATTATTAGGATTCGCATAACATTTCGCCACTACATTACGTAATAGTGACGTCCCACTATCGATAAATAATCAAATCATCCGGGTGGTATCTCGCTGCGCGGACACAAAACCCGGGAGATAGAGTGCTCTGGCGATATCGCGAGTGTTCGCGCGCGATAACGCCCCGGACGCTCCCGGGCGGGACTAGGCCCGCCCCGGGTCCGGTCTTGCACGACACTTCAAGACCGAGTCCCTGGTTACACTCGTTACGTCCGAAATCAATAATCGATACTGATCCGTTTTTCGCGGTTTACCTTCATGCTAATGACGTCATCAAAAACGGCTACAACGGAAGACCAGAGCTGGTCAAACGACCAGCACAACGATGAGTTGAGGCCGGTTTGCAACAATTTATCCTTTGTAGTTATTACTGCATTTTGTTTTGTTTAAAGTATTTTTATATCATTTGTTGCAAATAAATACTTTTTATTCTTAATTGGTTTCAAAGTTGAAAGAAAGTTGTACCACATCTGGTTTAAAATAAAGTCCAGTTTTACAGGATTGGTGGTTTTATCCGGTTTTCGTGACATCACAAAATTAGTGCTTGCATCATTGACTGATTTATATTCAGAACGCATAACATAAATCTTGGATTCTGATTGCAATCAGAAAGCTATCGATTAAATATGCGTTCTAGGATTTACTAATTTAAACATTAATTAATTTATTCCTTAAAGCTAGAGCGAGTCACAACCGCATCCTGGGGCCTACTTTTAATCGAGATAAACTGTAGTTCACGCGGGGCATAAGAAGTTTTTACTTGCTAAAAAAATATGATATAATAATAATAATAATATTATTAAGTGGAAATATTTGTATTTTTGTATGTTTGTAAGTAATTAACTCAATAACTACTAGACCGATTTCCAAAAATCTTTCACCATTAGAATGCTACGTTATCCTTCAATAACATAGGCTATAATTATTACTATAAAAATATAGGGATCCTTACTAAAACTTCAATTATGTAACGAAAAGTGTAAAAAAAGTTTCAACAGCAAATAAGCACCCGCGCGTGCCAAGCAAGAGGACAGCCGCTAGTGTTCTATAAACAACGACTTGTTAATACGATCAGTTAATTAAACATACAATATTTAGAGGCAGTGTTACAGTGTTGAATTTCTAGGGATTTTTTTGACGTTTTTGATACTCCCAATTCGGCAAGAGAGAGAGTATTGTTAGGATCGAAGGTAGAAATACACTATTTAAATTTAAATCAGCACTTTATTTCACTTCACTATTATTTATACACGTCTTCACCATTCCACTGTCCAACCTCAACTGCTGAAAATTCTATATTTCTCCCCCACCAACCGTCTTCTGAACCGGAAATAAACAATATAAAAGTTGGGAAATATTCCGAAAGTAGCACCTGCGTTTACATTTTGAACAAAAATAGTTTTTATAATATCATATTTAATTATTTTATATTAACCTTTAGTTGTAAAACATTTTAGTAACTTATTTTAGTTTTAATTAATTTATCACAACCGGAAATACGAAATAGCACAACTTAAGTTAATCCCGGAAGTAGTCATAATTCCACTATACAGTAAACTTAAAACTATACAGAGGTATTACATTAAATTATACGATAATTGATACAGATTCTTACAGTATATATACCCTTCACCGTCCGTGGGGTAAGGCTTCTAGCTTCAAAGGCGAGCTCCTCACGCAATCGCCAGGGTTACAACAAAAATTGCTTATCGCGTCTATTAATTTAATCACAGATACTTTATCACCTGCAAACATTCCACACACTTCTGCCTGTAATAAATCATGCTCGTGCGCAAATACTTTTTGCCGTTACAGCTTTAGTGATACGACATTTATTAGTATTTGAATAAATTGCTTAATGAATTCAATTGATACTTGTTTCTTCCGTGTTTTAATTTTCAAATTGTTGTGCAAACGCTCCGTTTTGGATTCTATTATGTGTACCTACTTATGACGTCATGCGCCGTCATCGTTGTATTTTGTAAAGTTCCTATTTCTGATTTACTTACCAATGACGTCATATCCTAGAATTTGTGTATTCCAACATTTCATTTATTGAGAGTTATAATTAGGTATATAAATAAGCATTATTTTACAAAAAATTACGCTTGTTTGATCATAATTAATCACTAGCAGTACCCCGTGGTTTCACCCGCGTCTTCCCGTTATCCCTCAGGAACCTTTTTCCGGGACAAAAAGTAGTCCATGTTTTAATCCAGGGTATAAGCTATCTCCATTAGAAATTTACTGAAATCCGTTCAGTAGTTTTTGCGTGAAAGAGTAACAAACATCCATACATCTAACATACACACAAACACGTTCACGTTTTTAATATTATAGTAGGACATGTTTAGACTTATTAAGACATGTTATGAGGAGGGATGATAGTCATATTACAGAAAAGTGATGAATATGAATGTTGATGGATGGAAGGGAAGAGGAAGACCAAAGAAAAGGTGGATGGATTGTGTGAGGGTTGATATGAATGAAAGGAGAGTGAATGAAGCGATGACGGCTGATAGGGGAGATTGGAAGAATACATGCTGCGCCGACCACAAATACAAGAAGAAGAGGATTAAAAACGTTAATTATATAACTAAGTTTTAGATTTTTTTGTGTTAACTGTCCGGTTGCCAATTAGTGAACTAGTCTCCCAAGTAGTGCGCCGGTCTTGCGAGCAACCGCCCGCCCTAGAGGGAGTGCAGCCGCGCGGTTATCGCGCCCGCCCAGCCGTATCGCGTTATCAGCCCGCTCCAGACGACGACGCTCACAGTTTTATAATGTGTGTGCGAAGATTTATGCATGATGCTTATTGCGGCTCTTTACTATGTTGTTTTTTAAGTTTTTAACCTTTATATCCATAGTCATCATCATCGTCAGCCTGTTACGTTCCCGCTGCTATACACGGAGAAAAAAGACCTTCAGAAATACCGTTTTCCGTCTGAGTCAAAAGGGAAGGGCTTGTGATTCAGAAGGAAAACTAAGGTAAAATAAGGAAGGAATCGGTCTTGGAAGGTAAGACTCAGGAGGAAAGTCAGAATTTTTTTTCAGTGTAGGACTCTGGCATTCGCTTAGTGAAAAAGTGTATGGGCCGTAATGTACTACGCTTCATTAGTAAATTGGATATTTTTATTTTGACATAGTAGCTAAAGTAAAATAACATGAAATAACTAACTTAAACTTAACTAAAAAATAAATTAAAACTAACAAATAAAACTACCTATCCATCATGTTATAGATGTGGGTGATTATGAGATAAATGCTATTGGAATCATTCGATTAAGAAGATGTCTCAGATATCTCGATTCATCATCATCATTATCAGCCTTCCACGTTCCCACTGCTGGGAATCTGGCCTTCTCTCAGAGAGAGAGAGTATGGGCTTTAATCTACCACGCTGGCCCAGTGCGGGTTGGTAGATGTCACATGCCCTTGAAAATGTTGCAGTTCTTGGGCATGCCGGTTTCCTCACGATGTTTTCCTTCACCGTTTTGAGCGATGGCAAATCCCGATGATATCTCGATTATTACTGCCTAATTATAATAATTACTTTCACATACCTACATAAAATATTAGATTTCATAGGCTTTTGTTTACTTAGGTTTAGTATGTTAAAAAAAAATTATTAATTCACCTCTTAGGTTCCAAAAATACAGAATTCGCAAAGAAAAAAAATCACTTAGACTTCTACGCAGAATAGTTTTGCAAAACTTACAATGTTTCAGACAATGGAATATATCGTGAAACGCTTATTGCGCAGAATCATCTACTACATCTCAATCGCGAAATAGTGTTATCTCTAGCAAAGAAACTAACATCAAAAACAATTTAAAACAAAGCTTATTTGTTAACTACTAGAGTTAAATTCACTTTCAATCGATGTCCAAACTGATCAATCAGAGAAATAATAAGCTGTAATTTACAAATAGTCGAAAATCAGCTCTGCTGTGCTGGTTTTAAGACTGAAAGTTGATTGTAGGTCAAAGTAAAAGGTTATTTATAAAGGGAAGGGTGCAACACCTCCCCTAGAATTAAAGCTGAGAATGCACGAGATAGCATCGATGTTTTGACTAAAACCGTGCAAAGTTGCCCGTAGGCGGTTGTACAGCATTTAGAATTATGACTTTTATTGACTGCTAAGTTAATAGGAGCTCAAAGTCGATATCTCTGTAATAAACTTTTGCCTGGTTACATTTCTATAAATTAATTATTCAATTTTTTTTTATCACCCTGTGTCACCTGATGTTAAGTTACCGGAGGAGACACCACACTACGCCTGGATTCGGAACTGACTTTTAAGTGAGGCTGTCGGAAAACACATTACAATTAGAAAAATATATCGATTTTCGAGTGTCTGATATCGATTCAGGGATCGCTCCATTGTTTAAGATCGATTTATTGAATCATATTATCGTTTATTTTCTTGACCAAACAAATCGATTACACGATTAATCGATCTCAGACAGCCATCCCTAAATGATCCTTAGTGGTACAGATAAATATATCTATGAGTAACTGCTCCAGTACTTTTTTAAATCATAAGTTTATACAACGATAAGAGAAATGTTGCTTACTTAACGCAAACCCCAGACACGTAACACAAATCTGTACAATACGAAAAACACTAATAATTCTGTGTTTTAGTTTGTTTAGCCAGCCAAGACTGTTTAGGTGAACAAGGATGTAGAAACTACGGAAGCGGTTGGTGTTCCACCTTTTTACAGAGTACATAATCTAATAGGTTTTGGAACGGGATGTACGGACGGACCTACCATGTATTTGTTTTTGTTTAAGTTCTCGACGCTTCGGTACTGTTGCAAGCGCCATGACCACGAAAATACTAAAAGTTTTTGCAGGTAGGATTGTTGATATTATAACGGGCAAAAAACAATATTAATCATAATAAAAATAATTACAAAAAATTGTTTATGTTTTAATTCTAATATATTGTGTGATTGTACCGTGTGTGTATTGACCATGGTAGTTTAAAACAGTATAACAGGGGAACGGGCAGATGATGATGTTCTACAATTTTTTTCACCTCATGCTTACTTTTTATGGCATCTAGCCTATCCGCCTGGGTCCGCGTAGTGGATTATGGTCCATACTCTCTCGCTCGATGATGGCTTAAGTACTGCTAAGTTTTTTAACCGCATACTAACTTTCTATCACAAAAGCAACCCTGCGGATGTGATCCACTCACACTTGCTACTTCCTTCGTTTTTTGACTGCATCCAAACTTTCTGTCCCAAAAGCCCAGTGGCCCAGTCACATCCAGGGGTGCTACTTCCATCGGCTACGTGCCCTATCTCGGCCCGCCCGCGCGGCGCTAACGATTTATTTAGTAACGCCAGTAACGTTGTAACGACGTTTGTTCAGCCGTCGCCACACGTCACCGCGTAGTTGTGAGTTTTTATCGAGCGATAACGTGGTAGACCTCTTTGTTTTGTCCTCGTATGGTCTGTGGTCGCCTAATGGCATTTATTTATCGGCCGTGGGATGATTAGTAAGGATTTGTCTATGCAAATATTTTGCATGTTAAGGCTTTCCGCACACGCGTTGTAAGCGTTTTTTTTTCTTACTAACAGGTGAGCTTATGATCACAAGTCACCTGATGTTAAGTAACGATGTGGTCGAAGATGGCGCCACGCTATGGATTGGAAACTGGCTCTCAAGTGGGGCTGCCGGAACACACCAATAGGTGTTTGGCGACTGATTCTTAACTTAAGGGTGGTAGCTAGCCAGACGAGCACTAGAAAATGCCCTTCTATCAAACTATGGTTACATCGCGATGTTTTCCTTCACCGAAAGCTCAAGGGTGTTGTAGGATTAGAACCCACGACCTACGGATCGCAAGCATTACCTAGCTTATCGTGAAGCAACGAGTACGAGGCCTGCAGAGTTCTAGACACGAAACGTAGCGTAGGGCGTAGGCGTATCGTTCGGACCATAGCTATTTCAAGTCCGTATAAAGAGAAATCTCATTAGTAAAGCTTGTTATAAAATATCGGACTATCTAGATGACAAACAAGCTTGGGATTGTAGTTAATATATCTATCTTTCTTTCTATCTATCTATTCTCCCTATTTCCCCTATTCTAACCATTTTCGGTAAACAGCTAAAACAGTCATGCTCACGAAAGTGACTTTGCTTGCAGCGGCGTCATGTGTCGGGTCGCCCTCTTCCCTCTCATATGGTCGAGGAGAGCGATGGCTGGCACATGCGTCAACTCGTGAACGGGTGCTGCTTGTGGGGTCTGGTCTGCTTTGGTTGTGATCCCGCAACTCGTTAATATTCATGTTCCCATATCCCAATGTGTACAACCAAACAAGAGAAATCTTCTTATTAGTAAAGCTAAATAAAAAATATCGATTAGATGACAAAAAAAAAGCTTGGGATTTTAGTGAACTTGCTCCAATTCAATCAATTAGTAATAAGAATAAAATTGTCAATGTGATCGCGCCAAAAAAATTACCTGCCGGGCGTTTCTTGCCTGTTCTTTTGCCGGCGTAAGGAGGTTGGAACAGGCGTAGCTAGTTTTAAGTTGACGTTTTAAAGTGATCACAATGTATCCTATTAAATAAAAAAGTTTTGAGTTTGAGTTTGAAAAATGATAATGTACCAGAGTGCGAAATTCCTTTTCAATTTGACTATGTTAGTTGCAAAGATGTAGTAAAAGCTTTTAATATGATTAATGTCAAGAAAACTACTGACCTCTGGGGTATATCCGTGACCGTTGTTAAGCCATTAATTGAAATGATTGCACCCGAATTAGCCCTAATATTTAACAAATGTATTGACGACGGCGTGTTTCCTGATCTGATGAAACATAGTAAGATAACACCCTTGTTTAAATCGGGTACAACGACTGACCCTACTAACTTTAGACCAATATCAGTATTACCAACATTTAGTAAAATATTCGAAAAACTTATTCTAAATCAATTGCAAAGACATTTCTCAGCAAACAAATTACTTAATCAAAAACAGTTTGGCTTTACGCGTGGTCGCTCTACTACTGATGCTGGTGTCGAGTTATTAACTCACATCTATGATGCCTGGGAGGAGTCACGGGACGCTCTAGGCGTGTTCTGTGACTTGTCCAAGGCATTTGATTGTGTTCACCACGAGACACTGATCAGGAAGCTCCGGCACTATGGTATTCGAGGTGTTCCTCTGGACCTTGTAACCTCATACCTTAGTGATAGGATTCAGAGAGTTGACGTGAACGGGAAGCGATCCTCGGGGTCAGTAGTCACAATGGGAGTTCCGCAGGGTTCAATACTCGGACCTTTTCTGTTTTTAGTTTACATCAATGATTTGCCCAGCCTTGTTAGTGACAATCACGAAATAGTATTGTTTGCTGATGATACGTCGCTTTTATTTAAGTTAAAGCGACAACATAACATTTCTGACGACGTGAACAATGCTCTCTCCAAAGTTACAGACTGGTTTGATGCGAACAATTTGATGTTAAATGGAAAAAAGACAAAATGCTTGAGATTTGTGCTGCCCAATGTTAAAGAAGTACCAACAAATGTAAAAATTAAGGACGAAGAATTGGACCTTGTCAAGACTACAGTATTCTTAGGCATAACTTTAGATCACAAATTGCAATGGGGTCCACATATTGTCAGTCTATCGAGCAGACTTAGCTCTGCAGCATATGCTGTAAAGAAGATCCGTCACCTTACTGACGTTGATACAGCCAGACTAGTCTATTTCAGCTATTTTCACAGCATTATGTCCTATGGAATATTGCTGTGGGGAAACGCTGCTGATATTAACACCATATTTGTATTGCAGAAGAGAGCTGTTCGTGCGATTTATAACATGGGCCCCAGAGAATCTTTAAGAATTAAGTTTAAAGAAACCAAAATAATGACAGTTATTTGTCAATATATTTATGAAAATGTAATGTACATACGGAAAAATTTAAATAGCTTCAAAAAGAGAAGTGATTATCACAATTTTAATACTAGAAACAAAGATAAAATTGCTGTACCCACCACTAGGCTCCATAAAGTTAGCAACTCGTTCAAAGGTCAATGTGTACGCTTTTTCAACAAAATCCCAAGTGAAATTCAAGACTTGTCTATAACAAAATTTCAAATTCGTATAAAGAGAAATCTCATTAGTAAAGCTTATTATAAAATATCGGACTATCTAGATGACAAACAAGCTTGGGATTGTAGTTAATCTATCTATCTTTCTTTCTATCTATCTATTCTCCCTATTTCCCCTATTCTAACCATTTTCGGTAAACAGCCAAAACAGTCATGCTCACGAAAGTGACTTTGCTTGCAGCGGCGTCATGTGTCGGGTCGCCCTCTTCCCTCTCATATGGTCGAGGAGAGCGATGGCTGGCACATGCGTCAACTCGTGAACGGGTGCTGCTTGTGGGGTCTGGTCTGCTTTGGTTGTGATCCCGCAACTCGTTAATATTCATGTTCCCATATCCCAATGTGTACAACCAAACAAGAGAAATCTTATTATTAGTAAAGCTAAATAAAAAATATCGGACTATTAGATGACAAAAAAAAAAAGCTTGGGATTTTAGTGAACTTGCTCCAATTCAATCAATTAGTAATAAGAATAAAATTGTCAATGTGATCGCGCCAAAAAAATTACCTGCCGGGCGTTTCTTGCCTGTTCTTTTGCCGGCGTAAGGAGGTTGGAACAGGCGTAGCTAGTTTTAAGTTGACGTTTTAAAGTGATCACAATGTATCCTATTGAATAAACATATTTTTGATTTTGATTTTGATTTTGATAAAAAAACGGGAGAGAGTATTTTCTACGCTTGCTTTTTTACGCCAGCGGGCTACGACTCTCGTAATGAGAGCCTACGTGTCTCTGCGACATATAGCGATTTATAGCGATGACGGATGATAGTAGTGACGTCAGCTTGCGATCCGTAGGACGTGGGTTCGAATCCTACAATGAGCTTGAGCTTTCGGTGAAGGAAAACATTATGACGAAACCATAGCTTGGTGGAAGGGTATTTTCTAGTACTCGCCTGGCTTGCTACCACTCTCTTGTTAAGAATCTGTCGCCAAGCACCTATCGGTGTGTTCCGGCAGCCTCACTTCAGAGCCAGTTCCCAATCCAGGTGTAGCGTGGCGCCATCTTCAACCGCATCGACATTTAACATCAGATGACTTGTGGTCAAATGCTACCTGTAAGTAATTAAAAAAAAGACAAGGCTTCGTCTGCGGGCTTGTTTGAACATCGTATTGCTCTCGTACTACGCGCGTCTAACGATAAGCGTTTACGCTACGACGCCGTGTGCGGAGGGGTTAAGTTGTCAGTTCGTCGAACTAACGTCATAAGTTACTATTTTTACGATAACAGAATATATTATAGCTCGAAAGCGTTCTGGTATTTTATCAACAAAACTAATATATCCTTTTCCTGCTTACTGATATATAAAAGTGAAAGTTTGTCTACTGTTTGTTGGTCTGTTGCTTCTCTGTCACGCCAAAACGGCTGTATTGATTTCGTTGAAATTTTGCACATAGATATTGGAGTCTACAGATAACAATATAGGCTACCTTAGTTGCAAGCATTTTTAAAATTAAACGGGTATATTTTATGAAGTAAAGATGACCTATATACCCATATCTAGCCGCGGTACATCGAGTATCGCTAGCTTTCTATAAAACACCTAACTTCGTCTGTAAAGATGGTTTCTTTTTCAAATACAAATGAATAAATAACTACGACAGATGTCAGATGTGACCAAGTAATCATTGCCAAAGCAGAACCGCTCCAAACCAATTTACATGTAAATAATCACCCGCCTATACGATTTAAAGTTAATGAGAAGATTCCTAACAAAGACTAGCGATCTTTACATAAATAACGAAGCGAATTAATTGAAATAGGAAAAAAAAACAGAATTTGAAAGACATAAGTTACCAAAATAGCTCTCCTCGAACATTAGACGAGTCAATAAATTTAAAGAAATATTTTGTTTTACATATCGCTTCTTTTTGCCCGTGGTACAGTCGCGATAGTTCGGTTGACCGTACCATGGTGAAATTTTTTTCGGTAGTACAGTTGACCGGACCAGCGGCAGCGTTAATTTTTACTTTCGGTGGTATGACGTGTGTGGATTTTTCTAAATTGAGATTGGGAGCAACACTATATTTGTTCTCGCTTGCGTCACGTACAGTCAACGACAAAAGTCGCTGAACAAAAACAAATTATCCGATTCTCTTTATCATCCTACACACCAATTTTCGACCATCTCATCACTTAACATTACGTGTATTATGTTATGGTCAAACGCAACATTGTAAGTTTTTTTTTTTTTTTTTACTATTTACAGGGTAGCGTTTGACCACAAGTCGCCTGATGTTAAGTGACGATGCGGTCGAAGATGGCGTCACGCTACACCTGGACTGGGAACTGGCTCTCAAGTGAGGCTGCCGGAACACACCGATAGGTGTTTGGCGACAGATTCTTAACGAGAGGGTGGTAGCTAGCCAGGCGAGTACTAGAAAATACCCTACCACCAAGCTATGGTTTCATCACGATGTTTTCCTTCACCGAAAGCTCAAGCTCATTGCAGGATTCGAACCCACGTCCTACGGATCGCAAGCCGACGTCACTACCACTGAGCCATCATCGCTATAAATTTAAGGAAAAAACAAACATTACTGATCTACTACGCGTTTGGAAATTCGAGTATGATCTGCTACTTTTGTCACTGACTGTACTTACCTGCATACCTATGTACCCATATCTATACTATAATAATATAATATTATAAAGCTGCAGAGTTTGTTTGTTTGTTTGTTTGTTTGTTTATTTGTTTGAACGCGCTAATCTCAGGAACTACTGGTCCGATTTGAAAAATTCTTTCAGTGTTGGATAGTCCATTTATCGAGGAAGGCTTTAGGCCATATTTTATTTCCAAAAAATTAGGGATCCGTTAGAAAATTGCTATTTTGCAACCCAAGGTGTGAAATCAAAAACCTATTTTTGCGTGCGCTGCAAATACTATTGACACTAGAACAAAATAATGTATTACGGGTTTGTAGGTCTCATTTAGATCTACAAAAAACTCCGCGAGAGCATATGTCTAACTATTATAGTTATGCCACAATAAGTGATCTTTTATTTAAAAAATTTAATTTTTAATGCCGCCGCTAGAAAAGGCTCTTTATTTGTATCTTGGTATTAATCCTTATCAAAATAAATTACTTCTTATTCAAAACTGCTTCAATGCCTTTATATAACTTTTTGAATCATTTAATTCGGACATTCCATTCGAAAGATATCACGAGTTTAAAAATGTAAGTAGTAGTAGAAAAATAAAACCGCCGCACCGCAGCGCAGCGGGAAACGCGGTGAGGTGAATCTATGAAATAGGTAAAGTGCGGTCGCGGACCAGGAAGACCTATAACTGCGCGGTTCAAACGTGCGGTCCAAGAAAAATTAACTAAGAATTAAAATAGGATAATGGGTACCTACAGCAGGTAACGCGTTGAGGGGCACCGAAGTGCGGGAATAATTTTGGAGTATACGGAAAATATACGCTATCGCGCCTAAACTACTGAACCGATTTAAATGAAATTTGGTATAAAGATAATTTGAGCCCCGGGGAAGGGACATAGGATACTTTTTATCGCGATAAACTGTAGCCCACGCGGGTGAAACCGCGAGGAACAGCTAGTTTAAAATATTGTCAAATCCACACCTAGCACACACACTCAATTACTCCTCACACGCACAGCTCACACGCACATCTATAGACACCGCAAAGTCTTGTGACGTCAATCTACATTCACCAATCATACAGACTTTATAACACGCTCCGTACAGTCACATAGACACACCATATTTATCTTATAACAGCTGTTACACCCGCGTGGACTGCAGATTATCGCTGTAAGACGTAAACTGCAAAAAGCCTATAGAAAAAAACACTTTCCGTTTTATCCAATTTTAATACATTCCATGCAACTTTTTCAAGAATCTTCTTTGGACTTCAACGAACACAGCAAAGAAAGAATTAGTGAAAATGTTCCATCCGTTCACGCGTGATGCGATGACCAAGGGGAATAGAGAATATTTTTAATATATATATACAGAGAATAGATATCCAAAAAGCCTCATATATTACCAATCCAAACACTATTGGTTAACGTTTCGACAATATAATTATAATCCCAAAAAAGTCTAGTCCTACTAATATGCATTATAAATGCGAAAGTTTGTGTGAATGTTTGTTACCACGTATCACCGTAACTACTTAACCGATTGAGATGGCTTATACCCTGGATTAACACATAGGGATAACGCGAAGACGTGGGTGGAACCGCGGGCCGCAACTAGTATGTACATAAATCCTCAAAAAATAAAGCAGCAAACTTCATAGAGTATTAGAAACAAAGCGAGACCATTACCTGTTAGCACAGAATTAAAACCGTTTGAGCAACTATCGCCGCCCTTCCTGAGATAGCATCGCCGCCCGCCCTGCTCCCGCCCGCCTAATTGAATATATAGACTCAGGTGCCCACTAATGGTGTGAGATAGTCTCGCACACTTCGTCTTATTGTTTCGGAACTGTTTTTTTTGTTGCGAAGTATGACAGCCTTGTTTTCGGTGGCAATAGTAGGTACTGTTAATATAAAAAAAAATTAAGTAGCCAATAAAGACAGTTTGAATAAATTTTATTGGCAATCGTCTAGTTAGTGTAGTAGAGACATAGACACAATTTCACCCTCTTTTTTAATACATACCTACATTGTTTTATTCTACACCAAGAATGGTTTTTTTTTTACTTTTTACAGGGTAGCGTTTGACCACACGTCACCTGATGTTAAGTGACGATGTGGGCGAAGATGGCGCCACGCTACACCTGGACTGGGAATTGGCTCTCAAGTGAGGCTGCCGGAACACACCGATAGGTGCACGGCGACAGATTCTTAACAAGACATGTTTACCATTTTCAACCACAACGCTAGTTAATAATATATTAAACAGAGGTCAAAACTAACATACAGTCATGTATTTCATTAAACGCTAAATTTTCTTGCCAGTTTGTGATATAGCTAATGATTAAAGCGTCTGCCCTATTTCCAAAAATGAGTAAGTAACAAACTCAACTTATAAAACACTGATGGGGAAGATAGTAAATGTTGTACCTATCGAATATTGCCAAAAAACCATGTCTACACAAATTTTATTCAGTAGAGGCGATGTAACGTTTTGTCGAGAGACTAAACTAACAAACCATCTGGCGATAGCGGCCGCCGATCGGTCAAATTTACGATCTTTACTTTCGGGGGGCATTTTACAAAGTTCGGCCTCACAATGGCGGAGGAAGCGACCGCTTCTAACGGCGTCGTTACTGCCGTTAACGGCCGTTAAACGCACGTTATCAGCGATACAGGGCGGGCGGAAGGCCACCTGCGGTTAGCCGCCCAGGCCCGCCTTAATGCATCCGCACTTATTTATTCAGCAGTAAAGCCTGCGATATGTTTCCTGATCAGTATCAACAACGAAAGGGTCAACACTGTTTTTCTGTGTTTCAAATGTTTAAGCCTTCCTGTGTTTTATTTTTGAAGATTGTCCGAAATCGGATGCAACCCTCTTGAGAGAGCCGTTGTTTTTTATGTGTGCGTGAAACGCGTAAAGAATTATGCCGATTGGCCATTCGGATGGCATGAAAACAAATTAAAAAACAGACAATATTTTTTTAGGAAATGACCAACGCCTATCGTTATGTTTGCAGCAAAACAAAAACGGACACTTCTATACGTCTACCAATTAAATGTCATAATTCAATAACTTAAACACTATGATTACATGCGATGGTGGCCGAACGGTTAGGCGTGCGACTTACAAGACGTCGACACCGAGTTCGAATACTCTCGGCCCCGCACCTATGACTTGATAAGTTAATATATACTTGATAAATCGGTAAAGGAAAACATCGTGAGGAAACCGGCATGCCCAAGAACTGCAACATTCAAGGGCATGCGACATCTACCAACCCGCACTGGGCCAGCGTGGTAGATTACAGCCCATACTCTCACTCTGAGAGAAGGCCAGAGTCCCAGCAGTGGGAACGTGATAATGATGATGATTACATGCACCATTTCACCTAGCAACAACATAAATGATAATTAAACTTTATAAAATCACAATTAATTCATAGATTACATTAGATAAATTTGAATTACTTAAATATATGACAAAAACAAGTCGCTCATCTGATAGTGAGCGTGACCAATATAGGTCAGACCTACCGTCCAGAATTATGAGCTTCAACCGTTCAAAATCCTATGCGGCAATGCACTGCCATTGTCACCCTGAGATGTCAGATGATGAATCTCTTTAAGCCTTCTAATTTCACTGGGACCATTGCCCTTCAATCTGACATATAGTAAAGTTTGCACACTACTGCTTAGCGATTGAATAACTGGCAAAGGTATCTCAATAAGAACCCAAAAGTTTATGTTTGAAGTTATTTCACCTTCCTTTCTTATTTCACCACCTTCCTTTTTACACCTTTGTCAGTAATTCAGCTTCCAAGCAGTTAGTGTGCAAACCGAAAAAAACCGATACCGAATTGAAGGTCAATGGTCTCAACACGAACCGGAAGACGTTCTGTAGGTAGGCCCTCCACTAGGTGGACCGACGACATTGTAAGAGTCGCAGGGAGCCGAAGGATGCAAATGACTAATGGCCGATCATGGTGGCGTTCAAAGGGGGAGGCCTATGCTCAGCAGTGGACTTCTTCCGGCTGATGATGATGATCTCAATGAAATTACAGAGCTGCAATATTTACTGTTTTCCGGGTTGAAGGGCATTGTTTTATGTTTTCAATGAAATTACAGGAAATCGACTTCATTTATGTAGTGACCTACAACATTGTAGAAATTTTAAAATGTTGTTAAGTATGTATCTAAAACAAATATGCCTTGAAAATGCAACATTATGCTTTGAGGAAGCTTTGTTACCAATCAACATAACTCCATTATCCATTTTCATAACGTTTTCCTAAAAATACCGTAATATGTAAAAGTTAATCCAAAGCGATAATATGATAATAAAATCAACTAACTACAAATGTTACTCCGCACTCTGACCACTATAAAACCTTCCACGTTCACCGAATTGTATGTTTGTAACTCCATATCTGGCCGAAGCTGAATATATCAAAGCCGTATCTGCCGGCGAAGTTAAACTTTGGGGAAGCGCATAGCATCTGATATGCAGTTACGTAGTGTATATCGGCGCAGTCTGCTATCTCGGAGGTAGAGAATTTTAAACTTTGAACAGTGGCCGCGGGAGCAAGCTTCGTAAAGTTCAGCTTGTAGGTTTTAGTAAAAAAAATATATAGTTTGAAAAAAACTGTAATAAACACTTTTTCTACACTATATTTTTCAGTGCGTTTTCAAAGTGTTTTTTTAGATTTTTTTTTAATCCATATATTTTTTTTACTTTATAGTCTATGTAACCAAGCCCAATCTTTTGGATTCGTCAAAACGAATCAAATGAGCCCAAACTCGATGGGCTCCATCATCAGATCAGGTCAACGACACAAACTATTGCATTGTCATCGGGATACATACAAAGTTTCAAGTCGATACGACAATTAGAAGTAGGTTAAAAGTGACTTAGACTAAGACTTGATTACATTGTTAGTTAGTTAGTTACAAGTGAAGCTATTAAAAGTGTTTTAATAATAAAAATCTCGAGCTCCCACCACAAGTCTTTCCGCAGTGCTACAGATTGCATTCCTTCAAGATGGGTGTGAAAACAGTTCTTAAGGGTCGGCAAGGCATCGGCAACTCCCCTGGTGTTGCAGATGTCCAAAATAGGCGACGGTATTCGCTTACCATCAGGCGGACCGTCTGCTTGTTTGCCACTCTATTACATAAAAAAAGAAACGAACAGGGAATCCTGTAAAGCTACATTTTCAAGAAAGAATAAATACCAATTTAGTTTAAATAAAACTGCATCGGCAACGCTCCTAAGCATTAAAATGTCCAAAGAAAAAAATATTTTTCTTACCACGTGTATTTATTTAACACTAGCTGTGACACACGGTTACGCCCGCTATATTGTCCTCTTTCATTATCAACATCATACTCGTAGTCATCATCTACCATCATGATTGCACAGTTGGTAGTTTTCCCGGAAGCTACACGATTTCATTTATTTAAGTATCCGACATCTCATTACACAGACCTCTTGAAGCGGTCAGGGTCGATTGCTTCAAGCTGCGACTACATAGTGAACTATACTGCAACTGCTCGAGCGGTTCGTGTATGTACGTACGTACATCGTACAAGTCTGTAGTTCACTATGCAATCGCAGCTTGAAGCCGTCAATTGCTGACTGCTTCAAGCGGTCCGTGTATGGCCAGCCTTAGAGGAAACAAACACACACACACACACACACACACACACACACACACACACACACACACACACACACACACACACCTGTCGCTCACAAACTTTCTCATTAATAATATTAGCAGGACAAAACTTGTAATGAGCATTTCGATAAGATTCTTAACGTTTTGAAAGAATTAAAAGAGTGTTTCATGATAACGTTCTCATTGCAGCTCCTACGGGCGTAGTTTGGAGATAAATAACACTATATACACGGCGGGCGCGTGTCGCGGTACGATAACGGCGCCCGCCCGCCCAACCGATGGGAGAGATAACCGCCATTTGACTGCGTCTTCTGGACGCGTAAAGTTTCATTTTTTACACGACTTTGAAATTGTGTTAATAATCACTAAAAAGTTAAAAAAAAAATATAAATAATAAATACTTTATTTTACGATGTGCGATGGTGGCCGAACGGTTAGGCGTGCGACTTTCAAGACGCCGACACCGAGTTCGAATCCTCTCGGCCCCGCACCTATGACTTAATAAGTTATGTGCGGATTTGCCATCGCTCAAAACGGTGAAGGAAAACATCGTGAGAAAACCGGCATGCCCAAGAACTGCAACATTCAAGGGCATGCGACATCTACCAACCCGCACTGGGCCAGCGTAGTAAATTACAGCCCATACTCTCTCTCAGAGAGAAGGCCAGAGTCCCAACAGTGGGAACGTGAAAGGCTGATAATGATGATACTGACGATTTGACGACTTGACTTACTGACTTTGACGACGCGGTAGCCGAGTTGGTAGTGTCCCTGCCTGCGAAGTTAGCGGTCCTGGGTTCGAATCCCGGTAAGGGCAAATATATGTGTGATGAGCACGAATATTTGTACCTGAGTCTTGAATATTTCTATCTATCTAAGTATTTATTTCTCTATATAAGTATGCATATCGTTGTCTAGTACCCATAACACAAGTTTCGAGCTTAATTTGGGGCTAGGTCAATTTGTGTGCAATTTTCCCCGATATTTATTTATTTATTTATACTTTATTTTAAATAATTGTTTTCTGAATTAAATGACTTGTACCTAGTGAACTTGCTCTTATTCTTGATTGCGCTTAAGACATGACCTGCCGGGCGTTTCTTGCTGGTTTTTTTTGTAGAAGTGAGGAGGTTCTATCAGGCGTAGTTTTTTAGTTTGAAGTATTATTTTTTTTAATTTATATAATGTCAAATTATTATATTATAATCACTTCATGTGTTTTTTGTTACAAAGTAATTTGAGTACGTGATCCAGCTACGAACATATTTCTGTTTTCTTGATGGCACTACTGGCAGTCTGGCAAACTTTTTCCTGTCTCTGCAAAGAGGTCCATAGTGCAAAATCGGCGAGCAAAGCTTTAGTTTACTTGAGACACATTATCATTATCAGCCTTTCACGTTCCCACTGCTGGGACTCTGGCCTTCTTTCAGAGAGAGAGTATGGGCTGTAATTTACCACGCTGGCCCAGTGCGGGTTGGTAGATGTCGCATGCCCTTGAATGGTGCAGTTCTTGGGCATGCCGGTTTCCTCACGATGTTTTCCTTCACCGTTTTGAGCGATCCATAGATGTTTATTTACAAAAAGCCCTAATGTCACAAAAGAAACAATTTTACAAAAACACCCATTCCCACTAGGTATATAACAATGTTTACCTTTTTACCGTGAACAAAATGGATAGTCGCCATTTTGTAGCGAGATAAGTTTCCAGCACAATTTTAAATCATACTCAGATTTTGGTCCGCGCACGAACGCTCTTATCTGTAAAAGCACTCCGTGTTATCAGTGGAGACGCAATCTCGTGTGTTATACCTAAATGTGGGAGGATGGATAGACTGCTTAACTTTTTCTTTTGTATATTATTGAGGTACTTAATTGCACGCTGTGTCGGAACCCATCATGACGCCGCGCAGCATTTTGTGAAATAAAAATAAAATAAATAAAATAAAAAATCAATTTATTGCCACTATAACACAGAGACTTATACTAGATTCTAGTTACTTATCTAATTAATTATAGGGCAATAGGGCAGCTTCAGCATGTGCTGCATTCCCATAACAATTATTATGTGAGCGCAGCGCTGTTTTTCAAACTACCCTATGCTCGAACAGATCTTCGCCGATAAAATTGGTTACAAAAAAAAGCGGTATATTTCCGGGGTTTCTTATATATTAGCATTACCTGTAAATACTATAACTACATTATTATTGTAAATACTATAACTAATACGGGTACGTTTATATGATTGACATCGAATAAGGGTTGGAGGTTGGAACAGGCGTAGCTAGTTTTAAGTTTGACGTTTTAAAGTGATCACAATGTATCCTATTGAATAAATAAAAATTGACTTTTTGACTTTTTTTGGTGCAGATGTATGTGTGTTGTTCGTGTGTGTGTGTGTGTGTGTTTGATTTTTTTTTCTCAATTTTGTTTTGTAAGTCACATATTGTTTACATGTAGAAATGTAATTCTGTTTTATAATATTAATATAGCAAAAATATATAATACATAATTATAACAATTAACTAAAAAAAAACCTAAACTAATAACTACAATATTTTATTAAAAGGAGTCCCTTTAGGCAAGGTTCCGAAGATACTGGCAGCGTTTTTGCGTTCGTTTTGGATGGCTCTTCTGTTTGATTTTCTAGATACATTTGAAGGTACATTACCATTATCATCAGTGTCAGTCATTAAGGTATTCTATAAAATGACGCTCAAGCAGTAATCTCTACTTATAGATGACACTGTTATTTCATACAAATATGTCACTCAATCGCTAATCAAGCATTGGTCTACACTTGTGCGTTGTTCTAGAATATATGGATAATATGGATGGATGAATACGCAGGATGTAGATCAGGTGAGGGAAATAAAAACACCTTTTCACGTACCTTTATCGCAGCTGAAATCAGCCCTGTTGAAAATGACGTCATACATAGTTTTTTTTTTTTTTGTTTTGTTATGGCGTCACACGATTAGTGTATTTGCCAGTGTCAAGTATAATATTTATATTTTATATTTCAAACTCAGAGAGTTGAATCAAGTGATGATGATGATGATGAGATGAAGCGATGAGGATAGTGTTTAAGTAAAGTAGTGGCGCTTTACTTAAACTTTACACGGACTTTTTTGGAGCTAGAAAAGTCACTTTCACAACTTTATTTCAATTTCCCACACTCGTACACATTAACGAACACATAATGGTTAATAATCCACCAATATTACACATTATCACTCGAAGAAACACAAGTTTTGGAAATAAAAACAAAATTTTCACGTTGACAATTCGATTGCCGCCAAAAAAGTCCCGTCATACATAGTTATAGTACTTAATTTAATTAACGACACTCTGTCAAACACGTAATGTACATTGCACACTGTGCAATGTAGTACCACCCAGAGTCCCAGAGTCATGTCAGAATACATTAACTGTCAGATGTCAGAATGACAGTGAAACATTTCTCGTCACTTAAAAAAATCATCATAGTTTTGACAAATATATTTTCTTCATATTCTTTCTCTCTTGTAACTGAATGTAATGATAAGCTGTCTGGATAATGTTGATATGTTAAAGTGGTTAAATTTAATATTAAATTAAAGTTTTTTTTTTATTTGTGTCGCTTTGGGTATCGCTAGAACTATGAAGTCATGAGGGGCTTGCGCGAGCTCCAGGTGGAGGACTGGCAAGAGCTGGCGCAGGACAGACCGAAGAGGCATCTTTTATTTTTATTGGAGGCCAAGACTCGCTTGGTCGACGCGCCGTCTCAATTTTTAGTTTCAAGGCTTTTTTGGCTCAGTGGCTACGAGATGCGATTGCTATTTTTGCATATTTTTTTACTAGGCGCTTAGTTTATTGTAAGCTCAAAAAATAGTGATGAACATCTAACATTTTTATCTAACCGAACTTTTTTTTGGAATTCAATATTACAAAATGTCGAGTAAAAATATGCCATAATTGAAAACTAAATTAGTTGTAATTACACAGAAAATGGTTGTGATTAGTTCCAATTTTCAGCTTAATCTTGAAGTCATCCTTTCAAAGTGCTTTCGGTACAAAAAGTTCCAACCGCCCATTAAAATAGCAAAACTAAACTCTTGAGAATCGAAAGAAAACCGAACAAAAGTTTCCTATCTCAATACAATATTCTAAACAAACTGAAATTACAGAAACAACGAGCGCCTCGGAGCGACATCTTATCGCACGTACGGTACATTTGCGCAACATTCGTACGGCGTTACTGCAACGTTAATGCAACATTGGTGCAACATTGGTACGCCATTAGCGCGCATTCGCGTGACATTCCCGACATTAGGCGTGAAACTAACATAACTGTTTAATTAGAAGTGCAACTAAAGCGTATTAGTTGCAACGCTTGTCTGTATTGGGGTGTGGTGTAAGGTATGAGAAAGTCGCAGGTACATCGTAGGTACAGTCAGCGACAAAAGTAGCATAATATACATTTTAGGAACAAATTTTAAATTTACAAACACGTAAAATTGCCCCACAAAATAATTACTGATTTACACCCCATAGACAACTAGCTGTTTCCCATGATTTCACCCGCGTGAACTACAGTTTATCAATATAAAAAGTATCCTATTTCCTTTCCCAGGGTTCAAACTATTACTATTCCAAATTACATCAAGATCAATTTACCAGTTTAATCATAAAATGGTAAGAAACAAACAAACTATTATTATATTAGTATTGAATATAGATAAAAAAAATATAATAATAATGCCCGCACAATCACACACATAGGCTCTGACCCCTAACTAGGTTTCCCTGTATCTAGGGTATCAGAAACTACGAGGATCGGGGATCCACAACACCCAGACACAGAACAAATACTTGCGCTTTTTTTTCCAATGCACAAATATTTCTTCGAACCCGCGACCTCACGCTTCACAGTCGGCTATCCGCCCATTGCGCCACATCGGTCGTAGTATGGATACTTATTCGCTCTCACCTATAGCTTGCGCCACAAAACTTGCCCAACTTTCGGCGGTATTGGATCTTGGGAAGTTGTCCGTATCTCTGAACGTATCGCGGCCGATGTCTTTGAATGCAGTGCAGGCTGCAGGGCGCCGTATATAGCTCGCTTCCGCCGGGCTGTACTATATACCTATAGCTGAGTATATCACGTATAGTCTGGGCACGTAGGTGCGATGTATGACCTATACACGCTATAGATATGACGCTTTTGGTACTTGATTTAGCAAGTTGATATCGATGCACGTATAGTGAGCAATTGATCCGCATTTGACTATTGACTATTCACGTTAATGTGTATTTCAAGCGGGTGAAATCGCGGGCAAGTACATATATCCATGCAAAGATTGTCTGGTATAAATGCATCATCATCCGAAAGAAGTCCACTGCTGATCACCGCGACTTTTACGATGTCTTCAGTCCACCTAGTGGGGTGGTTGGAATACACTTTATCGCGATAAAACAAAATCTGCCAATCATCTAAAATCTTAAATCCTTACCACCTCAGAATATAAAAAATATCCAACAAGCTATTCTCAGATCTACTAAATATGTGCAAAAAATTCACAAAAATCTGTCAATCCGTTTCAGAGGAGTTCGATAACAAACACGCGATTTTTACTAATAACCAACGACTTGCAATAGACATGACATTGAAGAGTTGCGCAAAACTCTTTCTATTAATCAAAACTAAAAAAAAACATATGTTACTTGACAATTTCAACGCGCAGTACACAGTGGCATATTTGCTGCAAAATAAACGAATGTTAGGCGCGTGGTGCGGCACGATAACGACGCCCGCCCAGCGCGACGCGTGATAACCGCCCGCCCTGCTCGCCGCCCGCCGCTCGCAGGTATTGATGTGTGTGGAACGCTGCCGGTTATTGATAAGCAGGTTTGTTTTAAAGAACTCGTGGCTTGGAACAAGAAAGTTAATTATGAAATTGTTGTTTTTTCCGTTACATGCAGTATCATCATCAGCCGGAAGAAGTCCACTGCTGAACATAGGCCTCCCCCTTTGGATCCGTTGGCTCCCTGCGACTCTTACAATGTCGTCGGACAACCTAGTGGAGGGCCTACCTACAGAGCGTCTCCCGGTTCGTAGTCGCCGCTCGAGAACCTTTCTTCCCCATCGGTTATCGGTTCACCGAGTGATGTGCCCTGCCCATTGACACTTGCCAGGTGCCAGGTGGCGATACCGAGTTCCAATCACATCTCATCTTTGCAGGCACTAGCGCTGGCCACTACCCTATCTGCCAATCCGAACTAGGCCTGCGGTGGATTATGACCCCATACTTTCTCTCTCTCTATCTCTTTCTCTCTGAGAGAACCGCTTTAATCACATTGTTTTCAAGTAGTTTCATAGTTATTGTATGTCATTGATAAATAAATAAATAATTAATCCCAAAGACTGCAATACTACTAAGAAAACTTCTTACTCCGTAATTGAACCTCTTAAATCCTGGATCCGCCTTTGGCTCTTCTTCTTCTATTATTTTAGAGCCGAGCTCTTGTCATTGGAACCCTTACCGCATCTCGTCCTGTCTTCAGCCATTTTTTTGAACTCTTGGTGCGACATGACGTCATTTTTCTGGCTCTATAACTACCAAATTGTTATAGCTGCGTTTAAGAACTAGTACCTAGGTACTCTAGAGAATTACATACTAACTACTCTTGACGTATTATCACATATGATCAGGTTACATTTTGGCCAAACGAAGTCAAAGAAACCTCTATGTAACATACAGGGCAAGATAATAGCGTATATCAGTTAATTTAATACCTTCAGCTTCTGATCTCTGCTTGAGAATCCGTAACCTATAAAGCGATGAGACCTGTCCTCACCTGTAACATGAGCATAATGCGATTATCCAACCAATTAATATTGCGGTCACTAATGATTTCCGATGGTTATCGGCCAAGACGTCTCTAATTTAGTCGTTTTATTATTATTTTACGATAGTTATATCAAAGTATCCGCTTACAAGCGAGTTTAGGGCCGGCGTGCAATGGAGGTCCGATAAACAAAACTTCTTCGTCGTTAAGTCGTCATTAACGCGTTATTTTCCTATCTAGATTTATACTGTTAATTCTGTTTAATGCTATGAAGAGGTGAAGTTTGCGAGTTTGGATTTCATTGAATGTAAGAGATAATCTCTGAAACTACTGATCCGATTTTGAAAATTCTTTCTCTGTTGGAAAGCTACACTATCCTTCAGTGTGTGTATAAATTAAGCTTAAATATGATAAAAGTTCTGTGGGGATCTCCAATCTTTCTAAAATCTTCAAGTTCATCAAAATTTATCTCAGATATTTTGAGAAATGTCGAAATATGACACGAAATTTTACAGCAAAATAAATCTTTCATTGGTACAATCACTGTTATACGAAGTCCTTCGTGCTGCATGAGTGTTATCTCTCAAAAAGACCTAAGATTTTGTTTATTTCACAATCCCATACATACATTACTTAATTAATAAAAAGGATAAATGGGTCATTAAAGTTTCCTGCGCTCACGTCAGTTAAACTTATTGGTAGATATTATGGCGCATTGCCTTCAGTGCACGACAGTCCTTATCCTGGCTCCCATAGCCAAATATTTGAGCTCACTTCAATAACAGCTATAAAGATATCATTATTAAAATAATTTAATAATATATTCATAATTTGATTCGTTATCTTTTTATCATAAACGAATAGGTATTACATTAAACTTGTTTTAAGCTGCTACCTGATTTTGAAGCTTAATGTTTGGTGTTATTAATTTTTATGTAAATAGATAACGTTATGGAATAAAGTAATTAATTAATTAATAAGGAAACGCTTAATGGAGAAGTCGAGTGATCAAAGAGCTGGCGAGTACCTCGGCTAAGGATTGGCTTGGCTATTGAGTAGTTGCTAGATTTTTAGGCATCTACCTGTAACGTTTATAATTAATCCTTCCCTAAAAATGCATACAAAATTTCCCTATTAAGCATGACATTTTTCTACGAATGTACAGCAATGGGCGCACCGCCAGCTGCAATACATGAGGTCGTCGGGTTCGACTCCCGCTACGGCTCTAATATTTGTCCATTAAAGAAAAAAAGCGCACGCATTTGTTTCGTGTCTAAAGAATTAGGTACATCGTATAGGCACCTTACATGATGTTTCTACTCACCCGTTCCAATTTACACCATTAAATAAACTCCGTACAAAGTCCCAAGTTCCGAGATAGCTAATATGAGTTCCATGTTTACCTTCTCCGGTTAAGTCAAAGGGCGGTTATCGCGGCGGTGCATCCATCACGCAGGGCGGGCGGCGCGGGCGGCGAGGCGGGCGGGCGTCGTTATCTGCGAAGCACACCCGCCCGCCTTGTCGCCTTTTATTTCGCAGCTATCCTATGGACTTTAAAGTCAGCCTTTTAGTGGCTGTGTCAATATATTTGTTGGGGCAGCGTCGTGAAAGTGTCGAGGTTTTGTTTTAACCATTACTGCGTTGTAATTGGTTGAGTGTGCTTGTTTTGTTTAATTTACGTTTTTCTTTTGAATATTTTTGTGTTCTTTTTTTGTTATTAGTAGCTTTTGACCGCAAGTCATCAATGAGGATTGAGATCTCGCTCTCAAGCAGATTCTTAACTAGCCGGGCAAGCACTAGAAAATGCCCTACCACTAAATATAAACTATAGTTTCGCCACGTTGTTTTCCGTTACCGAAGGCTCAAGCGCATTGCAAATATACGAATTACGAACCCACCTGTTCGCAAGCTGTCGTTACCACCACAGGGTTGTCAGTTCATCTAATGCTGTATTAATGATGGTCAGATTAGGGTGGGCCGCGCCGCAACGCATCTCTTTGAAACAGTAAATGAATGACAGAGACGCATGATATTTTTCGGTGCCGCCCGCCCTTAGTAGGTAATATGCGAGATGCTTGACGCGGACAGAACTACAATCTAATCTTTCTTTGTTCTTTCTTTTTATATTTTTTCTATTTTGTAAATCTTTTTTTAATTTTTTATCGTGCGTTTTTGTTTCATTTTATTTTCTTCGTAGAGTTTTTTGGAAAACCCACCGGATGTTCGAGAAATTCAGAAGGAACTCAAAGCGCTTTTATCTATGGGATTATTTTGTATGAACTCGGGAGCCGCCTTGTAAGTCAATAGCGGGGTGAGTCGCTAGTAGCTAATATAAAATCTTCTATCTCCACGGGGCGTTATCGCGGCCCGCACACACTATAACTTCGGCTATGGCGGGCGGTCCACACCTCACCTCTCATACACCTGAATTCACTCGCGCAGTACTTTATAGCTTTAAGAACTCGACGAGGTTTATTAGGACACGAGAAGTTATATGATAATTTTATTACTACATCGACAGGATCCTTCGATTAATCGAATCGCTCTAGTAACTCTTGAAGCACGAATGCCTAACCACTTAAATTTTACTCCATTTTTATACTCATATTATTTTAATGGCTTTATAATCTTGGAGAAGATAACTAAAACGAATGCGTTTTCTAATTTTACAACACGTGAATAGAATTTTATAGATAAAAGTGTGGAAATATCGGAGCGATAGTCAAGTTTTATTGATATAGAAATCCTGTGAGAAACTCTTCCCGGGTAAACCCGTGGGGAACAGCTAGTAAATAAATTATAACTACACAAAATAACACACACATATATAAAATTTGAAATTAGGTAAATGACGTGTTTTTTTCATCTCCGCTGCCATAAAAATACTTAATCGTTACAATTTTTGATTGTTTTTAGATCTCACCTGATGTTAGATGACTCTGTGGTCGAAGGTGGGAACCATCAGTTCCTAATAATGTCCTGCATTGGGAACCGCCTGTCAAGTGAGCCTGCCGGAACACACCGATAGATGCATGGCGTCGAGGGTGGTACCCAGACTTAACACCAAGCTATGATTTCGTTACGGTTTCATTTCTTATCTTAGAATGCTTCAATAAAAAAAAGTACTATGACTTGTACATACTTCAACTTATCATATTAATAGTATTAAAGACTCTATCCTTATCCAATTTGTTTGTCCCTATTACCATTAAAATCTGCGTTTTATCTTTGCCAATAAAACGTGCGCCAGCTCATAAATAAAGAACAATAACTGCGGGGTAATTAGGCAATAAATAACTCGCTCTGATATGAGGGGTATTAGTGGAAAAGAGTGCAGTTTGATTTGTTTGCGACCGGCCTATTTGGGCGCGTTTCCATTAGCGTAACTTACGACACAGGTATACCAGAGGCGTAGCTATAGCTGTCACATGTCCATCAAAAGAAGAGAAAAGGAGTGTCCATCCAAATAAGAGTAGAGGTCCAAACGTCAAACAAATAAATCAATTGGAGATAGATGGAGAGGTGAATATTCAGTGAATGTTAACCATACTGTTTTGCCGCCGCAAATGATTACGGCACTTGGTAATACAAGATAATTGATTGTATTTCGTATTAAATTAAAATACATCATTTAATTTTTTGAATATAATTATTATGCTGTTAACCACTCAGGCGATGCGGGCTTCGATGGTTGCCCGCGCGTCGCGCGCTAAAGGGCTGCGGGTAACGATCGAAGCCCACAGCTGATTCAACGACAAGTGTTGTAAATAAGCCTCTATAATCGACTATTGGCCGTGATACACGATTATAATCGACTAAAATTATTACTAGTTGAACAGCACTATCGGATAAAAGAAAAACATCTATGGATGTAGAAAAAAAATAGACACTGGCTTCAATTTGCTTTTTTAGGTACAACTTTACAAACTTGTGGAAAATTTCGTATTTAGAATTGTGAAGTGTTTTACAGTATAACTAGTTATTGATATTTATTTTTAGCAACGTGTAACCTATCTAATTCTTATTTTGATAGAATTGTTATTTACTTTGCTATTCGGAAATTTATAAACATTTTACAACAGATGAACGTAATAATATCATGACGACAAAGTTAACGTGGTAATGTGTATTTAAAAATATCATATTTATTATAACAAATCATACTAGTGTAATGCCCAATCTGTCTACTTTCTGAAACTAGTTTCAGAAATTAAATAAGTTTGCTAGAAATTAAGTAAAAACGACAATATCAAAAAACAATACCGCGGTATTTTGCGGTTGGTGAATATGTTCGACCGCGCAGCGCTTTAGAGACGGTAAGGCGTGCGACGGCAGCGCCTGAGTGGATAAAGCCGTTGCTATTTGAATTTGGGACAATGCACTGTGATCTTAACTTAACATCAGGTAACTTATGGCCATATGGTAGTAGGGTGTGAGATGAAAAAAAAATGTATAGGTAGGTATATTATAAGTACTTATACTTAACATAAAGAGGTAAAGTTGGTTGAGTTTGGACGTAGCTAGTAATCTCCAGACTGATCCGATCCCAGAGTTATGACCGCCGTGTTATTCAACACAATCTCGTTCGAACAACTTCCGTGCCGTCTCAAACAATGCGAACAAACACATTCAAAAGTAAAGATAAGTCCGCATTCGTTTTAAAACCCGCACGATAAGACGCCGCCTGCGAATCGATTAGAGTACGATATCTGTCCGTCTGTTTGTCTACAAATAAACCGACTGTCTGGTTATAATCTTAGCTTTTAAGCTCGTATCTTCTGAATTGAGTGTTCCCGTATCTCTCCAGGACGGAATACGTGTGAGCTGAGCCTTAAATTGGAGAAATTGAAGTTGTCACTTACTTAATATTGAAATGCTTTGTTTTGAAATTAAAACTCAAAGTCAATATTGTGAGGTCGGTACACAAATATAGTAAATCTAGCCATCCAAAGGAGGAACGCTGCCAGTATCTTCAGTACCTTGCCTAAAGGGACTTCTTTTAACAATGTATTTTAGTTATTAGTTTAGGATTGTTTTTATTTCTTTGTTATGGTACATTATTTTTAGTTTGAAGTAATAAAGACCTTTAAATATAGTTTAAATGTTATAATGAAATAAACAGTAATTAATTCATGATTTATCATGTCAACAACTTTATTTATATTACTTTTGACAGTTGTAGAGTTTGATCACAAGTCACTTGATGTTGATTTTAAGGCCGTGATGTCATGAAATGGGTGTCGTTATGACTCAAAATCTGAGGCTGTTGCGCAGCCTCGATCCTAATTCCTCCCTCAGGTTTCAAACTACCTCCATGCCTAATTTTATCGATATCTGTTCTGTGGTTTAGCGGTGAAAAGGTAACAAACAAGCAGACAGACTGGGTTACTTTTGCATTTATAATATTAAAGTATGGATATGGATTAGTGTAAAGATAGATTTGGTAGGAACTTCTTATCTTAACTGTAATCCTGAAAGACAGTTGAAACGAAAATAGTAATGAATTTCCCAACAGCTACATAAATCTTCTGAACAGGCATCATCACAATCTCTTCACGTCGCCATAGACTATCTAAGCTCTAGACGAAACAGTTGTCATAGTTATCTACCGTCTACCACAGACGTCAGACCACCCACGTGACAGAATGCACAGAGATAGGCACAGCTGGTCTATGCTCTATGGTCTATGGTCAGATGCAGATACGCTCGGGTCGCGTCGGGTACCCTCGGCTTCGGTCGCGATCGGTGATAGGCCCACGCGCAGGTCGAGTGTAGAACCTTGTGTTTTGATTTTAGAATATGAATGAGTAAAAGCTGCTATTCTGAGAGAGAAAAAAACAAAGCGTTTTAGTTAGGACTGCTTTGTAGAATAAATGTCTCATGTTACGAAGGTTTTAATTCTCCAAAAAGTTTTTATTTCATCGTTGAGACTTACAATGATGTTGATTTTTTAAACTAATTTAAATACAGGGGTCTAAAATTAACGGTGTCCTTTTTTGATCTGGGAAATAAAGAAAAGGATGGCAATGTTTGTTTGATATCTGTCAAATTTAGTTCACTTCACACTATAGTCATAATATAAGTGCGAAAGTCTGTGAATGAGTGTGTGTGTTTATTACTTCCTCAAGCTGAAAAGTCTAAACATATTTGGGTGTTTAAAATGGAGTTAGCTCAAACCCTGAATTTACAAAAAGGATACTTTTTAACCCGCAAAAATATGGCGGGAAAACCACAGGTCGTAATACATATAAGGTTGTCTCCAAAACGCGTATAAATCTTCTTACATTGTACTTTTTACACCACCAGGGTGTCAGCGTTGCCGCTCATCAGAGTGCAGCGGGTGGGGGGGAGGGGGATGCGATTCCAATCGCCTATTGACCGATACGGCAGATTTATGTGCCGTATCTGCCCCGTCTTAATTTACAGCAAACGCCTGTACGGTCGAGGAGATACGGTAGAGCGCTAATTCTCCCGTTTGCTAGATTAGGACGCGAGTGCGATTAGGTATTGGAGAAAAACGAACAGGAATGTTGGGATTTATTTAATTTACTAGGATGTTTAGCGATGATGGGGCAGTGGTAGTGACGTCGGCTTGCGATCTGTAGGATGTTTGTTCGAATCCTACAATGAGCTTGAGCTTTCGGTGAAGGAAAACATCGTGATGAAACCATAGCTTGGTGGTAGGGTATTTTCTAGTACTCGCCTGGCTAGTTACCACCCTCTTGTGAAGAGTCTGTCGCCAAGCACCTATTGGTGTGTTCCGGCAGCCTCGCTTAAGAGCCAGTTCCCAGTTCAGGTGTAGCGTGGTGCCATCTTCGACCACATCGACACTTAACATCAGGTGACTTGTGATCAAACGCTAGCCTGTAAATAGTAAAAAAAAATTATAAAATTTAGTCTCTTCTTAAGAAAAGACTATGAAGAGACTTGTCGTGCAGGATCCGGTTGAAAGGAAGAAGAGAGCCCGAGGCCGTTCTCGGACTCGCTGGACCGATCTTATCAAAAAGGTCATAGACGCATCCATGACCCAATGCTCTCGTGACGCCATTAATAGGCCAAAATGGCGTCACATTGTCATCAGAGGACTCAAGCCGAAGACCGAGCATCAGAGCAACCACGATCACTCTGACAAGAGTATACGACTTAGAATAGGATATTCACTTTTGCAAGTTGAAGTGGCAATGGGCAGGCCACATCGCTCGACGAAGCGATAACCGATGAAGAAGAAAGGTTCTCGAGTGGTGACCACGAACCGGAAAACGGCCCCCCAATGGATGGACTGACGACATTGTAAGAGTCGCAGAGAGCCGATGGAAGCAAATGGCTAATAGCCGTTCATGGTGTCGTTCAAAGGGGGAGACCTATGTTCAGCAGTGGACTTCTTCTGGCTGATGATGATGATGATTTACTTGTGATGTATTTTTTTATTGAAAAACTATGACAGACTCAAATCTGTGATTAAATATAGTGAATTATCGCTTGAGCGTCATTGTAGAACTAGCTGCGCCCCTCGGTTTCACCCGCGTCTTCCCGTTATCCCGCAGGAACTTTTTTCGGAATAAAAAGTAGCCTATGTGTTAATCCAGAGTATAAGCTATCTTCATTCCGAATTTCACTCAAATCCGTTCAGTAGTTTTTGCGTGAAAGAGCAACAAACATACATACATACATACTCACAAACTTTCGCGTTTATAATATTAGTAGGATAGGATAGGAAGTAGGATACCGGCCCCAGTCTATATATATAATTATGTTACTGTGTACATTTGCACAAATAAAGTGTATAAAGTGTTTCTCTCTCTTTCTAACCGCTAGTACTAAAAAGTCATAGAAGTCCGCCTACTGTTGTAAGAATTGGTTACGCCAGTAAGCGCAGGCGCAGTTTATCGCGACACGTGTAACACAACTCCGCGCAGATTCCTGAGATACCTTATTCGCAGATTCTTTCTCTCTCAGACTTACTGAGAACGAAAGAGACGGCGAGATATTGCTTGTCGATGTGAATAAGGCTGTGCTTTTAGCGTGCTGATAAGGCTTTCAATTTACTGGATCGAGCCTTTTAAGTGCATGTTGCGTGTGTGAACGAAGCGTAAGAATGTTTTTGAAAGTGGATTACGTTTGTTACTTGCCAAAGTCGCAATGTTTCGAAGCGATTATGGCTTACGGCCGGTTTCAATAACATATCCACGGTTAATTAAAATGTAATTTTAGTACTAGGACTTGACATATTACTTCTAAAATGTTATATTATGACATGACATATCGATAGAAAACCGCGGATAACGGATCAGGATCCATTATTAATTTCGGGGGTTAAAGGAGTTCGCAGGGGCGGCAACGCCCCTGGTGGTGCCTTTGGGGGTTAGCAAATATTCATATAGGTCGAGAGGATTCAAACTCTGTATCGAAGTCTTGTAAGGTGCCCGCGTTACCGTTCGGCAACCATCGTTCTCATAGCTATATGTTTATTAACGTATACATTAAAGTGACAACAAATATGCTAATGATATTACCGAAATGCTGATAAGAAAAACTAGTGGGTGCGCCCGGCCCCGCCCGATTATACCGTGACGTGAAATGACAAAATTAGACGTGTAGGTACTATTAAAATAAAACACGTTGTTATCCTTGATATAAATAGTTGGAATGTTAGATAACAAAGTTGTATGATAATGTATCTATGAATATAAATATAAGAATCAAAGTCCTGACTGACTGATGTTAAGTGACGATGTGGTCGAAGGTGGCGCCACGCTACACCTGGACTGGGAACTGGCTCTCAAGTGGGGCTGCCGGAACACACCGATAGGTGCATGGCGACAGATTGTTAACATGAGGGTGATAGCTAGCCAGGCGAGTACTAGAAAATACCCTACCACCAAGCTATGGTTTCATCACGATGTTTTCCTTCACCGAAAGCTCAAGCTCATTGTAGGATTTGAACCCACGTCCGCGGTCGGGTCGCAAGCCGACGTCACTACCACTGAGACATCATCGCTATTAAACTCTGACGTTTACGAAAACTTTGATAGTTTTCCAAACTTATACTAAAGGTATAGTGAACTTATACTCCAAACTTCATCCAGCATTACTCTATCGACCCTATCACCGCAATAGAAGCACATATAAATCTACATCCGAAACATGGCGATACGTAAATCTATTGCCGAGACCAAAACCTGGGAGTTGGGACCTAGGCAGTGCTGACAATGCCAAGATGACTATCGGAGGCGCCCACGCGGCCTTTGTCGCAAGGCGGTTGGAACTTGCAACCCCGTGTTGTCTCTAGGCACGGGGAGGCTGGGTTTTGCACTGTGCGGATATATTTTTCCAAAACACTTCCTCGTAAATTACCCTTTATGGCCATGCGTTTAGGTTGATAATTCAGCTAATTACACCACGCGAGCTTTTTTCATAATAATTAACTAACTAGTGTTATAATGTGACCTTGGTACGCCTAATACTGATATCATATTTACATTACTTTTTTCAAGGAGTATTTATATTTTTGTGAATAAATAAACTATTTTAGGTTACAATGCTAAACCAATTATCGAAATGATCAAAATTAAGGGCAACGTTTGACCGCAAGTCACCTGATGTTAAGTGGCGATGTGGTCGAAAATGGCGCCACGCTACACCTGGATTGGGAACTGGCTCTCAAGTGGGGCCGCAGGAACACACTGATAGATGCTTGGCGACAGATTCTTAACTTAAGGGTGGTTGAAGAAGTATTAGTAAGTATAGAAGAGACTTCAGAAATATTTCAGTAGGTACGGAACTTTTCAAGCTTTGCAATGATATTCCTATCTTTTGATACCGCATTATTTTTATATTATAATGCAAGCGCCCAAAAACAAGGTGCGTTGATACGGGTGTCACGCGACTTAGCACACGTGACACGATGGCGCGATAACGCGATGACACGCGAAACGGTAACCTTGTGACGGGACCGACGGTGGAAAGTGACAGTGTTTCGCCAGGACATCACCAAATGCCTCTTAATCATTGGAACTCCACCTTTAATGCTGCCTAAGTAGCTACTAGCTATTCTATCAAGCAAACATTTTAAATTATTAAAAACGCCCCAATATCTTTGACTGATTTTCATCAAACATAGCTAAAAATACCTATCATAATTTTGGAAAAGAGCTGACTCTTACACTGCTGGACTTACACCAAACATAGCTAAAAACCACCGCAATGAAACTGACTTTCAAATTAAAAAACCGCATCGAAATCGGTCCATCCGCTTGAGAGCTACGATGCCACAGGCAGACACACAGACAGACAGACATCGACGTCAAACTTATAACACCCCTATTTTGCGTCGGGGGTTAAAAAGAATGTGGGTGTGCACGTGGTGTCCATTTTTTCCCAAAAATTTTAACGAAGACTTTTTAATACCTATAACATTTTAAGAAATACAATAAGTACAATCAGCGACAAAAGCACCTGAACAATAACATATTTTCAGATTACCCTCATCATTGTGAACACCGACTTTTGACCACATCATCACTTAAAATGAGGTCTGTTATGTTGTTGGTCAAAACGCTGTTTTGTAAAATATAAATTCAATTTAATTGATTTATTTCAGATTAAGTCAATATATTAAATAACATAAAAACAAAAAAAAAAAACAAAAATCATCAATTACGGGCACAAAATAACAAAACAATGACCAATACTAATTTAATCTATATTTCGGTTGGATCCGGAATGCCCAATATGCAACTTGGTCCAATGCTGCATTATTGGGCAGTCCAGATCCATCCGCCAGGCGAACAGCTGCAGGTAGCTGTTGGAATAAAAACAACCAATAATTAGTATCACTGTATATCTATAACACTTGCGGAAAATCTAGTAGGTACATATTATCAGCTACGTCTGTTGCTGACTGTACTCCTTAGCCTTTAGGCTTTAAATTTTACCTTGATTGTTTTTAGTGAGTTTTTTATCGTTTTCGTTATTCTTTTATCGTAAGGTATAGGTACCCCCCCCCCCCCCCCACCCCCTGAGCCTGTTTAGGTCAGGCCTTAATTAGATAGAGGTTTATGTTGATTGAAATTATAATACTTAAATAGGTATCATTCAATTTTTATGTGTTTTTGAATACATAATTGTATTAAAGTGATTTATTTATCCATTCACGAAAACTAAAAGAGCAAATGAAACGGAATACTAAATGTGTATTATTAGAAATTTGCAATTCTAGCTTTGCCCCGTGGTTTTACTTGCAATACTCTTTAATTTTTCAACATAACATTTACATGGTCAAATTCTTATAAGTAGATATTATTTTTTTATTATAATTTTGAGTGATTGATTAAAGACCGAATTTCAACTACGTTACATATAAAGTTTTATCAAAATATACCGATTTGATATTTGTAAGTAATTATAAACACACATCTTTAGAACTAGTCGTATCATTAAGGATTAAGTTAAAACGAATAAAATAATATTAAATTTCGTTTATTTTATGCGCTATGAATAAAATTTTAAACAATAAAATTTCGCAGACACCGAATAGTGCTCTGAACTTTACGTAACTGCATCTATTAGTATTTATGATATTATTAGATGAACAACATAAAAACCGGCCAAGTGTGTGTCTCACCAAACATCGTTGGGTTCCGTAACCAATATCTTCATCAAAAAGTCAAAAGTAAATTTTTCTTTATTCAATAGGATACATTGTGATCACTTTAAAACGTCAAACTTAAAACTAGCTACGCCTGTTCCAACCTCCTTACGCCGGCAAAAGAACAGGCAAGAAACGCCCGGCAGGTAATTTTTTTGGCGCGATCACATTGACAATTTTATTCTTATTACTAATTGATTGAATTGAAGCAAGTTCACTAAAATCCCAAATGTTTTTTTTTTCACTAAGTGTGACATCGGCTACACGGCTGGTTCAGCTGAGAGTTTTTTGACTCATTCAAATACTAGCTGTTCCCCGCGGTTTCGCCCGCGTGGGCTACAGTTTATCGCGATAAGAAGTATCCTGTGTCCCTCCTCAAGGTTCAAACTATCTCCGTACCAAATTTCGTTTAAATCAGTTAAGTAGTTTAGGCGTGAAAGCAAGACAGCCAGACAGAGTTACTATCGCATTTATAATATTAGTAGGAAAGTAGAGATTGTACCTACTTGTTGATTAAATACCCAATTTACTTATTCTAAATTCGTAGTATAAGGGTTGCCGTTATGTTGTTCACCTTCTATATTTTATGTGTATTGTTATTTAATTATCATGTTTAATATTGTACATGACATGGCGATAATTATGGCCCCAGTATGCCTTAATGTGAACTGTTGGTTTTTCTAGTCATAAATAAATACAATGTTTACTGAGCTTCCCCCTGCTCAACACTATTAAACTACGCATCACAAATAATTGCAGGTTTTTTATTATTATCAGTAGGTAAGCATTAAACACAGTCTCACCTAAAGGTAAGACTTGACGAGCTTTCTAGCCTAGAAGTCGCTCTAGATTTAAAGGCTCCTAATAAATTATACCTCATCATTATCAGCCTTCCACGTTCCCACTGCTGGGACTCTGGCCTTCTCTCAGAGAGAGAGTATGGGCTATAATCTACCACGCTGGCCCAGTGCGGGTTGGTAGATGTCGCATGCCCTTGAAAATGTTGCCCAAGAGGGCATGCCGGTTTCCTCACGATGTTTTCCTTCACCGTTTTGAGCGATGGCAAATCCGCACATAACTTATTAAGTCATAGGTGCGGGGCCGAGAGGATTCGAACTCGGTGTTGGCGTCTTGTAATTCGCACGCCATACCGTTAGGCCACCATCGCTCACCATCAAATTATACCTACTTAATGTGAAACAAAGACGCTGGCAGGGTGCATTATAAATGTAGAAGTGAGGCCTTATTGAGTTAAGTACAATAAAATTCTTGCATTTTCAATTGAACTCTAGGTTCCTTATACCACGGAACCCTAAAATTACAGTTCCATTTCAACAAATTAGTTTCTTTATTCAAATGTAATCAATTGTAGCTCATTCGTCTGGATAGCATAATAACGTTTGTAATTTATTAACATATTCAAAGAATAACATAAACTATTAAGTATCTTGCTATTTAATTTTACCTACAGTATATAACCTCTAAATTTGTTGTTTTATCATTGGCAGGTATATACATATTATTATGTACCTAGTTGTTTTCTCACGCGATAGATTTTGTGACTATAATATCATAGTAAGGGCAAATATATGTGTGATGAGCACGAGTATTTATTCCTGAGTCTTGGATATTGTTATCAATATAAGTTTTGATTTCTCTATATTATTTATTTATTATATAGTATTATATAAAAGTATGTATGTCGTTGTCTAGTACCCATAACACAAGTTTCGAGCTTAATTTGGGGCTAGGTCAATTTATGTGCAATGGTCCCCGATATTATATTATTATTTTTGTTAACTTTTTTAACTCTCGAAATTTTAAGATTTTCGGTATAAGTATGAAAACGGGCCTAAGCCATAGGTTGATATATTATTATTATTATATTAATATAGTAATATCGTCACTGAGCTACCTCAGTGATGTGGTATTATACCTACGTAATAGGTAGGTAATTTAGTCCAAGGAACAGGTACTTTAGTAACTGGTATTAGGTCCAACTTTGGATCGCTTGTTATCGGTCGAAAGTTAGGCCATAGATAGAAGCTTAGGTACAGACACCACAGTAGCACCAAGTCCAGGGGTGGGTAAAGTGCCTACGGATCGTATGCCAACTCCACAGCGAACTTTTCCGGACTGCCGAGAGGTGTATCGCCCTAAGAAATTAATTTAGGCAACATGAATGTAGGTAAAAAAACATGAATATGATTAACTGCTAGAAAAGTTGCGGCTTCTCGCCCGTCTGCTTTTTTGTACTTGTGTAAGTTTCTAACTAAAACATTGATAAGTACCTAAGGTAAATTGTTTTTAATTTTCAAAATAAAATAAATTATTTATTGGTCTTCTGGCCTATCTCTATATACTGGAAAAGGTTTGCCCTTTGCCTAGTAGTTAAAAAACTACAGATATCCGGTATGTATCAGTAAAATTATTTTAATTAAAGAATAAGCTGCGATTTTAGTGGCATGAGAAAAAAACTCCATGGTTTTTGAGCTTTACAAAATCACTAAAACTCATGCATACCTACCCAAAACCCACCATTTCTACCTAAAGAGTAAAACTCCTTGGTAAAAACTATTCCCGGTCACGGTCTGCGTTCTCAAATTACAGTTTGAGAACCTATTCACATAAAAAGCGGTACTTTACTAACGACAGACACCTTTTCTCTTGTATATTTTGCCTATCTATCTACATTTCGAGTTTAACGAATCCCAATCTAAAAATAGAGGAAAAACAAAGGTAAACGCCATCCGTGTTTATACTTAGGTACAACCCTACAATATAAATTAGTTAGTTAGTTAGTTAGTTAGTTAGTTAGTTAGTTAGTTACAAGTCAAGCTAATAAAAGTGTTTTAAAATAGCATAACGAATAACGAGTTATAAAATATAACGTGTTGTAAAATTAACGTGTTGACAAAAAGTAGCGGGCTCGGAGCGGACGAGCCATGCGTGCGATAAGGATCGGCGCACACTTCCGTGACTGCGCCACACATATCTGTGATCTATGCTTCATATCGCTAATAAAACCGCGCTGTTTGTGCATTAGATAGTGGTGGCCTTATTTGTGTATTTTTAGTGGTGTAACAAAATTTTGTGCGCGGAGAATAAACTATTCACATAACTTGGCGCTAAAACGCTTTTTTCTTACAGCCTGTGTCAATAACCTATCAATCCACAGTTTGCCTTACTAAAGATATAAATTTGACATTACTTCTATGGAGCTTGTGTCAAATTTGACATTACTTCTATGGAGCTTGTGTCGAATTTGACATTACTTCTATGGAGCTTGTGTCGAATTTGACATTACTTCTATGGAGCTTGTGTCGAATTTGACATTACTTCTTCTTTCTATCTCCAGTAGGGAAAACCGTGGATAGATAGATTATAGAAACCAGCCAGTACTTACGTACTTTAAATAAAACAGCTGCTACAATAACCTAAATACATTTTTTTTTATAAACCACTGCTATCTATTGAGATTAATATTATATATGAACTTATTAACAGAATTTCCTTCTGTCTAGGTATAAATTATAATGTCCACACAATCACATACATAACTCTGACATCTAACTAGGATCCCCTGCATCTAGGGTATCAGAAACTGCGCGGATCGAAGATCCACAACACCTAGACACAGAACAAATACTTACTAAAAACTAATCTAACTAATATTTAGGTACTAGTTTCACCCGCGTCTTCCCGTTATCCCGCCGGAAGCTTTTTCCAGGATAAAAAGTAGCCTAAGTATTAATTCAGGATATAAGCTATCTCCATTCCAAATTTCATTCAGATCCGTTCAGTGGTTATTGCGTGCAAGAGTAACAAACATGCATCCATCCATCCATCCATACTCACAAACATTCACGTTATAAACTAAAATCTAAAATAGAAAAGCGGGGTAACTGGTATTACAATGCACAAAAAAACTATTTAACTATTTTTTTTGCGTATATGATTAATTTACGCAATCTTAAAAGACAACATAAATTTGAGACTGATAGTTTTGTAAAAATAAATGGGTACCAATAATACCACTAATATCAAATACATCAACCTATGTCATGGATATCAAACTGGTATAAATACCTGTAACATCAGGGACCCTACCTACGCAGTGCTGCCAGTATATGCATGACAAAGATAATTTGTCAGCGAACTATGCGCTCATTTTTAGGGAAGTATGTCAACTAATAACATTAGGGCTGTTATGTTTATGGTATGCGGATGTTCTATGCGGAATTTCGTAAATAATGAGCGCATGCCTTCAGTAAAGTTTTGTTTTATGCACACGTCACGACATTTGTCCTGAACTAGTGATCACGGGCAGTTGACTGTGATTTCTAGGCTTAGATTTAAGACAAATTCAAGTCATATATCGATGGTGAGATCTTTGATTCAAGTGGATATGATTGGAATAATTATCACCAGTCTATTTTTACGTTTCCAATGCTGAGACAGGTCTTCTCTCAAAGATACAGATAGAGTAGTAGCCATAAACCACCATTCTGACCGAGTGCGAATTTAGAGGCTTATTGTGAATAAGTCCATTTTTGCCACTTGATTGAACTAATTTTCAACTAAACACAATATTTCACCACATTGGATATCTACGTATTGAAATAATTCAACTATTTTCCCGCACTTGTGAAGAAACTCTACATTTTCTTTGGTTTATATTTTTATTCCGTACATTAAGGCCTCCTACATTGAAAACGGAACTGTGAATATCATCACAGAATAACCTCCTCCGCTGCTCTAACAATCCCACCTCGTGTCTTTTTTTAGTAATTTTAAAGGTAATATGCCACTAACGCTACCATTTCTATTTTCCAGGTAAGTGTCCAAGCCATCATCCCCGGGTAATGTGCGGAGTGCGGACAACGGTAACATATGCACTCGACAATGCATTGCAACGTTAACGACCACAAATGCGTTTTAAATTCACTCGGGACAGCCCTATTTCTTATAGAATAATGTGCCATTAATCCTGCAAGGAGGCTATTCAATTTTAACGGAAAAGTTCTGTAGGGATGGGGTACGCTGACGCTCGCCTAAGCCTATCTCGATTATAACAAAAAAAATATTGTTAAACGGCTACCTCGAATAGTAACAGTATTTTAGAATGAGAATACCTATAGCTAATAGCTATATCCTCATTTCACGACATTTATTAAATAAGTCATTGCCTTGAGTCTGTTGCCGTGGGAATGCTGCATTTTACAAAAAAAAATACGTTAGGTATTTTATTGTTAGCGTGTTTTATTTTTGAAACTCGATGAAAAAACATTTAAGTATTTGAATAAATAATATTAAAAAGCAAGAAAAAAAAATAAGCTAGTCCTCTCGAACATGAAACAAGACTAACTCGTTACAACACTAACCCAAATACATATAAATCCGCATAAAAACACAAGATACAAGACAAGCCGAAATAAATATCGATTCATAACACAATACAATCTACAATCGAATAAAAAGTAAGGGTGGCCACACATTGAGTATCGTCGCCAGTATCGCGCGCCTGTCTGTATATTGTCATTCTGCGCGTATCTCGCGCGGCGATCGAGAATTCGCTTCGAATCGAAACCGAGACAGGTCAGTGTGGACGGACACTGTAATGATACCATCTGTCAAAATTCAATATAAATACACCACTGTCTGGAGACCGCCTTTTGAAATAGTGTTTAAGTCTCCGATAGGCTGTTTGTGTGAACCTGTCATCTATAAATATACAGATTCATGCCTTTTATTTTTATTTCTTTTATTTCTTGATTTTACTGATAATAAAGAAAACTATTACGATGCTTAAAACCAAAAAGTTTATGTTACTGCTTACAATTTGAATATTGAACGTGTTTTTTATAAATTTTATTTGTAGTGAACTCTTTGGCGAAACAATACGGCACTGGTTTCCTACAATTAATTCTTAATTTCCCTATTGTCAAAGATCGCCATTATCTACCTCGATGAAAGCTCAGTGGGTGGTGCGTCGAACAATGGCGGCCTTCATCGATATATTCGCTTCGCTTTCGATATCTTTTCGCTATTAATTCAACCTGGACGCGCTCCTAATTGCCCCCGCGAAATATCGTTGACATTCTCACTCGATGTTTACGCAACTGAGACGAACGATTATAACCTCTACGACGTTCGATTTTACGTCGGATCGTATTCGTATCGCAGGCGCAGCGGTCCGCGAGCGAGTTAGTATTTACGCTGGTTTTGCGCAGATTTATAAGTCGCCGCGCTCTATGGACGCGTGCTAAGATGTTTATTGAGGAATGTAAGGTTTTGTAGAAAATTTGTAGTCGATTTGTTAGCGCTATTGTGGCCGCAGCTGTGTTTTATTTGCAGCTTTTATTTAACGTGCCGAGTCGAGTTGTAGTTGTTTGGGTCAAAGTTTATTTTGTTGGAACATGATACTGCGCTAGAGCTCGGTAAGATTTGTCAAGGAATCAGAATACGATCGTAATTCAGCTTAGCCACACCAACACACGTTGTTTTATTAAGTAGGTACGAAATGGGAGCAGAGCTTTTGGTTTATTAGCGCATTATTTAGACCAGAGTTGTACAAAAAAAAACATCACTACAGCCATAATTTATGATCACTGTCATCAATAAAACATAGCTGTTGTAATGCGAGGTTACTGACATTTCGAAACGTCGTTCAAAAGATATATCTTATATTTTTCCACTAGCTACTATCGTGTCTAGATGATTTAGCATCGACCACTCCTTCAATAAACGATATAAAAAATAAATAAAAGCCGACAGACGTAGTCCATAAACAGAACAGCCGATCGATATCGCATCGGATCGATGCTCGCGATTGGCGGATTCCCGCGGAATTGCACAATTTCCCGCTGTATCTCGACAAGGCTAGCTAATGAGAGCGTGGACCGAACCATTGTTTACAGATGCGATCGCGCGTTATCTCCGCTATTTTTGCCCGGTAGCCATGTTTCACCTATCTCTGCATTCGTACGGACCGTCGATTGTTCCCCAAGCGGTCGGTTTTCGTCATCGTATCGTTATTGTTTTTGCACGATGCCAGTCTGTTTCTGATACGCATCGCGGTACGTAAGCGATAGTATAATTATTTTGATTGTTTTAAAATAACTGACGCATTGTATGTAGATCATCGTGATACGAGTGCGTGTATAACGTTTGTCAGGCAATTATTTCATTCTTATCTGTAAATCAGAGAAATATAAACACAAACGGAAATCTAGCCACCTACATCATAGATTGATATCTGACAATGAATAGCTGCGAGGCGAATTAGAAATTTTACGATGGAACCGTGTTATAAAACGTTATACACTACTAATATTTTATTGCGCATCACATTTGATGCCAGCAAAATGTCATCTATAAATTTTGTAGTCAAGAGTCTTCCAATACCGATAAACCTTATTATAACAAAGGTATAAACCGTACAGGTGCAGAATAAAGCACTAAGCAAATTAGGTTGAACGCGATCTAACGATAGGGTTGTCACCGTCGCGTCACAAATCGCGCGCCGATCGCATGTCGATCGCGCGTCAATCGCGTCGCGGCTCGCGCGTAACGAAGCGCGTATTGTATGCAAACCGCGGTGAGTAACTACACTAATGCAAATTTAGGTGTTTGTTAACGATAGTGGTCAGTGAACAGTTTCGCATTGTCTTTGGCAATGTATTTTTCAGGCAAGATTTATATCAGAGGAACCGAAACGGTTAAATAGTAAATAAATAAATAAAGAATCTGTCGCCAAGCTTCCATATATGATGTATTCTCACAGCCATAGTTGCCGTTATCTTATGGTCAAACGCTCGCTACCCTGAAAGATGTAAAAACGTGATTTTCATACAAAATAAAATTCACATTGCCAATTTTTCCGCAATCGCCCAATATTATAAGTTCCATTGTACACGGCCCAGATAGCCCGGGGCATCGACTCAAACTGATCCTTTCCTAAACCGTCCCCGAAGCCTTGTAATCTTCATCTGCTATACAAATTGAACTTAAACCAACTTCATTTCTGAGCTCATAATCGCTCGCCTCTTCACAACTTATATGACGTTTCGTCAGCACGCTTCATTGGAGTTTTCCGAACAAACGCCAACCCGTCTACCTGAATTTTGAATCGTATCGGAAATAACTACGGCATATTTTTGAATGCTCAAGTAGAGTAGCATAGGGCATTCGTTCTGCATTGTTAGTGGCGCTATCGGCATCACCTTAATGATGTCTCGATGTTGGATAGCCATTGTGTTGGATGTAAATTTGTAGCCGTCGGCGCGGGTAATGATGTGAGAACAAACTGAGATCCTGATAGCCAGATCTGGATCGCTTTCGGCCCACTGTGCAGGATTGTATTCACTCGCCCGACCCCTTCCCCGTACGATTGTTATACTTTTATTTTTGAATGCTGTATAATCATTGTTTAACGTCGACCTGTCTTGTAAATCGTAAACTGTTTTTCGTGGTAGCCTTTTTGCCGCGTCACAAAAACGGATACGAGACTTTCTGCTGCCCTAAACCTTTACACACGAGTTGACAAACAAAGCGTTAGATTCAAAATGGCGCGGCGTAAATGGCGGTTAGGTGCCATCATTAGCGCGATACCGCACTATTTTGTCGAATAGACGAAAATTTGTGTCTTTCAATGTGCGTCGGCGTTAATAAAGCGACGTAAACGATGTTTTGAGGAAAACACGATAAATAATAAAGGCACTAAAATGAGCTTGATGAAAAACGACGCGCGATGCGGGTTATTAATTTTGGAGGGAAATTAGACCGCCATTTTGTGGGGTAGTGAAGGTTAGTGAAGTGACCTAATAGCTCTACATCAACATCGGACAAACTACTTTTTACATTCGTAATTACTGTTGAATTTATTACATGTGTTAAGATAGGAGCATAATTATCATTCTCAGGTTTTGTAATCTTATAGATTTACTTTTTAATTTGTTTGATCCCTAGTCTCCACATTAGCATTATAACAACTCTTTTAAAATCAAATAAAAATAATGTATGAACACACTCTGAACATATTTACCTAAAAAAATCACTTTGAAAAGAATAACATTACTCTGATTGTAGATAGAGCTTTTCTAAACATATCTTTTTATCTATCCACATTTTCTTTACAACGCACTCACCTCGCCATATACAAACAACATAAATGTACAACACTGCATTAACAACGTTTTAAACACAAAATTTATAGCCTCACCTACATTTACATAAATGTTGGAATTTACAATTAACCCGAGTACGACAAGTCGACAACACTCACAACATCTTTATCGAGGTGAAATCGATTTTTTTCTTTTAAATCGAGTAGGATCTCGATTCGAGCGTGGCGCCGGCCGATCTGCCTTTATCGCGGTATTATCGGGGACTAATGCATCTGGAGAGATAACGCGGACATAAGTGCGGGTGCGGATAAGCTCGGTGTGGCCATGTTAAAAATAGTCTTACACGCATAGTTTGTTCGTAGGGTTATTGAATATTTATATAGATACACTACATGTTTCACGTCTGGTAGATCGGTATGGGTGGATAAGAAACATTTTTATGATTATTGCAAGTAAAAACTATGTACATACATATTTAGTTTACGTAAAAATAGCTCATTGTTTTTTTTTAGTTGGACAACCAAACAGCTATCTTACAAATTTTATTATATTCAATCTTTTTCTACATACAATAATTGACTATGCAATCCTGATAACATATGTATAAGATATGTAACATGCTAACTACTTACATTACATTTTAAATTGTAATCCAATCTCTGATGTAAGAAAATATCATATATAATTTGTTATTTCTATACAATTAGGTACCAGTATTACCGATATTTCAAAAGATAAAATTCATGTTCCTTTTAGACGTAAACGCTTACAAATTAGATTTGTTTACTATCAAAACAAAAATCCAATCAATGTAATTATAAAAGTAACGACGCATAACTTAAAATGTCCAATTAACCGACACCGACGCATAAATCAATCGAGAAATCGGTCGAGGCGCATCCCTACCATATCACCCAAATACGAATTCCACTCACAAATTCTTTCTAAATTCAAATTCGAACTTATCGACCGCCGAAAGGAATACATCTTCCTTATTTAAATCGTCATTACGAATACGAACTCTTTCGTTCGCCGGTTATCGTCTGCGGCCGGCTCGAAGAGATGGCAATAATAAAAATTATCTATACAAATGGGCTAGGATTACTCGACGACATAAATTCAGCTCTGGCACCGATGAGCGCGAGCTGGGAGAGGAAAGATAAAGGGTCACAGATTTTTACAAACGCGCTTAGCTTTCGTTCTAGCGTTTGATGGTTCGATGGTTATTTAAAAAAAACCTTTGTGGATCTAATGATAAAGGAAATGATCAATCAATTTTTTTTTGAAATGCATTGATGGAGTTTTAATGTGGTAGCTTTTTAATGAATGTACAACCGCGATAGCAGTTAGGAGAAATTTATTTTGAGAAGTGACAGTATTTGATTTATATAGCATTGCATGATACGAATCGAACAAACATTGATTTAATGTGATCGCACCCAATATTAAAACTTTATCACACGTACCGTATAACATTTGCAGTGAACTACTATCCTTAACTTTTTGGAACCATTTAGTAAATGCAGTATCAAGCCGGAAAGAGAGCGAAGAAATATTTTAAAGTCCAATCCTGTAAAACGAAAAAACCTCAGATTCGGCCAACTCGTCGGTATCGGGCGCTCAGCGAGACACCGCACTAGAGTTATTCGACAAAAATGCTAATTTTCAAATCTCGAACTCTCTGCTCTCTGCCCGCCACAATCGAAGCGCCACCACGCCTTTTTTATTTCAAGCAACAATTCGATTTTATCCTCGACTCCGTTCTGCACATGCACAACACTATCACAGCCTTCGTTTTTTAAACGGTAATTTTAAAACTAATTTGACGTACGCGCCGATAAAAGTCACGTTATTCGATTAACATCGTATAAAAGCATTCGATCGCAATCAGAACAGTTTTCTTTAATTATATAATTTACATTGTGAAAGAGCCCGCGTATCAGTTTCGAATCGATCTCGCAGCCCACGCTTCCAATTTGGCAGATAGTGGATACCGATTAAGAACTGAATGCCAATTTATTAAAAATTAATACTACCTGCCACGACGTACACGGAGCTTTCCCGCAATCGCATTTATGAACAGCTGTAAAAAATATTATGTCGCGTTGATAACAGCCACCGGACAAGTTTATGCGATTTATTCATGGATTCAATTGATTTCTTTTGCTCTATCCGATCGCTCGGCCGGCCGAGCACTAGCTCCGGTACTTAAATCGCGTATTATGAGGGGTGTCAGCCAATAAAAACAATGTTGTCGTCGAGAACATTGTAGTAGACGTTGTTAGTTGTAGGACACGGCGTTAGATCGCCGCTCGATCCATCAAAGGCTCGTTAACACGTTCACATGGCTGGCGCGGAGAACCGCTCGACATTTTACTTTTTTTAAACCAGTCGGGACTAGTGTTGGGCGCCTGTTTTTGTGAGTCGATCGATTGTCGGTAGTAATTGGTATGGGAGTAGCCGATGTTAAACATCATGTTTGACGGTGAGCTGAGTTAATTATTTTTGTGTCGTAGGCGTGCAGCGAGATGTTATCGCGCCGAGATTGTACGACGAGGAAGTGTATCATTGTGACGTTACAGTTTCATTGTCTCGATTCTTTGTTACTCCAATAATACGTCGTAAAGAACTCATTGCGCATTTTATTACACTCCCATTCAGAATGTAAAATAACTTTTGAAGAAAGTAGACGCAAACGTATGGAATGCAAATAAACTTTATCAAGATCATACCACTCGTAACATCGAGAAGTTATAATAAATAATTGTGCTTTTATTTTTCTCAGTTGGTACAACGTATCTGCGATCTTTTGCGGAAGAACACTATCGCGCACATCAGTTTCGCGGAATGTCGCGGGTTCCGCAAACCAAATTACGCATTACAAATTCGAAATCCGAACGGCGGCGGCGGTCGTTCGTTGTCGGACGAATGAAAGACCGACTGTCGTTATCGATTCATTCGCAATCGACATATTAATATTCGATCTATAGCCGTCGCGATGTTCTCGATTCGTATAATTAAAATCGAGATTGATACGATTGGACGCCGGATTCCGTCACGTTATTCATCATAAGAACCGCCCACTTTTGACGCCTCCAGCGATCCGTGTACGCAACTTTTAAACTGTTTATTTTATTACTACATTTTATCACTTTATCGTTTCCGCGCCATATTAAGTCGGCCATCTTGACGAACCATTGCGAGAAAGCAAATCAAATTATTAAAATTTTAATAGAATTATTTTAATCTGATCGGAAAGTCGTTTAACAGCATCGGAAACGTTATCTAGAAAGCGTAGAAAGACCTGTTTTTTTGAGCAGTCAAACATTGATACTGCTGTTTGAAAATGGAATAAACAGAAAACACTGCAATTAAATACTCGTAAAATGTTATTCAAATCTGTTGTTAATCGGGTCCTTCTATTTATATTAATCACACGTATGTTACGTGGTATGAGGGGGGGTGTATTATGAAATTGCATGTTTTTCCGAAGGCGCGGCGGGGGGGTCTACTCGTGAGTCCGTGCAACGTTACGTATCGTCGCGTTTTGCATAGATTTAAAAACTCGATAGTTATGCAAATGTCCCGCTGCCGTGTTTACTTGTTTCTGAGTTACGGCGTGCCTCCGTAATAGACCCCCGCGCCTATCAGAATTAGACTTTTTACAGAATGTCGTTTTTTCTCGCAAGCGGTCGCGCGTTTTGTTTCTGCGATTGCAGATTGCATGTCGTGAGGTCATATGGGTGGAGTAATGAAATTAAAATTGTTCACACTCACGAATATAATAATGGTACGTGGGTACGTGTTTATGGATTAAAGGATAAGGTTTGCCTGTCTAGAAGCAGGACTAGCAGACACCTGCATTAGTCTATTAGAATATAGTTGTGTTGAGATGATTCTTAGCGATTTATAGCTAGCGTTTGACAGCAAGTCAGAGTCGAAGATAGCTCTTTGCTACGCTTGGAATGGGAACTGGCTCTCAAGTGAGGCTGCAGGATACATCGATAGGTTAGCGAAATATTTTTTTAATTGCCATGTTTCTAACTTGCCAGTCTTATTTTATTACTAACAAAAAAAAGGTTCTTGTTGGGGCGTGTAAATGGCTAACGCCAGACTGTGCACGAAAACGTATGCGTGTATTTTCACGTACTTTATTTTTCCTGAACAGGTACCTAAAGGTACCTAAACATTTTCTTTTTTATATGTAATTTAGTAACGAGACGAGCTAGTCGCTCGCTTGATGGTAAATGTCATGCTTGCCTATATTACACTTCAATGCCAGAAAAAAATAAACAAAGCAAAATATGAATGCAGAATATTAAACATCAACATGTTCCGTCAAATTTCCAACTGGATTCGTTGGTAATTTTGTTTTTATTTAGATTACCTTCAAAAAGATCCGTCTAGTCTAGAAAACAATAGTGTTAGTCATGGTCCAAAATATATATATGTTACAGACAAAAATAAAACTGAATCGATTTCAGAGCGGAATACGAATCGATCTTTTTTTTACAAAAATCGTAATCCCTATCACAAACATGGGAATATACATGTAGTTTATCTCTACTGTGATTGGCTCTGGGCCAATCACAGAACAGATAAATTGATTAATTTGAGACTCCTAGCGCCATCACTCGGAAACTTTCCGTAGCTCACGAAAGTGGTCGATAGGTGAGCGTTGCATAATTTTTATTATTAGTGCATTTAAGCGCTTCAAAAGGTTAAAGTATGCTATAGAAAACAAGTTTTGTAGATAAAAATAAAATTTTCACGCTGACACTTCAATTTACCGCCAAAAAGTCGTGTAGTGTAGAGTATCAAAACTTCTTTTTTTTTAAATTATTTTAATCGTTGAGATACCATCTATATTATCTATGGTGGATATTCCTCCTGTACGCACTTACCGTTTTGCCTCAACATTTATCATGCATACGCTAAGGAAGTAGTGGAACTCCTTGCCCCTTGCCAGAGTCTGGGTTTCCCGACCGCTGTAATTTGTGAATCTGTTACACCGTCGACCACAACGTGCGGGATGGCGGTCAAACGCACGAGTCCTTTTCGCAATAACGAAAACAAAATAAAATTTATAACATTACGTGACTTCAATATGTGACGGTAAGTGTGTACCGCCTGATGAGAGGGCGTGTCACAAATTTACATAGCTAACGGTTAATTACCTCAAATACGACCGACGGGTGAATTCCAGAAATGACGTTCTGTTTCTTTTATTTTAATACGCTGCTGTGATAATTAATAATGGACTCAGTTGTGCATTATTAATGTCATTTCTTTTGCATAAGATGATTATTTATTCACTCGTGTTTCGATAGGAGAGCCTATACTTTCTGCGTATGAATATATATTTTGTTTTAGTAGGATAGAACATGTGACCACTATGAAATGTCAAATTTTAAACTGTACACCTGTTCCAAACTCTAGTGCAAGGCTGGCCATACACGGACCACTTGAAGCAGTCAGGATCGACGTCTAAATGCTGCGACTGCAAAGTGAACTACTGCAACTTCTCGAGCGGTTCGTGTAGAAGTACGTAGAAGTCAAAGTTTGTTTTTTTTTCAATAGGATATCCCAAGCTTTTTTTTTGTCATCTAATGGTCCGATATTTTTTAATTAGCTTTACTACTAAGATTTCTCTTGTTTGGTTGTACACATTGGGATATGGGAACATGAATATTAATGTGTTTGCGGGATCACAACCAAAGCAGACCAGACCCCACAAGCAGCACCCGTTCACGAGTTGACGCATGTGCCAGCCATCACTCTCCTCGACCACATTAGAAGGAAGAGGTAGCTGTGATAGCTGTGTGTTCCCGACAGCCCCACTTGAGAGCCAGTTCACTTTTGACCAATTTTGACCACATCGCTTCTTAACGTCGGATGACTTGCAGTCAAACGCTGAAATGTAAAAAAAAATGTAATTTGTTAATTACACCAACAAAAAGCTAATAACAAGGAAAATTGTTTAATTTCCTCAACCCTTATCTGTAATCATACGCGTTCTCTAGTTATTTTTAATTATTCGTATTCCGTAGGTATACCATATACATATTTATACTTATGTATGTTACCTACGTACAAACATACACTAATGAATAAGTCACGGCAATATACGAAATAGCTTGGTGATGGATAAGGCATTCATAAAGCTACTGATAATTTTTATACAAATTGGAATAAATATTATTAAAGAAAATCTTCACATAGAAATGAGAAATTAAAGAGATGTAACATCTAATATCTCGCGCAGTGTATTGCCGAGAAAAATTATGAACTTAGAAGTTAAAAATTATGTGTAGCACTAAACTATAAAAGGTAAGCACGGTGCTTACCACCAGTGAGTGACTTGCTCGTCACATCATTTATTTGCATAATTATTTTTTTTATAGCGATGATGGCTCAGTGGTAGTGACGTCGGCTTGCGATCCGTAGGACGTGGGTTCGAATCCTACAATGAGCTTGAGCTTTCGGTGAAGGAAAACATCGTGATGAAACCATAGCTTGGTGGTAGGGTATTTCCTAGTACTCGCCTGGCTAGCTACCACCCTCTTGTTAAGAATCTGTCACCAAGCACCTATCGGTGTGTTCCGGCAGCCTCACTTGAGAGCCAGTTCCCAGCCCAGGTGTAGCGTGGCGCCATCCTCGACCACATCGTCAGTTAACATCAGGTGACTTGTGGTCAAGCGCAATCATGTAAATAGTAAAAAAAAAAATTAAAAAAATTAGGTTATCATTTCAGGCTGTATTTGACACCTAAACTTTTTTTTAGTAACAAAGATGTTTTTTTTTTCTTAAGTTCCAAAAGCGCCGCATCCATTGCACCCCGTTTCTAAATTTTTAAATACATGTAACAGCTCATGAATATTAACCCACACATCAATCATCGTAGGGGTTGCGATTTCTCGAGATTGTGGCCACTCGTTTGTAAGGGTTGATCGTACTTGGCCTATATTAGAAGTAGGGTGGGTACTTAGCTGGGTAGGCCACATTCACTAGTTCTTGTTTAGTTCGCGAACGAACTAGGTCTTGAGAGCGCTCCTACAAATGAACTATAGGTACCTATCAGCAGTGCGATTCTAGTTTCTAAGTTTCCGTGTCGGATTCGACGTCATTTTCACTTCACGGAAATGTTTTCCGAAAGCAACTAAGTGGCGGAAACTTTTCCGTGATTGAACAGCTGGTTTGTCAAATTAAATATCAGTTTCCGAATTCAGATTAATGAATCGCGTCTAATAAATTCTCGCGAAGACTTTTCCGAGCCCGTGTTCGGAAGAGTTTCGGAGTGAATTAGAATCGCACTGCTGATCTAGATTAAAAAAAAATTCGCTGAAAATATCTGCAAATTAGTTAATTAGTTACAAGTCAAGCTAATAAAAGTGTTTTAAAAAAATCCCGTTGAGTATTTTAACATTCACAGTTTAATATTAATAGCGTAGAGAAAAAAAAAGACAAAAACCAGTAATACTGGGGGCATTTCGCACATATTTTTCGATGTGAAATTCTGCCATTATAATTTTTTTTAAAGGAATTTGCTGATTTATTTCGTATTGATTATGAACATGCATTTTTTTATTGTAATTACACAATAAATTATTATAATTAACCCCAATTTTCACCTCTTGTGGTCCTGGGGATGCCCTAACCAATCGCAATGTTCACATAGTTTGTTTTAACTTCTAAATGTAATGCCATAATCTTGAAAAATATAATTGGTTTTTATCTTAATAACGTAAGAAAAAAGACAAAACAATTAGGTAGGTAGAAATCGAAGTTTTTCATTGACAATTAGTAGAATGTCGACATCACCGGAGACCGAAGAGCTGGCAGCTACCTCGGACAAAGAATTAGTCTAGCCATCCAAAGGGGGAACGCTGCCAGTATCTTCGGTACCCTGCCTAAAGGGACTTCTTTTAATAATGTATTTTAGTTATTAGTTTAGGTTTATTTGTTTTTATTTCTTTGTTATGATATAATTACTTTTAGTTTGAAGTATTACTTATCAAAAACAAAAAAAAATAATTGTAGATTAAGTAATAAATAAATAACAATAATAAATGAATTTATTTCGACAAATACATGGATGAAGAAGATAAAAGTATTTGTTCTTTATAAAATCTATTCAGTTGTATAATATTATATTATTCAGTAGTTTTCGGGTCAGTAACAAATAAATATCAAGTTTTAAATAAGTAATATTTAAGTCTCCAATAGATAAGCTTACCTACCCATAGTTTTATTTTATTTTTCATATTTTATGTTTACTTACTGATGAAATGGTGTCATCAAAATGCAAAATAGCATTTTATATTAATGAATCGACTGCTACTACCTACTTATATTATTATTCACTTTATATTTGAGGATGATTTTAATATATAAGTATTTATCTATATTCTGTCATGTTTACTGGGAAAAGTAGCTTGAATATTGTAGAAGTAAACTTATTAAATAGTTAATTAATTATCAAATAATACACACAACGTTTTTGATACACAAATTGACTATAGTTTCATATAGGTACATAAATATATCAAATAATATAATATAATTATAAAATATATTATATTACCTACATACATAAATGAGAAAGTAACTTTCTGTCCCACTGTCTGTTTGTTACCTTTTCAAGCCTAAAGTACTGAACCGATCTTGATTAAATTTGGTATGGAGATAGTTTGTACCCTGGGAAAAAACATAGATTTTTTTTATCGCGTTAAACTGTCAAAAAAGCGCGAGAGAGCTAGTCAGTAATATTAGTACGATAGTTTCATTATTAAAAACAACGATGTGATGTGATGTGATGTGTGATGTGACTTGTGACGACCGATGTGGCGCAATGGGCGGATAGCCGACTGCGAAGCGTGAGGTCGCGGGTTCGATTCCCGCTACAGGACAAATAAATAAATAAATAAATATCGGGGACAATTGCACACAAATTGACCTAGCCCCAAATTAAGCTCGAAACTTGTGTTATGGGTACTAGACAACGATATACATACTTATATAGAGAAATAAATCCTTATATAAATAGAAATATCCAAGACTCAGGTACAAATATTCGTGCTCATCACACATATATTTGCCCTTACCAGGATTCGAACCCAAATATTTGTGCATTATTATTAAAAACGTTGTAACAATATATTTTACATCAAATTCGTGAGAAAGAATCCCTCAAAACCCAGCAGAAATAAACGGACAAAAATGCAACAGGAGCTATCAACAGATCGGCAAGTGTCCGGGGGATGAGCGTCGTGCGTCACGATCAGACGCGCATTAACATATCGCTGGTTCAATTCCGATACCGGCTGAGTGGGAGCGTGTGCGTTGGCCACGGAGATGTGTTAAATACAGAAAAAAAAGTAAGCTTTGAAGCTTTATAATCTGTGGTCTTACTTAGAGAAGAATAAATGTAATGTCGGATCTGGTTTCTGGAGAAATTCAACAGTCGACGGATTTGTTTTATTTATTTTTCCTAACACTTGCTTGTAGCTGGACACAATATCGTCTCATCATTATCTGAAATACACCGTGTGAAGCCACAAATAAAAAAAAACTTAAGTCATGACTGTCACACTATTTTTAAACTTTTCTACCCATAACTTTAAAGTGGAATAACATTTTTTATATTAAGTTCATATACTTACTTAATATTATTAATTATTATTAAATAAAACGCTACCCTGTAAATAGTAAAAAAAAAAAACTGCAATTATACTGTCACGTTACCACTTTTTCTTTGTTTTCTTTGAAAAAGTACTACGTACTTTTACAATTATAGTACCTAACTAATATATTTTTAGTTTAGTTTCGTTTTAGAAAAATATATAAGTCCGTTCGAATTAAGAAGCCTTTTCCTCCGTTTTTCGTCGGTGAAAAAGAAAATCAGAATCGAGATCAATGTCTTTTATTAATAAATACAATATACATATTTTACCACAACGACAAACCCGATTTCTTACGGCCAGACCATTTGACACTGCCTGTGTAGATAGAGTTCCCTCGGCGCACCGTATCGCGCGCACTCGCAGCAAAAACGCTTGCAACCGAAGCACTAGATAAACATTTCCTTACTGTCCACGTCCCCGTTCATGACGAATAAATCTAGATGTCTTCGTGCCGGGCGATAACGGCATAAAGTACTGCGGGCGATAGCGTCACCTCTGGACTATCTCGGATTTTGAAGTTACGGCGTTTTGCTTCAGGGTGGCGCTGGCGAGGTGAAAAAATGAACGGTTTTAGTGTTTGGCCCTCAAAAGTCTTGCAAATACAAGTAAGGTGGAGAGAGTTAGTTGAAAATAGGAGTTTTTGGGGCAATTATAGTCACAGCAACCAAATAAACGCTCACGAGTAAGGCCTCAAGAGCTTTGCTATGAAGTTAGGTTAGGTGGTCGCGCTGTACAAAAATAGGAGTTCTAAGGGCAATATGTAATAGGAGTGGAAATGTTTTGTGGATACAAATTATGTAGGAGTTTGCGGGGCAAGGAGGGGGTAAGTTTTGTATAGTTAGGTACAATTTAATATAAGTTATGTGTTTGCGACATTTTTGTATGAAATAGGACAAAAGTATTTCAACGGGTTACCTGCTTCGGTTCTCATTAGTGATGGTCTCAAATTATCAAACGTTTTAAAAGGAATTTTAAATTATATAAAACTTTAGATACGATAGAGAATAATAATCAATTCATTCTTCTTCTTAATATCATTTATGTGGCAAAATGGAAAACGTCTAGCGGCGTCTACCTACAGCTACAGGATGCACTATTTTGCCCGCCAAAAAAGAGTAATGTATTTTCTAATATTATGTAGTAGGTACTAGGTACCTACTACACCTTAGCTTGCTTGCATATTGAATTTTTTTTCATATTTCAGACATTTTTTTTGTCCCTATGTAGCTAACTAACATTTTCCGATTTCCTCAAAGAAGTTAAACATACATACTTAATCCAAAAATCGACCGACTTTAGAGATCATGGTTGTGTGTCCATTTGTCTAATCATTGATCAATCACTGATCAGTAAATTTAAATCGTGACCCAGTAGAAACAAATATATCCTATTTATCACATCGTAGTGACAAATTTAGATAATCCACCAGCAATAATATCAATCTTCATATAATATAGTATTTAATATTCATGCTTTTTTATTGCAAATAAAACAGTCGGCCATTTTAAACGACGCTAGTCAATTGATTTTTATAGGACCACTTATATATAAATACTAGCGGCCCGCCCCGGCTTCGCACGAGTATTTAACAAAAAAAAATAATTAAAAATTGTAATACACACATTATTGGAGTTTTAGTAAGGATCCCTAATTTTATTTAAAATAGACATCAATATTTATATACGGTACTAACATCACTCAATTGTTTTGCCTTCCTCGAACCTCTTCACTAACACTTGACTTGTATGGTATTAAAGTTCAAATTGACTGGTACATTTTAGTTAGAAAACGTTTGTATGAGAAAAAGAAAAGGGCAGTTTTTAGGGTTTTCCCGGCAATTATTCGAAACTTTCTCGCCGTAAAAACCATTATTGGACTTCAAAGAACATAAAAAAAAAAGAATTGGCAAAATTGGTCCAGGCGTTGTTGAGTTATGCGCTTACCAACACATTTTGCGATTCATTTTTATAGTATAGAAGATAATGTATGTTAAAACAATTTGAGTAGCTTTTCAACACACAACACGCGATTATTTACTTCTATACCTACCTATCTTTTTTTTTTTTTTTTTTTTACTTTTTACAGGGTAGCGTTTGACCACAAGTCACCTGATGTTAAGTGACGATGTGGTCTAAGATGGCGCCACGTTACACCTGGACTGGGAACTGGCTCTCAAGTGAGGCTGCCGGAACACACCGATAGGTGCTTGGCGACAGATTCTTAACAAGAGGGTGGTAGCTAGCCAGGCGAGTACTAGAAAATACCCTACCACCAAGCTATGGTTTCATCACGATGTTTTCCTTCACCGAAAGCTCAAGCTCATTGTAGGATTCGAACCCACGTCCTACGGATCGCAAGCCGACGTCACTACCACTGAGCCATCATCGCTATATCTATTTAAACTGCTGCCTCGCTTAGTCTAATACATATATTATTTGTAAATAGATTATTTTATTTTATTTATTTGGTTTTCCAACAGACTTAACACTAACAATCACAAATAAAAGAAAACAATGAACGTGGGCATGGTGTAAGTCCAATGACAGGAAGACACAACATGCAAACAGAAATGCTAAGTATGGAGTGTGGTGACGGTGTGCACTGTGCACACGAATTGTCGCCCTTACAAAGATACATGAATATTTACTAATAAGTTATAAAGTACAATATATAAAATTAAAACTTAACGTTAACAATTAAAAATGATAAAAGCCAATATAAGATACACATATAGATAATAAAAATAAAAATATAAACAACCAAAAGAGGCCACACAAAAATTTACATTAAAATATAATCACTTAGTTAATAGCTAAATAGCAGTTAGGAACAATTTTATCATCTGATAGGTGGACTTTATTTAGCTCTACAACCAAGCTTCGGTTTCATCACAAATTTATCCTTCACTGAAAGCTCAAACTTATTTCAGGAGAACCTACGACGTACAGGAGTCCAGTCTGCTAATCACTTTCGTATTCATGACATGCAATATCGCTGCAAACTATACCGTCATCTCAATGGCATCGATTCAGCATGCATCTAGATTCTAGACTGGACATGCAATTTTATGGATAGCAGACTTGCCCTAGGTCGGAGGCCGACGTCACTACCACTGAGCAAGCATGGCTGTTATCCTATACGTAGGAACATAGTAACATAGCAGAATACCATACTTTAGGGTCATCTCAATGACATCGATTCAGCATGCATCTAGATTCTAGACTTGACATGCAAGTTTAAATAGCAGACTTGACAACTGGCAAGCATAGCTGTTATCCTATAAGTAGGTACAAATTAACATAGCAGACTAACATACTTTAGCTTCATCTCAATGGCATCTACTCAGCATGCATCTAGATTCTAGACTTGACATGCAAGTTTAAATAGCAGACTTGGCCCCCAGGTCGACGTCACTACCACTGAGCAAGCAAGGCTGTTATCCTATAAGTAGGTACATATTAACATAGCAGACTAACATACTTTAGCGTCATCTCAATGGCATCGATTCAGCATGAATCTAGATTCTAGATGAAAGACTTGGCCCCAGGTCGAAAGCTGACGTCACTACCACTGAGCAAGCATGGCTGTTATCCTACAAGTAGGTACATATCGTTATCATCGATCAAGGTCCGATAGCTCTCGGTATCGCGGCCCACTGCCCGGTGATCGCTCACCGGCGTCACAGAGTCACTCACACACAGATGCGTATCGCTTCGATTGTGACGCGCCCGATGCACGACTATTTTAATTGGGTTCCGATCTTCCGACAGATAAAACAAGATGGCGGCTTTGTCTTTTAATACAGACACGTGTTTTACTCATGTCCAACTTGTTCACCTTCCAAACCATTGAATAAAACATTAGAAATGATAAAGCTTGGATTTCGAACTAACATCGTCGAGGCGAGTCGTGAGTGTATCTGCGGACAGGTGTGCGCTACACAGTCAAAGGTTGAAATAATGCACGTACGTAGGTATCATATCTAACAAACGGTTTGTCAAGTTTTACTATGCGGGTACTTACTTTGAGCAACCGTTTCGTATATGAAAGCATGTTTCTCTCTTGTGCAAATGCAATGACATGTTTATAAAGACAAAGGGCAGAGATGAGTATCATTTAACGAATCGACATTCAGTTTCGCAAAGCTACATAAACGAGCCGGAGTCACGCCATCTATCTGATTGAGCGCACCTACCTTCCTCGGGGCTCGATCACAAGCTTATAACTTATTTAGCGAAAACCAGAAGCTGAAACGCGACTAACGAACGGCGATAAGCTCGCGTTCACTATGACGCTCACATTAAGCTGCCAGATAAAGGCAGCATTAGCGAAACAATCGCGCGTCACCACCAATCGTAATGAGCAATCGGAACGAGCGCACACTAGGATAGCGTGACCCGAACGCAATCCGATCCGAGAGGTATTCGTTACCGAGATGTCGGTCGGTGCGCGGCCGCACCAATCGTCGCGTCCATCTCGCTGTCGTGCCCATATAATGATCTTCACAGGGGCAGGAGAATGAAGTTGAGCCTCTCATTAATTGGCGTTTTGAGTCGAGATCGTTGCGCGAAAGATAGGTTAATTCCTCGCTCGCTCGAGATCGTTGTCGCTCAAAAAAGAAGGTGAGCGCGCGTTTTCTGGAAATCAGATCCAATTACAACGGGGCCCGTTAAGGTTTTGTTCTGTTTGGCCGCGGGCCGGCTCACGATATTGATGGACGAGCGTCCTCGGCGCGACGGATCGCCCGCGCCCGGCCCGCGCACTCAATCCGCACCACATTTCTCGCATTTGTCGAGACACGCGGCCAACGGGCCCCACCCACGCGGCGACATTTACATAGCGCGAGCACGTCTCAATTAGGAGCGCTAATGTATGCCTCGACTCGCGGCTCCATCTGACTGACGTCGACAGATAGCGGGCGAAACGTGACGAGTGACGACTATCGCGGAATCCGTAGCCAGCCTCGCATCGTCAGCTATTAACGACACTAATAGGCGCAGATACGATACGCCCTCGACTCTCTGTCCGATCTCACGTTCCAATGGCACTCAGCAGTTTCTTTTCTCTTTTCAGGTGAGGACGAGGAATGGGGAAACGAGAGCGAGGCGATGCCAGGAGAACCTCGCACGCCGAGCTCTGGGGGCGAGCGGGCCGCGTCCAGCGGCGGCGCGTCGCCCGCGTCGGGGGCCTCGCCCGCGCCCTCGCCGCCGCGCCTTCTGCGGGTCAACGCCCTGCTTGCCACCGATCCCGCGCTGGCGCCCTCCACCGTGCGGCTGAAGCCTGAGCCGCCCTCGCCGTCCCCGCCGCCGGTGACCGCCGCGCCGCCCGCCGCGGCCACGCCGCGCGACTACCTCGCCGTCGCCGCCGCCGCCTTCCCGGGGCTCTTCCCCGCCGCCGCGCCCAGCTACATCTGCAAGCCGTGCGGCATCCGATACTCCTCCCTGAGCACGCTGCAGGCGCACCAGGAGCACTACTGCTCGAACCGGCCGCCCAAGCCGCCGTCGACGGACTCGCCGAACGACGCCAACGCCGACGAGTCGAGCGGCGACTCGAAGAGCGCGCGCCCGCCGAGCAAGCAGTACGCGTGCACTCAGTGCTCGTACAGCGCCGACAAGAAGGTCAGCCTCAACCGGCACATGCGGATGCACTCCTCCTCGCCCGCGAGCGGCGCGCCGCCCGCGCCCGCGCCGCCTTCCAACGGCGAGGCGGCGGAGGCGCCGCCCGCGCAGGACCGCTACTGCGCCGACTGCGACATCCGCTTCAGCTCGATCAAGACGTACCGCGCGCACAAGACGCACTACTGCAGCACGCGGCAGGTGGTGAAGAACGCGAGCTCGACCGCGCGCAGCGGCGGCTCCGTGACCTCGGGCTCGGCGCCGCCCTCGCCGGGCCCCACGCCGCCCGCGCCGGCACGCGCCGAGTACGCGCTGGCGCTGCCCACCAACCCGATCCTCATCCTGCCGATGGGCCTGCTGCGCAACGCGAGCACGCTGCCGGGCGCCACGCTGCCGGACCCGGACGCGCCGTGCTTCCTGCTGCCCAACGGCACGTTCCAGCCGCTCAGCCAGGCGCTGTCCAGCATGGAGGCGGAGGGGCGCGGCGCCGCGGTGCTGCGGGCCGCCAACCGCGCGCGCGAGGCGGCCCGCGACGGCGGCGCCACCCCGCTCGACCTCAGCCTGCGCCGCTCGCCCGAGTCGGTCGCCGCGGACGAGCACGAGAAGGAGAACCGCATCCGGTCGGCGACGCCCGAGCAGATCGTGTGCGCGCCCTCGCTGCCGCCCTCCCCCGGCACCGCGTCCCCCTCCCCGCGCCGCTCGTGCTCGCCGAGCGGCGAGCGCTCGCCCAAGCGGCGGCGCCGCTCGCACGGCTCGGCGCCCAAGCCGGCGAGCGCGCCCTCGCCGCCCGACGAGAAGTACCGCCCGGAGGAGAAGTACTCGCCGGCGGCGCCGCTACCGGTGCTGGCGTCGGCGCTGGCGATGCGGCTGGCGGCCGAGCTGCCGCTGTCGGCCGCCTCGCCCTCGGTGGTGGTGAAGCAGGGCGTGTCCAAGTGCAAGGAGTGCAACATCGTGTTCTGCAAGTACGAGAACTACCGCGTGCACAAGCGGCTGTACTGCGCGGCGGGCGGCGGCGAGGAGCGCGCGAGCCCGGCGCCGCCGGAGCCGGGCCCGCCGCCGCAGTACCGGCAGCTGATCTGCCTCGCGTGCGGGATCCACTTCAGCTCGCTGGACAACCTGCAGACGCACCAGTCGTACTACTGTACGAAGCGCGAGACGCGGTCGCCGCGCGGCGCGGCGGAGGCGCGCGGCGCCGCGGCGGAGGGCGGCTGGCGGTGCCCGTGCTGCGAGGTGGTGTCGCCCACCGCGGCGGCGGCGCAGCGGCACATGGAGGCGCACGCGGGCGTGAAGGCCTTCCGCTGCACCATCTGTCGGTACCGCGGGAACACGCTGCGCGGGATGCGCACGCACATACGGATGCACTTCAACAACAAGAAGCCTGCTGACTTGCAGGTAAATTGAGTACGAATCCTGTTGCACTTTTACAAACGCCTTTTATTATTCAAAAATTAATAATCTATTCAGTGAAATACTTACAAATATAGCGCATTGTATTTGACAAATGCATACTTCTGCATCCACAGCCCCACAGAAAAGAGCACTTTCAGTCCATCCCGAATTTTCTAACTCTCCGGGAAAATTTTAGCTTTTTCATTTCTTATACCTCTTAATAAAAACCGCTAAGTCAGTTCAGCCGTTCTCAAATAATAAACATGCTTACCATTTAACTTTCATTCTTAACCACATATCTCACACAAGTCAAATTTTAGCAAAAAAAAAAACAACTTCAAACGTTTCTCATGGATGCCATTGTCAGAACGGGTTACAAATTGATGAAATTAGAACACACGGGAAGCACTAGCTTTCAAAAAAAAAAGAATTATCAAATCGGTTCTTAAGTCATAAGTTCTGAGGTAACAAACATTTTTTAAAAAACAGTCGAGTCGATCTCCTCTTTTTTTGAAGTCTGTTAAAAACCACACGAACATTCGTCTAACAGAACGCCCTCTCGTTCCAGGAAGAGAGCTACATAGCGTGCGTGCTGGAGGACGAGAGCCGCGAGGCGAGCTCCCCGAGTCCCGCGGTGGGCGGCGAGCGCGTGCATCGCTGCAGCACCTGCGCCTACACCTCCACCTACCGCGGCAACGTCATCCGGCACGCGAGGCTGGTCCACGCGACCGACGAGCCCGAGGACGACCACCCCTCCCCCGCCCCGCCCGCCCCCGTCACCCCCACCATCGACATCAAGAAGGAACCGGACGCGGAACCCGAGGAAACACCCAACTACTGCAAGTCCTGCGACATATCCTTCAAGTACGTGAACACGTTCAAGGCTCACAAGCAGTTCTACTGCACGGCTAAGAGCCAGGAGGCGGCGGCGAATAACAACGCGCCGGCGCCGCCCAGGGTCAATGACACGCCTGTGCTATAAGTCATTGATTGACCACTTAAAGTAGCCTACTCACGGGCCAATCTGACTACAATCAGCTTCAGCTTTGAGCCAATAAATTGCAACGTCAGTTGGCGTGTTATGACTCAACTTACGTTGCAATGCAAGGTTTACTGACAGGCATATTTTAAAAATCTCTCATTTAATGTATCCTATGTGTCTGGCATGCTTGTTTTTGTTATTATTTAACGAAAGCGTATAACTCAATAAATGCCGTAGCTGACAGACAAGTATTTTATTTCTGGCCTTCCGCCGCTGAACCGTGTTTGTATGAGCACAGGATAAAGAGGGTATTATTATGATCTCCGATATCTTTGCTTTCTTCAATTAACAAATGCGAAAAAAATAAATAGTAATCTATTTATAATTTAGGCTTTAGGCACTTTTTTCAGCTGTCAGATAACCTCCCGTTTGTTTTGCTGACTCACAACCAATTGTAACAACAAGTTGGTAGTCAGATTGCACCGTGAGCAGGCTACTTAACACTTCTCATTGGTGGTTATGAATTTAGGATCTCTAAAGGTTTAGTCTCGAAGAAAAATCTTTTATGTATCCCTAGATCGTTTAATGCTACTATTTATTGAGATAAAGATGGACATTTTCAATTAAGTACTTACTACCTACATTATGTATTTGGTAGATTTTCTTTTTATGAAAATGAGGGTAGTCGGAAATGTTCGTATTGACCAATGAGGAGACGTTATTTTCTAACCTAGCTAGTAGCTAGCGAAAGTTAAAAGCTTCTGTTGCTAATTAGACACTTAAGATTGTACCCTGCGGGATTTATAATCAAAAATCATGTGCAATATTGATGATTATTAAATATTTAACTGCTGCATATCGATGCCAAATTAAAGTTTCAAAATTTCCATTTAAATAGGTACTGTAGATCGAGTGTATCCAATAGATAGTGTATATACGCGAATAATTTAGAATTTTTGTTAAAAAAAACCCTTGTTAAATAAATGTTATCCTTCGTATTTGTATTAGCATACGTTATTATTACCAAATTGTAAATATTTGTAAAGATATTATTACATTGTAACTAAATTTTATTACCATTCGTTTTAAGTGATTGTTCTTTCTTTGTTGTTAATTTTGTTTAATTATTATTAATTAATTGATAGGTCGACTCAAATGGGCAGATTGTGCTCACTCTGCGTTACTAATATTTTTGTTTATTCAGTTATTTACTAATAGCCGAAGTGCACCAACCAAACCAACTTTGGACTAAAGAAATTTTTCAAAGAACTAACTTGCAAAACAGCACAAATGACACCGTAGTTATTGCGGATGCCGAGATGTCACAGGAAGTGTTTTCACTTACGATTTTGGTTTTGCCTAGTTTCTTGAGAAATTATCCCCAAATATCCGAAAAATCTTCGAAATCCCTAGATTCCTAAATCTAGGGATTTCGAAGATTTTATGACGAGTGACGAGTTTTATGTGTTTATGAGTGATTTTATGATGATTTTATTTTTTGCGCTAGGGCGCATATTTTACTGTCATAAAAAACACATAATTATGATTTCACGTAGGTATTTAACTAAATGATAAAAAATGGGTATGTACCTACAAACATTTACAACATGCTAGATTATGTTTGTGTGCTTCGGCCTTAAAATCTTATCTTCCAAACAGTTTTCATGCAATGTGAATGTATGGTAAAAATGTATACATTACTCATACATTATTCTATAATCTGTGATTACCTACATTGAAAACTCTAGTAAACTATTCATTATAAGTTTTTCGTGATTGAAAATCATGAATAAAATGGATCGTTATGCTTCGCAAAATATTATTGCAAATTCATAATTTATGCAGCATTCATTAACGTGCAGAGGGAATGGACGTCGGGTTTTATGAAATGAAAACGTGACGAGAAAAGTGGCCGAGAACTGAATTATCTATAAACGAGATTTCACGAATAAGATTATAAATAAACTAAAACTAAAATGTTAATAAAATCAATTTATCAGCTTATGAAATCGACAACGCGTGTCTCAATAAGCGGCGACCAAACAGCGACTGGCGTGTGGTGTGATTAGCACTCTTTTGGTTTAGACGCTTTTGATAGAAGGACCTGACCTCCATTCCTTGCTACGTCAATGGCAGCATAACTTCGTGTTTCACCAAGTTCGTAGTCTTCGAACCATTGATATTAAAAACGACATAGATTCGCTGTTTCTCTAAAAAAAATATACTAAATTAAACAAAATTACCATGTTTTGTCTATGCCAAAGCATCGCTAGATATATTGTAATGCATTTATAGGTATCTCACTAATTATAACTATAGTTTATAAGTGAAATACAAGACTTATTCCGTAGATATACCCTACGTGTATGTAGATTTTTGTGTTTGTCCTACAATTTGGAATGAGTCTCGAATTGCAATAGGTAGGTAGGTACAAAATAAATATTAATGTATCGAACTTCCAATAATTTGTGACATAAATACGTTAAAATTATGTACAGTCGCCGACGTGATACTAAAAGCGTACCTATATCTGTTTTTTGTTAATTAGCATTTGCTAGATTTTTTTTATTTTAGTCACTTTCCTGTGACAGTTTAGTCCGCGACTGTACTATAGATGAATAAACGTAACTAACATGACATTTTTGTGTAAAAACATAGTAACATCAGGGTTACATTCAATAAAACAGCGAAACTAAATAAATGACTAAATTCAGCCATTATTTCAGTATATTTTTTTTGTAATTCCATGAAAATAACTAAAAAATAGACAAAAACAGTTTTTTTTGCAAATACTGAAAAACACAGTTTCTATGGTTTAATGTAGGTAACTGTAAACGCAGCATCTGATGTTACGTGCCATAACTTTGTGTTCTTTGTTAAAAAAATATATTTGTAAAGTAGGACGTCATCTCGAATACTGCTAGTTGCATTTGCGCAATGTCATTTGTTCTGGTAATGCCTTAAATATTTTGAGTACGAGACAACCGCAAACTAACAATATTTTTATGACATATTTATCTTTATATGCTTAAATTGTTTTGTTGGATACTGCGCAGTGATTTAAAACTGTTGCTGACTGTACCAAGTTATAAAATATTATTTTCAGGTTAGTTTATTTTTTAAATTCGATAAATTCTCGCGGTTTCAAGTAAACGGCAAATAAATACATTTTGATTTGATGGTAAGCTCTAATTCGCTCCAGGATGTGATAAGATTGCCTAGATCAGATCAGATTTTTTCGCTGAGTGTCTGGCAGTAGTTGGATAAGAAGAGCCGAAGACCAGGCTCAGTGGCGAGAGGCCTATGTCCAGCAGTGGACTAACACAGGCTGATAATGATGATGATCAGACCTCTCTCCAAATATTTAAGGCATTTATATGTACCTATGTAATAACGACATACTGTTCCACCAACGTATACCGCTAATGAAATAAAAACATATTAAAATTACAACTAAGTTAGTTTGTTAATTGAATCGGTAACCGACGACGCGACGAAGGCATACACAATGATATTGTAAAAATACCGCCAGACAATAAATTATTTATCACATATTAAACACATTTTTCATTTTATTTCCTCCTAATTTTTGATTAGTAAGTAGTAGGTATTTGAACCCCGTCTCGCCTAATGGTAAGTGATGACGTGGTCGATAATGGAGCATGCTTGCCTAGAAGGCAAAAATAATGATATAAAATAAAAGTAATGCTGTCTTTTTCTTACTTCTATGATCAGAAAAGCACAGCAAAACTCTTAAGACCCAAAAACCGGCGAACTTACCTCGTTGAACAGCTAATATAATTGGCCGAGGTACGCACCAACTCTTCGATCACGCAACTCCTTGCAAAGACGCTTGGCTTCTGTCCCCAGGACCCATTGCTTCAGCCCTAAATGTAAGAAATATGTAACTGTCGCCGAGAGCGAGAGAGATGTATATTTCCTCCGCTGGAGGCCCTCAGCCGACTCTCGTGCCACACCCGCAGCCCTAGATATGTCTATGGTCTGTATCTGAATGTGAGAGGGAACTAGTGAGTCAACGCAAGCTGCATCCCTCACAAACGGCCTCCCACCACTGCAAGGAATCGAAGACTTCGTAGAAGGAAAACATCGTGATGAAACCATAGCTTGGTGGTAGGGTACTCGCCTGGCTACTTCACTCAAGAATCTGTCGCCAAGCACCTATCGGTGTGTTCCGGCAACCTCACTTAAGAGCCAGTTCCCAATCCAGGTGTAGCGTGATACCACTTTCGACCTCATCATCACTTAACATCAGGTGACTTGTGGTCAAACGCTACCCTGTAAGTATAGTAAATATAAGACTTTGCGAATCATTCATCAGCATGATCATCAATCTATTACGTTCCCATTGTGGGACACAGGACTTCTCTCAGAGAGAGAGTATGGGCTTTTATCTACCACGCTGGCCCAGTGCGGGTTGGTAGATGTCGCATGCCCTTGAATGTTACTGTTCTTGGACACGCCGGTTTCCTCACAATGTTTTCCTTCATCGTTTTGAGCGATGGCAAATCCGCGAGGATTCAAACTAGGTATCGGCGCCTTGAATCGTATCGCTCCTGTATATTATTACAGCAGTCTAAAGGCCGGTTTCAATAATCGATCTATCCACTATTTGCCCTACTGGAGATGGAAAGTTGACATAAGCTCCATAGAAGTAATGTCAAATTTATGTCAAACCGTGGATAGATCGGTTATTGCAACCGGCCGCTAAGAGGACGCCGTGATAAACAATGAATCTGAAATCAGCTCCATACAAAAATGCAAGCGAGCTGACTTGCCGTAAGGTCGTATGCGTCAAAAAGGTTTTTTTCGTTTAAAATGAAAACTATCGTTAATTTTCTAGAACTAAACCTGTAGTTCTTTAAGAATTTGTATATACCATACAAAGCAAAAAACAACGTTTAAATCAGTTTTGTATGCCTGTAAAATAAAAATCTTTTTTTTTAGAGGGCAGTGTTCGATCATTGTTTCTCTGCTATGAAAGTTAACCAATCGTATTATCCTTCCGACAATTTGATGTCAAAAACATGATCTTTAATGTACATATATATTAGATCTGTATGTATTGTAATTGCTGAGAAAAAAGGGAATCCCTGCAGCCAATATTGCCAATTCCTCGTCTTAATGTCTTCAAGGTGCATCGACCGGTCGTCAAACGCTCGATGGCGATAACCTGCCTGTTTTACATTATTCAAATAGAGATGCTACTAAGAATTCAACTTACTCTTCGAAATAAAATCATCATATAATATTGTACAGAAATTTATTTCTCTTTACACAATAAAAAACATTTGCTTATCTACAAACCCTTAGTATTAAAGCGTTTAGTAAACAGACGATAGGTATCCATTCAGTCCGGTGTGTACTCGTCTGAGACATCGCTTGAGTACTGATCCCTTATCTGTGCATTATCGTCATCTTGGCTGTAGTAGAAGCCGTCGTCGCTGTCATCTTTGTACCCTGGAAAAATGTACAAAATGGCTGTTAAACGTTAGGGCATTAACTAAAAAAAACAGTAACTGTGATGCCGCAACAGCCCAAAAGTGAGTCTTAACCTCCGATAATAAAAGTTGATTGATATCCGAACCGAGAACATTCGCCCAAAAACCGAATTCACCAACATAGCTCTCAGAATTTGCATGTTGAAGTGGCAAAGGCAGGCCACATCGCTCGACGAACGGATACGAAGAAAGGGTCTCGAGTGGCGACCACGAACCGGAAGAAGTTATGATGGTAGGTCCCACTAGGTGGGCCGACAACATTGTAAGAGTTGCAGGAAGCCGATGGCCGGTTGAGAAATTTTACTAGTTAATTGTCCCGCAGAGGTTTTGTATTATTCCAAGAAGAAAGTAGGCTATGTTGGTCTTTGCAATCTACAGCTAGACACGCGGCAGCGTGTCAAGCCAAGTTCAAGCAAACTGGCTAGCCAGCGCCAAGTGCATATTTACACGAACCACTTTTTTTTTTAATATTTACAGGGTAGCGTTTGACCACAAGTCACCTGATGTTAAGTGACGATGTGGTCGAAGTTGGCGCCACGCTACACCTGGACTGGGAACTGGCTCTCAAGTGAGGCTGACGGAACACACCGATAGGTGCTTGGCGACAGATTCTTAACAAGAGGGTGGTAGCTAGCCAGGCGAGTACTAGGAAATACCCTACCACCAAGCTATGGTTTCATCACGATGTTTTCCTTCACCGAAAGCTCAAGCTCATTGTAGGATTCGAACCCACGTCCTACGGATCGCAAGCCGACGTCACTACCACTGAGCAATCATCGCTATGATTAAAATACATAAAGCAAAAGAGATACCAACCGTCTACAGACTCTTCGTCCAAATCTTTAACTTTGGCGCACTGTATCAGGCCCTTGCTATCGTTCAAGTCGGGTTGCTCAGCCAGGACCCTGGCCTTGTACTTCGTGTAGGCTTCTCCGTAGCGAGTGATGTCATCGTTGAAGCCGGGAGGATCAAAGATGTTGTCTTCACCTGCATCGCTTGACAGATCTTCTGTAAGCAATTGACACCAAAGGTTCTTTCTCTTTTCAATGTGATTGAAGACGGCGTCACGCTACACATGGCGGCTACTGTTAACTAGCTACGCCCTGCGATTTTACCCGCGTGGTCTACCCTTTATCGCGTTAAAAAGTATTCTATATCCTTCTCCAGGGTTTGAACTATCTCCATAGCAATTTTCACCAAATTCCGTTCAGTAGTTATTGTATAAAGCAGTAACAAATATTCATCCAACCATCGTCACTAACTTTGACATTCTACTAATATTATAAATGCGAAAGTTTGTGTGTGTGTGTGTGTGAATGTTTGCTACCACGTATCATTGTAACTACTAAACACATTTTGATTGAATTTGGAATAAGATAGCTTATACCCTGAGTTAACACAGGCTACTTTTTATCCTGGAAAAAGGTTCCTGCGGGATAACGGGAAGGCGCGGGTGAAACGGCGCAACTAATTTATAATATTGCCTAATTCCTAGAATGTAAAATTTACAAACAACAGACATTGATATATCAATAGTTAACAACATTCTTAGAATCTTTGGTACGTAAGATAACGACAGTCGAAGTAAAGACGAGGTGGTAGAAAGTACTAGTCATTGCTTAATAATGACAACCAAGTAATTGTGATGTTTTAGGTAGTCAGTCAGTTTACACTGTAACAATATCCTTACCTAAATCTACCCTCTCCATAGCCCGGACCATGTCTTCCTCGTCAATGCTACTCTGCTCCGAGTCTGGATATTCATTTCTCCAGTTGTTTTCATCGTTAGAGTCATCGTCATCTTCGGCTTCGTCTGAAGAGCCTCCATTGACCCCGTTGGCACCCAGAACCAAGTCTGTCTGGAAATGTTCTATACTGGGAAGTGCAAATGTGATATTGAAGAATGTATCAGATGGTAGAGATTGACTTTGGTCAGGCTGTCAGCTGTCAGTTTATGTCGCATCTGATGAGTAAGTATTGACCAACCCTTTGTTAAGGGTGACCAGATCTTTTTGGATAGTGTCTAACGGCCGTTCCCAATAACCGACCTATTACAGTTACAATTAAAATACTGTGAGTAGGCAATTTTTTTTTTTTTTTTATAAGAGATAGGCAAGCATTTGACCCCAGTCTCACCTGATGGTGAGTGATGACGAGGCCGAAGATGGAGCATGCTTGCCTAGAAGATACCTATTCACTCTTGACTAATTAATAAATAATAATTAATAATTATTTAATTCCTATAGTATATTGATATTAGACTAAAATTTTGATTTACTGATGTTTAACGGTTTAACCTGCGGTCTAACTCAGATAGACAGACTTACATTTTTATAATTATATCAGTATGGATTTGCAGGAATATTTAATTTGTTACTTTGAATTTACAAACTAATGAACAAATGTGATATTTAGGGTTTAACAGAAATTTAAATACTGAAGTGAAATGTTGTATCATGTTATAAGGTATGAATGCTGAGACATCATACTATCTTATCTGTGGAGGCTTTTATTTGGCTTAAGAAATTTACTTTGTAACCTTTTTATATTAGTAGCTTTTCTCAAAATTATTTTTTAGTTTCCTTACCTAACTAGATCATCCAACATAGTAACATCAAAGTCCATTTTCGCCGAGATGTACAAGTCGTATGCATACTGCACATCACTCTCTTTATCTCGAGCATTCTGCAGGTCTACTAGATCTATCTGGTCTTCTGTATCACTAATGTTCAAGCCTCGGCTACAGTTGACAACTTCGTAACGGCTCTCGTGGGACTGCTCTTTACGCTCCTGGCGTAGCTTCTGAATTATGTCTTTGACGTTTGTTGTTGAGTGAAGCTTTGCATCCGTTTTGGGTACAATGCTTTTGATGTGCGTTGTTTCCTGAAATATTACAATATTTTACTTAAATCACTAGACGCAGCTCTTTCTATACAACGCAAAAACTCAACAGGGACAGCCTGCCGAATGGAATATTGTTTTACAAAACAATTGCAGCTTAGTTAGCAAGAATAATATTATAATTGTAGGTAACTACAACAGTTGAGATAACTGGCCTATCTTTTCCTTAAATAGATAAGATGCAATAGATAGATTTCTATGGGTGTGTTAATACACAACTTTTTATGTAGAATGACTTACAGAACCTTCATCAGGAAATAAACATGCGCAACATGAGTGAGATATGCAGTAAGTGAATTATAGGCACACCAGCGTCAAGCTGCTCGCATACATTGAAATAACTATCATGTAAATGAAGTAAATGAAATAGCGTATTTTTACCTGGTCTTCAACAGTACCGCGAAACACAAACAATGAGGGCGATATCTCCTCTGAGACCTCAGTAACCTTGGTATCGGTTTTCATACGCTTGCACAGGAGTACAAGTGCATCTTGAGGGTTGTCTTCGAGCCGCCGCTTTACTCTCAGCACCGTAGACGATGTCATTATTCGAAGAATAATCTAGAAACTATACTAACTTCAACTATATTTCGCCCAAACAAACAAAACGTGTAAACCAAAGAATGTAATAAGTTATTGATATAGTGTAAACTCAATGCGCAAATGTTACACAGTTACACTGAATGTTTTGCTACAATGAAAATGAAAATAAGCCGCGTTAACCAAACCCACGCTCCGCACTACGCGTTACCTTTTGTTTTGACGTTTGACGTTTCAATTCAACTTTTACTTTATAAATTTACCATAGGTTATATTTACCCACAGATGAAGTAAGATAAGTAAGGAGAGTTGTATTTATTTTTGATAAGTTAGACGGTAGGTACACTCTTATTTACACCTTAAACGTATATAGGTAGTAGGTACGTTACACTAAAGTTACTTGCACCACTTGCACCACTTGCACAGTTGCACACAGTAGTTAACTTGACAGTGGAGTTGACAATAACGTAACAGTGACATCACACCATTGACCTATAATGTAATGGACTAGAAATACCTACAAAAAAAAGGTGTATACCTACAACTCATTTAGTCGCATAAAATGGCTGCCAATGCTAGGGCTGTATCAATCAAGGAATATAATATGTGATACTACAACGAATATCGATACTAGATAGGAGTTTTCTCGGTAGGAAACAAAAGATACAGTTGGGAAAACGCATGCCCTCCATTCGTAAAGTCGTAGGTCCGAATCCCGGGTTAGGCTCTAAATCCAAAATTAGTTTGTCAATCAGGTTTGAGTCGGGAGGGTAATAATAGTAAGAAAATCTGCTTACGTATTACTTGAAGGGTGGAGTAAAATTAAATATTCATATTCATATTCATATTTTATTTGCATCCATACTGTGTACAAAAGAACTTAAAAAAACTATAAATTAGATGGGTACATTTAGTCCGTATGGGCCCCGTCGGGCACAGCACTAATTAGGGAGGAGGACGTTTAATTGCCTAATCTCATCTATACTAATATTATAAAGCTGGAGAGTTTGTTTGTTTGTTTGTTTGTTTGTTTGTTTGTTTGTTTGTTTGTTTGTTTGAACGCGCTAATCTCAGGAACTACTGATCCGATTTGAAAAATTCTTTCACTGTTAGATAGCCCATTTATCGAGGAAGGCTATAGGCTATATTTTATTTCCAAAAAAATTAGGGATCCGTAAGAAAATTGCTATTTTGCAACCCAAGGTGTGAAATCGAAAACCTATTTATGCGTGCGCTGCAAAAACTATTGACACTAGAACAAAATAATGTATTACGGGTTTGTAGGTCTCATTAAGATCTACAAAAAAGTCCGCGAGAGCATATGTCTAACTATTATAGTTATGCCGCAATAAGTGATATTTTATTTAAAAAATTTAATTTTTAATGCCGTCTCTAGAAAAGGCTCTTTATTTGTATCTTGGTATTAATCCTTATCAAAATAAATTACTTTTTATTCAAAACTGCTCCAATACCTTTATAAAACTTTTTGAATCATTCAATTCGGACATTCCATTCGAAAGATATCACGAGTTTAAAAATGTAAGTAGTAGTAGAAAAATAAACCCGCCGCACCCCAGCGCAGAGGTAAACGCGGCGAGGTGAGGGAGAATCTATGAAATAGGTAAAGTGCGGTCGCGGACCAAGAAGACCTTTAACAGCACGATTCAAACGCGTGGTCCGAAAAAAATTTAACCTAGAATTAAAATAGGATAATGGATACCTACAGCAGGTAACGCGGTGAGGGGGCACCGAAGTGCGGTATTAATTTTGGAGTATACGGAATATATAGGCTTTCGCGCTTAAACTACTGAACCGATTTAAATGAAATTTGGTATAGAGATAATTTGAGCCCCGGGGAAGGACATAGGATACTTTTTATTGCGATAAACTGTAGCCCACGCGGGTGAAACCGCATGGAACAGCTAGTAAATCATAAAATTAAATAGTCAAAACAATACAATACTTAATTATTAATTTCATTTAAATATAAATAAAAACTATTTTGTTAACTTTGTTTATTTGTGTGATAATGATAAAAGTATAATAACATTTGATCGGTAAAGTAGGCTTACAAAAGCGGTTATTATATTACCTATTAATAATAATAATATATTTATTTATTACTCCTCATAATTAGATAATTAAACAAGTAGGTACAAGCAAGATTGACAAGATGATATCTAACTGTATGAGGAGCTGGTGCCTGAAAAAGGTTTTGAAAAACCTGCCCTACAGGTATTCATTTATTATATTTAAGAAGGTCTTAATTATGGAACTTTCTTCAAGGTGAAGTGATCAGACGTACCAATCATTATGTCGCCGATTAATATTTTCTTCACCAATACCCTTTAACCACATTTTCCTTAATCCTTCATTTTTAGGAAACCTATAAAAAGGTATTTTTATGCAAAAATCATTTTGGCTAAAGCTGCTCACCCTTACTCTCCTACTAATATTACAAACGCGGAAGTTTGTACGTGGATGTTTGTTCCGCTTTCACGCAGAAACTACCGAATCAATTTGCCTAAAATTTGGAAGATAGGTAGATTGTAATCTAGAATAACACATAAGATAGTTTTCATCATCATTGTCATCACTTTTCATCATCATATTCAACCTGGGTGAAACCGCGGGACACAGCTAGCTATTTTTTTTATACTCAAGTAACATAACAAATTGGCTGACGTCTCATTTTAGGAACACATTAAACCCTGTGGGCCAGTCTCTGGGTGCTCTGAATTACGGGCCAGACCTAGGAAGGTCACTAGGATCGATAAGGACACGTAGAATAAAATGATTTATGTTAACATAGCACCGATAATTATACCGATATCGTTTCAGTGAAGGAACTAGTCCGGACAATAATACGGCTACGGTACAACACTATTCCACTGTACATATTATTGTAAACAAAAACGAATGAAATAATTCATAATAAAGGTCTGTTATGCGGCAATGAACCAAAATATCAATACATTAGCCATAAATTCATGATCGCGTAGCCATTTTTTCATCGAACGTGCATGATTATTTGAACTATTGCATGAAAACCGGCTATAACCTGTGAAAAGACAATTGAGGTTGATTTTTGTTCTTTCTTGCAGCACACTTCACAATACAACACATAGGCATGTTGAATTTCAGTTTCCCAACATTCACATGTAGTTTTAAAGGTAAACTCGTCGTAATTTTCTCGCAAATCGCATTAACACAAAAAGTAAACAATCATTTGACAGCTAAACTACCACGAAATTCGTCGCATAAAATGGCTGAAATGGCACTTACCTACAATTGTCCCTACGTCACCAAAAAATGTTGTCAGAAAGAGCATACAACTAAATATTGTTGTCTCTTTTAACACATACGATTATCATATTGGAAAGAATGAGATAAAACAATATTTCACATTCTGTATCGTATTTCACTCATATTTGTCTATGTAAATGTATGTATAGAATAACGCGGCATCTCCATGTTTTTTATATCTCAATGCATCACACCTACTTATGGTTCGTATGACACTGACACTGGTTGACAGTTGACTTGACTGTGACAGCACTGACAGGTGAAGGTGACTGTTGCGGTTTACTAGGTTATACATAGTAGGTAGGTTTACCAAAGCAAGTACATAATCAAGAAACAAGCAACGCTAGAGTACTATATTGATTTGTATAATTTATTTTGTGTGTCTTGCTGCATATTCACACAAAAGAAACACAATGGCCACAGAAGAAAACTGGAGAAACCAGACGATCCGCCAGAGCGTGGTCTCAAAGATGTAAGCCAAAATTTCTGTTGTCCTGTTGTTCAATTTTATTGTGTATCAACCCAGTTCAAGGTTGCAGGGATTAATCTTCAATAAAAACAACCTTGAATTGGATTATTGCTATCATGATTGTAAAATTAGCGTTATTTCCTGATGAATGTTACCTGACCAGTAAGTAGCTATAGGGAAAAGTTAATACGAAAATCAAGATTACTGCCACAGTCATATAAAAATTGTGATGATTAGCTATTCAGCACTAATGAAACTAATTACTGTTAGTTAATTCTTGTATGAATACTCCAACTTGACCGTCCTACCTCTTATTATGAATTAGGTACAATCTCTTAAAATCTATTTTATATCCGCTAAAGTTTGGTTGATTGATCTTGCAGTGAGGAAGTGATACAGCGTTCAGGCATGCAAGTAGCACGGAACAGCAGTGAAATGGAGAACCATGTGTTCATGAAGGCCAAGAATCGGGAAGAATATATGAATATGGTTGCCAAGCTTATACTTCATGTGAGAGAGTTGTGTGAGTATTTATACTCATAACTAGCTGTTCCCCGCGGTTTCACCCGCGTGGCCTACAGCTTTATGCATGCAAAGTCTCAGCCCGATCGGTTCAAAATTGACAAAGTTTCATACAAACTTTCATCACCTATTTTATCCCCTTGGGGGTAGAATTAATCAAAATCCTTTCTTAGCGAATGCCTATGTCATAACATCTACCTGCATGCCAAATTTCAGCCCGATCTGTCCAGTGGTTTGGACTATGCATTGATAGATCACTATGTCAGTCAGTCAGCCACCTTTGAGTTATATATATATATTTACATTGTACCAGTGAACTAAAAGATACCATAGGATATTCACATTACGTTATTATTATACACCAGGTCCGCCCTGCGATTTCACCCGCATCTTTCCGTTATCCCAAACATTTTTTCGTGGTAAAAAGTAGCCTTTGTGTTAATTCGGAGTTTAAGCTATATCTGTTCCAAATTTCATCAAAATCGGTTTAGTAGTTATGGTGATACATGGTAACAAACATTCACACACACACAAACTTTCGCGTTTTTAATATTAGTAGGATATATATTACAGGAGATTTCACTATTTTGTCTAGTCTAGCAAATGAACAGGTAAGAGATTTAAAATTATCTAATTAACTTCAATCTATTTCAGCACAAGCAAAACCAAATCAAGGTGCCCCGAACATGCAAGCTCCCAACCAAAACCAAAGCGGTCCAAGTCCTCAAGTCCAATCTCAACAAGGCCAGCCCCAACAAGGTCCCAACAGCCAGCAGGGTTTGGCTCCAGACCCAATCAACGCGCTCCAAAACCTCGCATCTCAAGGATCCCGAAATCAAATGATGAACATGGGGCCTCAAGGGCAGATGCAGCAGCAAGTCATGGGACCAAACCCCGGGATGCAAGGCATGCAGGGTCAGATGGGGCAAGGGTCTATTCAGGTATCCCAAGGGCCCCAAGCGCAGACCGCTACAAATTTGCTGCAGACGTTGAATCAGAGACCTCAAATGAACATGCAGATGCAAAATAAGCTGGGTGGTTCCATGGGAATGGTTGGTGGTCAATCGCAAATGGGAGGTAACATGGGTATGGGTATGGGGAATCCCATGAGCAGTCAGTTGCAGAACCAGCTCTCCGGGCAGAATATGCAGGGTCAGATGATGCCGAATATGTCGATGCAGAACCAGATGCAGGTGCCCATGAGTGGGGGTAACAACATGGGGCAGATGCCGTGCAACCAGGTTGGCATGGGCGGACAGATGCAACCTAATTCTATGCAGGGACAGATGGGAGGGCAAATGGGTGAGTTCAGTCACTTCTGTACATAATCTAAAAACATCTTCTAATCTTAAACATAAGTAGAATTTTGTATTGGATTGTTTAAAAAATTTCACATCACTTGCCAATAACTTCGATAGAAGCATAGTACGAACTGCAGCATAGCTACTGATAATGAGATAAGCAATGTGATGAATTGTCTTGTCCCATGCTAGATTTAGGCCTCTAGATTTAAGTGATGTCAGCTTGCGAATTTGGTTGTGGTCTCGAAGCCTGAGCCTGAGCTTTCGCTTAAGAAAAACATTGTGTTGAAACCACAGCTTGGTGGTAGGGTATTTTCTAGCACTCACCTAACTAGCTAAGATACTACCTACAAGTTAAGAATCTATCGGCGAGCACCTATCAGTGTGTTCCGGACGTTCCGGTAGACCTACTTGAGAGCCAGTTCTTAGTCCTGGCATAGCGTGGAGCCATCTTCGACCATATCGTCGTTGAACATCATGTAACCTGTGGTCAAAACAGTGGGTTATTGAATGTAAATTACTATAAATAAGCGACACTGTACTTAAATGTTTTTCATCTTAGTTTGTTATGTTCAGGAGGTATGTCGAACAACCAAATCGTGGGCATCAACATGCTGCATATGCAGGGCAGAGTGGCGCAGAAGCAGGAGGGCGGCATGATGGGTGGCATGGTGTACGCTGGAGGGAGCCGCGCTCCGCCGCCCAACCAGTTCCTGCGGCAGAGCCCTAGTCCTTCCGCGCCTTCGCCTGGCATGGGCGGGCCTAGCCCCGTGCCTATGGGTTAGTCACCCTGCTTACAATGATCTGTGCATTTCCCATCGCCAGCATTTATCCAAATCATCCCTGATTCCCAAGTCCTATGCGATAGAGGACAGTTTTGGGTTGTTAGCTATATAATTTGCATTGCTCTAAGGTCTGGGGCGTAAAAAATTTAGTTCTTGTTCAATAACATCAATAATGTATTAGTGCTTAGTTAAGATTTGTACTTGTTATCAAAGAATTACCCACAGTTCATCCAACAATTTTGTTTTTAGTAGCAGAATTTAAATGGCGTAAACATGTTCCCCAGGCGTGATGGGTGGCGCGATGCCGTCTCCGATGTCGGGGCTGGGCGGGATGGTGGTTGGCAGCCCGTCGCCGTCCGCGCCGCCGCACATGCAGCATCACGTGGCGCCGCCGCAGCGGTAAGCATGTTAATTACTACGTCATAAAAAAAACTCATTAAATGATAAATGCCTTGTGCATGTTGATGGTGTTACGAAAACAATAACAAATCTTACAAATTAAGTTGCGTAGCTTGAAGTTTCAGACTAGGGGTAATAATAATGACACGTGACGTTATGCATACTCTTTTGTAGCATTGATGCCAAATTAAAAAAAAAATATTAAAATCAAGCTGGCTTCGTATTTCTCGCATTTACTATCAAATCTTTTGAACCCTTCAACAATTTGCCCTTAATATTTTTCCAGTAATATGGTTATGGTGGCCTCCCCTTCTGGTTCCCTCAACACCCCCTTAGGGGGTGGAGGGGTAGCTTCCCCGGGTGGTGAGGAGGTGGCTTACCGGGAGAAGGTCCGTCAGCTGTCGAAGTATATCGAGCCACTACGACGAATGGTGCAGAGAATGGTCAGCGAAGGGGAGAGTAAGCATACCACTTCACTACTTTATCTTTTAATTAACTTTTAACTCGCATTAAGTGCTAACATCAAAGTTAAAAATTCAAAAATTCTTTATTTAATAGGATACATAATATGATCAGTTTAAAACGTCAAACTTAAGACTAGCTAGGCCTGTTCCAATCTCCTTACGACGCGACGGCAAAAGAACAGGCAAGAAACGCCCGGAAGGTAATTTTTGGGCGCGATCACATTTACAATTCTATTCTTATTACTGATTGATTGAATTGGAGCAAGTTCTCGCAGTTAAGTTACGGGCACACGTTGGGATCCTTCCTATAATCTAAATTCATCATCTCGTTACAGATGTGGAGAAACTGACAAAAATGAAGAACCTCTTAGACATCCTATCGAACCCCAATAAGCGTATGCCGCTCGAGACTCTCATGAAATGCGAGGTGGTGCTGGAAAAGTTAGACTTCAAGCGAAGCGAGGGAGGCCTAGGTCTGCCTAGCACCGGAAAGGTAAATAGAGAGGCACGGTTAAAATTCAAATTGAACTCTAAAGCTTCTTTTAAATAACTTAAAATTGCGTGGCACCAATTTTTACTTGTGTCTTTTTGTTGAGTAGTGGACCCGTTGAGGCTTTTTACAAATTTCAGGAAAAAATGCTCTATTGACGTTGCCTGTAAGTCTATTTTTATGTTCCCTTCACGTAGAGAAGATGTGAAATGTGATGGTCAAAAGTGAAAACGCTATTTCAAGATAGGTTTGGTTGTGAGGTCAATACGCGGTTATGCTTGCATTTAAAAATCAGCCTTGTTCTTTCCTTATGAAGTCAAGTTTTGAGTTACATTATGATTTCAGGAGCAAATATTCAACCCTTTGCTAGAGGTTGTGAACAACTGCCTGCAGTCTCCACTCGCGAACCACACACTCAAGCGAACCTTCGGGTCCACGTTGGATGCACTCAACGGGCCTGAGATCAAGTAAGTCTCAACCATTTGGATGGATGACTATTTTGATTGTCTCTGACCAGGGTTATTATTAATTTTGAGTTGTCTGTTTGTTTTTTTTCAGAAATTTACCGCTGCCGCAGAAGAAGCCTAAAGTAGAAGAGTCTGAAATTGAAATTCCAGATGTCCTTCAAGGTGAAATAGCCAGATTGGATTCACGGTTTAAGGTGAGCTATCAGATATTGTAGCGGTTCTATAATTTTTGCTAGAAGAGATTATTTTCTGTGATCAGTGTGTATGGTCGAAAGGATAGTTGGGTATTCGAGGTAGTGCGTCAATGGAATTAGTATTTATATACTTACTTGAATAACAAAACATTAGTTACTGTTAGGTAAACTGGTAATTATGATAAAAGTGATTTTAATTATCAGATTATAGTTTCAGATTAGCTTTTTCGAATTTTCGAACAAAAGAACGAAGAGTCGCAGAGGCGAAGAACGGACGTTCTGTACTTCGTCATCATAATCATAATCAATCAATCGGCCTTTCACGTTCCCACTGCTGGGAGTCTGGCCTTCTCTCAGAAATATAAATAGAGAACGGGTGCTGCTTGTGGGGTCTGGTTTGCCTTGGTTGTGATAACGTAACCCGTTAATATTCTTGTTTACATATCCCAATGTGCACAACCAACTAAGAGAAATTCTAGAAGTATAGCTTATTATAAAATATCGGACTATTTATTATGACAAAAAAGCTTGGGATTGTGGTGAACTTGCTCCAATTCAATCAATTAGTGATAAGAATAAAATTGTCAATGTGATCGCGCCAAAAAAATTACCTGCCGGTTTCTTGCTTGTTCCTTTGCCGGCGTAAGGAGGTTGAAACAGGCGTGGCTAGTTTTAAGTTTGGCGTTTTAAAGTGATCACAGTGTCCTATTGAATAAAGTACTATTGAATTGAATTGCATTGAATGATAAACCGTCGCATTGAGAGGTGTGGTGTGGTATAGCGTATCGGTCGGAGGTGGAGAGCGGACGTTCTGTACTCCGTCATCATCATCATTACCATCAGCCTTTCACGTTCCCACTGCTGGGAGACTAGCCTTCTCCCAGAGAGAGAGTATACTCCGTGCTATATGACAATGGTGGCGCAGGTGTCGCTGGAGAGCATGCAGCTGTCAGGCGGCGGCGGCGGCGGCATCTCGCTAGTGGCTGCGTTAGACGACGCGCGGCTGCCGTGCGTGCCGGCCGTGCACCTGCACGTGCCGCGCGACTACCCGGCCGCCGCGCCCGCGCGCCGCCGCCCCCGCCCGCCGCCCGCCTCGCCCTTCCTGGAGCGGCTGGAGCGCGCCATGGACGCCAGGTGTGCCAGGTGAGTGTACACCTGCACCGCGACAACTAGGGTCGGCAGACTAATATTTTGACTTGGGGGGGGGGGGGGGGGGGGGCGTCCATTAATTACGTGAGGCATTTTTGAGAATTATTCGTCCCCTCCTCCCCCCTTGGTGAAATATCGTAAGATTTTCCTCAACTCCCTCCCCCCCTCCCCTAATCTCACGCGAGATTCTTCTAAGAGTGTTGGATTAATAAGAAAAAGAAAAAACGAAAATATTTTTCCCGCAATTTTACACCGTTTTCTGCGAGAAAAATAATTACGTGATATTTGCCAAGTTCCCAGTCCAGGCGTATCGATGCGCAATCGTCAATCACATCATCAGCCGCCTATATCCACGGCTGGCATAAGTCTCCCTCAAAGTACGATACTGAATTCCAATCCAAGTGTAGCGTGGTGCCATCTTCGACCACATCGTCACTTAACATCAGGTGACTTGTGGTCAAACGCTACCCTGTAAAACTGATCTTGATGTTCATGTAATGTGGATCCAACTGCTTGCCACTGTCCCTATGTTGTTGCTTCATTGATAGAGCACACTACGCTAAGTTTGCCGAGTTGCGGTCTTTACTCAAGAACACGTTTACCCCAAAGGATATCCATTTCAACATGCTGATTCCATAGGCTATATAGGTTACTAGCTGTTCCCCGCGGTTTCACCCGCGTTGGGTACAGCTTTATGCATGCAATGTCTCAGCCCGATCGGTTTAAAATTGACAAAGTTTCATACAAACTTTCATCCCCTATTTTTTCCCCTTGGGGGTAGAATTAATCAAAATCCTTTCTTAGCGGATGCCTACGTCATAACATCTACCTGCATGCCAAATTTCAGCCCGATCCGTACAGTAGTTTGGGCTGTGCGTTGATAGATCACTATGTCAGTCAGTGAGTCACCTTTGAGTTATATATTTTTAGATAAGTGCTGAAATGTTCTCCGCAGGTTACCAAAAAGCTGTTCAGTGGGCCAGCTCCTCGACGCGTGGGAGATGAGCGTGCGGCAGGCCTGCGCGCCCACTCCGGCGCCCTACACGGCTGTCCCAGCGCTGGGGCTCTGAACCAGACTCGTGGTCAGCAGTAGCTAGCTCTACTGTCCCAGAACGTTACTCTCTCGCATCACTTACAACGAAATAATGGCAATAGTAAGTGGCTACAATCATTACTCGATAAGCGATGTAAAGGCGCGTGCGTGCCTCGAAAGTCTGTGTAGAAAAAATCTGTTTTGAACTTTAGGTAGTCATAATAGAGTTTGTTATCCTCTAAATGTGGATTCCTTAGCGAGCTCAAAACAACACCAACTCGTGTTACTTGATAGCACGGATATCACACTTTCGCCAATGTCTTGTACTAATATAGTCCAAAATATATTTGGTTGATGATTGTAAATTCAACCATGAATTTTATACTGAAACAAAGTCGAAGATAAAACTGCAATAAATGCAGAAATTATTACAATATACATGAGCATCAAAATGACAGTTTTATTAAAGTTTCCTATTTCTACCACTAGTGGCGCTAGTGAGTTTATTCAAAAGAATAACAAAATGTTTCTTATTTTATTAATTTATTTATTCTAATACAAGAAAGTGTAGGTTGATAAGAGTCCATCAATAAATGACGTCACCGATAAAGGGGAGACTCAACAAAGTATGACATCGTGTGAAAATGGGAAGACGAGTCTTACGCTTCGTGACGTCACATGTATGAATCTAAAGTATTAAAACTCTAAAATACGGTTTTAACGAAAAACTTAAGACGAAGGCTCCAAAAATCAGGAAATCCGTGTGACGTCATCTATAAATGGCCTCTAATAACAGACTCTTGTCGTCGCATTCTAATCTCCTTGACTAGAAAAGGACAGATATATCGAGCACAATTCTGTTGTAGACTTTCCGTATTTCCTAAACGTGCCCTTCCTAGACGTCGTACCAAATAAGTTAAATTAAGATATTGTAATTGTATTTAATTTTAAGTGTATTTCTAAGCATAAATATTTTATTGGGGATCTTCTAAATGTTTAATACAATGATTTATTTACAGATGTGATAATAATCTGTGATAATTTAAAGAGATATCGAACCTGGATCTCTCCAATCCAGGTGTAGCGTGGCGTCATCTTCGATCACATCGTCACTTAACGTCAGGTGACTCGTGGTCAAATGCTATATCAACAATTTGTAGTGTCATGGACTACTGAGCGAATGGACGTCTTACATATTTTGTTTTATGCAATTTCCACTGTGCGTTTTGGTTGCTAGACGGCCTCTAGTTTTTTTGCGGTTGGATGCAGTGAGATTTGGACCAATAATATTAACTAAGCCTGTAAAATATTATTTGTGCGGCGTCCATTGGCTTTTGTCTGTGTTTATCATGTACTCGTGATTGGAATATTATCGAAATTTATACGTATTATGATTTTATGAAATTATGAACTATTTTTTAATGTAGGTAGATAATTATAAAAAAAAACGTATTATGTTGTGAGTGAACTGCTGGGAGAATCTGTCGCTGTGTCCCGGTCACTTTACTTGAGATCCAGTTTCTAATCCAGGGCGCCACGATAGCCTTAAAAAATACTACCACTATAAAATCTGTGACTGTAAAAAGCCCTATAAAATTGGTTTGCCCAATAATTTAAATTCAACTATATTTGGGAAAACATTGATTTGTGATTGGTCTAAAGATAGGCAAAGGTAGCGCACCTAGCGGGGAAAATTTGCACCTTGCGGATTCAGTGAGTTTTAGCCCAATAAAAATGGTCCTCAATGGATTCTACAGAAGTAAATAATGTTGACATATTAATTATGTATATTTTATTTAGTACCAAGTGATTATATTAATCACAGTAAACATCCATACATAGTTTATACATTCAAGCATGAAGATTTGTATATAAGAGCATTCCATATATTTTAATAAATTGGAAGGAGGTCCCTTTTGATGAATTTAATAATATACATAAAAAAATTGTAATCTGAGTGTTGTAGCGTGGAATTTCAGCAATAATTGTTTGTAATTTTAATATTATACGATCGTGAATTAAAATATTGGTTTCTCTTAAAATACCTAATATCCTCACACTTATATAAATGCTCGTTAGTTTGTCCTTTCACGCTGCATCGGCACAGCGGATGGACGTGCTGACGAAGGCTTAACTAAAATCCCGCAGTTCCTGTGGGAATATCCAAGCGGGTGAATACGCGCAGCGCAGTTAGTAGGTACTTCATAAAGGCATACAACAAAATATTTCCTAACTTTAAACATTGAGGTTGGATTCCTTCGTTAAAAATGGCACTGGTGAAGAAAGAAATAAAACAAATTGTATATTTAACAATATTTATTTGTACACAATAACAACAAACCAAATTTTTCATTAACCTTGCATCGCAGTGCTTGCTTGCTTTATGTATCTTCAGCACCATCTATCGGTTTTTTTAATGGGGAGGAAAAGTAACTTTTTTCACGCTAGGTGGGGTCATGATCGACTGTCATCATCATCTTTTTGCCCTGGTCCCATTTATTTGGGGTCGGCGCAGCATGCATTCTTCTACCACTCTCCCCTATCAGCTGTCATCGCTTCATTCACTCCCCTTTCATTCATATCAACCCTCACACAATCCATCCATCTTTTCTTTGGTCTTCCGTCATGATCGACTGTACCTAACTAAATTATTTCTGCATCGTGATTTGACATCAAATCTGTCAAACTATAGTTTGACAACCACAGCTGTAACGCCTGTATCTTGACACAACGACTCAGAAAACCTCTTAGTGCGGCTCGGCTTCCTCCCTAGAGTGAGAACTGGTAGAGACGCGAGCGTGGCGGGGGGACCCTTGTGCAGTCCCCGTGACGCCGCGTGACCCCGCAGCATGACCAGTGCCGCCCGCCTGGCCAGCCCGAGTGCCCGTGCCCGCAACCTGGGTAACAACAGTAATGTATTTTTTAAAACACTTTTATTAGCTTGACTTGTAACTAACTAACTAACAATGTAATCAAATCTTAGAAGTCAATTTTCACCCACTTCTAATTGTCGTATCGACTTGAAAGTTGCTTTATTATTATTTTATTTAATCAAACTTTTACACTACAAGCTCAAGGCCCGTACTGTAGTCAACACATTTTCATTTTAGATAATTCCGCGTTTAAATATAATTATATTATACCATGTACTAATTAAAATCTAAGAGGTTGTGCACATTGGGATATGGAAACATGAACATTATACGATTAAAACATGCAGAAAAACATTTTAACACACGGAGAAAAAAGACCTTCCGAAATACCGTTTTCCTTCTGAGTCAAAAGGGATGGAATTGTGATATAGAAGGAAAACTAAGGTAAAATAAGGAAAGAATCGGTCTTGGAAGGTAAGACTCGGAAGGAAAGTCAGATTATTTTTCTCAGTGCAATTATTGGTTACGGGATTACAACTAAAACAGACCAGAAAGTAATGTTACAACTTCCTGCTTCCAACGCCGTCAACAACAATAGTTAATTCTCATCGCCATCAGCCTATTACGTTCCCACTGCTGGGACTCTGGCCTTCTTAGAGAGAAATATGTGTGGTAATCTACCACGCTGACCCAGTGCCGGTTGGTAGATGTCGCATGCCCTTGAACGTTGTGGTTCTTACACATGCCGGTTTCCTCACAATGTTTTCCTTTACCGTTATGAGCGATCGCAAATACGCACATAGCTTATTAAGTCATAGGTGCGGGGCCGAGAGGATTTGAACTAAGTACACCGAGTTCGAATCCTCTCAATAGTTCATTTTATTAGTAGATATGTTAATATGATTTGTCACCTGAAGCTGTTCTAGGGCTGTTTCAGGAACATTCGTGGAAGAAACTTTGCAGGTCATTTCGAGTAGGTATCTTTTTTTGTAAATTTAATTTTATTCGCCTCGATGTGTCTAATCTGATGAGAAGAGCTGAAGACCGGACTCAGTGGCGTAACTTGAAAGAGGCCTAAATCCAGCAGTAGGCTGATAATAATAATAATACGATACCAACCCTTATAACCCCCCGGCATGGTAGCACCACAGCCGCAAGTGGCGTCCCGTTTTCCTCCCGAGGAACAGAACGCGCAGCAGTGGAACTGACCCGAGTGACTCTTGGCTATCCTGGCGCAGCACGGGAATGGACTGCCCTGGAGTAAAGAAAAAGTCGATATGTTTGCACCATCATCTTCATAAGTGAAAAAAGATAAGCTGCTAATTAGTTTGGCTTGGAACAACAATGAAACTGAAAGTCCCTAGAAAATTCGTGCCATTGTCGTGGAGGAGTTCTTCAGTAAGTTTGTTTTAACCTTACATTTGACCTTACGAAGTAGCTCTGATTACCTACTCATTGTTTCTTGGCAGGCTAGGTTAGGGTTGGTTGGTTTTATAGACTAGCTGTGCCTGGCGCTTTCACACTTTATCGTGATAAGAAGTATCCTATATAGTTCTACAGGGTTTGAACTATCTCCACTCCAAATTAAATTAATATGTTTCGCAGTTTTTGTGTGAAAGAGTAACACACATCCATCCATCCATCCTTACAAACTTTCACATTTATCAGCAGATTAGCCTCTAGAGCTCTAGGCTCTGATTATGATGTTATAGTTTATAGGTACCTTCTACCCCCAATATTCATACATACTGTCAATATCACCTCAACAACACGGAGTCCAGCCATCGACAAAAGCACAACCACACAAATGTGTACCAATGTGTGAAGTTTAGAGGTGCTAAGAAAAATTGGAAGGTTACGATGTTCAGCAACTATCTATTGCCCTTGACCGTAACTACCAGAGGCTTACCTACTACACAGAAAGTGACGTCATTTCTGTTATACCATTTACCTTTATAGGCTTGTTGTTCAGCGTGACAGCGAAGAGGTAAGCCCCAGGAGTTGGTGGTGTGAAGGTGATGGAGTACGTGCCATCCGCGCGGTCTGTGACGCCGGCGGTCGCGGGGCGAGCGCTCGAGTCGCGCCGTCGGATGTAACCGGCCACCTAACAGGGAACGCCAAAAGGTCAGTAGTTCTATTGATCTTCCTGGTTTAATTTTTGTATTGACCATTGCTCCAAAACGGGCATTGCGGGCACAAGACTGCTAGGCTAAAGTGGGAGTGGACGGGATACGTAAACCGGATGCACCCGGATCGCTGAGCAGGGATCGTGATGCAGGGGCTAACAAAAGATGGGCAAAGTCGCTGAGACAAGCCTCGAAAAGGATGACATGATGATATTTACATATTTCAAGAGGGGTGATCTGAGGTTACGTGGGATCGAGATCTCTGGAAGGAAATGGGAGAGACCTTTGCCCAACAGTATAAGCTTAAAAACTGACCCTTGGCTATTTATTCCATTAAAGATTTTCGTAGGGGAGAGGCGTACAAAATGACATAGGTGGACAAAACGATACACCGGGGTACCTGTTCTCCGCCACACCAGATGCGTTCGCCGCTGCTGTCTCGCAGTTCCAAGATTGTCTCCTGCGGAGTGTCTACCCTGAGGTCTTGGAAGCCTGAAAAAGAGATAAACAACTTTTCAGCGATAGATTTGGTAGTCTCTTTTTTGCTGTAAGAACAGTCAGCATAAAATTGTAGGTAGCTAAATATGTAAATCACTACTACTCAAGTAAAATATGTACACTGGTAGTCAAGTGAGGTATCCAAGTTCATTCAGGGCCGAGACAAGAGTAAGATTCTGGAGAGAAGATCAAATGTAACAACCAGGGTTCTACCAATTCCTGTCGCCTATTGACTTACAGTTAGGGTGTTTAGTCATTTAGTCTATTTTTCTCAGTACAAAGTTTGCTGAAGGGTAGAAGATGCTAAGGTCGGTAATGTCACACATAATAGTGATTCTACCTTCGGTTTGGAGTACACAAGTGGCCGGGTCCGGTGCCTGGGTCAGCAGCCTTCCAAACAGCGTGGAGTCCTGCGAGGCTGGTGCTCTTGGCGCGAACCGAAGCTCGAGCTTCGGGACTTCGCCCACTGGAGACTCCGTCACTTCCTCTAGTCGACGGAGAACTGGCCCGCTTAGGGACAACACCTCGGCTTCTTTGCCTTGACTCAGTAGCTGGAAAGGCATATCAATATAAAGTACTACATAGTACTTACCTATACTTAAATGGAACATTATCGGGCCTGTTTTCGCTAGCTACGTTGACAGTGTATTTTCGTACTACTCGTGGCAGGCTGATCTGGTCAATCGTTTCAGATACTTATAAACAGCACGGCGATCACTTGGATGGGTGATGGCATTTTCAACTTAGCAGTCGGTCCCGACTAAATTGATAACTCCGTCACGAGAGTTGACCACTAGCATACGAAAGAAGAAGTGCTCTTTGGTCCTTCGAGCCGGGCAACCTCAGTCAGGACCAAAAATGTACCTACGCATGCACTAGATAATTCACCCATATAACCTTCTTCCTTCCTATTTATTCTAGTTACCTCGTCAGCAAACTGCACAGCTTCCTTAGCATGTTGTGCCCTGTCTTCTAACTGCTTATGCGTTTCTTCGACGCGCTGCCGCTGCCGCTCTCTCGCCCGCGCCGCCGCAATGCAAAGCGCTCTGCCGTGCGCTTCCACTGCGCGGCGGTACTGTTCCGCCCAGGTTTGGATCTCGGCTTCTACACAGGCTGCTTGAGACTGGAATAAGAGAAATGTTTTAGTATAGGTTTGTAGGATAACTATACTTTTAGCGAGTGTGAACTACTGTAGACTGTGAAATAACAGGATTTGTTTACTATTTGAAGGACTGGTAATTGGAGCTGCGCGAGAATAATCCGTGTATTTGCTCATCTAAGGTCTAAGAGAAATAAAGATCAGATCAGGTAAGAGTTCTCGTAGAGTTATGTTTCGTCCCTCAAAACAGCAACCAGCAGGTACCCGACTAGAGAGAAGATTCATCAACAACATCAACGGCCTGAACCGTACTGTCCTTTCAATCTCGAGGCAGTTGAAATCACGTTCTGCTTGCAACTTTGCTATGCTCTTTTCTTATTCTTTGTGGGATATTTGTAAAACGTTTTGTGGGTAGACCTAATAAAATCAGTTGTGTTGCCGACTCGGTGTTTTCATTACGTGCGCGCTCCCGAAATTCCCTAATATCCTACTGGCGACGAGTAAAATACGTAAAAACAAGTGAATTTAGTGATTAGAGTGTCAAATAACAAAATGCCAATCGGAAAAATAGAACAGTTCGACCTTTCTAGTAAAAAATGGTGTGCATATATACGACGCGTGGAACAGTTCATGACATTAAATGGAATCAAAGCGGAATTACAAGTTGCTACTTTAGTTACTTTAGTCGGAGAGGCCACATATGACTTGATGTGTGACTTGTGCGCACCACAAAACCCTGAGGATAAAACCTTCAAAGATTTAGTAAAGGTAGTCGGCGACCATCTCGAACCAAAACGTTCCGAAATTGCAGAACGGCATATGTTCCGACTTAGACGTCAAAATGGCGGTGAAAGTTTGAGTGATTATTTACAAGTGCTAAAACATTTGGCCAGTACATGCAATTTTCGGAGTAGTTTAGAGGAGAACCTACGAGATCAATTTGTGTCGGGATTAACGAACGACGAAATGCGATCGCGACTGTTCGCTGAACCGGCATTAACATATAAGAGGGCAATCGAACTGGCGTTTGCACTGGAGGCAGCAGAGCGACATGCACAGACGAGTAGTTCCGGCGGCACCACCGCGGCAGGCGCGGAGCCGCTCCACCGGGTGGCGGCGAGTGCGAGGCCGCGCGCGCAGCCAGCTGCCGGCGCGGCGCCGGCCGGCCCGTCCGGGGCGGCGCGCGCGCAGCAGTGCTGGCGGTGCGGCAGGGGGCATCAGGCACACGTGTGTCGCTTCAAGAATTACTCGTGTGACGCGTGTGGGCAAAAAGGCCATCTCAAAGTTATGTGCAAGCGGAGTGCGAATACGAATCAAGGCGGAGAGCGATCGCGTACGGGTCAGTTTAGAGGTCAAAATTATTTGGAAAGTGATAGCGGTTCCGAGTGTGATATGTTTAATCTTAAGGTAAAAAATGCTGATGACAAGCCGTATCACGTTCAGGCGGTCGTGAATGGACAGGTGATCACATTTGAACTGGACACTGGAAGTAAGTTGGCAGCTATTAGCTTAGATTTTTATAAACAGATGTTTCAAGGAGTTCCTATTGTAGAAAACAATGTTTGTTTACGTTCTTATACGGGCACATTGATTGAAGCGCTCGGTTATATAATCGTAGATGTAAGGATGAGGGCACACGCAGCAAGAAATTTAAAATTGTTTATTATTAAAAACGGCGGTCCACCATTGATGGGTCGGTCTTGGTTACGTCATTTAAAAATTGATAACATTCAGATAAATGAAATGTTGTATAATTTATCGACTAATTGTAATCTAATGGACGAGTTAAAACGCGAATTTCCCACTGTGTTTGCCCCGGGCTTGGGCACTTGCACTAAAAAACTCTCACTGCGATTGAGGGATCAGACACCTGTGTTTGTTAAAGCCCGACCGATACCGTTAGCGTTACGTAAACCAGTTGAATTAGAGTTAGAGCGGCTCGAGGCAGAGGGTACCATTGAGAAGGTAGAATATTCAGACTACGGAACACCAATAGTGCCGGTTATCAAAAAGTCAGGTGATATTCGCATATGCGGCGACTACAAGGTTACAGTCAACCCTAAGTTGATTCGCGAGCCGTACCCCATGCCTCGAATTGAAGAGTTGTTCGCTGCCCTGAGTGGGGGCGAAAAATACTCGAAAATTGACCTCACGCATGCTTACGCGCAATTATTGTTAGAGGAAGGCTCGCAGGCATGTACCGCGATCACTACTCATGTAGGTACATTCGTGTATAAGCGAACGCCATTTGGGCTATCTTGCGTGCCCGAAAAATTTCAAAAATTTATGGAGGAGACGCTGAAGGGCCTCCCCGTAGTGGTGTATATCGATGACCTTGCCGTGACCGGGAAAACACACACAGAACATGTAGCTAACTTAAAAGCCGTATTTAATCGCTTGCGTGAGGTCGGTTTGAGGGTCAAGTTGGAAAAATGTTCCTTTATGCAAGATAGCATCACATATGTCGGGTTCATTATTGATAAACATGGCTTGCATCCGGACCAGAGCAAGGTGTCAGCAATAGTTGATGCACCGGCACCTAGTGACGTCACGCAACTTCGGTCTTTTTTGGGGCTAGTCAATTATTATGCGAAGTTTATACCGCGGCTCAGCACTTTGTTGCACCCGCTACACCAACTATTGCGCAAGCAGGTTGCTTGGGTCTGGTCATCGGAATGCACAGAGGCGTTCAATGATGTTAAAAGAGCAATTTTAAGTAGTAAAGTGTTGGTACATTATAACCCTGAACTACCGCTGGTGTTAGCCGTGGACAGTAGCTCGTACGGCATCGGCAGTGTGCTATCGCACCGAATGGAAAACGGCGACGAACGGCCCATTTGTTTCGCGTCGCGATCTCTCACGGCAGCCGAGCGAGCGTACAGTCAGCTCGACAAAGAAGCGCTTGCAATTATCGCTGGAGTTACGAAGCATCATCAATATTTGTACGGGCGACACTTTATTATTAAAACGGATCATAAACCGTTGACGTTTATTTTTGGCCCTAAATTTGGGTTACCACAAACTGCCGCGAGTAGACTGCAAAGATATGCCACAAGGTTGGCATCTTACGACTTTGATATCGAGTTCGTCAAATCAAAAGATAATGGGAATGTAGACGCACTGTCTCGCCTGCCGCTGCCGTATGAGAGACGTTGTGATGAGCGGGAGTCGGTGTCGTACGTACATTATGTGGAAGAGTCGTTTCCAGTAAGTGCCAAGGAGGTAGCATCATGGACGCAGAAAGACGGTGTTTTGAGCAAAATAGTCACTTATATTAACAACGGCTGGCCAAATAAAATTACTGATGACGCGGAGAAACCTTACTTTTTTCGAAAAGACCAGTTAAATATTGATAGCGGTTGTATTTTGTACAATCATCGTGTAGTAATCCCGGAATCGCTTCGAAAGCAAATATTGAGCGAATTACACGAGGGCCACTTAGGTATCGTTAAGATGAAAAGTACCGCGAGAAGTTACGTTTATTGGCCTAATCTAGACACGGAGATAGAACGTATAGGTAGGGAGTGTACATCGTGTCAACAACAACGCGACGCGCCACCGCGCTCGCTGTTGCACCCGTGGCCGTTCCCCGCGCGCCCCTGGCAACGCGTTCATATCGATTTTGCTGAGTTTCAGGGTAGGCACTATTTAGTATCCGTAGATGCTCATAGTAAATGGATAGAAGTGCAAAAGATGAATGGAACGACTGCTAGCGCGACTATACTGAAGCTACGCGAACTGTTCGCTAGGTTCGGGCTACCATCTCAGATCGTCAGTGACGGCGGCCCACCGTTCGGTTCCGCGAGTTTCGCAGAGTTTCTGTCTAAAAATTTTATAACTCATACTATCACGAGCCCGTATAGACCGGCAGGGAACGGCGCGGCTGAAAACGCGGTCAAGTCCGTTAAGCGCGCGATGAAAAAGGCCGCACAGGACGGAGTCGACATCGAAACGGCGGTATATAAATTTCTACTCCAGTACCGCAACTGCGAGCACGCCACCACCGGGGTAGCCCCGGCCGCGGCGATGCTCGGGCGGCGAGTGCGCACGCGGCTGGACGTGGTGCGGCCGAGCGCGGCGCACCAGCAGCGCTGCGAGGCCGCCGGCGACCGCGCCGCGCGCCTGCGCCCCGGCGCCGAGCGCAGCCAAGCGCCCGGGGACCACGTGCTGGCGCGCGACTACCGCCCGCGCACCGACAAGTGGGCGCCGGCCGTGGTCACGGCGCGGGACGCCCCGCTCACATATCGGGTCACAGGTGCGGACGGTAAAGAATGGAAAAGGCACATTGATCAGCTGTTACCCGTCCGCAAATCGTTAACCAAATTACGTCACTCTATAGGTATAGGTAACGATCATGACAACGTATTAAATAAGCCCGAGGTTTTTGAGGACGCATTAGACGAGGAGCCCGTCACTCCAAAATCGACGTCATCTGTATCCAACGAGGATCCTTCCGACTGCACTTACCATCCTGATAAAGACGAAAATCCGACTCCTGTTCAAAAGTCTCGACCAGCGAGACCCATACGTACATGTGTTTTGAAAAAGAAAAATCAAAATTAAATATGAATTAGGTATAAGTTTATTTTGTATATCCTATTTTTTTTACTTTATCCTTAGTTACTAAGTTTTTTTTTTTATTTCTATTTTTTTTTCCTTTTTCCTTGTATTTTGTTGAAAGTATTTTTTGTTTTCTTTTTGTAAGGGGGGGCGTGTGGGATATTTGTAAAACGTTTTGTGGGTAGACCTAATAAAATCAGTTGTGTTGCCGACTCGGTGTTTTCATTACGTGCGCGCTCCCGAAATTCCCTAATATCCTACTTAATGATAAAAAAAAAAAAATCTCTAAATCTATCTTAATGATAGGTTTGTGCCTTGCAGGACATACATTATTATGCGAGACATCATTGTTGTCCTTGTTTTAGATGTAGACTTAACGCGATTTAAATTCACCCCTCTCGCGCCTCCTGTATCAGAGGATACTAGGAGAGTAGGAAGGTAGGTGCCTACAGTACTCACGTCGATCTCGTATGCCTGCGCGTGCAGCGCGCGCGTGGCGCTGGCGGCGTGCGCGGGCACGTGTCCGGCGCGCGCGCACGCGTCCCGCAGCACGCGGCCGCGCTCCGCCGCCGCGCGCGCCGCGCTGCCCACGGCGTGCCCGGCGTGCGAGATGACACAGCACTCGCGGCACACCACCTGCAGATGTTCCCTTTTAACTGCACAGGGCCTAGGCCAGCGATGGCGAACCATTGGCACGCGTGCCATTGATGGCATGTGACAAAATATATCCGGACGATTTTTTTTTTTGGAAACGTTTTATTTTATCCCTTTGTTGACATTTAAAATCATAGTAACAGAGCTTATTATGCTGTATATAGGCTATTTAGTGCTGGAACAGCAACAGATATTTTGCTGCGAATAACGAATTTAGTTTCAGTTTTTGATGATACAAGATTCAGAAGATTCAGATTCGAGTGCTGATGCTAAAAATAAAAAGTGTGATCGTACCTATTACAAACTAACTTTGTGACTGAACTGCGGTAGCGGTAGCGTGGTATTCTATGTCCTACCCCAGAATTCAATCTATCTTCATACCGTTTTTAATCAAGATCTATTATTCAGTGGTTTAGACGTGAAAAGTCAACAGACAGAAAGTCACTACCTCATTTACAACATAAGTACCTGCTGACACGAGGAGCAGTAGACGCTGAGCTCAGCCCGAGGATGCTGGCTGCAGAACCTTACGGGCACGGGGTCGATGGTCTGCAGGGAGTGCCGTGCCGTCGCCTTCTGCCGACCGTGCGCCTCCCCGCACGACGAGCAAATGCTCACCAGGCATTGATTACAGCGGGTTTCGGCCTGCGAGTCAAAATCATTTAATAAATTAATGTCATCCATGCTGGTTTTAGCTGCAGCGACAGCTTCTGCAACTTAGTCCCGAGAGGAGCTTCGATGCTGTGCTCTTATATGACTAATATAGCCAATGTTGGGGGTATATGTAGGCGCGCAAATCACGCAAGTAAAGGTATTTAATTCAAAGGACCAAGTAAAGAAAAACATCGTGAAGAAACTGGCATAGGTATTGTGTATCCAATAAATAGAAAATTAAAGGAAATGTCAATTGCCATCTCATGTATGGCCCCACGCCACGCTTACCTTCTTAGCCTTGTAGATACCTAATGGTCCAGACTTCTTTGAAAATAAGCCAGACTCAGCGTTATCATTTAGATTCATTCGGATCCTCGAACATGATTCTTCATGATTATAAAGACATTTTAGGGCTCTGTTTAGATTTGATGGCATACCATTACCTACCAGACCTACCCACTAAGCTTTAAATATTTATAACAAGAGATAGCCTATCTAGTATCTACTGCTTCGATTGATTCTCCCCACATTGGAAAACGTAAAAGCAATTCATTCACAAAATTCCTAAGAAACAAATGACACCCACAAAGCGTTATGCTCCATCATCCCTGATCCCATTAGCAACGATGCAAGGGCGTCCCCAGTGAACGGGCCAGAGGGGGTAAGGTGATAGATGGAGGTGAAGCAGGCTAAACAGGCGTTAGGCTATGGTGTAGGCCTTCGGGCGGTCTGACAAATCCTACATTACATAGGTAATTGGCCTCAGCTGTCCAATTGGTTACAAATAAACGTTTAAAAATATAAAACAAATCTACTAGGCATTGTTTTAACTATAGAACTATATTTATGTTTCTTGCGAATTTTTCGCTTCTAATGAATCATATTCTCTCTCAGAGAAAAGCCATGTGTCCCAGCAGTGGGAACGTAAATGGCTGTTGTTGATGATGATGAATGAATCATGTTTGTATTCGACATGCACACGCATAGACGTTCTTTTTAGATCACATCGCGCGGGAATGACTTGGCATTTGAGTAAGCGAGCGTCTCGGGAGGGGGGGGCAGTTGCCCCCACCTGGTCCCCCTTGGCGACGCCCTTGCAATGATGCCATGGGATTCCAGTTCCTAGCCTCCAGTGAGACCCGAAATACAACACAAAGATTTGGAAGCAACACATTAAATGTACCGTCACGAACTGAACGGTAATTTGTTGAAATCGTACGTGTTTGTAAAGCGAATTGTAATGGATGAGTGGATCTACACGTGTGGCGGCTTGGGGAGCTTAAAATAAGCTGTGACACTGTAACAATCGCTTACGTAAAGTATAGTTTTGATTGTTTTGGTTACGTCTAGGGTAGCGTTAGAATACCACAATGACTGAAGACAAAGGGCTTCAAACAGTGCGTCTTACCTGTCATGACATACTGAGCCGAGTCATGGACACTCACGGCACGACTAGTCCACCGATTTAAGGTTGCTCAGCGCGCTATTGAAAGGGCTATGCTTGGGGTTTCACTGAGGGATCGAATCAGAAATGAGGTGATCCGTCAGAGAACTAAGGTCACCGACATAGCTCAGAGAATTGGCAAGCTGAAGTGGCAGTGGGCTGGTTATATAAGCCGCAGAAGCGACAACCGTTGGGGTAGACGCTTTCTCGAGTGGAGACCGCGACTTGGCAAACGTAGTGTAGGACGTCCTGCAACCAGGCGGAGTGACGATTTGCGCCGAGTGGCTGGCAGTAGTTGGATGAGAAGAGCCGAAGACCGGGCTCAGTGGCGTACACACACTTCATTGGTTAGTGGTAAATTAGTTTAAAGCTAAAATTACCTTATTATCACTGCTGCAAAGATCACACAGCACGTTCACACTCTCCCCCTGCGTAGCTGCCATCTTCCGTAGCAGCACATAGTTGAGGGGCAGGGCCGATATACCCCCCAGGGGCAAGGGCGTCTCGTGCCCGCATGTGGGGCAGAGGACGAATTGAACGTGTTTGCCCGATATCTAGAAAGGATTTTTAAGAAAAGATTTTATCTGCGGGTTACTTTTGTTTTAAAAATAATAAATTACTTATTTAAACTTTATTTTCTTTTCTATTAACCATTAAGTGAGACTGCGGTCAAATGCTGACCTAATGCTAATAAAAATACTAAGGTACTATTACAATGAAGGCTCTATCTATATTTATAATTAGTTCGTTAGTTACAAGTGAAGCTAATAAAAAAATTACCGACTGGCTTTTCTTGCCTATTCTTTTGCCGGTGTCAGGTCGTTTAAAAGGGGTTAGCTAATTAGCTCTACGTTTGACGTTTTAAAGTGATCACATGTCGTATCCTATTAAATTGATTTCTAGCACATCTTTATAGTCGATCTTACCTTCCTGGTCAAAATGCCGTACTTCCGTGGCTTCGGGTCCCAGCTACCATCAGAGCCGGAGTGCCTGAGGTCGCTCTCGTACCCGGAACCAGCTGATCCCCCGCCTGACCCTGACCTCGAGTCTCCAGGATCTAGCTGGATTGATCCTGGAACACATAGTGTCAATGCTATATTGAGATAAATACTTGCATTTTTAGCTTCTTTGTCCTGACAAAATTAGTGCTAATCAAAGAACTAAAACATGTATTACTTTCACCCGCGTCTGCCCGTTATCCCGCAAGAACCATTTTCCGGGATGTAAAGTAGTCTGTGTGTTAATCCATGGTATAGGCTACCTCCATTCCAAATTTCACTCAAATCCATTCAGCAGTTTTTGCGTGAAAGAGTAACAAACATCCATATACTTAGGTTCACGTTTATAATATTAGTAGGATCACTATGTTAAGTTTGCGAGTTTAAATGTATGGCTGGACCAATTTTGATTTGACTTTCATTCGCATATAGATAATGTTATAAGGAGTATCTTAGGCTTATTTTATTTTAGAAATTTGAACCCTGGGGAAGATCATAGGATACTTTCTATCACGCTAAACTGTACTTAGTTCGAGCGGGTGTAACCGCGGAACACAGCTATTCTGTATTAAATCGCATCATAAGTAAACAAGGTGTTTTTTAATGAGTTAAGTATCAAAAGTAGGCTTCTGTATCTAATTGAAGAGACATTGGAAAGTATTTTCTTTCTACGCTTCGCTCTCACAAATTTATGACCGGAGCAGAGACGTGACAAATTGTAGAATTGAGTCAACGCGCAACGTTGCCTTGGCAATGAAATTATTTTTGCTTACGGAAGAAACGAGTCACGCTGCAGAAAATAGTAACCGGTATCGAGGTAATAGGTAAATGTAGTGCTGATTGACAGGCGTACTAGGCATATAGGTAGCTGTTTCTATGTTCTTGAAGATGAGTCATGAGTCATGACCTCATGACTCATGTGTGCACCACACTTCAGATTTTTATTAATATTACAAATGCGTAAGTTTGTGAGTGAGTGCGTATGTTATAATTCTTCGCGCTGAAACTGCTCTACTGATTTGAGTGAAATTTACTTATTTTTATATATACTTATTTTTTTTTTTTGAATTTTTTGAAAATTTCCCATCCCGGAAAAGGTTCCGTGGTAGTATAACGGGGCGTAACTAAAGCTATATCTACACATCAAAATTCCTGTTTGCGTGTGTTTTAAATTCTTCCTTTCCTAAACGGCTCGACCGATTTTATGAAATTGGGTATGGAGATAGTTTGGACCCTGGAGAAGGACATTTTAACGCAATAATACTAGCGATGGGCGTTTTCGGATATTTAGGACATCGATGCGCACCGGCATCGGAGATCCGGCATCCGATGCCCGCATCGTTATTTGGCATCGTAACAAAGTGTTGAGTTGCGTAGAGATGTGACTAGGAGATAAAAAAATCGATTAATAAATAATCGATTTATATCTCTTTAAACAAAATCGATTTGTAAAAAATCGATTATTTAAATAAAAAATAATCGATTTTATTCAATATTTTTTTCCCAACTATTCGAAAAGTTAAATTTTTTTGTACATTGTAATAAAATTACCTAAAGTAAAAAAAAATCGATTTAATTTTAGAGAGTAAGTAAAAAATCGATTTTTCAAATTTAGATAATCGATTATTAAAAATCGATTAAAAGAAAAAAATAATCGATTAATATAAAAATCGATTATTTTCCACATCCCTAGAGTTGCGTAGATCAAGATATTATGATAATAGAAACTGGTGCGAGCGTGAGCGATAAGATTGTGTGATAGAATCAAGAATAATAATTTCAGATTGTTAAAAAAGTTTTTATCATCCCACAATAAATATTATGGTAAAAATGTATAAAACGGGAAATAATTACTACATTCGGCCTTGTGATAAGTAACGTCACGCCATCTATATAGATTTTTAGGTTTCAAAACTTTTAATCGAGAGTAAGAAAAATATAAATTCCGCTATACATAGTAGTTACATATAAATACAATAGATGGCGTTGAAAGATACTATGCGGTTATGACCGAATACGACCGAGACCACGATATCGATGAGGCCCGAATGCCCGATGCCGATGCGGCATCGGCATCGGCATCGAAACGACGCGCCGTTTCGTTGCTGATGCCGTGCGGCGATGCCGATGCCGATGTGTGCCGATGCCGAGCAACGCACGAGACGTTTCGATGCGCATCCGTTTTTCGCTGCCTAAGGAATCGGATGCCGGCATCGGGTACTGGCATCGTTATTTGGCATCGTTTTTTAGAAAACGGCCACCGCTAAATAATACCCTTTCTATTATTATCTCATTAATTTCTCATTGCATGATATTATTTTCCTAAATCTAGGAAATATAATATTTGTACACCAGAAACTGTAGAATATTTGAAACACTGTACAATATACTGACAAATAAATAATTTTAATATTAATTTAATAAACTGTAATTAACACAGGTAAAACCGCGGGGAACAGCTGGTTACACAAAACATGTTACTCGATGAATCGTGCCAATAAAACGAGAGTTCATTGAATTAACGGCGCGGCGGCGGCCTGAAAACTAAATCATAACAATGCGATATGAACCAGAACCTGTCAGGGAATAATCAACTGACAGCATGTTTACGTTATCATCATCACTCGGCGAATCTTTCATGTGAAGTTGTGTGGTAACTGGTACTGCTGACATGTGCTACCTTTTACTTCTGCATGGTAGGTTGATAGATGATACAACTCTAGCTAACCACCATAATATAGCGCCATCACTTCAGTGGTAGTGACTTCAGCTTGCGATCCGTAGAACGTGGGTTATAGCTTAACTTGTAAGTAACTGAAATAACAATGTAATACAATCTTAGACGCCAATTTTAACCTACTTCTGATTTGATTCGTTTTGACGAGTCCAATAGCTGAGCTTGATATGACTAATAAGTAAAAAATTAAAGGTAGGTCCTAGGCAGTCGGATACAAACAAACTAAACATTCTATTCCAACATTTGTTCTATTACGCATTAGTGAAAGTGAAATAGTTTTTTTTATTTACGCATTTGTCTTCCGCCCAGGGTGGCTTGTCTATTTACAGACGCATTACCAAGATCCGGTGTTTGAGTTCGCATCAATGGGGCTCCGAATGTGTTTGTGCATTATTTGTAATAGATAGATGTTTGTTTACGAAACCATTATAGATCTGTGGTTTGAGTGACGTGTTTCGGTTATGAGCTACCGGTGTTACAAAACGGCAAGCACTCGTTTTCACTTTGTCGGATGAAGACTGATACAAACTACTATGGTAGGTACTATGGTGGGTCTGAATTTTTTACGGAAGATAGAGCGTGGAAGGAATCTAGTTGAACGTTTGATATTATGAATAGGAGTGGTTCCATTCCGGTACCTAATGATAAGTTTTATATAATTCAGGTAGATGCACACCACCACCTGCACCAATGTGTAAAGATCACCTACATGGTGAACCTTGTTTTTTTTCCACCTATAGAACTACAGGCTCCTGTATTAGGTAGTACCAATATATCCGTCTCTATTCCCTATCCCTATATGAAGGTTAATAGACTCATATTATGTAAAGCCTCACAAGTGAAAACTTGATAATTCAGTCAATCAATCAATCATTTATTTGCAAGAATACATAATACATAACAGTAGTTATAGACTGGTACTTTTGTAACCTCGATCGAGAATTAACTAAGTAAAATACGAGTATCTTCTTACATGGGTGTGATCACAAGTCACCTGACGATAAGTGACAATGTGGTCGAAAGTTGGACTGAGCTACACCTTGAGTGGCAACTGGCTCATAAGTTGGGCTTCTGGACCACACCGATAGGTGCTTGGTAACAGATTCTTACTTATTAATGTACCTAACTTTTTTTTACTACTTACAGGGTAGCGTTTGATCACACGTCACCTGATATTACCTAAGTGACGATGCGGTCGAAGATGGTGCCACGCTACACCTGGATTGGGAACTGGCTCTCAAGTGGGGCTGCCGGAACACACCGATAGTAGGTGCTTGGCGACAGATACCTACTCACTTAGTTTGGAGCGTTTGGCACTTTTTACGTCTCTCTTTAAAGTTAAGTTCATTTAGGCCTGCATAGAAGGTAGGTGCAGTGGTGGATTTAGCAGCAGGCTGAGTAGGCTGGACCCTAGGGCGGCAGATTTTAGGGGCGGCAAATTTAGTGTCAATTAAAAAAAAATGTTTTAATGATATTAAAAGAGTCGTATATATGTATTTAAATATTATTATGTGCACACAAACTATTAAACATTGTTCACCATTTTTCTTTAATTTTTATCTGATGCTTAAAAAAATGACACATTTAAAAAGGAAAGGCAGAGGCCGTAGAGGTTATAGAGGTTGGTAGGGGCGGCAAAATTTGAATACCTAGCCTACTGGCGGCAAATGTGTAAATCCGCCACTGGGTGCCCTCCTAAGTAGCATGAAACAACACGCGGGGATTAGGTAAGGTAGCTAGGTCATCGGGAAAGTCCGCCACGAACGTTTGTCAGGCTTCATCGTCTATAGTCGTCTATTACTTATGTACCTCATGCTGCTACGCCGTGTGACCTATTGAGTTTAAAATGGGTTACTTTATATACTTACGTATTATACTAACTGTTTCTCGCAGTTTCACTCTCGTGAGCTACAGTTTATCGCGTTAAATTATCCTATGTTCTTCCCCAGGAAAGAAAGTGATGAATATGAATGTTGATGGAGGATAGGGAGAGGAAAACCAATGATGGATGGTTTGTGTAAGGATCGATATGATGGAAAGAGGGGTGAATGAAACGATGAAGGCTGATAAAGGAGAGAGAAAGAAAAGTTGGAGGCTAGGGTAGGAAGAAGAAGTTCTTCCTCAGGATCTAAACTATGACCAGTGTAGGTGTGAAAAGATAACAAATAGGCAGGGGGCCAAGAGTTACTTTCACATTAATTATAATAATCTTAGTATGGACTAGCTGTTCCCACGGGTTCACCCCGTGGACTAGGTACAATTTTTCCCGATGAAAAGTATTAGATATAATTTTCCAGAGTCAATTTCAATTTCAATTAGAGAGAGAGAGAGTTACTTTCGAATTCATAATATTAAAGTGATACTGTATAAATCTCTCTAGAGCTGTCCCAAGATATCAAATCATAAAACGTCTTACATCGCGTGAGAAACCCTCCATCAAGTCCGTCCCGGTCAGTGCCATTGTATCGGGCTATTAACGTCCCATTAAATGCCTTGATAGCCTCTCCAGATGCACTCCTGGTTACACCACTTCGATACGCCATAAAACCTTGTTTTATTAACTTTAAGCATTGACCAGCGTAAAGTGAACCGCTGAAACTTTTCAATCTCCACCTTTTATAATGGGTTTTCGATTGCCACAGACCGAGATTTAAATGGTCGGTTGTTTTGGAAAATTAATGATTTGTTTTTTAACAGCCAGCTGCATTTAGATTAATGATGTGGTCTTTTCTTCAAAAGTGTATTATAGAACTTTCTGCAGGTCGTAAATCGGCCATTGTTTTCTTTATTATCTGGGTTATAAACATATTGTAATAGCTACTGTTTTCTACACGAATTTTCTTGAATGTTTAGGTAAGTACATAAATTATACCTTTGTACATATTTTTAATGATTAATTACTTAATTAAAGCCCTAATTTTGGGTCACGTCCTAATCTATGAGTTATTTCTAGGGATATAACGGAAAGATCACAGATACCTTGAGTATAGGTTAAAAAACAATAGACTGATGATGGTGAACGCAGACATAAAATAGTGTATCAATAGATATATGCGTAAGTAGTTAAAATAAAAATCAGGACAGTTACGAACCCTCCTAGGCACGCAAATAATATAGAGATGGAGACTGCCATTTTATTTATTTTTACAAGTACATAAAATTTACCTTGCGGAACAGAATTCAGGCTACCTCGCAGTACGAAACCGCAACTGTATAAGTTATAGTATACTCGTAATAGGTATTATGTGTAAAAACCCGGAAAAGAATCACTTTTTTTTTTGTAACGAATTTTGTCGGCGAAGATCTGTGCAGCATAGGGTAGTTTGAAAAACAGCGCTGTGCTCACATAATCATGTTATGTGAATGCAGCACATGCTGAAGCTGCCCTATTGCCCTATAATTAATTAGTTAAATAAGTAACTGGAACATGATATGCTGTTAAATAGTGGCAATAAATTGATTTTTTATTTATTTTAACTGTAATACAATCGTGTTCACTCACCCCTATCAATCTCACTCCACACCTTCGCCTCCCCCTCCTGCGGCAGACCCTGCAGGCACCTCGTGCAGAAGCTGTGCAGACAGCCCAGCAACCTCGGCTCCACCAGCTCCTTCCCACAAAGCTTGCAGTCCCATTCTTTCACGTGACTCTTCCTTCTACCCCTATCCTCGTAAGCCGAGGTTCTTGGCGCTATGTTCAAGTTCTGGCTCACTGGCCGCTGAGGAATCTTGACGGAATGAAGAGGGCTGTTCCCAGCACTGATCGAAGACTGGTCCAGGGACTTTCGCTTGTCTTTTTTCCGTGTGAAACTTCCGAAAATGTAGAGAATACGATCCACTTCCATTTTAATTAAAAAAGAGACAGTTTTGCATTTGAATCAGTTGCGTCACATGAAATTGCGTGAAACTAATTGAATATTACGAAAGTCGAAACGAAATAAACAGAACGTCTGTTTGTTTGTGATGCAACGTAAATGTATCGCGAAGGGTAAATGTTAAAAATAAACGTGTTGTAGCTATGAAGAGCGTAGATCGACTGAACGCTGAGAACTGCGGGTTTCGTACGCACATTGAGTAAATACGTTTTACATGATCAAGCCTTCGGGCTTCAGTTACGTGGACCATGAAGTTCAAATAAGAATGGTTATTGTGGTGTGGTGGCTCACACAAAAGACGAAGGCTCGAAGACTTGATTAGGATAGAGGATAGGTCAGTAGGAAGGTCTCGATGTCATTAATTTTGGAGTATTAGGTACAATAATTTTGCATGATTTTTGCCAGGCGGTTCAGCGTAAACTTGTACAATATTAGTAGAAGAGGAAAAGTAAAACTCACAAAACAAACCTTATATTTTAGGTAGGTGATACGATGGAAATCAAGGAAAGGTAGGTGTGGGACCCACACAGTGAGTAGGTGGCTAGGTGCATGAAAATATTTAAAATTGAATAACCCTTGACAGCCTGGCTACCTAGCTAGCACCCGTAAGTTACGAATCTATCGCCAAGCAGCCAAGCACCTATCAGTGTGATCCGGCAACCCCCCTTGAGAAATTAAAAAAGGATTTTCTTAAATCCTGTGAACAAGTCACTTTTCAAACAAAAAGCTCAATCAAAATCGTTTCTTCGTTGAGAGGGACGACGCTACATACAAGATACACACGTAAAAACTTGTAACACTCGTTTGTTTACGTCGGGAGTACAAAAATGTATTTCACATCATCTAATTTCAAACTCAAATCACGTGTGAAGCATGCCCCGTCCAATTTCCTACATGAGGGATGATGCGACAAAATGACAAATGTAACACGGTGCCATTGCTATTCTTGTCGGTTACTACCCTTGTCGTTTCTCATTTCCTCATAGGGGTGTTATGAGATATTATGGTAGCTATACCTACCTAGTATCTATTCCAGCTGCTGCCCAACCGTTGCCCAATATTTACACCCTTGTTATTGATATTTAAAAAGATACGCGTTATTTTGGTTTTGCTAAATATTAGGTACCTAAGTCTTTAGCTTATTGAGTTTTTCTTTAGATTCCTACTTAGTTGCGCGCCGCGTTTTCACCCGCGTCTTCCCGTTATCCCGCAGGAATCTTTTTTCGAGATAAAAAGTAGCCTATGTCATATGCCATCTCCATTCCAAATTTCATCAAAATCGGGTTAGTTGTTACGGTGATAATTGGTAACAAAAATTGACACACATCCTATCTTTCGCATTCATAATATTGGTAGGATTCCCTACTTATGGATTCATTCATGATTTTTTTTATTAAATAGCAACAATCAAACGGCCCGCCTAATGGTCGCGGTCTCAGTCGTCTATGCACTTTTGCAGCATAAGGGGCGTTGCCGATGCGTTCCCAACCCTGATAAACTCTATTCGCTACCCCGTAAGAAGTAAAAAAACGCTGCTCTGTAAAGAACTAAAAATGGAAAATACTCTGCCAGAATGTGGAGTGTATAAAATTGAAAGCAGCAATGTTATTTTTACTTTGTACTTAATAGTGCACGTGCAAACTCATTGCCGGAAAGACTTCAGCGAAGCGCCGGGGTTATTTCTGTTCTATGATTAATAAATACTCAATTAAATTTCAACTTGTAAGTAGGTAAGTAAAATAAATGTAGGACCTAAAATTCAACACTTTTCGTTCAGTCGATTCTCGAGAAAATCATCTGCGACCATCTGACAGATGGACAGACAGTTATACGCGAACGGGATTCGTATATATGATTTCCGTTTTTTCATCGGCTGAATGGAATACTAAATACTTATAGCTTATTATCGAACTAATGAGACGCACGCACGTTTCGTTGATCCAGTTTATCATCATCATCGTCATCATCAGCCTTTTACGTTCCCACTGCTGGGACTCTGGTAATTTCTTCTTTTTTTTTTTTACTATTTACAGGCTAGCGTTTGACCACAAGTCACCTGATGTTAAGTGACGATGTGGTCGAAGATGGCGCCACGCTACACCTGGACTGGGAACTGGCTCTCAAGTGTGGCTGCCGGAACACACCGATAGGTGCTTGGCGACAGATTCAAAGAGAAAGTATGGGCCGTAATCTACCACGCGGGCCCAGTGTAGGTCGGTTATGTCGCACGTCCCTGAAGTTGCGATTCTTGGGCATGCATGTTTCCTCACGATGTTTTCCTTTACCGTTTTGAGCGATGGTGAATCCACACATAACTTATTTAGTATTTAAGTCATATGTGCGGGGCCGAGAGGATTCGAACTCATTGTCGGTGCCTTGTGGGGCGCACGCGTTACCATCGTTGACCCAGTTATGGTGGGAAAACGAATGGCTGCGCTATTTTTCGTGTAAACACTCAGCAGAGTGATCAATGTTCTAATTTTCTAATGCAGCGCAATTCGGTAACCCGAATCTTTCATCAATCATCAATCAAACTCAAGTAATAGGTGATATTTAGCACTTGCTATTAATAAGTGTCTAATGCTTGCAATAAAGCGAAATATACTTAGTAGGTACCCAAGTATATTCCTTTCTTTTTCTCCATAAGTAGGTATATCGTTTGACCACAAATCACTTGATGTTAGTAAGTGACGATGTGGTCGAAGTCACGCTACACCTGTACTGGGAACTAACTGGCTCTCAAGTGGGGCTGCTGGAACGCACACCGAAAGGTACTTGGCGACAGATTGGTGGTAGCTAGGCACTTATGCAGGCGAGCACTAGAAAATGTCCTACCAGCAAGCAATGGTTTCATCACGAGGATGGATCGAACTTTTGGTGATTCTAACTCACGATGTCATTACCACAGAGCCATCATCGATTTAAAAGAAATAAATAAGTATTTTGAGTTGTAGTAGGAACTATTGAATTTTTCTTGCGAACAAACGGAAAAAAATGAATAACGGCTGTCATTTTAATTTGACGGGGCTACTGACCCCGCCCTTGTTAAGTTCTAATTTAACTTTCGTTTACTTTTAACTATTCGTAGGTGTCAGATAGTAAAACTAGGTAAATCAATTTACCCGTAAATTGAATTAACCTCGGCCTCCCGGCGCGTATTGATTATTTTGTATTCTTGTTCGATTATATTACCTACTGCGTGACCGACGGAACTACGGTTTATTCGAATGGTCTGTGCCAGTGCCGGTTGATTCAATTTACTAGCCCAGTATGAGAGTAGCGTATTGAATTCAATGCTTCATTTTATTGAGCAATGGAGCATTGATTTCAGCGCTATTGTCAATTACATTATGCCGAAATAAAATGAGATTTGAAGAGATAAGCTGTGAAAAGAAATCTTCTGTAGGCTTATTCTGTACGTGCACTTATTCTACACGACGTAAACCTAGACTTCAGCTCAACGCACATATGATGTGTTTGGTAGGTAGGACTAGTAGTAAAGTTGCTAAATAATAGTAAGTAATTACGTAGGCTATGTATTAACAATCTTCTACTATGTTCGTTTCCAAATATTGCGATAGATATGCTCATCGAAACTACTCCAATATTCAAACGCTATATATTTACAAACTTTTACCGAATAGAATAACACCCAAGCATAAACGAAACGCATACGTCAAATTTCTTGAAGTTGACAAGTTTAATTGTGTTCCGAATCAGTTCTGTCAATACTTAGCATAGCTAGCAGGACTTTATATGAGTGCTATGCTGTAAGTACTAGCATTTGCTCTTTGACAATTTGGTGACATTACTAGACATCTAGACAACTGACAACTAAAAATAACAAAGAAATAAAAACAAATAAATCTAAACTAATAACTAAAACTAATAACTGACAACTTGACACTTGAGTTGACAAGCCACAAGAACTGCAATGGCGGTGCTCAGCTGTCTATCAAATGGAAAACCGACAGAATTATTTTTATTTTGATGTCCTAAATATTGTTTATTTATAATGAACGCGCCTTAATTATGCCAGTGCCTATTTCATGGTAACGAAGAGTGAACGGGACGCACGCAGCAATGTTCAACGTAAACAAACTGTGTCTGTTTTCGTGTTTGTGTGTGATTGTTGTTGTCGTATTATATTTCCAGGCCGAAATCGCACGTCTGGAGGATAATTACAGAAAACTAGGTATGTCAGACGCTTCCATCACCGCTTGGCTTTCGAAAGACTAGCACACTCCATCCTTCTTACTAATATTATAAACGTGAAAGTTTGTAAGTGGATGGATGGATGGATGGATGTTTGTTACTCTTTCACGCAAAAACTACTGAATGGATCTGAATAAAATTTGGAATGGAGATAGCTTATATCCTAGATTAACACATAGGCTACTTATTTATCCCGGAAAAAGGTTCCTGCGGGATAACGGGAAGACGCGAGTGAAACCGCGGGGCGCAACTAGTAAAAAATAATAAAAAACAATCTTTATATAAACTCTACCGTAAGAGTAGAAAGTCGTCTTCAAAGGTATCTATATCTTCTTATAATCCTTCAGCGTTTACTACTAAGTTCTTTCCTTCATTTTCAGAATACAGACTAGCCCAGTCCCACACAGAATCTCGGCATTTTTTCCCGAAAGCGTTGGACAGAAATGACGATGACACTGTGATCGTATACAATCGGGTCCCCAAGACGGGCTCCACGAGTTTCGTTGGAGTAGCTTACGACCTCTGCAAGAAAAACAACTTCAAAGTGCTACATATCAATATAACTGCAAACAGACATATCATGTCGCTCAATAATCAATATAAGTTTGCTCAGAATGTGACGAAATGGAGCGAGGTAAAGCCAGCCCTTTATCATGGGCATATGGCGTTTTTAAACTTTGAAAGGTAAGGGTAAACAATAAGATCAATCAATCAATCAATCAATCAATCAAAGGCATTTATTGATACAGTAGTATATACAAGATGCATTACTACTTATGCCCGATATTAATAATCGATCCGATCCGTTGTCCACGGTTTTGGGCCGATATGTCACGTCATAATATGTCATTTTAGTACTAGGGCTTGACAGATTACTACTATAATGACATATTATGACATGACATATCGATCCAAAACTGCAGATAACGGATAAAATACGGTAAACTTTTGTAAAATACTGTTTAATGGACAAGTGGTTGCGAACAAACAATGCTTCCTTGCTACAGAATTGACTTCTCTCTGCACTTTTGGACATTGCTATAATTCAACATAGCATGATATAGGCACAACAGCCTGCGGGCTGCTCGCCTATTACCAAAATTAATAAATAATATTCTTCACAGACCTAAATATACTATTTTTCTTGTAAAAAAAAGTTTGCAACCCTAGCTGTGTATGTAATTGTGTTATTATTATTATTTATTACAGATTGGGAACAAGCTCGAAGCCTATATTTATAAATCTAATAAGGAAACCGCTAGACAGGCTCGTTTCATATTACTATTTCCTTCGGAACGGAGATAATTTCCGGCCGCATTTAGTGCGAAAGAAGCACGGAGATAAGAAGGTAATTGTGTTTATAAATACACTTTACTGTAAGTCCATAAAAGGAAATCTATGCTCTGACCTCGGTGAAGTACGTATTTTAACCATACACTATTCAATTTTGTAACTTATTCACTAAGCACTAAGGGTTAGTATTGTAAATGATGTCTCGTTCGTCTGCAAGATCATACATGTGTACAAGTCATGTAATGTGTTATTCTGCAGCATTTGTTTTGAATTATTGAGACAATGTTGAAATCTCTTGGTAGCAACACATGGCTAAAGCATTCTGATGTTTTACTTAATATTTTTACCGAGTACTAAATGAACAAAAATGGTACCTTTTTTTTTATTAGTATTAAGTATTATTCTTAAGTAGCTGCACCCCGCGGTATTTTCATTATCCCGCCGGAACCTTTTTCCGGGACAAAAAGTAGCCTATTACGAGTATGTTAATCCAGGGAATAACCTATCTCTATTCCAAATATCACTCAAATCTGTTGTGCTGTTTTATGGTGTAGAAGTGACAAACATTTACATTGACAAACTTTCACATTTATAATATCCTAGTTGCACCCCGCGGTTTCACCCGCGTCGTCCCGTTATCACACACGAACCGGGATAAAAAGTAGCCTATGGTCTAATCCAGGGTATATATAAGCTATCTCCATACCATATTTTTTTTTTTTTGTTTTGTTATGGCGTCACACGATTAGTGTATTTGCCAGTGTCAAGTATAAAAGATTTCAAACTCAGAGAGTTGAATCAAGTTTAAATGATGATGGTGATGATGAGATGATGGTGATGATGATGATGAGATGATGGGATGAGGATAGTGTTTAAGTAAAGTAGTGGTGCTTTACTTAAACTTTACACGGACTTTTTTGGAGCAACTTGAAAAGTCACTTTCACAACTTTATTTCAATTTCCCACACTCGTACACATTAACCAACACATAATGGTTAATAATCCACCAATATTACACATTATCACTCGAAGAAACACAAGTTTTGGAAATTAAAACAAAATTTTCACGTTGACAATTCGATTGCCGCCAAAAAAGTCCTACCATATTTTATCAAAATCTATTTAGTAGTTATGGTGATACTAGGTAACAAACATTCACACACACACATACAAACTTTCGCATTTATAATATTAGTAGGTAGTAAGATTCTACTTTGAATTAATTCTTTAATTATTTTTTTTTTCTTTTTTTTTTTTTGATTTGACTTTGATATGATTTGGGTAAAATTCTCGGCTATTGTTGGTTGATAATTTTTGACTGTTAAATTGCAGACATTCGACGAATGTGTTGAGATGAAACAAGCTGATTGTAATCCAGACAACATGTGGCTACAAGTGCCTTTTTTCTGCGGCCACGCGGCAGAGTGTTGGTGAGTAGGTTTGAAGCAATCATAGTTTAGTTTAGTCATGATAGGTTCATTCAAATTCATCCCCTAATAACTATAAATTTAAAATTCAAAAATCCCCCGACATATTGGACCGATTTTCATCAAACATAGCTACAAACACTCGCCCGTAACTCACCTTTCATACAAAAAAAAAACTAAATTGAAATCGCTTCATCCGTTCGCGAGCTACGGTGCCACAGATAGACAGACAGGTAGACAGACGTACAGATAGACAGACACGTCAAACTTATAACATCCCTCTTTTTGCGTCGGGGGTTAAAAAGATATCGAGTAGGTATGGAATAAAGTCAACTTTCACATGGGCAAAACGTGCTGGTAGCTAGTCCTTAACAATGACTTTCTTAATGACAGCTTCACAATATGACTGGAATAGATCGGTCTGCTCTCACTTGGCTACACCCTTAGATACTGGGGTCCTAAATTCAAAATTAAAATAAATATGATCACTTTAAAACAGCTACGCCTGTTCCAACCTCCTTACGCCGGCAAAATAACAGGCAAGAAACGCCTTGCAGGTAATTTTTTGGGCGCGATCACTTTTTGCAATTTTCACCATACTCATTTTGTTTTCTTCCTTGATATTTGTACCGGAGTCGTGGATATTTCTATCTATATAATTACATTTTTATTTCTCTTTATAAGTATGTATATCGTTGTCTAGTACCCATAAGTTTCGAGCTTAATTGAATTGGAGCAAGTTCACTACATACACGTTCGCTAATTTTAGCCATTAAGATCTATACTAACATATGAATGCAATACATAATTGAGTATCCTTAAAAACAAGTGACGCTCTAAACGCTTAATTTAATTCCAGGGTACCCGGAAATCCCTGGGCACTGGAGCAGGCGAAACACAATCTAGTCAATCACTACCTACTAGTAGGAGTCACCGAGGAGATGCTGGACTTCATCACAATCCTAGAGGCTACCCTACCGCGCTTCTTCAAAGGAGCTACCGAGTACTACCTGAACAGTAACAAGTCGCACCTCCGCCAGACCAGCTCAAAAATAGAACCTAGCCTGTCGACCGTCGAGAAAATCCAAGAATCGTCCATTTGGAAAATGGAAAACGAACTTTACCAATTCGCGTTGGACCATTTCAAATTCGTGAAGAGGAAACTCCTTGTAAAAGAAGCGGACAACGTCGCGCAGATATATTTCTACGAGAAAATTCGGCCTAAATGATGTTGTTAATGTTGATGGTAGTTAGAGAAATATGGATCTTAATACGTAACACGTAAGTAGTAAATTAATCATTCCATGGTATTTAGTTGTTGCGAAGACAGTTCTGTTTATGTAGTAGGTAATATTAATAAATTTTATTAGGGAATTCGTTAGAACCCAGTTTCACTAATTTCTTAACACAGACAAACCTCCGTGGAGTCGAGAGTTGAAAAGGAGTCGAACCTTTTTGGTATCTTGTAATCTTCCTCTTCTATAAAAAAATCTATGTTCACTTTCTTCTTTTTTTACTTACCTAAAAAGTAGAAACAAACCGATCTTTTTTCTTTTTTATTGCCGTGTTAGGCAACTGCAGTAAAAAAAATTCTCCTTTTATTTCTTACTAGCTGCTTCGCACGTTTTCACCTGTGCGGATTCCCGCAGATTTTTATAACCATAAAGCATAGCCTATGTCACTCAGGGGTAAATTTAAAATACATACTTAGGGTGTGTTGGATCATCCGCAGAAATGTCACAAGGCAAACAATTTTATAGTAAAAAAAAAAATATGAAAGAACCCCTAGTCAATTCTATCATATTTTTTACTTAAAATAAATTAATAAGTTTGACCAAGATTTTGGCCCATAGCTTAAAAGCTAGATTGAAGTTAAATTAAGGCGCTTTCTTATGAATATATACATTTTTAGACAAATAAAGAGCCCATATTACTTAAACGAAAAGATGTGAAACTGGAGCTTAAAAATAATTTACTGGACATTAATTGTAGACTGCTTTTTATGATGTTATTCTTAAATTCTAAATGTTTTGTTTTAAGAACATTCTCTAGACTAGGCCTAAAATACTTACTGAGTTATATTATAATAGATAATTTTAACACTATTTGTTACTAACCATTAGAAGTTGTGCTCATTTTAAAACGAAATTAATTAGAAAAGACATTGTTTCGGAATTAACATCTCCTTAACTAACTTAACTCGTATTTTGTAAGGAATCTTGTAAAAAAATCTATGTATATTTGCAATGTAAGTGTGTAGTATAGAATCATAATCTAGATTTCCGATTTCAAGAATTGTGGTACTGGATATATGTTCTGTGGTTATGGTCGATGAAGTTCAAATGTCAAAATACGCAAGCCGATCACCATCCAAGTTACGCAATAAGCCCGCTGTTCATCATTATTACAAATACGCTTTGGCCTAAATTTGTGGACGCGGATGTCTTAATTCTGCATCAAATCATTTGAGAAATTTTTAAGCGATGATGTCTCAGTGGTAGTGACTTCTGCTTGTGATCGGTAGCTCGTGGGTTCGAATCCTACAATAAGCTTGAGCTTTCGATGAAGAAAACCATCGCGATGAAACCATAGTATAGTGGTAGGGCATTTTCTAGTGCTCGTCTGGCTAGCTTTCACCTACAAGTTACGAATCTGTCGCCAAGCACCTATCGGTGTGTTCCGGCAGCCCCACTTGAGAGCCAGTTCCCAATCCAAGTGTAGCGTGGTGCCGCCATCTTCGACCACATCGTCACTTAACATGAGGAGACTTGTGGTCAAACGCTACAAAATAAAAAGTAAAAAAGAGAAGACCTTTCCTAGACACAATAAAAGCATGCACAAAACTTCTTTTAATAATGATATTATAATAAATGTTGTTCAATTAAAAACTTACTACTTTGTGATATTTTGAAGTCCATCCAACGACTTGTTGACTCATTTAAATGATAATATGATATATTTTTTTTATGTTACTTGTTATTTATTATTTGCTAGTACGATGTGTGTTTTGTTTCGTTTAGTTATGTATTGATTTGTGGATAAATATAATTGAGGAAAGTGATTATCCGCTATGAAAACTGTATTTATTGGAATAAATACAGTAGTTATGATAGATAGATGAGTGTTAAAATGTAATTTTACGAAGAATATCTTAAATTCCTGTTCCTAGTTTCTTTGTAATGAACGAGTTTGATCCTTGACAAAAAACATTATGAACTTGTGTATTAAACAAATCGTGAAAGCCAGTAAAGGGCTAAAACGGCATATGTTAATGCTTTTATAAGCATTACAGTTGTTCAAAATACATAAATGCCACGTAGGATATTTGTCAGCTGCCACCGGCAAAACGTGTAGATTTTGGAAATAATTGGTGTAAACTATAAAGTATAAATATGTACAGATATCAGTAAACATAATATTTTAATATCTATGGCGATGTTTAGCAACTTCACACAACGTAGCACGCGTTACTTGACGACTTAACACGCGTCAGTTGATAACGTAGCACGCGCCACTCGACAACGTGGCACGCGTCACTCGACAACGTAGCACGCGTCACTTTACAACGTATCACGCGCCGCTTGACAACGTAGCACGCGTCACTTGATACTGAACTCTAGTTTTATCACGAATACTCTGATTTTTGCAAGTTTTAATGCAAATGACCACTGTCACCGCTTTTTATATACGTTACGTATATTACAAATGCTGACATATAGGTTAATTGCCCGGAATTACTTTTGAAACATTTATTATTTATTAATAGATATATTAATTAACTAAGGCACAGATTACAAGCGATGGTTATTACCATCACACAAAACGGTGAAGGAAAACATCGTGAGCAAACCGGCATGTCCAGGAACAACAACATTCAAGGGCATGCGACATCTACCAACCCCACTGGGACAGCGTGGTAGATAGCGGCCCATACTCTTATTTCTTAGGCCAGAGTCCCAGCAGTGGGAACGTAAAGGCTGATGATGATGAGATTACAAGATCAAATAGAATTTTTTTTTCTTTATTTTTTTTTTGTTTTTTTTATTTTTATTTTTTGAGGTAGGTAAATGTAACCAAAAATGTAATTAAAAACAATTTCGAAAAAGATATTTTTATCAAAAAATATATTACTTCTTTTTAATGTTTTCAACTGTTTTTCTTTCCTATTTAATACATAACAAAGACTTAGTAAAATGATCAGTAAATTAAAAAATACAATACTCAAAGGGCTTTTGAGCTATTTTTCGTAAATAATACATTAATTATTTATTTTAAGCAACTTTTTTAACGTTTTACGTTTTCAGCTGCCTACTGGCTGAGTCTACTGGAACCTGAGCCTTAAGAATGATAATATTAGCCAAAAAAAATAGCTTTATTTTTTAGCACTAACACTCTATCTGCTAAACTTGACAATATAATATTGTGAGCCTTCACATAATTATATAATTGTAGACAATACACATATTATGAAATCGTATACTCACAAGTATCTATAAGCATGTAGTTAATTAATTGTATATAAGAAGCATTTAATAGAAAAATAAGTAAAATGTTCTTCCATTTAATGTTTAAGTTATCTAATATGTACTTATTATGTATATCTGTAACTTAGGTAAATATTAACAATCGAAATTGCACTGGACCATTCGGATTGCGTACTACTAAAATTTCCATTTTATTGTTTCTGAATTAATTTATCTTATATATTAATAATGATTAACTATTTTAAAACAGAGCTCTTAACTTTAAACCTGCAAATATTTCTACCTATGTAATTGTCATACCGAAAAAATACCACCGAGTCGTATAATTAAGCAATGACTCAAGACGAATTTAGTTTTAGAAATGACAGCACATCAAAAAAAGTAAGCATTTTTTTTCGAACGCAATGTATGCCTTCACTCGCCGATGTCAAAAGTCAAAAGTCAATTTTTCTTTATTCAATAGGATACATTGTGATCACTTTAAAACGTCAAACTTAAAATTAGCTACGCCTGTTCCAACCTCCTTACGCCGGCAAAATAACAGGCAAGAAACGCCCGGCAGGTAATTTTTTGGCGCGATCACATTGACAATTTTATTCTTATTACTAATTGATTGAATTGGAGCAAGTTCACTAAAATCCCAAGTTTTTTGTCATCTAATGGTCCGATATTTTTTAATTAGCTTTAGATGAGAGGCACTTTGGGTAAGACCGACGAAGATGGCCCAAAAACCGCGGTCCAAAACAAAAGAGCTGTTCTAACAACACAATATGGCTCAGTCCCACGAAAAATAATAATCGCGTGTCTTACACGAAAGTGGGCGGAGACGAGCAGTAAAATACCGGTACGCTATTAGCCTATAACACCACTAATCCCCTTCTCTATTGACACAGTTCGTCATGCAGCCCCGTTGGTGGGTAATTGTCAACAAATAAAGGTGTTGCAATGCGGTTCGATTGTACCTACCTGGGGGTAATCGATACATCTAATATTTTATTTAACACTAGAAAAGCGGGGTGTCGTTTGTCGGTAATTTTAAGAACATTGGCCACTTTTTATACTGCCCTGGACCTGAACGCAATATATTTTGTAAGAAAATTTTCGTTTCTGTCAATGTCACATAGTTTTTGCTCATATTTGGTAAATGACGTTGATTTTAATGACTTTATTTAAGTAGGGCCGACTTTCAAAGCGTGAAATGGAATGAAAAATAAAATGCGAGTGCGTTGAAAACTTCCAAGCATTGTGTAAGTTAAAAATGTCCTAAGAAACTTCGAAGTTAAAAAATCGATTTTTTTTTCTACACTTTCTTTAAAATATCGTTTGTATAATCTTATAGGCAAAAAATTAAATAATTTATCGTATATAAATCGTTTTCATACGACCTCGGGTCCCTTTTGGCCATTGTTCTTTCAGTCTAGAATATTTGAAAAGAAAAACGAATGATACCTTTGCGATACTTGCAAAAAGGCACTTGGTGGCTCTTACAACACAAACGTAAAATGTGTGTAAAATAGTAACAGATTAAATGGACATTTTAGTATAATTATCTTTTCACATTCACAACACAGATTTAAAAAAAAAGTGACTTAACTTATAGAGTGGATTGACCTGTCTGATCTTTAGTAAGTAGGTAGTTTTTCCCGTCTTTCTAGTGTTAATATGCACTCCGCATCCAAAACGAAGATAAACTTTATGAACCAATAGTGTCATAATGTTATGCCCCGCTCTGCGTGGCGATTTGAAAAAAAACTCATTAGCTTGAGTCAACTTAGTCGCTCATCCTCTAGCAACGATGTAACACGTGATACAGGCGAGCGACTGTTAGTACTGTAACACCTATTGTAACATCACTTATGTAAAGTAAATATATGTTTATTATTATAGATAAATAAATTTAAATCTATACTGATTTCAATATATCATGTTATTTAGTGTAAAAAGAGTTATAGATACATTAATTGTTAAAGCAGAACTTTAGGTACTGCTTATGCTTGTTTAAATATTGCTGTAAACTTCAAGGTCCATATCGAATTTAATCAATTAGTTTCACCATAATCGGAAATTCTGACAGCGGTGATGATTAGCTTCTAGAATATTATTACAAATATGACTATGATATAAAACAGTTTCAATCGAATGAAGTCAATATTATTTAATTGTTAAATCTATGTTACCTATACAAACCTCTATGTACAAAACTGTACTTAATTTATTTAAAATGCCACGCAAATTTGAACTCTAACAGCCGTTTATTAAGGCTCAAGTGGCTATGTAAAAAAAATGTGATCGTTTAGAGAATCTATTTCAATGTGTTTTTATTTTTATTTTCATATTGTAGAATCTCTGCACTCACTAGTTTATCGTGCAAATAATGTTTTAAATAAAATGAATTTTTCAAATATACTTTTTCATTTTGGTCCTTCGAGCCGTATCTGACGTCATATACTTAAGACTTAGGATATTATTATAACTTCTTTACGTTTCTTGGTTTCCAAGTTATTGAAATAATAATTATACTTACATTATTCAAAAAGAAAATAACTTAGATCATTATGTAAGCTGACACAGTTTTATTACAGTCGATAACTAACTGAATCATTCCCATTTAAAAATTAATAGGGAACTGTAATTATACACTTCCGAACATGAGTCCCCAATTCCCCAAAACTGAGTATTTACCCTACATTCTACTTGATAATTGGACCGTACTTTCTTATGAGTCATTAGTCATTAAACTTCTGAGAACTTTTAAACGTGACAATTATCGTTACCCACTGTAACAGCTTTAATAATATATACTCGCCTTCGGCTGTCACTATCAAAGTGTAGATGAAATATTATCGTGACCTTAATCGGCGCATTTCTTATGATGTGCAAACACCAACATCCCTCGCGGAGGGTGACGTCTTGCAGCCCTGCATTTTGCCTCACGCGTGGTTTCATTCAGGGTCCGCCGTTAATTATTCAATCGATTCTCTATCTCGCTCAGACCATCGATGCTTCTGAGGACGAAGCGAGCCGGACACTGTTTTGTCAGTAGTTGCTGTTGGACTTGGAGCTACCGCAAAGAGGTGTTACCTCCGATAGGCTCAGTCGCGCGCTGGGACTCGAAAGAAGCGGTTGGCCCGCGATGCCAATGAGGTTCCAGCCGCTTGCAGAGATGCTATCACGAAGGCATAACTTTCGAATAACTGAAAATAAAACGTGCACTTGAAAATTTTGAAAAATGTTTTAGTTCGTTTTGAATGTAACTGGTTTGTTTGTTTTGAAGTTCGTTTACCAAGGTCGCGTCCTTCAATCGATAAACTATTAATTGCCGGCGTGTGATTGCCCGTGGCCATCAGACAACGGAACTGAACGCGTGTTTTGATGTATATTTTATAGTAGATGAGTGCCAATTGATAAACTTAAATAATAACAAATGTAAGGACTATGTGTGTGTAGTTTACCCGCTGAACAGACTGCTCTAAACTGCATCTTCATGGAATATGGGCATCTGTTTAGATACTGGTAAGTTTTTAAATATATTTTACACATAATATAAGTGTTATATTTTAGCATATTCAATATTCATATCTGATTAACAACGGGTAGCTCTGTTGTGCTCAAGTTATGCTACGTTCATTTGGCGCCTTTTTGTAAGACTATGAAACTACTTGTAACGCTGTCCTATAAGATGTAAAAAAAAAATTGTATATCAGCAAATAAACGAAATTAACAACATTTTTTTATTAAGTTTCTCGATAATAACCAGGCGCTCAAAAATTCTTATTATAATTGTATCAAAGTGTTGGCGCCCAACAATTGTTATTCACTGCCCCTGTTGGGCGCCAAAATACTATTTTACGTTTTATTTCAATTGATGATTTTAAAATGTCAAAAATAACTCTACTGTAAAATATCCACTAATGTGGATTTTTTCAGATCTTATAATGATTTTAACGATGTTGTGTCTTATTGTTTTTATTAGTTTTTTAATTATGTTGTTCACGCAAAAACTACTAAAAAAATTGAGTGAAATTTTAAACGGAGATAGCTTATCCCTAGATTAATACATAGGCTACTTTTTATCTAAATAAAAGGTTCCTGCAGGATAACGGGAACTAAGTAACTCCGTTGGCTCAGCGACCCATAGTGTGTCATGGCCTCTGAAACAAGAGAGCGCCACTCCACACTATCCTGAGTGATTTCAGCGCAGTTCAGAGTGAAGTTCTCGTAGATTCGAACCCACCAGCCCTTGCAGCGGTATCTAAGGCGTCCGAACGGCCTACAGCCATTCACCGACCACTTTGGGCCACCGTTAACACATAAGTATTAACTCAATGAACTCCATTTGTGTGCAGAACAAAACAATGAAGAAGTGGAGACCACAGCGGGTGATAGAACCAGGGGTCCCAGCGCGTGGGCGGGGCGCGCGACGCCGCCCACTGCTGGCTTCCCAATGCAGAACACCAGCCACGTCAAATTTGAGCCGCCCAATTGTCCTGTTATATTCGTCCTGGGTAAGTCATCCAAACCTCATAGTAGAAGGGAAGCTCGAGACTGGAAGAATATCGAAGCTATGGACAAGATGTTCAAACACACCCGGACTTCACATGTAACAAAGGACTACCGCCACGGACCATCACAAAGTAGCACATTTTCTTATTAGACTTTTTTTTACTTACAGTGTATAATAGCGTTTGACCACAACTCACCTGATGGTAAAAGTAGATGTGGTCGAAGGAGGCGCCACGCTACACCTTGATTTAGAACTGGTTCTCTAGTGGGGTTGTCGGAACTCACCGATAGGCACTTGGCAACAGATTAGCTAGCCAGGCGAGCACTTGAAAGTGTCTTATCATCAATCTATGGTTTCATCACGATGTTTTTCTTCATTGAAAACTCTAACTCGATGTAGAATTGGAACCCACGACCTACGGATCGCCAGCCAACATCTATACCATCCTAGCTATCATTGCTTCCTCATTATCAGGATTCAGCTCTTGAGCTAGTAACTAGACAAGGAGGAAATACTTATATGTGAAATATGAAATATAATTTATTTGTCCGAAACACGGTTTAGATCAGATGTTAACTTTGATTATTGCTCAGCGTGAGGAAGTTATTCAGCAATAGGTTTATGGTTGAGGAGCACCGTAAACATTACCCTTCAATTTCGTCAAGTTTGCACACCCGCTGCTTGGCGGTTAAACAACCGACAAAGATGTGGTACTTACTTCTCCAGGTGGAAATCCCACACCTCACGATTAATACGCTCCTTTCTCCCGCAAACTTACAAAATGTGGAACGAGCTCCTCCCACAAGTCTCCGCAGTGCTACAAATTGCAGTCCTTCAAGATGCGTGTGAAAAGAGTTCTTAAAGGTCGGCAACGCATCGGCAACTCCCTTGAAGTTGCAAATATCCATAGGCGACGGTGACCGCTTTTCATCAGGACGGCCGTCTGCTTGTTTGCCAATATATTTCAAAAACTGTCACCTGCTCCTTGTCCGCAGGCGGTCCAGGCAGCGGTAAGGTGACACACTGTGACAATCTGATGCAGGAGCGGCGAGGTATGGTGCACATCAACATGACAGATCTTCTGCAGCAGTACGCCATCGGGAATGGTGAGTTTAATAACCTAATATTCTAATATTGTAATATTGTATTATGTTTACGTAGTTGACCAATTTCTTCAGATTATGAAAGTACTTAGCAGTTTTCGTGCGTAAATTGTGAATATGGATATTACAAATATTGGTGTCGATTCGGTTTTGCATTCTATAAAACTAAACTAAGTTTGACAGGTCTAAGAGTAATGCTGTCCTTTTTTATTTAAGTGGTTAGAACAAGACAGCAATACTATTAGACCTGTCAAATTTAGTTTAGTTTTAGAGAATGCAAACCCGAATCGACACCATTATCTGTCTTGCTAAAATTAGAGAAAAAAAGGTGAGAAACCTTCCTCACGCGCTTTCATATTTATAATGTGCGCGTGGGCTACAGTTTACTCAGTTTAGCGAGATCAAAAGTATCCTATGCCCTTCCCCAGGTTTCAAACTATCACCATACCAAATTTCATTTAAATCGGTTCAGTAGTGCGTGAAAGCGTAACAGACAGACAGAGTTACTTTCGCATTGATATATAAGTAGGGATTAGGTAGGATATAAGTCTGATTATTATGATAGACAGATGGGTTTTAAGCTGGTTGTACCTAATGCAGTCAAAATCTTTGCCTAGTTGTGCTAAGCCAAAGCAGTTTCTAGTTAGTACCTACGTCGTAATCGTGTAAGCGCAGAATAAAATCAACAGTTCATTCTACTGCTAAAAAACTGCCGCTCCTGCTGTTCAATGTCAGGAATGTCCGAACAGCTTCCGTGTTAGTAGCGTTTAATGCATTAACATAACGTCGCCATCGCATAGTCTCACGTGTTGCGGACAATTACACCAGCATTAAATAGCAACATGGGCACCGCGAAACGTTAAAGTTTTACACAGCATATATTACTTAACAATATTTTCATGACCTACCACTACCTAACAATATTTCATATTCTTATCACGACGCATAGTGCTGTTTTTATTTTATCTTGTACGTTTTTCTTCCTGGGTAGCGTTTGACCACAAGTCAACGATGTAGTCGGAGCCGGAACATACAAATGTGCTTGGGACATAGTAAGCAAGGCGAGCACTAGAAAATACCTTACCACTGAATAAAAGAATCAAAATTCTCCGTTAAGTTGAGATTTAGCTCCAGCTTTAAGCTCCTTAGAGTCTTGGATTCCTTAAAGCATACTTTAGTCATGCTGAACTGTGAAAGTTTTGTGAATCCTTTAAATAACAAAAACTAATGAACCTTCAGAAATACATACATGCATAGATACTGATACTGATGTCGACTTCATTCGGGACGATGTCGACAATTTCAACTTGATCGAAGTCTTATTTGGTTATTTAGATTAGAACCATCTTATAACAAAAGCTGGAATAGAATCAACATAGTCCAAGCAGGGAGCGCCAAATGGCGGACCGCGGTCCGCATCCAGACTGCCGACCCATTTTGTGCGGACCACGAGAATTTTACTCCAAACTTCAGACAGATAGTCCGCAACAAAAATTTCATTTTTCTTATTGATGTGTAAAAACTTACCTTTGTTATTTCTGTAATTAAGTACATTTGTTTGGTAAATATTCTTTTCTATAAAATGTTGTGCGGACCGCGATGGTTATTTCATTTCTTGAAACGGACCCCGAGTGAAACTAATTGGTGATTCCTGGTCGAGCTTCAGCAAAATGAAGTAGCAATGGGCTAAACATATCAGCCAGAGAACCGATATAAAGCCACAAGCGTGTTCATAAGTCACACCGGCTACTTCTTATCCCGGAAAAAGGTTTCTGCGGGACGGCTGGAAACCCGTGGGGCGCATTTAGCTAGGTAACCTAATAGTAACATAGGCTATTTTGTGGGCTAATTTATTCTACGGAGTAAGAAAATATAGTCTATAATTTGACGTCAAACATTGCCCCGCCCGCCTGAGAACTGACATGTGTCTCTGCCAACCCATGGTTTATTCCACAGAGTCCTCGGGTGGACAATTGGACATACATATATAATATCATTTTTAATGTTTACAAATGGATCAAACTTACCTACAAGACTTTGAAGTTGAAACTTTGTTGAGACGTTCTATGTGGATTAAAAATGATTAAAATATGGATCTTGTTCTTCCTTCCCATTTTCCATTATTTGGGATCGGGTTTCCTTACTCGTTTGCGCCAGGTTATTTTCGTTTTTTACACGTTTTCTTTTACTTTTACTAAAAACCTACGAGTACCTTACCTACCTTATTCGACTTATTATTAAGGATAAGGTAGGAGTCTTAAGCCTTTCTAAAATTATTTCTTTTAGAATCTGAGAACTAATCCTAGGCTGAAAAATAACAAAAGATACTTTATTTTCACGACGGTTAAGATAGTATTATCGAAAGGTTATACACACAATACAATTACAACAACACACAGAACAACAAACATACAGCACAAACAATACAACAAACTTGGGTTACACAATTTAACGTTTCCCTTTTCAACAGATATGCAAGACTTCGGCAATCTATCCAGCAAGACGGTCACTGAAGTCCTCATGTTGGAGATGAAGATGGCGCCCACTGCCAAGACATACCTCGTGTCAGGCTACCCTCGCTCCATGCGGGACGTGGCTGAATACTCCGACAAGGTGAGTGCTCATCTATCTATACTAAAATAAATCTGTAGAGGTCGAATTTCTGTACATTAAAAAAAATATGCTAAATTCTATCATTAAAAAAAAAAAAAAAAATTATTCATTGAAAAAAAAATGCTAAAACCGAGTCCGAGTCCGAGTCCGAGAAGTGAAATAGAAATCATTTAGATTTTTTTTAAAGTTTTTAATTCTCTGTATTTCTGTTTGTACGGGCTAATCTCCGAAACGAGTGGACCGATTTAAATGAAATTTAGTATGGTGGTAGCTTATAACCCTGGTCAACATCTAGGACACCTTTGATCCCGGTGAATTAAAGAGTTCCCGTGGGATAGTTCATCATTATCAGCCTTTCACGTTCCCGCTGCTGGGACTCTGGCCTTCTCTCAGAGAGAGAGAGAGTATGGGCTGTAATCTACCACGCTGGCTCAGTGCGGGTTGGTAGATGTCGCTTGCCCTTGAATGTTGCAGTGGTATAGTTAAAAAACTGTATTTATTTTATGATTACTTTTGGTTGCAATAACCGACATCCACTCGGGCGAAGCCGCGGGCTTTAGCTAGTCATCATATAAAATCCGAACGAGGAAATTCGCCGAAGAACCAAAAGCATCACATAGCTCGAAGAATTGGCAAGTTGGAGTGGTAGTGGGCAGGCCACATCTCAGCGAACCGATAACCGATGGGGAAGAAAAGTTCTCGAGTGGCGACCACGAACCGGAAGACGTTCTGTACATAGGCTCCCCACTAGGTGGACCCACAACATTGTAAGAGTCGCAAGAAGCCGTTGGATGCAAATGGCTAATAGCCGTTCATGGTAGCGTTCAAATGAGAAGCCTATGTTCAGCAGTGGATTTCTTCCGACTGATTATGATGTTCCCATTGCTGCGACACAGACCTTCTCGCAGAGAGAGGCAATAATTCACCACTTGTCAAGATCTGTATACAAGCTCAATAGAAAATGCTGGTAGTTTCATTGTCGTCGGGCGACTTGTATCTCCGTGTTGTGGTGCCTCATTTAGAGAGACAGAAAGACTTTATTTGGAAAAACTGCATAACAAATGTACTAATGTAATGCTTAGTAAAAATAATTAAAAAATATCAGACTATTAAATGACAAAAAAAAACTTGGGAGTTTAGTGAACTTGCTCCAATTCAATCAATTAGTAATAAGAATAAAATTGTCAATGTGATCGCGCCAAAAAAATTACCAGCCGGGCATTTCTTGCCTGTTCTTTTGCCGGCGTAGGAGATTGGAACAGGCGTAGGTAGTTTTAAGTTGACGTTTAAAAGTGATCTCAATGTATCTTATTGAATTTTTTTTTTTGAATTTTGAATGTAAGAGAATCACAAAAAAACAGTAACATACAAAAAACATTAAGATTATTGTGATGGTGCGAACACTTCTGCTCTGTACAGTAGGTACCTCCCAAAAAGGTCATGGCTCAGGATATGCTATGGACGAATCCACAGCGCTGATTTTCAGCCAAGACCCTATTGGCTGACTTGCGGATTTTTTTACTGTCGCTGTGTGTGTTGTTACTCTTACTCGTCCGAAGCAGGGGTGTTACGAATATTCGCATCCGCATCCACAAATGCGGAATATCCGCATCAATTCAGACATCTGCATCCGCATTCACATCCGCATCAATCAATGCGGAGTTTTTACGGATGCAGATTCACACCAACAAGTAACAACATGTAAAGAAAGTTGGCGGACTCAGAGTGGCACTTTCTACGCGTTTGTTTTGGTAATTGCAGAAATATGATTAAATAAATAAAAAGTTAATTTTAAATTGATTTTCAGTTATTTATGCACTTAAAATTTAAATAATTGTTTTTTTTTACATCCCAAAATCCGCATCCGCATCTGCATCCGCGGATGTCTAAATTTTTGCATCCGTAACAACCCTGGTCCGAAGGAACACACAAACTACCAACTTCCTCTAACTACTTATGTCTTGACCAATTGATCCTCATTAAAACACAGTTTCTATAATGACACCCCACTCACATGTACAGTCAACGACAAAAGTCGTTGAACAATAACACATTTTCGGACTACCCTCATCATCTTCAACACCAACCTTTGACCACATCATCACTTAAAATTAGGTGTGTCATGTTGTGGCCAAAACGCTATCTTGTTTTTGCAAAATGTAAAAAAACACAATCCTTACTGACCTAAAACTCATTTGGAAAATCTGGTATGATCAGCTACTTTTGTCGCTGACTGTACCGACAGTAGGTACCTAAACTTTCTATGCCCTTGACATGAATGTGCCTTCACATTTTTGTCAGTCCTCCAATCGATCAGTTTGAACTATAGTGTTTGGAGGAATTAATAGGGAAGTCAATTCTACTGTTTGTGGCCTCACGTGTTTTTTCCCGTTCTCCTACGAGCTCTTTAGAATTTTTGTTAGGTTTGAAACTGTGCTGCCTTTGCAATATGTTGTTCACACAACTTCTGTTAGATCTTCTTGTACATATAAAAAAAAACTTTATGATAGCATTATTGAAGCCAGCAATAAAACTAGTATCGCCATCTATCGTACCTAAGCATTGTGCTATTAGTTATTTTAAGGAACATCTTTGACAAGTGTTTGGGGGCGTTCAACTACATATTTGTAAATAAACAGAAAAATTCGAATCTCGATTTTCATGTATTTGAGATCGATTCACGGGATTTCCTTAACCCATAAAATCGATTCTCCGATTCATCATCATCATCAACCGGAAGAAGTCTACTGCCTCCCCCTTTGAACGCCACCATGAACGGCTAAAAGCCATTTGCATCCATCGGCTCTCTGCAACTCTTACAATGTCGTCGGTCCGCCAAGTGGCGGGCCTACCAACAGAGCGTCTTCCTGTTCGTGGTCGCCACTCGAGAACCTTTATTCCCCTTCGGTTATTCTCCGATTAATCTTAATCGATCTTAAATTGCCACCCCTTATCGGTGGTCAAGGTTTGACACCCCATACGCAATAAACTAAGCAGCGTACATTACCCATTCATCAAGAGCGTAAGGTGAACACATGTACTCCGTCAGATCCTTATCAGCTAATGTAATTGTATGTGCGGCCACGGGCGGAGGCGTCGATTGATCTATTTCATTTGACAATAACGACCCTGGATCCGTTAAACGTTTAACGCTCCCTCTGTGACGTGTCCGACGATTTAGTTTATTACAAGACAGACTGTTAGTTACAACCAGTTATCTGTGTAATTAATAACAAACATAATGACTCAGGGGCGGTTTTGTGGCGAGACACTCTGTACGGCTCACCCTTTATACCCCTGACCTCTGGCTTGCCTTAACTGGCCGTCCAGAGGAAAGAATAAAGCCAGGAGCAGCACGCGTTTCTCTCTACTCTCTTCAGTGGTTCAACGTTGCCTCTTACAGTGCCAATACTGGTTTGATAAATTGACACGAGTCCGGTAAACTGTATTATCACATAAAAAAATCTTCGACGATTCAGTCGCCAGGAATATTTTATAATACTGTTGGTACTAGGGATGGGCAAGTGAAAAAAACATATAGATATTTGTCGTATCGATATTTTTAAACAGCATCGATAAATCGTAATTTTTTTTCAAGTCAATTGATGTTTTACCTTTCAGTCTCCGCTAAAAATACTTCTGACTTCTGACAATGGCGTCTGTTTCTAATGAAAAACAAACTTTCGTTGCATCACTACTACATAGTAACATTAAATACAAAATATCTCAAAAATAAATATCGATATTTTGATGTTTTTACTTGCCCCATTCTACCACTTACAACAAGCGAAAGAAATTTAGGTAGCGCTGTGCATAACCTACCACTTAAAACCCGTAATAATGCATATGAATTCAATTAAAAGTCGTTTACCGGAGGGCTATACATCACACGAGTAACAATCAATTATTGCAAGCGCCACAAACTGAAAACTGTGGCCATTAGTCACCAGTGCTTCATGCACCGGCAAATACCAACTCCGTAAGGCCATATGCATACAATAAACTGTTTGGCCACGGGGCCATCAGGCCGTTCTCAATAACCGATTTATCCACGGTTTGCTCTACCTAAGATAGAAAGAACGATGTTCTTTTCATACTGCCTTGGACCTGACCGCAATATCTAATATAAAAAATTCTCGTGTCACAGTTTTCGTTGCCATACTCCTCCGAAACGGCTTGACCGATTTTGATGAAATTTTTTGTGCTTATCCGGTATCTATGAGAATCGGCCAACATCTATTTTTCATCCCCCTAAATGTTAGGGGTAGTCCACCCCTAAATTTTTATTTTTATTTTTTAGACAATATTTTTAATTTCTATTTTTTTATGATACAACATACAAAAATACATACAATCCTCAATTTTCACCCTTCTACGATCAACCCTTATTTTTTAATAGCCATTTATTGTATGGCAAAACAACGTTTGCCGGATCAGCTAGTATTTTGTATAAAAATAACGAATAGTCTATTGAAGTTATACGACCGGCGTATAACAGTTTTTGGTGTGTCAGATTTAGTCAGGTTCAGAAAAAGAAAAAGGAGTACAAACAAAAATAGTAGAATAGTATCGTAGCAAAAGTAAACAAAGGTTAGAGGGTTAGGGTTGCCTGGTCTGAATCGATGTTCCAGAAGATCTCTGGACTCATCTTGAGATATCCTTTGTATAATCTTATTAGGACTAAAATTTCATACATAGCTCGTTTTCATACAAGCTCAGGTCCGTTTTGGCCATTGTTCTTTTACATTACTTCTATAGAGTTTAGGTATGTCATATTTCTATCTCTAGTAGGGCAAACCGTGGATAGATCTGTTATCGGGAGCAGCCGTTAGTCGTTCCTCAGCGGAACTGATGACCTCTAATCGCATTTCTATATTATTAGGCCTTTTATGAACATTAAAAATGATGACGAGCGTTAATTTAAATAAAACCAATATGAAAAGTACATTTTATAATGGAACACAGTGTGAACGGTATTTTTTTTTTATGTAATAGATTAGCAAACAAGCTGACGGCCCGCCTGATGGAAAGCGGTCACCGTCGCCTATGGACATCTGCAACACCAGGGGAGTTGCCGATGCGTTGCCAACCTTTAAGAACTCTTTTTACACCCATCTTGAAGGATTGCAATCTGTAGCACAGCGGAAACACTTGTGGGGGAAGCTCATTCCACATTTTGCAAGTATGCGGGAGAAAGGAGCGCATAAATCGCGAGGTGTGGGATTTCCAAGACTCGATAATGTGTGGATGAGCTTTGTTCCGATGACGAGATGATCGGTGGTAGAACCGTGATGGAGGTAGATAGTTTATCGCGATGAAAAGTGTTTGTTGTCCTTCCCGAGGGTCCAAACTATCTACACTAAATATCATCGAAATCTGTTCAGCGGTTTAGGGAAAGGAAACAAGCAGACAGAAAAATGGAAAGAGTTACTTTCGCATATATAATACTAGTTGTTCCCCGCAGTTTCACCCGAGTAGACCACAGTTTATGGCGACCAAAAGTATCCTACGTCCTTCCCCAGGATTTAAACTTCACTAAATTTTATCGAGATCTGTTTAGTTGTTTGGTTTGAAAAGGTAAGAAATAGACAGAAGGACGGAAAGAGTTAATTTCGCATTGTTTGGATTTTACACCCAATAGCCATTGTCGTAGTTCATTGTCGTAATCATAGTTCATTACAGTAATTTAGTCTAATGATTCTAATATTTTGTCACTTGACTATATGATATACTAGCTGTTCTCCGCGGTTTCACCCGCGTGGGCTACAGTTTATCGCGATAAAAAGTATCCTATGTCCTTCCCCGGGGCTCAAATTATCTCTATACCAAATTTCATTTAAATCGGTTTAGTAGTTTAGGGGCGAAAGCGTATATATTCCGTATACAAAATTATTCCCGCACTTCGGTGCCCACTCGCCGCGTTACCTGCTGTAGGTACCCATTATCCTATTTTAATTCTTAGTTAATTTTTCTTGAACCGCACGTTTGAACCGCGCAGCTAAAGGTCTTTCTGGTCCGCGACCGCACTTTACCTATTTTATAGATTCTCCCTCACCTCGCTGCGTTTCCCGCTGCGCTGCGGTGCGGCGGTTTTATTTTTCTACTACTACTTACATTTTTAAACTCGTTATATCTTTCGAATGAAATGTCCGAATTGAATGATTTAAAAAGTTATATAAAGGCATTGAAGCAGTTTTGAATAAGAAGTAATTTATTTTGATAAGGATTAATACCAAGATACAAATAATGAGCCTTTTCTAGCAGCGGCATTAAAAATTAAAATTTTAAAATAAAATATCACTTATTGTGGCATTACTATAATAGTTAGACATATGCTCTCGCGGACTTTTTTGTAGATCTAAATGAGACCTACAAACCCGTATTACATTACTTTGTTCTAGTGTCAATAGTTTTGGCAGCGCACGCAAAAATAGATTTTCGATTTCACACCTTGGGTTGCAAAATTGCAATTTTCTTACGGATCCCTAATTTTTTTGGAAATAAAATATAGCCTATAGCCTTCCTCGATAAATGGGTTATCTAACACTGAAAGAATTTTTCAAATCGGATCAGTAGTTCTTGAGATTAGCGCGTTCAAACAAACAAACAAACAAACAAACAAACTCTGCAGCTTTATAATATTAGTATAGATGAACACAACGATTCCAACGGAAGACCAGCGCTGGGTTTTTTAACCAGCATTATGTAGTATGCTGAGTTGGGGCCGATTTACGACGGTGACATTTTCCGTGTGCCTTGTCGTACGATTACTGCAATATTGTTTTCAGGTTATTTTATTATTTGTACCTTAAATAAATAAATATCGGGGACCATTGCACACAAATTGACCTAGCCCCAAATTAAGCTTGAAACTTGTGTTATGGGTACTAGACAACGATATACATACTTATATAGATAGAAATATCCAAGACTCAGGCACAAATATTCGCGCTCATCACACATATATTTGCCCTTACCGGGATTCGAACCCAGGGCCGCTAGCTTCGAAGGCAGAGTCACTACCAACTCGGCTACCGCTTCGTCAATAAGCGTTATTGTGGCAAATTAGCATATATTCTATTGTATTCAAAGTTGTGGTGCCAATATATACCCCGTGAAGTCACGAGGCCATCAAGTGTAGTCGTGCCCTAACAGCGTATACAATTTCCACTGAAGAGCAAATAGGTTGACGTTTTATTTTTATAGCGCAGCAAAAGTATCGGAAATGAGGGGTTTTTCCGTTTGTTCATTAGTTTTCTTTAAAGCTCGTTAGTGGATAAGAGTTGAGGTCTCGAAATGAGGTTTCTAGTATCGAATATATTCATTGAGTACTAGTAGCTCAGACAAAAGACGGGGGTAACAGATGCTCTCACCTACGCCCTGAGGCTAAAATGGACATGGGCAGGTCACGTAGCGCGAATGAGCGACGATCGCTGGACAATCCGCACAACGTCATGGCCAGGCCTAGTGGGTACCCGGAAAACAGGAAGACCTTTATCCAGATGGGTGGACGACATCACACAAATAGCAGGCAAAGACTGGCAAACAGAAGCCAATGACCGAGACCACTGGAGTTCTCTGGAGGAGGCCTTCACCCTCACAACCTGAGGGGTTCATGCATCATTTTTATAATTTGTTTTATTTTATTTTTTCTATTTTTACAATTTTTTTATTTTATTACAAATCTTTCTTTATTTTATAATTATTGAGAAAATGAAATTTAATCTATTAATTTTTTTTAATTATTAATTTTTGATTTTACTCATGTAGGTACAAATGTTTTAATGTTTTTAATATGCATGAAATAAAAGGCTTTTTTATTTTATTATTATTTATTTTTTTAGCACCCCGCGGTTTCACTCGCGTCTTCTCGTTATCCCGCAGGAACCTTTTTCCGGGATGAAAAGTAACCTGAAAGAGTAACAAACATCCATCCATCCATCCATACTCACAAACTTTCACGTTTATGTTATACTCGTTGGCACTCTTCCGCGGCCCCAAAACTATAGCTACGCCTCTTCCCACCTCCTTATAATGATATGCCTAACCTGCCTATTTAATGGGAAATCAGGAATTTATCGAGGTCCTTGGTTGAGGGACCATCTAGACAAAGGATAAATAAAGTCAGAGTAAGAAGTAATTAGGTACTTACGTGTACATTTTTTTTAGTTATTCTTAAAAGGGTAGTGTTTGATCACAAGTCACATGATGTTAAGTGACGATGTGATGGAAGGTGGCGCCTCGCTAAACTGGGAACTGGCTCCCAGGTGGGATACGTCGACAAGGGGTACTGCTAGATTATATACATCGTCTTCGTTCAATGCTCTAAGATCCAATGCGCACTTGGCGGTTTTTATAGCAACTTTATCCCCTTTTAGCCCCTTTTTATAAACGTATCAGCTAGCTACGTCTAGAATCGTACGGTGCATTGTATGTATACAGAGGTATCATTGATTTATCGACCGAATATGACGCCGCTTCACAGGTTCTGGTTAATAACATGATTCACTGTTGACAGTGAACTCCGTGGGAAACCCACATAATGATACGGCGTGGATCATTATTAACTTTAATGTGTATCAAGTTGTATTTGCTGAATAAACTGAGTATTTGCTTGCGATTAAATACAGGTAATTTCGGATTAGGTATGCATTTTTAGTCGGGACGCCGTAATATCCCAGATTAATAAGATTGTCTAGTAAACTTAAGACTTTTCTAACCTCCTTACGCCAGCAAAAGAACAGGCAAGAAAAGCCTTTTCACGTCTAAACCACTAAACAGATCTTGATGTAATATTTTGTGGAGATAGTGTGAACCCTGTCCTTTACATAGGATACTTGTTAATACAATAAACTGTAGTCCACGCGAGTGAAGCCGCAGAGCACAAATAGTTTCCTATATATTATAGGCAATATGCATCATCTTCACGTAAAGATGATAAAATCATGTTCCTTAAATTTCGTATATCTGTTTCTATACAATTCAATTTCCATCCCAATACATTCACTAACTCCACTCCACTTGTCCTCAGATCCAAACAATAAACGGCGTAGTCCTCGTGAGCTGGCGGCAGCGCGTGCTGGAACGGCAAATAGAGTACGGTGCCCGCCTCGGGCACGTGGTGCTGTCCCTCGCGAGGATGGAGCTTGGTAACTTCTACCGGCACGTGATGCCCGTCGCGGACTACTTCGACCAGACCAACATGCTGCTCGCGGTGAGTACGACACGGTTGTTACCTTGTGGCAGTGAGTACAACACGGTTGTTACCTTGCGGCAGTGAGTACAACACGGGTGTTACCTTGTGGCAGTGAGTACAACACGGTTGTTACCTTGCGGCAGTGAGTACAACACGGTTGTTACCTTGCGGCAATGAGTATGACATGCGTCTTACCTAGAGGCAGTGAGTACGACGCACTTGTGCTTTCCCTCGCGAGGATGGAGCTTGGTAACTTCTACCGTGATGTCCGTCGCGGACTACTTCGACCAGACCAACATGCTCAATTCATACGGCAACGCCAATTACAGTAATTAAATCGGAGTTATTAGCAATATACATGTCACAATAATACAATAATGCTGCTCGCGGTAAGTACAACACGGGTGTTTACCTGGTAGCAGTGAGCATAACACGCGTGTCATCTGTTGGCAGGCTGGTAGGTAGGAGTGACATATTTGTATGAAATGACAGATTCAAAGTGTCTATAATACCAGCCTTTGTCCTACCTAGAAGCAGTGAGTACAAGACATGTGTTACATTGTGGCAGTGAGTACACGTCAGCGTCGGACTTTCGGTAGAGGCTTCGCTAGTTTTCTATTGAAGAAGTTAATCTCTAGAACTACAGTACCCCCTAGTACAGGTTTTGATAGTTTACAAAAACTATAAAAGTTTTCGTTTCCATCCATACATATTTTTTTCAGCGATTTTTACCGAGACTTGGAGGAACTGAAATCGTTACTACGGGTTATTTTAAATCGTTATAATCATATTCCAACAATGTTATTTAGTTACTTTTTGAATTTAAGCAGATCGAGTTGCCACTTTGACAAGTCGGCGGTGGTAAACGTCGACGTTTGCGAAAACTTTTCTCGTTTTCAAAACTTGTACTAGGGGTACTGATCTCAATACGAAATTCATTTACTGATAGTACCTAAGTTTAACTATTGCTGAGTGAAAGAGGATTTTTTACATATACGAGTACGTAATATTTATCTACCAAGGTGAAGAAGCAATAAAACATGCACCTACTTTCTCACAAGCTTTTGCGTTTATAATTTTTTTTATATATTTGCGTAAGTGTGAATAGTCTGCTGAGATATTTGTGAAACAACGTTAAAACAGCTCGACTGATTTGAGTTGAATTTGGAATGGAGATAGCTTATATACTCAAGGAACATATGCTACTTTATATCCCGAATAAAAGTGCCTTCGGGATAAAAGAAGAACTGCGGGCTATTTCTATTTTACTATATTTATCTCTAAATTCCGTGGAAGAATAGCATTGGCTACCTACATTCTAATTTCATGATATTAAAAATAGCACGTACGGGAAATCAAGGCAACTGATGTACATTGAAAGAATTTGTTACGTCACAAAAGCCTGAAGACAGTTTTCGTTTACTCTCACATCGGCCCATTAGCTCAGTTGGTTAGAGCGTCGTGCTAATAACGCGAAGGTCGCGGGTTCGATCCCCTCATGGGCCAAGTTCTTTTTTTGCATATAATAACACTGTTATAATATTTTTTTTTATTTGTGTTTTACTAGGTTTAAAAACTATACAAAGTGCAAAAAAATTGGGTAGGCAGTTTTATTTATTTATTTATGCAAATTGTCCTAACAACATGACCCTGTTAGGGTATAGCATATAGAAACATAATGACATAAAATTCTAGTTAAGGACAACACATACATAAAGAAATTATATACTTAAGTAGTTAGGTACACACAATATTATTTTAGAGGTGGTGAGATTGTGACGTGACGATCATCAATGAATTCTTGAAGTGTATAATAACATTTTTGAATCAATAAAATAAAATAGTCAATCAACAATCAATTTAATATAGTTGATCAAGACTCACTTTGGGTCGTTGCGCCATCTCAGTTAGTTGCTTAGCATAGGATACAAGCCTTGTTTATTTTGAAACGCCAAATTTAAAACTAGCTACGCCTGTACCAATCTCCATACAACGCCAAAAGAACAGGCAAGAAACGCCCGGCAGGTAGTAAAATTATTTGGGCGCGATCACATTACAATTCTTTCATTCTTTACTACAATCCCAAGCTTTTGTCTTCTAAAAAGTCTGATATATGACAAACTTTTCTTTTAACATATCTTTTTATACTGGCTTGGAAATTAGGTCTTCAACAAGACTTGAATTTCACTTGAATACATTGATCTTTGAAGATTTGCTGACTTTATGGGGTTTAGTGGGCGTGATGACTGGGACAATAGGCACAGATATGAGGTCCAATCTTAAAAGAAAAGCTCATTTATCATTTATCAAAAAACTGTAGGCAAAAATCTTTTCATTTTGTTGTGAGACGATGCATCTAACTCAATTGTCCTCAACTATAATTTAATACTGCCTATATGAATTTGCGATATTGCATAAAAATATCGTGATACAAACTTAAAGCCATCTACAAAGCACCTGAAACAATTTAACACGAGTTATACAATTTATTAACAGACAAACGGAAGGTATATACACAAATTATAGAGTACGCGGAGTCCACTAGTGAGTAGAGGCACAAAATTCTAGGTTTCTAAACCGTTGATATGCATAGTTTATGACAAAATTACAGTATGGACTGTGACAAGCTTTGTCGCTGTTATTTTACCATAAGGTACAGTCACGAGCGTAGATAATGTGCTAGTAGCTGAGTCCCGGGGTAACACCCGAAGTTCTCCCGTTCTTTGAATTTTTCCGGGATAAAAAGTACCTACCTAGCGTGATATTTTAAGGTATAACTAAGCTCCATTCCAAATTTCACTCAAAACTGTTGAGCTGCTTTTTTTTTGGTGACACGCTCCTCACAAACTTTCGCATTTATAACATTAGTGGGGTGGTAGCTAGTCAGGCGAATACTAGAAAATGCCCTACCACCAAGCTACAGTTTCATCACGATCTTTTCCTTCACCGAAAGCGTCCTACGGATCGCAAGCCGACGTCACTACCACTGAGCCATCATCGCTATAAAGCTTGTAGGATATAGGTACAGACGGTGTTGACAAATCGATGTACAAGACAGTGGTGACTGCGACACCGGATATCGATCGATCATTCGGCGGTCAACATACAATGTCACGTGCCATCTCGGCCCTGTCCCGCCGGCACGCAATCACGGCGTGACAATGACAACGTGTTGATGGTCACGTTCTTTCCGGTACGCGGAAGTTTTCATCACCAGCTTTAGGGTTTCCACACAAAACTGCGAATTCACATTGCATCGGATATTAACATGTATTTGTTTTAATATTTCGTTATTTAAAATTAACTGCATGCCAGTGACGTCATCAAAAGCGGCTTCAACGGAAGACCAGCGCTGATCAAACGAGCAGCACAACGCTGAGTTGAGGCCGGTTTGCAAAAATACATCTTTTGTAGTTACTATCTATTGCATTTTGTTTTGTTACTTATAAGTAGTTTTGTATAATTTGTTGCAAATAAATGATTCTTATTCTTAAACTAGCTGTTCCCCGCGGTTTCACCCGCGTGGGCTACAGCTTTATACATACAAAGTCTCAGCCCGATCGGTTTGAAATTGACAAATTTTCATACAAACTTTCTTTCCCTATTTTATCCCCATGGGGGTAGAATTAATCAAAATCCTTTGTTAGCGCTGCCTACGTCATAACATCTACCTGCATGCCAAATTTCAGCCCGATCCGTGCAGTGGTTTGGGCTGTGCGTTGATAGATCACTATGTCAGTCAGTCATCTTTGAGTTATATATATTTAGACATAGAATTATGTCTTATAATTCCATGTATTTAGATATGTGCGAGCTCGCACGAATGTACCAAAAAAACTTTCGATCTGAATCTCATCGCATCGCAGTTTTGTGGTACAGTCAACGACAAAAGTCGCTCAACAATAACACAATTTCCTATTACCGGCATCATCTTAAACACCAACCTTTGACCACATCATCATCTAAAATCAGGTGTGTTATGTTGTGGTCAGAGCGCTACCTTGTAATATGTAAAAAAAAACCACACCATACTGATCTGAAACACATTTAGAAAATCTAGTATGATCAGCTACTTTTGTTGCTGACTGTACCTATGGAAGTATGAAAGTAGCACCAGTGACAGATAAGGTGAAAGGGAATCGTTTGGCTTGGTATGGACATGTTATGAGGAGGGATGATAATCATATTACAAAAAAAGTGATGAATATGAATGTTGATGGATGGAAGGGAAGAGGAAGACCAAAGAAAAGATGGATGGATTGTGTGAGGGTTGATATGAATGAAAGGGGAGTGAATGAAGCGATGACGGCTGATAGGGGAGAGTGGAAGAAGAATACATGCTGCGCCGACCACAAATAGATGGGACCAGGGCAAGAAGAAGAAGACTGTACCTATGGTCACTTGAACCAACGCTTTGAAATCGTATCGCAGCATTTCGCATCGCAGTTTTGTGTGGGAGCCCTTAGCGGGTGGGGTGAAAGCGTTTACCGGCCGGTTTCAATAAGCTATCTATCCACGGTCTTCTCTACTGGAGATAGAAATTTGACACATGCTCCATAGAAGTAATGTAGTAGGGCAAACCGTACATCACAAGTTTCCTACAAAATTCATTACTGGTCGCTAGTATATTATATAATATTTAGGTATCCTCATATGTATGCTGCAGTTTCCAAACATATCTTCTTCTTCTTGCCCTGGTCCCATCTATTTGGGGTCGACGCAGCATGTATTCTTCTTCCACTCTCCCCTACCAGCCGTCATCGCTTCATTCACTCCCCTTTCATTCATATCAACCCTCACACAATCCATCCATCTTTTCTTTGGTCTTCCTCTTCCCTTCCATCCATCAACATTCATATTCATCACTTTTTTGTAATGTGACTATCATCCCTCCCGTCACGTCGCGACTCAAGTGCCATATATGCAGTTGACATATAATTTTCTAGAACAGTACTATAATTGGTAACAGTCGTACAATCGATTGTTTAATATGCATCGTGTTTTCGTGTAAGGAATTACTGCCAGGGAATTTTTTTACCAACATCGAATGTTTATTGCTTAACTTTACGCTTCATCATCATCATTATCATCCCCTTTCAGTCCACTGCTGGGCATAGGCCTCACCCAAAGTACGTCATCGAGCCCGATCTTCGGCTTCTCTCATCCAACCTCTGCCAGCCATTTTGCGTATGTCGTCGCTCCACCTAGCCGCAGGGCGTCCTACACTACGTTTGCCGAGCCGTGGTCTCCACTCAAGAACACGTTTGCCCCAACGATTATTATTGGTGCTTCGGCTAATATGTCCAGCCCATGCCACTTCAGCTTGCTAACCCTATAGGCTCTGTCAGTTACCTTGGTTCTCTGTCGGATCACTTCATTCCTGAACGCACGGATTACCTGTATCAAATTGATTAAAAAAAGAATCATATAGAAGTTTTTCTCTAATAATTCAGCGGAGTGATCACTCCAATAAAGAATAACTAAATAAATTACCCTATTAAACGATAACGTCCACTCAAAAGTCCCCGATTCCGCCGCCTAGCGTTCAATATTGAGTCTTATATTATTATAGACATGGTGTATTACTGTTTGTCGACATTTTTTTCCAATTAGGGACCATCGTCATGCATATTTGACGAGACGTAGAACAATGTATGACAAAACCATATCGATGTGGATGCCAAATTGTGCCTTTGACGGTCGAGGACTCCGCCGGCCGTCACTTTTGGCTATATCGATCTGTTTGTGTGGATGACTCGGATTTGTTGATGTGCCGATGACTAATCGTATTGTGGATTGTTGTGTCTGTGAATCAGACTCTTTTATGTGACGATTGGTAAACAAACAGACTGCCCTCTACAAAAAAGTTTTCTCTAAAAGTTTTCGTTTCCTTTCAAACATTTTTTTTTCTGCGTGGCTTACCGATACTTGGTTGGTCTAAAATCAGTAATACCTACGGGCTGTTTTAAATCGTTTTTCGCCTGAAATAAATAATCGATCCTGATCCATTTATCGCGGTTTTGGATAGGTATGTCAATCCATTTTAGGGGTAACACTTGCTAAAATGGTCTCATTCTATTTTCCTCAATCAATCATTCATCACTCATCGATCCGAAACCGCGAAAAAAAAATCAGGATCGATTATTAATTTCGGGTGTTACGTAGTACTTTCGAGTTACTTTTTGAATTAAGGCAGTACGCCACATGATAATAATATGCATTCCTGTTTACTATGCAAGTAAGATGACGTTTTTCGTATCTTTGAACTGGAAAGTAGGTAGGTCAGGTACATCACCATACATCTAGCTAGACAATAGACAATATATTATTTATATATGTATTTATTTGCATTCAAAAAAATAAAAAAACTTTTTTTACATATATTCAGTAATCATCTTTTATGTATTTTGTTAGTCCAAGATCTTTTTTGACCGACTTTGACAATGTAGACTGTAAGTTCCAAGTGAGCTCACTGAGTAAGTAGGTATTAAGTTTATTACCAATCGTGAAAGCCTGAAAGCTAATTTGAAAATGATCGATCTGTTCGGAATTTTGTGATTTGAGCCTGATTTTAAGTGACGAAGACGATGCTATGCTTCAGCTGGACTAAGAACTGGCTCTCAAGTGGGTTGCCGAAACACACCGATAGGTGATGCTCGGCGACGGCGACAGATTCTCAAGTTGATATTGGTAACTAACCCCCAACGCGGAACGAAAGTCCATAACACCAAGACACGAAACAAAATACTTGTGCACTTGTCTATTCTTTTATTCTTCTTCTTTTTTAACCCCCGACGCAAAAAAGGGGTGTTATAAGTTTGACGTGGCTGTCTGTCTGTTTGTCTGTCTGTCTGTGGCACCGTAACTCGCGGACGGATGAAGCGATTTCAATTTAGTTTTTTTTTGTATTTTAACGCGAAAAAGGTGAGTTACGGGCGAGTGTTTTTAGCTATGTTTGGTAAAAATCGGTGCAAGATGCCGGGGGTTTTTAAATTTTAAATTTATAGTTATTACATCATCATCAGCCTTTTACGTCCCCATTACTGGGACTCTGGCCTTCTCTCAGCGAGAGGGTTTTTGTATGTAAAAATCAATTGCTATTCGTCAGTCTTGCTAAAACTCGAAAACTGCTTTACCAATCTGATTCTGGTTAAGTTAAAGGGAATTGATACCCAAAAGAACATGTAAAAATTGGTTATTTTTAATGGGAATTACCAGGTCGTACAGTCAACGACAAAAGTCGCTCAACGATAACACAATTTCCGATTACCGGCATCATTAAAACACTTTTATTAGCTTGACTTGTAACTAACTAACTAACTAACAATGTAATCAAATCTTAGAAGTCAATTTTCACCTACTTCTAATTGTCGTATCGACTTGAAACTTTATATGTGTATGTAATCTCGGTGACAATGCAATAATTTGGTATCATCGACCTGATCTGATGATGCAGCCGGAAGGTGGGTAGGGCATCTCTGCGCTGGCTGCTAGTAAACCCCTCGTGTTTGGGCTCATAAGAATCGTCTTGATGAGTACAATAGATTGGAGTTGGTGACGAGGGTCTGATGATGCAACCGGAAGGTAGGTAGGGGATCTCTGCAGTGGCTACTAGTAAACCCCTCGTGTTTGGGCTCATATGAATCGTCTTGATGAGTCCAATAGATTGAACTTGGTGACGAGGATCTGATGATGCAACCGGAAGGTGGGTAGAGGATCTCTGCAGTGGCTACTAGTAAACCCCTCGTGTTTGGGCTCATATGATTCGTCTTGATGAGTCCAATAGATTAGACTTGGTAACGAGCGCTTCTTTTATTAGGTAAATAAAAGTACATACAACCAAAAAGTGCTCCACACTTTTTGAATTAACCATTATATCGTAACTAATACAAGCCAATTTAATTATTTTATATTTTTGAGTGCGTTTTTAAAGTGTTTTTTTTAGTTTTTTAAACTATATATTTTTTTAAACACCAACTTTTGACCATATCATCACTTAAAATCAGGTGCGTTATGTTGTGGTCACAGCGCCACCTTGTAAAATGTAAAAAACCCCACGCTATACTGATCTACAACACATTTAGGAAATCTAGTATGATCAGCTACTTTTGTTGCTGACTGTACAGAGCAAAGTATGTACACCGGGTCATCTATATAGCAACGCACACAATCACATCTGACCCCTGACTAGGATTCCCTGTATCTAGGACCAAGCCGCGGGTATCAGCTAGTCAACTATGTCAATAAGTAAAGATAATGCCCAGCTAATATTCGTAATTAAAAGTAATTACAGTTAATAACCACAGTCCATGGTGCATGGGAACTGACAGCTGTCTTTACCACCGGGTCACTAGACAGTTCAAACACTCATTTATAATTCTTATTACTAAGAACTTAAAGGTCACAGACTGCCTATTACCTATTACCTATTGCCTATTACCTATTACCACATGACAGTGAAAAAAGTAATACCGGGCTGGAGTTTTTGGAATATAAATGAATGGATGTGTGGAGTGACGAGAATGGATAAAATAAAGAATGAGTATATTAGAGGAAGTATGAAAGTAGCACCAGTGACAGATAAGTTGAAAGGGAATCGTTTGGCTTGGTATGGACATGTTATGAGGAGGGATGATAATCATATTACAAAAAAAGTGATGGATATGAATGTTGATGGATGGAAGGGAAGAGGAAGACCAAAGAAAAGATGGATGGATTGTGTGAGGGTTGATATGAATGAAAGGGGAGTGAATGAAGCGATGACGGCTGATAGGGGAGAGTGGAAGAAGAATACATGCTGCGCCGACCACAAATAAATGGGACCAGGGCAAGAAGAAGAAGAATTAATGAAAATATTGTTATTAAATCATAGCATGATGGTAAGGTATACCATAATATAAAGGTTAGTATTTTTTAATACGCATCATTTCTTACGTTTTACATGTTACATGGTAGCGTTTGACTCAAACTTAAGTATTTTATTTTTAATTTCAAACGTCAAACTTAAAACGGTTCCAACTTCCTTACGCCGGCAAAGGAACAGACAAGAAACGGCCGGTAATTTTTTGGGCGCGATCACATGGTCATTTATATTTTCATTACTAATTGATTGACTACGTGCCAGGCGGCTGAGGAAGTACTCCATGCCCAGAAAAAACGAAAACTTAATATGAAAAAACAGGGTAATATTAAAAAAAAAACAAGTTTTGAAAGGCCCTTTGGGTATTGTATTTAAAAAAAATCTTGACTTTTTTTAAATATCTTACAGTTTACAGGGTAGTGTTTGACCACAACTCACCTGATGTTAAATGACGATGTGGTCGAAGGTGGCGTCACGCAGCGCTAGATGCTTGGTTTTAACTTCTTGGTACTATAAGGTAGTTCTACTGTCCCCCACTGGGAGACAATGAGAACATTTAAAAAATGTGTCACTGTCCCTCTCTTGGGGACGCGCTGGAGGTGGACAGTGGGAATGAACCAAAGCCAGCTAAAGCCATCATCGCTTAAAAAATGAATTAATTTATGTTAGCAATTTTTTTCTTTGTATTCAAAAACTATAGGTATTTTCTATAGACTAAAGATACCTATCTATAGCGTAGGAAAATAGGGTCATTATCACCTTGTACTTACTTACAACTTATTAGGTACCAAGAAATGGCAGCTAATACAAACCTCCACCGAATATGACTAACACCTTACGAGTTCATTGTAGCCACTATCATTTGTACAGTGCTACTGCAATCAAGCTTTCAATGGGGTTAATTTTAGAAATGATAGCGATGGTAAAAACCTAGTATTGAAAGCTACATGTGATTTCGAAGAATATTTTCGTTCGAATCATTGGAAATAATAGGTAAGTATGTAGTATGTATCTAATCAATAATTTGGATCTACTTCTGGTAATCAAGTAGGATTTACGCGTCATCCTGTACATTTTTACTTGCCTAAGTTAATAATCGATCCGATCCGTTATCCGCGGTTTTGGATCGATATCATCATCATTATCAGCCTTTCACGTTCCCACTACTGGGACTCTGGCCTTCTCTCAGAGAGAAAGTATGGGCTGTGATCTACCACGCTGGCCCAGTGCGGGTTGGTAGATGTCGCATGCCCTTGAATGTAGCAGTTCTTGGGCATGCCGGTTTCCTCACGATGTTTTCCTTCACCGTTTTGAGCGATGGCTAATCCGCCAGCGTGATAGATTACAGCCCATACTGTCTCTCTGAGAGAAGGCCAGAGTCCCAGCAGTGGGAACGTAAAAGGCGGATAATGATGATGATGATTTACCTACACCAAAAAATTTTTTTTTATATTTTTGTCTGTCTGTTGTCCCGGCTAATCAATGAAACGGATAGACCGATTCGGACAGGACTTTCACTCGCAGATAACCAAGCGTTTTGACCACAACACAACATACCTAATTTTATGTGATGACGTGGTCAAAGGTGGGTGTTTACACGGAGAAAAAAGACCTTCCGAAATACCATTTTCCTTCTGAGTCAAAAGGGAAGGACTTGTGATTCAGAAGGAAAACTAAGGTAAAATAAGGAAGGAATCGGTCTTGGAAGGTAAAGACTCAGAAGGAAAGTCAGAATTTTTTTCTCAGTGTAAGTCGATGAGGATAATTGGAAAATGTGTTACTGTCCAGCTACTTTTGTTCTGACTGTACCTACCACGTACACGTAGTACTATTCGTCCGTGCCGTAGTTTTTACTTATGACAGGTGTATCATATATGATGCACGACTTGGTAGCCTAGCTAGAAACAGGTCAGGGGGCCCGGTCGGTTATTATCGGTTAATTAAAGCTGGAGTTAAAAAATGATGTGCCCTAGTGAGTCTTGTGGAAATTATGTGCCCTAGTGTTTCCTTTGGAAATTATGTAAAACAACACTTGATAACTTGAGTGCTCTAGTGTTTCCTTTGGAAATTATGGAAGACAACAGTTGTGTTGTGAAGAAAACGTTCATTCGTTTTGAGCGCTTTAAGTGACCGCTCTAGGGCTGAGCGTTGAATTGTGGGCATTGTGGCCCATACTTACCCTTTTTTAAAGAAAAATAGTATTTTTTTCAAAAAATTACAATAAAAATACATACATACATTTTTACTAGCAGCGCCCTGCGGTTTCACCCGCGTCTTCCCGTTATCCCGCAGGATCCTTTTTCCGGATAAAAAGTAGCCTATGTGTTATTCCAGGGTATAAGCTATCTCCATTCCGAATATCATTCAGATCCGTTCAGTAGTTTTTGCGTGAAAGAGTAACAAACATCCATCCATCCATACACACAAACTTTCACGTTTATAATATTAGTTGCAGTGACATGAGTAAGTGCCGTGAGTGCATATCGTTCTCTCTCTCTCTGAGAGAAGGCTTGTGTCCCAGCAGTGGGAACGTAATAGCCTGATAATGATGAAGTTTACTGCTGGAACTTTTCATTCTTCCAATGCCGACGTAACGTGGCATGTTGCCTTCGATCGTACCTATATGATCGAACACCTGATGTTATATAATTACTTAACATCAGTACCCCTATTAAAGGTTTTGATTGTTTACAAAAACTATAAAAGTTTTCGTTTCCATTCATACATATTTTTTTCATCGAATCTTACCGAGACTGGGAGAAACTGAAATCGTTATAATCATATTCCAACAATGTTATTGCGTTACTTTTTGAATTTAAGCAGATCGAGTTGCCACTTTGACAAGTCGGCGGTGGTAAACGTCGACGTTTACGAAAACTTTTATCGTTTTCAAAACTTTTACTAGGGGTACAGGTGTCTTGTGGCGAAACGTTACCCTACGTGATGTAAAAAGCTGTTAGCATGTCTTACTTGCCCCACGGTTGCTATCGCGTGGAAATTCACACAGGATTTTGATCACAATCTTTACTAATCCCTTCTATTCCTTACTATCCCTACTTTATTCATATTATAAATGCGAAAGTAACTCTGTCTGTCTTTCACACCTAAACTACTGAACCGATTTGAACGAAATTTGGTACAGAGATGGTCTTAAGCCTGAGAAAGGACATTGGCTACTTTTATCGCAATAAACTGCAGCCCACGCACCCGCATGGGAACAGCTAGTAAAACATAGTGTTTGACCTCGAATTAACATCGACAGGTGAACGGTGAACGGAATCCCGAAGAAGTCTACAAAGATTTCCGAGCAGCCGTCCTTCAGATCCTGGGCTCCACAGACGAACAAGCGAACGGCGTCAGCGGGATACCCGGCGAAATCGTCGGCGTTGAGCCCGCTCCTGAAAGAGACGATATGAGAGTTGAGGAGTCAAGAGATGCAGCTATCATACCAGCGATCCCCATTCCTGTTCGGCTGCCTATCACCTTACCTGTGGGGCAACCTGCCGGGCAGCCGGCCTCTTTGCCCGTAAGACAATCCACTTTGCCCGCCCCAGTTGAAGACGCGATGTCTCTGCCTGCTCAGATGCAGAGTGTAAGGATTACGAGTCCTCAGGTTAGTGAAAGCGTTGTTGTTTGAATTTTCTTCGTGAGGAATTAGTCTGAGTCGTTTAAGCTGTAATGAGTTAAAATCTTACAGAAATTTCATCATTTCTTTAGTCATTTAGAGTAGTGTAAATTTTAAGTGATTAAATATACCTATTTGATACTCTGTACAGTGTCGTCTAAAATTTTTTTTAGCTTATTCAATTTTTTTAAGCCAAGGCGACGCGATTTTTGCACTCTCAATACACTTCATTTTATTCATGTCCTTATTGTTTTCCGGGTCATATAATGTAAATAGTTAGGTTTGTACGGTGACTGGCAAAAAAAAACAACAATGAACTATGATGCTTATCTATTTATCACCCTATGAATAGGAGAGGTCGGCAGAGCGGCCGCCCGCCTTGACCTATTGAGGCTTTCTGGGTTTTTTTTGGGGTATTGATAAAATATTGAGGTTTTTGCGTAGATACGAACCTAATTACATAGTCTACTTATGAACTAGCGAGCTTTCCTAACTGATGATGATAAAAAGCAACTACTCCGGTTTCTCTTGTGCTACAAATCTGTCTTTGACTAGAACGCCATTTGAAAAAGTGTTTTCCAATTTTGACTTACTCCAACTTTATTTAGTCCTTTGGTCACCAGAGACAGTCATTAAGTAGATCGTCCCTATTACGATATGCTCTTGGTACCTGTAGGCCCTGTGTGATTTACCTAGCTATCTATTTTGGAGAGGATCGTACGGTCAAACGCATACATGGAACGGCTGAGTGGCCGACGCCCGGGTATCGCTGAAAAGACGAAGTCACGAAACACTTCGGCGCGCTCCAAGTGGAGGACTCCCAGGAGGTGGCGCTGGACAGACCGAAGTAGCGTCATATCGGAGGCCAAGACTCACTTTGGATCCTTCCGCCATCTCAGTTAGTTAGATTTTTATCATATTTGCAGGCGGAAGTTATCAGAGTCCGCGGCGCAGTGACCACGCCAGCCATGCTGTGGGTGGTAGGCGGCCCTGGCAGCAATAAGGCTGCGCTGTGCACCCGCGCTGTGGCGCAGTCCCCAGGGTGGACGCACTTCAGGTACCTAAGTCAGATTCAGATTTCTTTATTTCAAGCCTTTCTGTACAAAGGTGGCTTGGTATGGTATAAACAAATGTCACGTTCAAAGTCGGTGTGGATCCCATCTGGCACGCGCCATTTATAAAGGAGGAGAATGTTTATATTTTAAAGTTATAGGCTCAGTGGAATGGTAGGTTTCTAACTGCTCTTGATTGGATTATGGAAAGCAAAACGGGCTCATGACTTGACTTCAAGCCTTGTGTATGGACTGTACGGCATAGTTGAGATTGCTTCCCTGAAGAGTAATAAGAAGATTTTGTATCTAGGTATATTATGGTTTTGGCGGTTACAGATCCTACAAAGCTCTTGACTCGAAAAGCGTCAATAACACAACGCATAACACCTCGATAGACAGTTGGTATCCTAATGCTTCCTCTATTAGCAAAAAAAATTCGAGCATACGATACGCAGCAAATGTTCACCAGAAACGGTACTTTGGTCTATCGAACCAAATCAGCTAGAACTGCTCGTTTAAACCGCTTACGCTTGTTCATTCTTCCAGTCTCGGCCAACGTCTTCGAGCGCTCGCCGACGCCGGCGGCGGGCCCGCATCAGACGGTGCCCTCGCCAGGACAGCAATTAGCGGAGGAGAACTGGTCCCACGTTCACTGGTCTCCAAGCTTGTCGCGGCAGCAGTCATGGACGCCTCAAGAGGTGGACATGGATTGATTTTGGATGGGTATCCAAGGGATCTGGAGCAAATGGAACAGTTCCAAAATGAGGTTGGTGGACTAGTTTTATGCAGCTAGGGGAGTTCAATCGCTGAACGGCTAGAATTGCCATTTGGTATCGCAAATGAGGGCAAATCCTCCTTTGTGCACTCATGTTTTCCCTTATTTGGCAAAATTTCTCCATTTTCAAATGTCACGAGTTAAGCCACACTCTATAGTTATGCCCTGGACTTGAAAAATAGGTACCTACTCTACTGTCTATATCATTTGGAAATCTTTAGGGAAATGTTATTATCTTCCCCAGTTCCACATATCCCCTCGGATGGTGCTCCTTGACTGCTCGAAGTTGCAGCTCGGCCGCGGCAGGCGGGATGACTCGGTTGCCGCTTTCAGGAGAAGACTGGAAGTCTTCAGAGAACTCAGCCTGCCGATGCTGAAGACCTTGGATCAGGATCATAGGCTTATGATCGTTAGTTCATATTTTACTACTGATATCTTTACTTGCGACCCTAAAGTTGTAATTTGGCTCATGTACATTTTATCATCCCATGTGTTTTCTGAGCAGTGGGCACCTAGATGAATGCGTGTGCCAAGTTATGAAATTTTAATCTTTTAATCCGTCGTATTTCGTTTTTATCAATATGGGTACGGTAATGTCCCTTTTTTAATTCGGTTCAGAGTATGTAACCATTCAGCAGTGGACTTCTTCCGGCTGATGATGATGAATATCTCTAGGTGGATGGAGACACGGACTCGGCTGACGTCCAGTCGGAGTTCACCAGGGTCCTGGTTGAGGAGATGGAGAAGGCGGAGGCCATAGCTGCAATGCCGCACCACGGGCAGGCATCAGGCCCTGCCACAGGTGAGCCAATGACGTTATATGAACAGGGCTTTTACAAACTAGCCTTCAGACTTCAGAGTCTTGAACACCGCCGTGAAGTTGCCTTCTTACGGGTATTTATAAGTTACATTGGGGAGAGTGTGCGATGGAACTACAGAACCTCATTCCACCATCCGAAAACAAGACTTACGGCATCCGTACATGGTTGACATTCCCGCAATCCACACAAAACACTTCGCTTCTACATTTATAATGCGAAAGGTGAAATGGAACACCCTGCCAGCGTCTTTGTTTCCCGATTAGTATAGTATGGGATCCTTCTAGGCAAGCATGTTTCATCGCTGACCTCGTCATCACTTACCTGCCATCAAAAATCAGTAGCGCTCGTAGCATAGCTGGTCCAATCAATTAGGTTAAGCAAAACACTCAACGTGGCCATCACTTAGATGCGTGCCGTTTTGTGGCATTTTCAATTTAGAGCTACCGTGCTTCGGAAGGCACGTCAGTCCCGGTAACAGTCGTAAAGCCATGTCAGAGCCCTTCGGGTGGCCTGAGAAGTTTGACAATAGAGCGAAAGGGAATGATGACGATCACGTGTGACTGTGATCAAATGCTTTCGCTAATTAAAATTAATAACCTTTTTGTAGACATGTCATCAATGCAACAATTCGCGCACGCCATGTCTAGAATGGGAGGTGGCATTGCCAACGGGCACGCTAACGGCGCTGTCCAGAACGGCAACGTGCAAAACGGCAACCTTCCCAACGGCATTGGCAATGGATTCTTGAACAGCAACAAGGTATGACTGACTAAAATGCATGTACATATATCTAGAGTTGGTAATTCCTGGTTGGTACCTTGTCTGCCCATCCAAAGCTTGTCCAAAGGTTGTCAGGTAGAGATCACTCCAACCAATATGGTCGGTCATTTAACTAGCTTTAAAGTATGTCCTTTTTTATGTTGTTTTATGTTTTGATGTTGTGCTGAAACGATGTTACCTATCTACCATCATCAGCGTATTACGTTCCCACTGCTGGGACACAGACCTTTCAAATAGAGAGTATGGGCCTTAGCTACCACGCTCAATGCGGGTTGGTAGATGTCGCATGCTCTTGAATGTTCTGGTTCTTGGACATACCGGTGTTCTCACTATGTTTTCTGTCACCGTTTTTGAGCGATGGAAAATCCGCTCATAACATATTCAAGTGTTAGTTAAGGGGCTGAGATAGATCTAAAGTCTGTACTGGTGCCTTGTATATGTGTGAATATAATACTTAAACTTTTTTGCTATATTTCAGGTGAAGCCAATAATAAACAACGCAGCCACAATCTCGACTGTATCGCAGATGACTCACGACGATGTGCGGCGGCTGTACGAACAGAGCGGTGGTGATATGCCTCTGAACACGCATATATAAAAAATGTTGAGTCTCCACTTAGTTGAGTAAATGCTCACTAAACGCCACTGTTGACTCCTATAGTCATCGTAGTGGCTGTAAGAACAGAGTAACAGTAGCATGTCCCTGAACAAGCATATTTAAACAGTGTGGAGTGTCCGTTTCATTGAGTATTTGCTCACTAAACGCCACTGTTGACTCATATAGTCGTCGCGGTGGCTGTAAGAACAGCGTACCAGTAGCATGCCCCTGAATACGCATATTTAAATAGTGTTTAGTGTCCGTTTCATTGAGTATTTGCTCACTAAACGCACTGACTCTCACATTGTTACTAGACTCTACAGCCTTTTAACATTGGTGCTGGACTCATGAGTACGATTATTTGAAGTTTAGTTTATCTTTAACTTAGTACTAAGTAAGCACATTAGAGAAATACACTGAATAGTTAGATATGTATAGAATTGTAAGTTTTGCATTTGTACCTAAATTAAGAATTATTTATTTTTGGTTTTTTATATAGGTATTTTAGTTTAATTAAAGTAAATAAGTACTTTAATTCTGCATAATACTTACTGTCCCACTCGTAGACGGCAATTAATGCTAATTAGCATTAAATTATGACAAAATTCGTACAGAAATTATGACTTAATGCTAATTAAAAGTTAATTGCAGTGTCTGAGCTGAGTACGGCAGATATCTATTTTTAAGAGTGGTTAGGTTTTTGTTTAAACTTGGCAATTTGTCTCACATAGGTTTTTGTTATTGTTTTATGCTGGAAATGAATGATCTATCTATCCATAAATTGCCCTACTAGAGATATATATGGTGTCAAATGTCTATCTGCATTAGGGCAAACCGTGTATCGATAGAATATTCATAACGGCCGTTACTTGGTTAGTGCTTAAATCGTTCGTTTTGGCCGTGGTATGCAATGCCATTGTGGACTCTTTGAGAGGATATCGTGAAAGTGCCGAATAAATTAGCGTAGGTAAATATATAAATAATTACTAAATTATATATTGAATCAATAAAAATATAATTAAAATGAATAAGTAAATATACCTAGACATTAATTATTTAAGTAAATTGACAATTTAAAAAGCTTTAGTTTACACAAATATAAATTAAATAATGAGTCAAAAATTTACAAATTAGGTTTATAATTCACAATTACACAGTAAATTGACAATTTAAAAAGCTTTAGTTTACACAAATATAAATTAAATAATGAGTCAAAAATTTACAAATTAGGTTTACATTTCACAAATGTTGCAGCTTTCTTGGTCTTTCTTCGCTATTTTGAATACGATCAAATTTTATTCGTTATTATTAAGGAAATATTAGATTTATATATACATTTGCAATGGGCGGATAGCCGACTGCGAAGCGTGAGGTCGCGGGTGCGATTCCCGCTACAGGACAAATATTTGTGCATTGAAAAAAAAGCGCAAGTATTTGTTCTGTGTCTGGGTGTTGTGGATCCCCGATCCGCGTAGTTTCTGATACCCTAGATACAGGGAAACCTAGTTAAGGGTCAGAGTCTATGTATGTGATTGTGCGGGCATTATTATTATTATTATGTAATTTACTATTTGTAAAATTAAACCAAAAATGACGAAAATTCAAAAATAAATTTAAGAATAATATAACGCACATACATACTTAATTAAAAAAATGAATTTTGTAAAAAAGTGCCTTGGTGTAAGAAGTTATTTTTAGAAATCATTTAGCTAAAGAGCAAATTATAATAAGAGTAAGATTTAAGTCAATAAAAGTACGTAGGTACCTAATAGTTAATAAGGTTTACTTTTTGTATCAATTAGATTTTAAGTGAAAGGTCGAAAGACAGTAGACAGTAATTTCTTAGGTACATTATATACAGGGTGGCACGTGAACAGTAACAATAATCAACCAGAAAGTAGCACTGGGTTCCTTAAAATAAGATTCGAACCCGGTATCGGGGCCCGGGGCCGGATTAACCCTGTCAAGGCCCCTAGGCAATACAATTCTCGGGGCCCCTTTCCTCTGCCCATTTCATACCTACTTTTTAAAATAAATTGTTTCAATCACAATGCTGTGGAGAAGTATTGATTGGATGAATACAAATTATAAAATAAAAAAATCGTTTGATGTAAACTTACTTTAATTTTTGGTGCACGGGGCCCCTAGGCATTTCCCTACTCTGCCTATTGGATAATCCGGCCCTGTCGGGGCCCAGCGCCCTTACCCGATAATACCAGTCAAAAACATCAACCAAAATGTCAGTTCAATTTGCAAACTAGTCCCTCGGAAATATTGAACACTCAAGCGGTCAATGACATGACACGATAGCGAGCTGAAAGAGATAGCAAGATATTCCGTCTAGCTTACGCGCAGTCTCAAGCCTACTGTGCGCGAAATAAACATGTAGGTAGGCATTGCAGAGACTCTGGGAATAAGGATATTTTGGCATATATGTGCTCTATTTTTAACCAACTTCAAAAAAGGAGAGGGTTTCTCAATTCGACCGTATATATGCTTTTTTATGTTTGTTCGCGGATAACTTCGTCGTTTATAAACCGATTTTGATGATTATTTTTTGTTGGAAAGAAGATATCCCAAGGGTGGTATAATGATAAGGAAACCAGGATCTGATGATGGTATCCCAGATAAATCGAGTGGAAAGAGAAGTCGGTTATTTTTTTGTTAAAAATTATAGTTTTTTATCGATTATTATTATTGTCGCATATCCTCTGAATATTTATGTGTTAAAAAACGGACACTGTTAACGTCGCCACACTGTATATTGTGTTTTATAGTATTGTGCCTACCTGTACGAAGCCGGGGCGAGTCGCTTGTATGTCGTAAAGCGGTTCGCTGCGTCAGCACACCAACTTAATATGTAGGAATACAACTTTAACACTTCTAGGTCGTAGTGTCGCATGTATGTATGTACCTTTAGATTAGTAAGAAGTATCACCAGTCATCGGAGTAGGTAGAACTAATTTGTGTACTACTTATGCTGGTGCCACACTAACGGGAAATGCCGATTGCCGTTAAATAGCGCGATGATTGACATTTGACATAAGTGTGGCCACGACATTTGATAACGGCATTCACATTAGCGTTTGACGTTAGCCGATAACTCAAGTGCATTCACGTTGACCGTTCAAGTGTAGCCCCTTACTTAATTGCATTAATAATTAACGCAATATTTATCGCCATGATAGGCATTGACAATTCCCTTAACGTTGACCTTAGTGTGGCCCCAGCATTAGTTAGAATAATATGGATATTCCCCGAATCCCGGGACTGTCGGTAAGCAATTGAATTCTTGTGGTGCAGAAAGAGACTAAAACAGGTCTCTAGCGGCAGAAACACCCCGCTATTGTTTTCGTTTGTTTCCGTAATGCGGCGATATCACGAGTTTCAACAAAGCGGCAAAAAAGTTTGGCAACGTGTTGCTGATGTAAAATTTACAACGTCGCTCATGCGCTTATTGGCTTACATAAACCCTTTTTATACTTTTTTATTTTTATTTATTCTAAAACACTGTCTTACAGTCTAGTTTACACCTTTTACAAGGGGATGCCGCGTATGAGTCCCTAAGACTTGTAAAACAAGTTAAATGAAAAACATTATGGTGTAATGACTAATAGCCACCCAAATAGGTCGAAACCTGTGCTTGGGTGAGCTACTGATTGAAGCGATCCATAGAACAGATTGCGATAAGCGGTGAAATACTGTATGGACTTTGCAAAAACCTTAAAACTAACAATTACAAGCATGCACTTATTAATAAAAATAATTGTATTCATTAAAATCCCGGAGTTATCAGTCGGAAATGTCGGAATCCCATAGAATATCCATATTAACATCAACGTTCGCGTTCGATGAACCTAAATAGCTCTACCTACTTCCGATCTATGATTATCACATAAGTTGATAGAACTCACGTAGTTTTAATCACAATCAGGGGCCAACTTAGATTTAGCAATGTATATAGGTACCTACAGAATTATAGAGTGATTAAAATTGTTTCGTTTTTATGAGGCAGATTCTGAGAGTAAGCTAAAAACAATTGTCTTAAAAAATAAACAAAATATGCGTGTTAAACTACAGATGATAAGAAATTGGTTAAAAATATGTAAGTATAAAAAAAAACTGAAAAAGAGAACTTTTTTTGAATCTTAGTTACGAGAGTTTCAGTTCAGTTATAATTTCAGAACTCAGAATTTTGAATTTCAATTGTTCAAAATACTATGTGGCAACACACTGCGCTTCTTAACATATTTGTTTTTGGTTATTCTTTCGAAGCCATTATAGAGTATAATATGACCATGAGAATCATCAAAAATCAAATCATCATCAATCATCTTGTTAAGAATCTGTCGCCAAGTACCTATCGGTATGTTCCGGCAGCCTCACTTGAGAGCCAGTTCCCAGTCCAGGTGTAGCGTGGCGCCATCTTCGGCCACATCGTCACTTAACATCAGGTGACTTGTCAAACGCTACCCTGTAAGTAGTTAAAATAAAAATGATTTCTCCTTTTCACAATTAAATTAAATACTTCACCAATTAAGCTCTAAAATGTGCTGTGAAATATTAGTTAGTTATTAACACTGTAAAAATATTTACCAAAGAATAGAAAAACATATTTCGTAAATAAAAAATAGTCAAATTGTTTTAACTATGTTAATTAACAATAGGATAACAGAAGAAATAGGAATTTTGTCAGAGATAACCCACATCACATCTTGTAATGGTAAAGCAACGCGATCGCGCCCAAAAAAGTACCTGCCGGGCGTTTTTTGCCTGTTCTTTTGCCGGCGTAAGGAGGTTGGAACAGGCGATTAGCTACTTTAAGTTTGACGTTCTAAAGTGATCAAACGTATTTTACTAATTATATATGTTTGAATTTTGAGCTTTGATCGTCTTAAACCGGAATTACTGGATACCAACTAAACGCAAGCAAGCGAAGGTTTCCAATCTAAGCGAATTTGAACGAATAGAGCCAGCGAAGGCCCGAAGGCCTTCAGGACTGCGCCTACCGTCGTAGCAGTCTGTTCGTAGCTTTAGTGCGTAGACTGCTCTGCGATCGCGTAGCAGCAATATGTACGGTCGGGGTCAGAATTACAGTTTAGCAGTCTCACAAAAGTTAGCAAAGCGCTTTCCCCTTCGGAATGTGTCATATCACCCTAAATAGTTATTTATCTCTTAGTTTTTTTTCTTAGATCGTTTTTTGCTGTTTTTGTCTTTTATTTTTCACTTATGTAATACCTAATAGGTTATGTATGCATATGTTATGTTTTTTTTACTAATTACATGGTAGCATTTGACCACAAGTCACCTGATGTTAAGTGACGATGTGGTCGAAGGTGTGTCACGCTACACCTAGATTGGGGACCTGGTTTCTATCTGTGGATTGGCTCTCGATATTTACTTTGTTATCTACTTCGATTCAGTTAGCTGTAAGCTACTCTAATGAAAGAAAATTGCGCATACAATGACCTTCTCTAAGCCGTTTCGCACGTACGTGGGTACATGAATCAATCGGAGAGAACTCTGTTACCGGTCACACACACATAGATACGCGGCCGTGCGGGCGATAATGAACATTGAGGTGCTACTGCAACTTTGTCCTCGAACTGTACCTACTCAAAATTTCAAATGTGCACGTAGATAAAAATTAAATACCTACTAGTAAGTTGCATAATTATTTTTAACTAACATAAAGCAACTTAATTATTGTAAACGACTTTGAAAGACAGTTTAACCTAAATTTAGGTAAGAAATGCATTGTAATTTTTACACTGGAATAGAGGTATTTGTTTAGTTTATTAGATACCTAACACATGTGTCTGTCTGTAGGTATGTTTTAAATTTTCTAACAATAAAGGCACAGTTTTGTAACATGCTGTAATTTCTTTCATACCTATATTGTCCGGCATCTAGCATAAGAATAAGGCTGAGAGCTATGACAGTTTGGTGTTTCTATGTACAAGCGGTACCTACGGATGATTCAAAACGAACGTTTGACGAGCTCTAAAGAGCGTTTTTCCACTAGACGATACGATACCGGCACGGTACGGCAACGATACATCATAGGTGGAGAGGTATGTTTTTCCACTAGACTCGGAGACGGCACGGTTCAGCGACAGCGACAGTCTTTGGCCAGCATTGACACGTCCGGCCGCGCCGTGGAAAAACGTCTAAAATATAGAGCTGGCGGACACTGTCTTGTTTAGACCCACCGTTTAGTCCCATTAGATAAGTAGCTGAATTCCATGAGACTTCAAGTACGACTCCACTTGACTCACCACCGGTTATTTTTCCTCTACCATGCTAACCAGTGTGGACTAGGGGCGCTTAAAGAAAAAATGTGTGGAAGGAAACCAAAATACTTATAGTTTTCGTAAACTACTAGAACTTGTTAGGGGTACCGGCTCTGAAGAATTTAGTTGACTGAAGTGTAGACATGGTAGATAGTAATTTAGATATATTGATCACGAGGTAGCATTCAATTTGTATAGTAGGTAAGTATACGGATCGGATGCGAGAGATGTTTTCATTCTTTGTTTTCGCAAGACGAGTGTGCGAGAGAAGACGTGACGAACAATATTTCCGATGAGTTGGTAACGAAATCAGAGTTATTGTGAGCTCTACTAGAGCAAGAACAAATGCTTCTCGATCTAAAGATAGTTAAGATATATATATCTCACAACCAAATGCTACAACATCTAATTAATAAATAGATCTTTTCAAAGATATTAGAATTTTGCGCATGTCTGCTGAAGTGGCGAACTCCGCGTATCGGAGCGCTCAGGTTTCCCGCCATTTCAGCACGTTTTCCCGCGCTGTCAACCACCATCGGAGGTCGATTATTGGCTGTTTGGCACAGTTTCCGTGGCCTTGACCGAGCGCGCTGCCGCAGTTGGCCTGCAAAGCTCGCGACGGACGGACGTGCCATGTGTCTGTGATATAAATCCTTTGGATTACACGCGCATCTTTAAATCAAAATGGTAAGTTACACTTTTAATTAGGTTTTCTACTATTTTATGTATTTAAATATAAAAAGGTGAAATACACAGATTTCTGTGAAAAAATCAGGTGTAGTATTCCGTAGATTTTCAGCATCTGTTCAATAGTTTCAGCAAGATTGTTACGTCATTATCACGGTTAGTATTATTAGAATGCGAAAAGTCGGCACTCGCATTAAAATCGAATGTTATTGTTTACAGAAATAGCTACTGTTACCAGTAGTATCAATGACATATTACATAACAAACCGCAAGAGCAATACATATAGCGTTTATGATTATTCTTCATGTGTAAACAACTTAAATGCACACAGTGTTGTGGGAATTTAGTTTCGTAATTTTATTTGATGAGCGCTCTATATAAATCATTATTTACCTAGCTATAAGTAGATACACATATAAAAGCACCTTTGAAACTTTGACCACAAGTGACACATTTACGGTAGAAGGTGGCGCCACGCAACGCCTAGGTCGGAAACTAGCTCTACAATCCCACATGCCGATGTTTGGCGACAGATTAAAATGCCCGAGCACCAAGCTAAAGTTTCATTACGATATTTTCTTTCACTGAAAGCTCTAGCACATTGCAGGGATCGAACCCACGATCTACTTATACCACAACGCTACGCGTTACAATAACCATAGATTAAGTAGTAACAATAACCGATCTCTCCACGGTTTGACATAAATTTGACATTACTTCTATGGAGCTTATGTCAAATTTCCATCTCCAGTAGGGCAAATCGTGGATAGATCGGTTATTGAAACCAGCCGTTAGACGTTTGAGGTTTGGTGTTCCAATCCTCGATAGTAGAAGTTGTGGAAAATAAAGTTATATTTCCTTGCTATGCCATTTTATGATCAAACTGATGAACCTGCCCCAATTGAATAAGGTCTTTATCCCACTGGTGGCAGTTTCAGTATGGGACGTAGGGAATCATTCTTTTTTCGTCCCAGTTACCACCACTGGGGGTAACAGAGCCAAAAATAAATAATTTGTCCTAACCACCACCACCAGTGGTGCCAGTTTTAGTATTGTTGCTGGGTAAATAAATCATGACTATATCGATCTACAATTAAAAATTAGCATCCCTTGATTGATCCAAACAATAATAAATCATGTAAACGTTAAAATAAATCTTCAAATAGTACTTTCCATATGCTTTCTTTTACAACAGTCAATGTACGGCATTGAAATCTTATCAGATAACATCGATTGTAAAACTCGAAATTAATATCTCGACCAGTAAGTCCGTTACTGGGAGTTGATAACGACGAAACCAACACTGCGGTTGTGCATACAGCTGCGCTGTTAGGCTGGCCATCCACGGACAGACTGAAGCAGTTAGGATCGACTGATTCAAGCTGCGACTGCATAGTGAACTACAGACCTCTACGTACGTACATACACAAAGCGTTCGAACAGTTGCAGTAGTTCAAAGCAGTCGTAGCTTGAAGCAGTCGATCCTGATTGCTTCAGGGTCTCCGTGTATGGACAGTCTTACTTTAGATATAAGTAAATTTGCAGAGGCACTTATAGATATAAATTTGATAGCTCAGAAGTAAAGTGACTCTAGCTAGCGATCCTCAGGTCGTGCATGGGTTCAAATCTTGCAGTGAACAGTGAACTATACATACTAGCTGTTCCCCGCGGTTTCACCCGCGTGGGCTACTGTGACAAATGACAGAAATAGATACGTCAACTTATGACGTACTTCCACAAGCCAGAAGATGGCGCTGTCAAAATGCAACGGATCGACAATTTACTTCTTCTTCCGCGAGTTGCGACGTGACGTCATCCAATACGAGCCAATGAGAGCCCAGCATTTTGCCGCCAAGAAGATGGCGCCATAAGCAACTATCTACTTACCTACCTGAAAATGTAACTGTTTTAAACATTCAGTCGGTGCTCGAATTTTGGTGTGTCAGCCAGATTGGCAAAAAGTATAGTCATGGTGGTTCAGATTAAAAGCTAAGTATTCCTTATCGGTTATATTTTATTAAAGTGATTCTATGTTTTTGGTTAAAGTTATATAACTTATTCATTATTTTAAATGATTGCGATTGTTGTAACTTTGTAGGTCGAGTTGCTAGAATTATGATGTCTGTTAGTGAATATTCATTGAGTTTATTATGCTTAATTATTTGGTAAATTATAATTTAGATTGATGTTATTGTAAAGTGGTCGAGATAAAATGGAATACAAACATATTGTGGTAACTTCAAAGGTATTTTATTATTTCCTGAACTAATAGGTCTAACATTTTCAGAAGTGGGATGAGCTCATCTCGTCGTGATTCAAGCAGATGGACATCCTGGCATCCATGTGGTTTTGGTCTACGGGATACATCACTACGAAGCTTATCGGATAAACCTGGTAGGATCAATCCATATTATTCTTACGTAATGGTTAAAGCGGAAACCGGTATGTCCAAGAACCGCAGCATTCATGGGCATGCAACATCTGCCGACCCACCAGTGTGGGCTGGCTTGGTGGGTGGCGACCCATACTCTCTCTTTAAGAGAAGGCCATAGTCCTGGCAGTGGGAACGTAAGAGGCTGATGATGATGATGATGATGATGATGGATGGTTAAAGCTGTTCTACTCCATTTAGACCCGGGAACACGTGGACTATTTTTATTAAAAATGGTTAGAAAAATTGGACAATTATGTGGTTATGAATTTATTGGGTTGAACAAAAGTAGAAAAGATGGAAATGGCATCGGATGGCTTTAAATTTTGGGATGTTTAATAGGACTACGGAAGGAAAGACAGTGACTTAATTTTTTTTTGTACACGTGCACTTCAGAGATCAGTAAGTAAGTTGAGATAATTAGACAGGCTTTTCCAGATTCTACCGCAAACGGACAATAATTATATCGTGTATTTGGATGTTAAATCTGTTTAGAAATGCATTTTAGGAACGGCTTGCCAGTCTCGATCGATAGTCCTTTGTTTTGATTTTATAAGTGGGTGATGGTTTGAATTTGTTGAATTTGGATTCGTCGAGGTTGAAATAGTATTGCTGATATGGAAAAAAAATGGGGGTTTGTCTTATTTGGATTGTGTATTTATATTACATAGGTTTTGATAGCTGACTAGAAATAATTGGAGAAAAGCTGTTTCGCGTATTACTAATGTGTTACCTTTCCATCTTGGGATTACTGCTAGAGCTTGAAATTATAGGACAGATGGCGTACTGTACATTTAATTTCCTAGCATGAACGATAAGCGAGTGATGTCAGTTTACCTACAAATACATTTACAGCGACATAGTCCCAGCTGTAGTCAAATGGTCCCAGAATTCTATTTGTTCAAATGTAGGTAAGAGATGGGAAAGCCTTCACCGGTTTTTTTTTGTTGTTGTTGTGAACCTGGTCACGTCGTTGTTTGTCAGGTTGTGTGTTGTGTGGGGAAATTTATCCATGCTTTCAGAAGGTTGTGCATATCGTGTTATAAATATTTTTATCTAGAGGCATAAAAATTTCAAAGAAGGTTTGATCATTATTATTTTGTTTTTTTGTTGTCTTGACATTGACTCGTTCCGTACCCCAGTGACGCCTACATTGTATAAAGCGCTGCCTAGCTAGCCGAGCAGGATGCGCGGCTACCACGCAACTTTTTCTTCTAATACTCACTTACATATTTAAACTCGTGATATCTTTCGAACGGAATGTCCGAATTGAATAATTCACAAAGTTAATTAAAGGTATTGAAGCAGTTTTGGATATGAAGCAATTTAAAAAGAACAATTATTAGGGGCATAGGTTTAATAGTTACATACACACACACACATACATACACACACATACACACACATACACATATACATACATACATACACACACACACATACACACTCGTACACACACATACACACACACATACATAAATACACACACACACATGCTGGCGCGACAGTTTTTGTAAACATGTAATGATGTGTTCTGCAAAATCGTTGTACATTATTTAATTCTATCATCAATAGTTTTCGCTGCGCACGCGATGTAAAGAATATTTAGGTAATTACATTATTGGAGTTTTAGTAAGGGAACATTATTGTCAATGGGTTAAAATATCTTTTCAGACTTTGGCGCTTGTATGCGCAGCGGCGTACACTTAAATTTAACGTCTTGTATTACTCTTCCGATTGGGTTTATTACTTGAAATAAATGTAAATGTATATATTTATACAGGTATGTGTAGTGCAGAGTTACAGTGATCAAAAGGAGTTGGACAGGGCCAATGCTGATGAAAAGGACATTAATACTTTAAGCGCCTATACGGACATTATAGTTTATAAGTATTTCGTTCTCAGGAAACTGTCATTCCACTGCAGTTCTAAAAGTACGTCGATGTTTATGGTAACCTTCAGCTTGAGGAGTCAACTGTTCTCTTCACTAGGTCGTATTCAAATAATACTGTCAAACGTGGAATTCCTTCGACAGTACATTGCTTTCTAGGTTTAGCATTGCCGATTACAAATTACGGTTGTACTTTTGTATGATCGAAGAGAGCGGTTGTTAGTTCTTGCTTTTGTTTCATTAGGGACACGGTTGCATAGTCAGACTTTACAGGTATAGCAGATGGTAGTAAAAGACGAGGCGTGATGAACATTGATATTCTTGTAATAAACTATGGATCTAGAATACAAATAAATTTGTTACAGCCCTTACAGACAACCACTTTCAGAGAGCTATTTCAGGTAATTTATCTGTAACAACGCGAATGCCAGCTTTGATTTGTACAGGTTGTTGAAGGATGCAGTCTGGGATCAGATGTTTAACAAGCTAAAACAGGTATTGACCTCAAGAACATTTATTTCTAACTGTTGATATTATATTACATTATATTATATTATAATTATAGGTGATATTGATATTATCCTGATGATGTGAGCAGCGGGGTTTAGCTTCCACAAATACAAGGTAAAACTTAAAGCCCGTTGTTTATTTCAGCTGTAAGCTGTAAGGCTAGTTAGACTATAGGTGCTCGTACGAGTTTAAGACGCTAGCTGTTGTTTCATCTATCAGAAGGTTTTATATCAATTCAAAATCAGGATGACGCCCTTTGGATCATTAAATCGGGTGCTATGCTATGTTTATTACTTGATGACGACTGTAGGTATAGGAAGCCCTGAGCTGACACGCTGCGACAACGAGCCGAGCCAAGGCATACCCTGCCCTTGGATCATCTGGAACATCTTAGCAAAACATTTATTTGATAGGTATATTATTTTATGGAAAATTCTGTCGACTATTCGATTACGGCTACAAAAGTCACGAGATTGGAGAAGAGAATATTCTTTAAAAATTTGTCGAATAGATTTACATGTTACAGGTTAATGTTTGGAGAATTTAGTTAGACACAGATATTAAGGTATGAATATTAATTCATTTGGCAGCTAAAATAATGCAGGTAAGTTACGGAATGAGCTTTCAGCGAATTGAAAACAGGTATATCTGAAGAATTTGTCGACAATTTCACAAATTACAGGTTTATATTAGCGCATTTAGAAGCAGATATCAAGGTAAGGGTGATAATTCTTTTAACAGCGAAGTTACTCCAGACCAGTAACAAAACAATATTTCGGAGAATTCAAGCATAATCTTGGAATATTATGCGTACTCTTCTAGCAATATATATATAGTCCACGATTTAGTTTTATGGAAACTGTTTTAGGTTCAGAAATACAGGTGTAAGACTAAATATATGAGAGAAATAATGGACATTATTAGAGTCGTTTGCAATTATAGAAACATGATAGCTTTTGTGTAAAAGGCTAGAAGCAAACGTTATGTTAGATCACTTTGTTTAATCTTGATCCATTCCAGTATAGATAATAGCAGGATAAAATAACTGAGGAATTTAGGCTGGGATAGAATTGTTAAAACTACAAATATTGGGAATTGCATAGGAATTAAGGTAGTAATACGGGTAAATAACATTATCGGGTTAAATAGTGATTTTGCATAAATTAGGAGCGTTTATTGGTAAATAACGGTTATGTTAAAACTGCACAATATTAAATACATTCAAATTAAAAGTGAAATAGGTAAATAATACTCATAGGGAAATTATGGAATAGATTTTCGGAATGGATAAGTGTTAAGGAATTTGGTTGTATATTTAAATAAATATGGTAATACTGATTGGAATTTATGAATAAATATTGTAATATTACTTGGAATACTAGATAAATATTATAATGATATTTTTTGGGGTATAAGGATAATTATTTTGATGTTATTTGGGTTTATGGATACCTTTATTGGATGTATAAAATTCTCTGGATTATATGGGTGACGCTGTCACATTGGAAAATATGGAATTTTTGGGTGACGCTGTCACAATTGGATAATATGGTATTAATGGGTGACGCTGTCACATTGGAAAATTTGGAATTTTGGGTGACGCTGTCACAATTGGATAATATGGTATTAATGGGTGACGCTGTCACATTGGAAAATATGGAATTTTTGGGTGACGCTGTCACAATTGGATAATATGGTATTAACGGGTGACGCTGTCACATTGGAAAATATGGAATTTTTGGGTGACGCTGTCACAATTGGATAATATGGAATTTTTGGGTGACGCTGTCACAATTGGATAATATGGTATTAATGGGTGACGATGTCACAATTGGATAATATGGTATTAATGGGTGACGCTGTCACATTGGAAAATATGGAACTGTTGGGTGACACAGTCACATTGTAAAATATGGTAATGATGGGTGACACTGTCACATTGGGTGAAAAAGTCTTGAATCAATTATCGGTTTCATTAATCATTATTATTCTTCTGTGATGTATGATCTAGGTTGTTATTTTCATGCGCTTTATTGCAGTAATGTTGTGATAAATGTTTTTATGTACAAAAATACTTTCTCTCCTTTGCAGAGACGCAAAGGTGTCAGGATGGACGAGTGTGACAAATGACAGAAATAGATACGTCAACTTATGACGTACTTCCACAAGCCAGAAGATGGCGCTGTCAAAATGCAACGGATCGACAATTTACTTCTTCTTCCGCGAGTTGCGACGTGACGTCATCCAATACGAGCCAATGAGAGCCCAGCATTTTGCCGCCAAGAAGATGGCGCCATAAGCAACTATCTACTTACCTACCTGAAAATGTAACTGTTTTAAACATTCAGTCGGTGCTCGAATTTTGGTGTGTCAGCCAGATTGGCAAAAAGTATAGTCATGGTGGTTCAGATTAAAAGCTAAGTATTCCTTATCGGTTATATTTTATTAAAGTGATTCTATGTTTTTGGTTAAAGTTATATAACTTATTCATTATTTTAAATGATTGCGATTGTTGTAACTTTGTAGGTCGAGTTGCTAGAATTATGATGTCTGTTAGTGAATATTCATTGAGTTTATTATGCTTAATTATTTGGTAAATTATAATTTAGATTGATGTTATTGTAAAGTGGTCGAGATAAAATGGAATACAAACATATTGTGGTAACTTCAAAGGTATTTTATTATTTCCTGAACTAATAGGTCTAACACTACAGTTTTAATGCGATAAAAAGTATGCTATGTTCTTCCTCAGGGTGTAAAACTATTTCCGTACCAAATTGCATTTAAATCGGTTCAGTAGTTTAGGCGTGAAAACGAGACAGACAGACAGGGTACTTTCGCATTTATAATATTAAGTAGGGATATATATACCTAGTAGGGATATTAGTAGAGACCTTTCATAGTGCCCGCTCAAACGGTGTCGCTGTTTATCACTTTCGTAATATATACCAACATCCATTTTTCTTATATACAACTAAGTATATACTGTATATAGAAGATTTGTATAGATATTATAGTAATATGGGATTTTCTCCAAAATGATCCAGTTGTTATAATGTACGTAGGAAGCACACACCTCTGCCAAACAAGACTTGGCAAGACTTCTGCCGTTTATTTAGAGGCCGGGAGACGCTTAAGCTGGTTGGTGGCCATCCGAATTCTCGGCCTTCAAAGTATTTGTGGTTATGAAAAATATTGCTTTTGCCTTTGTGAGCAAACTGTTGTATGCTGTAGTGTTTGTGATAGCGTTGTGGTTTGAAGTGAACTTTGAATCGAAGACACTCATTTTTGAGGTATGAAGAGACAAGTTCATTAATTATAGTAAATAATAATAATATATTTATGTATTACTCCTCATAATTAGATAATTAAACAAGTAGGTACAAGCAAGATTGACAAGATGATATCTAACTGTATGAGGAATTAGACTGGGTCAATTTGTGTGCAATTATCCCCGATATTTTTTTATTTATTTATAATTGTCAATAACAAACCAACACGTTTTTCATTTGTCTTGCGCTTTTCATTTAAAGTTCTTTTTTAACATAATATATACTGTCTCCACTGCTGGGCAAAGCCCTCTCCCATTTCCTTGCAGATATCTCGATCCCCGCAACCTCGTTAAAGATGAATCCGAAAAATACGGTATCTTCTAAGCTTTAAGATTCTCAGAGTTTTATTTTATGAAATAGCCCATAGTCATTAAAACGGTATTTTCAAGCAAAATTAAACGAAAGTTGGCATCAAAAACCGTTTCAGTTCGTTTCCATACACGGTGACATTGACACACGTCTCGACATCTATGTATGACCGTACCAATTTTCAAGTCGACATCATCATCATCAGCTGGAAGAAGTCCACTGCTGAACATAGGCTTGCCTTTGAACGCCACCATGAACGGCTACTAGCCATTTGCATCCATCGGCTCGCTGCGACTCTTACAATGTCGTCGGTCCACCTAGTGGGGGGCCTAACTACAGAACGTGTTCCGGTTCGTGGTCGCCACACGAGAACCTGGCTTCTCAATGAGGAATCGGTTCGTCGAGCGATGTGGCCTGCCCATTGCCACTTGAACTTGCAAATTCTGAGAGCTATGTCGACATCAAGTGTCTAGAATCTAGATCAATGTAACAGTCTGACTCACAACAGATTGTAACAACAAATTGGAAGTGTCGTTCAAGTGATAACCACTATTTGAGTCTGTCATTACTTATTACTTGCAGATATGTCACTTTATCGCTACTCATGTATTGATCAGCACTTGAGTACCATACTAGAATACCAGCCCCAGTGTTGACACCAAGTGTCAAGTGCAGAGTGTCGCCATGTACATATACCTTAGGAATTATTCTTCGCAATATTTAATTCTGACAAGGACAAGCAATTTTCCGCTTTTTACGCGTTCAAACTGTCTACATGGACTACATGTCAGTTTATGTCACTCTTGTTCGTCTCTTTAGAGGTGCTCCACAGCCTCATCGCACGACAGTCTTAAAGGTCGTCTGTCGATCTCAAATATTTCAGTCGTCTATCTTCATTTTCTTCTCTATTTTTATCTGGAGCTTGCCTTTTAACGACCTCTGTTTTCGTATTTTAGATACCTACGCTCCGCCACTCGGGGCAAATTTAATTCACCTCAATTACATCGTTTTTATACGAAGACACTAATTTCTTTGCTTCGCACACGAACACGTGAAATGTCTTCTTTTGTGATATTTCGGTACAGATTAGCATCCAAACTCCAGCATCTAAACCTATCGCTCACTGTCAAATGAACAAACAAGCAAACTGATTTTATTTAAATACCTAATTACCTTATATTACCTGTGCTGTTACTACAGTGATATTGAACCAATGATAAATAACAGTAGGTAATAATCTAGCAATGAGCTGAAGCTTTCGCGAAAACATCGCGATGAAACCTTATTGGGTAGAGTACATTGCAGTCTAGGGCTCGATTGCATAGCTGCCAGTCTTAAGAATCTGTCGCCAAGCACCTATCATTGTGCTCCGATAACCTCGCATTGAGAGCCAGTTCCCAATACAGACGTAGCGTGGCGCCATCTTCGACCATATAACCACGCGACTTGTGGTGAACGTTACCCTCTCTGAATTGCGCACACTATATTAATGTAAAAAAGAATTACTAAGTATGTTAGTATTCATGTTCGTTACAAGGCCTTCACGGACTGTTTAGTGCAATAGTTAGTCTAAATCTTTCTAAAACAAATTATTTAGCTCACAACTTTAGTAAATTACGTAACCTTGCACGAAAATGTCTTTCCGTATATTCTATTTCTTAATTCCAAGGTAATAGTGCCTATTATTGTGAATGGGCTGTCTCGGTATGTTTGTTACATGTGACAGGCGATCGTGACACTCGTAGCACGAAGGGCCCCAGGTTTGAATCCTGGCCGGGGCAAACTTATGCGATGAGCAAGACATTGTAAGTTACATTTTGAAAACCGCATGACATTCTTTGGGGGGTACAAAAATAACATTTTAGGTACCTCTGAGTTATTAAACTCTGTGTTAGTTAATTTAAACCGGAATTCTTTACAAGCGCCCTTTAGGGATGATTTTCTTAAAAAAAAACCTTTATATTGGGCACCTGTAAACCTACATCTAAATTAAAACATGTGTGTCTGTCAGTGTTAGAGTTTTGTTTCGTAGATATCCTACTACCTAATATTATTAACGCGAAAGTTTGTAAGTATGGATGGATGGATGGATGTTTGTTACTCTTTCACGCAAATACTACTGAACGGATCTGAATGAAATTTGGAATGGAGATAGCTTATACCCTGGATAAACGTAAAGGCTACTTTTTATCCCGGAAAAGGGTTCGGATAACGGGAAGACGTGGGTGAAACAACTCAAAACGTTGTGGGTTCGAATGGAAAACGCTACCTTTAGATATCGATCAGAATTTCCTTGAGTTATTGGAAGTAATCGATCACCTTGCGTGTAGAGTTGTTACCTATAACTGTAGACCTGTTATTATCTATGAATTATTTAGAGACAGACATCAAAGTACTAGTGGAAATAAAGACTTTAAGGTGAATGGGCTCGTGCAATTTCCCATACAAACTCAAGAAGGGCGATATGGATCACGCGAACTATTCTAATGAAGTTTGAAAATTTTCTTAAATTGTTCAATTAATTACCCATTCGCGAACTATCAGTTTCTCTTACAAAAATTATGTTTTCCATGTAATTTTACATCGGAAAAATCGTATTATTATACACATGTGTGCGTGAGTGGCACTGAAGTTGACGGACTTGAATTAGGTGATTTTAACCTGCCATCTATCTGAATTTCGATGAACTATTTAGATGTAGACCTTGTGCAGTGAGCGAATGGTGGCATACGACAACGTTGAAGCGTCACAGAAGAAATTATAGTTTGTCAATAGCTAAAAATTATGCGACGTTGCAAGATCGGGCGTGACTAGTGAAGAATGATTTTCTGTCTCGCTCGCCACGATATTTCGACTTGCCAAGTCGTGCATGAACGATTTTGTTGATTTTGGGGCAATTTTTATTTTCCGTTCCGAAGACGTAAATCGAAACGGGTTGGTAGTCAAGGTCGTGGAGGTCTAATCCACTTTGATAACCTAAGTGATAGAATTTCGCCCAGGTAATCAAAGTAGGAAAATAAGTTAATAAATAAGTAAAGTAAATATATATCTTGCGATAGTTTCTCACACGGCCATCCGACTTGTATGTATTATGGTAACAAGGCAGCTGACAACATACTTACATTAGAACGTAAATCTAAATACATACGGTCTACGTAGATAGATACCTACTATTGATAAAATAGTTAGTTAGGTACTTGGCGGTAGAACTAGAAATGGTAGATCGCCCTTGCAAGAGGTCGCCTACCACGGTGGTAGTAGGTATGTACCTACCTAGCTAAAATAGTTTAGGGATATGAACAAAATAATCGATTTTTATATTAATCGATCTTTTTTTTATCGATTTTTAAAAAGTCGATGATTATATTACAAATCAATTATTTTTATTTAAATAATTGTTTTTTACAAATCGATTATATAAATAAAAACAATCGCTTAGTAAAAATTCAAACAATAATGTATTTGTACAAAATCGAAAAATAATCGATTTGTAAAACAAATCGAAAAATAATCGATTTGTAAAAAATCGATTATTAAGTAAAAAATAATCGAATCGTTTTTACAAATCGATTTAATCTAAAGAGATAAAAATCGATTATTTCTTAATCGATTTTTTCCCTTTCAAGTCACACCCCTATATTTGATACCCAGTGTGTTGGTACCGCACTACCGCATTATCAAATAAATATTTGGTAGGTAAAGGTATGGTAGGTAAGGTACTAACTACAACATAAGTAGCTAGCGAAGTTACTGGGCTAATGAGTGTCTTATCTACTAGGTAGGTATCTGATCTAAAGTCTCAAATATTACATAATAAGCCACCATGTTGTGGTTTGGCACGATATTTTTCTTCACCGAAACCTCATACCTATTGTTGGTATTTGAACATGTGCTGTGCAGCACGGAAGTTCAATGCGCAACCGATTGAGCTATCATCGCTTCAAATCATAAACGTCAAAGAAAAAACCGAAATCAACCGATATCTATCAATGTAATACTATACATATTGTTATCAAACGGAATAAGGTATATTTTTCAATAAAACAGTCTAAGCGGTAAAGAAGACGGAATCCAAATCCACATCCACATCCACATTTACAATAAAAATTTATTTACCTATACATATAATAAAACTGTGACTGATCGCTGTCTGTACATCCTATCCTTTCCTACTAATATTATAAATGCGAAAGTTTGTGTGTGTGAATGTTTGTTGCCACGTATCACCGTAACTACTGGAATGGAAATAGCTTATAGCTACTTTTTATCCCGGAAAAAGGTTCCTGCGGGATAACGGGAAGACGCGGGTGAAACCGCGGCTGAAAACTAGTGAAAGATAAATGAGAAAAGCTATTATTGGGGGTCTTTATCATCAACGCAATAGAACCCAAAACAATGATAAATGGAATTTTTGTCTGTTTGACTGTATGTCTGTTTGTCTGTGCGTTTGTGCGCGCTAATTCCAGAAACGGCTTAACCGATTAGGGTGCGGTTTTCACTAATGTATGTGTATGTGTGGTAAGTGGTAAGCTTCACTTAATATTTAGTGTTTCTTTTACTACAATAGTTTTATAAAAAAAAAATATCGATAAACTGTAGGACACGCGGGTGAAACTGCGGGGTGCAGCTAGTATAAACTAATCAGACTGTTCTATGAGTTTTTGGTTACGTCATTCACGTAAAATGCATTTTTGACTAGTTGCTACGTTGCTAGGCAAGTTGTTGTTTATAGTTTTACTCTGTAAAAAAGGTTGATCAACGTTGGAAAATTATTGATGGAAATCAGCAGATACAATCGTGCACCACTACGCCAGCTGAGGCCAGCAACAGCCCTGCCACATAGTACCTTTGTATAACCGGAAAAGCCCTGCTGGCTGGCTGTCACCACAAATCTAATTTTCGGAGGATCAAGGACGTTGTTCTACAACTGCCCTTGCTGAAAGTGTATTCAAATACCTTTGAAATAAACAATATGATGACATATAATTTTCCTACGCTTATTTACTTCGTAAATGACACCTTGAAATAAACGAAATTTTATTCTACTAATATTATAAATGCAAAAATTTGTGCGTGTGAATGTTTGTTACCACGTATCAACGTAACTACTAAACCAAATGAACCAATTGTGGAAACAGATTTGAAAGAAGCATGTCTCTCGAAAATTCGAGACTTCCAAAAAACAACGGAGGAAATAAAAGGAATTGAACTTCTGACCATAGGGCAACATGAAAATGATGTTTACACTACATATAAATGCGACAGGCCAGCCAGCCGATTTGGAATGGTTAGTTTTTCAAAGTCATGTTTGTTTCTTTAGTAGTGTTTAGTAGACATAAATCCGTGGTTTTCGTATGGCCAGGTTGGGATACAAATTAGAATATACTTTAATTATAGCTTTGTTGCAGATATGTAAACGAAAAGCGATAACACCATGCCACAACCACGTCAAAAGAATTTTGTATAAAAACAATGTTCTGACCAATAACATGGCATATGGCCAACACAATGAGTCTGTGGCCAGAACATAGTTCATGGAAAAAATGAAAAAAACTGTGCGACCAGCAGGACTTTATATTGACGAAGAATTGTGAATTATTGAATATTTTAAGAATGTGTAAATAAAAAGACTATTGGTGATTGACTGTTTTTTATTTTGATACTATGTACATATATAATAAATAATCCTGATTGTTTCATAATAAAGTATTACAATAGCCAATGTCTTTATTGGTAGGAGAGTAGAGAGTATAGGTAATAAAGGGTATAGGCCATCTCCATTCTAAATTTCATCCAAATCAAAGAAAATTACCAAAAATCTGAGGCAGGGATCGAACTCGGAACCTCGTTATTAGTAAAGAACTACTGAGAGGTTTAACCACTGGTCTAACCTATACAGTAAACGAAAGAACGAAATTAGCAAATGGTTTCGTGTACAACAAGACCATTTTCTATGTGTGCGTGAATAGATCGCTGCCATACACCACTACCGCCGCGATATTGTTTGGCACAAATAAAAGTGTTTTGAAAACTAAAACACATCTGAAATAATGTTGGATACATAAAACATATTACGCCATTACCGGTAAACATAATTATTATTAAAATAATATGCACCTGTTCATTCATAATAAAATAAGATGCGTTAATTAGAAACAACGCCATCTATTGACGCTGGGCTGCTAGGCGGACCGCAAGCAACCACCTTAGATGCGTTCTAATGACATACTTTATGTCTACGTGTGCGTGTGTAAGTACGTAAATTTGTGACACCAGCAGTAAGAGAAGCGTTACGAGTAATTTATTAGTTTATTTAATGAAGATTTGGGTAATTTACAATTGAGTAACGCTATAGAACGCGCGCTTTAGTGCTTGGTTCGAATAAGATTGTTATTTTCGACGTAAAAAAATAATTTAGGTAAAAAATGACATCAGCGCCATCTCTTGACAACATAGCGTGATGAGCTCTGGGATCATCCACCTTAAAGGAATGGGTCATGGCATACCTATGTATAGGTTACCTTCTGTAAATGTGGTGTTTAAAAAAGTACAGAGTTTTTAGTGAAGATGTCACACTAATGTTGTAAATAAGAAAGTTTGTGAGTGTGTATTGTGTGTGTACGATTGTTCCTTCTTCGGGCTGACACGGCTGAACGCATTTGTGTGAAATTCGGAATGGAGATAGCTTGATAATTATGCTGGATTAACAAATCTATGTAGGTATCTTTATATTCATAAAAGAAAGTCGTGTTAGTTACACTACTTATAACTCAAGAACGGCTGAACCGATTTGGCTGAAAATTGGTGGGGAGGTAGCTTAGGACCAGGAAACGGACATAGGATACTTTTTATCCCGGAAAAGGTTCCTACGGGATAACGAGAAGACACGGGTGAAACCGCGGGGTGCAGCTAATAGGATACAAATCACACGTAAACTTCAAGTGGGCTATGATATCAATAGATCAAAAGAGGTACATAAAAACTTTTATGTGAATCGAACCGCAAACCTCGCATCGGAATTGCCAATGTCAAACATTGCAAAACAAGTCAAAATTCCAAAAAAACAATACCACTCCAATAATTAAACCCAGTCAACAAATAAATAGTATAAATGAACGAAGAAAGATTATGCCCGTCCTGTGAGGAACCCGTGGTCGACCAGCTACCGGGATGTCCGCTGCAATGCAGGTCGCCGAAGTGCAAGGCATACGCAAAAGTACGTGCCTAGCAGATTCCTAGTGTAAAAGTGACTTTACAAAGTATGACTGGGTATAATAAGCTGCAAACATTGTTGATCCTAGTTTTGTGACCGACGACGCCAACAGAGGGCCAGAGGGGTGTTATATGTTAAACCCCTTTTGCAAACGGATTCTGAACTGATCCAGGCTTTATTCAAGTCAATAACAGTAAGTGAGCGCGATGGTGGCCGACGCGTGCGCCTCACGAGGCTTCGATACCGAGTTCGAATCCTGTCTGCCTCGCACCTTTGACTTAATTTAAAGTTATGTGTGGACTTGCCATCGGTCTAAAACGGTGAAGGCAAACATCTTGAGGAAACCGGCATGTCCAAGAACCACAACATTCAAGGGCATGTGACATCGACCAACCCGCGCTGGACTAGCGCGGTAGGTTATGGCCCATACTCGCTCCCGCACTAGGCTAGCGTAGAGAATTACGGCCCATACTCTCTATATGAGAAGGCCAGAGTCCCAGAAGTGGGAACGTAATAGGCTGATGATGATGAGGCTGATGATGATGATTTCAGGCACCCATCGACTACAGCAAGAAGCCCATCGTGTGGGTCCTGGGCGGGCCAGGCTCGGGCAAGGGCACCCAATGCGAGAAGATCATCGCCAAGTATGGGTTCACTCACCTTTCCACCGGCGACTTGCTCCGGGCGGAGGTGCAGAGTGGCTCCGAGCGGGCAGAGTGCCTTAAAACCATCATGGAGCGGGGTGAGTTCGTCATCTGTACTTAAAAGTAGAGCTCTTGTCGTTGGAGCATTTTTCATCTGGTTCGGTCCTCAGTCAACTTTTTAAACTCTTGGTATAACAAGACAGCAATCCTTTCTTTGACTTGGTCTATGTATGTCCTTATCGGTCTACCTCTCCCTCTCTTCCATTCTATTTTTCTTTCTATGATGGTCTTTACAGTTCATGACGTACTGTGGCCAAACATTTTTCCCTTTGCAATACTTTATAAAACTTTTTATTATGTTATGGAGTGGCTAACAAGCAGACGGCCCCACTGATGCTAAGCGGTTACCGTCGCCTCTAGACATTTGCAAGGCTAGGGACATTGCCGATGCTTTGCTGACCATTAAGAACTCTTTTCACACCCATCTGAAAATACTGCGAATTACTCTTTCTGTTTTTTTACTGTATTGGCCTTCTCTCTATTCCAGGTGGGCTGGTGCCCAACGACTTGGTGCTGTCCCTGTTGAAGGAGGCGATAGAGGCGCGCGCCAGTGAAGCCAAGGGCTTCCTCATCGACGGGTACCCGAGGGAGAAGTCACAGGGGATCGAGTTCGAGAAAACCATCGCGCCAGTCAGTGTTAGTATCCACTCACCAACCACATTTTATTTTGTTTCTTTTCGGATAGTATTTGATCACAATAGTCAGCTGATGTTAAGTGACGATTGCATGGACGAAGATGGCACCGCGGTAGCGTGGCGTCTTCACAAGATTGTGAAGACGCCACCGCCGAGAGCAGATGCTCTCAAGTTAGCATGGCGATAATTGCATCCTTTACCCCCTCAATTTATCCATGCCTACGTCTTGTCCTAGGGCCACTACGCCTCACCAAGTCTACAAAATTAAATGATGAGTCATGGTTTCTTCCCATTTCATCCTATTCTATTACTAGTCCTACTATCCTAATCTAATAATATTATAATCGTTAATGTGAAAGTTTGATGGATGGATGGATGTTTTTTACACTTTCACGCAACAAATATGCTACTTTTTATCGCGGAAAAGGGTTATAATAATAATAATAATAAATTTTTCTTTATTCAATAGGATACATTGTGATCACTTTAAAACGTCAAACTTAAAACTAGCTACGCCTGTTCCAACCTCCTTACGCCGGCAAAAGAACAGGCAAGAAACGCCCGGCAGGTAATTTTTTTGGCGCGATCACATTGACAATTTTATTCTTATTACTAATTGATTGAATTGGAGCAAGTTCACTAAAATCCCAAGCTTTTTTTCGTCATCTAATGGTCCGATATTTTTTAATTAGCTTTACTAATAAGATTTCTCTTGTTTGGTTGTACACATTGGGATATGGGAGCATGAATATTAACGAGTTGCGGGTTCCTGCGGGATAGCGGGTAGACGCGGATGAAACCGCGGTGCGCAGCTATAAATGTGCTGAAAGTTTGTGAGGATGGATGGACGGATGTATGTTTGTTACTTCTTCACGCAAAAACTACAGAACGGATTTGAGTGAAATTTGGAATAGAGCTAGCTTTTATACTAGATGGATGGCTACTTTTATCCCGGAAAAAGGATCCTGCGGGATGACGAGAAACCGCTGGTGTAACCGCGCCAGTATTGTAGAGTGGTGTATGATATCCTGATTAAACGTATTTCCCATGTTCTTTCTTTCCAGGTAATACTGTACTTTGAAGCGTCTTCCGAGACCCTCACCAGCCGGCTGCTCGGTCGCGCGCTCCAGTCGGGCCGTGTCGATGACAACGAGGAGACGATCAAGCTGCGGCTGAAGACCTTCCTCGACAACAACGACCAGGTGCTGGCGCAGTACCCCGACAAACTTAGGAGGGTGAGTAGACGTTGGGATGGGGAGATATTTGCCTAAGTGCAGGGTGCAAGCAAATGGGTGTATTTTTATTGTTTACCACTCACAGGGTAGCGTTTGACCATGCACTGAACACCTGATGTTGAGTGACGATGTGGTCGAAGGTGGCGCCACGCTACTGGGAATTGGCTCTGGAACACACCGATAGATGCTTGGTGACAGTCTAATGATATACATAGGTAAACTTTTGGTCTACAAATCTCTACTAACTGTGTTGAGCTCGCGTTTCTACTATGCCCCCCTACGTTGAGGAGTTATATTTTCTTACAACTCGCAGAGTAGAGTGAGATACACTAATCACACTAATATTATACATGCGCAAGATTGGGTGTATGTTTGTTACTTATTCATGCTGAAACGGCTCAACGAATTTATGTGAAATTTGAAATATCTTACATCCTAGGTTTACTTATATAAAGGCCTTATCCGGAACTAGGTTCCTGCGGGATAACGGGGAAATCGCGCGGGTAACCGCGAGGCGCAATGGGTAGAAAAAATTGTTAAACTTTTTCGTCTTTACAGATAAACGCCGAGCAGGCAGTAGAACAAATCTTCAGCGAAGTGGAGAAGGTTCTCGACACCATCGTCTAGCCCGAGAGAGGGGATGGAGCACAAACTCAGCACTGCTTATATACTACACAACTGTACATACTATTGTTACTTAAACTTAATTTTAACTGTTGATTAAAGTACTTGTTTTCTACAGCGGCCTTTCTTTCTTACCACTCTTCCCATATACAGGGTGATTATCCAAATGGGTCAGTAGGGAGAAGTCAGAAACTATGAGAGATAGCGAAATCCGTTCCTAAGAACCCCATGGCTTCGATTTTAGATTTAATAACGGCATTCAAACTTTTTTTTAATCTCATACATAACCGGGAATTGAACCTGTCAATATTCTTTATGTAATCGCGTGCAGTAATTGTTTGTGTAATTGATCCTAAAATTATAAAGACCAAATTTTGCTATGAAATCTTATGTAAACATTAAACTGAAATGCCCACTTTTGCAAAATGTCGTCATTAATATGATTCCGGTCATCATTATAAATCATTTATCTGAAAAAAAATTGGATTGATCACCTACAGTAAGTTCTTCGCCTACTAGGTCATCTATCTAATAACGCAGGGATTAGATATTAATATCCACAGTTTTCACTACTAGAGATAGATTTTTGGCATTAGGTACTTTTATGGAGCTTGTGTCAAATTTCCCGCCATAGACGGACAAACGGGAATAATTTTTTTTTTTTTTTTTTTATGAGATAGGTAAGCATTTGACCCCAGTCTCACCTGATGGTAAGTGATGACGAGACCGAAGATGGAGCATGCTTGCCTAGAAGATACCTATTCACTCTTGACTTGAAGGCTCCCAAGTTATACTTATCGGGAAACAAAGACGCTGGCAAGGTGTTCCACTCCTTCGCCGTTCGCATTATAAATGTGAAAGCGAAACGTTTTGTGCGGATTGTGGGAATTTCAACCATGTACGGATGCCGTGCGTCTTGTTGTTCGATAGTGGAATGGGGATGGTGGAATTTCTTTGTAGGTTGTTGGTTAGTCAAAAATCTTACGATAATTCGACATTTTTAGACCTAGTAATTTTTCTTGATAGACCTAAGTCGCCAAAAGGCTCATACATAACCTTCTTTTTTATTCGTAGACTGTGAATAACCATCGACGCTTATGTACTTATGGAGATTGGCCCACACAAAAAATAAAACAAAACCTTAAAAAACTAAATAACATGTAATATAGCAAAATTTAAAACGAGTCACAATTAAATTACGCTAAAAATCCCTACGTCTCGACATTGCTCTCATCGGCTCTGGTCTCTAGGGGCTGTTGGGTAGAGGGGGCCACTGGGGCCACGACGGGGGCTGACGCTACTGGGGGCGGGCGGCGGTCAGGAGACTCGGAGCTCGTGTACGTCTTCCCTATCGTGTCTGAGAGAATTTCTTTAAGTGTAGTCGCCAGGACTTTTGGATTACCTGAGCTGTCCACCTGCAAAGAAAATTATTAAGTGTTAAACAAAAACTGACTAAATACTAAACTTTCTAATGGTTAGGTATCTCAAAAAACGGTAATGGTTAGGTATGGTTACATCATCGTAACTTTTTTACTAAAAATCTTAGGGATTATTGCCGCCTGTCCTGGCCTGTTTTATTTTCTTTCCCCTTACAGGGGTAAGGGGAAAGAAAATAAAACATTCCCGCTGTCCCCATTGATAGGCCATAAGTCAATGGGGACAACAAGAAAAAAATGTTTGCCTTTTGCTGTTCCCATTAATAGCTAACTAACTGAGATGGCGAAACGACCCAAAGTGAGTCTTGGCCTCCGATAATAAAAGACACCACTTCTGTCTGTCTTGCGCCACTCCTGCCAGTCCTCCACCTGGAACTCGCGCAAACCCTTCGTGTGTGAGTGTTCCCATTAATACAGGCAGATAATGGGGACAGCGGGAAAAAAAAGTGTCAGCTCGTTGTCCCCATCAATGGACCTCGTGAATAGATTAAGTACCGTAATGACGTGGCCACCAAACCGCTTGTGAACGTTCTTGACTTTGTGCGCTGCTTCTTTGACAATCTGCGGCGCCGCGTTGATTTCCGACTCGGGCCTGCCTAGCTCTGACAGCTTGTTCTGCAGCCTGGTCGCCGCTACCTGAGAATTTAAGCAGCAACTTTCCAGTTTTGGGTGGCAAATTAAACGGCGACAAGAGACCTTTTTTCAAATGGCATGTTTTGCCTACTAAGTAAAGTACCTATAGGTATGTAAATTATTGGGTTGTACTTTTATCAGCTCCAAATATATCAAATGACATTTTTTGTGCCTTTACATCTGGAAAATGTGTAATTCCCCCCAATAGCATAGTACTTGATACATCTTAAGTTTATGGCCTAGACACTAGACAGAGACATTATTTAATGCAGAACCTTACCTCGTTATCAACCTCCAAAGCGACAACCTTCTCCGGCCATTTGACTTGTCGGTTGAATATCCTGGACATCCGAGGGTTCTTCGGGAACCCTACCAGAATGAACCCTTTAGCGTCCTGCTGCGACAGCATCGATTCTTTTATCAGGTCCACTGTCGTTTGCTGCCCAATTAAGTTAAAGTGTACTTTAGTTATTGAAGAATTTTATATCTAGGTTTGTAGACTTTGAATTTGTTTTTGGTAATAGAGTGGAAAACAAGCAGAGGTCCCGCCTGATTGGAAGCGGTTACCGTCTCCTATGGATATTTGCAACACCAGGGGATTTGCCGAAGCGTTGCCGACCTTTAAGAGCTCTTTACACACCCATCTTGAAGGACTGCATTCTGTAGCACTGCGGAAAGACCTGCGGAGGGAGCTCGTTCCACATTTTGCGAGTATGCGGGAGAAAGGAGCGCATGCAACGTAAGGTGTGGGATTGAGTAAGTACAAGTATAATTTTTAACATAACAAAACCGACTTCACTTTACCCTCGATTTCTCTGGGATGCAATCATCAGATCTTGGTTTCCTTATCACGGTACCACCCTTGGGGTATCTCATTTCCAACAAAAAAAGGACCATTAAAATCGATTCATAAACGACGAAGTAATCAGCGAACACAAAAAAAATACGATCGAAATCCCTCCTCCTGTTTATTTTTCAAGCCGGTTAAAAAGCAACAGCAAATCCTAGGAGAAACGCCATCTCACCTCAGGTATATCGTCAAGCGCCTGCAGCTTGTCAGCAATAAGCCGCCCTCTGGTGGTGTCCTTCAACGCCTCCGTCCGGATCAGCTCCCCCGGCCTGACTATCGTGTACCCTGTGATACTGGAGATGGTCTGCGCGACCGTCTGGTTGCCAGCGCCGGGCACGCCGTTCACGAATATGACGGGCAGGTGCCGGATAGGTGACATATCGTATATCATGTCCTCCTAGACGGGAAACTTGACGAATTAGAGGCGCTAGTGACAATCAATTTAATCTGGGATTCGTACGTCAGCAACAAAACACAACACAATTATTAAGTCCACTGCTGGACAAAGCCCGGACTTCGGCTTTTCTCATCCAACCACTGCCAGCCACTCGGTGCAAGTCGTCGCTCCACCTTGCCGCAGGGCGTCCTACACTACGTTTGCCAAGTCGCAGTCAGATTTCAAACTAGTATATTGAACTTGTACTTATTAGAGGATTTGGGCTCAGTGGCATAGGTACTTTGGGAGAGGTCTACAATTTTATATGTACCTCACAAGAGTAGTACCTAGCTCTACCTGTAGTATGATAGTTGATTTTACCATTTACTCTACGTGTATACAGTACCTACACCTAGTCAATTATCACGAGCCATGGCAACTTGATCATACATACCATGAGCAGTATATTTGAGAATTTCTAGAACGATTAAGTAAACTTACCTCTTCAAAACTCCGGGAATAGAAACAACCCATTTCGTACAGTAATATATTAGCTGCCGCTGCTATACGATGCAGTTTTTAATTATTTCTCACAGTAAAATTACCAAAATAAAACAACATTTCCAAATAAGAGACAGCTGTTTAAATGCGCATCTAGATTTATGACGGTTTTAAAAAAGAAAGTTGTGTAGTGGACAGTACCAAAACGTAATGCAACAAAAAGTATTAAAACCTTCGAGGAGTCTTAACAACGATCTTAACTTCTTTGTATTTTGTACGTTGCCAGTTATTCAACAACCAAACAGTAGTTTGCAAACATTGGACGACGAACGCACGGCACTCCCACGCAAAAATAAATTTCAAAATTCTGGTGGTGGGTGTTCTGGTGGTTCTAAACTATAATGGGCAAACGTGACCCTTACCATCAGGCGCGAGACTTGCTCGTCTCGTCGCTCGGTAGCATAAAAAAAACATATTAGACGATGACCTTTAGGTAGCCAAAACAAATTATAGGATGACGTCAAGGTAGCCAATGTAGAGGTATACCTAATTCAAGGGTGCCTAGTCCAATCATGGTGTCGGGCCTGAGTGATATTCTGACAACCTGATTATTGGGTGGTCAAATGGCGGAACGCAAGGCTTTTTAGGAAAAGGCAATTGTAATCAAACTACAGGTGCACTGTCGGTCATGCTCCGCGTATAACACCAGTCAGCGGCAGCTGCTAACAACAATGGTTACACCAATCATCAGTTTATTCAGAGAGAACAACCTAATTCTGTATCAAATCACATTAATATCTCTAATCGTCATCCTAGCAAACCTTCCAGTGCTTGCAAACCAAAGATGTTCATCAGAAACATCAGTTCTGAAATACCGCCTGATAGAAAAGTGCTATCGTTCCAAGCTCGGCGTGGCTGCGAAGGGAAACTACTCTTCCCTGACGACCTGCCAACGGCTGGGTATAGAGAGGAAGGGCTTAGCTCTAAACTTCAGCCCTGTAGGATTCAAGAAGGCTGGCGTGGAGTACAACTGTGAAGTGTTGAAGTGTGCGGAGACTGATGGTGGACTGTCGCTTGCAAATGATACAGCGTTTGATTACTACAGTCTTTACGGGAGACCCTTACGTAAGTGGTTGGTATAGATTAATTTGACGATCGTCCCGAGTAATCATAAATGACGACTCACGTTTTACGAACGTTGCGGAGGTACCTAAATGTAACTCTCTGGAGATTGAAATTAGGGTTGTAATGGAACCTCGCCTAAGTCTGCGCAAATGCAGTACAAGGAATCGTACCTATGCCTCCACATGTAGTTAGTAGGTACCTATACTTAAGTCTATGTGAATTCTAACTATGTTTATATTTTCTTATAGCGACTGAACTATATTGTCAGCTGATTCTATTTTGTAAATGTAACTTTAACTTTTGAACGCTCCTCAGCTTATCACATTTGCGGATTTCCGCAATTGTAATGTGATGAACTGGCTATTTAACCTAGTTGGTAAAGACCTACTAATATCATAAATGCGAAAGTACCTCTGTGTGTCTGTCTGTCAGGCTTTCCAAGGAGGTCAAGCTCTGAGCCACCACCTCCGCTAAGATGACCTCCTTTACAACCCTAATAGAAATAGATAACACTTTTTTATTTCTAACTCGCAGCCACTGTAAACTCGACCTGCGTGCCAGCAATAGGCATGTTCCACTTGCTTCCAAAGCGTCTAAACTACACTGATGCCAAAGCCATGTGCAGAAATATGAGCAGCGTGGTCCCAGACGTTACCAGCGAGCAACGGACCGAGGCACTGGCGCAGCTATTGGTAGGCGCTAATGTGGACGCAGTGTTCGCTGGATTGAGAAGAAGGAATAGCAGTGACTTCGTTGGAGATACTGGTATATTGGGGCAGTGTTCTATATTATATAGGTACTGCTGCAATAGTGGCAATAGGCAGGCCACATCGCTCGACGAACCGATAACCGATGGAGAAGAAAGGTTCTCGAGTGACGACCACGAATAGGAAGACGCTCTGTAGGTAGGCCAGCCAATAGATGGACCGACGACATTGTGCGAGTCGCAGGGAGCCGATAGATGTAAATGGCTAGTGGCCGATCATGGTGGCGTTCAAAGGGGGAGACCTATGCTCAGCAGTGGACTTCTTCCGGCTGATGATGATTGTGTGGTATAATGCAATTAGCGATTTTGTATTGTTTCGTGTGGTGCTAAGTCGTATGAAGCCAACCGTTTAGAAACACGAAAAGCGCCAAACACAAAAATAGAGACCTATGCCCTCCAACAATAATGAGACCAGCTTTATTGCTCTTCATGTGACCGGGTATTTAAAACCAGGGTCGGTACAACGAGCCAAATTAGGACCTTAGGGCTCACGCTAGAGAGTTACAGGTAGTTTTTAGGGTCCCAGCAATCGAAATCAATATGGACTACCTATATTGTTTCGTGGCCACATATCTTTAGGGCACCAGTTTACAAAATGAATTCGAGAAATTGCAGGTGATTCCTTAGACTGTACGACTTATCGGGCCTGGGCACCGGGGCACCCAAGAAAGAATTACTCAATATATGACTGTCTACTTCTCACGCGTCGCAAAACATGGTTATCCGCGCCTTGTAAGAAGCGTTTTCCAGTTTTCTGCGAACTCATTCCTGGAGGTCCCTACAAGAGAAGGTCGATATTTGCTTCTCGGCGAACAAGTGAAAATGGTAAGAAGGATGGATCATGGAATCCTGTATAGTTCTGAATTAAATGAAAGGTAACATTTTAGGAAAGCATCTGTTTTCTTTACATTTCAGATACTATTATTCAGCCAGAAGATCAGAATCAGTGAAGAACACTATTATTAAGTACTTTTGTATTATTATATTATTTATCGCTAAAACAAAACGCATTTTTCATTTGAGTTACCAAAACGCAACTGCTATAATTATTGAGTAATTGACAGTTGACTGCTGATTGACAGTTTGTTTGACAGATGACAGCATAAATTCCCCTCAATCCCCTCGTTCCCTCGCTGATTTTAGGCAATTTGGGTGTTGTTTGTTTACCTTTTCAAATAATTGTTCATAACTTCTTAGTACAAATAAAAGCTACTAGATCTAGATAATGGGTCAGGGAAAAAGCCAGTTTACTGAGGAAGAACTTCAAGATTACGAAGTAAGTCCGTTTTCTCGAAACATCTCAGAACTCTTACTATTATTAACCATTGTTGAACTATGACTAATATTTTGTAATTTTTCAGGACCTCACTTATTTTACAAAGAAAGAAGTTCTATAGTAAGTATTTACTCGCTGTCATCTTGTTAAGTTTTTCTATTGAGTAGAACAGATATGTAAACAAACTTGTAGGTACATAAATTCTCTTCAGTACAACTAGATAGTTATCATGACACAGACTAATTTCATAAATCTGTGTATTCCAGTGCTCATAACAAATTTAAAGCCTTAGCACCAGAGAAGGTGGGACACAACAAGAATGCCAAGCTGCCCATGGCCAAAGTCCTCCAATACCCTGAGCTCCGAGTGAACCCATTCAGGGACAGGATCTGTAAGGTGTTCAGCTCCAGCAATGATGGAGACTGTACATTTGAAGACTTCTTAGACATGATGTCAGTGTTTAGCGAGATGGCACCAAAAGCTGTGAAGGCCGAGCATGCATTTAGGATATTTGGTAAGTCTAATGTAAACCTGTTTTGATTTCTTTAACCTCATTATAATGCACCTTCGATATCAAAACCAGAATATCAATGGCAAAAAGAGCATTTAACAATAAAAAACACCTCATGAAGTCAAAAATTTTAAGAAATATAAGGAAGAGATTAGTTAAAATTTATGTTTGGAGCATTGCACTGTACGGCTGCGAAACATGGACAATGACCAAAAGGGACAGGGAGAGATTGGAGGCATTCGAGATGTGGTGTTGGCGACGTATGGAGAAAATCAGCTGGAAAGAAAAAAAAACCAAATCAAATCAAATCAAATCAAAAATATGTTTATTCAATAGGATACATTGTGATCACTTTAAAACGTCAACTTAAAACTAGCTACAACCAACCAAGAAGTATTGGACTTAGTAGGAGAAAAAAGAGAGATATTAACAACAGTAGAGATAAGAAGAGGAAAGATGTTTGGCCACTTGGTGCGGCATGACGAATATATAAAAACCATATTAGAAGGGAAGAGAGGGAGAGGTAGACCGAGAAGAACATATATAGATCAAGTTAAAGAAAGGATTGACGTCATGTCGTACCAAGAGGTCAAAAGGATGGCCGAAAACAGAATGGGATGGAAAATACTCCACCGACAAGAGCTTGGCTCTTAAATAGAAGAAGAAGATTATAATGAGACCTTCACAGATACAGTCATTGTAACGATACAAATTATTTATTTATTCAATGTTAGAGCAGTTTGTGGCTGATGGGCCTATATCATGCTGTGTTGAGCAATGCCTAAAATTTCACTTCTTTTTCGTAGGAGTTAGTGGCCAACTCTAGTGTGGGAATTGTCAGGGCACCCGAAGGCTTTCGACATGGCTTTACAACTAATTTTACAGAGACCAACTGCTTAATGTGCCCTCCGAAGCACAATCAGTTGAAAATGCTACTAAAATATTATGTAAAATTTCAGACTTTGATGGAGATGACATGATCGGTGTGTCAGATCTCAGAGAAGTCATAGAGCGTCTCTGTGGGCCTGAGCTGAAGCTATCAGACTCTGAATTACAGCAGCTCGTACAGAATGTTCTAGAAGAGGCAGACTTGGATGATGACGGTGCTCTGTCGTTTGCGGAGTTCGAACACATTATTGATAAGAGCTCTGATTTTTGCCAGTGAGTATATTTCTGTGACCTATAAATACTGTATTTTAACTATAAAGGAACTACCTACTATAGCATTAATGCTAAAAGAATCAATAATATCTGCTGTGGGAAAGAACTGTTGTAACCAAACATACCTTTTTGGTAAAATGTAAAATCCTGATTATTCTAAAGTACTCAGTATTATACTCACTGCCATATTCTGGGAATTCCGAGATACATATTGGCTTTTATTCGTAAAGTTGTAAGTATAATTTAATTATTTCTTATTCGGTAGCTTTTGACCACATTATCACCTGATGTTAATTGACAATGTTGACAAAGGTGGTGCTACACTCCATCTGGATGAGAACTGGACATATTTTAACAGAATTTGATTAATTAATTAGCAGTCTCTGAGTGCAGCTTGCTGCAGTTGTTATAATTTAAAAAACAGTACTAATACATGCATATTTCTTCGTTTCAGTGCATTTCGGATAAGGCTGTGATCTCTCTGGATATTCTCAATAAGCAAAACTATAGTTTTACGTAGATCTAGATACAAGAGGCTACAGTTTACATGGATCTAGCAAAGTTGTTCTATGGGTCCAGCGTGAATCTTTCTAGTTATCCATTTTACTAACTCTACACTTATAGTTAGGTATTTATAAGTGTTCACTAAATTTTTCACCTCCGTAATGATTCCCACAGGATTTTTATCACGCTAAAGTATTACCTACGACACTGCAATAGTGTAGCTTTCCAACAGTGAAAGAATTTTCAAAATCTGATCAGTAGTTCCTGAGATTTCCTACATCAAATCTCATACTTTTTGTATTAGTATAGATTGAAATAGTGTTTTATAACCTGTCATTGTTTGAACAGATTTATTTATGCTGTGATAACAAAAAGATAAAATCATTATCATATCTTATTGGCTAATTTAATATTAACATTATGCTCAGCTATTAAATTTATGTTAGCAAATATTTTTATAATGAATTAGTAATATTTTTAACTTGCAGCTAATACTAAATTTGCTATGTCTATTATTTTTACAGACGAAAAAAAATTGTTTTCATGTGTATTTTTTTTTGTTATGATATTCAGTGATAGGTCGCACTATGCTTTTCTGCTGTGAGTGGTTGCTTTTGCTGCTGCAGAGCCAAATAAAATCAGTTGCTAAAAAAAAACTGATAGCGCATTCGCTTGTTTTGAAATCCTCGAATGATGCGGTGACCATAGTGCGCCCATATAAAGTTATGTTTTATGTTCTAATATTTTATGTTGTAGCTATTTATAAGTAAAATTGTCTTCCTTTGTTTAAAATATTAATTGTAAGCTAATATTGAATCTCTTGTTTACATTCAAAGCATTAATCAATTAGTTTTTCTGTGTGATATTTATTTTAGATTTTAATTATACACTTTAACTTACAATACAATGAACTGCGAAATTAATAAATAGTAATAACTGATTGCTGTTTTTTTACTATCACTATGGCTTGTGTAGTAGTAACTACAAGAGCGCATTTGCCAACACATTATTGATTGATACTTGTATGTCATTCCAGATAAAAATATGGGTCTAGGAATGGAATGAACCAGATGCATTGTACTTTTTGTGACCAAATTCATGTAGAATGCTTCCCAATCTATGGATGAAAGTAGCTAGCTCATCGCCTTATACCTTTCATGTTAAACCTCTTTTTTGGACAGTAAAACTAAAGAAACAAAGCTTACATACGACATATATAAAAATATTTATTAAATTATAATGAAGTCCAATTGACATTGGAATATTGACTTACAACCTAGGAATTTAATTCTGCAAGTATCCCGGCAGCTTCATCCTCATGAATATCCAAGTGGTAAAGAAAGACACAAGGATGCACAGGAATGCTACGGATATCAGTAAGATTCGGTTCAGTTTAGGGGTGGACGGGTTATGTGTGCGGTCAAGGATGATGAATCCCAGTCCTCCCATGGAGAACAGGAAGCTCGACGCTAGGCCTTCCATTATGTACTGCCCGTTAACACGATTTGGCATGAACGCCACGGGTCTACTGTGTCCATGCTCATCGGTCGTCGAGCCCACGCTTGGAGGCTCCACGATCACATCGTAAATGATACCTGAAACAGCGTGATGCACTTCAAATCCAATACGACACGCACAATCTAGAAACTTATCAGAAAACACCCACCTCCTGTAACCAGAAAGTACGAAAGCAGCACCAACGAAAACGTCATCATTGCCGAAGGAGCCTGCAGCCATGTCGGCTTTTTAATCTTAATGTTAGGAATTTCAAGCACATTGAATGGGAGAGCGAATAAAGCTTCCATTTTGTTATTAAAAAATGTTTCAAGACCAAGATAGCAAAACACTCAACGCAACGTAGATTAGCCAACGTAAAACGCGCCAGCCGGCGCTTGGTTTGACGTTTACTGTCAGTCGTTTGAGTTGACACTGACAGTGACAGAAAAATTCAGTTTTATTTTGTTTTTAATCGCCCGAAAGTGTATGCTAAGGTCATAGTGACCACTCTGACTCCGCCGCGTCTGAAAAATAAGTTAAATAAAAAATGTTTACTTTTTAGAGTCCGGTCTTCATTCGAGTTTTTTATTCTTACTAGTTGTAACCCGTGGTTTCACCCACATGTTCCCGTTATCCCGTAGGAACCTTTTTCGGGGTAATATGTAGCCTTGTGTTAATCCAGGGTTTATGATAGCTCCATTCCAAACATTTACATCTGTTTATTAGTAGTTTTTGCATGAAAGAGTAACAAACATCCATCCATCCATACTCACAAACTTTCCCGTATAAAATAAAAATAGGATTCTAGACAGTTCAGTAATCAGTTTAGTTTTTAAAATCAATCTATTTTATATTATTTTGCTTGCTAGTCATTTCCTTTCTCGTTGTAAGAATTTAACCTTCCATTCCATTACGTTGCTCGGGAAGCTTACTCAAACAAAATGTATTGTTGAATTTCTTCAAGTGATATATTATGTTATGTAATTTCAAAATAATGGAACTGGTTTTAGTACTGTTGTTTTGATCAGTACATTACAACATTATAATTTCGTCGTACATTATATTTTTATCATCTAAATCGTTTAATTTCCAGCTAAACTTGACTGTTGCTGCGTAGTATGGACTGTAAAATATTCTACCAATCATTGCATTGACTTTTTGTTATATGTTTAATGTTGATTGGTGGAAATAAACAGATGTTACAAATGTTAAACTTATCCAATGGTAACGCTGATATGCGAAATAAAAAATTATGAAACAAATAGTGAGTGACGTTTTGTCAAAATTGACAAATTCGACTTCGATTGTTCGATTTTTATAAAAAAATTGTATAAATTTTAGCTCCCCTATTTTACGTGCCCAGATGGCAGCTGGCTATTTTATTATTAATTCATCGCGTATATTGTGAATGTAGTACGGTTTGTGTACGTGAATAGCACGACAGTGTTAATTTAGGAGCCGTAAAGTCGTGCAAATGTGTTAGCCAACATTTTTTCGCACAAAATGTTATGGACTGAGGATTTTTCACTTATATTACGATGAAGGGTGGACTGTGTGTTATATACACGTCTCTGCTGACTATTTCAGTGCTCTCCAGGTATGTTTACTTTTTTATTTGGACAGAAAATGTAGTGGTTTATTTATTATGTACCAACTGCTTTATTGTTCTTTTCTCAGTTGTGCTCTCTTCATTTTGGTGGTGTCAGAGGCTTTGCAAGCTGAGGGTGGAGTGGAAGCGAAGGTTGACCTGTCTGGGTTGCACAATGTCAGTCAGAAAGCCAGTGCTGCTGTTGAAGATGTCCCATCAGAGGCAGTTACTCACGAGCCCTCTAGGCCGGAAATGGTGGAAGAGAAAAAAACGGGTGTTGATGATCAAGAGATGATATTCGCTGAGGCATTGTCTCTGAACTCTGTTACCACAGATGGGTAAGTTTTCACTGTTTATTACACAACATTACTTTGTAAAATTAAGTGGCTTTATTGCATCATGCTACATTCTGAAGGTAAGTTTTCTAAAAGCCAAATAATGCAATTTGATTGCCAAACTGAAGTTTTGTCAGTTAAACAGTTTCACTCACTGGAACTTAGCGTAAGTAGGCGTACAAAAATACATGCATACAAATAAATCAAATCTATTATTTAAATTTGTTGATTAATATTCTAGTTTTGACACGGTGTTCAGAGCTGGTACCTAGTTTGAATTAATTATAACAGGTGAGTGAAAACAAACGGCTTAATAAGTAGTTGAATGAATAGGTTAATCACTTGTGAAACAGAAAAAAAAGGTTTACTAAACTTCTTTTGTACATATTTAGTATTCAGGTGACTTGATCCTCAGATATATTTATTTAAATGGCTCTTCATCTTCAAAAGAAATTTGACGACGCGGTAGCCGAGTTGGTAGAGTTGGTAGTGTTCGAATCCCGGTAAGGGCAAATATATGTGTGATGAGCACAAATATTTGTACCTGAGTCTTGGATATTTCTATCTATATAAGTATTTATTTCTCTATATAAGTATGTATATTGTTGTCTGGTACCCTAGCACAAGTTTCGAGCTTAATTTGGGGCTAGGTCAATTTGTGTGCAGATGTCCCCAATATTTATAGGCCTCCTGCGCCTCCATTGAGATTTCTTCTAAGATACTGTCCAATATGGCGTGAAATGAGCACTCAACAAAATCTATACAAAAGTTACAGCAACATACTGTTAATCATAATAACATACATTATATACAATTAGACATGACTGATGAAAAAGAAAGTGTCTACAGTGGGTACTTTATAAGACATTATCTTTTTATCCACGATTATTGAATGGTCCAAGAGTTTTGTTAATAAAAAGCTGAGCATTAGAGAGTGAAAGTTCTGAAATGGCATGTGAAATTCTTTTATTGGCCTTCGAGTATACTTTAGTTGCTATTCTATTACTATCAAGTGGTAAGTGGTCTTGTATGAACTGAATGCTCATAGTTCTACCTATTTTTCTCAAATTAAAATTAGTTTTGTGGTAACTCAGTGGTAGTGATGTAGACTGGTCACCCATAGGTTCAAATCTTACAATAAGCTTAAGCTTGAGGCCTCCATTTGCATCCATCGGCTTCCCACGACTCTTATGATGTTCTCGAACCACCTAGTGGGAGGCTCCCTACAGGACATGGTCTGGTTAGTGGTTGCCACTCAAGAACCTTTCTTCGTCATCGGAAGATCGGAACCACCATTGCTGTACCAGCATAATAACACCCACACAATCACATACACAGCTCTGAGGATTCCCTGTTGATACAGGTACAAATTTCATTTAAATCGGTTCAGTAGTTTAGGCGTGAAAGCGAGACAGACAGACAGTTGCTTTCGCATTTATAATAATATTAGTAGCGATCTATCCTTGTTCCAGTTGATTTCTCAATCACAAACCCTTATAGCGCGTTATTTACATACGGATACGCCCACAATGTGACGATACAAAACTATTGTTGGTAGGTCTGTCGGTCGTCGGCCCTTAGCTACAAAATACTATAAATAACTGTAAGATAAAATAAGTGGGCGATGTTTTGGTTTCGATGTTAAAAATTTGGCGCCAGAAATTGGCAAGGAGGGTGGAATGTCTTACAGAGTATTGTTCCACGTTTCTTTATACTCGAAGGCTGGACTTAGAGGTCTGGAGGCCTTGGCAGCAAAGGAGTGTAGGCTCCCTAAAAACTAACTCCGATGGCTTAGCGACTCAGTGTGTCTTGGCCATCGAAACGAGAGAGCGCCACTCTTCTCTATCTTGAGCGATTTCAGCCCAGTGCAGAGTCTGAAGCTCGCGTAGGTCCGCATCCACCGCGTCCTTTCAGCGGTATCTAGGGCGTCCGACAGTCGACTCTTTTAAAGTAATTTATTGTGAAACCAAGTAATTTTTTTTAACAAAACATATCCCATAATCATAAACAAGAATTATGCGAAATTAAATTATAAAATATCAAAGGTAAAGTCGTTTACTAATCTCGTTACAACATAATCGAGCTAATAAAAGTGTTTAAAAAAGGAAATCTTTCCGCTGCCGGAGCTCAGTCAGGTCTTCTCTGGCAGACGATTTTGCAATTTGCAGGTTGGCTGATGTCTCATGCCTTTGATTTTCCTGATCCTCTCCATTTTTCCACCACCTTTTCAAGCGATGTTTCCGTTCTAAACTGTAGCAGTTCATTAGAAAAACTGTAAAAACGAGACGCATTGAATTTATTTTGTTCAGTCGTCTCCGTGGTATCCTAGAGTCTAAATCCACTACCGAATCATCAGTAAGCGGAATGGTATTCCGCCAATGAAATATAACTGCATGCACCGGAAGCTGTACTATATTATTATGTATGACCTTTACTATACAGAAGCCCATACATAAATAGCGGCTATATTGTATACCATAGAGCCTCTATGGGACCTATTTGTTCACTGACCTTGTTATTTGTAGACTTCCCTCGTGAAGGCTAATCGATTTTGTAACGGATGTAGAGCGGTTTTTAATCATTACAGTTTTGTCACCGTTCTGTTTTTGGTCGTCTCGCGAGAGCTTCCGTTTCCTTTACTTTATTCTACAAACGTTTTTATTTTAAACCGAGTGTCTTTTGTTTCAACCATAGTCACTTGAGAGCCAGTTTTCAATCCATGCGTAACTGGCTCTCAAGGCTGCCGGAACACACAGATAGGTGCTAGGCAACAGATTCTTAACTTGACGGTGATAGCTAGTCAGGCGAGCACTACAACATCTTACCACCAAGCCATGGTTTCATTAAAACCCACGTCCGCATGGGTCGCATGCCGACTTCAATACCACTGACTTAAAATGGTATGTGTTAAGTAGAAGCACCCGAATTCGATGAACCCGCGTCACCTGTCTTTTTGCGACGTAGTAATTCTACTGAATATTCACCTTATAAAATTAACATTCATCGTTTACAAAAGCATGTTCAATCGAACGCGATGTGAAGAGAGGCCGATTACCGTGCATCGAGAAGTTTTAAAACAATCGATATTGCGTGACGATAATTTATAAAACCGGTCAAGTGCGAGCCGAAAAGCCTAAAAAAGTAGGTTGCGAAACATTTCACGTTTGTGCGCTGGTAAATATGGAAATTGTGAAAATATATTGAACTAGCTATGCCCTGCGGCTTCACCCGGGAAAAGGCCACAAAAACTGTGCGTTTTCCGGGACAAAACATTTTTGTGTCACCCCGGCCTGTAAAAAAATGTCTACCGCGAAGAAAGGATAAACCAACAAAAACACTTTCTCCTCCTACCTATTTAGAATCGTAAAGGAAAATACATTAATAACAAACTGTTCAATACATTAATCCATTAGCTAACGATCATTAGCAATTTTACATAACCTTATGTAATAAGTAATAACAGACAATCTACATAATAGCAGTACTTAACTGCTTACAAGTAACATAATTTTTTTACGACCATTGCTCGTTCAAAATACACCAACGGCTGCGATCCAAGCGAAACGATTAGAAATCGAAAGTGTGTCTAAAAATGTACTTAAATTAAGGCTCGATCATATTGTACTCCGACTTTTAGACATGACTTACAGCAGGGTTTCCCAACCTTTTTTTTTGTTGAGGCTCTCCGGACTATATTAATAATATTTTTTCCCCCCTTTTTCAATAAACACAAAAACACGCATATTAATAAAATAAGAGTAGGTAGATACTAATGAGACACTTGAGATTGCATGTTCTATACCAGTTGGTTGGTTCTAGGTTCTGTTTTTGCCAGAGCTATCATCAGGTCGCTATTGCCACCTTAGTGGTATAAAAAAGAAAATGTAAACGCTTTTCGGCCCACTTGACATCTCTATTTGGCCCCCTGGTTGGAAACTCCTGACTTACAGGTTAGCATTTGACCACAAGTCACCTGATGTTAAGTGATGATGTGGTCGAAGATGGTGTCACGCTACACCTGGAATGGGAACTGGCTCTCAAGTGAGGCTGCCGGAACACCGGTAGGTGCTTAGCGACAGATTCTTATCGCAGATCACAGATGCTTCTAGAGTCTTCTTCATTATACATTACTAGTATAAGTCATCAATTCATTGACTATAAATGCTTGATATTAAATTAATATTAAGACGCTTATGTGGACGAGCCTTAATGTACAAAATTTGTAACTGTAAATCGGTTTTACTTTTACTATCTAGATTCAAGTACAAGTGGTTGAGTGCTTTTTGAATTGTTTTTATCCCCGAATGCCCTAGAGAGGGGGTTCCTAATCTTTTTCGAGTTTATTTAGTTGGCTGTTTTTTTTGACACGCTTTGTGTATAGGCTAAACGGCTTGATGGGTTTTAATCAAATATAAAACGAGATATGTCGCTATATTCGTCTTAATTGTTGGCGTGACACACATTCGACCACATCGTCATATCGCTGACTAGCTACGACCCGTGGTTTCACCCGCATTTTGATAAAAAGTATCCTATGTCCTTCTCTATGGTTCGAACTATCTCCAAACCAAATTTTATCAAAATCCGTTTAGTAGTTTTGCGTGAAAGAGTAACAAACATCCATCCATCCATACTCACAAACTTTCACATTTATAATATTAGCAGGAAATTTTAACACCAGTACGTTTGTGGTCAAACGCTAGATGTAAAAGAAATAGATAAATTAAGTTCATTGAAATTAATTGCGCTGCGGCGTCATAATCGTGATAAATGGTACAAATTAATATATACAAAAGATAACGCTAAAAATAAATCAACTAGTTTATTCAGCTGATAATAATGTATGGTCAACGACAAAAGTCGCTGAACAACATACACTGACCAACACGGTACACATTTGGCCAACTTTTGTCACTGACTGTACAGTCAACGACAAAAGTCGCTGAACAATCACACTTTTTTCTATTATCCTCATCATCTTGTACACCAATTTTTGACCTCATCATCACCTTAAATCAGGTGTGTTATTTTGTGGTCAAAATGATACCATGTACCAATAAAACAATAATAATTACTGAATTGAAACACATTTGGAAAATCGAGAACGATACTTACTTTTGTCGCTGACTGTACCTACCTATACCTAAGTACTAACTACCCAACTACTGCGCTGGCCCTCAATTGTTTTTATTTTCGTTCATTATCAACGGTTACAATATGTGTTAATTAGCAACAAGGTAACTAACAGCTACAGCGTTAATTTAATCATAAAGTTACAGAAATAAAACGTTAAAAGTACCCAATCTATATATAATAATATATACCTTATGTTTGGAGCATTGCACTGTACGGCTGCGAAACGTGGACAATGACCAAAAGGGACAGGGAGAGATTAGAGGCATTCGAGATGTGGTGTTGGCGACGTATGGAGAAAATCAGCTGGAAAGAAAGAAAAACCAACCAAGAAGTATTGGACTTAGTAGGAGAAAAAAGAGAGATATTAACAACAGTAGAGATAAGAAGAGGAAAGATGTTTGGCCACTTGGTACGGCATGACGAATATATAAAAACCATATTAGAAGGAAAAGTAGAAGGGAAGAGAGGGAGAGGTAGACCGAGAAGAACATATTATATAGATCAAGTTAAAGAAAGGATTGACGTCATGTCGTACCAAGAGGTCAAAAGGATGGCCGAAAACAGAACGGCATGGAAAATACTCCACCGACAAGAGCTTGGCTCTTAAATAGAAGAAGAAGAAGAACTCAAAGGTGACTGACTGATTGATGTGATCTATCAACGCACAGCCCAAACCACTGGACGGATCGGGCTGAAATTTGACATGCAGGTAGATGTTATGACATAGGCATCCGCTAAGAAAGGATTTCTCGATAAACTGTAAGCCCACGCGGGTGAAACCGCGGGGAACAGCTAGTTTTTATATATACGAGTAAATAATTATATGAGCCACTTAAAGTTGTTTTTATCTCTGTGTAGGTACCTAATTAATAAAGTAATTTAAACAGTTCAACTTGAATTTTCCTGTTAATTAAGTTGATTAAATTGTGTTGTGAGTTATATATCTTTACGTGTATAATTCTACTGTACGTGTGTATGTCACTGAACTCCAGTTTAGGAGTTCAGTGGCTGGACCGATTTGAATGAATTTTTATATATGCGTTTGAGTGGCGCCCTGGATGGTTTAGATTCACAAATCAGCTCGGCAGATGGCGCTGCAGTCGGTATGTAGGTAGCAGGACAACGTCTGTCGGGTCCGCTAGTATGTTGTGTATGTTGTGTCATATATCTAGATATATTTTATTTATAGAAGATCATTGTATGTTTAACTTGTATATTTATTTAAGGTTTTCCTGTTCTTATCATCTGACCAATAAAGCGCAAAGTTCATTGAGTCAAGAGATCATAATATTATATATCTTTAAACCTACGTTTTATGAACGGAGTTAAAAAACGGGTTTTCCAGTAGCATTGCAATTATGTGATTAGTTTGAAACGTCAAACTTAAACTAGCTACGCCCGTTCTAATCTCTAGCCAGGGAAAACTCAGGGATAGTATACATTTCTAACAGTGAGAGAATTCTCTAAATCGGATCAGTAGTGCCGGAGATGCCTCTTATATTTTTTACTAGCGGCCCGCCCCGGCTTCGCACGGGTATTAAACAAAAAAATCATTAAAAATTATAATACACACATTATTGGAATTTTAGTAAAGATCTCTACTTTTATTGAAAATAGACATCCATATTTATACGATACTAACGTCACTCAATTTTTTTGCCTTCCCGGAACCTCTCTATTAACACTTGAACTTTATTGTATGGTGTTAAAGTTCAAATTGGCTCTACATTTTAGGAAGAAAACGTTTGTATGGGAAAAAGGAAAGGGTTGCTTTTATGGTTTTCCCGGCAATTATTCAGATTTTTCTCACCGTTAAAACCATTCTTGGGCTTCAACGAACATTTTAAAAAAAGAATTGGCAAAATTGGTTTAGGCGTTGTTGAGTTATGCGCTTACCAACACATTTTGTGATTCATTTTTATATTATAGATTAGTAAGCAAGCAATCGATAGGGAAGAAAGGTTCTCGAGTGGCGACCACGAACCGGAAGACGTTCTGTAGGTCGGCTCTCCCACTAGGCGGACAGACCGACAGACGACGTGGTAAGAGTCGCAGGGAACCGATGGATGCATATGGCTATAATAGCATAGTGGCGTTCGAAGGGGCCTATGTTCAGCATGGACTTCTTCCGGCTGATGATGAAGCACGCGTTTGACCACCGCCATGATGTCGATGATGGAGCATGCTTGCCTAGAAGATACCACCTATATCAAACCTCAAAAAATTCATATCTTCTGATGTTCTCAAAATACCTTCAGTACCTAGTTCTGTTTTGCTGTACACTGAGAAAAATAATCTGACTTTCTTTCTGGGTCTTACCTTCCAAGACCGATTCCTTCCTTATTTTACCTTAGTTTTTCTCATAAATCACAATTCTTTCCCTTTTGACTCGGAAGGGAAACGGTATTTCGGAAGGTCTTTTTTCTCCGTGTAGACCAAAATCATGGTGAAGGCGTGTTTTAAATGTTTGACTCATGAATATTCTAATTTATGTACCTACCCACATTCAAAACAAAACCAATTCTCTTTGCGGAATGAATTAGCTCTCAAATCCCAAACCTCGCCTCTGGTTACAATTTTAAAACAAACAGTTTGTTCAACGTTTTTAGTGTTACATCTCATTTCACGGTTAATTAACGGTGGCGACCAAAATACAATTCCAATGCCACAACTGTCTACAGATATAAAGAGCAGGTGTAGTTTTACAAGGTGCGTCTGTAAATACACCCCCGCTGTCATAATTATATGACGCCAGTGGCTTTGGCAATGCGCGACCCGACCTCGCTCCAACTGCAGAACTGCTGATTTATACATAGGGTTTTCCAAGAATGATCCACCACAAGTCACCTGAAGCGATGATGGCTTACTGGTAGAGACCTCGGCTTGCGATGCGCAGTCCTACAATAAGCTTGCGATGCGCAGTCCTACAATAAGCTTGCGAAGTAAAGCATCGTGATTAAACTATTGGTTTGGTGGTAGGGCATTTTCTACCGCTCGCCTGGCTAGCTAAGGGCCACACAAAACTACGAATTCGCAAATATGTGCGAGCTCTCACGAATGCACCAGAAGAACTTCCGATCTGATTCGCATAGCATTGCAGTTTTGTGTGGGAGCCCTAAGAGTCTGTCGTATAATCTTAATAGACAAAAAAATATTTTTTTTATCGTATGTAAATCGTTTTCATACGACCATCGGACCGTTGTCCGTTTTGGCCATTGTTCTTTAAAGGAACTGTCACAACGTAAACCCTTTGATACAATCCGTTGACAATAATTGCCGTTATTGTCCAGCGCTCGCGATTTAGGCTCATTTCAACAGATCGGTAGGTGTCTAGCTAGTTTTGAAAGTGACCGCTCATTCAATCGTTACATTGTCGATTAGAAGCCGCCGATGCCGGCTACAGCCAGGATGCTGTTGCAATCGGTCGTTGAACCGGCTGATTGGAACGCCGCCGGTGAAGCTACCATTGTCTCGAACAATTAATCCGGAAACGTGAGTCGTGTTCGAGAAAGTAGCCGGTTGCACTTTAGAATTTAGGTTAGGTTACAGTGTAACCTATTCCCTTTGTGCGAGCTCTCAATAGCTCGGTTGTTATGTAAAATTGCTGTAAATGGTGTGTTTGCGATTCATTTGCGTTGAAGAAGCATAAATTACTGCTACATAATGTTGTTATTTGTCGTAACATACGTTACATATTATCGTAACACTCGTAGCAGTTGTCTTTATATACTAATCTTTACTAATAGTAAGTTTGTTTGGATATATGGAGTAATTAATCTTTAAAACGACACTTTCTTGACTTCTTGTTCTTACTAGCTTACTAGTCTTACTAGCTGCGCCGTGTGGTTTCACCCGCGTTTATTACAGTTTATCGACATAAAAAATACAGTATGTCCTCACCATGGCTATCTCCATACCAAACTTCATCAAGATCAGTTCAGCGGTTTAGGCGTGAAAAGGCAACAACCAAACAGACGGACATAGCCTCACTTTCACATTACACTTTGATGATTTTTTTTGTGAACTTTTCGATGTTTTCTACTATTATTATTCGGGGCTGAAACAAATGCTACAAATTAAAGATGTTATAGTAAAATTAGCATCAGACCTACGAATACCTAAATTAAAAGAAAACAAGTAAAAAATCTCGCATCGTTCTCGTTGTTTTTGCGGAGCGATTTCGTAAACAAACAGTAGGCAACCCCGGGTCCAGCTCAGCTGGTGTCTTACGCGCGGGGAAAGTGATAAATCCAATGTACCCGGGTACTACAACAACCGCCGACCACCGACCACTTTTTGTCGGCCATTAGCTGCACGACCACGCCTTTATCGACTGATTCGACATGATACCCTGATTGCATATGTTAAGACACAGTTTCCAATGATCGCAGCTCGGATAAAGGCCCGCTGATGTGATATAACGATTCCACATTAGCTTTAATGGACACGTTTGAAAATAGCAACAATGTTACGTGATTCGCGAACTGACCTTGATTGCTGTATAGGAAATGCATGATTGATCAGTTTTTTTTTGTTGTAAACTGTAATAGAATTGGTCATTGCCGTTGGTATTTTGCAAAGTTGGCGTATGTCTGCGCTCTATGAATGAAAAGATATTTTTATCCTACTTGGTTTGGGACAGCAAATTCAGTTTTATGAACTCGCCGTTTATATCTTCGTCCGGGATCTCTCGTTGAATGGGGATCATCGGCTACATCTCATTTGGTAGGCTGTTGAAATTTCTTACAGGGCAGCGCTTGATTACAATGTGGTCAAAGGTGGCCCAACGCTACACCTGGATTGAGATCTGGCTCTCAAGCGGGTCTGCCGGAACACATCGGTAGGTGTGATGGTAGCTAACCAGGCGAGTACTTAAAAATGGCCTATCACTAAGCTGTAGGCTTTCAAACCAACCTAACCTTATACATACGAGTTTATTATAATTTCCTACACGTCATTGTAAAACATAGGGAAAACCTATGTAAGTACACTGAGAAAAAAATTCTGACTTTCCTTCTGAGTCTTTACCTTCCGAGACCGTTTCCTTCCTTATTTTGTATTAGATTTCCTTCTGAATCACAATTCCTTCCTTTTTGACTCAGAAGAAAAACGGTATTTCGGAAGGTCTTTTTTCTCCGTGTACGTAGGAAATACCATAGTATGTTACCAACAAAACGACAGTATCTACTCGTAGTCTTGTTGAAAGAAAACTAAAAAGTACCAGCAACTTACCATCAGGGCCGCTGACCAGCTCGTCAACAAAATGGTCAGCTAGATGACTCAAGGTAGCTGTTAGGAGATTGAAAACGGAAGGCGAAGTCTACGCTTAGTTGCGTGTCTTGGGAGAGCCTCAGTCTAGCAATGGACTGACACAGGCTGATGCTGATGATGACAAGAAAATTCACCGTGAAGTCAGCAATTCTCCTATCAAGTCTGTTCAAACAATCACTATTCAGTGAAAGACCGTAAACAAATACCATAAACCACATCTCGCGCTCGGAGTGCACTTAATAACTAAATATCTCAGTATATCACTGGCAACACTATAAACGTTGCCACTTCCCCAGGCACCATAACAATCTCGGTTAAATAGCGCGTTTCCACTTGGGAGGCGAGGGGCGTCCGGCTAGTATCAGATATTCCGGCCATTCCGGACACTGATTGTCAGGGCTCGGTTCGATATCCATCCGGCATTTTATTTTTTGTTTTACGTCCGCAAGTGTAACAAATTCGTGTAATTTAATGGTTGAAAATGATTAAGTATTTAGTTTTCGCCGTATTGTGCTTCCGTTGTGTTATCTACACTATGTTCATAAATAAAGTTTGCCTGTCCGTGTGTTTGTAGGGGTTAGTATCTAAAACGACGCATCCGATTTTGTAAATTACTTTACCGTCGCTTATGGTGGTTTGACCACCTGATGTTAAGTGATGATGTTGTCAAAGGTGGCACACCTGGACTGGGAACTGACTCTCAAGTGAGACTTCCAGAACACACCGGTAGATGCTGAGCGACAGATTCTTAAGGCTAGGTGGCCAGGCGAGCACTAGAAAATGCCCTACCACCACACTACTCCTGGGCGGGTCTCTATTACATCGCTATAATTAGCTTACTGAAAGCCTGTGTTAATTGTAAGTGAAGCAAACAATAGATTTAAATACATAACCTTATCTAAATTAAATCAGTTACGCCGGACAATAAAGCCGGCCATCCGGCCACCCGCATCTCTAGCTACCAGTTATTGGCAATGAATATCGGCCTAAACCACTGGCTCGGTTATGTTATTCGAAATGAATTCGTTGTTTACGATTGTCGTAGGGAAAGCTATCGGTCTGTGGGCCGGTTTCAGGTGAAATGAGCTTGCTAATTCGGTATCATTGCCGGGCAGGCCCAATAACCCTAGGAGGGCTAGAGTAATGGTTTCTGTGACAAATTGTTTGTGTACTCTACTTGATACAATATACTTTATCCTTATTATTTAGGTACTAGCAATTTTACAAGGGTGAACTTCAGGGTTGTCAATGGTCTCGATTTTGTTGTGCATTTTTTAACTAAGTTTGACAGGTCTAGAATTATTGCTGTCTTTTATGACCACGGAAGTAAAAAAGGACAGCAATTCATTACGCACTGCTCTCGTCACATGCAGGATTTTCATTTTTATTTACTAACAGCACTGGTAAATTTGTCACATTAAAAATTGTACCATTTTCCCTTCCTATATCTAATAATTTTTTATCATCATAGAAATGTTTAAGATTGGTATCGCTTAAAAGAAAGTCCATCAAGTCTCTTACCATAGATGGCTAACAGTGAAGAAGTCAAACATGACACTTAACCGTTGAAAATAACAAAGTAAACAACACTTTTACTCTCTACCTAGAGTCATCTTCAACGCACTTACGTCTTTAATGGAACCGTTTATAGCCAATGTAAATTATAATTAATGCACTCAATTTTCTGCTTCATAATACTAAAATGTTAATGTTGCCACTTTCTTTCTGAATACCTTATAGAATAGAAGCAGAAAGCTGGTAAACTTGGTTGCTAAGCGTCTAGTTCGTAGGCTTTTTAATGGGTACTCGCTCAGACAAATTAGCTCCGATTAACACCAAAAGGTCTAAAAGCCTAGGGTCTTCGCGCACTAGGCAAAGACTAAGATCGCTGGCTGACCAGCTGACAGCTCTCTAAATGTCGTGCTGGATCGTTTTGAACCGAAATAAACGTCACCGTCAAACGTCAAGATAAAGTTCGCTCCAGTCTGTGAAACTTTGAAATATTGGATCTGTTTAATAAACACTTGCAATCATCACATCTTTGTGACACCAAGTATATAGAACAAGAATTTTTAAGGTTTGAATCCTCCAATGAGCTTCAGCTGTTGGTGGAGGAAAACATCGTAATGGAACCTTTGCTGGGTAAAAATTTTCTAGTGCTCGCCTCACTAGCTACTATCCAGGTTAAGAATCTATCGCCAAGCACTTATCGGTGTTTCAGTGGTCTCACTTGAGAGCCCGTTCCTAGTCCAGGCATAGTGTGGCATCTTCTCAGAACTGCGGTCATTTATCGAGTTTATTGCAGTTCCATAGCCATCAAGTAGCAGACTCTGTCACAACTGTTCATACAATGACGCACATAGTAGCATAGTCTTGCCAGTCTTGATGCCATTGGTCTTGAACTTGGACTACTGTGTACAAGTGCACGAGCACCCCTACATCTCGGCAGATAGACGGGCTGTCTACCACTTGTTCGCGTTTCTCGATACCAACACGGTTCCGAGAGTGAAAACTGCACTCGCGCGATAAATCTCCGCACCTGCCTACTTAAAGCTGTAATTGCGAGCTCTCCGGACCACTGCACCGGTAGGCATTCTGACTTTGTTTGATTCTCACGGCTCCTTTCTGTTGGCGCGAGATAAACAATGTCGCGAAATGTGCCGAAGCTCTCGCGAATTTCGAATCGGTACGCACTATACGCACCTAATACGACAGTGTGGCCGACGGGCATGGGTTCGGACCTTCTAACGGTGATGGGTGCAGTAATTGAAAACACTGAGTTCAAAACTAACACAGGTATATTCACAAAAGTCAGCTATTAAACAAGACGCACCTAATACGACTGTATTCGTAGATTTCGAAACTTGGTGACCCGCTGTACTGTAAAGTTATGAATTTCGGTAAAGGGTGGAACTATGCTGTCACAGAAGCACCGGTTTTCTTTCTGTATACTTTGAGTGATAAATCTATGTGTGTGAGTGCGCGCGCGCGCCCTTGTGTATGTTATAACAGTAGGGTAGGTACTTTTTATCCCGGAAAAATTTAAAGTTACTAAAGGATAACCGGAAAACAGGTGGTATGTCCAAGAACCGCAACATTTAATGCAATGCGGCAGCTATGTCAGCGTCGTAGATTAATGCCCTGAAAGAAGGCTTGTGTCCCAGCAGTGGGAATGTAATAGGGCAGTGTTTCCCAATTAGTGGTACGCGTACCCCCAGAGGTACGTGAAGTTGCATCAAGGGGTACGTGCGGCTATCAGTGAAAACAAGAACAATTTCCAAAATACTGTAAATTTGAAGATAATAAATGTTATTGAAACTGACTTTTTTTTATTTATTACTAGCTGTTTGTTTAAGTAGCCTATCTGTTAATCCAGGGTGTCAACTACCTGTATACCAAATTTCATGAAAATTGGTCCAGGCGTTTGGGCGTGAAGAAGTAACAAACATACACACACACTCACAAACTTTCGCATTTATAATATTAGTGTCATTGCTACAATAAGGGGTACGCAGCGGGCTTACCGCGGATCACAAAACGACATAAACTTTATCGTAAACTCTTTTAATTTGACACAATTGGTACCGCCGAACTATCACGTGGTCCATCGACTAGCCATTTCCATTATGGCTACATTGAATGAACAAAAAGGTACGTAGTTTGAGCAAAAATAAACAATAGACGATAAATTTCGTACCGCGGAAACACTTTTACAGTTCAAAACGATGGTAAAAGTCAACGGTGAAAAAGTTAAGTCTCGGGCAACCTTTTACACCATATTTCCGCCAAATTTGCCTGTGTTACAACACTTGCATTTTTAAACTCGTGATATCTTTCGAATTAAATGTCCGAATTGAATAAATCAAAAAGTCATAATAAGGTATTGAAACAGTCTTGAATATGAAGTAATTTATTTTGTTAGGGATTAACACCAAGATACAATTAATTTTTTTGAAAATATTATATAACCATTACACCAGGAGATAGTGTAGCTTTTCCCAACAGTCAAAGAATTTCTCAAATCGGTCCACTACTTTCGGAGCCTATTAATGAAAACAAACAAACAAATAATCTGATTTTTCTTATAGATATATAATTATTCTTGTTTTACGTCATTTGTTTTCTGTCTGTCTTATTACGAAAATAGTGTTGCCAAACTATCTATAGTAAAACTATCGATAGTTTTAATCTGAATAAGCCACACTATCGAAAGGCCTATAAATACTACCGATAGCTCAAAATGAGGCAATAGTACCTATCGAGTGAGTACAATACTATCGATAGTGTTGTTGCTCGCGAAGAATAAACTATGGATAGTTTACCTACTGCTCGTAAATAAAAAAACTATCGATACTATCGATTATTTTAGTCTATCGATACTATCGATAGTTTATACTTCGCGAGCAACAACAATATCGATACTATCGATAGTATTGTACTCACTTGTAGTATTGCTTCGTTTTGAGCTATTGATAGGATCAATAACATCGATCGTATCGATACTATCGACAGTGTTTCGATTGGTTGACTATCGATAATTAAAAATAAATAAATAAATATCGGGGGACCATTGAACACAAATTGATTAATCATCGATAGTCTACTAGCGATCGGCAACACTAGTTGAAAAACATTTGACATTTCGTTGGTTCAATTAACCATTACAATACGATGTCTCATCCCGGTACCAATTTTTATACTGGCGTAAATGACAATTGTAAATGTAAACGAAAATAAAACCATTACGATCGGGCAACCGCGGTCGGCCTGCTGGTTTGAGGTCTTTTTTGAAGTGGTACGCAGCAAAAACTAATTGGGAACCTCTGTAATAGGGCATTGATGATGATGGAAGGGCAAACCGCAAATGTAATGTAGCTAGTAACTTACATAATTAACTATAGTAATAAAAAATAATCTGTATCATTAATTAATATTCAAACGTATCTATCTCTGATGTTAATCACTATGCTGTATATCTCCTCCCACAATCGATACAGTTTATTGTTTCGACTTTCCCATGCGGTACCTATGCGTGACTAAATTAATGATTTATAAAGGGAGCAGATGAATGATACCGCGTCCCTTGCGACCGTCGACGAAATTTGTAAAGCCCACGTTGGAGAAATGGTGCTTTCACCATTTGTCGCCTACGCAGCTCGTGACAAACGCACCTTTATAACGCGCCCGTTGTCTAGTTAACATCCAACGTCCAACCTTGGCTTGGAAATGCGGCGCGGACGTAGGGTTACCACCACCTAAAACTAAAAAATCGGAGAATCGGTTGCGCGCAGTGGGTCAAAAATCCAGAATGAAAAAAAAATTGTTTGTCTGCTGAGACTAAAAGTCAGTAGATTCTAATTACGTTTCGATAGCCAATTATGAAATACTTTTTGATTTAATTAAGTGGCAAAAAAGCAAACGGCCTGCATGAGTAAGCGATCATCGTAGCCTATGGACATTTGTAACATTATAAGAGCGTTCGGTTCGGATGCGTTGCTGATCCTGAAGAACTCTTTTAACACTCATCTTGAAGGACTGCAGTCTCTAGCACTGCAAACAGTTATATTTTTGATTACTACCAATAGCTTTTAGAATTGTTGGTTCTCTACTCGAAAGTCAAAAGTTTTTTTATTTAATAGGATACATTATGATCACTTTAAAACGTCAAACATAAAACTAGCTACGCCTATTCCGACCTCCTTGCGCCGGCAAAAGAACAGGTAAGAAACACCCGGCAGGTTTTTTTTTGGCGCGATCACCTTGACATTCTTATTCTTATTACTAATTGATTGAATTGGAGCAAGTTCACTAAAATCCCAAGCTTTTTTATCATCTAATAGTCCGATATTTTTTAATAGGATTCATCTTGGTTGGTTGTGCACATTGGGATATGGAAACATGAATATTAACGAGTAACGGGATCACAACCAAAGCAGACCAGACTTCCATGAAACATTCTTCACAAATTATGCGTCTTGCAAGTTGTATTGCGTCATTAATACCGCTTGTACTATAGACTAGTCGGCGCCTACGTACGAGCATCTGCTATCGAGCGATGCATCGAAATAATCCGGGCGGAGTCCGGTCATGGTCCTAAAATCCGGTCAAGGCCGGATTTCGCCGATCAGATGGTAACGTAGGCAGCCCTACACGCAGTTCGCTCCGAGCGATGCGTGCGAAAGCGGTGCTAGGGACATATTGCCATTAGCCATACCCTAATACAGCGAGCTAAGGTCCAGCAAAAATTAGGAGTAGCTGATGAAGCGTTGTGGGTGGGCCGCTGTCATTAGGAGACGTTCATTAAATTACGCGAGTAGAGAGGGGAGGTCAACGACCGGCAGCTGCTCTCACGTCATCTTTGCGTACAGTCAACGACAAAAGGCGCTGAACAATCAAACTTTTTTCTATTATCCTCATCATTTCAATCACCAATTTTTGACCTCATCATCACCTAAAATCAGGTGTGTTATGTGTTATGTTGTGGTCAAAATGATACCATGTAAAATGTAAAAAAAAACTGATTTGAAACACATTTGGAAAATCGAGAACGATTAGCTTAACTTTTGTTGCTGACTGTACCAGTGTTAAGAAATCATTAGAGCAATATGTCCACAAAATAATGAAACGTAATTGAATTAATTTTAAACTAGCTGTTCCCCGCGGTTTCACCACCCGCGTGGGCTACAGTTTATCGCGATAAAATCTATCCTATGTCCTTCGTCAGGGTTCAATCTATCTCAGTACCAAGTTTAATTTAAATCGGATCAGTAGTTTTTGAAAGCGTAACAGACAGACATACAGACAGAGTTATTTTCGGATTTATATATAAGTAGGGATTTTGTATTTATATAAATCATTTAAATTTTTTATCACTCCGCACTTTGCCAGCGTGGTAGATTTAGGCCCATGCATAGTAAATTCGGTAGAGCTTTTTCCAATCAATGACCTCTTTGACAAGTTGGCGGTAGTAAACGTTGACGTTTACGAAAATTTTAATAGTTTTAAAAACTTGTACTAGGGGTACAGAAGTGACGATGCGGTCGAAACCGCAGCAGCAAATATACCCATGCGCAAACTTTGGGCGGGTGGGCCGCACCGCAGAACATCGCGCATCTCTGTCTTGCATATAATGTTTGAAAGAGATGCAGTAATGCGTTGCGGTGCAGCCCGGCCTAACGTGCGCGAGCCTTTAAAGTACAACTATAATATAAATTTGTCGCCTATATTTATTTATAGGTAGTTTAAATAAATCTTAGTGAAATGCGCCTTCCGAGTATTATCTCGGGAAAGCAGTGTTCACTATCAAGTGCTTTGAATAATTTATCACCATCTTTATTTTACTACCCCACCAACGGGTAGGGTGTTTACTTGAAGGAAACTTCACTGTTAACTGTTATAATAAAATCGATTTATAATGTTGTGCCGCCCCACAGTAGACTGGTCTTCGTGGCTGGTAGGTGCTTGGTGGTAGAACGTGTATCCAATAATAAAATCAATCTTTTGAGTCACGTCTGACAGTGACAGGTTGACAACTTTATTGGTCGCTCGGTGGCGGCTTGACGTTTTAATTGAAGCTGCCACGATTATGGTTGGTCCATTTCATACAATGATGTAAGAGTAGAAGTTATTTTATTATTTTCAAAAATTACAATCACAATGTACGTAGCTCTGACCCCTAACTATATAATATAGATACAAGAGATCTAGAGTATCAGTCCGCGTGGATCATGGATCCACAACACACAGACACGAATCAAATATCTGCGCTTTTTTTCACGCACAAATATTTGACCCGAAGCAGGATTAGAACCCGTGATCCCACGCTTTGCCGGCAGTTCGCCGAATGCACCAAATCGACCTTCAAAGATTTGAACACAGCTAAAGCAATAACAGAATTTTAAAAATCTTTGACAAGGCAAGTACAGGGGCTCAGTTCTCGCGGCGTGATATATTATCACATTCGATAAATATCGCAATAACTGTTAAAATTCAATACATATTTTGTCAGTTATCGCGATATTTATCGAATGTGATAATATATCACGACGCGAGAATTGGGCCCCAGCACTTAACAAAAGTTGTCGGAACAGACTTCAAAATTAATTATCAAAACACTAAAAGAGTAGCAAAATTTATTTAATTACTTGGAAGGAAAATTCTGTTCAGCTAATGCCGTCGTTCCCATAAAAATTTTACGATCCACTTTCATAATACAGGTCTATTGTCAATGTGAACATGGGCAGGCGGTAATAAGGCACGACATTCACTCTAATAGTATGTTTGTAAGAGAATTAATAGTGATGGATAGACTAGCCTTGTCTGCCGATTCAAACAGCGGATCTTTGAGACTGTATCTGTAATTCGAGAGGAAAATGAGCTGACAGCCAATCACAAGTGACATCTCTTTTTAATTTCAAACTAATTCTCATTTCAAATCGAATATTGAACGATTGAACTAATCGTAAGGTTGGATGGTTGGAATGGTCTTGTCTTCCGATTCAAACAGTGGATTTTAGACACCGTAATTCGAGAGGATAATGAGCTGACAGAACCCATCCACCGATCACGAATCATCAATCAATCATCTTTCTCCTGATTTCAAACTAATTCTCATTTCAAACAGAATATTGAAAAATTGAACTAAAGTACCTATGGATAGATGGTCGGGGGTGGTTGGACTGGTCTGCCACATAATTATAATTCATCAAAATCATACTTATATCATCTCATAGTCATACTTTTGTGGAACTGGTTGTGGATGGGTCATCATCTCAGGCTTCTCAGCGTGATGAGCGCAGGGCATTGCCGTACAGTTATACAGAAAAGCCCTTCCGCTTTTACCCGGAAGTATATCTCAATGTGGTCGCAGTTATTTATATCTAGCCCATCTAATACTCGAAATTGTATCATTAGACCGCAGGCCTACCGCATTGGTCCCAAGTAGCCCTTAATCGCTATGATGACCATCTAAGCACGTAACGCGCTCGCGTTACGTTGTCTGCGTGGATTGACCGCTAAAGCCCGTACTGACGTCTCACGTTATTAGCAAGGAATCTTGATGGTCATAGCGAGGGCCCTGGTTGTATTGTGGAACTGCTTTCATCCACGTGCGTGGGCAGCTCGCCAGCCGCTCGATCGAAAGCGGCTACCTCCTAAAGGCAATGCCGCCCAGGAAATTGCAATACTTTTAATGGTGTTGCAGCTTTCATTACCTTAAAGTCTGTTAAATATATTAGACTTTAATTAGGTCACTGCTTGAGCGTTTTGTTTCGATCCCGCTTTTGGCGATGTCTGCATCTGCAGAGAGATTACGATGTGTATTACATTACTAAGTTATGACTGGTATACACTTTGTTTAGTGTTTAGTGCTTGTGATTTGTTTAGTGCTTAGCAAAGTACAGTGTTTAGTAGCGCGTTCTATTTTTCGGCGAGTAGCTCCGTGCGTCACGCCTTCACCTCTCGCTGCTAACCACATCTTGGGCAGGACTGTGAAAAGTTTAATATTCATTTTAAGTCGAGCAAAGTTTCGTGTTGAACTAAACACCGTACTAAACAGTGTGGGATATCACCTACTAACCACTACACCTACACTCGAAAAAATTCACAACAACAAGCGCTGTTAAGTTACTGCATACTATTACGTTACTTGTTAATGATAAGTATAATATTTTGTATTAGTATTTATAATTCGTTGGAAAAAAAACAATTCTCATTCTCATTACACACTAAACGCTTGACTAAACAAAGCCAAGTGTATACCGGCCTTTAGGATTAATCAGGGTCTTCATTGTTGAATGTTTTGGTTAAATTCGCATTGTTTCTTACTAGGAAAGTAATCAAGTCCTAAAATTTACCATCTTCCATACGTATCGCTGCATTTGTCGTTGGCATCTCTAGATATGTCCCGGCATACAGCAAGTGATAGATTTCCCACTTTCACTGGGGAAGCTCGGATGCACTCACAATTCGCACCGCCCGGTGAAATGCAAGCTCTGGCACCGGATTATTAATAATAGAAAGTCCAGTGTGTACATATTGATTCTGCCATAAACAACTGAAACGGTGATTGCTGCCACCCCTTTAATTAAGTAGGTGTACACCTGTCTTGCGAACTCTGGTGATGTCATATCAAAGAGTAGTATGGTGTTGATCCACAAATCTGTTCTTAGATTAATGCCTTCTAGTTCGTAAAGTTTCAAAATAATTTTAATAGTCAATAATATGCAAAATAATCTTGCTTGCAAGAATTTATCAGCTTGTGCTGCTTTGACTGGCCGTGTCATACACACGCGACCAAGCGAACACTGGCATGTGATTAGCACTCATTTCGCGTTTTAGTCCTCTTTTGGTTGGGGCGCTTTTGGGCGAAGTGCCCGACGTCCATCTCTTAGTACGTCAATGGTTAATGTTTAAACATGTATACGTTGTCGGTCTTCCAATCAATAAGATATGTAATCTTTTGCCTGCAGCTTCAACCCAGTCAATGCGCCTACTCCATAGTGTTATGTATTTCATTAATTCACTACCGGCCTGGGATAATTAGGTTCCAAAGTGCCTATCTGATTGGCACTCCTACTTCAGTAACACGTCCAACTTACGTTCTTACGTAACGTAATTCTATACTGCATCGTGCCTCGGGTTAGTCTAGATTAGTTTTTCGATTCTGTAATGGAACACATTGCAGAGCTTTAAAGATTTGTATCTTTGTAATTCTTTTTTTTTCCAAGCGCGTCTAGTTTTGTGTTTCGTCTCGTATGGTTAGTTTAGTTTTTAACCCTAAGGCTGGCGATATACGGACAGCCTGAAGCAGTCAGGAATCGACTGCTTCAAGCTGCGACTGCATAGTGAACTACGTACATACACGAACCGCTCGAGCAGTTGCAGTAGTTCACTATGCAGTCGCAGCTTGAAGCAGTCGATCCTGACTGCTTCAGGCTGTCCGTGTACGGTCAGCCCTAGGAATCTAGGAACACCGGTTTTAACCACTGATGGTCACTGAGATAGTTGGAATTTTGCTACCCTCAAAGCTGTGGTGGACACTGGGTAACTTATACGAGTTATATGGATTTTGATATAATGTTCTAGATTAGTGTTTCCCAATTAGTGGTACGCGAAGTTGCATCAAGGGGTACGTGCGGCTATCAGTAAAAACAAGAACAATGTCCAAAATACTGTAATTTGAAGATAATAAATGTTATTGAAACCGACTTATTTTTTTTATTTATTACTAGCTGTGCTCCGCGGTGTTACCCACGGTTTAACAAACAAACAATAAGACTGACGCACTAAACGCTGTCAGAAATAACTGATATTAGATAATGATACTATTTCACCGTCAGCGACAGTATCTTAAGTGTGCGGGACCCGCGTACCTATTCAACTGACACTTATATCAAAATCGGCATACAAATTTTGATTCAGCTGTCACACTAAACCAGGTTTAGGGCCTCTTATGTTACAAGTATCAGAGAAAGCAGCCACTCTAATCTACGACAACATTACTAGCTTATTTGCCTAAGTCCCCCCCCCTAAGCGTTAGACAATTACTATTCCATACTAGCTCTGACCCGCAGTTTTATACGAATGCAGATTCCGTGAACTATGTATTTTTCCGGGATTGAAAGTAGCCTATGGCGAGACGAATCGACGTGAGTTTTTGCATAGACATAGTTTATGACAGGAGAGTGACATAGGCTGGCCATACACTGACAGCCTGAAGCAGTCAGGATCGACTGCTGCAGTTTGTGCATGCACGTAATTAGAAGTCTGTAGTTCACTACGCAGTCGCAGATTGAAGCAGTCGATCCTGACTGCTTCAGGCTGTCCGTATATGGCCAGCCTATTTCAGTCTCCGGCCCATAAAATATCTCTGCAAAAATTCACGTCGATTCGTCCCGTGAATAATAGCTTATATAATTTTTGCGGGAGTAAAAAGTAATCTATACGTATATCCAGGGTATGCAGTTAATCAGTGTTAAATGTAGGAAACAACTTATTCTTACTAAAAGTAATAAATAGGTGAGATAATTAAACCGACAAACGCTGCTATTTTATTACTATTAAGGTACAGTCCCATCTCTGCAGCAAGCAGTGCTGCGCTGCCCGATGTGTCGATAAAATTTGTTCAATCGGTGTACCTCCACTTAGTCGAGACTTTCGGATTAAAGCAATATTATGTTAAATGTAAATGTGTGTTTAATATGTTTATTTAGGAGTATACATGAAATATGAATGTCACATTAAAAATTTAAACTTAAAACTATTTACGCCTGTTTCAATCTTGTTACACTGGCAAAAATAAAAGGCATATAACTTTATGCGTAATTTCGCACTCTAACATTTTTTTTCTTTATGCTGATTAAATTAGAGAGCAAGTTTACTAGAATTACAAACTTTTTTTTATCTAAATATCATCTTGTCTTTTGACAGTCAGTGCTGCCGGCAGCATGCGGTGCTGCCGCGAACGGAGTCGTTCCTTTACCCTAATTATCTTTATGTAACGGCAAACAGTTTTAATTGCAGCAAAGACAGAACTCTCCCTTACAAGTGAATACCACAGAGCTTTTGATTAATCTGTACCGTTGTTCGTCTGGCTGTCTGTAGTATTATTAATATTTTTTTCGAAATAAAAAGCAAGGTGATATTTTTTTTTAATAAATGCTAAGTGTGAAAAGAGTTCTTAGGGGTCAGCAACGCCCCGGTGCTCACCGCTTCATTACATAGTTTAGGCGTGAAAGACAGGCAGACAGAGTTACTTTCGCATTTTTAGTATTAAGTAAGAATTAAAGAACTGCAGTGACAATACTCCTTTTTTGCGAGAACCAAATAAAACATAATATAGTTTAAAAAACTAAAAAAAACACTTTGAAAACGCACTCAAAAATATAAAATAATGAAATTGACTTGTATTAGTTACGATATAATGGTTAATTCAAAAAGTGTGGAGCGCTTTTTAGTTGTGTGTACTTTTATTTACCCAGTAAAAGAAGCGCTCCACACTTTTTGAATTAACCATTATATCGTAACTAATATAAGTCAATTTCATTATTTTATATTTTTGAGTGCGTTTTCAAAGTGTTTTTTTTAGTTTTTTAAACTATATATTTTTATTTTTTTACTTTTTAGTCTTTTGTTACCAAGGCCAATCTATCGGTATCATCAAAAGGAATCATATGAGCCCAAACTCGAGGGGTTTACTAGTAGCCACTGCAGAGATCCCCTACCCACCTTCTGGCTGCATCATCAGACCCTCGTCACCAAGTTCAATCTATTGGACTCATCAAGACGATTCATATGAGCCCAAACACGAGGGGTTTACTAGTAGCCAGCGCAGAGGTGCCCTACCCACCTTCCGGCTGCATCATCAGATCAGGTCGATGATACCAAATTATTGCATTGTCACCGAGATTACATACACATACAAAGTTTCAAGTCGATACGACAATTAGAAGTAGGTGAAAATTGACTTCTAAGATTTGATTACATTGTTAGTTAGTTAATTAGTTAGTTAGTTAGTTAGTTAGTTACAAGTCAAGCTAATAAAAGTGTTTTAAAAATGAGAATTAATATATCTGCGTTTGTTTGTTCTTTCAAGCGTTTGGCGCAGTTTGCCCACTTTGGTATCTGATATCAGTGCGTGCCCTGATAGCGGCTGGAAAGAAAATAAAGTCCTTGGCCCTTGCGAACAGAGCCGGGTGCATAACTTAGTGCAGCCACAGAGCACAGCTTTTATGTAGCTATAAAGAGTCTTCAATCATCCGACGGACTTCCGAATCATCAATCTCCATTAGATTAGACTTGGGATGGTTATCAACGACTGCTTTCACTTTCGTAGGAATATCTATTTGTGCATTAAAAATGTGACGGGTCTTTCCGTATATTGAATGTTATTCAACATTATTTTAGAAGCGATGAAGGCTCAGTGGTAGGGATGCGACGTTGGCTTGCGGTCCGTATGCGTCGTGGGCTCGAATATTATAATAATGATGCCCGCACAATCACATACATAGGCTCTGACCCCTAACTAAGTTTCCCTGTATCTAGGATATCAGAAATTATGAGGATCGGGGATCCACAACACCCAGACACAGAACAAATACTTGCGCTTTTTTTTTTCAATGCACAAATATTTGTCCTGTAGCGGGAATCGAACCCACGACCTTACGTTTCACAGTCGGCTATCCGCCCATTGCGCCACATCGGTCGTATTACAATGAGCTTGCGCTTTCGGTGAAGGAAAAACATCGTGATGAAACTTGGTGGTAGGGCGTTTTCCAGTGTACACCCTCAAGTTAAGAATCTGTCGCCAAGGACCTGTCGGTGTGTTCCGGCAGCCTCACTTGAGAGCCAGTTCCTAGTCCTGGTGTAGCGTGGCTCCACCTTCGACCACATCGTGGCTAATAGCCGTTCATGGTGACGTTCAAAGGGGGAGGCCTATGTTCAGCAGTGGACTTCTTCCGGCTGATGATGATGATGATGACTAGGTGGACCGGTGCACTTTATACAACTGTCAATTCCCATACAAAATTACAAATTTAGATTTTTGTCTATTACGTCATATTCGCTGTTTTTTAGTTTTAGTGAGACTAACGAACAGTAATTGATGTTCATATAAATAAGAAAATACTTAATCAATAGTACAAAGCCGGTCACGTTTCTTACCTGTAATTACTGTACGCGTTACGAAATTGACTTTTATTAACGTTCATGTTTTGAACAATTCATTAAATCTATTCAATCAACGGCAATCGTTCTGAAACATTTAGCATTATGATTAGTTCAATCCAATCGTTACGCAACTCCAAGTTTCGATTAGACAACGCCAGACTTTCAGTCTGGGTGGGTGAAATAATTGATTTTTCACGTTATCGCTCTATGTAATAAGCTGTGAAAGTTTGTCGCGAAATTGAACAGCTCGGCTGGCCTATCTGTCGGTTTAGAAATGGCGAGCGCTGCCTGTTATGGACTTGGTATCCACTTCCTGCGATAACATATATGGACGTAAATCTAATTTTATTTTAGTTCAGTTTACTTTTTTTTTTTTTTCTTTGTTTCATTTTATTTTAGTTCATATTGACATTACCAGCTGTACCCCGCGGTTTCCCATTTTCCCACAGAAACCTTTTCCGGAATGTAATGTGCTCTATGTGTCAATCCAGGGTATAAGCTATCTCCATTCCATTCCAAATAACACTAAAGTCCGTTTCGACATTACAGCGTGTAGAATTAACAAACATTGGTGTTCGGTTTTGTATTCTCTAAAAGTTCTAAAACTAAACTAAGTTTGACAGGTCTAATAGCATTGCTGTCTTTTTCTAACCCCTGAAGTAAAAATAGGACAGCATTAGTTTTAGACCTGTCAAACTTAGTTAAGTTTTAGAGAACGCAAAACCGAATCGACACCATTAAGCGCCGGTTTTATAAACGTTCGTAAGTTAAACGTCAAATTTCAGTAAATTTAAACTTCTTGTCAAATTTTCCGTAGGTAAAAAAAAAAGAAAAAATAATTAAAAAAAAAAAATGGCTAAAATTTGACAATAAGATTACCGAAATACCGAAATTAGGTATGACATTTAACTTACGGACGTTTATAAAACCGGCCCTAACTCACTCTTTCGCCTTATTAGTGTGATTTTAGATTATTATATTTGGAGGCTTACAGTACATAGTGCAAGAAAATAAATTTGTAAATCCAATTAAAAGCCTCCACAAATAATCTAACTAAGGAAACTGGCTGTATCGGTAAAGAAATGTCCCAATTGTTGTCTTGGCCTAAACCATAGTAAAGGAGTAGTAGTTCAGCTTCATATAACGCCGGTTTGAATGTGTGCGTAAGTAGCGGCACCGTGTACGCACGCACTTTTCACGCACACAATCACATAAACGAAAGGAGGCGGCCGGGGCCGCGGCCATTCACTCAACTCAGTACGGAACGCGCCGCCTATGCGTCACCGCAAGAGTAGGCAATTAACTCGTCGAGCGGCCTTAGCTAACCTACTGTTCTTTATATACTGTGCCTAAACTTAGCTTTAGGTCATCCATCGCTTGCACTTCCTTGCCTTTTTTGTAATTTCACTTTAATTGCTTCTCATTTAATAATATATTATCGTCTACACTTTAATTTTGACCGGTCACGGTTGGTCAGAGTGTGGTTACGTGATTTGATGTTTATTTGTACGATGTTCGGTTTTGACTAGAGATGGGCACTGGGTAAATACTCAAAAAGTAAATACTGAGAAGAAAGGAAAATATGGGTATTTATCCGTTTTTACTCATTTTTACTGAGTATTTATCCAAATACGTGAGTAAATATTTTTGCGTGAAAATTGCAACATATCATTGCTGGTTTTAGCTCCAATTCGTGTTATTAGATTATGTTATGATAGATTAGGACCTATCTTTGCTTCTACAATAGTGATTTATGCCTTTACGACTACAAATAGTGGGATATAATCATGAGTTATAAGTAAGGATTAAAAATCCTGAAAAAAATGATCATATGTATTTGAATAACAATCAAAATTACGAAAGTTCAGACCTTTTCTTTGTAATTTGAATAATATTTTTTTTCTAAAGTCTAAATAATGATAGATTTTACTATATTAAGATATATATTGAATAACTTAACTTTCTAAAATGACTAATGTAATGAATTATATGTCAAAATTTCATTTTGTTGGTACGGTCGCCTGTAATAACAAGTAATAACTACGTTTAATAGTTTCAAATAATATCTAAGTAAGTATTAAATTTCTGAAAAATGTACTCAGTATAAACTTAAAATTATGTAACCATGTAACCCAGTCGGGTTAGACAAAAAATTGCCTCCACATTGCATTAATTCCTATCCCGACAATTATTGCATTAGCTTTTAGAAGGGTCAGTGGGAGTCTAAACTGAAAACAGCGATCATCCTCGATCTCGACATTAGCCGCCATCTTGGTTTTTAGTTTTTCGTTAATAACTTGCCTCTTTTTCACTTCTCGAGAAAAAATATTATGGCTTAAGTTGTTCATTATTTGATTTTCTACATTAACTGCCCTATTTATTTTTTTGCTAGTGTTATAGTAAAGTAGGTACCTAGTGGAACTTTATAAACTTTACACGGACTTTTTTGGAGCAACTAGAAAAAGTCACTTTCACAACTTTATTTCAATTTCCCACACTCGTACACATTAACGAACACATAATGGTTAATAATCCACCAATATCTCACAAGACATTATCACTCGAAGAAACACAATTTTTGGAAATAAAAACAAAATTTTCATGTTGACAGATCGATTGCCGCCTTTAAGCCTCAGAAAAAAAGCAGATAAAAATTATTGACACCCTTGTTCCAAACAACTTCGTTTATCTTATTCCTTAGTCAATGTTAAATGAGATTTTACTATAATAATTAAATTTCCCCGTCTTTTCCCGCTTAATTCGAAAAATTTCGGTCGTACGAAAAAATAAATGGAGAATTAAATGCAGTAAATTAGTTAATGAACCACTTCAGACATATATTTTTTCTCGAGAAGTGAGCATGGGTCAAGTTATAAACGAAAAACTAAAAACCAAGATGGCGGCTAATGTCGAGATCGAGGTTGATCGCTATTTTGAATTTAGACCACTGACCCTTCGAATAGCTAATGCAATAATTGTTGGGATAGGAATTAATGCAATGTGGAGGCCATTTTTCGTCTAACCCGACTGGGTTATATGGTTACATAAATTTAAAGTTTATGCCGAGTACATTTTTCAGAAATTTAATACTATGACATTATTTTAAACTATAAAACGTAGTTAATTCTTGTTATTACAGGCGACCGTACCAACAAAATTAAATTTTAACATAATTAATACACGTCAATTTTGCATTGCAACTCGCATTATTCCTTTGAAATGACGTCAGAGTATTTACTCTCAGTTTGGATAAAAACTCGAGAAGAAACGGGTATTTATGAGTATTTACTGTCCAGCGGATAAATACTCGGGAAAGAACCCATCGCTAGTTTTGACAAGTTTTTCTGCTTTGTAGACGTTTATTTGTTCAGCTGATGGTTCTTGAGGATAGCAAAGGTTCGCCTTTTTTACAATACTGACGTGCAGTTAATATGTAAACACTAACGTGTAGTGCAAAAATAGTTGTTTAATTTAATAACTGGTATGTTTTTGTATGAAAGTATCCACTACCGCTAGGTATATGTGAGAGGCAAGAGTGAGCTTCCGAAGTCACACGATCGTAGAAGTTGACCGTATAAAGTACCGGACCGACGTTTATTTTGGAAAAGTAGTCATGTTGGAAAATTTTCATTTCATTTCGGAAAAGTGCACATATTGGGAAAGTAGAGATTTATTGGAGAAATGGTCATATTGAAAATGTGAACATTTTCGATTAGGTGGTAGTAGTATTCATTGTGAACAAGTAGTCATGTTAGAAAAGTAGCCTGCTTGCTCCTAACGCAGTAATAAACTGCATCTTCAATCCTACGTAACGTCATTTAGTAGGTAGGTAGGTACTCGTCTATAAAGTGGTAGTAGTAACTACTAACTATGCTACATGACGTAACAGTAACAGCTGAGTGTTGCGTTATCTCAGATAACTCTTAGTTTAGTGAATCGCAGGTCATTGCCAAAGATCATTCACCATACAGATAACCATTTATCGCCCACCACGTGTTAGATTTGAATGAATTATCAAATTAACACTTGCAGTTTTTGCATTGTCGCTATATAATAGAGTAAGTATAGTAGTTTAGAATCTGTCGCCGAGCACCTATCGGTGTGTTCTGGCAGTCTCATATGAGAGCCAGCTCAGGTGTAGCGTGGTGCCATCTGATGATGTAGACAAAGGTGACGCCATACAATGTCTAGACTGGGAACTGGCTCTCAAGCGAGGCTGCCGGAACACACTGATGATAACAGTGATTGGCGACAGATTCTTAACTTGAGGGCTGAAGAAAATGCCCTAGCATCAAGCTATCAAGGTTTCAATGCCATCTAACATAGTATTTGTTTAACAATTCCACTCTGGAAGCTATTAAGCGTATCTCGAGTAGCATTTCGTGGAGTGGACCAATAAACCTTGTCCAAATTTACAAGGTGAGCTTTTAACAAGTACATACGTTGCTCGATAAATTAATCACATGAGAAACTGAACAGTTCTCGACCTTGCGTATAGGGACAAAGGGGAAAATCTGGGAGTAAAGAAAGCTTTAGGAAAATCCCAGAATATATAAAGCAGTATTTTCAAAATTTTTATCGATTCACCTTTCAAATTAAAAAAATTAAGTCAAAATCGGTTTATCAGTCTAATGCCCGAAATTAATAATCGATCCAATCCGTTATCCGCGGTCGTTGATCGATATGTCATGTCATAATATGTCATTTTAGTACTACCTACTAGGGCTTGAGAGATTACTACTAAAATGACATATTATGACATGACATATCGATCCAAAACTGCTTTGGTTGTGATCCCGCAACTCGTTAATAATATTCATGTTCCCATATCCCAATGTGTACAACCAAACAAGAGAAATCTTCTTATTAGTAAAGCTGATTAAAAAATATCGGACTATTAGATGACAAAAAAAAAGCTTGGGATTTTAGTGAACTTCCAATTCAATCAATTAAAAATAAAATAAAAAAAAAGAATAAAATTGTCAAAGTGATCGCCCCAAAAAAATTACCTGCCGGGCGTTTCTTGCCTGTTCTTTTGCCGGCGTAAGGAGGTTGGAACAGGCGTAGCTAGTTTTAAGTTGACGTTTTAAAGTGATCACAATGTATCCTATTAAATAAAAAAGTTTTGAAATTTGAAACCGCGGATAACGGATCACTACGATGCCACAGATAAGACGATACACATTACACACACCATAAACATGAAATATCCCTTTTTTGTCGGGTTTAAAAAGGGGATCATTGATTACCAATTTACCTATATTTATTACATTTCCTACTATCATACATACTAACATAGAAAAGTGGTTGAAATGACTCCAAATTTTCAGCTTATCTCGAAGTCAAGTCGCCGCGACTTAAAGCCTTCGAGCTGTCCTTCACAAGTGTGTATACCTACAGACACAGAACTTGTAAAAACGTAATATCTCCACGTCTTTCGCTCCGACCTTTGTCCGGTCGATACAAGCTTGGCTGGGGGCCAGACCAGCCTCCAACTACAAGTCTACATGACGACATCAAGCTATTGATCCGGGGCAGACCTAGTAACTGAGCCGTTGAAGTGTTTCGGACGCGTCACATAACCGTTTCCGAATTTTTATTCGCTGCTTGAATGTAAACAGTATCCCTAGTACAGATTTTCATAACTTAGAATAAGAATAATTTATTTGCAACAAATTATACAAAAATACATAAGAAAAATACATTATGTAGAAATAAGAAAAAAAATGTGTTGTTGCAAACCGGCCTCCTCTCGGCGTTGTGCTGGTCGTTCGACCAGCGCTGGTCTTCCGTAACTTGTCAATGTGATCGCGCCAAAAAATTACCTGCTGGGCGTTTCTTGCCTGTTCTTTTGCCGGCGTAAGGAGGTTGGAACAGACGTAGCTAGTTTTAAGTTTGACGTTTTTAAAGTGATCACAATGTATCCTATTAAATAAAAAAGATTTGAAATTTGAAAATTTGAATTTGAAATTTGAAATTTGAAATTTACAATGTATCCTATCTCGTAAATAAAAAACTTTTGACTTTGACTACAAAAACTGTAAATGTTTTCGTTTCCTTCTAAGCATTTTTTTCAGCGCGCTTTACCAAAACTTGGAGGGTCCAAAATCGGCAATACGAATCATTTTAAATAGTTTCATTCGCATTCCAACTAAGTTCTCGATTTACTTTTTGAATTTAGCCAGTACGAGTTGCCACTATGACAAGTTAGCGGTATTAAACTATGACGTTTACGAAAACTTTTAGTTTTCATGTACAGATGAGGCTCGCCTGGAAATAATCGCTTGGTTTTCAAGTCTTATAGAGTGGCAAACAAGCAGACGGTCTGCCTGATTGTAAGGAGTCAGCATCGCCTATCGACATTTGTAACACTAGGGTTGCCGATGCGTTGCGCGACCCTTGAAGTGGGAAAATACCACTTTCAGGGGAAATATTTTTTTTAAATCTACATAAATGGTACCAAATTCGATGTGTAGTACACACAAACGCGAAGAACGTGCCACTCTGTCTCCGCCCACTTTCTTTACATGTTGTTACTTGTTAATGTGAATCTGCATCCGTAAAAACTCCGCATTGATTGATGCGGATGTGAATGCGGATGCAGATGTCTGAATTGATGCGGATATTCCGCATTTGCGGATGCGGATGCGAATATTCGTAACACCCCTGATGTGTACCATAAAATTCTAGTGAAGTTGTTATTATCGGACCATTCTCGGAAAAGTTCTGCGTAGTATATAAAAAAATGTACATGTCGACTTGTGAGCCCCCTTTTTTTAACCTCCGACGCTAAAAGAGGGTGTTATAAGTTTGAAATGTCTGTCTGTCTGTCTGTGGCACCGTAGCTCGCGAACTGATGAAGCGATTTCAATTTATTTTTTTTTGTATGAAAGGTGTAAGTTACGGGTGTTTTTAGCTATGTTTGATGAAAGTCTTTCCAAGATGTCGGGGGTTTTTATAATTTTCAGTTTATTTATCGGTTAATAATGGAATGGCTTTTTAGTTCGGCAGACCAGAGAGAAAGGTTGCTTTAGCTTCTTATGTCAATGTCATCTAGTATTTATTTTTTTTGCAAACTACATTTTTTATGCACGCAGTTGACATTTATACTGAGTACATGTTTACTCGTACCTGTTATTTGTTTATCATAAAGTATAACCGACGCGCAAATACTTCTATCAGTCACGATCGCCAGATAAGTGACTTGACAGACAAATGTACAAATATGAGTACAGTCAACGACAAAAGTCGCTCAACAATAACACAATTTCCGATTACCGGCATCATATTAAACACCAACCTTGGACCACATCATCGCTTAAAATCAGGTGTGTTATGTTGTGGTCAGAGCGTAAAATGTAAAAAAAACACACGCCATACTGATCCAAAACAAATTTAGAAAATTTAGTATGATCAGCTACTTTTGCTGCTGACTGTACTATAATATTATAAATTCCTGAAATAATATTATGTATATGTCTTTAGCCGTTGGTCCCGGTTGTTGTCTTACGCCCGAAGTTAATAAACGATCCTGATCCGTTATCTGCGGTTATGGATCAATTTCAATTTCAATTTATTTATTTATTCAATAGGATACATTGTGATCACTTTAAAACGTCAAACTTAAAACTAGCTACGCCTGTTCCAACCCCCTTACGCCGGCAAAAGAACAGGCAAGAAACGCCCGGCAGGTAATTTTTTTGGCGCGATCACATTGACAATTTTATTCTTATTACTAATTGATTGAATTGGAGCAAGTTCACTAAAATCCCAAACTTTTTTTGTCATCTAATGGTCCGATATTTTTTAATTAGCTTTACTAATAAGATTTCTCTTGTTTGGTTGTACACATTGGGATATGGGAACATGAATATTAATGAGTTGCGGGATCACAACCAAAGCAGACCAGACCCCACAAGCAGCACCCGTTCACGAGTTGACGCATGATCGATATGTCATCTCATAATACAGGCGCCTCGGCCTTCACGATACAGGCTCTGCCTAGTGTGAAGGCTACTGATTTGATACACTGAGGGTAGCTATAAAATAATTTAAACTTACTAGCATTTAGTTTCCTTATGTACCTACCTATAATGACGACCGATGTGGCGCAATGGGCGGATAGCCGACTGTGAAGCGTGAGGTCGCGGGTTCGATTCCCGCTACAGGACAAATATTTGTGCATTGAAAAAAAAAGCGCAAGTATTTGTTCTGTGTCTGGGTGTTGTGGATCCCCGATCCTCGTAGCTTCTGATACCCTAGATACAAGGAAACCTAGTTAGGGGTCAGAGCCTATGTAGGTATGTGATTGTGCGGGCAATGAAAATGCGGGCAATAATTCTTGTTTGTTTAATGAATATTTTTTCATTTCATTTCATAATAAGTCATTTTAGTACTAAAGCTTGACATATTACTGCTGAAATACCATATTATTATGACATGACATATCGATCCAAAACCGCGGATAACGGATCAGGATCGATTATTAATTTTGGACGTAAATCGTTGAATGATGTCGTCAAAAAACATAGATAATCGCATTCTTTATATATTTGACAGTTATCGATATGATTTGATTGCACGTCGGGTTTGCAAGTAAACATGGAACGTAGGTACACGCTTTGTTGCATGGGATGTTTGTCAATTAGACAATGTGCGAAATGTCTACGACCCATGTATTATCGGCAGTAATAATAACGTTCACACATCTAACAAGAGTATAAAGTAGAGACAGAGTAGAGTACTAAGTGGATCAGGGATCCACAACACCCAGATACGTAAGAAATATATGTGCCTTTATTTTTTCGATGCACAATTTTTTTCCCGTAGCGAGAATCAAACTGGCGGTCTCGCGCCTCTCAGTGCATTACATCGGTCAAAGGGTTTAACAATAAACTAATGTTATAAATGTGAAAGTTTGTGCGATGGATGAATGTTACTCTTTCACGCACATACTACGGAACGGATTTGAGTAAAATTTGGGATGGAGATAGCTTATACCCTGGATTAACACATAGGCTACTTTTTATCCTGAAAAAAGGTAACTGCGGGATAACGGAAAGACGCGGGTGAAACCGCAAGGCACAGCTAGTATTAGAAGTATTGTGTAAAACCCGCACTCCGATGCGGCTACAATAGCTTTAGTGATATGTGAACATAAGAATAGATTAGATATAATATGTACTCACAAATATTATTTTGAAATAATTTACTATAATAAGTCATATATATCGCGTCAGATATTTGCGGAATGCGCATAACCGCAGACGCCGATATTTAAATGGGCACATTTCAAAAGACCTTATAGCTTCAGAAATCTGGACCTTCCCAGCGATTACGTGATTAAAACTTTGACTGCAACATACCGCAATGTATCATATTTGCGGGCACACTGCCAAAAGCACGTTTTGCCAAAGCTATCCGTTAACGTTAACGTTGTGATTCGATAACATGTTATGTTCGTTCGCTTTCATCGTCTACTGAAAATGCGCACGCGCACATCACTGCGCCAACTCGATTAAAATAATAGTGTTGTCGACTTTGTTAACCTTGTACATTGCTCTAATAAGCCTCGGAGAAGTAAATTAAAGAAAGGATTTTATAAATAACGTTTACTATATGATAACACTAGCTGTTCCCCGCGGTTTCACCCGCGCGGGCTACAGTTTATCGCGATAAAAAGTATCCTATGCCCTTCCTCAGGGTTCGAACTGTCTCCGTACCAAATTTTATTTAAATCGGTTTAGTAGTTATGGCGTGAAAGCGAGACAGACAGACAGATAGAGTTGCTTTCGCATTTATAATATTAAAGTAAGGGCAGTAAAAAAAAAGTAACAAGGCTGCCTTCTCACGCCATTTTATATTATCTTATCGTTAGTTTTAATATATTACTTATCATGTCCTCATAAATCAAAATTATCTAAATCACGGCGCAATTTACTTTATAAACGAAAAAAGTTCGAAATATTTTTCTAGAAGTTTCAAGCCTTTGCCATTTAGGAACTTGACAATTTATTCAGCCAGCATATATTTCTTTTGCGTGCGCAAGGAGATTGGAACAGGCGTAGCTAGTCTTAAGTTTGACGTATTAAAATGATCATGAATGTGTCTACTAAATAACGAAATTTTGTTTTTGAATATTTTTTTTGAATATCTCTATCTTCTCTAAAAATTTTCAATACGACTATTTCACCCGCGGTTTTCCTTCTTTCCTGCAGGAACTATGCATTTTTTATTGACGAAAAGTATCCCATGCAATGTAACTAAATAAACACCAAAGTTAATGAAAACACGTCCAGCTGTTAGTGGTTACAAACATACTTACACACAAACTTTATAGAAGCAGTTGTTGAGCCACGTGAAAGGTTAATTGTACAAGACAGAAGACTTGCAGCTTTCCTGGATGTAAACATTACGCGTGACTCACAGAACTAAAAGATTTATGAAACAACGCGAGGAGTGCCAAATGGGACTCTTCGGTTTTAGGGTTACCATCTTACCATTCGCCGTCCGTTCCTTATAAACGTGTCCAAATCGTAACATATCGTGAGGAAACCTGCATGTCCAAGAACAACAACATTGAAAGGCATGCCTTATCTACCAAACCGCAATGGGCCAACGTGGTAGATTAGCGGCCTATGCCCTCTCTCTCTGTGAGAAGGCCAGTGTCCCAGCAGTGGGAATATAGTAGGCTGATTATGATGAATCGTAACACCTTTAGCTTAAGCGATGATGGCTCAGAGGATGCGATCCGTACGTCGTGGGTTAGCTTTCGGCGAAGGAAAACATCGCGATGAAACCATAGCTTGGTAGTAGAGCATTTCTACTGCTCGCAAGTTAGGAATCTGTCACACCTTCCGGTGTGTTCCAGCAGCCCCTTGAGAGTCAGTTCCCAATCCAGGTGTAGCGTGGCTCCACCTTCGATCACATCGTCTCTTAAAATCAGGTGACTGTTTTTTCGGATGGAAGGGATTCCTTTCATCAACATTCATATGCATCACTGTCTTTGTAATATGACTTCCATTCATCCTCGTAACATGTTCATAACAAACCAAAAGTTTCCCTTTGTTGCAGTTACGTTGTTAATATTCGCTTTCAAGTTATGTACGGGTAGAAAGAGCAGTTTGTCGTGATGATTTCCAAACTCTTCACATGGGATTCTCGTCATTTTTTTCACATTTTGAAAGCGGGTACCATCAACCCTACTGTCGGTTGATATATGGAACGCGGTTTACATTCTAATGTTGAAGTATGGCCACAATTTTGTCTGCGTCTTAATACTACGCGTGCTCATAATGTTTTTGTACGTTTTTCTTTCATGAAAAAGGATGATGGTAATCCAGTGCAATTTTTATGATGGAAGACCTTTCTTTGTGAGACCGGAAACAAGGCAAGATTGTTCGAGATATTCCAAAGAAAGTTGAATGAAGATAACTTTACATACCTTGCGCTTTCAGATAGTATTATGGCGTTTATCAGGGATTTGTGTACGTGACACGTGTAAAAGGAATGCATACATATATTTAATATATACTGTTTTTTTTAATACTGTTTTTTTTGATATACTGTTTTTTTTAATAATAAATAATATTGGGGACAATTTCACACATTAATACATTTAATACATTCTATGTTATAAATGCGAAGGTTTGTGAGTAGATGAATGGATGTTTGTCATTTTTACGATGAAACAGCTCAAAGGATTTGACTGAAATTTAGGATAGAGTTACGTCGGCTTCTACCTAACCTGGATGTACATGTAGGTCACTTTTTATCTCGGAAAAAATCTTGCTGGAAAACCGCAAGTCTAACCGCTGCGCTGGATTGAGACGTTGAGACGTAGACGACGTTATCTCGGGAAAAAATCTGCAGGAAACCTCGAACGTACCCGCGGGGCGCAGCTAGTTCTTCCTAAAAATTAAACATATCTGGGAAAAAAGTAACTGTTCTCAATTACTGTTTGTTGGCAGTCTTTTTTTGTTAATTCAGAAAAAAATTGTAGCACATGCTTTCAACTTTCAAAACTCTTATTAACTTTGAAAGTAATTCGGTTCAACGAGTCTTCCTGGAACGAAAATACTCCGGACACCAGGCCGTTGACTCTCCAAAGTTCAATGCTACTTTATCTCAGAATTATTTCTGTAAAAAATACTAATTAGTATATAGGTAAATGAAGGCGTTCAGGTCATTAGCACGATAGCCGCTGGTCCAGAAACACAGTAAGCAATGTTTAGTTACCCAGTTGGCATAGCCGCAGAATCATAGCTGGCAGAGTCGCAGGAACAAAACACGAAGATGTTGAATGTAAACAGTGCTATTTGGCAATTGAATAACTATATCATACTGGTAAGCTATTATGAAATCAAAATCTGATTTATGTTATTAACGGTCGGCAGCGCAGTGACTCCCCTGTTGTTGCAAATGTCCATAGAAGACGGTGACCACTTACCATTTTAAAAAAAACATTTCTTAAATCCAGCCTCTGTATTTAATTACATATTAGGTATAAAAAATAGACAATACAACATATAACAATATATTTATTTGTCCCTATGTCACTTCCACAGTTAAGATGAGTCTTACGATACTTGTTAAAACCCATCAAACAGTTTAGGCTACAGAGCGTGCCAAAAAAAAAATCAAACTAATAATATAGTCTATACTAGCTGTGCCCCGCGGTTTTACCCGTGTAGACTTCGATAAAAAGTATGCCATGTCCTTTTCCAGGGTTCGAACTATCTCCATACCAAGTTTCATCACTGTCGGTTCAGCGGTTTAGTCGTGAAAAGGTAACAAACAAACAGAGTTTCTTTCGCCCTTATGATATTGGATATGGGTTAGTTGCTGTAGAGTTGCAGACTAAATTCACGTCCCACTTAAAGCATCCTATAATTTGCGAATACCGGCATCTCTTAGTATACATAAAATATAACTTTATGCTGTATGTATCTGAGTATTGCCCCTTCTCTGAAAGTCAGCCTGCGACACAAGTAGCGCTCTTATTCCGCGGTCGGCGGGCTAACCAGGTTGGGCAGATTATCCGCCCCGCTGCACATCGGAGTCCACCGCGGGCAAGAGTCCTCTTGGCTGCCTTTGAACGTTGACGACAATTTTATATGTTAACGTCTAGAATGCTCGGCAATTTTGTGCTGACTGAGTTGGGGTTAAAATGGTTTCAGTAAAGTCTTGGCTTTTAACTTTTTGTCAGTATCATCATCAGCTCTTATTGATTCAGCACTTATTGATTCACTAGTCACGGGCCTTTTTGTATCCAAATCTTTACTGCAGTCGCTTCTTTTTTTATCTTTCGTATGAGTGGCCAACTCAATTGTCGGGGGTTTTTTCGAGCCGCCCGAAGGTCTCCTGTATGGCTTTAGTCAGTATGCCAACGACTTGACACCTTGCTCAATACACTGTCGGAGCTCTACTCAATATGCCATCACAATTAATCAAATTATAAGAGTAGCTTATCATATTACCATCAAAATATACCAATCACGTTAGTATAAACCTGTCTAAAGGTTGTGATTCAACCAAACAAGTCCATCTACTACCTAGTGGAATGTAGTTCTTCGATTTCATCAAACGACCTCCAACAATCTGATGTAGATAATTTTTTGAATGCGCACATTTGCATATAAAAAACAATTGATATGATTGTATGTTCAGACGAACTAGTGTATATGTAAGTGGGTTAAACTCGATTATGAAAGACACAGGCAAACACAATCAAGAGCTACCTACTTGTCAACCGATATATCAAGCTTAATGATAATTAGCAGAGCCATGATCGATACTGATTCAAGAAACTTTTAGGATGCATTATTTCTTTACAGTGAGTCTTATTCCAACTCTCCTGGTTTTAAGTGAAATGATCCAGTATCAGCTCAGACAGTTCCATGGCCGCATTCCCAACACAGTTCATTATTTGCCCAATCATTGTGGTGACATCTTAGTTATCTAAACTGACGTGCAATTTGACATTTAAAGTTCAATTCGGTATGTAGTCCGCTGATATAATTAGCTTGGCTAGAGATAAGGTGAAACGGTGTGGTGGTGGTCACAGTTGGACACAACGGTAGGTCGAAACTCGTGTAAGGGAAGATGAATGAGTTGCTGCTGATTAGTTTAATGGTGGTTTGCGTTTAGCGGCAGACGTTCTGTAGGTAGGCCCTCCACTAGGTGGACCGACGACACCATAAGAATCGCCCGGAGCCGATGAACGCAAATACCTAATAGCCGTTCATTGCAGCGTTCAAAATGGGCAATATTCGGCAGTGGACGTCTTCAGGTTGATGATGACGATGATATATGTTTCCTTTTAGAATTTAATAAATAAACAGGGTGCGATATAATATTCGAACTAGTAAAACAGCAATTGAGTCTACTTAATACAATTCCTAACATTATTCATATTTAATGTGGTTAGGTTCAGCTTTCAACTTCGATATTACTGCGATGTAGTACTTTAATCTTTACAGGGAAAGTAAATCTCAGATTACTTGATGGCGCAACGGCATGCAGTCCACGAGTCGATACACGGGGTCGGGGCACTTGGCACTACGTGATCTCATTAGGGTACAGTGTCCTATGTAGTCTTCTCGGTCTTGCTTGACTGCCTGCGGGTGATCCGTTGGGTCCAGTTTCTTATTAAATTTATATGAACTTTAGTTTGGTACTATTGGTTTAGGATTGAGATTAGGATTTGGGGTATCGGAAATAATACAGAGAGTCATAATATATTGAATCTTTTTAACTAACTAATCTTTTTTGCAACAGAAGTCTTTGTTTCAAGAACCTGTTACGCTCTCACAATAGACAATCTATCGAAAGTACGTCAATTTTAGTTATACAATATGTACTAGATAGAAAGTCTAGCTCTTATCGAGTGAAATAATTATTATATTAATTAACGCTAGTGGTTTCATGTTGGTGGTATTCAAATGAGAATACATAATTAGAAGGGTAGCGACAAACACATTTGGGCTGGCGACAAAGCAGGCGCCGCGTCGTAGTGGGGATGAACATTGAACATTCAATTAAAAATCGATCTTACGGCACGCAATCTTGTGTCGCATAAGCATCGTAGTATAAATGTGCTTAGTATGGCAAGAGCAGGATGGTTTCTGTAGGTATGTATGACTATGACAGATTGCAGAAAGTGAATCTTTCTACGAAAGCGTCGTTGGTCTTTGTGGATAGATTAGAGTTGATTAGACCTTACTCAACTATCCAAGGATATGAGGAAGCTAAAATAACCGAAGCCGAAGACTTCATTCGCATATTCCAGAAGATCAGAAGATGAATAATTGTACTGGTTTCTCTTAGGGATGTGACTTGGAGGGAAAAAAAACGATTAATAAATAATCGATTTTTATCTCATTAAAATGAATCGATTTGTAAAAATCGATTATTTAAAAAAAACGATTTTTTATATAATAATTGTTTTCTAACTATTCGAAAAGTTACGATTTTCTAGTACATTGTAATAAAATTACTTATTGTAACTTATAACTGCAAAATTGATTGAAATGTGTAGTTTGGCTACACATTGATCTCCAACAATACAAACATTATCTTATCTTTTATTACTTTAAAAAAGAGAGTAGGTTAAAAAATTGATTTTTTTTAAGAAAGTAAGTAAAAAAATCGATTTATCAATAATCGATTTTTCATATAGATCGATTTTTCATAAGATAATCAATTATTAAAAATCGATTAAAAGAAGAAGAAAAAAACTATTATTTTTCACATCCCTAGTTTCTCTGTTCGACAAATAATGCCGAGCCAAATATGGTGTAGCTAGCTCCCCTTCAAAGTTGCACTGCGGGTCGGCCTGTGACCGCGCCGCTTACGTAAACCATTGTTTTCGTCGTAATTGACTCCCAGTTGCCTTATAAAGATATCCAGCCATCCGACAAGCTTACTGAAAGTGAGATGCATACTTGAACTCACATTCAGGTGTTCACGATTGGTTCTGAACCGGGAGATACATGGAGTGACTAGGAGCAACTGAGAGACGTGTCGTTTTCAGGATAGCATATAATATCGATTTGTTGAAACTGTTGGAGCTATATTCAGAGCAAGTCTCGTCAAGGCAAGTCTTAGTCTTTTGACTTGACTTGGACCCATTGTCTAAAGAGGCACAACAGACGGGGTTGTCGAGGCAAAATTAAATAAGATCTATCTAGTCAAACAAATATTGCTCTCTGACTATGTAAATAAAAAATAAATGTTTTGCTTTGATAAAAGTGATAGACTTAACGGTTGGACCGATTCAGCATTTTATTTTTTGTCTGATTAAGATTTGGTAAAGTTGCCATAAAAATTAGTTAATACTGAAAGTGCTTTTATCTATGTGATTTTTGTATGACCTCAGACCCGCTGCAGCTCATCTACTATTTACAATTGGCTGTCCGTGCGAAACCCCGGGGTGGGTCACTAGTTAGTAATAATTAAAAAGTAACTAGTTATCGCTTTCTTCACGTGTCTTGGGTCTAAATCATATGAATTATCAATCACGTGAGTCACGTGACGTGTTTCCTTGGGAGTGGCGACCTCTGCACTTGTTGTGCAACAATAGGAAACGAGAGATTTATCATCGCGCTCGAGAAATTACCATCACAGTAAAGTAAGAACAGTAGGTTAGCTAAGGCCGCTCGACAAGTTAATTGCCTACTCTTGCGGTGATGCATAGGCGCGTTCCGTACTGAGTGCATGGCCGCGGCCCCGTTCGTTTGTGATTGTGTGCGTGGAAAGTGCGTGCGTACACGGCGCCGCGGCGGCGGCCGATTTGTATGAAGCTGAACTACTATTTACTATGTTACCATCTAGTGCTCGGGATGTTCCTAAAGACTTTGTATCGTGTATCGTTCGATCTCCTCTCTTTGTTTTAAATGACATTTTACTAGCTGTGCTCAGCGTTTTCATCCCCGTAGAGGTCCCTACACGGACCGGATTAAAACTAGCCTATGTCACCCTCCAGTCCAAAAACTATCTCTATGCAAAAAATTACGTAGTTCAGCTGCATGGTAGCTCCTTTGCTTCGACTAGTTGCGCGTTACACTCGCGTCTCCCCTTTATCCCGCAGGAACCTTTTTCCGGGATAAAAAGCCTATGTGTTAATTCAAAGTATAAGCTATCTCCATTCCAAATTTCATTCAGATCCGTTGAGTAGTTTTTGCGTGAAAGAGTAACAAAGATCCATCCATCCATACTCAAAAACTTTCACGTTTATTATATTAGTGTAGTAGGATAAATCAACAAACACGTTGTCGCATTTATAATGTTAATGTTACTTAAAAAGTAGGAATTATGACACATAATATCTTAGAGCATTTAGCATAACATAAATGGAAACTGATAATTTTAACCAATACTCGAGACCATTACCATTTTACTGTTCAGAATGATGTCAAACCAGTCACAGTGAATTACATTCATTTGCATTAATTTTTCACCATAATTTTCATACCTCTCGATGGGTATGACTTGTTATAGCCTGGTTTGATGAGAAAGTTTTCTTCCAGCTATGAGTAACCATTCCTTAATGCGTTGAAGTCATGAAGGACTTGCGCGAGCTCCAGGTGGATTACTGGTAGGAGTCTTTTGTTTTCGAAGGCCGAGACTCACTTTGGGTTGTTGTGCTATCTAAGCTAATTAATTAGCAACCTTTGAGAAAAAGAACCTGAACCTGAGTTTGGTTTTAGCACGTTCCTTATTGATCATAGTGTTGTTCGGTAGCGTCCATTGACGTTTCGTCTCGCCTCGCGCCTCCACAAAATATTCCATCACAAATCTAACGATGTGCACAAGATTACACGCTTCAGTCTGCTATTACGTGTCTGCTGTCTCCTACGTCACTGTTGCCTTGTCTTCCGAATTATGAGTGTCGGGCTGCGTGATGCCATGAATAGATTCATTAACTTTTGTGTTGTCTGTCTCTATTACAATTGTTTAAATATTTTTAACAGATGCGAATTGTTTGCAGCGTTCTAGAATATGATATAAGTGGTCGCATCAATTTAACTGTGTGCATGATGGGAATTTGACCAATGTGTCATAATACGATATTTCAATTTTGGTTTTTAAGATTCCTAGAAACCACAAATAATAATAATGTATTAATTGTTAATGGGCCATTCAATTACTAAATTAGTTTATTGTCACTCTAAATGTATTTTGGTAGTTAAAATGTTATTAAAACATCACGTTCTGTTGTAATTGATCATTAAAGGAATTCTAATCATTAATGATTTTATACATTAGGTAGATAAGAATCTATTGCCAAGTACAGATAGGTAGGTAATAGGTATGTCCCGTTCCGATAGCCTCACTTCAGAGACAGTTCGCAAACCAGGCGAAGCGTAGCGCCACCTTCGATCACATCGTCACTGTGGAAGACGTAAAAAAAGTTCTCATTATATCATGTATTTTCTAGGGTAAGATCCGAGCATTTTATCGATTCTAAGAACATTACGATCGGCACATTTCAGCGATGACAAATTGCCTCTAATTCATAATCACAAGAAATTTTAATCACTTTGCTATCGCTTAAGTCGCTATTATCGTTTGAATTATTCATGTTGTCTATATGGATGGAGTGTGACCGCGGTCGGTGCGCCTGCTGATCCGTTACTTCACGGTACATCGTTCTCGTATTAGCTCACAGCGGCCTCGGTTCAAAAACTACACCATTAGTGGCAGTGGTGACTAGACTGCGTATAACCCACTTCTTACCAGAATTAGCCTCTTTGAATCTCATTTCTTAGCCTCTACATAGTCTAGCTACTGAGCCAAAAGTAACCTCTCCAAACCGCTTCCATTATGAAGCGTTATCGTAGAAAACAGTTGTCTGATGTATGGTAAGTTATCGTGGGAAACGCTTTTATCATTCTGATCTCCGCAACACGTTCTGCGCTTAGTGAAATATTGCATTGCAATGAAACCATCGCAAAAATCGATTTCTCTTACAAATATATTCAGTCAGCGTTTCTCTTATGCTCTCCTCGGTGGATTATGGTATCCTTACAAATGATCTGCGGACGCTCGGGCCATCACTCTTGGTACATAGAGATGTAGCGATCACATGTTGCTATCGGTTAAACTCTAAAGACCTACGTGTCAATTTCCTGGCAGACAGCGAATTTCTCGAGCTCAACCTGTTTGCAAGGTTTTGCTAAAAAATCTGCGACCTTGTCGCGCGAAGGACAGCTTTAATGATAGACCAGTAGAGTTCGGTTTCTAGTGATGTTCGGAAAGCAATTTCGCTCTCAACAGCCGACTCTGTACTTGCTTTGCCTGAGTAATAATTCAGTATGGCGCGTGACCGCGTACACAACAGTCGTGTTCTGCGCGGACGGATATCCAATTTATTATGCGTTGCGATCGTAAATTTTGCAAAGTTTAAATTTCGATGACCGACGACGTGTATTTCTTAGATGTGTTTGTGCTAGTATATGGTTTTGGATTGTGGTATCAGTACTGGAACGTGAGTTTTTGTCGAGAGGCGGATGGGAAAATCCTTTACGTGTTTGCAAAACATCGATATTTGTTTAAAATTTCTTTGAAAGCCTGCAAGCAATGCAATCATACTCATCTAAAAGGAGTATAGTTTTGAAATATATGTTACAATTGACACATCTTGCCATATGTGCCAAAAATGGATACGATTTATTTGATAACATAATCTGTCAACAAGCGTATGTGAACATCCGTATTTGAAAACGGCATTCCCAGAATCCGCAGTTATCGCAGTTACATAGACTATCAAGTTTTTTTTATGTAATAGTGTGTCAAAAAACAGACGGCCTGCCTAATGGTAAGCGGTAACCGTCGCCTATGGACATGCTACTCTACTCGTTGCGTTGTTAGTATGATTTATCTCGAAAATAATTTCGGTTTTCAATGATACTGAAAATATAAGGCTAAGTAGGTAAATATCTTATTAAAATCCTAATGGATAAAGCATAGGAGAGATTTGACTACAAGTTAAATCAAATCAAATAACAAATAGAAAAATAACAATAGACACCGGACAAAAAAATTAGGACAGACAATTAGAAATATAATGTTCGTGATCATAGTCACATGATAGATATTAACGACGATGATAATGTTATTAGTGACGATATAGTCGAAGGTGGCGTTTTATTATCTATTAATATTAACTTACTTATGCACAGTCTCGTTTTTTATTAATATATCGATTTGGACTAGTTTGGAGGCCAAGACACACTTTCGTCATAATATATACCTATTGGCCTGCTTAGCCATAGAAATTATTTAGAATTGAACTGTATTTGGACATGGTGGGAGAAAAAAATAACACTGACAACAATAGAGCTAAGAAAAAAAAATGTTTGCCACGTCATGACGAATAAGTATAAAAAAATCATCTTATAAGGAAAAATAGAAGGGAAGAAAGGGAGAGGTAGATGGAGAAAAACATACGCAGAACAAGTCAACAAGAACAGAACAAGATTGACAGCATATCATACAAAGGGGCTAAAAAGATCTCTGAGGATGGAAAATGAAAATTTGAACTGAAAGCTAAATACTATCATAATTCATACTATAGATTATACTCGAATACAGAATGGAAAAAAATATGGGCCCAGGTGGTTAGCTTAAGGATTTAAGGTGGGGAAATACTTAATTTCCAGGGCCAATAATTTTTTTTCCACCCTGTATATCTGCTCTACTACACCAGTGGGCAATGTTTTTTACAACCGAAAGTTTTATCAAAACGCTAACAGTTATATAGCTATAGGTTCTTCTCCGACTTGTTTTACAAATATCGTTATTGAAAACTCTAGTTTATCAGAGTAAAACATAACCTATGACATGCATAGCACTGACCTTTAATTAGGATTTATTAAGGCGTCAGAAAACTCAGAAACTGTATCATAGATCGTGGACCTACAACACCCGGGCACTGAACAAAATATTAGTTCCGCAGTGAAAATCGAACCCGCGACCTTACGCTTTGCAGTTGGCTGTTTGCCCATTGCGCCACATCGGTTGTCATAGTAAAATAAAAGTAGTGATACTTTGATTTTTAAACTAGCTCCTGCTTCCGGTTCTGTTCTGTTTCCATGATCTCTGAACTCCAACGTTAAAATGGGTCATGAGTTCTGACTGAATGAGATTAATTTACATAATATACATATAGAACTTGTACTGTACATATTGTATGACATAAGTAGATACTGGTTCTTTTTACTACTGACATATTTTACCTACCGTTTTCATTACTGCACCACTCGGCTGTCATTCTAGGAAGAATGAAAAAGTAACGTTATGTTACCGAGAATTATTGTGTATCCCTGTTGTGTTATGTTACCGTCTACTTGTTTTGCCACTGTTACTTTTAAAAAAATGTTATTTGAACGGTAACGTCATATAGTGTGTTCCGTCAGCCTCACCTGAGAGCCAGTTCCTAGTCCAAGCGTAGTTAGTGGCTCTACCTTCAACCACATATATAATCACTAGCTGTTCCCCACGGTTTCACCCGCGTGGGCTACAGTTTATCGTGATAAAAAGTACCCTATGTTCTTCCTCAGGGTTCAAACTATCTCCGTACAAAATTTCATTTAAATCGGTTCAGTAGTTGAGGCGTGAAAGCGAGACAGACAAGAAGCAGGGATGTAATCTGTGGACAAACGCTGCATTGTAAAATGAGGCACTCGGTTAAGCAGTTTTGACATAATGAGCAATTTGTGAATCGATAATTTACGATTAGCAGTTTAAAAAGTTAATCTCTATCTACTAATTAGCCTTATAACTAAAATAGGCCACTCTGGTTTCGATGATTTAAAAAGATTTGGTGTAAATAGCTTGATTTTCACATGCTTGTAAATTGGACCATCACGCTTCCACAGAGCGCCTCAAATATATGTATTTGGAAGAAAAAAAAACAATTTTGAAGGAATTATTCGTGAGTTCCTCCTAAATATCCTTTAGAGGTTTATATCTCTTCAAGTTTTGTAAACCAATCAAAAGCATTGTCCCAAAATATCCGTGAGAAAAAATTGTGTTATATAAAAGACGAAAGCCTTAAAGCAATTTCTCAACTTCATGAAATTGAGTCTAAACTTTTCCAAGCTAGGTAAATATCGAGGAAAGTTTGATTAGAAAAGTGTCCCTAATAAATGAGCTGTGTAATTGGATGTGCCATTTAATTATGTTTTGTTTTACGTAGTTAGGTTCAATAATGGAATTACTTAATGCTTAATAGCATTATCTACCAGTCTTTAGACTGCGAAAGAAAATCCCAAATATTTGTCCCATTCTGTCTTTCGCCCTCTGCTTTTTGTGTAGTGCACATAGTGTTTAGATTCTAAGGCTAGCTAATGGCTAAGGATATAGAGACGACTCACAGTGAGTGTGGCCTTCGATAATAAAAGACGTGCACCACCTCTCTACTTCCTCGATCTGGAGCTCGCGCAATTCCTTCATGACTTCATCGTCCCAGCTATACCTGAGACCTAACTTGGCTTCGGCCACTCGGCCATCCAATTTATGCTGATTATATTTTCACCTTACCATCTTCTCCCTTTCTTTCAAGACATAACGAAACGTAGCCTTATAATAATATCAGTGTCGATTACGGAACAATTTGTTCTTAGGACTGTAAGAAATACGTTTTATAGCAAATCTTCAACTACCCATTATAACTTGACCCTAGACCGCTTGGCATAGACAGTGCACGTTTATTTCTCCATATTACTAGCAGTACGTGTGTTTTTGGAAATGTGTGCGAGAAATTCTGTTAATGCTGCAGTATAATTCTGGTAAAAGGCAGGTTGGTCTACCGCACTCTAATCACCCTAATTTGGTCCCGCTACCTAATAGACACGCTCCAGCCACAAGCATTTCAAATCCCACCAAATTGTTTATCTGAAATCTATTTGGCAAGACTAGTAGAGCCTGCCTTAATGCACCATCCGTGTCACCTATCGATACTACCACAATTATCGTTCTGTTTTCTATTTCGGACTGGCACTGCGGCTGAGCCCGCTAAACTGAAAAAGCTACCAATAATAGGCTTAAAAGCAATGTCCGGCATGTCGGTCTATCGAGCCCAAATTAGCCGAATTTCAGTCCAGCTCCAATCAACTCCTTGTCACCCAGACACGCCTTACCGCATGCCTATACGCTCACCGTGAAATTCCACCACATTCGTCAATCTCCATTACTCGTGATCTCGCTTGGCAGGACGGCTTCCGAAACCGATGACGGCTTATTAAGCCCTAATTGACGTTTCGTTGCAGGTTGTAAATTCGCATTTTCACTGTTGGGACTGGAGAGGTAGAAAACGTGAAAAGTTGCGCGGCTTGCCACATTGGCACGATTTACATAGTCCGCTGCGCAGAGTGGTAGACGGTTGACTAGTGTTGGAGCGTTGACTCCAGCGCGTTTCATGGTGGACAGTGGGTACGGGGCAAGTGTGCGTGCTTTCAAGCTCAAGGCCTCTCAGATTTTGAAGTCGAGTCTGAAATACGGGTTTTATAGTTTCTAACTTAGAGATCACGAATCGACTTAAGGTACAATTGTTGAGCGCTCTTGAAATGATTACAACTAATATTTGTATTTCTACCAAAAGTAAAAATCTCTAATCCACGACATTTATCAAAATTGAAACAGCCATTCCTGAAAGAATCTGATTACACATTATTCATAAGAAATCATTCCATTCATTGACTCATCCATGTTGAGCATGCCCATGAGCCTAATCATTATTTGCATATAATCAAATTAACGTGCAACGGCCCTTGAAATATATAAGAAGTAGACCTACATATACACATCTGCATAAAATAATACGAGTGGTTGTTTTTAATCAAAATATATAATGATAGCCCACTGGTAATGACATCCCTGCAATGGGCTTGAGCCTTCAGTGAAGGTGAAGGAAAACATAGTGAAGAGACCATAGCTTGCTAGTCTCTTAGTGTTAATTTTCTAGTGCTCGCCTACCTGGCCAGCTACAACTCGCAAGTTTCCAACCACCTAATAGAGTGTTCCGACAGCCTCACTTGAGAGCCAGTTCCCAGTCCACACTTAGAATGGTGCCGCCTTCGACCACATCGTTGCTTAACATCAGATGATTTGCACCCAAACGTTACTCTAAAAATCAGCAAAAACAACATACAAATGCCAACAAACCACATAATGTAGATTAGACCACTCGCTACACTAAGCAAGCAATACCTTATCAATGTAACAAAACTTCACTTTGCATTGATTTAGATAAGGAAATGTCCGAATGTACACCCGATACCCGACAAGGCACTAATGCATATGTATGCAGTCGCCTGAACATATCGGCGACTTGTACGCCGGTGGTAGAATCAGGTCATTAGAAAACCTTGAATGCGGCACCATGCCCATTTAAACTCCTAGTTGGTTCTGTTTATTTATAGGCGACACGGTAATACAAGCTTGAGAACGGTACGCTAAAACCGATATAGTTTCGACATTGTAAATAATCCTTCCGTCATACTTGAAATTTATATCATTGACATTTTGATTTATCTGCTTCTACCATTTGAGGTTTCTCCCATAAAGTAGACCTCTCTGTTATATTAATTACGAACTAGTTTTCCTTTATTAATTATTTACTATTGTTATCTCTATTCTATTTTTAGTAAACAGTGTTGATTTGATTTACTCTTACAATGACTGTTTTTTTTTTTACTTTGACTTCGTGCAATATTCCATGTTGTGGAAAGTAGTATGTTTTTTTTAAACCTATGTCACACTTCGACTAATTTGCAAAAAAAATCATGTCGATCTGTTCCTTCGTAGCTGCGTGAAGAAAGGACGAACCAACAAAAAAGACGGTACATTTTTTAGATGGATAAATAATTACTTATTCTATTTTTTTGCAAAACGTGTTAATTATAGGTGTGATAGAGTGCTGTTTCACCAACGAGTGATATGTATTTAATTATCTTATTATGAAATCTGTTTTTCAAATCGATTCCTTATTCCAATAATTACTTTCACGATCAGTCTCACTTAGTCTGTTATCAGAAAATGTAGCAGTTATCTTCGTTCAAAGGTAATCCTACCCGCTTCTTTGGAAGCGTCGTATTAAGCGACCATGCATCATCTAGGTCAATGTTCCATGCATGTTTGTTTGATTTTACTATCAAATTGTCTGAGCTTACTTATTTTCGTATCTGGGGTATTATGATGTGTGCTAGTTCTATTTGAAACTTCTCCAGAAACATAATATTCCTTGGAATGTCATGTCTACTTAATATGCTTTATTGTTGTATGAGTGTTTAACATTAAAACGATGTTTTGAGTGCTATCAATATATAATGGCTCTTTAATCTCTTGATATACTAGTTTAATGTAACCTTCCTTTACTTAATTATCTTTTTGCATAAGAGTTATCTTAACTGCTTTATTGCTTTCACTCTTAACGATCGATTCGAGCATTAACTTCATTGCTTAATATCCTCCGAGATCTGTTCTCTGAATTCCAACGTCTCAAACGTGAGTTATTGCTGCCAGGTTCTAATTAGTAGTAGTTATTAGCAAGAGAGCCGATCGCCGTATCTCCTGAACAGTTGCGCCATGCACCCTAGCCGTCTAGTAATAATAGAACCCAGACAATGGTCGGTAAATACTGGATTATTGCGGTATGTCAGTGCAACCGGCATTCATTATATCGCGCCCACTGCGACACCGTAGCTGATGCTGCGTGGGCGATTAGCTCTTGATCCACTACCGGTCCAAATATTAGTCACTCTCTAGTATCTGCTTGTGAAAGGGCACGGAAATTGTAGTCGTTCAGTTTGCCATCAAAGTTTATAATAAGATCTTGTACAAAAGATCTCTTGATAATGTAACGTACAGGAATTGCGAACGTTTGGGTGAATGCCTTTCATCTGACAAGGTATTTGTTCGCAATGGAGATGGCTGGTATCCTAACGCCTCTGCATCTGGAATGATCTCAGCTTAAGCCATATTTAGAAAATCTTGCATACACCGACATCAATTTCAATTTAGAATTTCTTCGCCTTGGCACTTACGGAAACTTACAATAATAATGTTGATTTATACGTTTACCGTTGGCAGTTTGACCGTAGGCCATCAAGACTTGATCCTCTGATAGATCGTTCCTGTCGATAGCTTTATGATATATATTTCTTGAAGTGCTAACATAATCAATTTGTAATTCTCTATCATCATTATAAATTTGTACAGCAATAAATGATTGTGTCATTTGTTATCTCTCCAGTAGAGTAGTAATTTCTATCTGAGAAACAGAATACAAGTGGTCTCAGGTCACTTGATATACTATTGGTTTCAGCTCTTTGCCAATAAGTTCTGATGTCGTATTGAGCAATTGAATTCTCTAGTTTTGTTTAACATAACAAAAAAACAAAAAAAAAAAAAAAAACATAACATGTAAATATAACATGTTTTTTCGACTCAATCTTCTAGAACTATATTCTGTTAAGTTTTTTTCTATTTTATACTAAGTTATATAAATAATTTAATATTTGGTTGGATAGCTTTAGCCATTTTATCTTTATTTGTGCTAATCAATTCTAAAACTGGATTGGTATCAACATATAATATCAAGTATATAAAAAATAATTGGGTGTTTTTATTTGCCCACCTATATTTAGCAGCATTCCTTGCATGCATGTCGTCTAATGCACGATCGAGCAGGCTTGTAATATCGGTATGGCAACACACCGCAATAAACGAGCAAAGTACTATTTACAATGTAACCTTTTAGACTATTCTTTGAAACATACTACACATTATTACATACTACTAATGATATAATGCATATGACTGCGAAATGTCTTTAGATGTTTTCTGGTTGAACGAATCCTTACTTAATAGCTCTATTATAAATGTGAAAGTATGGATTGTTGAGGGTTTGTCCTTTTTTCATGCAGAAATGGACGGTTTTGTGCATAGAAATAGTTTATGGGCCGGAGAGTGACCTAAAATTACGTTTTATCCCTTCATAATTTCTGTAGATTTATCCAAACTGGCGACACCGGGGCGCACAGTTATTTTGAATGTACTTAATTTGTATCAGAGATAGATTTAACGTCAAATTACCGCATATTTAATGCTTGTCATCCCATAAAAAGCTGAATTTTTGCGGGAAAACCGGTTGTAACCAAGCATATTTTGTGATAAAATAAATCGATGCCATGTTTGTCTCATTTTTTTTTATCTTAAAAGAAATGTTTTAGAAAAAAGTTTTGCAGCTCTACAAAAATGTCTGCGGCACCGAAAATCTACATTTTATGTGTATCGTGATTTTTAACGACTTTGAGAAAGCTCCAAGCTGTCAAAACCTTTGTCTAACCGTGCGGGTTGCCTGTAAAATATAAAACAAGAACGAAAAATATATTGTTAAGGTCAGTATCTATCTATTGATCTTGCGGATATTCAATGGTCACGAATGCTATAATTCATCCACTATGAAATACGTCCAAACTGTCCAAAGGTACGCATTTTAGCTGCCGGGCAAATCCGTTACAATAAAATACCAAGTTTCTACCGTTGATATTATTTATACCTTTATTGATGGTATCGCCTCTAAATAGACTTGAATATTAATACCCTTACTTAGTCGTTGCGGTAACTGCTTTAGCTTTCAATTATTTCAATAAATTGTTAGATTAAATTACATTATGACAGTGCTTACGAGCCACGTTGGAATTGCTTGCCTTAGCACTCGCTCTATGTTTAAATGACACCAGAGCTTGACTGTGCTAAATAACAAGGCTTTCCATTATTATTTCGCGTGCTATTGCTTTTCCTTTTGTGTGTAGCCGCGGACCGTTATTTATTTTCGTCGTCAATGTAAAAACAACAGAAACTTTTTCTTTGTACTTTCAAAACTCGTCATCTGCATCAATAATATCGTATTCTGTTCTTGATTTGTCATTGTCAAAGAACAATGGCCAAAACGGACCCGAGATCGTATGAAAACGATCTATATACGATAAAAATTGTAATTTTTTTGCCTATTAAGATTATACAAACGATATTTTAAAGAAAGTGTAGAAAAAAACGATATTGATTTTTATAACTTCGTAGTTTCTAATGATATTTTTAAACTTACACGATGCTTGGATGTTTTGAACGCACTCCGAAAATTCTTTGCCATTCCGTTTCACGGTTTGGACGTCGGCTCTACTTAAATTAAGTCATTAAAATCAACATTATTTACCAAATATGAACAAAAACTAATCTTTTTAATCTATGTACTAGCAAATTGATTGTCACTGTCACTTGACATTGACAAAATATATTGCGTTCAGGTCCAGGGCAGTATGAAAAGTGGCCAATGCTCTTTAACTACTTCATCCTTGAGTCAGCAGTCTGCGGATATGTTACAATCTTCATTGAGTAAACCCCCCACGTCTACCATTCTCTTCAAATATTCATATGCAGTATGCCTGTATCCTTAGTTTAGTACGCTGAGTATGCAGAACCTGCCCGCCTACCTAGGCCGTTGCACCTACACGGTATACGAAAGCTATACGAATGTTCAACATAATCGCAGCTTGCTTCACAATCTTTATAATAAATCGTCGGCAGATGGACAGGTCTTGAGCATTGAGAGATCACGATGAAATCGAAAGTTTGACTGACGTTAGAAGTACGGTACTGAGAGTTATTATATAAACACGACGGTGAGGAATGCCTGTCTGTCGCTATGTTATATTAGTGAGACTAAGCGTTTTCAGACGCCAATCTTTACTTTACTACTGGACTTTTATTGTCGTCTTGTCTTCTTGACGATTGACGATCTTTGTTTGTTTTTCTTAACTTTTAAAACATTGTACGAACTATGATGGCAAACTTACTCATGAGTAGCGGCTACTTGTTTACATTGAAAAAAACGCAGGATAGAAGTCGCGGTCTTTCCTTCTCTCAAAGAATTCTTGCATATTTTACCGCGAATTCGAATGTCGCGAATTCTCGCGCTGCAAGACTTGTTTTTTTAACGTGTTGTTTAAAACTTTTCTAGTCGTTCGTCCTTAATCGTCAGATGTTAATGTACATATTTATGTTTAATTAGATCGCAGACAAGGTCGACCCTGTAGTCGGTTGCGCCGGTAGTCCGGCAGACTCGCGTGTTACCCTCGTTAACTTCTCTCAATGAGCATCTGTTTTGTAATGGTACAATTTTAACTAGAATAAGTTGCATTTAAATATATTTATACCTAATTCGTATGCACGGACATCATTTAAATCAATGAGTTATATATGTAATGCGCGCTCCAAGATCCGAGTAAATAGTAGTATCCATACAAAATGATAGTAACAATAATAAGGCCCACACAATGACACATAAGTCTGACCTTTAGCAAAAATTCCCTGTGTCTAGGGTATCAGAAACTGTAGAACGGACAACACATGGGGAAGGAAGAAAGTACAAACACAGTCTTGATACCGTTTTTCTATTGAACATATTGTAATTAGATGATCGAACAAGCTATGGGGTGTTTGTTCACCTGTGGGTTTTTAAGTGTGATATCAAATGTCTTTTTATTTACTAACCATCAATTAAACGGTTGGTAGCACTTCCCCGTACAATCTTTATCACAAGCAGCTCTACTACCTACTGCATAATGTAATTTGACATATGTCTTATCTGAATTAGTACCTAATAATAACAAATTGTTGGCTTTGGTGTTCCTTACAAAGTATTTGCTGTTCTGTCTGTTATTATAACCCTGCTCGGGCCTTCCTGAAGTTACTCTAATTAGCGTTTTTTAACCAAAATACTTTAACGCCTTCCGTTTCCTCCGCTTCTCTTTGTGGTTTCTTTATTTCATAACTTTTGTTTTTTTAATGTTACTGAGCGACGAGACGGTGACGACTTTTGATGTTAACTAGAATTTTGAACTTCAACTGTTCAAAATCCTGTGCAGCATTGCACTGCCGCTCGTCCCCCTGAGACATTAAATGTTAAATCTCATTATGCCCACTCATTTCATTGTCCGGAATCCGGAACACAGCAATGTTTGCACACCACTTGTGATGTTTTAGCGGTACGCAATCAGTTTCGCATACCGTTTGTTTATGAACTTGTGAACCTGTAAATTGTTGGTGGTTTTCTTCACCGAGTTTTGAAATTATGTGTTTTTCATATTCAAATGCCGTCACTATTAATTCTTCACTTCCTCGTCTCTTTGTAAAGGCCTCAGTCGCCTGTGGAAGCTAATGAGACCTTTATTGTGGAGTAGATTTCACTAAAATCATATGCCATTAATTTATTAGCCTTTATGATAAGAATACACAGTATATCAATTTCAATACACAAAAATGTGTTCACATAATAACTGTGATCGATCATTATTTGCAATTCCAAAGTTTGCAGAGAGAGTATAAGTACCTACCTAAATATCATAATCAGTCGGTAGAAGGCCACTGCTGAACGTAGGCCCCCCTTTGAACGCAACCTTGAACGGCTATTAGCCATTTGCATCCATTGCCTCCTTGCGAATCTTGCAATGTCGTCGGTTAGAGAGTTAGCCTACCTGCAGAACGTCTTCCGGTTCGTGGTCGCCACTCTAGATTGGTTATTGATTCGTCGAGCGATATGGCTTGCCCATTGCCACTTCAACTTGCAAATTCTGAGCGCTACGTCTACTTGTCTACCTAGCGTACTACTACTATTCTCATATAAAATGTAAACTTGTACTAGTTTGATAAGTCATGCATTCCTATTAGATTGCGTACGTGCGTCTGTAGTATGTAGTGTAGAGTGTATATTATGTACCTACATGTACAATATACCTTCACACGTGTTCGCGTGCTCAGAACGTCATTAAATCATTCGTCACTCCACGTGGTTCTATTGAATCCCACAATGTGACTACGACCATTCTGTTTGTTACAACCTCGTAGTAAGTAACCGTGGCTTCAATGACGTCAGTTATTTTCCCTTGCGTGTGGTTTTAAGAGTGTTTATAGAGTGTCTTGATGCGATATCCTACTTTACTTACTAATTGAAATGAAAAATGCGAAACTAGCTGTGTGATATCATGACTAATTGTAATAATCGAGACATTTACTACTGACAATCGATTATGAAATTTCCCAACTCGCGCGCGCCGCATCATGTGCCCCCAAGCGTGTAATACTATGTCTCACTCAGCAACGCGAATAACAAATCGATCATAAAATTAGTAATAACTTAATCGAGATATCTATGATACTTGGGAGCCTTCAAGTCAAGAGTTAATAGGTATCTTCTAGGCAAGCATGATCCATCTTCGGCCTTGTCATCACTTACCATCAGGTGAGACTGGGGTCAAATGCTTACCTATCTCATATAAAAAAAAAAACCTACCACGCCTTGCTCTGTGCGAGTTAGTACCTGCATGTCGCATGTCCTCGAATTTGTGGCTGCCGTTTTGAAAACAATGATTAATAAACAATTTACTTTCCATTTTCCCACTTGTCTCAGACAAATGTTACTCTGTTATCCACATGGCCTGTATTTGAATGAGGCAGCTCGGTGGTCCAATAAAATGATCATTTGTGTAACTGCCACAATCACTGCCTGCCACTGTTCCGACTGTTCTCTTGTTATAACGATTGTTTAGAAGATTGTTCCCAGCGGAGTGTGTGCGGGCGACAGAAAGATAATGCGCTTTACTAGATAAATAATCGGATGTTTTGAGTTGTAGACGGCTAGGGTGCTAGACTAGCTTTGTAACCTTCCACGCAAAAAAAGCTATGTTAGCTAAGTGGTAGTGACGTCGATTAGCGACCCTTAGGTCGTGGGTTCGAATCCTACAATGAGCATGAGCTTTGAAACCATAGCTTGGTGGTTAGGGTATTTTCTAATGCTCGCCAAGCACCTATCGGTGTGTTCCGGGAACCTCACTTGAGAGCCAGTTCCCAGTCCAGGTGTAGCGTGACGCCACCACTTTAGTGGTCAAACGCTGCTAAAAAGTAATTTTTTTTCTGTGGGATATTTGTATGAACTCAAGACCCGCCTTACACGCCTTACACGTGCAAAGCCGGGTCTGGTCACTATATAGTTTTTAATAAAAACAAAAACAAATTCGCTTGAAGGCTCATTGTCTACATTGCAAAATTATTGTTTTAGAGAGCTCCGAAATCCCGAATCCTAGGAAGGAAGGCCATCGTAAAACAATTATGCACCTATTTATCTTTGTGATTGAAAATAGATTTCATTTTCTTCATGAGAAAATTCTTTTCACAATGGAATCGTAAATGTTTATTGCGTTTTCTGGCAATTCATGGTTCTATTGTTCAACTGGCAATAGTTCAGATATTATTTATGTCCTTTGTTTTGCAAACACTTTAAACAGTCACAGTCGTAGATTTCTAAAATTCACCAACTTATCTTTTAGATATGAACAGATATTTATACCACAAGACCAAATCTGAAATGTACATAAATAAATTTCAGCGTTCCTGCGCCGACCAAAGTGGAATGTGCCTTTAAATTTATGCGCATCGATTAAGTTTTGATTGACTGACATTCAAGAAGTGGTCAATAGATGCAAAATAGAAAATCAAAAGTGCGTTTCATTCCTCCGTGTCCTATCTTCCTGACAGTCAAGTGTCTCATACCTAGAGTGCGATATACAAAGTAGCGTATGACATAGTCTTGTCCTAAATCGCGTTCGCGCTTCGCTGCATCGATAGTGCAAGTGCCGTAGTTCCGATTGGACTTAACGACAGTGCCTCCGACGCGCTGCCCACGCTCTTACCCGCCGTGGTCGCGTCTCAGTTCACCACACCCGCAGTGGTATAGCCCCCGGCGGTAGTCCCGCGCTGCCCGTGGCGTGGTCGTGTCGTCGTGCAGTGATAGGTGCGCCGGCGCGACGCCAATGCGCGGCCGCCGCCTGCCGGATGTCGCCGCCACGGGCGCTCCTGGCGGCGCTGCTCGTGTGCCAGCTGCTCTCGTACGGCGGCCACCAAGGACTCACCAAGATATTCTACACGTAAGTCGCGTCTTATCAACGGTCTCGGTATTGTTAACATACTGCGCTAGGTGTCCGTTAAAGACCAGCTTTGCTTGCGTGTTAAGGAAGGTAGCCGTCAAAGAAAGGTACTTGACAAGAAGATATTCAACACGTAGTCAAAAGCAAGGGTTGGGCGCCAATCAGTCTGACACTTGACATGTTTCGGTGTATCCGGCTCGAAGGACCAACTTGTCTCACTATTCAATTTTCCAAAATATTACTGAACATGTATACACTGTATACTATATAGTATCTTGAATTAGTCGGCACGTAGGATCAGCTTCTCTAGCCACCAAGGTCTTCGATCGATAGATCAGAAATCATCTTAAAACTGAGGTAATTGTCGAGTCCCTGAAGCGGTACATTATCTTTTGGTGGAGTGTGTGCGGAGCCAGACGGCAAGAGCACACATGCTCATTCAGCATAGTTCGGCGTCAGAATAATTCAATATGTTTTGTCTGCTCCATTTAGTCGCCGAGACACGGTATAGAATGTTGGACAAGTCGTTATGCGGGTAGATGATATTGATTGAATACAAGGAGGTGACATATAGTCGCTATGCGATTCAAGGCATAAATAAAAAATTAATAAAAACCGATGCATGTTTCATCGCGATAAGAGATTCTGTTCGCTGTGCGGACCGTAGCAAATGCTCGTTACATACACTGCGCAAGTCCGCAGTACGTTTAGTATGGCTTCTTAATCTGAGATTGAAGCATGCGTGGTGCCACTTACTGGGCGATAAGTTGACAGAGGCACGAGAGCGCGCGCCTTTGCACGCGACTTGCGTTTTCGCAACAACAAACAACGATAAACAACAATAGTTTGTTGCAGTGTGAAGTTGAATCTTTTTAGTTGTTAATAGACAGACACAAACTATGCTGAAATGTGTTGCAAAGCCGTCAGTAAAGTTATGCTTGTCATCTGAATGAATAGTAACTTAACCAGTTATCTTTCGGATTCATAACTCCATCGTTAATTTTTAAAGACCTTTTTCATTAACTAATGACTAAATGTTATCGGGAAATACCTACAATTTATGTCGTATTTAAATTAGGCAGGTATCACAGATACGTTTGCATCAAAAAAATAAAAGAAATGACATCAATTTATAGGTAGTTGGATCCTAAATTGCTTATGGAAAGCTACAGATTTAGATTTCTAGAACATCTACGACTTTTTATTATATTATATCATTTAGTTTTATTTTATCCAAAAATAAAACGGCAAGATGGCATTTTGTTTTGGTCCAATTCAATATTAAAAATATAAGTTTAAGTGCTTCAAAGTTCTTTTCTTTTTACTCAATCGCTTTAGCGGCTAAACGGGTTTTAAGTTATGATGTTACGTTACACAAAAATTATATGACCAAGTTGGTTTTTCTAACAATATACCGTATAGGTGTACTAATGAGTTGAAAAGTTGCTTGAATTGTCCAAACCCGATTGTTGATGTCCGACCACGATCTCAAAAGGGTAGGACTTGTGCTCACCCCAGGTGGAGGACTGGCAGGAGGTGGTGCAGGATGGGCCGAAGTGGCGTCTTTCGGTATCGGAGGCCAAGACTCACTTTGGGTCGCTGCGCCATCTCAGTTAGTTAGTTTTTATCACCCTGGTGAATAGCGAGGCTAATCCTCTGTCCAAATACAGCATTCTGATCACGAATGGACTCCACAAGTTTCTCGTCTAAATCTTTGAAAACTTCGTAAGCCTCCGGTCCTCAGGTTCCCTACGTCGCTATCCCAAAGGGCACAAACAAATATCTATCGAGATTAGAGAATTTGCGCCGCCTAATGGTCGGGGTCTACTACACTACTAAAGTGAGTTACGGGCGAGTGTTTTTAGCTATGTTTGATGAAAATCGGTCCAAGATGGGGTTTATTAAATTTTTATGGAAGATGTGCGGTGCTGACTCGACCGATCGAGTTTTTCGACTTGCAATCGTGAGTGCAAGTCGTTGTACATTTTATCATGATTACTTCTTATGTTAGTATCTATCGATTACGATGTTCATTATTATTTAATTATATTTCCATAACAATTTTATCTTGTAATGTAACTTATTATTATCGCAGAGGAATTTCTCACTAAAGCGTGAAAACCCGTAATGTTATATCAAAATAAAATCAAAATCAAAAAAATGTTTACTCAATAGGATACATTGTGATCACTTTAAAACGTCAACTTAAAACTAGCTACGCCTGTTCTAACCTCCTTACGCCGGCAATAGAATAGGCAAGAAACGCCCGGCAGGTAATTTTTTTGGCGCGATCACATTGACAATTCTATTCTTATTACTGATTGATTGAATTGGAGCAAGTTCACTAAAATCCCAAGCTTTTTTTTGTCATCTAATAGTCCGATATTTTTTAAATTATAGACATATGTACGTGTTTAAAGAAACTCGATTTATACCACTATGCGGTCATCTTGTTTACGAATGTGTACCACGCATGATTGTCTCAATTGAACGCATAATGTGTTCAATGAAACAAATCGTTTTAAATAACATTGTTTCATATGATATAGGCTACAAGCTGCGCGACGCAGATAAACCCGCGGCTTCCTGTTATCCCGCAGGAACCTTTTTCCGGCATAAAAAGTAGCCTATGTGTTAATCCAGGGTACATAAGCTATCTCCATTCCAAAGAACATCGGCCACTTTTTTTTTTTCCCGCACAATCACATACATAGGCTCTGACTCTCTCTCTTTTCATACAGCCTTGGACCTGCCCGCAATATATTTTGTATAAAATTGCAAGCTTTTCGACAGACATCAGTTTTTGGTGTGTGAAATTAACGTTAGCTTCAGAAAAATGAAAAATTAAGTACAACAAAATTGGTAGAAAATGTATCTATCGTGCGTTCAAAATATCAAAGCGTCGTCGTGTAAGTTAAAAAATGTTATTAAAAACTACGAAATTAAAAAATCAATATCATTTTTTTCTACAAAACAACAAAACACACACACAGGAACAGGCGTAGCTAGTTTTAAGTTGACGTTTTAAAGTGATCACAATGTATCCTATTGAATAAACATTATTGAATTTTGATTTTGAAATTTTGAATTTTACAGTTTCCCTAAAATATCGTTTGTATAATCATAATAGGCAAAAAATGACATTTTTTTTCATGTATAATTCGGTTTCATACAAATTCGGGTCCGTTTTGGCCATTGTTCTTTCATCAGAATCAGCGTAGTATTTACAGTGATATGTGGTAACAATCATTCACACACACTCACAAACTTTCGTATTTATAATATTAGTTGATATGAATTTACGCTGCGCAGATAAGCAATATTGTTGGCTTGATAATAATTATTCTGTTTTTGTTAGATAAATACAGATATAATATAAATTTCGCATCAACACTGGTGCGATTTATTTTTCATTTTTTTTTATTGGATTATTACCTAAATAAATAAAATAAAAACAGAATAGGTGTCGTAAAAACCAATAGTTCAACCTCTAATAATAATTTCACTGCTTTTTTATATTAAAGTATCCATATAGGTTTTTTTGTTGTTTTATTTCTAATCCAGTTTAGGATACTTCTAGAACATTCATTATGTTCTGGTGTTAAGTTGATTATTAAATAAAACAAGCTTGTAAACGGGTTTGATAGCAAGTGCAAGTTTAGCTGTTCACTACCTAAAATATCTATAAATATAATTATTTTTTACGTAACCTTTTGATGTTTATCTGTTTTATCACTCTCATGTCGGCTGTCCCCTAATTAATCTCGTTTTAGGTATTAATTAACAAACACTTTCCATAAGGTGACATTAGCTAAGTACTTACCTACTTAGTTTTTGTACGCTTTCAAGTCTCTAGGGACAGTAGTTGTTGTTTCGAATAGAATAGAATTTACGTTTATTTGCAACAACAAGTCAAGTCCTGAGTAGAGACGAGACTTAAGTATTGGATTAGGTCCAGCGATTACGTATTTCGCGATATTAGGCCGTACCTAATCCACATTTACATTACTTCTTTTCCCCTCAATGACTGCAAACAATACAATCGAAATATTGAAATGTAATATTACCGAAACGCGTACGATGCAATTTTTTTTGTGATATGTACTTACTAACGCAAAGTTTTATTTACTGTAGATTTCATGACAAATATCTAATAGTCGATTAATTTGGATTGATTGATTGGCAAATTTGGATTATATTAGTAACCGCTCGCTCTGTATTTGTAGACTTAATGCCGAGTACTACGTGGATTAGGTATTTGTATTATGGCAATTTATTTTCAAATTTACCTAATACAAGCCGTCTCTAGTTCTGAGTAATTAACTAATTATAGAAGGGTACAAAGGTAGCGGGCAGTTGGCATGGCGCCAGACCGATGGCATTGTACTTGATCACGCCAAGCTACAGAACATTCGAGACAGACTTGGGGTGGCTAGACGCGGCGGGCCCGCGACACACGCAAGTGCGGGGAGAGTTCCCACTCTTAAGTTTAAAATGTCCTTATTAAAGCTGAATATTAAACGAAAATAGCAGTTTATGGTGGCGTTCAAAGGGGGAGGCCTATGTTCAGCAGTGGACTTCTTCTGGTTGATGATGATGATGATGATGATGATGATGATGATGATTAAACGAAAATCTGGGCATTACAAAATCCAGAATGTAAAAAAATTAATTATTAATCCCACGCGCATATTATGAGACTTCATAACTATCCGGCCGAAAATTCGTTTCGTTACCACATGTCCGTAAGAAACGGGTGAAAACCCTAAACTTGGGCAGTGCCCCACAACACCAGCATGAGCAAACTCGGGCGACGCGATCAATTTAGGAAAAAAAATGCTAAAGTAAAATGTTTGGATGCTGGATTTAATTGTAATAGAATAACACCGTTTGCGGTTGCAGCAATTCGAGGCTTGCCACTGATTTTCTTGTAACGCCGAACCGGTGATGGTGGTTATACGTCAGGGCATGTAAAGTAGAAAGAAATGAGGAAAGGAACATAAGCAAACTATTTATTTATTTAACGTAACCAATAATAATGACTACTACTGCGAGCACACAGCCCCATTGTTTACATCCGGACTGATAAATGTCTAGACCGGTAACTACTCGTGTAATTAAGTAATTACATATGTACCGCTAATACCCATTTACGACTTGTGAAACGTTGGTTAACGATACACCTACTATAAAATTATCGAGTCTATAAACTGTTTAATAGCTTCCTAGATGTTGACTAACGCAAGTTTTCCCTCTTTACAGGTTACCTGACACCGGTCAGCCTCCAGTGCTTTTATCGCTAGGAGACAAAGCCAAATTGGAGCTGAACAATCCCGACGAATTGCTGTTCGTTAACGATTCGGAGGAACACAACGAAACGAAGAATTTCTCTATCATAGACAACGATGCTTTGGAAGAGGAAAGCAATAGTAAAGAGGATGGAGAGCAGGAGAGCACCGAGCCCAGGCTTGTCGTCAAAGCGAGGCCGATGCACGAAGTCAGGCAGGCGGAAGAAGCGCTCCAACCGCCTGCCACAGAAGTAGATGCAGCAGAATCTCAAGAGGAACAAAAAGAACAAGAAACTGAAAACATTCCAGTGAAGCCGGAGACCCCGCAGGAAGACATACCATCGTTCTCGGAGTGGGCGCAGAAACAGCTCGCCGAAGCGGAGAAAAAAGACACAGTCTTGAACCATTCGAGTCAACCTAGTCATAGTAATACGAATTTTAGTAGTAAAAGCACAAAAATACGGTCGAAGAATTACGCGTCGCTCGCGTGCGGCGCCAAGATAGTGGCGGTGAACCCCGAGGCGGGGTCGGCGAGCTCCATCCTCTCCCCCAACCGGGACGAGTACATGCTCAACACGTGCAACAGTCGGATCTGGTTCGTGGTAGAACTGTGCGAGGCTGTGCAAGCTCAAAAGATAGAGATAGCCAACTTCGAACTGTTCTCCTCCACTCCGAAAGAAATCGCCGTCTATTTCAGTGACCGCTTCCCCACGAGAGACTGGGCGAGCGTCGGCCAATTTACCGCGCAGGACATGAGAGACGTGCAGAGTTTCGATCTCTTTCCGCATATATTCGGGAAATTCATCAAAGTCGAGATGCTGTCGCATCACGGCTCGGAGCACTACTGCCCCGTCTCTTTATTCAAAGTGTACGGCACGTCGGAATTCGAAGTGCTGGAGAAGGAGAACTCTCAGCATCCCGCTCACATAGATGAGGATGAGGACGATGAGATAATCGATGTGCCAGACATCCCCGCCACCGAGACAGAGCCTTCGAAGAACCTGTTTGGGTCTGCGCGGGACGCCGTCATGTCGATCATGAAGAAAGCCGCGCAGGCACTAGTCAAGTCGGAGGTTCCCAAGAACGCGACCAGCGAGAACAACGACACGTCTACAGACGAGGCGTACAAACGGTGCTGCTCGCCCAGCCATATAATAGTGTGTGATAACTGCAGTGAGACGCTGTACAACGAAGTGTACGAACTAATCAGCTGCAGCTCGGACAAGTTAGTCAGTTTAGTGCGCCAAGTGTTCCTCCGCGATACGCTGAAGTGCACCGGCATCTGTCAGCCGTACGGGCTGGACTTTAAAAGTACAAAGACTATAGAGTTTAGTGAAGAGCGCGTCGCGTACATGAACGCTTTGTTACCGCAGAAATATTTAGCCGCCTTGTGTAATATATTAGCAATTAAAGAGAAGAAAGTCGTATTGAATTCTAGTTTCGAAACGGAGTTGAACGTTACCACAAATATGACTGTTGACGAGTCGTCCGCTATCCTGAGTGGCGAGACCAGCTCCGATCAAGGGATAAAGTTGACTCCGGACAAAACGAACGGCTCCGATGACAAGATCAATGAGACCGTTCAGGACGAGAAGCCAACGCCTGAGATACTAGAAGAAAGCACCCAAGTTCCTGTAGATTTACCTAAAGAAGAGAAAGATAGTATAGAAGATAAAGGAGATGAACCAATCGTAGAAGAAAGGCCCGTACCAGATCCGCAGGAGGGTGTCATTCCTGAAGCAGAAAAGGTAGAAGTTCCTGTTGACCAAGACAATAAAGATGTTCCTAGAGCTGATTCCAAGAATGGAAAAACTGAATTTTCGACAGAGAAGTCGAAGGAGGCTGGTAACGGAGAGGAGATCACCGATCCCATTATAATAGACTTCATATCGGACTTCGACCAGATGGCAGTAGATCCTACGCCGGCGGGCGTGCAAGCGCCGACCAATCAGAACCAGCAAGCCAGTCTGCAGAAGGAGTCGGTGTTCCTGAGGCTATCTAACAGAGTTAAGGTGTGTATCCTATTAATCACACTTATGTATAAATGCGAAAGTATGATTGTTGGTTTGTTCGACGCTTGGCCTACGTTCAAACAGTAATGTATCAACGAGATTTTTCCCATATATATATATAGTTTATGAAGAGTGACATAAGCATACAGTACATGTATTATTAAATTTGTATATAGCTAGCTAGATAGCGTTTGACCGCAAGTCACCTGGGCCCCTAGCCAAGATGCATTCTGCAATCGTTGACGCTAGTAGAAAACAAGAAAAAAGTATTGGTTTGACATATTTCAACACTAAGTCACGTGGTCAGAAATTATGTCAAACCAATACTTTTTTCTTGTTTTCTATTAGCGTCAACGATTGCAGAATGCATCTTGGCTAGAGGCGCTGATGTTAAGAAACGATGTGGTCGAAGGTGGCGCCACACTACACCTGGATTGGCAACTGGCTCTCAAGTGAGACTTCTGGAAAACACCAATAAGGCAATTTGCTTGAAATATTGTCAGTCATGACTATGACATCACGAATAATTGCGTGTGACGTGTTGTTTTAAAATCCATATTCAGTTAACGTTAACATCAGTAACTCCCGGGTCACACTAAGGTCAACGTCAAGGGAAATGTCAATGCCTATCTTCGCGATAAATATTGCGTTAATTATTAACGCTATTATGTGAGTGGCTACACTTGAACGGTCAACGTGAATGCACTTGAGTTATCGGCTAACGTCAAACGCCAATGTGAATGCCGTTGTCCAATGTCGTGGCCACACCTATGTTAAACGTCAATCATCGCGCTATTGAACGGCATTTCCCTTAGTGTGGCCCCAGCATAAGAAATGTATGACGAAACTTACTAATATGGTTATTTTTCACATACATTTTGTCTAACATTTAGTTACTCGTATCATGCAAAAATAATCTACCGACATTGTTCGGAATTGTTTTACGTTGTTAATTTTGCCAGTTGTTTACCAAACATTAATATCGGGAGCTTATTATATTACAAATCGTTCAAATTTAACAATGGACGTTATGAACAACATTTTTACACGAATCGAAACCGTCAATCAAACAAAGAGTTTGAAAGTGGGTCAATAAAATCAATATCTTTCTGTATTTAATGAAAGAAGCGCCTTTGAAACAGTTGCGAATAAAAATATATATATTCTTAAAAAAAACTTGTCCTAATATGAATATTCGTATCTGGTATAAGCAGATTTTGAGGTCAATTTTCCCTGTAACATTGTTTTTTCAACCAACTTCCAAAAAGGAGGCGGTTCTCAAGCGCATTATTGTAAAATACTACATAGGGATGAAACGACTGAATTTGCCTGAATTTTAGAGAAATGTAATATTTCTCTGATACTTCTCTGCAACTAAAATATACATGACGTATACTTTTCAAAAAACTACTGCTCTGCTACTACGCGAGATGTTTTATGTCCTAGTAAAAGTTCTCCATACTCCTAGGCCAGCTGGCGAGGCTGAGCGATTCCTGAGTGTTCTAAAAGACCACACGTAGCCAAACGACCCTTATTAATTGAAACCTGTTTCTGTTTCAGACACTAGAACGCAACATGTCCCTCTCGGGACAGTACCTAGAGGAGCTGAGCCGGCGGTACAAGAAGCAAGTTGAAGAGATGCAGAAGACCTTCGAGAAGACCGTGCAACAGATGACCGAAGAGCGGCGCAAGAGCAACGAACGCGAGCAGAAGTACGTCGAACAAATGGCCACCATGCAGGAACAGATCGGACATATGGCCTTTGCGGTCAAAACCCTCATGGAAGAAAGGGACAGCTGGTTCGGCAACGTGAACTTCTTCAAATTCTTCATATTCCAATCAATAATCATCGCAGCGGTGCTATACATCTTCAAGAAAAGGCGGAAAATAGACCCGATCATAGTCACAATCCCAAAGAAGGCGAGGAAAAAACAAGACAAGTTCAGGAGGAAATCTGTAGAGGGCGTAAGCGGGCACGCTACGCCCGCGGCCAAGAAACGGCGGCCGAGCGAGGAGGCGCTACAGATCGCGCGACAGTCGGTCGATGAAGCCAGGGACGACGACGAAGGGGAATGGATCATAGCCAAGAAGAACAAACGGAGAAAGTCATCGATAGTTCACAGACAAATAGAGGCAGAGCAGAGAGCGTGGTCGCGACAAGACAGCATTGTCAAACTACATGACAACCCGATACCCTTAGACGAGGAGGAGTTCTTCGCACCCGTCACGGAACCGAAAGAATTCAACGGAAGCACAGAACCCTCGCCTCCTCCTAAAAGAGACACGGCGAAGACCAACGGCTCGTTCTTCAACAACTTGAAATCGAAGACTATGAAAACGCGGCGGCTTTCGTCGCCTGCGTTCTTAAGGACCCTGAGTCGGCAGAGCACCAGGAGCACTCCCAGCCCCGTAGTGCGGAATCTGGAGCCGATTTTCAATGGGAAAGTGTCGAAGAAAGCCGCCTCCGAGTCGCCCACGGGAAGCCTCTGGTCAGAGTCCACGGAAATATCGCAGAACGGGCAGGACAACGTGAGCGGCGGCAGCAAAAAGAAAAGAAGTCTGAAAAATATACTGAAGAAAGTGTTCTGAGGATTTTCTTAGAGTGTAGTGTAACCCGCTTATCCCTGTTAAGCGTAGCCATTGTAATTTATTTCCTTGCGAATCTAATTGTTAATTTAAATTATTGTATTGTAATATAAATTGTGTACGTATGTTGCAATGCAGCGAATGGTAAGGACGGTACGTAGCGGTGGCATAATCGACTTTTATGTGTTTTTTTCATTGGGTATGTTTTTTATGTACAGTCATACATCGATGTAATGTGTATATGTATTTTTTGTGAGGGAATGATTGTGTATTATGTAAATAATATTATGAATCAACGTTTTTTTTTGTTTATGTGAATATAATATGAAAATCAATGGAAGCCACAATTAAAATTGTGAACTAGGCATTATGGGCCATTATCGCTTCAACTTCGTAGCAATTTTGGCGCATCATCAAAGCAAGGTGATCGTTGCTAAATCATTTATAACTGTGCTACTAAAAGTAGCGTGGGTGCTTAGGGGCCATTCATTAACTACGCAAGGGTCCAGAAAATCTCTACACGGCCTTATCTCGTGGGAGTAAAACTCATTCTTACGTAGGGAGTGTTCAAAAGTCGCCAAAAATCATTACTTGAGTGTTGGTGGCCGAACGGTAACGCGTGCGACTTACAAGACGCCGATACAGAATTCGGCTTTAATAAGTTATGTGCGGATTGGCCATCGCTCAAAAACGGTCAAGGAAAACATCGTGAGGAAACCGGCATGTCCATGAACTGCGATATTCAAGGGCATGCATCATCTACCAACCCAAGCTGAGCCAGCGTGGTAGATTACGACCCATACTCTCCCTCTGAGAGAAGGCCAGATTCCCAGCAGAGGGAACGTAAAAAGGCTAATGATGGTAATTACTTGATGGCCCCTTAGGCCTTCTACGTACACGTTCCTTACTTGTCGCACATTGCAACATGTTGATTGTAGAACTCAGGTGCCAATTGTGATAAATTAGGGAGCCTAAATGTTAGCTTGTTGTGTTGATTTAATGCAAAAGTGTTGCTTGCGTGCGTGAAGTGTTTGAGAGACAATAAACACGTGTGTTTGGTGAAGTGAGCGGTTTAGTGGTTAAACAAAAAAACGGCATTAAATGCATTCATTTTATTCTCGTTGTTTCATTTTTACATTATTTACAGTTTTATCACAGAAGCGATAGTGGAAAGCTAGCTGTCTAAGGAAAATGTAACGCAAACTGTCGCATTAAATTTGCCAAGTTTAATTACAACACAGATTGTGACGGAAGAAACTATGTTCTTCTAAGAAAAGTAAAGTATACAATTTTTTTTATAAAATAAAGTACTAGTTGGTAGGTGTCTCGCGGTTTCACCCGCGAGATCCCACAATTCGCACAGGATTTTGATCACAATAAACACACATACAACCCTACACATACCCTTATACAATATTGCCTTATGATACTCTGGGATACTGTAACAGTGAAAGAATTTTCAAAATCGGATCAGTAGTTTATATTATCAAACTCAAAAAATAGAATCTCAATAGAATAAACACTTTTTAGTTTTTATCTTTCCGCCTTACGCAATTTTAACATTATATAAAATTGTATAAACCTGAACGTAAATATCAAAGCGACGTTATCTAGATCGCCATAACAAGAAATGTATAAAAACATTGAACTTTCCACTTATCAGTGCTAAAAGCGAGACAAAATACTCAGCGTGATAACAACAATGGCATAATATGATACACGTAAGAGTTATAAAAATAATAACGCCCACACACACAATCATACATTTTGACGTGACAACGTCTTATAATCGATAGAGCCGGCTGCACGCACGAAAAAACATGACTCATGCGGCGTTACCTCGCTCTGAGGCGTTCCATGTAAGGCTTGAAGTGCAAGCGAGAGCGCGGAACGAGCGACAAAGAAGCACAATCGGCCAATCGACGTTGTCACGTTCAACTATCGTCAGTAAACCGACTTTACAGACAACCAATTTTTTAACTTAGAACATCTTTATCGCCTGAAATTAATAATCGATCCTGATCCGTTATCCGCGGTTCTGGATCGAAATGTCGTGTCATAATGTCTTCATTTTATACTAGCTGCACCCCGCGGTTTCACCCGCGCGGACTGCAGTTTATCGCAACAAAAAACTTCCTGGCAACTTCCATTTTTTCTTTCATATGAACCTTCTCCTCGCAATAACAAACACAACAAAAAAAGAATTAGTGAAATCGGTCCAGCCGTTCACGCGTGATGCCGTGACCAAGGGAAATAGGGATTCATTTTTATATACAAGATGTCAAGACCTAGTACTAAAATGACATGACATATCTATCCAAAACCGCGGATAACGGATCAGGATCGATTATGAATTTCGATACACAATAAAAACTAATCTGTACACAACCAACCAAAACTTACGATATAACATTAATGGACTGCATAAAGTCTTTCAAATCGACACAGCGCACGCCGACCAAGTTCTTCTGTCTCGCCGTAGTGTTCAACCCCTTCACGGCTTCCTCTAAGCCTTCTGCGGTGTACACAGAACTACTGTTGGTAGCGAACACTATCTCGTTGACGTCTTCGTACAGTTTGATGGAGGTGATGTGGCGAAAGTGCTGCTTTAGGACGCTGATGATGGACGCTTGGAGCTTGTTGTCGCGGCAGACCAGGTTCAGGATGAAGTGGCCTGGAATTATAAAGAAAACACGTTTTTTAAAAGCGCAAGTGTTTTGTGTCTGGGTGTTGTGGATCCCCGATCCGCGTTGTTTCTGATACCCTAGATATTTTTTATTACTTACAGGGCAGCGTTTGACCACAAGTGACTTGAACTTAAGTGACGATGTGGTCGAAGATTGCGTCACGCTACACCTGGATTGGGAACTGGCTCTCAAGTGAGGCTGCCGGAACACACCGATAAGTGCTCAGCGACAGATTCTCAACTTGAGGGTGGTAGCCAGGCGAGCACTAGAAAATGCCCTACCACCAAGCTATGGTTTCATCACGATGTTTTCCTTCAACGAAAGCTCCAGCTCATTGTTCATAAGTAAACAAACGAAATTTACTGCAACATTCCCTAACTGAGCTGCTGCCCCTAAAAAACATGTCACGGCCCCTAAGGGGTCCATGGTCCTTTAAGAAAGCCTACCGTAGTGTTATGATTAAGAGGACGCCGTGATAAACAATGAATCTGAAATCAGCTCCATACAAAAACGCAAGCGAACTGACTAATGCCGTAAGGTCGTATGCGTCAAAAAGAGGTTATTGTCGTTTAAAATGAAAATTATCGTTGATTTTATAGAATTAAACCTGTAGTTCTTTGAAGAATGTGTATATACCATACAAAAGAAAAAAAATCAACTCTTACATCGGTTTTGTATGCCTGTAAAATGAAAATCTATTTTTTTAGAGGGCAGTTTTCGATCGTTGTTTTTCTGCTATGAAAGTTAACCAATCGTGTTATCCTTCCGACAATTTGATGTCAAAAACATGATCTATAATGTACATTAATATTAGCTCTGTATGTTTTGTAATTGCGGAGAAAAAAGGAGATCCCTGCAGCCAATATTGCCAATTCTTCATCTTAACTTCACACCGCGTACCGTCTTCAGTGAGCACAGTTGTGACGTAGTCGAGCGCGTCGTTCTCGAGGAACTGCCGCGGCGGACACGAGAGCCCGAGCGTGCGGTCCTTGCTGTCCATGTCGTAGATCACCGCCTCGTACTTACTGCCTGCAAACGTACATTATGTGGGAATGAGAAAAGTTTACTGCATAATAAACCTTGTTGCAAGTGCAGTAGTTTTTTAAAACACTTTATTAGCTTCACTTGTAACTAAGGGGGCGTCCATAAATTACGTGAGATGTTTAAGGGGGGGAGGGGGTCGAGTCAAATCTCATCTAACCTTACGTTGGAGAGAGGGCGGGGTCTCGGCAAATATCACGCAATTTTTTTGCAGACGAGCATCCATGGACTGCATTAGAGTAGATTTTCTTTTCTTTTTTTCACAGTAGTTACGATTTAAGTATTCTATTGTTAAATTTTTATTACACTTTAAACTCTCAGTAATATTGATACTGTAAATGAAGGCAAGAAGCATTTCTTTTTTCTTTTTTTAATAACAATCCAACGCGTTTACGTAAGAAACCCACATTTTGAAAAATCTCACGTGAGTTTAGGGGACCAGGAGGGGAAAAACACCTCACGTAATTTATGGACGCCTAACTAACAATGTAATCAAATCTTAGAAGACAATTTTAGCCTATTTCTAACTGTCATATCGATTTGAAACTTTGTATGTATATGTAATCCCGATGACAATGCAATAATTTGATATCATCGACCTGAACTGATGATGGAGCCAGGAGGAGGATAGAGGAACTCTTCAATGCCTATTAGGTAACCCCTCGAGTTTGGGCTCATATGATTTGCTTTGACGAGTCCAATAGATTGGGCTTGGTTACATAGACTAAAAAGTAAAAAATAAAATATATAGCTTAAAAAACTAAAAATCACACTTTTATAACGCACTGAAAAATATACAATAATTAAATTTACTTGTATTAGTTACGATATAATGGTTAATTCAAAAAGTGTGGAGCGCTTCTTTTACTGGGTTAATAAAAGTATATACAACCAAAAAGCGCTCCACAATTTTACAGCTACATTTTTTTATACCCACTATGTGGACCGACGACATTGTAAGTCGCAGGGAGACGATGGATGCAAAGCCGTTTCATAGTTGGCGTTCAAAGCGAGAGGCCTATGTTCAGCAGTGGACTTCTTCCGGCAGGTGATGATAAAACCAAAATCAAAAAATAATTTATTCCTTAGGATACATTGTGATCACTAGCTACGCCTGTTCCAACCTCCTTACACCGGCAAAAGAACAGGCAAGAAACGCCCGGCAGGTAATTTTTTTGGCGCTATCACATTGACAATTTTATTCTTATTACTAATTGATTGAATTGGAGCAAGTTCACTAAGCTAGCTAGAGCGATGGTGGCCGAACGGTTAAGCGTGCGACCTACAAGACGCCGACACCGAGTTCGAATCCTCTCGGCCCCGCACCTATGACTTAATAAGTTATATGCGGATTTGCCATCGCTTAAAACGGTGAAGGAAACATCGTGAGGAAACCGGCATGCCCAAGAACTGCAACATTCAAGGGCATGCGACATCTACCAACCCGCACTGGGCCGCGTGATAGATTACAGCCCATACTCTCTCTCTGAGAGAAGGCCAGAGTCCCAGCAGTGGGAACGTGAAAGGCTGATAATGATGATGATGAAGTTCACTAAAATCCCAAGCTTTTTTTTGTCATCTAATGGTCCGATGTTTTTTAATTAGCTTTACTAATAACATTTCTCTTGTTTGGTTGTACACATTGGGATATGGGAACATGAATATTAACGAGTTGCGGGATCACAACCAAAGCAGACCAGACCCCACAAGCAGCACCCGTTCACGAGTTGACGCATGTGCCACCCATCGCTCTCCTCGACCATATGAGAGGGAAGAGGGGGAGGGATAATGTCAAGTAACCGCTAGCGATAAATATTTCGTATCAATGTAAAACATTCTTATAGGCACCTTGTTGCGCCTCGTCCCTCAAGAAGTCCAGTCCGTCCTTGATCTGCACCTGCAGGGAGGCGTCCGTCTTTAACTCAAAGTGTTCCCTCGCTATGTCCAGCATCACCGGGTCTATGTCCACAGCTGTGATCTGGAAGACGATATGAACCGTATACATTACCGGCCAATTTCAATAACCTAGTGTTAACGAGCAATAATTCTGATGTCGGAATATAACTATAAAAAACATGTAACAATTAGAATTCATAGTAACTTCATTCTCTTACTTAAAAATATTGCCATTATACTCATTAATTCATTTCTTCTTCTTCTTGCCCTGGTCCCATTTATTTGTGGTCGGCGCAGCATATAAAGTTAAAAGCAAGACTTCATAAAAAGTACAAATCAAGTAATACGGCAAAGAATTATAGAGCGTTCTCTGAAAGTCGATCGAAGGTAAAGGTGATGATTAATTCTGCGCATGAGCATTATAAGGGGATGGTAGAAAGAAATCTAGCGAACGATCCTAAATCGTTTTGGAAGTATATAAAATCGCGAAAAGGTACTGTAAACCGCAAAAATATTACCAAAGAGGGACGAGTTTTATCTGATCCGGAATGTGCAGGCGAGTTTGCAAAGTTCTTTCACTCGGTGTATGGCAGCGAGTCGGCGAAGTTGGACGTGGAGGCGGCGGAGGCGGCGGGGGGCGCGAGCGCCGCGCGGGTGCACCTGCCGTGCCTCACGTTGGCCGAGGTGTGCGCGGCGCTCGCGCGTCTTAAGCCTAAGCGCTCGGCAGGACCCGACGGTATACCGGCTTTTGTCGTTAGAGATTGCCGCTCAGTTCTATCGAAACCGCTTCTCCACGTATACAATTTATGTTTAGATGCTTCATATGTTCCAGAATGTTGGAAAATAACACGAGTAATTCCGATACCCAAGGGTGACTCTGGGTCGGAGGTGACCGGTTTCAGGCCTGTGGCGATCCTTTCAACTCCAGCGAAAGTGTTCGAGTCAGCTGTGCAGTTTAGTATTCAGCAGCAAGTGTCGGCTCAACTCTCGGATGCCCAGCACGGGTTCAGACCAGGGCGCAGCACCACTAGCAATCTAATAGACGCGATGGCTTACGTCATCCCTCATGTGGACGCCAGGGGGCAGGTCGATGCCGCCTACTTTGACTTTAAAAAAGCTTTTGATTTGGTCGATAATGATATATTGTTGTCAAAGCTGGCGGCTGTTGGATGCACCAGTAGACTATTGAAATTCTTTGCGAGTTACATGAGGGACAGAAGACAATATGTGGATTACGCTGGATGCAAATCAGAGCCCTATTTCACGAGGACAGGGGTTAGTCAAGGGTCCAATCTCGGTCCATTACAATTTATCATTATGATAAACGACCTGCCAGATGTGGTCCGGGAAGCCCGCTGTTTACTGTTCGCAGATGACCTCAAGTTACTTTTGGCGGTTAAAGACAGAAGCGACTGCCAGCGCCTGCAGGAAGACGTGGACAGAGTGGTTGAGTGGAGTCAAATAAATAAATTGCAATTTAACATCAATAAATGTTCGGTAATATCCTTTAGTAAGACAAGAGCTCCACTCCACTTCGACTACGATGTCAACGGCAAAATCTTAAACCGTGTAGGTGCGGTCAGGGATCTCGGAGTTGGTATGAGTGCCGATTTGACGTTCAGAGAACACATTATACAAATCTGTAAAAAGGCGTACAGGAATTTGGGTTTTGTGTTGCGTCGAGCTGGAGGTTTCGTAAGTATAGGAGTATTATCAGCCTTGTACAACGCCCTTGTGCGAAGCCAGCTCGAGTTCAACTCCGCGGTGTGGGCTCCACATGAGGCTAAGTATAGCCTCATGTTGGAGCGCATACAAAATAAATTTACAAGGTACCTGTACCTAAGGATGTATGGAGTGTACCCATTCTATCCATTGATGTATCCAACTCTGTTCGTTCTGGGCATGGTTGGATACAACAAATTGGAGATAAGAAGGGATGTGGCACTCGCATACTATTTAATGAGAGTATTTCGGGGTAGCATCTCGCACCCGGACATATTGGCGATGATGGCGCTGTGCGTTCCGGACGGGTACGTGGCGCGGCGGCGCCGGCCGCGTCTGTTTCAGGTGCCTCGCGCGAGGACTCTGCTGCTAGCTAGGGCGCCTTTGATACGGACGTTGCAAGCACTGAATCGAGTTGCCGAGAAAACCGATCTATTTGTTTGCTCGGTTGTAGAATTTAAGAAAATACTATTATTTGACTTATGTTATGATTTATAAAGTTTGACTATTGATTGATTATTTCTAAATGACTGTACTGATTAATTTTAAAATATTATTAAGTTTTATACGCTATTGAATTAGGATATGCCTGTAAAATAATAGCTATAATTGAATTAAATAAATAAATAAATAAATAAATGTATTCTTCTTCCACTCTCCCCTATCAGCCGCCATCGCTTCATTCACTCCCCTTTCATTCATATCAACCCTCACACAATCCATCCATCTTTTCTTTGGTCTTCCTCTTCCCTTCCATCCATCAACATTCATATCCATCACTTTTTTTGTAATATGACTATCATCCCTCCTCATAACATGTCCATACCAAGCCAAACGAGTCCCTTTCAACTTATCTGTCACTGGTGCTACTTTCATACTTCCTCTAATATACTCATTCCTTATTTTATCCATTCTCGTCACTCCACACATCCATCTCAACATTCTCATCTCCGCTACATGGAGTTTCCTCTCATCCGTCTTCTTCACAGCCCAACATTCCGATCCATACATGGTGACAGGTATTATGACGGATTTGTAAATTTTGCCCTTCAACTTGAGGGGCATCCGTGGATCGCAAGTTGTTGCTGTGACCTGTCGCCATTTCTTCCATCCTGAGTTGATCCTACTATTATACTCATTACTTCATTTAATTATAATAATTATATCTGTGGCAGAATGTCTACGATTGCACACATATTATGTGAATGACAACTTTATATTCTTTCTATCAATTTTGATGGGGTAGATTTTGGCGGGAAATAATAGTGACAGTCGATTGTATTGGGAGCTATGGTAGGAAAATATTTGGGTGGCTGTTTTAGAGTGATTCATCGAGATCTGTGTGGGGTGATATTTATTTTCCTCCTGGCTTGAATTACACTATCTATCGACGGTTTAATGTACTAGAGATTAATACCATGGAGCTTGTGTCAAATTTCTACCTCCACAGGCGGACAGACAAACGGACGGACAGCGGAGTCTTAGAGTAATAGGGTCCCGTTTTACCCCCTTTGGGTATGGAACCCTAAAAACAAAAAAAAACACGGAATTTAATTATTCACTAGTTGGGCCCCGCGGTTTCTCATCCCGTTTTTTTTTACTAACAGGGTACCGTTTGACCACAAGTCACCTGATGTTAAGTGACGATGCGGTCGAAGATGGAGCCACGCTACACCTGGACTGGGAACTGGCTCTCAAGTGAGGCTGCCGGAACACACCGATAGGTGCTTGGCGACAGATTCTTAACAAGAGGGTGGTAGCTAGCCAGGCGAGTACTAGAAAATACCCTACCACCAAGCTATGGTTTCATCACGATGTTTTCCTTCATCGAAAGCTCAAACTAGGAGGTAGGATTCGAACCCACGTCCTACGGATCGCAAGCCGACGTCACTACCACTGAGCCATCATCGCTATAAATCCCGGAGGAACCTATTTCCGGGATAAAAACTAGCCTATGTGTTAATCCAAGGTGTAAGCTATCTCCATTCCAAATTTCATTCAGATCCGTTCAGTCCATCCATCCTTATTCACAAACTTTCACGTTTATAATATTAGTAGGATTATGTCGTGACGTACCTTCATCTTATCGAAGCACTTCCTGAGGAACATGCATAGGCCTCCGCCCCCGAGGCCGAGGACCGCGGCGCGGCCCCCCGCCCCCGCACCGAGCTGCACGCCCACGCACATGAACGACTGGTACGCGGAGATGTGGCCGAAGTCCACGACAAGCCGGGTCTTCTGCTTGCTTTTCACTGGAATTGATGATTTTTTCAATAATAATAATAATAATATAATAATAAAGCCTTTTTATTTTCCTTCACCTATAACATATTTAGTCTTAAAAATTTTAAATTTTTGATTTTTTCAATAGTCAATAGTTATTTATTCAATAGGATACATCGTAATCACTTTAAAACGTCAAACTTAAAACTAGCTACGCCTGTTCCAACCTCCTTACGCCGGCAAAAGAACAGGCAAGAAACGCCCGGCAGGTAATTTTTTTGGCGCGATCACATTGACAATTTCATTCATCAATTGTACCTGAGTCTTGGATATTTCTATCTATATAAGTATTTATTTCTCTATCTAAGTATGTACATCGTTGTCTAGTACCCATAACACAAGTTTCGAGCTTACTATGGGGCTAGGTCAATATGTGTGCAAGGTCCTCCGATATCTATTTATTATGCGTCAACTCGTGAACGGGTGCTGCTTGTGGGGTCTGTTCTGCTTTGGTTGTGATCTCGCAACTCATTAATATTCATGTTCCCATATCCCAATGTGTACAACCAAACAAGAGAAATCTTATTAGTAAAGCTAATTAAAAAATATCGTACTATTAGATGACAATAAAAAAAGCTTGGGATTTTAGTGAACTTGCTCCAATTCAATCAATTAGTAATAAGAATAAAATTGTCAATGTGATCGCGGCAAAAAAATTACCTGCCGGGCGTTTCTTGCCTGTTCTTTTGCCGGCGTAAGGAGGTTGGAACAGGCGTAGCTAGTTTTAAGTTGACGTTTTAAAGTGATCACAATGTATCCTATTGAATAAAGAAAAATTGACTTTTGACTTGATTATTTATTTTATTTATTCCATTGAGCTAGTCCTCACGGTACCCACCTTCCTTGAGCTTGGCCTCGGACTGCACCAGCAGCTGGTTGTCCTGGAAGACGAGGCGGCGGTGCGTGGCGCCCCCCACCGCCACGTCCTCGACGACGAACGCGCCGGAGAGCGGGGAGCGGCCCGCGTGCACCGCCACTCGGCGACCCACGTCGCTGCCCAGGGAGAGGAACGGGATCTGGTAAATTCAAATTCAATTTCAATTAGTACTTTATTCAATAGGATAGATTGTGATCACTTTAAAACGTCAAACTTAAAACTAGCTACGCCTGTTCCAACCTCCTTACGCCGGCAAAAGAACAGGCAAGAAACGCCCGGCAGGTAATTTTTTTGGCGCGATCACATTGACAATTTTATTCTTATTAATTATTAATTGATTGAATTGGAGCAAGTTCACTAACATCCCAAGCTTTTTTTTGTCATCTAATGGTCCGATATTTTTTAATTAGCTTTACTAATAAGATTTCTCTTGTTTGGTTGTACACATTGGGATATGGGAACATGAATATTAATGAGTTGCGGGATCACAACCAAATCAGACCAGACCCCACAAGCAGCACCCGTTCACGAGTTGACGCATGTGCCAGCCATCGCTCTCCTCGACCATATGAGAGGGAAGAGGGATTATAAAATTGTAGTTGCGCCCCGCATTTTCACCCGCGTCTTCCCGTTATCCCGCAGGAACCGTTTTCCGGGATAAAAAGTAGCCTTTGTTTAACACATAAGGGTCCAGGGTATAAGCTATCTCCATTCCAAATTTCATTCAAATCCGTTCAGTAGTTTTTGCGTGAAAGAGTAACAAACATCCATCCATCCATACTCGCAAACTTTCACGTTTATTATATTAGTAGGATCGGACAAGAAGATGACAAAAAATCTTAGGATTGTAGGGAACTTGTTTCAATTCAATATATATATATAAAATAAAATAAATATTGGGGTCGATTGCACACAAAATGACCTAGCCCCAAATTAATTGTTTAATTTAATTATTTAAAAAGCTTGTGTAATGTATGGGTACTAGATAACGATATAACGTACTCATATAGAGAAATTCGACGACGCGGTAGCCGAGCTGGTAGTGTCCCTGCCTGCGAAACTAGCGGTCTCGGGTTCGAATCCCGGTAAGGGAAAATATATGTGTGTAGAGTACGAATATTTGTATATATAAAAATATCCAAGACTCAGGTAAATACTCATATAGAAGTATTTATTTCTCTATTTATGTCTATATATCGTTGTCTAGTACCCATAACACAAGTTTCGGGCTTAATTTGGGGCTAGGTCTATTTGTGTGCAATAGTCCCCGGATAAATACTAAAAAAAAAAGAAAAAAAAGGAGTGAGGGTTTGAAACGGCTAAAAAGATTTTAAAATATTTGGAATGGGTGTGGTGGTGACGTCGGCTTGCGATCCGTAGGATGTGGGTGGGCTTGAGCTTTCGGTAAAGGAAAACAACGTGATGAAACCATAGCTTGGTCTTAGGGTATTTTCTAGTACTCGCCTGGCTAGCACCAGCCTCAGGTTAGGAATCTGTCGCCAAGCACCTATCGGTGTGTTCCGGCAGCCTTGGCATTTTTTAGCTATGTTTGATGAAAATCGGTCCAACATGTCGGGGGTTTTTTAAATGTTAATGAAGTAACCCACCTGACCACTAAACCCGCTCGGTATCAGCATCTTGGCGGAATGCGCTAGCTCTTCCTTCACAGCGTCTAGAGATTCGAAGTGATGACCGCGATGCAGCACCGCTACTACTAGCCGTCCGAACCGGGCCGAGTCCTGCAGCTGTTTTCTGCCAGCGGCTGTGCCGAATAACCACTCGGATTCTCTGAAAGGAATACCATAAGAATAATTTAACCGGCAAGTCAACACCACAACATTCAAGGGCGTGCGACATCTACCAACCCGCACTGGGCCAGCGTGGTAGATTACAGCCCATACTCTCTCTTTGAGAGAAAGCCAGAGTCCCAACAGTGGGAACGTGGAAGGCTGATAATGAAGATGAATGAATTTAACCGGCATGTCCAAGAACCACAACATTCAAGGGCGTGCGACATCTACCAACCTGTACTGGGCCAGCGTGGTAGATTACAGCCCATACTCTCTCTTTGAGAGAAGGCCAGAGTCCCAACAGTGAGAACGTGGAAGGCTGATAATGATGATGAATGAATTTAACCGGCATGTCCAAGAACCACAACATTCAAGGGCGTGCGACATCTACCAACCTGTACTGGGCCAGCGTGGTAGATTACAGCCCATACTCTCTCTTTGAGAGAAGGCCAGAGTCCCAACAGTGGGAACGTGGAAGGCTGATAATGATGATGAATGAATTTAACCGGCATGTCCAAGAACCACAACATTCAAGGGCGTGCGACATCTACCAACCTGTACTGGGCCAGGGTGGTAGATTACAGTCCATACTCTCTCTCCGAGAGAAGACCAGAGTCCCAACAGTGGGAACGTAATAGGCTGATGAAGAATAATTTATTGTTTAGCAAGCTGCACCCCGCCGTTTCACACGTTTCTTCCCGTTGGAACTCTTTTCCGGGACAAAAAGTAACCTATGTGTTAATTCAGCGTATAAAATCCGTTGAGTAGTTTTTGCGGGTAACAAACATCCATCCATCCTCACAAACTTTCACATCCCTACTTATATACAAATGCGAAAGTAACTCTGTCTGTCTGTATGTCTGTTACGCTTTCACGCCTAAGCTACTGAACCGATTTAAATGAAATCGGCACAGAGATAGTATAGTGCCTGAGAAAGAACATACTACTACTTTTTATCACGATAAACTGTAGCCCACGCGGATGAAACCGCGGGGAACAGCTGGGTTGTAATATTAATTCAGTAGGAAGTAGGGTTTGTTGAAGCGCTCGTAGCGGACTGTCTGAATGAAGGTCTGTGTCCCATCAGTAAAAACATAATAGGCTGATGACGATGATATGACACTCTTGAGTTAAAAGCTACTTTTTATCCGACTTCCTCGCCCTTCGCATAACAAAAATAAATTAGTAGATTTACAATCTTCCAGCAGAGCGACCGAATAAACATGTTTATTAAAAATATCTACCTGTTGATGTATTTTAAGCCACAGTTGATTTACGTAAAAGATCTGTGTTCCAGGAAAATGGTTCATAAAGTTTATTTTTAATTACGCAACGACGAAAGATAAATAAACCTGGCCGTTAAATTATTTCGGGGCCATTACTCAATGTCTAGATAAAGGTTATCCGAAGAATAAGATATCTCCAAAGTTGTTTATGCGTCACTTACGCCCGAAATTATTAATCGATCCCTAGTAGGTACTAAAATGACATATCGATCCAAAACCGCGAATAACGGATCAGGATCGATTATTCATTTCGGGCGTTAATCTGTTTGTATTTCTTACCCGTGGAATAAGCTGAACCGATTCTGTTGAATTATTGCATCTAAATAATGTAATTTCTATTCCCAAAATGAACTACATTTATATCAGAATAATATTGGCTTTACGCGGAAAAATGGGTTGTTTATAAATACCATTGCTTAAACGTGCAAAACTGACTTGGCTCACTAGTAAATTATAAACGAACCTAACAAAACTCTGGGAACAACCTGCACCCACCAATTCCACCTAGCAGTGGGATGAGCTGGAATATCTCAACACCCGTACACTCATCGTTGCGTAGTATCTAGTCTTAAGTTTGACGTTTTAAAGTGATCATATAGAGTAGGTGAGGGGTAATTCCTCGAGATCCATCACTCTGTTTGTTTACTGTTTTATTCCATAGATAACTTTTATCCGAGCATTGTAATATCGCACCTCATTATTTTAGATGTGCGTGTAGGCGTGTTTACTGCCGCTTATAAAACCCGCCCGATGGACCTGTGACGGGAGTCAGAGTATGATGGATAAGCATCAACAACAATATGACACGACAGGAATAAACTTTTAAATAGTTGCACTGCACGTTTTGTACCTGTATCTATGTCGCGCGCGGAGGCGGTGTTGACGCGCACATAATAATATGCCGATCTTAAAAATCTCAAACCTGCAATCAAACTTTTTACGGCATTATTAATTTGTTTAATTTGCAAAAAAAAGTTAGTATATTAAACTTTGAAAAGGTAAAATAGCCTTTGGCTGCAAAGGTCTTGTTATAGGTACTTACATTCTTGATATTTGTTTAAATAAGTCTATATTTTAATTATATGATTAATTAGATTTTACTAGATGACAAAAAAAGCTTGGGATTTAGTGAACTTGCTCCAATTCAATAATAATAATATCTGGGACAATTTCACACAAATTAACCTAGCCCCAAATTAAGCTCGAAGCTTGTGTTATGGGTACTAGACAACGATATACATACTTATATAGAGAAATAAATACTTATATAGATAGAAATATCCAAGACTCAATCAATTAGTAATAAGAATAAAATTGTCAATGTGATCGCGCCAAAAAAATTACCTGCCGGGCGTTTCTTGTCTGTTCTTTTGCCGGCGTAAGGAGGTTGGAACAGGCGTAGCTAGTTTTAAGTTTGACGTTTTAAGGTAATCACATTGTATTAAATAAAAAACATTCGAATTTTTAATTTTGTATTTTTAATTTTTATTAATGTTCCTCGCAGTTTTACCCGCGTGAACCAGCTTATCGCGATGAATAGTATCTTATTTCCTTCCCCAGGGTTCAAACCATTCACATAATATCATAAAGATCTCAATTGTCCCCGATTTATTTATTATTTATTTCTCTTTTGAGCGGTTTAGGCGACAGAAGGGCAGAGAGAGATTTACTTTCGCTGTATATTCTCAAATCAAGTGAGTCCCAAATTTCGAATTTTTTGTTAGGTGCGTCACAGTCCAGTCAACTTTGGGAATCACTGATTTAGATAAACGATATAAATTTGTCATTCCATATAATAGGATTTTTATTTATTTTATTTATTTCTTTACATTTTAATTTATACCGAAGTCTATAACTCAAGCACCTACCTTGATCCAGAATATTTTCTTCAGACCCTTAAAATACAGGCGTGTAATTTCCACTATTACAAAAAGGTCTACGTAAAATATTTAGTTTAAATTTTAAATTCAATATTTTTGTGCGTCACTGAGCACGTCCGATCTCCTGGAGCTTTTTAATAAGTTTCAATCTTGCGCTTGCTTTGAGACTCATCTCGAAAGTTTCGCCGCGCAGGAGTGGTCCGCATTGCGGGCATTTATCCAACCGCATCGATTCTTACGAACACAAACACTATAGCGACCTGCCCCGATTTCACACGCGTATTTAGCAAGTAGTAAATGTACTTTTCAAACCGCCATAGTATAAGAATTAGAATAAGAATCATTTTTTTGCAACAAATTATACAAATACATTAATTAAGGAGAAACAAGAAAGAATGTATTTTCTGTGCTCATCTGGCAAGCTACCATCCTCAATCCAATCTAGATATAGCGTGATGCCACCTTCGACCACATCGCCACAAGGTAATATGACTTGTGGTCAAACGCACTAACAGTTTTTTAATGAGTTTATTGGATTGGATATACTATTTTGGAGGCTTCCGGGGAGTCTGAAAACTCTGACACGGGCTGGACAGCCTATCCGCCAAACCGCACTGGGCCAGCGTGGATTATGACTCATATTCTGTCTGAGAGAAGGCCTGTCTTGAAGCAGTGAGAGCGTAATGATGGCGGCTGATGATGACGATGAAGACCTTCAACTAACCAACAAACTAACTTTATCCCTTTACAATATTAATGTAGATGTCCCTAGAGTGGTGCAACTGTCTACTCAACTACTCATCCGCACCTGACTGGAGAATAAATTAAGCTTTACGACTGTTGTTTTGACAAATGGTGATATAATTATAGCTTTTATGAAACATTGACGAAGGTAATGCGTATCATGAAAATTGGGTCAAAATATTGTTTTAGTTCTTTCTGGGTAGCATTCGATCGCGAGTCAGCTGATGTTAGTGACAATATGGTCGAAGGTGGTGCCACGCTATGCCTGGAATGGGCACTGGTTCTCATGTGAGGCTGCCGGTTCTTAGTAGCGTTTTACCACATACCGGATTGGGAGGCACAGCGGAGGGTGTTAGGCGAGCACTTGACTGTATCCTTTGGCACCAAGCTATGGTTTCATCATAATGTTTTCCTTCACCGAAAGCTTAAGTTTATCGCAGGATATGAATCCACGACCTACCTACATTTCAAAAGCAGACGTCACTCATCATCATCATCACCATCATCAGCCTATTACGTTCCCACTGCTGGGACTCGCCTTCTCTCAGAAAGAGAGTATGGGCCGTAATCTACCACACGGACCCAGTGCGGGGTGGTAGATTACGGCCGTGGTAGATGTCGCATGCCCTTGAATGTTGTGGTTCTTAGACATGCCGGTTTCCTCACGATGTTTTCCTTCACCGTTTTGAGCGATGGTAAATCTGCACATAACTGGTAGTGCGGGGCCGAGAGGATTCGAACTCGGTGACGGTGCCTTGTAAGGCGCACGCGTTACCTTTCGACCACCATCGAAACGCTATCATCGCTAGTAGGTACGCCTCTTAATGCTTGTGGGGTCTGGTCTGCTTTGGTTGTGATCCCGCAACTCATTAATATTCATGTTCCCATATCCCAATGTGTACAACCAAACAAGAGAAATCTTATTAGTAAAGCTAATTAAAAAATATCGGACCATTAGATGACAAAAAAAGCTTGGGATTTTAGTGAACTTGCTCCAATTCAATCAATTAGTAATAAGAATAAAATTGTCAATGTGATCGCGCCAAAAAAAATACCTGCCGGGCGTTTCTTGCCTGTTCTTTTGAAGGCGTAAGAAGGTTGGAACAGGCGTAGCTAGTTTTAAGTTTGACGTTTTAAAGTGATCACAATGTATCCTATTGAATAAACAAAAAAATTGAATTGAATTGATAATAAAAGGGTGTGCGCGCGTTCCCGAAATACCGAAGCACGCAGTTCCAACGACCCAGCGAGTAAACAAAACATGTACTTGGTATATCTATTTTCTGATTGTTTACTTCGGAATCGGCGCGAAAATATCTGTTTTGCATGCGCTCTCAAAATATTCAAGGTAACGCAATGCGTCGCGGTTTAATTTGTGTAGGTGTGTTTTGTTTTCTTTTTTTATGAAGAAATCGTCTTTCGACTGAATTACTCATGAAAACATTTACTTCGATTATGGTTCTTAAACTTAAACTTTAAAAAAGGGGGCACCTGGCACTTTTTTAAAACACTTTTTAATTATGTAAAGACTAGTTGCGCCCCGCGGTTTCACCCGCGTCTTCCCGTTATCTCGCACCTTTTTCCGAGATAAAAAGTAGCCTATGCGTTAATACAGGTATAAGCTATCTCCATTCCAAGTTTCATAAAAATCGGTACAGTAGTTACGGTGATTTGTGGTAACAAACATTCATGCATGCATTCAAATAGAAACCTGCTTATTGAAAAAAAAAACAAATGTAACGCGAGAAAAAAATTAAATACAAAATGAGTGTGATGAACTTACTTTAATGCCATCTGAAATTCAAGAGGCGGCAAGAGCCAAAATAGATTGTTACTATCAAAGTCGAAAGAAAAAAGTTCTGCCCAGGTACTACTTAGTTTTAATTTCCGCGCATTATTTGAGAAAACTATACAAGTCTTGGCCGCTACTAGGCATTCATGGACTCACGTATGTGGGCTTCGCCTTCGCCTCGGCCCACATTTACACGCTCATCCATCAAGTCCTCTGTTACTTGCCATGGCAGTAATGTACTATTGTCGTTCATTTTTCATATGACTATCCTGAAAAGTCGTTAAAATGCACAACCAACAATGTCAATGGTTTATTGCAGTTATAACTATGTCAGTATACATGAGATTTTACTGGTTAAAAATAGCAAACATATGGACTTGAATAGGGTATAGCTTTATAGGAGCGGACCGATTCACTCTGTAGTCATTTTGTAAAGTTGTAATTTATGCTGTAGTAGCATTTGTCTCTATGACGCTAATGTCGAGAATGATGGTAACTTACCTGCCCTGTGGCACAATGAATACAGCATACTTGTTGACAGCCTGCGACTTCTCTTGGTCAACTACGTAGAGGGTGTACCGAGGGGTGTCCTCACCGGGCTGCATGAGGTCTAAGGATACCTGATGGAGAGAAGAAATTGGCTTTTAAAAGCATGGCTACATGGTTTAAACTTCGGCAGATGGTTTTTAGGGAATTTTAGGAATTTTAGTTAATTTGGGAGCAAAGCGACAAAAATATTATACTGTAATCCCATGGGATTATAAGCATGGGAGCCAAGTGGAAAGAGGCATTTTTCTGTGAGAAATAGGTACATGTGGTCACCAAGAAATATCATTAGATACATGCCTCATTATCACCGTCTATGTTGGTCCGGGCTAATCCATTTGTTACGAACGCAGTGTCCTGTGCCGACTTGACGTGGCTCTGCAACTCCTCCGGTGTCTGGAGACGGTGCATCTTGTCTCCCGCCATGCACACTTCTAAGATCTGTTTACAGATAAATTTGACTGATAATACGTTCAAGCGTTTGATTGGTTGTTGGTGCGAGTACGACACAACTGATTGGTTCACACAAACAGGTGTGTATTGTGGTGAGATTATCTCATTCTATAATAGAGTGTGAAGGTAAATAAAAGTGATGAAACTATTGGATGGTGAAATTGAAGGACACACATGAAAGGTGTTTTTTATTATATTACAAAAAGTCAAAAGTCAATTTTTCTTTATTCAATAGGATACATTGTGATCACTTTAAAACGTCAAACTTAAAACTAGCTACGCCTGTTCCAACCTCCTTACGCCGGCAAAAGAACAGGCAAGAAACGCCCGGCAGGTAATTTTTTTGGCTCGATCACATTGACAATTTTATTCTTAACACTAATTGATTGAATGAATTGGAGCAAGTTCACTAAAATCGCAAGCTTTTTTTTGTCATCTAACGGTCCAATATTTTTTAATTAGCTTTACTAATAAGATTTCTCTTGTTTGGTTGTACACATTGAGATATGGGAACATGAATATTAACGAGTTTCGGGATTACAACCAAAGCAGACCCTGACCTTTACTTTTTACTTTTTTGAAACCATCAACTCCTTTTTATGACGTTATTTATTTGTTAAGTAATAGGCGAGTAGCTTGAGGCTTATGTGCTTATATCATGCTGTCTACATAGAGCTGCTATGTGTTGTGCTGTGGGCTGTTTTAGGGTAGCGTTTGACTACGAGTCACCTGATATTAAGTGAGGATGTGGTCGAAGGTGACACCATGATACACCTGGATTAAGAACTGCTAATAACATAGCCAATAGCCTATTATCAAATGTCATAAAGTCTATTTACATCGGGCAAGGAGGTAGACAAACACTTAAAGATTCAGTAAATAGCTTATGTTACCTGAAATAAGATGCTTACCAATTGCGGCATCTCCTTGAACTTAGTGATTACAACAACAAATACAGGTAGCGTCATTCCGTCCCCGCTCTCTGCGTTCTTCTCCTCCGCCTCATGGCATCGTACTACTCTAAACATCCACGATTTATCGCAGAAAGATGACAACAACTTCCCCAGTATATGGCTTTGTAATAGAGATATGCACACAAACCGACCTCCAAACTTCAAAACTCTTTTGATTTCTGCAAAGTATTTATCTATGGACTTTATTGTTTCTTCAGAATCGTCCGGCATTAGGGCATCGAGCGTTCCTTTGTCCAAAACTACGGTAAATGAATCGTTATCAAAGTTCATGTTTGTAGCATCCATGTAGAGGAATTTCATGTTACTCCGGTGTGCGTTTATGGAGTTCATTTGTCTTATAACGACTTCAGACACGTCTATGTTGGTTATGTTTTCGAAGCCGACATCGTACAATTCGGCGCTGAGGCTCGAGTTACCGCAGCCAGTTATAAGTATGGTATCCTTTAGTTTTATGTATTTGTGCAGTTGACCGCATAGCTCGAGATACTCACCGTACCTTTGAATCAACGAAACACAAGTTAAATGTATGATTTTGCTAGATAGACTTGTTAAAAATTAACAATATTGAGATAGAGATTAGATTGAATATAACCTACCACTCAAACGCTTTATTTCCACGTTTTTTGAAAAACTTATTCCAGTAATCTTTCTCACTGAATTCTTTGTGGCTTTTTGGCAAAAGATTCATTTTTGTAATTAATTTTACTGTAGTTTTCCTAACTTTTTTGCAACACAAACACAAGGTGTTTGTTTTTATTTTTTGACGTTTTGAATCGAAAAAAAAAACAAACCAAACAAAACTGTCACTGTCATGTCAACTCTAAACTGTCAGATTGACAAACAAAATTGGTGATAGCTGTCAAAAATGACAATTAGTTTTTTTGTTTTGTTATGGCGTCACACGATTAGTGTATTTGCCAGTGTCAAGTATAAAATATTTCAAACTCAGAGAGTTGAATCAAGTTTAAATGATGATGATGATGATGATGATGAGATGAAGGGATGAGGATAGTGTTTAAGTAAAATAGTGGCGCTTTACTTAAACTTTACACGGACTTTTTTGGAGCAACTGGAAAAGTCACTTTCACAACTTTATTTCAATTTCCCACACTCGTACACATTAACGAACACATAATGGTTAATAATCCACCAATATTACACATTATCACTCGAAGAAACACAAGTTTTGGAAATAAAAACAAAATTTTCACGTTGACAATTCGATTGCCGCCAAAAAAGTCCAAACAATTAGTTTATTGACAGACAACCCTGTTATAAAAATGAGAAGTAGTGATGTATAAAGGTCTTTTTATTTTAGTATTAGTAATAACTAACTGCGCCAAGCGGTTACACCTGAGGACCTCGAGCCGAGGTATTCCCGTTATCCCAGTTATCCCACAGGAAGGAACCGGGATAAAAGTAGCTTATGTGTTAGAGATAATATCTGGAAAGAAATGGGGGAGACTTTTTCCCAGCAGTGGAACAGTATAGGTTAAAAAAAAAGAGTTAATCCAAGGTATAATCTATCCCCATTCCAAGTTCCCCTCAAACCGGCTAAGCCGTTTTAGCGTGAAGAAGTAACAAACATACGGACTTACTCACATACCTTCACTTATTATTGTGATAGTATATCTTGTTACGATTACATTATTATCTATTCTGTTTATATTCTCTGATACTCTGCATGCCACACGTTACGAGATTCATGTATCACTAGCGCCATCTACCTTATTGTTATTATCTATATTTCACAGTTAGTTCAGCTGTCAGAAAGAAACTTCACATCACTATTCAATTTTATGGTTGTGATTTTTTTGCTAAAAAAAACTAGTTTGTGATTTGGACGTGTGAACGTGTGTGTGTCGTGTGATTTTTTTTATAATATTTACATTAAATTTGTATGATTTTTCCGCTCTTGTGACTATCCCAACACCATGGAGTAGCTGCGAAAATGAATTTCGTAGATTTTCACGAGTTGGAATCGTGGATCCAGTATTTCTGACTGATTACCAGCAACCAGCAAGGACGAACGATGGAGAAACACAAACAGGATAAATGGAAGGCCTTGGCCACTATCAAATCCTTCGATTTAGGTAATTGCTAATTAGCTTTAGTCAAGGTTCATTTTAATCATAACAGCTGTACTAAAATTCTGTACATTTAAGTTACAGTTATCAAGAACTAGCTAAGGGCCTGCACTTGCCGTTTAAAAAAAGACCTCTTAATGACGATGTTGAGCTGACGTCATTTTAAATACAGCAGTTTCTAACAAAAACTATAATTTTGGAAAATGATGATGAAACAATGAGGCCTTATTAATAAAACACTTTTTTTTTAGTATTGTAATTGTCATAAAAGTAGGTTTAGTTATGTTAAAATGAACATTATAATGCCTAAACAAATGTAGGAAAAACATTTTCTTATCGATTCACTATAGAAACACAAAAACCACTATGCACATATTCTAGAACTTTCTAAAGAATTGACGTATTACATGTTTTATATTTTCGCGTGATAATAGCTGTTATACTGCAATGCTACCAACTTGTAATAACACGTATTTGTGTATTACAAAATTTTACTATAAATAGACTGAGCCCTAAATGTTGCTAAGACTTGCGACTTTGCCGCACCTGTTGGTTCCACAAACTAAGATAGATATTCTAATGGCTTCTTTAAAATAAACCATTAAATTACTGTCACCTTTTTGTATTGTATGGCATAATACCTCTCTAATCCGGTACTTTACTAGTTTGGTATGTCTAATAGTGTGGCACTCTTCGCCCACTGCTCCCTCAACGATGAACTTTTCTAGACAAACTAGTAATCCAAGCATTCAAATATTTAATCTGGCACCCCCTAGTTTTTAATAATGCCGAATTAACAAGACTACTTACCTATAAAAATTCATGACCACATTTTAGGTTGCATGTAATAATAGAGGTCTGAAATTAAAGTTATTCTATTATCTATGAATGAAGATTAATTTGCTTTACTACACTATAGTTCCTCAACTAAAGCTTAGAAAATTGTGATAGAGTAATAAAAAAAAAAAAAAAATATTGGGGACAATTTCACACAAATTGACCTAGCCCCAAATTAAACTCGAAACTTGTATTGTGCGTACTAGACAATGATATACATACTTATATAGAGAAATAAATACTTATAAATATAGATAGAAATATCCAAGACTCAGGTACAAACATTCGTGCTCATCACACATATATTTGTCCTTACCGGGATTCGAACCCGGGACCGCTAGCTTCGCAGGCAGGGACACTACCAACTCGGCTACCGCGTCGTCAAACAAAATAACAGAAAAAAAAATAAGAAAAAAAAGTCAAAAGAATATAAAGTAAATGCTACAAATCTATAAGTCTCATATTAATTCTATTTCAGGTATCACCCAGCAAGAATCAATATTACAGGAAAGCATTAAACATGTGGACCTCATTGATGCTGCCACCACAACACCCATCAGCTTACTTGTCCAATCGTTAGTCAAACAGCTCTGCTCTCTCTTGGAAAAAGATAACCTCCGTGCCAACCAGCTCTACAACACCATCTGCGAGAAACTCCATAGCATGCATCTTATCGACAACTCCTACGCCATGGGAGAGTTTGAAGCCATGAGAAGCCAATACCAAAGAGCTCTTTACCAGCTGGTCACAGTAGCCAATGGCTCCGAGATACCCATCACACTGCTGCCTTCCACATGGCCCATAGTCACACCCTCGGGGTTGGAATGGTCTCGCTACCACAAAGAGTTTGAAGAGCTATACTTCATTGCAGGAGGTGGCTTCGGAAGCGTGTTCAAAGCCAAACACAGACTCGATGGGGTCGAATATGCTGTCAAAAAGGTCTTCATAAAATCCTCAGATGTTGATTCTATTATGAGCCATCTGGCTGAAGTAAAAACTATTGCAAGTTTAAACCACCCAAATATAGTGAACTACAAAGCTGCATGGCTGGAGCCAATGATAGAGTCTTCGTTGAAAAAGAAGACCAAAATCCCCATGGATACTGACAGCGATGAATTTTCTCTAAGCTCCAATTTTACTTCCTCTGCTCACCCTAATATCATTACATCTTTCAAAACCCACAATTCAAAAGAGCTAAGGAAGGAGAAAAGTATATCCGACTTTGTTATTTCATTCCAAAACTCTAACAGCTTTGAGGACGCCGACTCCAATGACGAACTTTATGAGTCTGATAGTGAGGAGGACAGTACGTCCCCGCAGGGTGGGACTAAAGCCATGTGCAAGCTATTCTCTCATGAAGGCTACGAGAAATGCTCTCGGGTGAACTTGAAATGGGCCACGCTTTACATTCAAATGACGTTTTGCCAGCAGACTTTGAAGCAATGGTTAGACGAGCGTAACAATCACTTGACTCTCACCAGAAAGAGTTCTGATGATATGACTATTCAGCACAATGATTCTAATGACTCGTGTATGGAATCGCCCGATCTAACACACCCAGTGTCTTGGATGCACATCAATCTACTTATTGACATGTTTACCCAGTTAGTGAAAGGGTTGCATTATATCCATTCCCGAGGGATTATCCACCATGACATAAAGCCTAGTAACGTGTTTGTGGAGCAGAATGAGGGTGGCATGCAGGTGCTGTTGGGGGACTTCGGTTTGGCGTGCCCGCTGCAGCAGTCTCATAGTGGTCTGGTGCTGGGTACGCATTTGTATGCGGCGCCTGAGCAGTTAGATGGGCAATGTAATCCAAAGGTAAGATTATGATAGCAAAAATTCTATAGTACTGCGTAGACTTGTTCTTGAGTGGAGACCGCGACGCCTTGCGACTAGGTGGAGCGAAGTCTTGCGCCAAGTGGCTCGCTGTAGTTGGATGAAAAGAGCGGAAGACCGGGCTCAGTGGCGTACCTTGGGAGAGGCCTATGTTCAGCAGTGGAGTGACACAGGCTGATGATAATGTGATGATGACACCCATAGTTTTCCGTTCTCACAATGGAACTCTAAAAGTACTCGATTCCATATTATATGTATATCAAATGTCCTATTCCGTTAAATGGCGTGCGACAAACATAAAAATTATGCATTTATCCTAATAGTACTGTTACTCAGATATAAAAAAAATGCATTTTTCTTTTTCAGAGCGACATGTACAGTCTGGGCATCATACTCCTGGAGATGGTAGAAGCGTTCAGCACCGACATGGAGCGGGTGAAGACCATCACTGACCTCCGCAAGGGTCAAATCCCAGCCCATCTTACTGCCAACTACCCCAAAATAGCTCACATCATCGGCAAACTGGTCCAGAGACGGCCCAGCAAAAGGTTGGACACCGCAAAACTTCTAGAAGAACTCAAAAACTTGTCAGAAAATAAAGATGAGACGATAAAAACTCTGAAAGAAGAACTCGCAGCGAAGAATGATGAAATCGCAAAGTTGAAAATGATGCTGCTGCAGTTCACCAAGCCTTAATTCCAAAGTGTTCTTAGTGTGTGTGTGTGTACGTGGAAATCTTAGTCTAATATTTTTGCGGTTGATACTTACTTTTGGTAAGGTGAACATTGCAACCATGGTTGCATAAAAAGTCATTGTACTTACTTAGTTAGAACAATAAAAATTCCTTTAAATAAATCGGAATGTTTGACAACTAAGCTATAATTTTTTTTATCATGTGTAGTTCGGCAAACAAGCTGATGGCCTGCCTGATAGTGAGCGGTCACTGTCACCTATGAACATTTAAAACGCATTGCAAATGTGTTGCCAACGTTTTTTGACACCTATCTTGAAAAACAGAGTGCTAGGTTTTTTTTTAATTATTTTAGTTTATTTTATTTTAGAAGCATTGTAAGGTGGTATTAAATCCCTTTTCTTTGCAAGTATCTGCTCTAGCTTCGTAATTTTTTTACTTTTTACCGATTGACCATTAGTCGCAAAATAAAAAATCCAATGATAAGTTCATAAGTTTATTTACAAAAACACGAATGTATAAATAATTATCTTACCTAATTTATATTTACAGTCTTAATTACATAAATCGATGTGGCAACCCACTAAATATCTACGAAATTTATTGCAAATATTACATGACATGACACAGTAGATAAAAACAGTAGGCAACTTTAAAAATATTAAACATTTTCATTAACAAAGAGCTTGTAACAAAGTTGCCCTACTGGTCAAGATACAATACAAAAAAATAGGGAAATTCTAAAATCTTGATTTTAAATTGAATTAACCAAAAAATCAAGTCGCAAAATTCCTTTCAGCTCAGACGATGGTGTTTTTTGTAAAACTCCATAGGTATTGAATTTGAATTCTTCCATTTAAGGCAATTTTACTGATATAATCTAAAGTTTTGTGGCCAAATCTTGCACTAATCATAAAGTGGTCAGTCAATAGACAGGTGTAATAGAAGAGAGCTTCATTGAAGCCAATTTAAGAGTTGATTACAGGAGCGTGTCCACCGCGTGGATGACGCCGTTGGTCGCTGGGATGTTGTGGGTCACCACTTGCGCGTTGTTCACTTTGATACGACCTGAAACGGGATATTTTATTGAGAACTGCAAGAGAATAGAATGCCTTGGTCGGTGTTGGCTGAAAAGTGCAACCCTTATTCAAGTAAGAGTGCATAGGATTTTGCTAGACAAGCGTGCTACACCTTAGGATCGTCGCCCAGAATTTTGACCTTCAACAGTTTAAAATCTTACGCCGCAACGCACTGCGCTCGTCACCCTGACTATCCAAGATGTTTTCCACAATATTTTGGTTATTGGAATGATATAATATATTTCAACGTTTTCACGACGATTGCATTGCTACATCCCATGCTTATGGACATTTGCAACACCGGGGACGTTGCCGATGCTTTACCCACCCCTAAGAACACTTCACACCCATCTTTAAAGAATTTATAGCACAGAAAATTACTTGTGAAGGAAGCTCGTTCCACATTTTGCAAATATACGGGAGAAAGGAGCGCCAAAATCGAGTGGTATTGGATTACCGAGAATCGAATGTACGAATGAACTCATCTGTTTTGCGTATCATAAACACAGACTACCTACTTAAGTTAAGCACAGCTAGTCTGTAAGTATCTAGTAAAGCAACTCACCAGCATTTTTCTGCAGCGTCAGAGGCTTAGCGTCTTCCATAGAATTCCTGAGCTGGTAGTACCTCATCCCGGCACTGTAGAGAGTGCCGGGCAGCACGTGCCTCGCCACCAGCGCCTTGGCAGCTGTCTTGTCGGAGTACCGAGACAGTTCCGCGGGGGACAGCCTCGCGAACGCGTCGTCGGTTGGCGCAAATACGGTGTAGGTCTTGCTCTCTGAAATGTAGATAGGGAAGATGTTAGATTGGTGGTAAATGATCTAACACCAAGCTACCTTTATTTGAACTCTTCAAATAAATAGCCTTAGGTACATTGTTCATTGTAAATCCCTTAGGGCAAACTCTATAACCCGTTCTATATACATCATACATTCATCATTATCATCAGCCTATTACGTTCCCACTGCTGAGGACACAGGCCTTCCTTCAGAGAGATAGAGTGCGGGTTAGTACATATCGCATGCCCTTGAATGTTGTGGATCTTGGACATGCTGGTTTCATCACGATGCAATGGTTGCCTTCACCGTTTCGAGCGATGCGAATCCGCATATAACCACCACCGCTCCGCCAAAGCGGATGTGATAGCCAAACTTCAGTAAGTCATTGGCTCGAAAAGTCAGTGGGTTATAAAAATATTTTACCCGCTAGTGTGTTCTCGAATCCACTGGCATGAACAGCCTTGAGGAAGATGGTGAACCTCCTGTCCCGGTCAGCTTGCAGCGTCTGCACCAGATCTCCTACCGGCAGCGGGAACATGACTCGGTCTACGGCGTGTGCTATGCCCTGGAACACGTGGAATAACAGGTTCTGAGGCCCACCCGTGACTTAGGCATGGTTAAAGTTAGCTTGTCTGAAGGAAAACAGATCGCAAACTTGGACAATACTAGAAGTGTGTTGCTGTTATTTTACTAGAAGTGATTGGTTCTCCAAGATTTCAGCTACAAATACAAACAAAGGTTCGCTTCATTAGGTAGCTTAGCTTACCTGAGGGATGTGGATATCCTTCTTATCGTCCAAGACCCTTGCTCCGTTGATGGTAGTCACCCGAACCTCGTTCCACTCGACATCGTGCATGTCGTATTGGTTGACTCGCAACTGTGTGCCAGCTAGCGAAACACCTGTCATCTCGTCCTGGAGAGAACTGATATCGAACGCTCCAGGTATCACGTGGTGTAGGAGCAGCTAAGAAAAAATACACAATTTTTATTGATCACTGTTGTATGTTTAAAAATTTACTCGTTTGTTTGCAGGGGTATGGAATACTTACACCACTAAGAAGCCTGGGGTTGTCACGGAACTTCTCTTCAGCCTTATCGGGGCCTCCAAGCTGAACCAACAATGTCCTAAAGGCCTTGTCAGTCGGAGCAAAGATAGTGTACGGGCCGGTCTCGTTCAGAATTGTGTCTAAGCCAGACTGCTTCAGGTATTTAGCGGTAGCGAACAACCCATTCTCTTTCAGGATATCCACTAGCCCTGGGCTGCTTTGACTTGCGAAATGTAGATGAGAGCTTCCTGTGTCAATGCTTGGTGAAATCGTACTGGATCCGATCACTACAAGGTCTTTTGCTTGCTGCGACCTGTAAGAAGGAGTAGACGTGATCGTTGAGTACGTGGAGCTAGGGTACGTAGAGCTGGGGTAAGTGCTTCTTGGCTCTTGTCTGATGGTGTTTCGGCTCGAAGACGAATAGTCAAAAGCCGGAGTGCTCGATTTATACGAAAATCTTTCTGTGCTGGTCACTGCTGGTGACGAGTATGTTTGCGCTTGCTGTGGTGACGTGTATGTTTGTGTTTGCTGTTGAACTGTTCTTTGATTCTTATAGCTAGGAGATGGTAACGGAGATTGAGTCGTGACGTAGTTGAATGGGTTGGTGTGGCCACTTGTGCCGTGATTGGTAGTAGTGACATATGTTGATGGTGGAATATGAGAGGATGCAGCAATGTAGTCTGTTGTATCTGTCACGGGATTAGGACTAGCTGTGGTTGAACTGAAGGTAGATACGCCGTTAGATATCTTCGCAGGTCCAGGCAACTGAATCTCGCCGTTCTTTATCTTGTTCAGGATATTTTCAACTTCTGGTCCTTCTTCGGTCTGCTGGCCGTTTGCCTTGACGCCTTTCACCTTGAACGATCCGTCATCCTGTTCCTCTAGGAATACGAATGTGACTTTCTTTTTGCTCTGAAGTTCATTTGGTGTCTTAACTTCTTCCAGTTTTCCATTCTCCCCTTGTCTAACTAATTCAAAGTTGGCACCAGGTGGAAGCACGCCTTTAGTTAAGTCTTCGAAAGATACTCGACTTTCTTTTACATGTTCTTGTGATTGTGCCTGTGCCATAATCTCTCTAGCTAGATTGGGACTTTCAGCAGCTATCGCTCCTTTCGGTATCAGATTGGGATTGTTCGTTCTGATGACTTCGAATTTCTGGCCATTAAGAGATATCTCACGAGAGGAGAAGTTCTTCCCATCGAAATCTTCTGGATTTTCAGCTAACGCTACTTTCAGCTGTTTTAATATGTCAGGTTTCTGCAAGAGTTCTGCGCTCTTTGCCCTCAGATTATCATCGAACCCTTTGGTATCACTTTCCTCCAACAGATTCTTGATTTCATTGTACAATTTTTGCTTGTTCTTGTCTTGCGGAGGATTTCTAGGCTTGGGCTTCGATCTGGGCTTGTATCGAGGGCTTGGTGGCGGAGGAGGCGGTGGTGTCGTAGTAGTTGTGGTGGTTGTGGTAGTCGTAGTGGTAGTCGGATGTTCCTTTTCATACATTTCGACGGCTTTCCTAAACAGGTCAGTCTCATGAGGCTGGATCGGTCTCCTTCTCTCCAGATTTCTGTTATAGAAATCATCGTAGCTTTCAGTAGTCGTGTATATAGGGACAGATTTAGTCGCTTGCTTGCTAACGAACTCCTCGTGAAGTTTTTCCACTTTCTCCTGCTGCTTCTGTTGCTGCTTTTGAACGAACTCCTGATGTTTTTGAATTATGCGAGCTCTTTCTTGGAGCTCTTTAATTTTTTCCAAATTTTCTTTAGACTGTTGCTCATAATACTCTTGAATCTGTGCGTTTTGGTTATTGGATAGAACGGGAGTTTGACCGAGGGTCGGTTGGAATGGAATTTGAGCATTGTTATTAAAGTTTGGATTCTGTAGTGCTAGGTTTGGAGCAGGTTGGATGGTAATAGGACTCGGGTTGCTGAAAATGGGTTGGCTTTGTGATGATGCTATAGTTGGGAGGAACGCCGCTGAGGTTGGTCTCTGCTGACCAATATTGACGGTCTGAGTAGGAATTTGTTGACTAAACTGCGGGGCATTTTGTACTGGGATATTATTTTGGAAAGTAGGCAACGTCGGAGGCGCCTGCTGCACTATGTTTTGAGGACTTTGCCTAAAGTTCTGCTGTGGTGTGAAAGAGTTTTGCAAATTGGAAGGATTGATGTTAGCCTGTTGGTTGAAATGGAATCCATTATTGTTTTGAAGAGGTACGTTTTGAATGCTCGGGAGGTTCTGAGTTGGCAAGAGGTTATTGAACTGCGGAACGTAGGGTTGTTGCAGCTGAGTTGTTTGAGGGAACACTTGCTGCTGCTGTTGGTATTGGATGGGAGGAGGGGAGGGACTAGTGAGGAGACCAGGTTGGTTCTGGAAGTTCTGTAGCGGTGAGTTCAGGCCGAACCTCGTTTGGTGCTCGTTGAAGCCAGCGTGTCCCAACGCCGCTTGTCTTCTTCTGTCGTATTCATTTTCTATCTGAAAAGAAGAGACACAGTCTTATTAGAAACGATGAAAACAAAATTAAATTAAAACAAAGAACGTCACAAGGATTTTGTAATGAACGCTACTCTTTTAAATTACAAAAGGTAATGGCTACTTCCGCAAAAATTATGCATCAGTTAATTAGCAAAGAAACGAAAGAAAATATTCTGGAGTAATTAGTGTTTTATATTGTTCTTTTCGGAAGGTTACATCTACAGCTTGACGTGTATGCAATTATCCAATTTTTTGCAGTGTTTTGAAATATAAAGTTAAGTGCTTCACAGCCCAGTTCTTTAACTTGAAAAGAAGCACGTCATCGTCAATAAGAATAAAGGCACAAGTTTTTAACAAAAAAAAAGCATAACTCTATTTATTTCCTAAATTAAATAGACGATTGAGGCGGTAACTGATTGTGTAAGTAAGTACGGTAATACTGAGCAGCTCGCTAATTATTTTTTGTTAATTTCTGCTTTCATACAGTGCTTCATTTGCTTATGTATCCTAACAAAGACAAATGGCGGATAAAATATATTTGTCCTAGAACAGGGCTTTAATAGTTTTTGGGGCCGATTCCTTTGTTATGAGCCAATGTGCCTAACCACTACACAACGGAGGCTGCTTTATAAATTCATAGCCATATAGCTACCAGCTCATATTAAATATTACTTAATTCATCATCAATTTGCTTTGCAACCCGAGCTGCGGTTAGCCATACACTATTTGATTACATAATGTTACCACAATCAATTTGCCGTTTGGTTACCTACATTGAATTTCATAACTTGGCAATCCTCTTAAGCAGTGGCGGATTAACAAATTCTTCAAGTACTAACCGTAGTATAAAAAAAATAAAAAAATGTTGTTTAATGGCTGTTAAATTTTTGCCACCCATAAGTCGGTAAAGTATACTTACGTTTATTTTCATTGTATTTAGCAATTATGTTGAAATTGCACGATAAGATTATTTAGGTATGTATCTAAGCTAATGCAAGGCAGTCGTTAGCGTAGGTACCTACCTACCTACGTACTGTCTTTCAATTGAAATCAGTAAATCACTTATCTCAACAGATTTGCAGATATTTATGGCCTGGTTCGACAGTAAATTACTTTAGAAACGGGGCTCGTTTAGTTTTGACTTATTCATTAAATCAGTGTCGATTACAGCGAAGAATAAATCAAGAAGCCTGTGCTGTTTTTTTATCTTTATGCAATTGAGTAATGAGACCATCAAGTCGTGATGGTAAGCGTCACGTTTGCCCATTACAGTTCAGTGCCATCTAGAATTTTGAACTTCAACAGTTCAAAATGCACTGCGCTCGTCACTCTGATACATTTTAATTTCAATGGGAACATTTCATTTCACATTATTTTGCTGCAGCCTGGCGAAGTTCATTGAAACAGCAACAGCGCACAGGATTTGCTAGAATTATGATAATTTTTTCATTCTTTACCAACTGTTTTTTTTATTTTTAATTCTTAGATATCTAATATAGATATTCACGCCACGGGTGACCAAAGGGCTGGCGCTTACCTCGGTCAACGAATCACCCTAGCCATTCAAAGAGGTAATGTCGTCAGTCTCTTGGGCACTCTACAGGCAGCGACCTAAATCATGTTTTTTATTTGTGGATGTTTAGTTTTATATAGGTAATTTAGTTTTTAGTATATTATAGTTTAATTTTCTATCCAATTGTATATATTTTGTTGTTTTGTCATATTTATGTTAATAATTTGTAAGTAGTTTAGGTATAGGATGGACGTCGTATTGGATGGGAGTGAAGTGGTAGGAGCGGCTGTAAAGACGTTATCACTATTTCCCTTCAACCCGGAACACAGTATGTTTCTGTCATTGTTGTTGACCGGACGGCCAATCCGTGATGTGAGCGAGGCTTCACTATGAATTTCTTACATCCCTTGCAAGCTTACGCAAGGAACGTTTCAAAAACTTTCTCTCCATAATTATATCCTCATACAAAAGTATTCAACCTCTTCACACTTTTGTGGTAATGTCAACAATGTAACATACATGCCTTAATGTAGACGATTAACACCTACTTGCGGTCAATTTGACTGCCGACTGTAGCATAGCGATTAGCGGTAGAGAAAGTTGCTGCTATCGTGTGTCGTGGACGACGATTACTGCAGAGGGATTGCAAAAGATTCAGCATCCCAGCATCCCTGGCGTCTTTGTGTCCCGATAAGTAGGTATAATTTGGGATTCTTCAAGTCAAGAGTGGATAGGTATCTTCTAGGCAAGCATGTTCCATCATCACTTATTATTAGTCCACTGTGTCAAATGCTTTAGGTACCTATTGCTAATAAAAAGAACAGATCTTTTTGCATCTAAATATTGAGATTCGTGAGTGTACCTATGCGTTCTCTTTTATAGCATGACTGTTGTCTTTCAGGGGCCATTAGGTTTTTGGATCGTCCTTGTTGTTCTTATAATATAAAGAGTCAGGAACTTCTTATAATTCAAAGCCAGGATTATAATTATAACAGATAAGTATCTTTTAGGGGTAGCGTTTAACTAGAAGTCGCCTGATGTTATGGAACGATGTGATTGAATGAGGAACTACCTACACTACGCCTGGACTGACTGGGAACTAGCTCTCAAGTGTGCTATTCATGAGCCGTTTATTAAACCTCTTATCAATGTCCGTCTCAGGCGAATGAGCAACGAGCAACCAGCTGAAACAATTATGTCAGGTCGTGACCGAAACAGCGTAACGAGCGTTACTTTTAGCCCAGTTTTCAACGGTTCTTAAAGTACCACATGTCACGTGACCACGACGTAATTGACAGCTTCTATTATCTTCACAATATCCTATACAACGTGAAATATAATGCCCCTTTAGGGCCGAAGTGAGGGTATGCGTCATGGCGAAAAAAATAACATATACAAACAAAATATTTTTTTCTTTCTTTAAATGCTCTGCATAGTTTCAGTTCCAGAAATGCATCTGACACAGCCCTGAAACCGCTGACACTGACTTTATGTTCTGAACTCTTTTATTTCATAGGTCAGTGACCTATTAAGGCCTATGAGTGCCTCAGTGAGTAAAATCTGTGTATTTTTAAAGATCTAATTTAAATGTAACCGCGCGCGTTTAACCGTAGTGTGGCCTAGCACTTAGGGTTGGGATTTTCAAATACAATGTATTGAACATTGTTTTTTTTTTTACTATAGCGGTAGCATTTGACCACAAGTCACCTGGTGCTAAGTGACGATGTGGTCGAAGATGACCCCACGCTACACCTGAACTAGGAACCTTGGCACACGTAAAAGTGTTTAGATTTTAGGTTGGAATAAACACCCCCCATCCTTATAGGGGAATTACGTTATACCATGTATAAATAGCACAAGAGATGATGAGCCGTAGCGCAGCGTGCGCGAAAGAATGCGCTTTCATGCCGCCGATGCGTCACGGACCGAATGCCGAGAGATGCGCGTGCGCTGCTCTCGGCACAACGGCGGAGCTCTGGTATTGGACTAGGGTATCAATGATAGTTTCCTTATTGAATACGAATCCGTACACGTATTATAAACGCGAGTGTAAATCTCTGTTTGTTGCATAACTTTTCACACGTCAACCGGTGAACCGATCTACGAGAAGTACTTTTTTATCGCGATAAACTGTAGTTAGGTACGCTCGAAATTAATAAAATCAGTCCTGATCCGTTTTTCGTGGTTTTGGATCGATATGTCAATCAATATAATTACAATGACATATCTATCCATTACCGCGAAAAACGGATCAGGATCGATTAGGTATTATTAATGTCAGGCGTAGTAAGTCTAAGCGGGTGAACCGCTATACCTATAAATAAAAATAGATTGAAGAAGAAAGTACCGATTTGACTATTTTTGGTTTGATCACCCTGTATAGTAGGACAAGTGTTATCCTAACAAGTGTAACATTTTCCTGTGAGTTTTGACCGATCAGAAATCGTAAATTACGTGTCTTTCTGTAGATAGTTCATTACGGTAAACATTGATCCTAAATTTTTTTGGAAATCAAGATCAGCATCCGCAGATGTGACAGAATTCTGCATCACAACAATAACCGTGATCTGGAAATCTGGACTATGATAGTATCTTCGCTTAAATGGAGTTGATCCTCTGTAAGGGAAACTCTAAGAACAGCTCGCGTGAAGAATGACACACCGAGGTTTATAGCAATTTCCAAGTTTGCAAATGCGCTGTTGCGTTTCTTGAAATGTCAATAATAATCGAAGAAAGAATATTCAATAGGTAGCGAGAACTATTTTGAAACCTATTCAAACGTGTTTTGCCATTGTTTATGCAATAGAAGCGCATACAGGTAAGGCTGTCACATTATAAAAACGCAACTTGCTTAATTATGTCAACAACAAATAACAAACAACGCAACCAGGTTTATGTATAAACTAGAATTACCACCGTCAAAATTAAAATTACACAGTTCCGGATCAAACATAATGTCAATAAAAATATTTAATAAACTACCCGACGAATTAAAATCCGAAGAAAAAAATCACGTATTTTTAAATAACTTAAAAACGTTTTTAATCGACAAATGCTACTACAGCCTAGATGAATTCCTCAACGACGACTTCTCGAAATGATTAGAATGGATCGGTCCGCTCCTACATTGCTATACCCTATTCGGGTCCATATGTTCGCTAATCTTAACCACTAAGATCTCTTGTATACTAACATATGAATGCAATAAACGATTGAATATGAATATGAACAACTTATACAAGTTAGAGCGGCACTCATGCAAGAAAATTGACTAAATGGTTTTTTTGGCAATACTTTTTTGGCGGCAATTGAGCTGTCAACATGAAAATTTTGTTTTTTTTCCAAAACTTGTGTTTCTTCGAGTCATAATGGTGGATATTGGTGGATTGTTAACCTTGATGTGTTCGTTAATGGGTCGTAGTGTAGAAAATCGAAACAAAGTTGTAAGAGTGACTTTTCTAGTTGCCCCAATAAGTTCGTGTAAAGTTTTGGTAGAGTTCCACTACTTTACTTAAACACAAAAGACCTATCGTGCTTGGCCCGGCTTTAGCTGGGTCTCATCAGACTTGACACTGGCTAAATGCTCAAACCGTGTGAAGACATACAAAAAAAAAGAAATTATAAAAATGTTTTCGGACATTTTGCCACAGAATAGAAATACATCGTAACTATTCGTAACATTGCATAACGCTGCTAACTGCCACTTTACTCAGATGACACGTCTAAATTAGCCGTTAGTAATCAACGGGCACGTCGCATCAATAAAACATACCTAACCCCCGTTGTCCGAACGAAAGTTACTTTCCACGTTTTATGAAAACCAAGAACAATTGCCATTCAACTCGCGCCCGTTTGTTTACTCATTGTAGGATGTTTGTTCGTAACTTGTGGAAATGCAGTCTAGCTTGTTTTCTGACAGTGTTTCTATGTATGCAGACTGCTTCGAGTGAAAGTAGCGAATGATATAATGCAAGGAATGTTGGGTGAGGTTGACGAATTTTATTTTGATAGTAAGTAAGTAGTTTTGCTTTGATGGACATTAAAGTGGGTTGTTTTAAAGGGTCTAGTTGCGGTAAAACATAATTACAATTTATTGTTACAATCTGCTGTGAAACAAAAAATTGCGCGTTGTGGCGTGTTGTCGGAATTTGTTGGTTTACAACAGATTGTAACAACAAATTGTACTTATAGTCTAATTGGGTCATGCGTAGGTTCTTTTAATTCTAGTAGTCTTCTATTGAGTAAACTTTCGCATTTATAATATTAGTAAGTATAATTATAGTGTGGGGGTTTTTGGTGGCAAGTGAACTGTCATAATGACAATTCAATTGCCGCCAATGACAGCTATTAAAGATTTAGGGACTAAATCATTAATAGCTGTCATTATTGACTTTGACTTTAACAGTTATGTGTCAGAATTGATTAGCACACGTAGGTATATATTGCAACCGTCACAAAATGAAATTAAGCAACTTGACCTATTGTCACGCGAATCATTTCTCACACATGCAATGTCACATAGAGTTGACACGCTAGCTTGTTATTAAAACTATGAAGACATGAGATGTTCTATCATCTTCTTAATTGCTTATGAAACAGTGGGTCACGAAGTTAGTGTATGACACAGACTTAAAAAAACCGGACAAAACGGCAAAAAAATCACGTTTGTTGTAAGCCCCCTTAAATATTTGTTTTATTCTGTTTTTTAGTATTTTTTGTTAAAGCGGCAACAAAAATTCATAATCTGCGAAAATTTCAACTGTCTAACTAGCACGGTTTATGACATACAGCCTGGTGACAGGCGGACAGACGAACGGACGGACAGCGGAGTCTTAGTAATAGGGTTTTACCCTTTGGATACAGATACAGAAGTACAGAACCCAAAAAAGGAGGAAATGGGAAACTGTAATGTTCACCAAGGACAATATGTATATATGTGTAAATAAAGATGCCACTCATAAAGTCTGTTGCCATAGGCTTAGGCCAGTTCACTCAATTGGTGAATCCGCCACTGGCTGTTACGAACCATCGTAAAAGCTACGCTGCAAACGCCTTGTACCACAATACACAATACACAAAGATACTTATTACAAAGTTGAACTTCTAACGCCCTTCTAAGCCGTGTCATTGACCGAATAGCTCCTCAAAGAGTCCATTCATCCAATGACCTTTGAACTTTGTATGTGCCTGTCAGACGCACCGGAACGAAACCGAAAGCTCATACCGGTTCCCGGAGTGAAAGTTTATGATATAAGTCTTAGCTCATGTAAGAGTTACTGCTGTAAGATGTTATCGGATCTGCGGCGGAATTTCGAGACTTGTTTATTGGAGCTAGACAGGTGGTCGAGAATGTGTGGGCTTGGACATGTCATTCAGGATGTGACATAATACGGCAGATGTTATGTAGTTTTGTTGGATTGTTTATGTTTATTAATTCGGTAGAAACTTTTGCCCGCGACTTCGTACGCGTGGAATTTAGAATCAGGTAGACAAAGTACTTATATTTTTATTTTTGCAGTCAAAAAAATAAGTAAAATACAACATTATATGCAGTAATTTTTGCGTGATGCATGTATAAACATATAGACAGACTGAGAAAAATTCTAAAATTGTTGTTTTGGTGTCTGTTGCTAATAAAGGTCTCTATTAGTATTTCTGCATAATCTATAATGTACAGACATCGACTGGTTACAATTTTATTGTATGGAGGCTAACAACTTAGCGCCGTTGCACCCGAGAGGTAAAGTATTCTGCTACGAAATACAAATATGTTTTTTTTTACTAAATTACAGGGTAGCGTTTGGCCACAAGTCACCTGATGTTAAGTGACGATGTGGTGGATGAGTGCGCCACGCTACACCTGGACTGGGAACTGGCTCTCAAGTGAGGCTGCCGGAACACACCGATAGGTGCTTGGCGACAGATTCTTAACAAGAGGGTGGTAGCTACTAGCTAGCCAGGCGAGTACTAGAAAATACCCTACCGCCAAGCAACATTTGTAAACATACAATTTATTTGCAATTGTATTGTAATGATGATTGTAAGTACCTACTATGCCTCCTTTCATATCCTGTGTAGGTATTAACTGAAATTCGGAACTATCCAAACACTAGCAAACCAAAGTTACGGAAACATGTTCGCAACTGTTCAATAAATTACTTACTAAGAATTCACCCGCCAATTTAATACACCTAACATGGCATTCCTAATTTATTCAGCTAGGGCACTTCGCCATTGCTCAATTCGTACAAACCACGAATAATTTCACCATTAAGCAACGAAGGGTCTATAAAAACCGCAAATCGCTCCGTGGGTAGTTGTAGAGGAAGCCTCGGTGATTCGAAGAAATTCTGAGCTCGTAACTAGACATTTGCATAACACTCGAGTAGATACAGTGAACGACAAACATCTCTGAACTAAAACCATTTTTCCGTTCTTCTTTATCATTCTTACACCAACCTTCAACCGAATCATAACTTAGCATTAGTGTGCTGTATTGTGTGTGTGTTGTACCTTGTAAGTTGTAAAAAACAAACATTACATGATCAGCTACTTTTCTCGTTGACTGTAATTCATCTATAAATTCTCTGTCTGATGTACCTAATGCTAATGATGTTACAGTCTACCATTACTGTATTCCCTTTTTACCATCAGATTCTGGTAGGCTTATAAATAACTAGAAATTATAATCTTACTTCTTACAACTTATAATAAATGCGAAAGATGGATGGATGTTTGTTACTCAATCACGCCAGAACGGCCTAACGGATTTGATTGAAAATTGAAATGGAGATAGCTTATAGGTATCCTGAATAATCATTTATTCTGGCTAAAGGGAAAACTACGGGTGTAACCACGGGTAGAATCTAGTAATATATAATATTATGGTATTACAAAATGTAATTCTAACATGACTCATCTTTGAATTTTTTAAGTCCTCTATTCACAACTTGTATTTCATAGATAGGTAGGTATTGGTAGGTACTAATTGGACTTAAAATTTATGTATATGTTCGTATAGACATTTGTGACCCAATTACATAATTAGATTAAGAAACTAAGTATGTCTGTAGCAGTCAAATCCAACTTTTAAGTCATTTATCTTCATCACATGCTGAGAGTTTCCGCTTAGTTTTTTGTTAGCAAAAACTAGAATTTATTCAGTAAATTAGGTAGAGTTACAAATTAAGGTAGGTTGGTTTTGCAATATCCACCTAGCTACCCATTAAACTGCAAAAACATACTGAATTTAAAACCTGGCTCTCAATTTGGAGGTTTCTCGGGTCAACGGCTTTGATGTTTCGCCCCTCAGGCCCCGGATGGTTGCCCTGTCTAGACGGCTCTATGTTTGACGTATGGATTTATAGGAAAATGTACATAACATAACTAATAACTATGTACCTTTGATATATCGAAACGACTGGTCGATGCTACCCCGTTAATTTGCGGATAAGCATTGCCATTCAATCCGGCCAGCATTTTGGGAACGTTGCTAACTGGTAGTGGTTTATTAGATTAGGTAGTTGTAAGTTGTATTAAGTTAGATAATATGATATGTTGGACAAAAAGTTGTTCTGTCATCAAACCCATTAATCAATATTGCTTATATCATGTGATTTAATATCACATTTAAATACCTTACGTAATACAGTCTACATAAAACTACTGATGTTGATTGGTAGCGACTTTGTCTCCTACTATATCATTAACAGATATATCAAGAGAGAAAAAACAGATTATCTCTTGAGAGCATCACAATAACTGGTTACACCTAATTGAACAAGCTGTGGGTAGGGAAATGGTATCGAAACTATATAATCCATACCGGTATCGGTGTCGGAACAAATGTAACGAGTTACTCAGCTATCTAGTACTTTAACGGAATTCTGAAAGATCTGCCAATTTCTGATAACTGGTACCACATTTTTCGATGAGTATCGAGTGTTAATAAAAGTATCGAGTCAGACTCAGTAACGTAAAAAAGTATCTAGTGCAAATATACTTGCCACATTTAAAAACGTATCGAGTCTATTCAGGTACTAGAGTATTTTTGCGCATCCCTAGCTGTGAGTAGGCGAGATGCGCGGGCGCATACACCGGACACGGTGAAAGCGGTGTACTTGACACGCGCGAGAAACGTCATTGTCAATTATGACACGTCGTGAAGATAATGAGATAATGGTGACAGCAACATGTTACCAAATAACGTACGTTACGTTATTTACGATGTGAGGTATTGTTCAAACAAAGAGATTATATTGATTCTGCTTTTGTATTTTGTTCGTTTTTGCTAGTGGGTGGGTTTTAGAGTTAAATCTTTGTTTAGAAAAAAAGTGGGTCACTCATCTCACGCAAGAGTACTTACAGTAATTGATTGAACTATTGAAATTTTGACGAGTTATTGATTGCTTGCTTGAATTTTGCTTAGCAGATTGTAACAACAAATTGGTTGTCAGATTGCATCGTGAATAGGCTACTTTATCCAACATACAAACGTGTTTAGATTGCGTCAAGTCGTATTTATACATAATTATTAATAAAAATAACGTTTTCTTTTCTTTTTTGATAAATACGCCCCTTGATCACATAGGTCTGACCCTTAACTAGGATCCCCTATATTTAGTTACCTATCAGAAACTACGTAGAACAATACAAACAAAATTCATCAATTAAATGGAATAAATAAGTACTAATAGATTTTTCAATGGTCAGTGATAATAATTATGACAAAGTGGCATAAACATTAACATTGTAGCGGTTTTTCAAGACAATTTGCTTTGATTTAAATTAAGCCGCGTTATTCGTCATCTATACTAATAGATAGCATAGATAGCATATTTATCGAGGAAGGCTATAGGCTATATTTTATTTCCAACAAAATTAGGGATCCGTAAGAAAATTGCTATTTTGCAACCCAAGGTGTGAAATCGAAAACCTATTTTTGCGTGCGCTGCTAAAACTATTGACACTAGAACAAAATTATGTATGACGGGTTTGTAGGTCCCATTAAGATCTACAAAAAAGTCCGCGAGAGCATATGTCTAACTATTATAGTTATGCCACAATAAGTGATCTTTTATTTAATAAAAGTAATTTTTAATGCCGCTGCTAGAAAAGGCTCTTTATTTGTATCTTGGTATTAATCCTTATCAAAATAAATTACTTCTTATTCAAAACTGCTTCAATACCTTTATACCACTTTTTGAATCATTCAATTTGGACATTCCATTCGAAAGATATCACGAGTTTAAAAATGTAAGTAGTAGTAGAAAAATAAATCCGCCGCACCGCAGCACAGCGGGAAACGCGGTGAGGTAAGGGCACCGGGAGAATCTATGAAATAGGTAAAGTGCGGTCGCGGACCAGGAAGACCTTTAACTGCGCGGTTCAAACGTGCGGTCCAAGAAAAATTAACATAGAATTAAAATAGGATAATGGGTACCTACAGCAGGTGACGCGGTGAGGGGGCACTGAAGTGCGGGAATAATTTTCGAGTATACGGAATATATACGCTATCGCGCCTAAACTACTGAACCGATTTAAATTATATTTGGTATAGAGATAATTTGAGCCCCGGGGAAGGACATGGGACACTTTTTATCGCGATAAAATGTAGCCCGCGCGGGTGAAACCGCAGGGAACAGCTAGTAATTTATATAGACACAGATAGTAGCACGTCTACTTTACACACGCAATGTGTGATAGTAACCCATTAGTACATAAATAGATCTCTTACTAACCGACTTAGAAAATATATTTACTTACTATCGCCATCACGATCAGAGAAGAAAAAATCGAAACTAATGTATTGAATCTTTTCTTTCAGGTATTTGAATTTCAACATTCATTAAAAGCAAAGCATTTAGCAGAGTCAGGGTTAACCTTAGCGCCGCCCCTGGGCACTCTAAAAAATGCCACCCTCTTGTAGAAATTTTGCAGCGTGAAATGGATAAAGTTTTGTTGATTAAACTAAGATTGTTTTTCAACCTACACTTAGTAATTAAAAAAAATATTTAGATCTCGTTATTTAGAGGTGTTTTTAACACGATTACAATTTTAAAAGCATTTCAAATAACGCGAAGATTTTTTTTTCTCTCCTCTCGAATTTTGCTGCCCCTAAAAATTTGCCGCCCTGAACCTAGCTTCGAGTAGTGCAGATCCAGCGCTGTTCGTAAGCCTGCCATGTTCCCACTACTTCCCACGGATGTTAGACGCGTGTCGGTGGGAACCTGACAGCTGATGATGATATGACATTAACACTTCTTGTGTATAGATACTTCTGATTGTAAACCTGCACGGAATGCATGCTACCGTCTCACGCGGAAAGGGAAGCAAACAATTCGTTATTAAGTACTTACTTCTATCATGCGCATTGTTGCCCGCTAATTAGTACAAACGGACAGATAGTCATCGGCACTGCTTGTATACATATAACCATATGTCTAGGTTACTGAGCGCAGAATAACCATTCATTGACGACCGATGTGGCGCAATGGGCAGATAGCCGACTGTGAAGCGTGAGGTCGCGGGTTCGATTCCCGCTATAGGACAAATATTTGTGCATTGAAAAAAAAGCGCAAGTATTTGTTCTGTGTCTGGAAGTTGTGGATCCACGATCCTCGTAGTTTCTGATACCCTAGATACAGGGAAACCTAGTTAGGTCAGAGCCTATGTATGTGATTGTGCGGGCATTATTATTATTATTATTATCCTTTACAAAAATAAACGTGACACGTGATTATTGCACTGATTTCGACGTAGCTAATATAACTCACTATAGGTACCTAAATACATAATACCCCGCAAACTACGTCATTGAAACTATACTAAAATAGTTAAAACAATAAAATAATGTACCATAATAATTATAATCTAAGAATAAAGTTTATGGGAACCAAAAAATATACAATATTGTTAGACTTTTTATACACCATTAAACTTAACTCCTTGACCTAAGAAATGAGAATTTATAACAATGCATGGATTCAACAGAGGTTTCACACGTTTCACTATTTAGAAAAAAAATAACAGTATGAGTCTGAGCTCTATGGACTAACTAGCAAAGAGGTTATATCCACTATAAGCTCACGTCTTGCACACATATTAGTACGCGAAAGGGAGACTGCGGGACTACATAGGAACAAAATATCCCTACTAATACATATTATAAATGCGAAAGTAACTCTGTCTGTCTGTCTGTCTGTTACGCTTTCACGCCTAAACTACTAAACTGATTTTAATGAAATTTGGTACAGAGATAGTTTGAACCCTGAGGAAGAACACAGGATACTTTTTATCGCGATAAATTGTAGCCCACGCGGGTGAAACCGCGGGGAACAGCTAGTAGTGAATAAGTAGTTATTTGCTAAGGGGTTCTAGTCTTCCTAGTTTTTGAGGCTACTAGGACTTTAGACTAGGCTTTTACTAGGACTTACGGATCTACGTAATGTAGGGAATTCTTGTAAAAAATGCGTATATATATGTTATTTCATTAACATGTACCAAGGTAGTTAAAAAAAATTTTTTTAGATTTATACATTTTTGTATATACACACAGTGAACTCGTTTCATCATCTATACTAATATTATAAAGCTGCAGAGTTTGTTTGTTTGTTTGTTTGTTTGAACGCGCTAATCTCAGGAACTACTGGTCCGATTTGAAAAATTCTTTCAGTGTTGGATAGTCTATTTATCGAGGAAGGCTATAGGCTATATTTTATTTCCAAAAAAATTAGGGATCCGTAAGAAAATTGCTATTTTTTAACCTAAGGTATGAAATCGAAAACCTATTTTTGCGTGCGCTGCAAAAACTATTGACAATAGAACGAAACAATGTATTACGGGTTTGTAGGTCCTATTAAGATCTACAAAAAAGTCCGCGAGAGCATATGTCTAACTATTATAGTTATGCCACAATAAGTGTTTTATGTTATTTTAAAAATTTAATTTTAATGCCGCAGCTAGGAAAGGCTCTTTATTTGTATCTTGGTATTAATCCTTATCAAAATAAATTACTTCTCATTCAAAACTGCTTCAATCCCTTCATATAACTTTTTGAATTATTCAATTCGGACATTCCATTCGAAAGATATCACGAGTTTAAAAATGTAAGTAGTAGTAGAAAAATAAACCCGCTGCACCGCAGTGCCGCGGGAAACGCGGTGAGGACCGAAGGCGGGAGAATATTCTATGAAATAGGTAAACTGCGGTCGCAATTTACGAACCAGGAAGACCTTTAGCTGCGTGGTTCAAACGCGCGGTCAAAAAAAAATAGAATTAAAATAGGATAATGGATACAGCAGGTAACGCGGTGAGGGGCACCGAAGTGCGGGAATAATTTTGGAGTATACATAATATATACGCTTTCGCACCTAAACTACTGAACCGATTTAAATGAAATTTGGTATAGAGATAATTTGAGCCCCGGGGAAGGACATAGGATACTTTTTATCGCGATAAACTGTAGCCCACGCGGGTGAAACCGCAGGGAACAGCTAGTTGGGGTATAAGATCGAGCAATGTAGGTACCTAGCTAGGACATGTATCAGCGGGAACGAATTGTTATATTTGTATGCGTTACCGAATAGGTAGGACTATATTTACATTGCCATACATTACATAGTATTCTGGCTAGTCTATATTACCATACTGGCTTAATTTAAATACGTGAGTCATAACATAACCAACAAACGTAGTACAATAGTTGCTCAAATAAAAACTAAAAAGGAATTTTTACAAAGCTTTGTCCAAAATTTAGCTTCTGTTATGCAATGTGAAACGCAGACTGCGTCCTAGTTGTTTATGTTATGTTACATAACTGGGGAAATGCCAGACGTGTTTGCGAAATAATATTAGTGTGACACAGAGCAGTGACGTGTTATAAAATAATACGAATATTGAGACAATTACGGCCTTATTACAAAACGCGGTCTAACTAAAATCCCAGGTTTAAACCTCCATTAAACCAGGGTTTAGACAAAAATGATAATACAAAACTTGGTTTTTCGAAAAACCATAGATTATGTCATGGTCTAACGCTAAACTTCAGCGGCCCCTAGTTTAAACGATTACACCACGATCTAAAGTCGCATTTGAACTTTGACAGCAAAGTTTTGTCTTTTCATCGACGAAAGGAGAAGGTTCTCAATTCGGGCGGTATATTTTTTTTATGTATGTACACCGATTTTAGGATATAGCATCTTTTTCATTGCGTTGTTCTTATACTAGTAAAATTATAAAATTAAAATCCTCAATGTCAATTAAATCGTTCATGTTAACATCCATTTTCGGTTCTAAACATGAACAAAAATTGTTGAACGAATCTTTATAAAAAAAATATTGAGATAGTTTTCACCTTTAATATCCTGTTATTTGTTATCGCGATAAAGTGTAGTCCCTGTGAAACCGCGGGGAATAGCTAGTCAATAATAAAGTTTATAGCATTATCACACTCATGTTTATTTTTATGGTCTAGGTCTAGACAAGCTTCAGACGTCAAATATTAGGTATTTATCAGAAACCCGTTCCTTTTCACGTATATTTCCATATTAGTTCCTCATTTCACCCTGTCCACTGACAGCCACACGGCGGGAAAAACCTTGTCATTTTGTGTTACGTTCTAAAATTTATAACACTAGCTAGAGATTCCCACAGAATAAAAAATAACCTATAAACTATCTCTTCAAAACGAAAACCAAGTCGATTCGTTTCTCCATTGCTGCGTGAAAGAAGGACTAACTAACAAACACATAAGCATTAATATCACAGTTACATAATATGAAACTAAATTTTGACCTGGGTAAGTACCTAATTAAAAAATATATTAGGTTTACCGTTCTATACATATTTAATTTAGATGCTCCAGCCCCACTGCCACTGATTATTTTTTTACGAGAAATAAATAAGTGTTGGTTTTTGTTAAATTTGATTAACTTTGCATATTGTTGAACAAAAGACATCAACGTGCAAGTACTGATTTATGATTGTTCTTCACTGACTTTTTTTTAGATGTTTAGAAATTTTATGTATTTATTTATATGTAATATATTTTCATCGTCTGAATATTGTGAACTATACTAACTATATAATCCTTGTACCATATTCATTACTAATAGGTTAATATCACAGATATGTCTTAATCTTGTAAATAAATATTTTCGGATAATATTTTTTACGCTTTCTGACAGATTGATAGAGATAGATGTTACATGTTAAATAAGTATCGTGTAACAGCTATCTACATAATATTTGAATAATACTGGCTGATTACAACGGTCAGAATGTATTCAAATGTAGAATACATTATCGCGCTATAACGCTGCGATAATTTTATTACTGTCATTTAGCTATTCTGATTTTTTAATTTAACTTTCGTTACCATTTTCATCACTTTTTATTCGGCAAATATCATGTTTATTAATTCTGAATGGGCTTAATGCGCTATTGAGAAAAGAGTTGAGAAAAGTTACTTTCGAAAACTATTTGAATTTTATGATAATTTTTTTTACACGTGAACATGACACGACACGAAAAGTGTGTTTAATAAATAATGAATAATAATGTACGCATTTCATAATTTGTAACTTACTAAGCTAGGTTTTTAGTAATTCAATCTTATTAATTTTGGATGTAAAGTACTCACTCTAGGTCCAGTAATGGCGCAGACCACATGCGCCAATAACAAACACTGCCAAACAACCCTCATGCTGCACTCTCAAAAACTAGAGCGGCAGAGTACCATCACACAACACTTGCCAACTGCAGATCGCGCACTCACCAAACCAAAATCAAGCACTGGCACCACACAAAAAAAATAGATTTTGACTTCTTGAAAAGCGCGGGAAATCAAAAGTGTCAAAGATGACAGTTTACTTTTTTTGGCTCGAATATGAACGCACGCGTCGACGGTCTATACTGCAATAGCACGCGCCGCGTGATGCGTTCCGTTTTACCACCCCTCCTCCTGAATGCCCCTACTCGAAGTTTCGAAAGGACAACGTTGAGAACAATTTTGAGATATTCAAAAGTAATTGTAAATAGAATACTGTAAGCATGTACATTATTAAGGAATTTTAAGTTTGAGGTCAGACGCTGCGCGGAAAAGAAAGTAAATAGTGCCGTCAATAAACTTTGATTGATCCATATTTATGTCATGGCCGAGCTGGCTCTTCTGTTGTTAAATTTACATTATTCTGAACGATACAACTGTGCAATAGTTAGATTACAGTCATTTGTATTCTAAGTGCTCGTTTCTTTTTTTGGCTTACAGCTTTGCACTTTGCTGCAGATAGAAACTTGTATATGAATAAATGAACTATGGTAACATCAAGAAGTTATTCAATAAAAAATATCGTAACATATCAACGTTGTTAGTGTGATGTTGTAAAAATGAACTTCGATAGAAAATAGTTCGTTATAAAAATGAATATTTATTCATAATACGCTATCTGTACTTTTTATACAATGAGATAATGAAATGAGTCGGTCGTTCACCTAATGGTAAAAACCATTGAACCATGTCTTCAAACAAACTAAATAAATATAGCTATATAGGGAGAGGGTTACAACGAGCAGTTACTTGCCAGTAATAATAAATACTTTTAATAACTTTAGCGAGGGTCAAATGAATAATTTTATTTTTTAAAGAAACGTTATTTAATTCAAACAAACTCTGCACGTAAAAATGACGTGTATTTAGGTACATACTTTTTGAACCCAAGCGGCAAGCCATAGACAAACAAGCAGTCAAGCACTTTAAAAAAAACATACAAAATCAAATTTAAATTAGGAAACGACCAATGTTCCGTTTAACGCAAATCGAGTCATATCGTCAAGTAAAATAAGCAAATTTCCAATGATTGCGTCACGTTCCCTTTTGCAAGGCTTCATTTGTTTGAAATCTTATGGTAAAATCATTAATCAAGCGAGATATCTCGTTTTGTAACGAGCGGTAACGTACCATGAAGACAATGGGCAGAGCAGGGATTGAGCCATGTCTAGTGAAAAGAATAATGGGGTATGTCTCACAGGGTCTAATTGCTGTACGATTGTACGAATGGTGCATAACAATCGTTTTACATCGTTTACAGCAAACCGGCATGGCTTTTGCAATGTTAGGGTATCTGAGATCTTAATGGTCTTGATAACAGCGTTTTATCTGTGGTTTTATAACGGAAAGTTCTCTTTTTTAACCCCCAATGCAAAATGAGGGGTGTTATAAGTTTGACGTGTCTGTCTGTGGCACCGTAGCTCGCGAACTGATGAAGCGATTTTAAATTAGTTTTTTTTTTGTATGAAAGGTGAGTTACGAGAGAGTGTTTTTAGCTTTGTTTGATGAAAACCGGTCCAAGATGTCAAGGGTTTTTTTTAATTTATTTGCTGTTTGTTGTTATGGCTGTTGCCGTGAAACTAGTTCTGTACTCTACAATATTCCATTCCGACTTTTTGTACTTTATCGATTTTTGTTACGCGCTTTGGTTAAGTTGAGCTGTACTTACATTGGTAATGTTTTTGGCGGCAATTGAACTGTTGTAGGTAAGCGGTCACCGTCGCCTATTGACATTTGCAACACTAGGGGAGTTGCCGATTCGTTGCCGACCCTTAAGATCTCTTTTCACACCCATCTTGAAGGACTGCAATCTGTAGCACAGCGGAACTTGTTGAGAGAGCTCGTTCCACATTTTCCAAGTATGCGTGAGAAAGGAGCGCATCAATCGAGTGGTGTGGGATTTCCAGGGCTCGATTGTGTGTGGACGAGTTTTTTTTTTATTCCGACGACGAGAACCGTGAAAAAAATAATAAAAACCAGCCAAGAGCGAGTTGGACTAGCGCATGAAGGGATCCGTACCATCCTAGCGTCCTAGCGTATGATGTAGCGTGGCGCCATCTTCGACCACATCGTCACTTAACATCAGGTGACTTGTGGTCAAAAAAAACCTACTAATAATATTATAAACGTGAAAGTTTGTGAGTATGGATGGATGGATGTTTGTTTGTTACTCTTTTACGCAAATACTACTGAACGGATCAGAATGAAATTTGGAATGGAGGTGTAGCTGGATTAACACATACTTTTTATCCCGAAAAATGTTTCCTGCGGGATAGCGGGAAGACGTGGGGGAAACCGCGGGATGCAAATAGTTATCTATAAAAACGGCACAAAATCACGTTTGTTGTATGGGAGCCCCGTTAAATATTTATTTTATTCCGTTCTTTAGTATTAATTGTTATAGGCAACAGAAATACATCGTTGATGCCTGCCAGCCTGGTGAAAGACGGACAGACGGACGGACGGACAGCGGAGTCTAACGACCTGTTTCAATAACCGATCCATCCATACTTTTCCCTACTGGAGATAGAAATTTGACATAAGCTCCATCGAAGTAATGTCACATTGCTATCTCTAGTAAGGCAAACCGTGGATAGATAGGTTATTGAAATCTATCATTAATAATAGGGCCCCGTTTACCCTTTGTGTACCTCTTCTTCTTCTTGCCCTGGTCCCATTTATTTGTGGTCGGCGTAGCATGTATTCTTCTTCCACTCTCCCCTATCAGCCGACATCGCTTCATTCACTCCCCTTTCATTCATATCAACCCTCACACAATCCATCCATCTTTTCTTTGGTCTTCCTCTTCCCTTCCATCCATCAACATTCACATTCATCACTTTTTTTGTAATATGACTATCATCCCTCCTCATAACATGTCCATACCAAGCCAAACGATTCCCTTTCAACTTATCTGTCACTGGTGCTACTTTCATACTTCCTCTAATATACTCATTCCTTATTTTATCCATTCTCGTCACTCCACACATCCATCTCAATATTCTCATCTCCGCTACATGGAGTTTCCTCTCATCCGTCTTCTTCACAGCCCAACATTCCGATCCATACATGGTGACAGGTCTTATGACGGATTTGTAAATTTTGCCTTTGTGTATGTACCTACGGGACCCTAAAAAGGCCTCCGACATGGCTTACACATCATCATGCATTGTAATTTTCTTAATCGAACTTTTATGACGTCAGCGTCCCCCATTGTACATTACCAAAACCGACCACCTACGGTATTGCACCAAGTGAATTGCACTTCATCACTTCGCAATACCGAAGCTATTGTTCACTTATCGCACATTAATATCTGCATTTTGACGTTAAATGCGAAATCTAGATATATGTAAAGGACTGATGAAATACTGGCACTGGCAGTGCTTGAATGTGCTGATGGGTTGAGATTCAAGGTTTGGGGAAAGTTTACGCCACGTGAAGTAACTTGGAAGTAACTACTGGTTTTGACTTTTTTGGCTGCAATTGGACTGTCAATGACAATTTTGTTTTTATTTCCAAAACTTGTGTTTTTTCGAGTTATAATGTGTGATATTGGTGGATTATTAACCATTATGTGTTCGTTAATGTGTGCGGGGGAATTGAAATAAAGTTGTGAAAGTGACTTTTCGAGTTGCTCCAAAAAAGTCCGTGTAAAGTTTAAGTAAAGCGCCACTACTTTACTTAAACACTATCTTCATCCCATCATCTCATCATTATCATCATCATCATCATAAATACTTGATTCTACTCTCTGAGTTAGAAACATAATTATAATACTTGACACTGGCAAATACACTGATCTTCAAAAAAACTACTGTTTTTTTTGGTCTCTGGAACAGTTAATCTAAGTACCTAGGTACAGTCTTGGAAGTTAGTTTACTTACCGTTTTTTGAGATCGGACTATTTTCAGAAACAACATAGATAGATAGATAGATTAACTCTTTATTGGCACACCACAATACAGAGAAATTATATTTAAAACAAAAACAACAAGGAACTTAACGGTAAGTGTCACAAAGGTTATCGCTCAGAGCGATCTCTTCCAGACAACCCAACATCTTCTTTTTGTGGCGCCATCTTTTTGTCCTACCTGAGGTCGGCTATTAGGGCTATCCTAATTTTGGATGCTGCTGCTCGGAAAAGGATCTTGTGCCGATGTTGAACCAAGTCCGGGGATTTTTGAGCCATGAGGTACGTCTGCTTCTGGGTTTTCACCTTACTTGAATTTTTCCTGCATGATAATCTGGAGTAGCTGGTACTTTTCAAACAACTGCTACTACATTCTTCTTCTTTGTGCCCTGGTCCCATTTATTTGTGGTCGGCGCAGCATGTATTCTTCTTCCACTTTCCCCTATCAGCCGTCATCGCTTCATTCACTCCCCTTTCATTCATATCAACCCTCACACAATCCATCCATCTTTTCTTTGGTTTTCCTCTTCCCTTCCATCCATCAACATTCATATCCATCACTTTTTTGTAATATGACTATCATCCTTCCTCATAACATGTCCATACCAAGCCAAACGATTCCCTTTCAACTTATCTGTCACTGGTGCTACTTTCATACTTCCTCTAATATACTCATTCCTTATTTTATCCATTCTTGTCACTCCACACATCCATCTCAACATTCTCATCCCCGCTACATGGAGTTTCCAACAACTGCTACTCAGATTATTTGTCTCAGTGTAATGTATACACTGAGAAAAATATTCTGAGTCTTATATACCTTCCAAGACCGAATCCTTCCTTATTTTACTTTGGTTTTCCTTCTAAATCACAATTCCTTCCCTTTTGATTTAGAAGGAAAATGGTATTTCGGAAGGTCTTTTTTCTCCGTGTATAACGTTTTTTCTTTTTACAGGGTAAAGTTTGACCACAATTCACCTGATGCTAAGTGATACGGTGGTCAAAGATGGCATCACGCTACACCAGGATTGGGAACTGGCTCTCAAGTGTGGCTGCCGGAACACACCGATACACATTTTACGTCGTGAAGTTAGATGAATAATAATCAATGATTCGACACAGTTCTCGCCAATATTGCAGGCTACCTATATTACCTATATTTTCCGTAACAAGTGATAGAATTGAATTAGCCATTTCAAAATACCTGAGTAACCGAATTTGTAAGACATTCGTGGTCCAATACTGAAATACAACCATATTTTCAACATTTTTCATGCATGCATAAGTATTTTTGTCCCTAACGCTTTAAAGTTGAAATTTGCCTGGCCTTTTATAAGTTTACTCTTGTAAATGAAGTGTAAATGAAATTAATGCTAATTCTACCGAGAAATTGATTATTTCCCACAGCCTTACAATAAAATAGGTTTAATTTTATTGACAAAGAAACCAATTTACGCAATGAATGTAGGTACAGTATATTTAAGATCTATTTAAGAATTTGTATGGGCTTTGCGTAAATATTGTAAACCACGCAACCTTTACATATTTTTAATAAGTTTATAATTAAAAAAAAACGCAGTTTTATTTCTTTTTGCCTCGATATACAATTTTTGCGTCACAATAATGCATAAGCCGCCAAATTGATCTTGAAGTATTAAGGTAGTGTGACAGTCTGTCTAAAAATGACAAACTTAGATTAGTTTTAGAAAATGCACGTCAGAATCGATACCAATATTAATTTGTTCATTTTTTAAATCACACTACGCAATCATTTGATGTGGTCAACCTGATGATAACCCCACGGCCACAATATCGCGATACAGCGAAGATCTGCGCTGTCGCGACAAGTCTGGCCAAGCATTTTGTCATCGTCATCATCATCAGCAGCCTGTATCACTGCTGGACATAGGCCTCTCCCAAGGTACGCCACTGAGCCCGGTCTTCAGCTCTTCTCATCCAACTACTGCCAGCCACTCGGCTGAAATCGTCGCTCCACCTGGTCGCAGGACGTCCTACACTACGTTTGCCAAGTTGCGGTCAGCATTTTGTCCTATCGCGAACCATCATTGCTTCAGAAATGCCACCACAACACGACACGAATTATCGCGCGACAATGTGGACGGAGCATAGGTGAAGACGAGGTCCATGATGGAGCAAGCTTGCCTAGAAGATACCAATTCACTCCTGACTTGAAGCACCACCTTATATTGCAGAGTAAAAACATCTGAATTTCCACGCTGTTTTATTGAATCACGTTATTTGGCAAGCTTGTAAAAATATCAAACCCCCAGCCTGAAATGTGTCACGGCACCACGACACGACGAGCGTGTTGCGCCACGAGGTGACACTGTGACCAGTGTGACGCAACGTCCGTGACTATCGGGTTAGTCACGTCGCGGATATGGTGCTGACCTAATAAGGAAGAACTTACTGTTTAGATCTAGTTCAAAAATGAGTAAAAGATACGGATTAGCTGAGTTTCAGAGGGATTTCCTTCGGAGACGTTATTAATCAGGGACATGACACGTCACGTTTTGGTCCTTGAAAGCGATACACTAAGCCGTAGTTTAGATAAGTTTCACTAATACTTAATTAGCCTACTTACGGTCCAATCTGTCATCATCATTATCAGCCTATTTCCCACTGCTGAGAGACATGCCTTCTCTCAGAGAGAGAGTATGGGCGGATACGCTAGTGGCCAGCCTTGTTTCGGAACTTTCAGGCCGTCGAAGGTATCCTAAGACATCAACCGTGCCATCCGACGCATGAAAGTGCATGGTTGTAAAGAAAGAAAAGAAAATAAAGAAAGAATATATGTTCATTTGCAACAACAACACTCTTGGTACTCTTGGTCTCTTGTAAATACCACTAATGGTCACCCATCCAAGTAGTGACCGCATAGAACGTAGCTTAACCTAGTTGATCGGTAAAAAACGACTAGTATGTAAAATTAAGGTTTAAATTATGTCGTCAAATCATACAAAGTCTCTGAAGCGACCTTATGGTAGTATATGGAAGCAATGTTGAAGGTATGCCATTGTTTAGTGCATTTTTCTTGAAGGTTTATTTATCAGGAAGAAATTATTGAAATGCCGCCGACATAACAACCTTGAGTGTCGACGACCTCTCTTACAGATTTCTATGTTATTGCCATTAAAATTATGAGAATTCAGCGTTTTTATGAGGTAAAGGTGTGGTTGGTGGATGCTACTAAGCTATGGTTTAATCGCGATGTTTTCCATCATAGAAAGCACAAGCTTACTTGCTTGCTGGATTCGAGTGTAGCTCTAAAAATATTTCAAAAGTGTGCCGACAAATACCATTCTATTGTCATGATTTGTGATCCGGCTCTAAAGCAAGGGAAGTCCCAATGAGGTAACAAACTGACTTACAACCTTGATATATTAGATTGATGAAAACAATGCAGACCATTTTGAAATGTAGCACCAGGACTGGAAAGCCCCGATTCAAACCGTCTTGTTGTAACCTTTTAACAGTCATTTCTATTTCGGCATAAAACAGTGGGTCGCTTGATAATGACGTCATATCCTGGTAAGATTGTTTACCAAGAGAGATCCAATTTATCATTTCTTGTAGACTGGACATGGACATTGATAGATTTTTATTTTTACCATCAAGACTTAGTGGTTAATTTGGACGAGTCCTATGTCCAGTTGCGGAGCTAAATTCTTAGCTCAATTGGCAGGCGTACTATCCATGCTGCCAGCCACATGATGCAAGCCTTGTAATGCACATACTCGTAATAATTGTACATTGGATAACATAATGACACACTGCGACATAATAAGGGGCACAATATGAGAGGCTAACGTAATTAAAACATCAATGAAGTCATTGCTAGCCAGTGGTTCGCAAAGTGTTAATACTTTGCGAAATAGAGCGATGGTAGCCGAACGGTAACGCGTGCGAATTACAAGGCAGCGACACCAAGTTCGAATCCTCTCGGATCGCATCTTTAATAAGTTATGTGCAAATTTGCCATCGTTCAAAGAACGGTGAAGGAAAACATCGTGAGGAAACCGGCATGTCCAAGAGCTGCAACATTCGAGGGCATGCGAAATCAACCAACCCGCACAGGGCCAACGTGACAGATTACGGCCCATAAAAAAAGCGATCTGAGCGAAAGCCAGAGTCCCAGCAGTGGGAAAGTAAAAGGCTGATGATGAATAAGTTTGTGAACCATTGCCTCGTTTATATTCGTGTTTCTAATCCCAATGTGTTTACAACCAACCAAGATAAATCTTATTAGTAAAGCTTATTATAAAATATTGGTCCATTTAGATGGCAAAAAAACTTGGGATTTTAGTGAACTTGCTCCAATTCAATCAATTAGTAATAAGAATAAAATTGATAATGTGATCGCGCCAAAAAAAATACCTTCCGGGCGTTTCTTGCCTGTTCTTTTGCCACAGGTTGAAACAGGCGTAGCTATAGCTAGCTATAGCAAAACTATAGTTTCAAGTTTGACGTTTTAAAGTGATCACAATGTATCCTATTGAATAAAAACAATTGAATTATGAAGAAATACAGTCCTAGGTCCACCATTGCACCAATCTAGCGTACTAACTGTTATCTAATCTGCATCGGTGGGACTCGGCCCACATTCCAGTTGAATTGTGGGCACGTTTCCTGATCTTTCATCGCAACATCACCGTGGTAATGAAGGGAATTAACTCGATTACTGCATTACTATTCGCTTGAGAAATTGCAAACGGCTGGATTTGCAGATTTTGAAGAGATTATCTCTAATGAATAAACTAACTTCACCTTTTTACTGTTATTATATCTATACTAGCTGTTCCCCGCGGTTTCACCCACGTGGGCTACAGCTTTATGCGTGCAAAGTCTCAGCCCGGTCGGTTTAAAATTGACAAAGTTTCATACAAAGTTTCATCCCCTTGGAGGTAGAATTAATCAAAATCCTTTCTTAGCAGATGCCTACGTCATAACATCTACCTGCATGCCAAATTTCAGCCCGATCCGAGAGATACACAGTGTACACTCTTTATCTATTCTTTTCTATTATTATTTTTGCACTAGCTGTTCCCACAGGGTTTTCTATCAATAAAACAGCATATTCTCAGGGAGAGTAAGTATATAACAGTGAAAATTTCGAAGATCAATAAATAGTTTATGTTTCTGTTGTCTTTATTCGGTGTAGGTAAGCAAGCGTAACGCTTACTATCAATCGAATGACTTGATCGTCTCGACACTCAGCTACATACAGCTTCTTCACGCTTAAATTGCTTAACAAATTTGAGTGAAACTTGTAATGGAGACAGCATATCCCCTGGAAAAATGGGTGAGTGGGAAAACCGCGGGGCGCAACTACATAGTTTGCATTAAATAAATCTGAAATCAACCTGAAATGAAGAAGAGTTCTTAAAGGTCGGCAACGCATCGACAACTCCCCCGGTGTTGCAGATGTCCATAGGCGACGGTGACCGCTTTCCATCAGGCGGGCCGTCAGCTTGTTTGCTAATCTATTACATAAAAAAAAAAAAAAAATGGTAGGTATATCAATAGTTCCGAAGATTTCATCCCACAACCAAACTCGCTTTACCATTTTATAATATGACGAAGTACTTCGTAAATATCAACAAAACGTCTTATTATCTAACTAATCAGATTTTACGCAAAAGCAAAATTCTTACGGTCACCATGACCGCAGCGCTCTTCGCTTTCTACTGACCTTGCCGTGTCGTAGAGAAAGTGCTAGCTTGTAAAATTGCGAAACCACAAGATCTTTGTACTTGATCAGGCAGATGGGACCATCTGGCGGTGGCAGCATAATATCCTGCAAAGTCGTTAGGCTTAAAACCTGACCAAACTTTTTGAAGCTATGACAGCGACGTGGACTTACTATTAACGACGATTTCGATTCTGACGTAGGTCCTGCAATGAGCTTGAGCTTTCGGTGAAGGAAAACATCGTGATGAAAATATTACTTGGTGATAAGGTGTTTTCTAGTACTCGCCTGGTTAGCTGCCATATGTTGCCAAGCACCTATCGGTGAGTTCCGGCTGCCTGACTTGAGAGCCAGTTCTCAACCCAGTGTAGCGTGGCGCCTCCTTGACCACATCGTCACTTAACATCTGGTGACTTTTGGTTAAACTCTGATCATCAATCATCATCATCATCCTGTATCAGTCCACTGCTGGACAAAGGCCTCTCCCAAGGTACGCCACTGAGCCCAGTCTTCGAATCTTCTCATCCAACTACTGTTAGCCACTCGGCACAAGTCGACCTGACCTGTAATCGAATATAGTTGGAGATGATGAGAGACTCTATGGTCTATTATATTGTAAAAAGTTATATGGGTAATTATGTTTCAAATACTTAATTAAGTACAGAATATTGTATTGTTTTTGGGCACAAAGGGGTTTCAAAAAAAACTGTGTCCCCAACACTGCTTTGTAAGCTCTTTGCTAATGAAATTTTAACATAACGTTGTTAAAAAATGAACATTTTTAAATGTCGGACCTTGGCCAAGCTATTTATCTTAACAATAATTAAAAACCGTTAACTTTTACGTTGTTTTAAAGTGTTATGTTAAAATGTCAGCAGGTTAGTGGATAATTAAATTGTGTTGAAAGCTCTAACGCTTCTGTTGTATTATTTCTAAACTTTTTTAACATAATTTTTAACGGTCGTCAGTAGTCAAAAACGTAACCGATGTCTTTATTTTAGATCTTACAGAATGTTCTGTAAGATCAGTGTGTGTCTGTAGTCTGTTCTGTAACGCTGTCGTTTGACCGCAAGTCATCACCTGATGATACGTCATGTTGTGATCGAAGGTGGCGTCACGCAGAGCCTGGGCTGGGATTTAGCTTTCAAGTGAAGCTGCTGGACCACATCGATAAATGCTTTATTTTAACTTGTTGATAATATGATTTTATATGTTTTGTTATATAAGTAACCTTAAAACATAGCACAAGCGGTACAGAAAACTAGCATCCTTAAAACGGTCCCTTGAAGCCTAAATAGGCTATATAGGTATATAGTAGGTACCTACAAAAAATAATCTAGGACTTAAGTCTTTCAGTGGCTTTAGGCTTTATTTTTTGTAATTGATTTAAAACGGTAGGTGTAGCAACAAGTTAATCACTGAATTTCAGCCTGTGACCAAAACTGATTTCATTTAGTACAAAACTGTTTTGAAACTAGCCCACCTTTTCGCCTGAATTAAAATTAATCTTTATCTGATAACAGTAGGTCAGTAATAAGTTTAGGGTTTCCCAAACTTATTTCGTCTACTAGCCACTTTGAGAATTAATTATTTCGTAACGCCCTCATTAGGCCTCTACACAACGCCCCCAATTTTGTTCTGGATCTCTTCACGCCCCCCTTTAGGCCTGCAGCGCCTACAAGGGGGTGTTATCGCCCACTTTGGGAAAGGCTGTTTTAACATCAAACAGGCTAAAATTATGTCACACAGCATGTGTTAACAGTTACGCTTTCGACAAACCGAAGACGGCCCATTATGGAGATAATAACAATAGATAATAACCAACATTAATGAGCAGTAGCTGTCTGTCGTGTCGTAAAATCTACATCGAAATATCAATAGTCGTGGGCCAATACTAGTTTGGTGTGGAGCAGAAGATGCCACATTTCGCAATGCCCATTCTCTTTGGCAGAATTAAAACCCCATGTGTTTAGAAAGCGGCCTCTATACTTATTTATAAATTTGCATCGATTACGAAATGTTTATCGTATTAGATTTTTATCTGTGTTGAATTAAAATTTGAATTTTATATGCGTGATTTTGTGTAGTAACTAATTTTACAGCTGTGCTTCGTTTCAATTTCAAATGTTAGGTCTCACGGCCTACTTGTAGATTCATATTCTTTCTAGTCAAATTATCAAGAAAAATTAGATAGGTTTCATCAGTAATTTTTTTATTACCCACATCTTACATGTTTGTCAAATTATACCATGTAAAGAGTAAAATTTGTTTTTTTACTTTTTATATCACAAGTGTTTATGTTTTTTTTATTATTATGATCACCATCAGCCTTTTACGTTCCCGCTGTTTAAACTCTGGCCTTCTCTCAGATAGTATGGGCTGTACTGTACTGTAATCTAACACGCTGGCCCAGTGCGGGTAGGGTTGGCTTTATGTCGCATGCCCTCGCATGTTGTGGTTCTTGGACAGGCCGGTTTCCTTCACCGTTTTGAGCTATTGATGACTTTTTTGTTTTAGTGAGTACCTAATTAGAATTTTAAGTATCGTTCAGTTCATCTTGTTTGTATCTATAATAATGACGCTGTTACTTTTAGATATATAAATAACTAGCTATTTCCCGCGATTTCACCTGTGTGGGCTACAATTTATCGCGATTAAAGTATCCTATGTCCTTGCGACATCTACCAACCCGCACTGGGCCAGCGTGGTAGATTACAGCCCATACTCTCTCTCTGAGAGAAGGCGACAGTCCCAGCAGTGGGAACGTGAAAGGCTGATAATGATGATGATGATGTCCTTCCTCAGGGTTCAAACTATCTGCGTACCAAATTTCATTTAAATCGGTTCTGTAGTTTAGGCGTGAAAGCGAGACAGACAGCCAGAGTTACTTTCGCATTTATAATATTAGTACGGAAGTAGAGATTAGACTATGGGAACGTGTGTGATTGATTAACAATAAAAGAAAATTCACATTTGGAAGAACTTTAATCACGACGATTCGATTAGAACAAATATTGAATTAATAAATATAGTAAAGTACAATATGTTGATGATACACAGGTTTGACAACCACATATCTAAGTCTAGTATTCTGTGACAGTCACAAACACATTTCTCTAACGATATAATGTATAACGATCCCATTATTCACAGAGTGTAGCACTATTTTGTAAAGACTGTAAAATGTGAAATACTAAGACGAATGTATACCATATAGCGCTATATAGCTGTCCCTCGTACCCCGTTCCCCGCTCGGGAGTGTCGGCGCTCGCAGCCAGGGTTGCCAGACGTACGAGAAATCTTGTACCATTACGAGATTTAGAGGGTCTGTACGAGATTCAAGATTAACAAAAATCTCGTACACTTTTTTACGAGATTTTAACAATGACGACTTCTTTGGCTTTGCCTCATGCAAATGCAGAAAGTGAGCGGGTATTTAGTAAGACTAACCTAATAAAAACAGATTTAAGAAATCGTCTTATCACAGACAGTAAATGGTACACTTTTAGCTTCCGAAAGCCCTAAAGGCCCAAATCGCAAAGGTAATTGCGTAAATTTCGAACCATCCAAAGAAATGTACGCCAGAATGACAGCTGAAAAGCTATACTCTGAAAATAAAGTTGATTTAACTAACATCCCTGATGTCGAATTTAATTAATAAAAAATATGATTTTTAATTGTTTTGTTTGAATTTAACAGCCCCAAGCGCAAAGAATATGACTACACAAGTAACATAGTACAGTAAAAAGCACAAACTCATTAATTTTATTTGAGTTTCTTTAAATTTATGCTTTTACGAGATTATCTGTTGAAATTACGAGATATTTAGCAACCCTGGTACGAGAAAAAAAATTTGTCATCTGGCAACCCTGCTCGCAGCGCATTCAAAACCGCATGAGCCCAGTCGTAAAATTACATTGCGTGAGGGCGCACGCGCGTCCTGTACCGCCGCGTGTTTACCGTGCGCCGACGCTTTCGCGACTCTTTTGTTATTTTGTTAAAATGTGTACTTAATATAGATCTCTTACCGTTGGAAGTTAAATACTCTCTGTGTACAAAATTAAAGAAGAATTTATAGTGGATGTGGATGTTTTATTTCCTATCACTCCGCTATAACCTAAGCAATATTGCTACCTTCTTTAGTTAGTTCAAACGATCCCATATATGTGCCTATATATATAAACGTATATTTATAAATAACTGCAGGCTTGGTTTTTTTTATATTTTAGTTTAGTTAAGTAATTCATTGTTATTTCAAATAAAACTTAATCTATTGCTACTTATATTGAACTATCTACAACACTACGAAAAATTGTTCGCTTGAAAAAATTGCTATAGCCCTGTCGAAGCTTTAGCGTTGTCTGAAAACTTCGACACCAGGGTTGATCCTAGCTCATGCTTACTTGTTATTTAAAAGACTGTTAACATTATATATTTTTAGCTTCTTACAGGATAGCGTTTGACCACTAGTCACCGAGTCACCTGCTGTTAAGTGACGATGTGACCGAAGGTGGTGCTACACTACGTCTGCACTGGGAACTGGCTCTCAAGCGAGGCTGCCGAAAAACACCGAAAGTTGCTTGACGACAGATTCTTAACTTGTTGTACAGTCAGCGACAAAAGTAGCTGGTAATACTAAAAATTAAAATGAGTTTTTAATGAGTAATTTTTGGGTATTTCTTACAACTTACAAGGTAACGTGTCGCGATAATTTAAGAATGCCTGTAGTATGTGAAAGACATTTGAGGCTGCTATCACGTGACAAAAACACACTTTAATGTATGCCCGTGAATACAAAACTTTACTACACTCTGTGTATAAATAAAAATCAATTCACAGTGTCTTCGGCTTCGCCTAATCTATACCACATGTATATATCAACTTGCTATTTATTGATAAGAATTATGTACATTGTTTCATAATATATTAGACCATTTTCTATTAGTAACAAACTCTAAGTTATCTAAGAGATCTACTTGATAATGAAGTTAGACTTAAGTAACGATATAAATCTTATACTTAACCCGTTCGATGTCTTCTCATATGTCTCTATATGAAGCTATATCGTTAAGGGGTGACTAGACCACATTTAAACTAGTAAGTACTAAACATATTTGGTTTTCACATATTATCTAGAAAGTAACATTGTACAAAGTAGAAATCATGAAGTACGTTACAGAAAATACTAAAAGCTAAAGATAATTATTTTCCTTTAATTAAGAAATCATAACATTTATCTTCAAAACACAGTGTTGGAATTCAGTCATAATTTGGAAAATAAGTACTGTCCTAAAATAAACATAACAGTAGGTATAAATTATAGTTCATATATGCTAACTAAATAATTAACTAAGAATATTAGCCCGAAATATTTAGTAGCATTTTACAACAGTCCATCTCGTCTTTACATCCTCAATCCTATTTCCTTACAATCAAACGTGCCTGCGTGTTGCCTTAAATGCTGGCGCCACACCTGCGTCTATCGTCACGAACCTTCGCGCATCAATGTTACAATTCACCATATAACGACGGATAATTATTTTGTTTTTTTTTGGCGAGCAAAACAGCCGAAGCTTCGTAGCGGCATATTGCTTTGTGACGGTAGACGCAGATGTGACCCCGGCATTAAAAGTAACGAGAATAGACGCCAAAAATTAAAACTATAGTAACACTAACATAATATTGGCAAAGTATTCTATAGAAAGTACAATTTTTTAACACTAAAGTTTACATTTACATCCAAAACTAGTTTACAAAAACCTACGACATCACATTGACTAACATCGACTAATACCCAATTTTACAGACCTAACTATGTTTAATTCAGTTAACGGTAAAAGGCTAACTAACTGTAGTTAACCGTTATTCAGTTATTGTTCGAAGGTTTTTAACTAGAATTAACCGTTACTCAGTTAATGTTAGAAGGCTTTTTTTATCTAGTTAACCCTTACTTAGTTATTGTTCGAAGAGGCTTTTTAACTAGGCTTAACCGTTATTCAGTTAATGTTAGAACGCTTTTCTAACTATTTAACCGTTACTCAGTTTAAGTTTGAAGGCTTTTTTAAAGCTTTCACCTTTTTAGACTTGCTGCAGCACATATCCCATCAGACTAATAGCATAGTAAACTGTGCTAATAGTGTCCTAAAAGATTAGACTAAAAGAGGGTAGCATGAAAACTATGAACAAGTTTTTTTATACTCCTAACTTGATGCTTTAGAGCAACGCTTGTCATATTTTATGTTTTTACTTCTAAAGATTTTTAACTTTGAACTTTTAGTTTTATTTATTTTCCCTCTCTCGGTCTTTACGCCTAAAAAGTTTCACACTTCGAAGATAGAAGAAATAACACCGAAAAGATACACCAAATCTACAATAAGCTAAGACCTTATTTTGTTCAAATTATGAAACTTTTCTTCGTGTCAATCACCCGATATTTTTGACGTAGAAGCCGATTTTACATTGGTACAGTAATTTATGGATTTAACTAGTATAAATTACTCTCCATTCTACTGCTACTGTCCCAGTTCCAAGGTGTATACATCACCCTAGTATACTCGCCAGAGTCACTAGTAATGTATTACTACACAAAATACTAAATAAAATGTTTATACTTAATCGACGTACTCTACCTACGCTTGCTCCACAAATGCAAACCAGCTCAGAAGTGGGATTTAAAAATGTAGAGCCGTTCGTGATATGAGAAAACGTATACACTTGTACTATGCCTCATTGCACTTGCCCCCGTTATACTATAAACGAACAAACCAATTGTGAAACAGAAAATGCTATATTTAAATATTTTTGGCACTATCAATACGATGCTCTTTCAAAGTTCCGCGATATTGTCTACAAAATAAATGTAAACTGACTTAGATTTACTTGGACTTTGTTATGTTTAGGATGATTTTTTCGCAATAAAAAGCACCTTTTGTCCTTCCTCAGGGTTCAAACTATCTCCATACAATTTCAACAAGATCGGTTGAGCGGTTGAGGTTTGAAAAGGTATAAAGCAGACAGAAGGACAATAGAGTTACCGCCTTTATAACATCAAGTTTGGATGAAAAGATCGTTTTCCTTCGCAAACTTCATGTACTTAACACTTGCACAATCAAACCGAGTCGTCTCTCACTTGCGACGAACACTTTAGTTTAGATGATCTTAGTAAAGCTTTATCGTTTAGCAATATGTCAGATTGAAAGTAAAATGTTACCAAACTGAGTAAATGCCTCGTTGCGAAAACACAAGTGCCGGTTGCAACGACTGAACTTTATTAGATAGAAGCTAAATCAGTATTGGACCATCGAGTTGTTTAAATTAGAACGTGGTGAGAGGTAGCAGTTCTGTTGCGACTTATGGCCGGTCTAATAACTTTATCTTGGTGAGCAGAAAGCTTGACAGGTAGTTAAGGGATTATGAGCGAATGGAATTCCGTCGCGCCCAAACGATCATAGACATAGTATTTGACCGTTAACTAGGGTCTCCTGTATCTAGTGTGCCTGAAATTTTCTAGATCGGGGAACCAGAACTCCCAGACACAGAACAAATTCTTGTCTTTTTTTTAATTGCACTAATAAGTATTTGTCTCGTAGTGGGATTATGCGCTTCGCAGACGGTAATTCGTCTCGCGCACACAAATCTATCATGATCGCGATCTATGTATAGATCGAAAGATCTACTTCTTACGAGAACATAAACACACTTGGAAACAAATAAAATCGAATCACGCCAATACGCGAGTTTTTTTGAAAACAAGAGTGAATAAACGAAAAACTCGATATTTAAATATGCCCTGAGCACGATTTTTCATAACATTTTTTCATAGCTTAAATTAATTTTAAAAATAACATAACCTACTTAAATAAACAAACGGTAGATTCGTGATACGTCTTGAAATCTAATTAGAATAAACCTCTTAAAAATATATGAAATGTTACTTAGTACCTTTTGGAGTTTCACCGCTGACCTCGTACTTGTGTCTTGAACTAATTAAAAATGGGTAAACTAATTTGAGGGGGTGAACTAATCAACGCTAACTGTCTCAGTCAATAGAATAGTTCTTTTTCGAGAGCTAATTTAAATGAACTATCATCACGGTTAAGTTTCAAGAACATCTCAATATGCGTTCGTAGGCAAGGGTTGATGCCTGAAAAGATAAAGCGAGTTCAACTTCTTTGCGTGTCCTGAGTTGGAGCAAATCTCCTAATCTTTTGCCACACAATTCAGTATGTCTTGGCTGGCTTTGCAGTACACAGACGTCTTTTAAGAAAGCCAAATTGCGCCATAGTAAACTGTAACAACTCTTTGAAAGAAGATAGCCGAGAGAGTAGAATTTTCATGTACTTTAAGAAAAGGTAACCAAAACGAGACACGATGAGTTCTCATACAAAATGACGCACTTGCGGTATCTAGTTCGATATATATCTATGAGATAGTGATATATTCAAGAAACTCATCCGTGAATCAGATCTTCCAGAGACCCATCAATTTGCTATCCAAAACTCAACCGTTAACAGCCCTATTTTTAAGACAAGTTTAACCACAAATGGTTAACCGCTGCACCTACTCAGAGTCAGAGACGCCAATTAACTTTAAACTAGAATTAAGTTCTTATTTTTGTATGGATATTGACAGAATCTAATTTTAAATTAGTGTTAGCTGACGTCTCTGAGTACGACGGTAAGTCAGTGACAAAAGTAGCTGGCCAAGCCCAAATTTAATACAATATTAGCAACGTTTCGTTTTCGACATGCTCAGAGGAATTGGAGAATTGCGGCTTACATTGCAGTGACTTTTGTTGCTGACTGAACATATGAAGAAAATTGGATCACGACCATGAAATTTCGGATAGCAAATAAACAGTCCCGGTTAGACAGTTAGTCGGACTTGGCTCTGTCTCAGGAGTCCATCGGTCACGCGCGGCCCAGCATGGCGGCCACGTCGCCCGCGGACTGGGAGTGGAGCAGCGCCCCACGCGTGGGCCTCGGAGGCGCCAGTCGCGGGAGCGCCAGCACTCCTGAGGGCGTGCTTCCCAGAGGGCAGCCTGTGACGAACTCGTGACGGGACGCTTCTGTCGACGTGATCCGACGCTTTGGGTCCCATCTGGAATTAAACGGGAGGGTTAATGTAAATTTTAGAGATACAAGGAAATTACAGGGCTATAAGAGAGCGATGGTGGCCGAACGGTAACGCGTGCGACTAACAAGGCGCCGACACTGAGTTCGAATCCCCACACATATGACTCGATAAGTTATGTGCGGATTTGCTATCGCTCAAAACGGTGAAGGAAAAACATCGTGAAGAAACCGGCATGTCCAAGAACTGCAGCATTCAAGGGCATGCGACATCTACTAACCCGCACTGGGCCAGCGTGGTAGATTACCGCCCATACTCTCTCTCTGAGAGAAGGCCAGAGTTCCAGCAGTGAGAACGTGAAATGCTGATGATGATGATGATGAAGAGATATCTCAAGGGAGTACATTGCCGAGCAGGATTTTGAACTATTCACGTTGACTTGACACTGAACCATCAGACGAGCGACCTGCTTGTCTCGTTACTTACTTGCATTAAGAAACCGCCTGTCTATCAACATCATTCAATTGAAGAGTTTTAACAATCACTTCCAAAAAGGCGAACTAGGTGTTGCAAATGGTTAAAATCGTCAAATTACAATTACACCTAGTTTCCGTAGGTAATTAAAATTCAATAATTAAAACTTTTGAACACCTGATTTGAAGTTATTTAGTTGTTTTTTCTTAATTCTTAATCTACACAAGTCTAAGCTACGGATAACCACCTGACAAACATGTAAGTACAACACGCTTACGACGGTAATCGATCGATTTAGATTGGCTATAAGTATTGACTATCTCTTAATATTTGTAGAGCTTCAACGTTTGAGACGTGACGAGCGCAATATATCTTTCAAGGCATTATGTGAAAAGAAACCAATATTCTAGGTCTTGACTATTTTAGTGTCCAATGATACCTACTTCACACTACAAGACGAAGACGCCTGACGACATAACGGTGATTCCTTGAAGCCGTGGGAGACTGTTGGCTGGCTGACTGGTGTGGGATGCAACCTGCGTCGATACACTAGCTCTCACTTTCAAAACACGTCGGCAGTTGAGTCAGCAGAAATGTCTGAGCATCTCAAGCGGAGGAAATATGCAGCTCTCAGCGATAGTTCCATATTTTTCTGTTTTGGGAGCGAAACTATGGGTGCAAAGTGAAGTTGGAGAGGAGAGATCAAGACTTGACGTACCTAATGTAGCCAGGTTTTTGGGCATTCTACGCGTCTATTTTACTTTAATCAGGGTAGCGTTTGAGCGCAAGTCACCTGATGATAATAAGTAACAAGTAACGATGTGGTGAAACGTGGTGCCACGCTAGACCTGGATTGACAACTGGCTCCCAACTGCAGTCCCACGTGACTTAAACGATCTGTCTTTTATTTACGTCTGGTTTCAATAACCGATCTATCAACGGTTTGCCCGGAGATAGAAATTTGACACTAGCTCCATAGAAGTAATGTTACATTTCTATCCCTAGTAGGGCAAACCGTGGATAGATATGTTATTGAAATTGGCCGTTAGTCAGGTTGTGAATCAAGATAAATATCTCACAACAGAATGCCCTTTCTAGCCCTTCACAACTTGTGATACTTCTGTAGCTAGTCGTGTAGCAGCCGGTAACCATATGGGTCCAGCGAAGGTAACGCACCCGAACTGGACCAAGGCGACAACTATCACTTTTGGACGGCACACCACACTGGAATTGCTCCATTATTGGCATTTAATAACTATAAATAATGCAGGGCAAAGCTGTTTGCTTGCGCTTGCCTCCATACATTAGTTATCAAATAGAAATGCTTGTGAGTTGCTATGAATACAAGCCAGATTCTATAACGTCTAGGTTTACTATGAAATAGTATGTTCTTGAATTTTTTCTACATAATTACATCCTTGTTTTTAAAAGATTAGTAGAAAAAATATGATTTAGTTTTTGGTTTTGGTAGGCGATTCGAGTCGTTACTATAATAGGTAATTCTAAAACTTTTTTAAACCCCGACGAAAAAGGGGTTAAAAGTTTCTAGTGTGTATCTGTGTACCTATAGGTATAATATGTGGGTATCAGTCCTAAACGGATGAACCGATTTTGATTTAGTTTGTTTATTTGAATGGTGACTTGATCAAGAGTGATTTTAGCTATCTATAAATTAAATTTAGGTTAGGTGAAACCAATGAAGAACGAACCGGCCGAACGGTTAGGCGTGCGACTTACAAGACGCCGACATTGAGTTCGAATCCTCTCGGCCCCGCACCTATGACTTAATAAGTTATGTGCGGATCTGCCATCGCTCAAAACGGTGAAGAAAAACATCGTGAGAAAACGGGCATGCCCAAGAACTGCAACATTCAAAGGCATGCGACATCTACCAACCCGTACTGGGCCAACGTGGTAGATTACAGCCCTCTCTCTCTGAGAGAAGGCCAGAGTCCCAGCAGTGGGAACGTGAAAGGCTGATAATGATGATTATGATGACGAATAAAGAACGGGTCTTTTGCATATTTTTTTACCAATTTGAACACATTTATATTTTGAAAGGAAGACCCTCTGCTATGCATCTGCATCTGCTGTAACATTATGTCATGTAAATGACCATAATTTCATTTGTTACAGAGAAAAATGATTGCAATTAACCCCAATTTTAAGCTTCATTTTGTAATCTCCCCGATAATACATGCAATAAACTGTTATCTCTCTACACATCGGAGAAATTTGATATCGTCGTTGCAAAACTGATTCTATGTTCGACCATAATTTAACTATACAGATGGTAACTCTGAAGAAATCGAGCACACAAATATAAGTGGCACGTTTCCAAAGAGAACCATTTGTCTTCCAACTCGTGGCCGAGTTCAAACTACGCATCCATCATGTAACTGATACTCAGCAGTTGTTTGAAGGTCGGTTATGTAAGGTAGCGACGCACGGCATCGTCTCCAATGATGATAAAGAGTAATGGTGAAGAAGCCTCACATACAAATCGTACAATGCTCACAAAGGATGTTGACCGCCGACAAGTTAGGTACTAATTGGTTTCAGGGTGTAGCGCGAATGATTAATGTTTAAGATTCGAGTCGAATAACATCGACATAAATCGATACCTGCACTATATTGTACTCGCCCGCATTTATGTTCAATATTTTCTAGGATTCTAATTTTACAAGCTATTTGACTCATTTAGAGGATGATTTTCTGTAGGTATACACCATCTGTAGGTATACAATCGTTAGCGTTTAGGCTGAATTGTCTGTCATTCATTCAGTCTCGGTAGTTTTATGTATATATTTTTTTTACTTTTTACAGGGTAGCGTTTGGCCACAAGTCCCCTGATGCTAAATAACGATATCGTCGAAGGTAATAACACGCTACACCTGGATTAGGAACTATGGCTTCATCATGATGATTTACTTCACCGAAAGCTCAAGCTCATTGTAGGTTTCGAACACGACCGACGTACGGATCGCAAGCTGAGGTATGTTTATAGATATCGGTCTTTAAAGATCGAAAAGCCTGTTTTCAGGGCCTTTAAGATCCGTTGCGCGTGAAGCAAGGTAAGATTTGAGTTGTTGAAAGGCAGCCTTAATTGTGCATTTTAAACTATGCCAATGACTGCGAAAAGATTAATGATTCAAGACAAGTGTCAGTTGTTGTAGAGTAAAGAAGTTAGCAGATAACTTACCCTACTTTGTTAGAAGGCGCGTGCTTTGACTGCTTTGCTTAATTGATTGTCAGAGGTTTAATAACAACAAAGAAAATATAAGTGAATAGCTGGGCCCTGCGTTACACCCGCGTTATCCGTTAAACTTTTTCCGGAATAAAAAGTAGTGTTAGGTATCAAGGGTATGTCTATTTCAAATTTCACTTAGAGCTGTTGAACCGTTTCAGCGTGAATGTAAAACACACACTCACTCACTCACTCACAAACATTCACATCCTACTTCCTACTAATATTATAAACGTGAAAGTTATGGATGTATGGATGTATGTTACTCTTTCACGCAAAAACTATTGAACGTATACCCTGGATTAAAACATAGGCTACTTTTTATCTCAGAAAAAGGTTCCTGCAGGATAAAATAACGGGAAGACGCGGATCAAACCGCGGGGCGCAACTAGTTCATAATATTATGTAGTATAGATTAGGACGGATAGTAGGAATGAATTTAACCAAGGACTTTTTTGGCGGCAATCAAATTGTCAACGTGAAAATTTTATTTTTATTTCCAAAACTTGTGTTTCTTCGAGTGATAATGTGTAATATTGGTGGATTATTAACCATTATGTGTTCGTTAATGTGCACGAGTGTGGGAAATGGAAATAAAGTTGTGAAAGTGACTTTTCGAGTTGCTCCTAAAAAGTCCGTGTAAAGTTTAAGTAAAGCGCCACTACTTTACTTAAACACTATCCTCATCCCATCATCTCATCGTCATCATCATCATCATCATTTAAACTTGATTCAACTCTCTGAGTTTGAAATATTTTATACTTGACACTGGCAAATACACTAATCGTGTGACGCCATAACAAAAAAAAAAAAAAAAAATTTAACCAAATGAGATGTCAATTGGAAAGTTTAGTTTAGCATCGTTTACACCATGTCGTGTTTGTTACATAACGCGAGTTTGCCGCGGATCGTTGCATCAACGCGCCGTCTCCATAACCTTTCACTGCGGACTCCGACGGTAGTGCGTACTGCGCACACGCAGCTCAATCGCAGATAGGCTGAGTTTTTTAGATCAATTACTCCTTTTTTTCTCCTTCCTTAGTTACACTTACGCCCGAATTTAATAATCGATCCTGATCCGTTATCCGCGGCGGTTTTGGATCGATATGTCATGTCATATATATGTCATTTTAGTACTAGGGCTTACTAGAGGCATTAGGCCTCTACACAACGCCCCCATTTCTTTCTGGGTCTTTTAAGCCCCCCTTTAGGCCTGCAGCACCCACAAGGGGGCGTTATCGCCCACTTTGGGAAAGGCTGCCTTACAGGGTAGCGTTTGAAGACAAGTCACCTGATGTTTAGTGACGATGTGGTCGAAGGTGGCGTCACGGTATAAGCCTGGATTGGGAACTGGCTCTCAAGTGAGGCTGCCGGAATACACTGATTGATTGGCGACAGATTCTTAACATGAGGGTTAACTAGCCAGGCTGGGACTTGAAAATGCCACCCTACCAAGCTATGGTTTCATAACGATGTTTTCCTTCACCAAAAGCTCATGTTCATTGTAGGATTTGAAACTACGACCTACGGAACACACGCCAATACCACTGACCCATCATCTCTTCAAAAAAAGATTGAGGTTACGATATTAATAAGTTTTAAGTGGGGTCTGGTCTGCTTTGGTTGTGATCCCGCAACTCATTAATATTCATGTTCCCATATCCCAATGTGTACAACCAAACAAGAGAAATCTTATTAGTAAAGCTAATTAAAGAATATCGGACCATTAGATGACAAAAAAAAGCTTGGGATTTTAGTGAACTTGCTCCAATTCAATCAAAAAAAAAAAAAAAAAAAAAAGAAGAATAAAATTGTCAATGTGATCGCGCCAAAAAAATTACCTGCCGGGCGTTTCTTGCCTGTTTTTTTGCCGGCGTAAGGAGGTAGGAACAGGCGTAGCTAGTTTTAAGTTTGACGTTTTAAAGTGATCACAATGTATCCTATTGAATAAATAAAAATTGACTTTGACTTTGACTTTATAAATCAAACTTTTGGATTCATCATCATCATCAACCTGTATCAGTCCACTGCTGGACATAGGCTTCTCCCAAGGTACGCCACTAACCCCGGTCTTCGGCTCTTCTCATCCAACTACTGCCAGCCACTCGGCGTAAGTCATCGCGTTTTTGGATTGCTCCTTTACTATTACTGTGCCCCCGCGGTTACATTTTTCCGTTAGCCCGTAGGAAGGAACCTTTTCCGGAATCAAAGTAGTCTCTATTTACAATCCTCACGGTTGCATGGCTTCATAATTTCATGTTAAAATATTAATTTGATAAAATTATATCACCACAAGTCAATTGCTATTAGTGCTTATAAATATGTAGTAAGAATCTCATTAAAATTATAATTTATTAAAGACTAGCTGTGTCCCATGGTTTCCCGTGAAGATTCTCACAGGACCAACAGGTTTTACCACAGTAAACATAGTTGATACTTAGGGAAAATGTATCTTTTTAAAAGTGAAAGATTTTTATACATCCATTCGTGTTTCCAAAGATTTATCTCCTACATTCAGACTTACAAACAAACTTTATCTTCTTTCTCTTTCTTTCTTTTTTTTTTAACTTTGTCTGTTTATAACATTAGCAAGATGCATTACGTGCAATAAAGGTTAAATAATGACTAAAACAGATGTGTATCTATACTAATTAATAGTCGTTATACTAATTGAAATCGTGATTAACTTTCGGGCGATCTTTCCTCGCAGTTTAATTTGCCTACGCGAATGTATCTTACACAAAATCGTTATTTTAGTAATAGAGAAAGGAAGTCATTCTAATTAACCTCCTTCTGCGCAAAGGTTAGGAAGTCGTTAGCCCTTCACTATATCACCAATGTAATTGCTTAATCTAGCAATCTAAACGGTAGCTGTTGAATTTTCTTCTCATTATATACCTATACATGGTTAATAGCAGCTATTTTCAACATCCCAAGTGAAAACCAAGACTTGGTTAAAGTTCAAGTCCTTAAAAACGAAATCTCAAAACTTTTTACGTATAAAATATTAAACCGTTTACTTGACAACCCTGTTGGTACATAATGCACTTCTTTTCAAGTATCCTACTAATCCTATCCTATCCTACTTCCTATCCTATCATATCCTACTTCCTATCCTATCCTACTTCCTATCCTATCATATCCTACTTCCTATCATATCCTACTTCCTATCCTATCCTACTTCCTATCCTATCATATCCTACTTCCTATTCTATCCTACTTCCTATCCTATCCTACTTCTTATCCTATCCTACTTCCTACTCCTACTATATTATAAATGCGAAAGTTTGTTTGTGTGTGTGTGTGTGTGAATGTTTGTTACCACGTATTATCACCCTAACTACTAAACTGATGTTGATGAAATTTAGACTGTAGATAGCATATACCCTGGTTTAAAACTTTTGCTTATTTTTATCCCGGAAGGTTCCTGCAAGTTACCGGGAAGACGCGGGTGAAACCACAGTGGGCATCTAGTTTCTACATAATTTGTAGCAAATAAATGATTCTAATTCTTACTTAAGCTTGAGATTGTAGTGCATGAACTTGCTCCAAATCAATTACTTAGCAATAAGAATAAAGTTGTGAATGTGATTGTGCCCAAAAATTACCTGTCGGGCGTTTCTTACCTGTTCTTTTGCCGGCGGGCGTAAGAAGGTTGGAACAGGCGCAGCCAGTTCAAGTTTGACGTTTTAATGTGATCACAATGTAACGTTGAATGAACACTTTGCTGTCAACAAGTCAAGAGTAATTTTCTAACAATTCAATTCTCCCAAATCATGAATGAAAGTGAATTGACAACTGTATGGTATAAAGTGGCCACGGAGGTCGGTCGTAGACCCTGTAGTATCAACTTTCACCCTTAACCTACATATGAATTATGGTTATTTTGCGAAAGCAGCCGTGCTTTACTAACTGGCATTTCGCAACGTTTATTTCTATTGAGAACCAGTTTTTACTTACTTGTATATCTTACACATGTCACATGTTTCTGATGTTCAGAGACGATATGGTCAAAGATGGCGCCATGCTAGGCGACAGATTCTACTTGAGCTAGCCAAGCGAGCGCTAGAAAATGTTCTACCACCAAGCTAAGAATTTGTAAGAACTATCCGCTAAATCCAAACCATTGGCTCCATTAAGAAGATTTATCATCATCATCATCATTATCAGCCTTTCCCGTTCCCACTGCTGGGACTCTGGCCTTCTCTCAGAGAGAGTATGGGCTGTAATCTACTACGCTGGCCCAGTGCGGAATGGTAAATGTCGCATGCCCTTGAATGTTGCAGTTCTTGGGCATGCCGGTTTCCTTCACCGTTTTGAGCATGGCAAATCCGCGCATAACTTATTACTTATTATTGAGTCATAGGTGCGGGGCCGAGAGGATTCGAACTCGGTGTCGGCGTCTTGTAAGTCGCACGCCTAACCGTTCGGCCACCAAGAAGAGAAGATTTATCCCAGCTGTCTAAAAAGTCATATATATATATACACTCCATAACTCATCAAGTAATCAAAGTGTCAAGTGAAATACTTGGCAGCCCTACTGAGGCAGTGTTGCTACTTTCTCTCAGGTTCCAGCTTAAAGGTCGTAGGTCAGTGCGTGGAGGTTTTATATACAGTTTTAGAGATGAGAAAATTGTATGGGAACATGATAGTAATTGAAGAAAATTGTTGTATCGGTAATATCGGAATCGAACAATAGATCGTGGAAGATTACTGAGCGATTCTCAAATTACATAACCTTACGATATAGGTAAATACGAAATGATCGATAAATAACATACATTAAAAAAAATGTTAATGTTTTTGTGTTGTTCATTAAAAAAGAAATATAGTACATAGTAAGTAACCACAATTATTACTGTAAATCATGCATATCATTTAACAAAAAAAAACACAGCTAAACTTAAATAATCATTACAAATGGCCTGAGTAAAAGCCATTCATCTCAATTGAATAGTAGAAACAACACTCGTGATCGTGAAGATTTGTGCGCTACGCGTTTCTAGCCCCAAGCACGTTAGCGTCTACTCTACTGATACCTATTCTGTGCCCAAGCGTCAGTTGTCTACTACCCAAACAAACTAATCACTTTCATCGCAATTCCACGCGAATCAGCTAAAATTTCCTCACGATTAGGTTGAGAACGGATTCAGGAATGAAACAAGAAATGTTTGCATGCTTTTTACATCTTTTATAGTGCAGCATTTGACCACAAGTCACTTGAATGTGGTCGGAAGTAGCGTCACGCTACGTTTTGATTGGAAACTAGCTGTCAAGCGAGGCTGATGGAAAACTCTGATAGGGGCGACGAGTTCTTTACTAAAAGTAGTTAGCGAACACTAGAGAATGCCTTATAACCAAGTTTCATCACCGAATGTTCATTTTCATTGCAGGATTCTCAGGCTGGCTTTTATGTAATAATCAAACAAGTAAGTAGATGATGGTAAGCAGTAAACTACATTAAGGGCCGGTTTTATAAACATCCGTAAGTTAAATGACATACCAAATTTCGGTAAATTTGAACTTATTGTCAAAGAATGGCCAAAACGGACCCGAGGTTGTATGAAAACGAGTTATACATGAAAAAAATGTAATTTTTTGCCTATTATGATTATACAAACGATATTTTACGGAAACTGTGGAAAAAAATGATATTAATTTTTAATTTCGTAGCTTTTAATGACATTTTTTGACTTACACGATGCTTGGATGTTTTGAACGGAAGATACATGTTCTACCAATGTCGTTGTACGTCTTTTTCATTTTTCTGAAGCTAACGTTAATCTCACACACTAAAACTGTTATATGTCTGTCGTACAACTTCAATAAGCTCGCAATTTTATACAAAATATATTGCGAGCAGGTCCAAGGCAGTATGAAAAAAATATATAGTTTAAAAAACTAGAAAAAACACTTTGAAAACGCACTCAAAAATATAAAATAATTAAATTGACTTGTATTAGTTACGATATAATGGTTAATTCAAAAAGTGTGGAGCGCTTTTTGGTTGTGTGTACTTTTATTTACCTACCCAGTATCGTAACTAATACAAGTCAATTTAATTATTTTATATTTTTGAGTGCGTTTTCAAAGTGTTTTTTCTAGTTTTTTAAACTATATATTTTTATTTTATTACTTTTTAGTCTTTTGTTACCAAGTCCAATCTATCGGTATCATCAAAAGGAATCATATGAGCCCAAACTCGAGGAGTTTACTAGTAGCCACTGCAGAGATCCCCTACACACCTTCTGGCTGCATCATCAGACTCTCACCAAGTTCAATCTATTGGACTCATCAAGACGATTCATATGAGCCCAAACACGAGGGGTTTACTAGTAGCCACTGCAGAGATCCCCTACCCACCTTCTGGTTGCATCATCAGACCCTCGTCACCAAGTTCAATCTATTGTACTCATCAAGACGATTCATATGAGCCCAAACACGAGGGGTTTACTAGTAGCCAGCGCAGAGATGCCCTACCCACCTTCCGGCTGCATCATCAAATCAGGTCGATGATACCAAATTATTGCATTGTCACCGAGATTACATACACACACAAAGTTTCAAGTCGATACGACAATTAGAAGTAGGTGAAAATTGACTTCTAAGATTTGATTACATTGTTAGTTAGTTAGTTAGTTAGTTAGTTAGTTACAAGTCAAGCTAATAAAAGTGTTTTAAAATTGGCCGATGTTCTTTTAGTATGGAAAATTTGATCATATTTACCGAAATTTAGTCTGACATTTAACTTACAGACGTTTATTAAATCGGCCCTAAGAGTATTGCCGTAGCGTTGCCAACCCTGAATAACTCTTTTCACACTCATATTAAAGGAGAAAATCACTCAATCACTCATCTCATCTCATCACTCAGAATGAGTGCATTCTGTAGCACTGCAGAACGACTTGTGGAGGGAGCTCGTTCCACATTTTGCAAGCTACATCGGCCATCAAATTAAACCCGTCTATCTCCTAGATGCATCTCTGTTCCAAGTCTATTAAACTCAAGGTATTCCTTAAAAACCTGATCGGTTCAAAAGGCATTCATTCATAACAATGGCTGATCGTCATCTGGTTCCGATTCCGTGAGGGTCTGCACAAAAAGGTGGGAAGCTAGCTCGATAGAAAGTCATGGTTTTGTTGTGACTTCACGGAGCATTCTGCCGGTGATTACTTTTGCTCTTAAGGTTGTCATAATAATATAATAATGGTGGAATGAATAAGAATAGATATTAAGTAAAAAAACGTTCGAGTGCAAGTCAAACTAGAGTGGAGAGAATTCCGTACCGTTCCGTTTTACGTGAGAACTTTTTTAACCTTAGGATTCTACATTCAAATTCATATTTAATCATTTATTGCATTTATATGTTAGTATACATACATTCTCGTTTATGTTACGTGTAAACTATGAGTGAACTAGAAACTAGAGCTGAGGCTCTATTTATTATTTCCTATTTTTGTCTATGTTTTAAGTTTCGTAGTTTTGCAGAGGGAAATGCTTAATGTTAGTATAGTTATCTTTTAAACTGTGCATTTGAAACTTACAAAAAATGAATTTGTATCTCTCATAACAAGTCCTTTCATTAAAATTTCATATGTGACAAGACGGGCATGAAAAAAATGTTTTATTAATTGCCCCCCGATTACTCCTTTGACATTTCTCGTCCAGTAGATTCGGAAAAAATAAGCTCTGACAAACAGACGGACCGACACGATACAAGGGTGATAAAAGTTCAATTTTGTATAGGATGTACCTACGGAACCCTAAAAAGAAGACCACGGCGCGTGACTATCTGTATGACCACTAATATTGCGAATTATGAATAGATTCTTATTGAGTAAGTAGGTTTTTTCATGCACGTGTATAACTAAAAAAAGCAAAGCAGGGATGATAGCTAGTTTTTTTTTTTTTATTATTTACAGGGTAGCGTTTGACCACAAGTCACCTGATGTTAAGCGACGATGTGGTCGAAGATGGCGCCACGCTACACCTGGACTAGGAACTGGCTCTCAAGTGAGGCTGCCGGAACACAACGATAGGTGCTTGGCGACGGATTCTAATAAAATTCATAATATTTTAGCACGATATATGCAAAGATAATAAACTTCCCAATTATTGTCAATAATAATAGACGTCTTCCGATATGAAGAAAAATCTTTAATTTCATTTGGACACAAAGTTTTGGGCAAGTTATACACGCTATCCTACTAATATTATAAATGCGAAAGTTTGTGTGTGTGTGTGTGTGTTTGTTACCACGTACCACCGTAACTACTAAACCGATTTTGATGACATTTGGAATGGAGATAGCTTACAATCTGGATTAACACATAAGCTACTTTTTATCCCGGAAAAAGGTTCTTGCGGGATAAAGGGAAGACGCGGGTGAAACCGCGGGCCGCACCTAGTAAATAATAAAACGTAGGTAGTCAATACTCATGAAATAGGAGTGTCAAGTGAGTTCCACGGTCAGATTAGAAATCACACGGAAAAAGCCGCAGGCCAAATCAGTCATAATCTAAAAGTTGCATAATTTCATTCCTCCATTCCATTCCACACCGTCGACCGTATCATCTCATAATGCGGTCAAAACGTAGGCCTATTAAAAACCGCCATCTTACAACACTAGACCTTTCTATCATCTGTAAGGCTGGCCATACACGGACAGCCTGAAGCAGTCAGGATCGACAGCATAGTGAATTACTGCAACTGTGTGGTTCGTGTATGCACGTACGTAGAAGTCTGTAGTTCACTAGTTTGAAGCAGTCGACAGTTGACTGCTTCAGGCTGTCCGTGTATGGGCAGCCTAAGACGGGTTCCGAACGAGTCACACCCGACAGTGTCACACTGCAACTGGTTGGGAATTTTGTTATCCCACCGAGTCACAATGTGACACTAATGTGACCCGATGGGAAAATTGGTTGCAACGAACTGTGACTTGATATAACACATTTTCCATCCAGTTCTAAGGTTTGTTACGAAATACGAAGCCTTTAATAAAAGACAACGTACAATAATTAATTTGTTAATGAATTTAATTATGAATTAAATAAAACTCGAGAATTAGGCCATTTGTCTATCAACGTTATCTAATCTAATATGCATAAAATGCCTAAATCCGATATCATTCAATATTAAAAACGTTACCTGTTTGAGTCTCAATGCCATGTGCGATTTCTATTTTATTTATGTAATAACTTGATGTTGTTATCTCACGTATTAATAATATACGAAAACTCTACTTTTGTCTGTTTGTGTATGAAAATTATATTTTTTTAGGTCTAGCTTTGATCGCAAGTCACCTATAGCATAGTAAAGGAGTTGTAGTTCAGCTTCATATAAATCGGCCGTCGCCGGTTTGAATGTGTGCGTGAGTAGCGGCACCGTGTACGCACGCACTTTTCACGCACACAATCACATAAACGAAAGGAGGCGGCCGGGGCCGCGGCCATGCACTCAGTACGGAACGCGCCGCCTATGCGTCACCGCAAGAGTAGGCAATTAACTCGTCGAGCGGCCTTAGCTAACCTACTGTTCTTTATATACTGTGCCTATAGGATGTGTATACATACTATATAGTTATTTGAATGTTCCTTTTGTATTGTAAAGAGACAGACAAATCACTGCATTGCCTAGGCATACTGCACCGCCCATTGCCTCTCTTATTTTGTTATTCTATACAATTTATTTTAGTTTTATAAAACTAGATGACTTAACTAAATTAACTAACTGTCTAACTGAGATGGCGCAACGACCCAAAGTGAGTCTTGGCCTCCGATAACAAAAGACGCCACTTCGTTCTGTCCTGCGCCACCTCCTGTCAGTCCTCCACCTGGAGCTAGCGCAAATCCTTCGTTACTACAAAACAAAAAAATCATCATCATCATCATTATCAGCCTTTCACGTTCCCACTGGTGGGACTCTGGCCTTCTCATAGAGAATTGGCCGTGATCTAGCACTCGGGCCTCCTCTCGACCCCGCACCTATGACTTAATAAGTTATGTGTGGATTTGCCATCGCTCAAAACGGTGAAGGAAAACATCGTGAGGAATCCGGCATGCCCAAGAAATGCAACAAAAAAATACCCATACAAAATTACTTTTGCGATTTCCCTTTTTTTTTAAACACCTCTTTATTAAATCAAGGTCTAGCTATTTTTGTGTTTTAGCGAGACTCACGAACAGCAATTGTTTTCTTATATATAAAAGAAAGTAGAAGAAGATGTTTAGTACTATGCATACAGAACCACATTGTGAGTTGTGTTAGCTTGTTATTAAAGTAGGTACTAGCACTACAGGCTCATTGTTCTTCTATGGAAACACCAGATAAATCAAAGAGATAACCTATAATTCCGAACAAAAATAAATTCAGCAAGTAACTTGTCATTTCTTGGAAATAGATTTTGTTTCACAATTAAATTCCCTGTCATCTTCCATTTTCCAGTGACACGAACGAAGACGCGTGACTTCCACTACATGTTCGTAGAAAGTGAAAACTTACCACTTCACGATTATGTTCGACTCTTGTATCCGAGGTTATCGATTTGTTTATTTGCATTATATATCCGCGACGCAATTCATTGACGAATTTTATCAGATCCGCTATGTTGTTTTTATTTATTTATTTAGGTAATCCAACAGCGTTCCAATTATATAAATAGACTAAACATTTGTTATACAATAAGGCCAAAATAGGATTACGCAAATTACAATAAAAACTAAATTTTTAGCAGCAGCTGTTCTATTAGGTAGAGGAAGCATCGACATTCTAATGGATTGTTTGCTAGACAAAATGAGTTAAGCTTTGAACCTTCTGTACTACCTTTGATAATGTAGGAGTATTTAAGGACTTTTTGATAATCACGCCCCTTTATGAGGTCACGAATCAATGTTCTCCTATGCACGTATTGGGCATTTTGTTCAAACGTATAATGTAAGACGTCGAAGAATTTACAAAATAAGTAGGTGCTGCTTGTAATCTGCTTTTTTCCCCTTTTCTGCCTTGTCGATGTCGACCTAGGGCGTCGCCAAGGGTCAAGAAGCCAAAGGACCATCAAGCTACTAGAGACTGTAAAAATCTAATCAAAATATATGCCAAAACATTTACTGTAAGATTTAGAATTCCCACGCGATGCGATCCGAAACGCACACCTATGAGTGTGCATGTCGAATGCGAACACGATACAAAATCGTAAAATTCACATGAAAGAACCTCAAAAAGGTTGCCTTTGTTTTTAATTGAGTTATTTATTTCTTGTCTTAAATTAATTTGACCTACAGTTCATATCCTATTGGCTAACATCGTCATCACCATCAGTCTTTGCCAATCCACTACTTGGCATCGGCCTCTCCCAAGTAGACAGAAAAAAAAGACCTTCTGAAATATAGAAGGCATCCGAAGGAATTTCCTTCCCTATTGAATCAGAAGGAAAACTAAGGTAAAATAAGGAAGGAAAAGGTTACCTTTCGGAAGGAATCGGCCTTGGAAGGTAAGACTCAGAGGGAAATTCTGGATTTTTTTCTCAGTTTACCTACGCCACTGAGCCCGATCTTGGGCTCTTTTCAACCAACTACTGCTAGCCACTCGACGCAAGTTGCCTATTTGGCAAAATCTTTGCCTACAACTAAAAAACTCCTTAAAATTCAACTGCGACCACACAGAGATCTGCTCAATCACATTTCTTGCTATTCAGTGTACAACAAATAAAGCGTAATTATACCCATTCGTAGTTCCCATTACGCGATAGCAATCGTAGCATGAGTTCACATGGTTATGTAATGAAGCGCGTATTCTATAATAGTGCTTATAGCTTATAGCTGGTTCATCGCTTTCCCATCATGCGTAACTTTGATGGTTAACGCACACGTGCAACTAAAAGTTGCGTAGCTTGTTGCGCGATCCTATCTGCCATCCACCAAGCATTTATCGCTGTGTTCCGGCAGCCCCGCTTGAGAGCTAGTTTCCAATCCAGGTGTAGCGTGGTGCCATAGATCAGGTGACTCTTGGTCAAGCAATAAACTCTAAAATTTATAAAAGATTTTTTTTACTGCAAGTCACTCGATGATGTGGTAATCGATGGCGGCGCCCTGCTACGCCTGGACTGGGAATTAGCTGATTTGATTTAGAAAACAATGGCGTCACAGAGTTACTAGAAATTAGTCTGTTGTTTCGTGCAAGTTGTCTCCGAAAAAAAATTAAAGGGATAAAGTTCGTGTGAAAAGAGGTTTTCTTCAGTCAACTGCATTATATATGTATTACTTTATTTTTTTAGAAGTGTAGGGGAGCTAATAGATGAGTGATATCAACGAGACAATAATAATTGCGTCAGACTTTAGTATCTTATTGCGTTTTCAAAACTAAACAGCGCTTTATCACAGATGTGGTGGTAAGAATAATAATATTATAAATTAACATAGTTCGTTCTAACTACATTTTTGGGTGAATATGTATCATCGATTGTCACGAGTGTGCGTTGGACCTTAACTGTCACAAATGACATAATTCGCATCTAGCGACGCGTAGTCAGAATACATTTGGGCTTTCGCATTTAAATGCGGATATTCGAATAGAACTAGTTACGGTAACACGAGTTTTGATTCAGCTAATTAACATTTTTGTACCAAGCACGTCTGCTGACCATTGTTTTTTACTGAATTTATGTAAATCGATAAAAAATCGGTACCTACTCATTAGAATTAGGAAGTAGATAAAGAGTATTTATATGTTTATTTGCATATTCATCTAATAAAGATTTACAAGTACTTAAAATACAGAAGTATTATGCACAGTCACAGTCTACCTACTGCCTACTTTTGTAAGCATAAGCTGGGCAGAGACCCTCGAAAATATAATCAAATTCCAAGTAATTTCTTATCCGATTTACGATTCCCGCGCGATTCGATTTGAAACGCACAAAATGAAACATTAGATGCCCAAGAAGATAATACTTTACTGGTAGTAAAATATACCATCAAAAAATTATATGGTAAAACTTGGCGAGTGACGAGCGAAGTGCAGTGCCGCGTTCGACTTAACAAGCACTGCAATTTTCATGGGCAGGCGTGAATGTAACAACTACCATCAGGTGAATGACCTGCGTCCTTCTCAAGTAGGCATGGTTATGTCAGTCGGCATATCACCAACATCTTACGTAACGATCCAAATTGTCGCCCTAGGGCTCAAGTCTGCTAATCAGTAATGAATCTATGACACTTTTAGTAGTCTATTAAATTCTTAATTGTTTATATTGCGCCCATAATGAAACTATCTCAAGTTCCGACACAGATTATAGTAAGGAACATTTTCGTAGTCTTGACATCCAATATAGATACCTACTACCTTAAGTGTCATCTCAATGGCATACGTCAAGACTGAACATTGAAGTGTAAATAGAAGACTTGGCTCCCTGTATGCAGACTGGACTCCGGCGACTCTGGCCTTCTCTCAGAGAGAGAGAATATGGGCCGTAATCTACCATGCGGGTTGGTAGATGTTACGATTCCTCTGCATTTCGATGTAATTTTTAAGATAGTGTACTCACTCTAGACACCTATGCAGGAAGTGTAGGAAGGCGGGGTCGTCCGTCCTCACCGCTGAGGAGAGCGTCCTGGAGGCAGGCCTCCGCTTCCGCCCCTTGGAGTTTGTCATGGTACGAGGTGAACCTTTCGAGTCTGGGAAAGATGAAAGGAACTATTAAAGAAATCACAAATATTTCAATATTTTCTAAAAATCCAATAGGTACTTATTTGAGCCATTTAAAACGAGATCATCTTGGAATCATTAATTGGAAAGTCTGTAGGAGATAATATGAGCAACAAACATACAGTTGAGTTAGAAACTTCTTTGTAAAATTCAAAAACTATTTATCACCGAGCCATAATAAAAATACTTATAACAATATTTTTAGATCTATTCTCAACGTTTGATAGAGTAGACAATCCTGATGACTTACCAAAGAACAGCCGTTTCCTAGTGGCATGTAGCAGCAAGTCCGGGGGAGGTGATCCCAGAAGCTCCATGATGCAGGCGAGCTGTTCCGCCTCGTTCTCTCCAGGGAACAGGGGGTAGCCCGTATGGAGTTCCGCAAGGATACAGCCTGGGAGCACAGGTAATCATTCTAGTTATTGTTAAGGGTTTTTTGTCATGAATTTATAAATTAAAGGTTTCTCTTGAGGTCATATAGTTTGAGCGCTAATAACTAATTAATTCAACAAACTTACAAATTAAAATTTTCGTATAGAAATTGATCAACATAGCAGTTTTTCGGAATGTATACATATAATATGGTTCCTTCAAAACTCATTCCAATATAATTTATAAGGCAATATAAAAACTACGACACTCAAAAAAGAAATACATTTGTAACAATAACACACTAAAGGTAATCTTCCGGTGGAACCATTAGGCAACGCCATATCTTACTTTTTTACCATACTTATGTTTAAATAATATCATCCTGTCGATGAATTACTGGCAAACGTGTGTAAAATCTCTCTCTGTGTACAGACCAACAAAAAACTTCACTTAAAACTACAACGCAAAGAATTTGGCGAATGTCAAGGCACCCAAAGCAGGTCAATAAAAAAAACCTACAATGTACGAAGTTCGCGCTAAGCAGCAGGTTGTTCCGGGCATCCATCATCTTGTATTGCGTAAAAACGAGATTCTGCATCGTTCAGACGAGTTTCGATATTTGCCGTGCGAACACCTTTCCCTGGCTTTCTACATACTCGGGTTACGCAACCGATGGGTCGCCTTGCTGTATTATCGGTACGTAATAGCTCATTCTGGCCTCATTGACACCATGTTGCTAGTCGGCGTTTGTTCGGAGTAGGAAGGCGTGTAATTAGCTTTTTGTCGACTCTAGTTGCACCGATTGTCTACTCGGATGACTAATAAACCAGTTGGAGTTGTACCGTTATCTGAGAGATTTGTTCGGTGTAGACGTGTGAATTTTTGCTCGTCTCGTAAAAATAAATAGACTACGAGTAAGTACTTGTTACACAAAAATGTAGAAAAGTAAAAGCTGAAACAAACTATGATGACTTTGACGAATTGACCTCTAACTAGCATTGTGGCGCTTCGTGAAACAAGTTGCAAGGTATGAACGCCGTCTACCGCTAAATACTTCATCATCATCATCATCATCAGCCCGTATCAGTCCACTGCTGGACATAGATCTCTCCCAAGGTACGTCATCGAATAGATGTACTGCAATCAAATCAAAGGGAACTCTCCCTTTGATTTGACAAGAACACAGATGTGCCATGTCGTTTCTTTTATTTGTCACTGAAAGTTTTCACGGAATCCCTAACCTTCCCCGTAAATTCGACTGGCATTTGAATACTTTTCTTATGAAACTAGTTGTTTTAGGTGCTAATACTAACCCATGCTCCACATATCGATGGCGGTCCCGTACTGGAGGCCTAGTATCACCTCGGGGCTCCGGTAGAAGCGCGACTGTATGTACGTGTAGACCCTGGCGTGAGTGTAGCAGCTGCTGCCGAAGTCTATCACCTTGATGGAAGAGCTTCCTCGAGCTTTCAGGAGGATGTTCTCCTGGAAATTAATAATGTAAACAAATGTATTTTTAGTTGTTGCAGGTAAGTAAGGATACAGAGGGAAGGAGCCAAAAGGCTGAAGACAATGATATTATGTCTTTGGATGGGATGGCTGATTCGTTGAAACATCATTTTATGAATCTTTCGCTACATTACAACATTTTTTTTTTCATTCAATATCTTGCTTTGTTGCCTTTGTTATACTTATGGAACATTTTTTTTATTGAGTCAGGATGTAGTTTGTATGTTAATTTCTGACATTGGTATTATTCTTTGTTACAATTTGTTATCATTTGAAAAATAATTAACAATTATTTGAATTTAGCATTGAGATTTGTAATGATGATAAATTATATTATCAGAAGCAAAACAAGTACAAAAATAATTGAATTATTATTAATTCTTTAGCATGCATAATTTGACCTGATGTTGGAAAAATGGAGTGAGGATCTACGTAATGTAGCTAGCATTCTCTGGATGAGAAGAGCCGAAGATCGGACTCAGTGGCGTGCAATGGGGAGGCCTAAGTTCAGCAATGAATCAATACAGGCTGTTGATGGTGATGCTGACAGCAAAAAAATTTACACGTACTGGTTTCAGGTCGCAATGGATGATGTTCTCAGCCTCTAGCAGCCTCAGGCACCGCAGCAGGGAGCTGGCGAACCTTCTGATGAGGCTAAGGCTGAACCCTTGGTAGTTGTTCTTCTTAATCAGCTCGTATAAGTTGATACTGGAAAAGAAATAGGAAAATTGGATAAGGAAGATTTATGCAATTAGGAAAAACAAGCGCAAGTATTTCGTGCGGTGTCATGTATGGATTCCTTATCCACGAATAGTTAGCGTTTGACCACAAGTCACCTGGTGTTAAGTGACGATGCGGTCGAAGGTGGCGCCACGCTAGATCTGGTTTGAGAACTGGCTCTCTAGTGGGGCTGCCGGAACACACCGATAGGCGCTTGGTGACAGGTTCTTAACTCGAGGATGGTAGTTACCCAGGCGAGCACCACCAAGCTGCTTAAAACAAAACAAGATACGAGTATAGGAATCTAACAAGTACTTACCTCATTAGTTCAAAACTGATGCACAAATGGTTTCTAAAGTAGAAGTAATCCAGCATGTGTATCACATTGTGCGTCTGGTCCTTGTCCTTGAGCCGGAGGTGGTCCAGCACCCGGACCTCGACCAGGGCTTGGTGGTGGAACCGCTTCTTGTTCCTGATGATCTTGATGGCGACCTGGCTCCCCGTGCGGTGGTCGAGCGCTCGGATCACTTGCCCAAAGGAACCCTTGCCGATCACCTCCAGGATTTCGTACCGGTATGCTATGTGGTCGTGGATTTGCTGTGAAAAAGATAATAACATTGATAATAAATAACATTGCAATAAAAAGAAGAAGACTTCAAAGGTTTTCTCATGGATGCCAATGTCAGAACTGGACCAAGTTGAAATGAGACCATACAAGTAGCACCAGCTCTTAAATAAAATAGAATTATCAAAATCGGTTCACCCATTCGACAGTTCTGAGGTGACAAACAAAAAAAGCACAGTCAAATAGAGAATCTCCTTCTTTTTCGAAGGCGGTTAAATATGATAGCATTTCAAAGTTCAAAAGAAGGAGTCCACGCGAGTAAAGACACTGATTAGTTTTAAGTAAAAAAAAGTGTAAGCAGCTATTCTTGAACATTACATCAGATACCTTCCTATAAAAAGTAGGTAATGAGAGGTTACTAAATTCATCTTCTATCTACAATTATGAGCTAGGGGCCAACTCTATTGCAGGAGTTGTCAGACCGTAAATATTCCTTGATAAAGCATGAGGCGATTGGATATGATCAATAAAGCATAAGGCACATGGAATATGAAGTTGCATTGGCGCTGTACGAGTGGGCCCCTAATCAAAAGCTAGTAGAGTTTTAACAATCATCATCATCATTATCATCGTTGGCCTGCTTACATTTACAAGAGATGATTCAAATAACGTCCAATACAACCGCGCTTATGACTAAGTAAGACAATCCGGGAGCCGCTGTTGCTACATTTTAGAGTTGCTTCACAAAAAGTATAAACAGATGACCACCGATAAAGTCGTCACTGTTGCATAACTAATAATTTCCTACATGAAGCAAACCCTCTCAAGTTGACCTCGTACGTGATTTATCGAAACACAACTCATTAGAGGCGTAACTCCGGCTGCTGACCACGTATTAACACATCCGTTAAATATCGTTAACTTGTAGTGAATATAAAATATGCAGCGCTTGTCTTCTGCTCTCGTTTGCCGAGGTAGGTACTTCTTGGTGAAATTGCTCATGTCAAGCAACCAGTTGGTCGGCCTCTATTGAGATTTGAGTTTGTTCTGTTTCGCTATTGTTTAAATTGCTAAGTAAAACTGCTAAGTCTCTTTTAAGGGGAAGGGAACTATGTTTTTGTGTTCTTTACAGGTAGCCATATGAGCAACGTTTCACTAAAAAACAAAAAGAAATTTTTCCAATTTTATTTTATTAAGACAGGGCCAATCAACTACCGAAAATCTTAATAATGGTCCGGTCAACAGGACTATCACAAGATCACCACAGGCAAGAAGCGTGAATGACAATTGATAAACCAAACAAAAAAAACATATTAGCAGGAATATTAGGGATGATGGTTACCTTGTTATAGCTGCCGTTCTCGTCATCAAAACCGCAGTTGTTAGGCAGGTTCGCCTTAGCCTGCACCTTGTGGGACTCCAGCCCCAAGAACCACACCTCAGGGTACTTCCTAATCTCGTTCCTCTCCCATTCTGATAGCTTGTCGCCGTACAGCTTGAGGGATTCTGGAAGAAAGACGTTTAGAACTTTAAAATGTATCATTCGGACATTTTAATGACATACGAGTAAGAGTTACCTAACTCTTACTCATGCGAAAATGGAAGAAGAAAGTTGCTGGACAGTTGTTTTTAGGGTTCCATACCCAAAGGGTAAAATGGGACCCTATTACTAAGACTCCTAAAAAGTAGCCTTTGTGTTAATACAGGGTATAAGCTATCTCCATTCCAAATTTCATCTAAATCGGTTTAGTAGTTACAGTGATACGTCGTTACAAACATTCACACACAAACTTTCGCATACATAATAATATCATAATAGTAGGAAGGAAGTAGGATAGCAGGATTAGTACGGAACCCTTCGTGTGTGAGTCCGACTCACACTTGGCCGGTTTTTTTACACTGTTCGTTTAGACGAATGTTTGTAAGGAAATATGAAGACTTCAATTGATATAAAGTGCGTATTCTTTTGCCTATTTAGTAAAAATTATAATGACGAGTATCTTTAGGTATATCTTAGATCTTAGGACGCCGCGCTACACCTGGCCTAGAAGCTGGCTCTTGCCAGAACACAGCGATAGGTGCTGTGCAGCAGATTCTTAATTAGAGAATGGTAGATAGCCAGACGACCACCTCTAGATAATGCTCTTCTACCTAGCTATGGTTCCATCACGATGTTTGCCTTCGCCGAAAGCTCAAGCTGCCGGATAAGAACCCACGACCTACGAGTCGCAAATCGACGTCACTACCACTCAGCTATCATCGCGTCCGTCGTTCGTTCACTACACGTACCCTTTACTTAAATCAATAGCAACCGCACTCAAAAAATCTTTGCCCTGCCAAATGTACAGTTGAAAAATGTTGCCAAATCACCTCGCATTGAAAGGAGGACACAATTCACTTGAAACCGTCCAATTCCATCGAAACACAATGAAATCGTATTCATCGAGCTTGAATGATAGCTACCGGAGCTTGAAATCGTTTCAGTAAATTGTTCTAAGTTGAATAGTGACGAAGAAATCAATTCTGAGTGCGTGCAGCTTTTTGTTAAACCTTTTTTGTTTCATCCCTACTTCCCTACTTAATATTATAAATGCGAAAGTAACTCTGTCTGTCTGTCACGCTTTCACGCCCTAACTACTGAACTTTAGGGCGCTGGTTCCCAAACTAAGCTAAAAAACGGGGTTAATTAAAACTATCTCTCTGTGTAATTTTTGTCTAAAAAAATCTAATAAAAATATATGTTAATCTACTTGATATATAGCAGAACACCTTCAGGCCGAAAAATGCAAAGAATATATTGAAAAAAATGTGCAAAGTGCCCCATGTTCTAAAAGTTGAATACTACTTTACTCCCAAACTATATATCCAACAAAGACTTGTTAATACCATCAGCGTATTAAGAAATATAATACCCAAAACACCTTCAGGCCATTTTTTGAAAATACTGCTTTAATAATTTTTTGCGAATTTTTTACGTATTTCATACTAGTAAATCGCCACGTCAGTCTCTCATAAAGTCAGTGCGAAAATGCTTTCACCTGATCAAGCAAGGTCAACGACGTATGACAGAACCTTATATAAAATTTGGTACAGAGATAGTCTACAGCCTGAGAAAGGAAATAGACTACTTTTTATCGCGATAAACTGTAGCTCGCGCGGGTGAACCCGCGGGGAACAGCTAGTAACAAATAAAGGAGTTTCTATATAACATAGGCAGAATATGGGACAAGACCCAAGCACATTGACTGTATGCATCATTCAGATTTCAGGTATGTCCACACCAGGGCCCTTATTCGCTATGACCATCTATATACAGTAACGCGGGCGCGTTACATTAACAGCGTGGGATGACTGCTAAAGTCCGTAATGACGTCACACGTTATTGGCAAGGAGTTTTGATGGTCATAACGAATATATCAACGCATACCCTCAAACGCTGGTCCTAGTAAGGGAAGCTTTATTTAGTATTGTCGGGATAGACTAAAAAAGGTATTTTTTTTAAATCCCCATACAAATCAATTATTTATCATTAATTATTATTACATTCTATTAGACGGCCAAAGCCTATATAATTTAATAATTTACCTATATAATTTCAAATATACAAATATACATACAAGAAATAATAAATTTGAAAAGAAAAAGAAAAATAAAATTAGATTAGAATATAGCTCAAGCAAAATACATTAAAATAAAAATAAAATTAGAATAGAAAAAAAAATAACAATGATAAACATAGGTCAAGTAAAACAAAATAATACACCAAATTCCAAAATATGTCAAAGAATATATAAACAAAAACAATTAAATATAATCACAATCATACATCTCCCTTACACACTCTTCTCGCAAAAGCCCAAGCATTCTGACAAAATCAAAAAATCAAATGGGATATAAAAGCTTGTATCGAAAAATATCAACATCCATACAGGCAAAACCGCAGGGCGCGTCGCTAGTACAGTCAACGACAATATTTTTTTTTACAATTTACTTTCTCATCTTAAACACCAACCTTCGACCGGATCATCACTTCAAATCATGTGTTGTTTTATAGTCCAACGCTACTCTGTAAGTTGTAAGAAAAAAAACAACAAATATTTCTGATTTAATAATCAATTAATATCAGCTACTTTTGACGCTGACTGTACCCTATATAAAACTAGACAATATTATATGAGACCGATCGCAGTCTCTAAAGAAAGCACTACTCCATCCTGACATTTTATCTCAAGCACCAACCACCCACCCTTCTGAAGTAGGTCAAGATGGCTGCACTTAATTGCAACTAGAAAAAAACATCGGCTGAGCCACGTAGGTATATATAAGGGCTGCAGCATGAGCCAATATGTGCCAAACCACGATCTTTTTCGGAAAACTAACATTCGTCGTATAGTCATTAGGCAATTTTTATTTATTCAATAGGATACATTGTGATCACTTTAAAACGTCAAACTTAAAACTAGCTACGCCTGTTCCAACCTCCTTACGCCGGCAAAAGAACAGGCAAGAAACGCCCGGCAGGAATTTTTTTTGGCGCGATCACATTGACAATTTTATTCTTATTAAGTACTAATTGATTGAATTGGAGCAAGTTCACTAAAATCCCAAGCTTTTTTTGTCATCTAATGGTCCGATATTTTTTAATTAGCTCTACTAATAAGATTTCTCTTGTTTGGTTGTACACATTGGGATATGGGAACATGAACATTAATGAGTTGCGGGATCACAATCAAAGCAGACCAGACCCCACAAGCAGCACCCGTTCACGAGTTGACGCATGTGCCAGCCATCGTTCTCCTCGACCATATGAGAGGGAAGAGGGCGACCCGACACACGACGCCGCCGCAAGCAAAGTCGCAAGCGTAGTTAATGTACTTAGAGCTATTTTTCACACGTCGTAAAATTATCTGTTCTTACGGTCTCATCCACGTGGACAGCTTATCGTGATGAATAGTATCTTATGGTGACAGTATTTTAGCATCTCTTAAATTTTGTACGCCAATAACGGCAAAACATGACGCTTCTTTAATGCCATAACATCATTGTACCTACCTAAATCACTTGTCTGTACTAACCACTCAAGTTTTATGAAAATTAAACGTATCTTTATTTTTATGTCCATCCCCGGGGTTCAAACTATCTCCATAGGATCGGTTAAAAGCTAAACAGTACGAGTATAAAGGGACAGATAGTTTCGCTTTCGAGAGAGAGTTACTTTTTTAAAATCACATACGTAGCTCTGACTGAACCATAACGGCCGGTTTTATAAACGTTCGTAATTAAAATGTCACGGTAAATTTGATTTTATTGTCAAATTTTAGCACGTTTGACAAATGGTGTCGATTCGGTTTTGCATTCTCTAAAACTAAACTAAGTTTGACAGGTCTAATAGTATTGCTGTCTTTTTCTTACCACTGAAGTAAAAAAAGGACAGCATTTTAGTACTATTAGACCTGTCAAACTTAGTTTAGTTTTAGAGAATGCAAAACCGAATTGACACCAATGGTGTCCAATTAAGAAAAAAATTACCGAAATTTAGTATGACATTCAACTTGCGGACGTTAATAAAACCGGCCCTAAATAGGATTCTCTGAATCTAGTGTATTTCAGAACCTAGTTGAATCAAAGATCTACAAAACTCAGACCTTAAAGTACTTAATTAACTTACAATTTCGCTTCTAAATTAATAGAGAAGTCTTGTTTTTATTCATGTTATTTATGGCTTCTTACCTGGGGATTCTAGCCAAGTAAGTGTTAGTTAGGTCAATGACTGACGACGTGAAAGTAAAAATAATCTAGAACTATGTTTGGTACCTTCTGTTTTCTTATTTTGAGAGGAAAGACTTGTACTGAAATGTTTATTCTCGATTCTTTTCTTGGCTTTTCGATAACTGTGGCACTGAAACCTTCAAACCGAATACATGTATCAGTATCCAGAATACAAGTTGGCGAGATAAAAGAGTTTATTATGTTGATGTCAACGGACTGTTTTCAGATCTGTCAACTCTAAAGATGGAGGCTGACGACTTGCTTTTTTTTTTTTTTTTTACTATTTACAGGGTAGCGTTTGACCACAAGTCGCCTGATGTTAAGTGACGATGCGGTCGAAGATGGCGTCACGCTACACCTGGACTGGGAACTGGCTCTCAAGTGAGGCTGCCGGAACACACCGATAGGTGTTTGGCGACAGATTCTTAACAAGAGGGTGGTAGCTAGCCAGGCGAGTACTAGAAAATACCCTACCACCAAGCTATGGTTTCATCACGATGTTTTCCTTCACCGAAAGCTCAAGCTCATTGCAGGATTCGAACCCACGTCCTACGGATCGCAAGCCGACGTCACTACCACTGAGCCATCATCGCTATGAAATTTCATCAGATCAGACCGTACGATGCACGTTGACCGTCAGATATCCACACATCCCTGCCTGCGACCGCCAGACGTTTTGTGTGCTCGTTTGGTCGTTCCTTAAGTTAATTTCCAACAAATCAAGCCGCGCCATACCAGATGACCGATCGTTGGACCGGGGTGTCCGTAGTCACCCGTGGCTGTGCGTCTAACGCCCGAAATTAATAATCGATCCTGATCCGTTATCCGCGGTTTTTGAACAAGCCCTAGTACTAAAATGACATATTATGACATGACATATCGATTCAAAACCGCGGATAACGGATCAGGATCGATTATTAATTTCGGACGTTAGCCTGAGGCTAGCGTTGCCGATCGAAAGTTAATCGATAGTCTATCGATAGCCAACCAATCGCTGCATTATCGATAGGCCTATCGTTACTATCGATAGTTTATAACGAGGCAATACTATCCATACTATAGATAGTATCGATACTGTCCATAGTTTTTTAACAATACCATCGATTGAAACGATACTATCGCGGGCGGCAATAGTATCGATAGTAGAGATAGTATTGCACTCATTCGATAGTATTGCCTCGTTTTAAGCTATCGATAGTATCGATAGGATCGATAGAATGGCTTTTTCAGATGAAAACTAGCCTACTCAGGCAACACTACCTGAGGCTATCATAACAGGATTGCGTTTGAGCTCAAGTCTTGTAGGTATATAGGGACAATGCAAATTTTAAGGTATGTCCACACCAGTGCGCTTTCGTGTTCATCTTGCGACTTCAACTTTCAACTCGTCTTGCGTCAAGCGTGTTGCGTCAATATTGATTGCCTTATGACGCATGCAGTTTTAGCGCACGCACTATGGTTGATCAGTGAAGACTTTGAATTTCTTGAAAGGTTTAAAGTATAATAAGGAATCAAAAAAAATGATTGACCATTTTAAATTGTAATAAAATGGACTTTTAATCAATTTAAAAAGAAATAACACAAGTAAAAACACTTATCTAAACCTTAAAATGTAAAATAAAACTGCCTATCAAACTAAACAAACTACTTAATCTAATAAACCACTACCAGTTGGCAACGTTCCCAAAATGCTGGCCGCATTGCCGCGTTGAACGGCAATTTTTATTCGTTGCGCAAAATAACGACCAGCATTTTGGTCACGGGTAGCATCGACCAGTCGCTTTGATATATCATTATATATCGATTTTGCTCCCGGTCCCCACGGTCCAAGCGTTTCGACCCCAAAAGGCTCAAATAATATGAGTTTCGTAAACTACTATGTAAAAAGAGATATTTGCGAGTTTATATACCTATAGGAGGTAGGTACTTCAGAAAATTCTTTCATTATTTGAAAGTTACACTATCTCCGAGTGTCGTTGACTATACGGCAGTTTGCAATAACCGATCTATCGACGGTTTGCCATAAATTTGACATGACTTCTATGGCAGCTTATGTCAAATTTCCATCTCCAGTAGGGCAAACCGTGGATAGATCGGTTATTGAAACCGGCCGTATATTTATTGTGATAAAAGTCCTGTGGGGAGTATCCATTTGGGTAAAACCACGGGGCACAGCTAGTTGTTTATGAAACAATCATTTCATTAATTCAATGAATACAATAAAAACCCTGAGGAAAAGGTAAGTGAGAAATGAACTCTTTAGAGTTCATAACATGAGGTCGAAGTTCAGTGTAAACACGCTATTATAAATACAATGGAACGGTTTCGACTATTTCATATACATATATATGACTTGCTGCACCCCGCGGTTTCACCCGCGTTTTCCCGATATCCCGCAGGAACCCTTTTCAGGATAAAAGGTTTATCTGTTAATGCAGGATATAAGCTATCTTCATTCCAAATTTCACTCAAATGCGTTCAGTAGTTTTTGCGTAAAAGAATTACAAACATCCATCCATTCTCAAAAAATTTCACGTTTATAATATTAGTAGAAAGTAGAATAAAAATGCTGTAATATTGAAGCTTTTTATAATCACCGCCAGACTGTATGTTTGGTTAAGTTTTCAAACTGTATCAAATCATTGTCGAACAAGCAAATGAATAGACAAAAGTTTAAAAATATTATTAGAGGTAAAATTTGGGTTCAATGTCTTACGGAAGTTATTAATAATAATCTATCTATCTACGGTTTTCCCTACCAAAGATAGAAATATGCCACAAGCTCCATAGAAGTAATGTCAAAAATATATCTCCAGTAGAACGAACTGTGGATATAGTTCATTTATTTCGAGCATTAATTGAGCCCAATAAACCTAATTCAGTTAATTGCTTACTTATTAATGTTCAATCAATATGAAACAGACCATGATGTAATTATAATAAAGGTCATCACTCCCTCCCGCACAAATCATTAAACAATTCGATATCAGTCACAGAAACATATCAATGCCACAGAATCCCTATTACATTATTATCCCTTATTCCCTTATCCCTTACTTATTATAAAGTCGAAAGTAACTCTGTCTGTCTGTCTGTACTCTTTCACGCCTAAACTACTGAACCGATTTAAATGAAATTTGGTACGGAAATAGTTTGAATCCTGAGGAAGGACATAGGATACTTTTTATCGCAATAAACTGTAGGCCACGCGGGTGAAACCGCGGGGAACAGCTAGTCAATATTATAAATGCAAAAGTAACTCTGTTTGTCTGTCTGTCTGTTACGCTTTCACGCCTAAACTACTGAATCAATTTTAATGAAATTTGGTACAGATATAGTCTAGAGCCTGAGAAAGGACATAGGCTACTTTTCATCGCGATAAACTGTAGCCCACGCGGGTGAAACCACGAGGAACAGCTAGTAGATATAGAAAGCATATATAGGAAGTACTCATTACTGCTTTTCAAATATCCTTGTAGCAATAATGACGTCGGCACTACGTCACGGAGTCCTCGCTCCTTGGGAGTGACCTACTTACCTCCAGGCCCTCCAGTAAACTCCACCGGCACCTGGTTGCCTCTTGTTGCAATGTATCCGGGTGACCTATTGACCTAGATCTGTTCGAGGGCTCTCATAAATGTCACCATCGACGTTAAGTCACAGCTGACTACTCTGACTAGTCTTCACAGTTTTTTTTATACATACGAGGAAGAAAGACCTTCCAAAGTACAGAAGGAAATTCCTTCCCTTTTGATTCAGAAGGAAAAATAAGGAAGGAATCTGCCTCACGGAGAAAAAAGACCTTCCTAAGTACATAAGGAAATTCCTTCTCTTTTGATTCAGATGGAAAACTAAGGCAAAATAAGGAAGGAAAAGTTTAGATTTTGAAAGGAATCTGCTTCGGAAGGTAAGACTCGGAAGGAAATTCAGGATTTTTTTCTCAGTGCAGCTGAGTGGAGGGAGCAGATTGTTCCGTCTGACGGTAAGTGCTCCGCCTTCCGATGATAGTTGCAATAACAAACAGATTTTTAAGGCAGTGATTTTTAAAGCAGTCTTTACACTGATTTTTCCATACTATCGCCTATATATCGCATTTTCAATTTCTCTGTATACTACTCGTATAAGGCTGGTATTATAAAATGACGCTCAAGCGATGATTTCTACTTAAGCTCAGATTTGAGTCTGTAATTTCATACAAATATGTCACTTAGACTGAGACTTAGAGAGGTTCTCGAGTGGCGACCACGAACCGGAAGACGTTCTGTAGGTAGGCCTCCCACTAGGTGGACCGACGACATTGTAAGAGTCGCAGGGAGCCGATGGATGCAAATGGCTAATAGCTGTTTATGGTGGTGTTAAAAGGGGGAGGCCTATGTTCAGCAGTGGACTTCTTCTGGCTGATGATGATGATGATGTCACTTAGGTCCAAGTCCACGAGTGTTGATCAATGCTTTAGTAGCGAAGTATATTTGTATGAACTGATAGCGTCAAATCTGTGCTCAATTACTGATTATCTCTTGAGTCTGGTCCTAGAATACCAGCTATATGAACCCTAAAATAACATGAGCGCAAAAGTAAACAAAAGAAAAACAATGTATCTGGTTTTATGATCCTCAAACAATTGTAATAGCAAAAAAAAATTTGAGAGTTTGATGTCAATACAGTATTTCGAAGAGAAATTACAGCGAAAGTTTCTATTGCTGAGGCCACACTAACGGGAAATGCCGTTCAATAGCGCGATGATTGACGTTTGACATAAGTGTGGCCACGACATTGGAATTCACATTGCGTTTGACGTTAGCATTCACATTGGCGTTTGACGTTAATTCAAGTACATTCACGTTGACCGTTCAAGTGTAGCCACTCACATAATAGCGTGAATAATTAACGCAATATTTATCTCGAAGATAGGCATTGAGATTTCCCTTGACGTTGACCTTAGTGTGGCCCGGGCATATGAAATACCCAATTGACGCTACTAACTGAACCAACTGAACAAATAAGTCCTTACTAGAAATACGAACTCTTGAAATTAATAACCGTCCAATTTATTTTCCCTTTGAAGGTCTGTAATTTTCTAGTCTTGAAATATAAAAGGGAAAAGTTTCGTCACAAGACTCGGAAAGTCGGAACCTCTTCATGAAGTCACAAACTTTGATTTAGTGTCAGAAATGCCGTCAGTAGGAAAGATTGGTTAGAAATAAAGCTAGCTAAGGTTTTTACCTTTTCAGGAGCCAGACAAATTGTCGACACATGACACTTTTCCCCCGAAGGCTGGTTAAGAGGAAACCGAATGCAGTAAATTTAGGAAACCGTGTTAGGTCAGAACGTGGCAATTATGTTGCCTATTTATAGCTAACCTGGATAAATAGTTAACGTTAGTTAATAATATATATTGTAGGCTAGCTGTTCCCCGCGGTTTCACCCGCGTGGGCTACAGTTTATCGCAATAAAAAGTAGCCTATGTGTTTCTCAGGCTTTAGACTATCTCTCCAATAAATTTCATTTAAATCGGGTCTGTAATTTAGGCGTGAAAGACAGATTTTCGCATTTATAATATTAAGTAGGGATTTACAAGTCGAATATTTCTGTTCTTCAAAATTCAAGATGTTGATTCAGATTAAACAATATTAAGAAAACTACGTACATCACAAAACTGTAGAACGAGAACGCATCTAAGGTTATTCGGCTCAAAGGACCAGTTAGTCAGCTTGAATCCGGTGAGTTTGTAATGAACAGAAAATAATTTAGCGAACAATGAATACCAAAAATTTCAAGGTGTCGTTGAATCTATTTAATCCAATCTAGACAATCGATTGTAGCGGGGAGCAATTATGAGATATACTCATCGAATAATTCGATTATAAAGATGTCTCGAGATATCTCTAGTATTGCCATAAGTAATTACTAATTTGATGATCGTTGCGGTGCTTGCTTCGCGAAGTAAGCATATTCAATAAAAAATATGCCATATTGTGGTTCGCAACACACTTCCTACTTGCTAAAGACCGGAGTAGAAAGTTCTTTAGTTATAAAAATTAGGAAGTAACTAATTTCATAATCGATTATAAATATTAGTAAATGTCTCGATTATAAGAATCAATCGAGATCGCACCTCGCCACAATAGAGGTACGGATTAAGTGATTATCTGTTTAGCTCTGTTACTTACTGCCCTACCCTTGAGTTCCGCTAACATTGCGAAGCCGCACAAGCTGAAGAATTATGTCAATCAATCAATATCACACACACACTAGCCAGAGAATGTTGTTACTTATATCTACCTGGCTAAGGTTTAAATTCACACGAGCCGGCAGTTAATAAAAAACAAATACTAATAAACAAGAAAAAATAAAACAATCACCGATAAGCGCTATACTTAATTTTTATGTAACAAACACAAACTTAGAACAAAAAAAATACTGTTTTTATTTGACAGCGAAGTCCATTGAAAATTGAGTTGAATTTGACAATAGCATTTTAATTTAGGACCTGTTAATTAACTGTAATTACCTACCTACATTTTAAAAAGATTATTTTACTTGTTAATCAAGTACTGTGTCTCCTATGAACTTCTGTTCTCCTGGTACCCACGTCGCTACTTTCATCTTTGGCTTGAGGCTATATGCATAATTTTATTATTTGGTATCTTCTATGATCCCATGGGAGTCAAAAGGTATATAAATATATCCTATGATCCCATGGGAGCAAAGCGACAAAAATATTATACTGTAATCCCATGGGATTAAAAGCATGGGAGCCAAGTGGAAGGAGGCCATCCCTCCGGAAAAACAAAAAAATACTTTTTGTCCCGACAAACTTTAGTAAACGCGGGTGAAACCGGACGGCAGAGCTAGTAAAATATAATCCATCGCAACTGTCTGGCAAAGGCAGCGAATCCGTAAAGCACACTACTTACAATCTATTTATAGGCGAGCGATTTCATTACGCAGTTGTTCGTAAGGCTGTGAGGAAACTGACGCATTTCAGCTTTCAAAGACGGGTAAAGACAAATCATAGGCAGCGGACACAAGGATAAGAAAATGGGTGAAATGATGGTGGGTAATGGTTCAAGATAGGTGTCGCCAACGCATCGGCAACACCCCTATTGCTGTAGCAAATTTGCCATAGGAGACGGTGACCGCTAACCATAAGGCGAGCCGTCTGCTTGTTTGATTAAAAACACCACAACTGTGTATACTTTTGAATAGACGCGCTCGTGAGAAAGTGAAAACAATCTATTTCAAACTTCAAATCTGACTCAATCAATCAATCAAAGCATTTATTGTTGACACAAGAAATCGTAACATCGTAATTATGAAGCCAAAGGTTGCCGAACTAAAGGTACAAGTTCATAAAACCAGGCTGACTGACTGATTAATCAGTACGAGTAAATCTCGGAAACTACAAGACCTACGAAGCTAAAATTTGGCACAAGCATTCCCACAGAGGCAGAATACCAACAAAAAATAAATTTCATATGTGGTCTATTGAAATGTTACATTGTTTAGGCCTTAGCGTTAGCGTGAGTTTCTCAGAGGACGAAATTTTGTTAGAAGCCAATGAATAAAGAAATGTACCGAACCTTAATTGGTTTAGAAGAAATATTGGAAGGTTGACCCGCGGGCTTATTCCACCCACCCCTAGGGTATCAAAAACTACAAAGAAACTATCTAAAGTTTGCTTCGGTCTTTGGTTCGCTCATTTACAGATAGTTTACAAAAACAATAAAAAAAAATCATTTCCTTCCATACATTTATAGAGGAACTAAAATCGGAAATACGGGTTATTTTAAATCGTCGTATTCGAACAAAGTTTTCGAGTTTCTATTTTTAATTTTGGCAGTACGATTTGCCACTTTGACAAGTTGGCGGTAGTAAACTTTGACGTTTACGAAAACTTTTATAGTTTTCAGAACTTGTACTAAGGGTACAGATCACGGCCTAGTCTTATCCTACCCTTGAACCGTCGGCGTGGGGTATAAATTGATTGTGTGATGGATGAGCCAGCCGGCACCCGGCCGGAATCGATGGAGCCAGGGCGGGGACCACGGTCCACACGTGGACGTTGTTTGATCAACGTCGGACTACGCAGCTTTATTGGAAAACGATGAAAGTGTTTTGAAATCAATCTGGAGTATACTGGCTGCACCCTGTTTCATCCGCTTGGAAATTCCTATGGGAACCGTTCATTTACCGGCATTATTTCGCGTACATTTCTGAATGCGTGTTGTGATGTTAATGCGTTAATCTGTGCTTGATTCTTCTTCTTGTGGTGCCATCTCCTACCGGAGGTCGGCTATCATTAGGGCTATCCTAATTTTGGATTTTTGTGCTTGATTGCGTTGGATTTATTATTTAAAGAAAAAAAACACATCTTACTTAATTATTATTTTTGACGTAATTTCACACTGTTCCTTTCGGGAAAAAAGTTTACGTCATATTTGCCGGGACCCCATTCCCCTCTTCCCCACGTGACATTGTGTGAGATTAAGCTCGACCCCCTTCCCCCCTAAACGCCTCGCGTATTAATGGATGGTCCCAAAGAAGGTAGGAATGAAAGAGGTACCACTATCGAGTTCTGGAAATCACACACTACGATTTATGCGCTCCTTTCTCCCGCATACTTGCAAAATGTGGAACGAGCTCCCACCACAAATCTTTCCGCTGTGCTACAGAATGCAGTCCTTCAAAATGCGTGTGAAAATAGTTCTTAAGGCTCAGCAATGCATCGGCAACTCCACTAGTGTTAGCAAATGTCCATAGGTGACGGTGACCGCTTTCCATCAGATACACGGAGAAAAAAAACCTTCCGAAATACCGTTTTCCTTCTGAGTCCAAAGGGAAGGATGTATTAATCAGAAGGAAATCTAAGGTAAAAAGGGAAGGAATCGGTCTGGAAGGTAAGAATCAGAAGGAAAATCCGATTTTTTTTCTCAGTGTAGGTCGTCTGCTTGTTTACCACTACATATCTCTTCTTCCCTACTAATATTATAAATGCGAAAGTAACTACTGAACCGATTTAAATGAAATTTGGTATGGAGATAGTTTAAGCCCCGAAAAAGGACATAGGATACTATTTATCGCGGACGCGGGTAAAACCACGGGGAAAAACTAATATAACATAAAAAGAAGTGTGGTAGGACTGACCTGCAGGGGTGAGCTGCCTGGCGCGGGGCGAGACGGGTGCCTGTGGCGGGTTGTGATTGTCGTCTCGAGGGGGGCTGGCGACCGCGCCGTCCGAGTTGTTGTTCACCGGAGGCCCCGGGCCCCCGCCGGCGCCGGCCTCGAGCTGCAGCTGTATAACAACAATACATGCTAGTTATTAACCAGTAAACGTTTTTACAAGGAGTTGTGAAAGAAATAATAAGATTAATAAAGTGGAAATGGGCTGGACATATTTGTAGGCTTCAAAATGAAAGATGGACGTGGGTGTGAAGAGTTCTTTAAGGGTCGGTAACGCCTCTAGCCTCCCCCCTACTAGGTGGACCGACGACATTGTAAGATTCGCAGGGAGCCGATGGATGCAAATGGCTAATAGCCGTTCATGGTAGCGTTCAAATGGGAAGGCCTATGTTCAGCAGTGTTCTTCTTCCGGCTGATGATGATGATGATGATGAACGCCTCTAGTGTGGTAAATATGTATAGGCGACGGTACTAATACGTAATAAAAAATTATAGGATTCACACTTTAAAACGTCAAACTTAAAACTAGCTTCGCCTTTTCCTACCTCCTTACGCCGGTAAAAGAACAGACGTGAAACGCGCGGCAGGGAATTTTTTATCATCGTATACTTATGCCCCTTTAGATACCATAGTGAATGTATTTGGAATATGGCACAGTCAATTTTGATAAAACAACTGTGTTATACACACTCATCACAGACAAGTTTTCAAAAACAATTTCCCAAGCCTGAAATAAATCGGCTTTCATTTCGCGCTGCCGTTTACGCCAGCCCGTCAGTCAGATTTGGTTGTCTCATTCATGTGAACGAAAAAATTCGATTTATTCCGCCCCAAATGACATTTTCGAGGCCTATATTTGGCACTGTTGGGGTATTTTTAGGACAAAGCTTTTGTGCAAAGTGATCGCGACAACGGTTAGGGCTCTGAGAGGTGTTATGCCGTTTCAATACACAAGAAATATTTGGGAATTCTGGGAAAGGTTAGGCGATATTTGACATCGCTTCTAAATATATTGTTAATACCAAATGTTAAGAATCGGTCGCCAAGCACCTATCGGTGTGTTCCGGCAGACTCACTTGGGAGCCAGTTCCCAATCCAGGTGTAGCGTGGATGGCGCGCGCTATCTCGACCACATCGTCACATAACATCATGTGACTTGTGGTCAAACGCTACCCTGTAACTATCCAGGCTGATGATGATGATAATGAAGTATACAATGTACATACATACATCTTTCATTATAACTCATAGTATTTTCCTAAAACGGTGAAGGGAAACATCGTGAGGAAACCGGCAGGTCCAAGAACTGTAATATTCAAGGGCATGCGACATCTACCAACCCGCACTGGGCGAGCGTGGTGGATCACGGCCCATACTCTCTCTCTCTCTCTCTCTCTGAGAGAAGGCCCGAGTCCCAGCAGTGGGAACATAAAAAGACTGATGATGATGATGATGATCACCCAGCCTGCAGATAGAAATTATAGGCACTAACTAGGCAGTCGGAAAATGACAGTAAGTATCTCCCGTTCACATTCACAATAGTACTTTATTCAATAGGACCCATAGTGATCACTTTAAAACGTCAAACTTAAAAGTAGCTACGCCTGTTCCAACCTCCTTGCGCCGGCAAAAGAACAGGCAAGAAACGCCCGACAGGTAATTTTTTGGCGCGATCACATTGACAATTTTGTTCTCACGTTCCATTAGTTTGTCTTACAGCCATTCCCTATGTACAGTGTACACACCCAAGGCTGTATAATACAAGGGATCCCTAATTACAGTCACAGGCGGAAGTAAAACGCTAAACACGAATAATTTCTTCGTTCCGACCTCGTAAATGAGGTTTATAGGCGGATTCGTCTATAAAACGAGCTGGGTTTTGTTTGAGGGAATTGTGTACATACAATGAGGTAACTAATTCGGCGACACGTGGACACGCGAAACAATGAGCTCTGCAGTAAAAAAAAGTATACAATATTTTCATGCATGAAACATTTAAATATTACTTCCTACACAACAGTGGTGGATTTAGCAGCAGGCTGAGTAGGCTGGAGCCTAGGGCGGCAGATTTTAGGGGCGGCAAATTTAGTGTCAATTTAAAAAAAATGTTTTAATGATATTAAAAGAGTCGTATATATGTATTTTAATATTATTATGTGCACACAAACAATTAAACATTGTTCACCACTTGATTTTTCTTAAATTTTTGTCTGATGCATAAAAAAAAACACATTTAAAAAGGAAAGGCAGAGGCCGTAGAGGTTATAGAGGTTGGTAGGGGCGGCAAAATTTGAATACTTAGCCTACTGGCGGCAAATGTGTAAATCCGCCACTGCTACACAATTATATTGTCTATTGCATGCGCCCCACGCCTAAGAGAAATACTTCATATATAGTTTTGTTATGTATCTGTTTTATTATAATTATGTTTTGAGTTCTGCTTCTTGTGTGTGTAGATACTTAAATTGTAGATCTTCTTTTTAGGCATTGTTACACGTTTTCTATTACTTTAAATACAACTACAAAATTCTACCCAAATATACAGACAAGATTTTGAGATGTACTTTTTAAACATAACTTAAGAATTTGGTTTCGAAACGCGATATTTTATTTCAATTTTTATTTATCCGTAACATCGAGAGCTCAAACAAAAACAAATTTAATACATGCATAGCAAAGTTCTGTCATTATTATCATCATCAGCTAATTACATTCCCACTGCTGGGATCGTGGCCTTCTCTCAAAGAGAGAGAGTATTAGCCGTGTGGGTTAAGATGTCGCATTGTCGAATGCTCTAGAATGTTGCGGTTCTTGGACATGCTGGGTTCTTCACGATATTTTCGTTCACCGTTTTGAGCGATGGTAAATATCCTTACTAAAACCAAGTCCTAATTTTGTAGATATCTAACTAACTAACTAACTGAGATGGCGCAACGACCCAAAGTGAGTCTTGGCCTCCGATAACAAAAGACGCCATTTCGGTCTGTCCTGCGCCACCTCCTGCCAGTCTTCCACCTGGAGCTCTTGAAGCTCTTGGTTGCAGAAAGAAAGGTGCTGCGAAAGATTTTGGGTCCAGTACAATCTCAGGATGGAGTATGGCGGAAGAGAACGAACCGAGAAATCGAAGAACTGATGGCCGAGACGAATGTCATCGGCGAAATGAAAGCGCACAAACTTCGCTGGCTCGGCCACCTTGATAGAATGGGGGAGGATCGTGCGGTCAAACGAGCATACAGTGGAAGGCCGAGTGGCCGTCGCCCTGTCGGCCGTCCCAGATATCGCTGGAAAGACGAAGTCACGAAGGATTTGTAGATATCAGGGAATGGAAAATAGAAAACTGGCTGATGCTCCCAAAACAATCCAATTAATATTGTACCAAGCTGGTACACGTGGGCAGTGACTGAAGACCCGTCGCCTCTCCCAAGTCGCGATACCTCAAAAGCCTACAACTATTGACTCGCGCCTCATATTTCGCACACTTCATTCAATAGCTATCTGCCGTAAGTGATTGTTTGCCGCGATCAATCCAGCTAATGGAAAGCACTTGTTGCTTGCGACTACTCAGCATTTCTACCAAAGAGCTTGTTTTATCGGCATTTACTGCGGACTATTAAATGGAAAATATATAAATAATAAACTGCCCAAACGGAATTAGAGGCAGACTTTGTGAATCAGACTCGTATGATGCTATTGGAATCAATTACAACCATTTATCTCTTTGACCGTAACGGAAAAAATGAATGAAACGAAATCTTAATTCACGTGACAAACAGCCCTTTCAAAATACAATTTAAAAAATTACCATCAGAATCAAAAATACAATAAGTACTCACAAGACTTCCGAGCAATTTATTGCAAATATTTCCCTTATCATCATCAGCCTTTACGTTCCCACTGTTGGGACTCTGGCCTTCTATCAGAGAGAGAGTATGGGCCATTATCTACCACACTAACCCAGTGCGGGTTGGTGCCCTTGAATGTTGTGGTTCTTGGACATGCCGGTTTCCTCACGATGTTTTCCTTCATTCTTTAGAGCGATGGCAAATCCGCACATAACTTAGTCTTATTTCCCGTATTGTTTTGATATTACTTCGCATTTTCGCGTTTTTTCAACTCCCGGAACGGCATGAGCTACCCCCATTGTCACCTGCTGCGGCGTGAAGCTAAGGCCTTGACAGAATGTGACAGCTATATACGCAGTGAACCGAGACACCGGTTCACTGCTGCTACGCAATTGCAATGCGTCACTCGAATGCGGGTAATTGGATCAACGGAACTAAGCAGTATTGCAACGCATTCAGTATTCTGAATACTGTAATCTAAATATACTCATAATGAAACATTCAGAAGAAATAAATGATTTTCATTCCAAGTTTTAAAAAACATTAAAAGGGTTAAAAAGCATAATAAGTTTAAAGTTAAATGCGAAAATCTAGAGCTTTGTTTTAATAACAGGTATGAAATGAAAGGCACAAAAGCAAAAATGCTGAGCATTATTAAACCCTGACCTTTGGAAACATTTACATATTTCTAAAGCTAACTACATGGCAAAGGATATTGAATTATTTAGGTTAATATAGTAAACGGTGCAAAAAAGCTCGTTGAATCGACGATCAACCCATTTTTGAGTTTGGTTATCAAATATTTGATGTGGTCAGCTGTATACTTGCAATGTTAGTGGTTAGCATATTTTTATAATCGCTACAGTGTCAGTCGTTTATGCCGTAAGCCAATTTTCTTTAATCCATAAATGCGAAAGTAATAGATATAGTGATAGTTTGGACCCTGGATGACGATTATGATAATTTTGATCGCGATAAAGTGTAGTGCGGGTGAAACTTCGATGCGCATCAAATTAAAAATACGGAGTGACTATTCGTACGGGTACTGGACGAATAAATTATATTTATTCGTACAGTAATAGATAAAATATAGTGTCATAGTAGGGTAGGGTGCGGTGGTACTGGACGAATAAATTATATTTATTCGTACAGTTATAGGTAAATAAAATATAGTGTCACAGTAGGTTAGGGTCCGACTTCCGTACGAATAATTATAAATTGTTCGTACAGTACCCGTATGAATAGACTCAGCCTTAAAAATAACTGCAAACCTGTACAAACTTACAAATTTATAGGTCCCACCTTGAATACCACAAAGGGCATTCAGGTATTACCACCCACACCTTATATCGTCTATGTTAAACGTCATAAAAAAGGATGAAAGCGGCAAACAGTTTTTAAACTTTCCAAACTATATAATGAAGCGCTTTAAACACAAAGGCAAAGTAAAAATTCAAAGAATTCAAGTTATTCTACTGTGAATTCCGAGGGCTTTTGTAAACTACTTAAAATTCTTGCTCGTTTTTTGCTCATCTAAAATTACTTAAGTCTAATATTGAAAATCCGAAAGGCCAACAAGGATTGGATAGGGCCGGATGAAAATGCTCAATGTCGTTAATGCCTTGGATTTAGGACATTGGGCGATGTTTGATCGCCTGAATAAAAATGAGAGTTGAAAAGAAATCTTGATAGAGAGAGAGAGAGAGAGAGAGAGAGAGAGAGAATTTATTCAGGAAAAAAAACAGTACACAACAAAGAAACGCACAAAAAACAGTAACATTGTTGATAAGTATTAATATTACGTGATGGTGCGAACACTGCTGCTGTGTACAGTGCCTCCCAAAAAGGACTTGGCTCAGCATATGCTATGGACGAATCCACAGCGCTGATTTTCACTGGCTGGGCGTTTTTTGCCTGTTCTTTTACCGGTGCAAGGAAGCTGGAGTAAGCGGAGTATATTTTTATTTACATTAATAGTAATAACTAGCTGTTCCCCGCGGTTTCACCCGCGTGGGCTACAGTTTCCCATTTTTACCCCGTAAGGGGTTAAATTTCAAAAAATCCTTTCTTAGTATGCATTAAGAGAGCGATGGTGGCCGAACGGTTTGGCGTGCGACTTACAAGACGCCGACACCGAGTTCGAATCCTCTCGGCCTCGTACCTATGACTTAATAAGTTATGTGCGCATTTGCCATCGCTCAAAACGGTGAAGGAAAACATCGTGAGGAAACCGGCATGCCCAAGAACTGCAACATTTTCAAGGGCATGTGATATCTACCAACCCGCACTGGGTCAGCGTGGTAGATTATTATTATAGCCCATACTCTCTCTCTGAGAGAAGGCCAGAGTCCCAGCAGTGGGAACGTGGAAGGCTGATAATGATGATGATGATGATGATGATGATGCATTAAGACAAACATACCCTCCAAATTTCAAGTTTCTACGACCAGCGGTTTAGGCTGTGCGTTCATATCAATCCGTCAGTACTTTGATTCTTCTTTAAATAGAAAATATAGAAGATTTATTGTGTTATTTATTACTTCAAACTAAAACTAACAAAGAAATAAAAACAAATAAATCTAAACTAATAACTTAAATACATTATTAAAAAAAGTCCCTTTAGGCAAGGTACCGAAGATACTGGCAGCGTTCCCCCTTTGAATGGCTAGACTAATTCTTTGTCCGAGGTAGCTGCCAGATCTTCGGTCTCCGGTGATGTCGACTAACCTTTTTGTTATTTCCTTAAAAAGGCTTAAAGCGCTAGGACCCCAACCCATTGTGTTATTGATTGTTTAACATTTTTGTACATAAAATGTCAGGTCTAAATGCTGTAGATAACGCTTAGATAGATCGGTATTTAAATTTTTTTTAAAAAACCTGGGAAAAAACCTTACCGGCTAATGCAAAAATGCATTTTTACTCCAATTCGTGATTGAATAATATAATCCGAAATAGATTCGTAATTAATTGCAGTTTACCGTGCTTCCGTTGTAAACGTTTCCAAAGTAACTTCGGTATAAAGCCAACTTTTGCGTAACAAGCGACGGCAACAAATTTTTCAGCAACAGTAAATCACATACATACAAAATATAAAATTAAATCCGATATAAAATTAGATCCGACATCTTGGACCGATTTTTATCAAACATAGACTTACATCATCTTGAAAAAGAGCTACTACTGATACTCTTACAGTGCTGGACCGATATTAACCAAACATAGCTAAGAATCACTGCAAAGAAACTAGCTTTCAAATGAAAAAATCGCATCGAAATCGGTCCATCCGTTTGACAGCTACGATGCCACAGACACACACAGACGGTAGATGTTCACGCTTGACTCTTTGAATCCTCTTAGCCCTGCACCTATTGTGCGGATTTACCATCGCTTAAAACGGTGAAGGAGAACATCGTGAGGAAACCGGCATGTCCAAGAACTACAACTTCCAAGGGCATGCGACATCTATCAACCCGAACTGGGCCAGCGTGGTAGATTACGGCCCATACTCTCACTTTGAAAGAAGGCCAGAGTCTCAGCAGTGGGAAAGTAATAGCATAGTCAATTCAAAGTCAAAGTCAATTTTTTTATTAATCAATAGGATACATTGTGATCACTTTAAAACGTCAAACTTAAAACTAGCTACGCCTGTTCCAACCTCCTTACGCCGGCAAAAGAACAGGCAAGAAACGCCCGGCAGGTAATTTTTTTTTGTCGCGATCACAGTTACAATTTTATTCGTATTACTAATTGATTGAATTGGAGCAAGTTCACTAAAATCCCAAGCTTTTTTTTGTCATCTAATGGTCCGATATTTTTTAATTAGCTTTACTAATAAGATTTCTCTTGTTTGGTTGTACACATTGGGATATGGGAACATGAATATTAATGAGAGAATGGATCACAACCAAAGCAGACCAGACCCCACAAGCAGCACCCGTTCACGAGTTGACGCATGTGCCAGCCATCGCTCTCCTCGACCATATGAGAGGGAAGAGGGCGACCCGACACGAGCACACGACACATTATACAATAAACTATGGTAATAGGCTGATAATGATGAATCTACAAATTAGGTGTTAATCTGTTGAAAATGAAAGTCACCGAGCTTGAAAATCGTCGACGACATCGTGCGCACATGTGTGAGTAAATCGATCTTGACAACTCGCGTCAAGTCAAGAGAAATCTTCTTATTAGTAAAGCTAAATAAAAAAAAAAAAAACAAAAAAAAAGATTAGATGACAAAAAAAAAAGCTTGGGATTTTAGTGAACTTGCTCCAATTCAATCAATTAGTAATAAGAATAAAATTGTCAATGTGATCGCGCCAAAAAAATTACCTGCCGGGCGTTTCTTGCCTGTTCTTTTGCCGGCGTAAGGAGGTTGGAACAGGCGTAGCTAGTTTTAAGTTGACGTTTTAAAGTGATCACAATGTATCCTATTAAATAAAAAAGTTTTGAGTTTGAGTTTAACTAACTGCACGTATAATCTATTGCGATAATACGCTAGATATGGATCGAGGTGCATAATTTAAAGGGAACATTACCGTAATTCGTTTGGTATGCGCGGTACACGTCATCGCGTGTCTGTCACGTCATAAGCCGCGAGGATTAACTTACTGGGCTTGCTAATTGACTCTCGTATTTCATGAAGCAAGGAGTCTTCAAGGCAAGAGTGAACAGGTACCTTCTAGGTACAGTCAGCGCCAAAAGTAGCTGATCACAGTCGATTGATGTGTGTGTTGATGTGTCTTAGATCAGTCATGCTTGTGTTTTTTATAAAAATACAAGGTAGCGTTTCACCAAAACACAAAACACATGATTTTAAGTGATGGTGCGGTCACAGGTTGGTGTTTCAGATGCTACGGGTAATTGGAAAATTTGTGATTGTTCAGTGAGTTTTGTCGTTGACTGTACATCGTGTTACACCGTCAACCGCATGAACGCTTAGCAACGGGCGGAATGGCGGTCAATTGATAAGAAAAGTAAAAATGCACCAAAACCCAAAATGGGTTACCAAAGGGTTAAAAAGTGTTTAAAAAAAGAACTACAACGTAAATACTATAAATATAGAAATAATAAATACAAACCATATATAGTATAATTTTAAAGAAATGTGTAATAAATATGCAAAAAGAAACGAATAAGAAATATGTTGAGAAAGCTGAAAATAAATGTAAAGCGACATCGAATTTAATAAACAACAAAATAAATCAGAAAAATAATGGAAATTTGATTACTGAAATTTCAGATGGAGAAAGCGTGGTGCGAAATGGGGAGGATATCTTTAATAATTATTTTTAAAATATTGCACAATGTAATGAAACTCAAAAACCCGAAAACCCGACTGCGCTAAAATAAACTAGGTACCTTAGGTCACTCCCACAATAAAGACGAATCTAGCGACACCTCATATTTTAACATCCGTCAAGCCATTTAGGCTACAGGCCGTGCCAAAGAAATATACACACTCGAAAAACACAACCCTCCTTCTTTCGCAGTCGGGTAAAAAAAACAGTTTCGTACATATTTTCGTCGAAAATCCAAAAATTTACAAACAAAAGCTGTAGTTGCTGTTAGTTACAACCGCCGCCAGGAGAGCGTAAAATGCCACAAAAGACATAAGACAAAAGACAAAAGACGAAAGACAAAAGACGAAAGACGAAAGGTGAAAGACGAAAGACGAAAGACGAAAGACGAAAGACGAAAGACGAAAAACGAAAGTCGAAAGACGAAAGACAAAAGTCAACCAGTCTTTTGACATTTTGATTCTCGCTATGTTGGCCCTGTACGGAATTATATGCGGACAATAACTCGGCGGTGCTTATCGCAGCCGGCACGTACCGGCGGAGTGCGTGCAGGGCGCGGGCACGCGGGGACAACGAATGGAGGTACACTGCAACCTCGATATGACAAAGCTGAAGGGAATTAGAAAACATTCGCAATCTATATACATATAAATAGAATAAATAAATATCGGGGACCATTGCACTCTAATTGACCTAGCCCCAAATTAAGCTCGAAACTTGTGTTATGGGTTTTAGACAACGATATACATACTTATATAGAGAAACTAATTGCGCCCCGCGGTTTCACCCGGACCTTTTTCCGGGATAAAATAATATAGATAATGTGCTAATCCAGGGTATAAGCTATCTCCATTCCAAATTTCATTCATATCCGTTCTGTATCAGTATCGGGCTATATTTATGCCCGAAATTAATCGATTAATTATTTCGGGCGTTAGATGACAAAAAGCTTGTGAAAGCCTGTTCTTTTGCCGGCGTAAGGAGATTGGAACAGGCGTAGCTAGTTTTAAGTTTGACGTTTTAAAGTGATCACAATGTATTTGAATAAAAAACATTTGACTTTATGACTTTTGAAAATCACAACCTATCGACGACGCGGTAGCCGAGTTGGTAGTGTCCCTGCCGGCGAAGCTAGCGGTCCCGGGTTCGAATCCCGGTAAGGGCAAATATATGTGTGATGAGCACGAATATTTGTACCTGAGTCTTGGATATTTCTATCTATATAAGTATTTATTTCTCTATATTAGTATGTATATTGTTGTCTAGTACCCATAACACAAGTTTCGGAGCTTAATTTGGGGCTAGGTCAATTTGTGTGCAATTGTCCCCGATATTTATTATTATTACCTAGACTAGAAGAGAACGACCGAGTAACTCAATACATTTATTTTCCTCCGATATCGATACCGGTACGGATGCTTTTGTTCCGGTACCACATCCCTACGTAAGAAGCCTTAATAAGTCCTCGGGGAATTCGTAGAACTTTCAATTTCACAACGTAGGCCTTCGTGGACCCTTGTAGAACTTTGTAGACCGCCCGTATTGCCTACGGCTACGAACTTGAACTCTGCTACGAGCTACGTAACAGCTACGAGCAAACGTAGCAAGTACTTTGTTTTAGAATAAAATAAAATAAAATAAAATAAATAAAAAATCAATTTGTTGCCATTATAACGCCGACAGCATATTATGTTCCAGTTACTTACTTAGATCTAAAAATTTAAAATAATTCGTTTCACCCGCGTCTTCCCGTTATCCCGCAGGAACCTTGTTCCGGGATAAAAAGTAGCCTATGTGTTATGCAGGGTATATATAAGCTATCTCCATTCCAAATTTCATCAAAATCGGTTTGGTAGTTACAGTGATACGTGGTTACAAACATTCACACACACAAACTTTCGCATTTATAATACTAAAGTAGGATTATGAACGCAAATGTGTGTGTGTTGAAAAATAGAAAATGTATGAGTATATTTTTTTCTTATCTTCTTATATATAAAAATCAATTGCTGTTCGTTAGTCTCGCTAAAACTCGATAATGGCTGGACCGATTTGGATAATTTTGATCTTGAAATATTTGTGGAAGTTCAGGGAAGGTTTAGAAGGTGACTTTTATTAGCGATACGAAGTTCGCCGGGTCAGCTAGTCTTATATATAAAAATCAATTGCTGTTCGTTAGTCTCGCTAAAACTCGAGAATGGCTGGACGGATTTGGATAATTTTGATCTTGAAATATTTGTGGAAGTTCAGGAAAGGTTTAAAAGGTAACTTTTATCGGCAATACGAAGTTCGCCGGGACAGCTAGTAATATATAAAAATCTCGTGTCTCAGTGTTTGTTGTAAAACCCCTCTGAAGCGGCTTGACCGATTTTTATGAATTTTTTGTATATTTTGAGGTCTGAGATAAGGTCGTAGGCCATTTTATACACCTAGGTGATAAGAGTAGAAAACCGTTTCTAATGTAATTTGTTTATTATTAGATACCTACAGCTCTTATTTCCGCACTTTTATGAGCTGCAAATGTCTGAAAAAATCGCAGTAAAGGCTTTAACGTTGGCTCGTATCTCGTATTAAATTTCAAAGGAACATTTTCCTTGAAACCTAAAGCCTGTAACAGTACACGTCTAGTTTCGTCTGGAGATGGTTAATATAGCTCTTAGCACCATTAGCGTGCTATTTTTTTACTACCCGTACAGCGTCTGCTCTCGCTCTATGCTACAAAATTCGTGTCGTATTACTTAGATACCTAGCGTTAAGTCGTGATTCGCGTGCTAAGGCGCGAATTGCGTTTAGCGATTTAGGCTTGCTTGCACAACACGTTAAACCTTGTTTAAATCAAATAATCTTAGGCCTGGTTTTTTGATCCATAATGAAAGTTAACCATTGTCAAAAAGGTATGAAAAAAATGATATGGTTACATTTTTCAAATGTTCCTTGGTTTCACCCTCGTCTTCCCGTTATCCCACAGGAACCTTTTTCTGGGATAAATATTCTATGTGTTAATCCAGGGTATAAGCTATGTTGATTCCAAATTTCATCAAAATCGGTTTAGTAGTTACGGCGATACGTGGTAACAAACATTCACACACACACTCACACACACAAACTTTCGCATTTATAATATTAGTAGGATAGTTAATCTTGACTGCGAATCAAAAAACCGGGACTTAGCGTCACAGTGGGTGCGGGTAGAGCGGCCGACAGTTATCGCGCGCTAATCGCTGCTAACGGACGCGTCGTATGAATAGCGTGCGAACTCTGCTTGCTCAGGCTCGCGCAACTTTAAGAGTCAATACGCATTTTAGTATGAGGTTATCTATTATCTTAGAAAATAGCACGTTAAAAAAAACAGCTAATTATTTGTAGCGCGCTATTGCCATATAACAATTTTAAATAGCATTAGTTGCATTTATAAGGCTTGCTTCAATCATTACAAAGGTTGAAGCGGCCTTCGCCTTGACAGTGGAAAATACAATAAAACTGAACAATGTTCTAAGTATAGTAAAAAGGTACACTGTGGCGAAGTTTTTTTTTTACTTGGCGCAACTCTATTACGAGGAATAATCTAAATATAGTATGAGCTATAGTTAGCTGAGTGAAAGATGACTTACTAAATTATGTTATAATGATCACTTTCTATGACTTCTTTAGTATGGAGGGGATGTTTGTGAGTTTGAATGTATTTTGTGTCATTTTTACTGTTAGGAAGCTAAATATAGTGTAGCGGTAAGTGTCATAGACTATCTATTATTGTGGTGATAATTCTGTGAGAATCGTCAAGTGGATGAAACCGTGAATTTAGCTCTTTATGATTGAATGGTACCACTAATCCTAGCACACATTTCAATAGTCAAATGCAGAGACTCACCCAAATTTTCAAATATGTACCAGATCAGCCAAGTATACTGTTCACAATGTCAAAAATTAGGAAAAAGAGCTAGATCAAAGTTCAGCACTTTTTTCGATCACTGTACCTATTAGAATGTAAGCATGGACAAGTGTGTGTATTTTGTGTTTATTCGACACATGGTCGGCTAGCGGGATGGAGTAGCGTGGTCGTGAGGAACTTTACAGTTTCCCCTAGTATGCCCGAACCAAACTAATAAACTGTTAGAGGAGGGCCAAAGAGGCAAACCTGAAATCCAAAAAGGTTGAAACTTGAAAAACTAGCTTTGCATCATTTTTGCTACCTAAAATCTCAATGCACAAACCGTTCGTAAATCGCACGAACAAGGACAACTAAGTTTCAAACTATAATAATTCTTATTCAGATCCATTTTCAGTAGAATGGAGGCGGCACGAGCTAGCTTCACGGCTGCTCGCTCGCTATTTCCTGCAGGGTTATGCAAAACGCTCGCTAAATGGCTGCAAGTGCCTCTACCTCGTATAAATGTGTTTAATATTCCGAACTTTCCCAAAAGGTTATTGCTAAGTTGCAGTATTACAAAATAATACTTGTATTTTCAAGAAGGTCCAATTTGTTTATTCATCATCAGCCTTTTTAAGGTCGTCGCCCTGAGATAAGTAGGATGGAATGTCGGGCTCTGGAAAGGGCTATGCTCGGAGTTTCTCTTAAGGATCGAATCAGGAATGAAGTCATCCGACAGAGAACCAAGGTAACCGGCATAGCCTGTAGGATCAGCAGGCTGAAGTGGCAATGGACTGGATATATTAGCCGAAGAACCGATAATCGTTGAGGCAAACGTGTTCTTGAGTGGAGACCGCGGCTCGGCAAACGTACGCCCTCCGGCTAGTTGGAGTGACGACATACGCAGTATGGCTGGCAGCGGTTGGATGAGAGAAGCCGAAGATCGCGCTCGATGGCGTATTTTGGGAGATGCGTATGTCCAGCAGTGGACTAAAACGGGTTGATTATGATGATGATGTCAATCCATAGTTGTTGTCCCAGCAGTGGGAACGTAATAAACTGCTGATGATAATGATGACGATGATAATGACGTGATAACGTATTAAGAGCGTGTATATGTGCCTACTGTTTAATTTAGTATTGATTTGATCGTTCCAATAAACGCACGCGTCTCTGGAAATTGCATTTCAATACTCCACACCAACACAGACCCATATAAAGTAAGCGCTCAGTTACAAGAGAGCGCACACTGGTGACCCCGACGTGTGACAGTAGGCACATATACAGGATCAGCTCATATAGCTCCTGAGAGCGTCACCTTGAGCGATTTATTTACCTGTATCTTCCTGCGATAAGCCGGATGAGCCTCCGATATCGTTTAATTACGATCGGATACGATCTCCGTATATTGATTATTCTTAGAAGGTAGGTTCTAATAATAGTTGCAAAGTTCCATTCTATAAGGTTACAAAACTCAAAGCCGGCATTATAGAATAAGCAATGCAAGAAAGGACATTTTTGGTGTCACAAAGTTTCTCAATCATCATCAGCATCAGCCTATTTCGTTCCCACTGCTGGGACACATGCTTTATCTCAGAGAGTATGGGCTATAACCCACTACGCGCGCCCAATGGGTGGTAGGTGTCGTGTGTATATGTATACCCTTGAATGTAGTGGTTCTTGGTGATACCGGTTTCCTCACTTTACCTCACATCCTCGGAAAAACCGCACAGAACTTATTAAAGTCACAGGTCAACTTTTCCAATAAAAGTATTAAGGCGCTGGTTCCCAAGCTAAGCTGAAAAACGGGATTAATTAAAACTATCTCTCTGTGTAATTTTGGTCTAAAAAAAATCTAATAAAAATATATATATTGAAAAAAAATGTGCAAAGTGCCCCATTTTTTACAAGTTTGATACTACTTTACTCCTAAACTATATATGTAACAAGGACGTGTTAATACCATCAGCGTATTAATAAACATAATACCCAGAGTACCTTCAGGTCATTTTTTTAAAATACTGCTTCAATTATTTTTTGCGAATTTTTTACGTATTTCATACTCGCAAATCGGCACGTAAACCCCTCAGTCGCCCATAAAGTCAGTACGGGACGAACAAGCAAGGTCAACGGCGTATGGCAGGGCCTTAAGTACCTATAAAATGTTGATATCCAGCTTCCATTTCTGTGAGATAGAAATTATTATCTTGCCGTTATCGCCCTGGATTTTATTTGACAGACGGATACTAGGAAATTTAATTTTTCCACGACTACTGCTACGTGTTCTTTATGTCAAACGCGATTTTCTCGACTACTGTTAATTAAGCTGGGGCGCTCTCTTTTTTTTTTTTCGCCGAGTTCATGGTAGGTCGCTTTGTTATTATTGTAAAGAAACACGGGAAACGGGGCCTGAGGTCGCGCAAAATACCTATAGTCCGATTGCAAGAAGCACTGCCTTAACGTGTCAGAAAGTCACCGCTCCGACTTCTTATGCAAAATAATATCTAAAGACGTAGAGAACCTGAAAAAAGACGTGTCTTAAAGCTCAAAAATCTCCGGGCATGGTTCAAAATGAGCAAAAACTCCCTGTTCCAAGCAGCAGCATCCAAAAGGTTTGCTTTAATGATAGCCGAGTGCCAACCCCAGTAGCAGTGGGCTGGTCATATAAGCCGCAGAACCGATAACCGTTGAGAAAGACGTGTTCTTGAGTGGAGACCGCGACTTGGCAGACGTAGTGTAGGACGCCCTGCGACAAGATTGAGCGACGATTTGTGCCTAGTGGCTGGCAGTAGTTGGATGAGAAGAGCCGAAGACCGGGCTCAGTGGCGTACCTTGGGAGAGGCCTATGTCCAGCAGTGGACTGACACGGGCTGATGATGATGATGATGAACCCCAGTAGACGGTAACATAAGAAGATACTCGTACTTTGGAAACTAACTCTCGAATGTCGCTTCCGGAACACATCGATAGGTGCTGGTCGACCGATTCTCATCTATTCTACCATGACGCTCAAGTGATAATCAGCACTTGAGCACAGATTTGACGCTGTCATTTCATACAAATACGTCACTGAATCAAGCATTGATCAACATTTGAGCGTCATTCTATAATACAGACCTTAGAGTAATATACTGTTTTAAACTACCATGGACAATAACATTAGAATTAGGTTACCGTGAGTTTTGTGTATCGAGATTTAAATCGAGTTGCGAGTGACTTGTATGAAAATGGTAATGTAGCAAAAAAAATGGCATCGTAAGCAAAAAACCTGAAAGGAAGCGGGTAGATAGATACGTCTGCCCGTTATAACATCAACAATCCTACCCGCAGAAACTTTTAGTATTCTCGTGATCATGGCGCTTGCAACAGTGCCGAAATATCGAGAACTCAAACAAAAACAAATACATGGTAATTATCCCTTTACAAAACCTAATTCTAAGACCTTAAAGTTCCGAGCTAGCAAGGCAAGCACTAGAAAATACTCAACCACCAAGCTAAGGTTTCATCACAATGCTTTCCTTCACCGAAAGCTCGACCGATCTACGGGTCGCAAGCCGACGTCACCAACCCTGATCCATTACCGCTTAAAGTACTATAACAGTACAAAATTGCAACAAATTATTGGTGTTACTTCTACTGCTGTAACCTTTATGAATGCGACCTGGTTACTTTGGTATAAATAATCAAGAATCGCATGCAGCAAGGAAGTACTTACGATGTACATAATGTATGCATGACCAATCAGCTAGCGATAGTCTTTACTGACATTCAATGCAACCATTTAGCTACATAACACTGCTTTGTAACATCTAATGAAAGTTATGACTCCGTTTGTTCAGTAAAAATATGTTAGAGTACCTAAAGAAGGAACAAGGAAGTAAAGCCAAGGTCCGTTCCATTATCCGACATGAATGTCATAATACAAGTGCTTTTCCAGTACTCTTAACGTGTTATAAACTTGCCGTTTACTTACTGTTGGCCGCTGTGCAGGTTGGCTGTCCACGCCCATGTTGAAAATGTGCTGAAAAGCTCCGTTACATGATATTTATAGTTTGTTTTGTCTCACTGACACTGTTTTGTACCGTTTTTCAGGTTTTCAGAGATTGCGGAATTACGTATGCGTCCATCCCTGCCAAGGGGCGGATTGAGAACTGTAGGGTTGGGGTAGAGTCGATATCTAGCTGGGACAAGTGCAAGTTGAAACGTAATCGTGATGAATGATTGTTGCGTAAATTTTTCTTTAACAGAAAACCTAACCGGAACACAGATGTATTATGTTGTACGTATGTATTGCATTTATTTCTAAATCATATCGATTCATCGCATTTGAATGGTGTTCCTATTACCTATTTGATTGCATTCTTTCGCTATTATTTCATAGCATCTACATTCGTTTTTTACGCTGCAATCATAAATAAGTAAAGACTGTTTTTAAAATGTGTTAAGAATTGCGAAGCACATACCTACTGTTATTCTTTTTATTACATTTTTGTCGTTTTGCGGCACTCTGGAGCTACTCTACTTGAAGCAAAGCGCCTGAATAGCAGCAAGGCAATCGGGCCAATCTTATGGGCACATTGCCAAGTTAAAATATACAGAAATATCTTGGGCAGCACCAAAGTTAGAAAAGGTTTTGCTATAGTATTGAACTCTTCATGCAAAAAATTATAATTAAGGTTATGTATTCGCTAAATTCAATTATTTTGTGGAAATGAGATGTTCAAAAAATGCACTATAAGTCAGTTTGTTTTACTTAAGTCAGATTCAAGTCTAAAACTCGACATCGCCTTCATCAACAGCCTCATCACTACATCTCTAGATGCTGCGCGCGCCGCAGCCTCATACCTTCATCTCGCCACACCAAACCATTTCAAACTCTACACCCATCATGCTAGAGCCCAATTTGATAAAACTCAAACAGTCCTTCGAAGCCTCGGCCCAGTGCAAGTTATAAACGATGATTGACGGAGGTGAGGCGGCCGCTACCATTTAATTTTCAGTCAAATTCGGGGATACGCATGTAATGAATATGTCGACGCTTTGGGGACTTTAGCAACTGTATTATCGGCTGGGTTTAGAGGATACTTTATTGCTTATGGCATAGCCCGTTTTGTCCTTTTCAATGTAGAATGGTAACTGTTTTACGCAGTAGCAGGAGGTGGTACTGATATCGTGTTATCGGTGCCAAGACACGAACGTTCAAATAAATACTGTGCTTAGAACCATTTGCTTAGAGAGACATCTATGCTGGCATGGAAGAAAAGGACTATTCCCAGCAGTGAAATGAAAAAAGCTTATGATAATAATGAAGTAGTCAAGGTTAAGTCTGAAATACATTAAGCCCCTTGAGCGCTAAGGCTGGCCATACGCGGACAGCATGAAGCAGTCAGGATTGACTGCTGCAAGCTGCGACTGCATAGTGAACCACTGCAACTGCTCGAGCGGTTCGTGTATGCACGTACGTAGAAGTCTGTAGTTCACTATGCAGTCGCAGCTTGAAGCAGTAGATCTTGACAGCTTCTGGCTGTCCGTGTATGGCCAACCTAAGGTCATTAATAAATCTTAAACGTAACTCCCTCTGTCTCTATGTTTGTTTGTTGCCATTTCACGCCTAAACTACTGAACAAATCTTGATGAAATTTAGTATGAAGAGTGCAAACCCTGGGCAAGGACATAGACTACCTTTATAGCAATAATCTGTATTCCTTGCGAGTGACACCGTGGGTATTTATGTTGCTAATTTTATTCTTTAGGTTGGTTCCATTTCGTTTTCTCAAATTCTGCGAGCTCCTTTGAGTCCAAAGGCCTCATGAGGCCTCAGGTGCAACTGTACTCGTACCAACCCCCTCCCGCTGTCACCTCGCATTTTACACCCACCTTGGGCGTAGTAGGTACAGTCAACGACAAAAGTCGCTGAACAATCACACTTTTTTCTATCATCCTCATCATTTTAGACACCAATTTTTGACCTCATCATCACCTAAAATCAGATGTGCTATGTTGTGGTCAAAATGATACCATGTAAAATGTAAAAAAAAACTATACTAATTACTGATTTGAAACACATTTGGAAAATCGAGAACGATCAGCTACTTTTGTCGCTGTCTGTACGAGGGTCGCAACATTTATTCGCCTACGGACTCTATTAGTAGTTAAGTATAGCAGCTAGCTGAAATATCAACGTAGGTATTGATACGTCTGACATTAACGCCGTAGGATATAATGACCTTTGCACTTTTCTAGACGTGGAATTGCTGATTGACACCCGGATTGAAGGGCAATGTTTCCAAGGCGTAAACCGATTTAATCCCTACTGTAATATCTAAATATATATAACTCAAAGGTGACTGACTACTGACATGGTGATCTATCAACGCACAGCCCAAACCACTGGACGGATCGGGCTGCAATTTGGCATGCAGGCAGATGTTATGACGTAGGCATCCGCTAAGAAAGGATTTTGATTAATTCTACCCCCAAGGGGATAAAATAGGGGATGAAAGTTTGTATGAAACTCTGTCAATTTTAAACCGATCGAGCTGAGACTTTGCATGCATAAAGCTGTAGCCCACGCGGGTAAAACCGCGGGGAACAGCTAGTAATATATAAAGGTATACTCACATCGTACAATATCATGTCTAAAGTCGTTGTGTCGGTCACCTGTTGCTCCTTAGTTAAATGTTATCTTATTTTCACGCGCTGATAACGCGATATCTCCTAGTACCCAAACTACACTCTGTTCTTTGTTTACTTTGGTGCACAATTAACTTAATACTTACAATACAACTTATGTATCTTCAATTATTATTAAACATGCCTATCCAACTAACTGTAAATTTATCACTAGTTCACGGTAAATTGATTTTATTTCTTTTTAAATATCTACTTAATGCGCCTTTTTGTGCGTGTCTCCTTTTAAAATACTGGCTGCTAATTCTTTTTGGAATGTTGCGGTTAAAAAAGCATTAGTTTTAATTTATGAACGGTTCTTTAGTATCTAAAACAAAAGGTTCTGTTTCCGTTCAGTTCGCGTGAGCACGAGTGTGTTTGAGCAGAGCGCGATTCGGACTAAGGCGGGCGGGCGGCCGCCGCCCTGAGCCGCTTGGGCGGGGTCGCCCAGACGAGCGCAGATTTTAATTCAGTTAGCATTTCTAGTAACCGCCACGTCTACCGTTCAAGACGCTTTATTTTTAAAAAACTATACATATATACCTCGACAAATCGATTCGTTTTGTGCCTGATCAATAATTATGAAATGACTAAGCTGCACCCCGTTGTTACACCCGCGTTCTTCTCGTTATCCCGCAGGAACCTTTTCCGGGATAAAAAGTAGCCTATGTGCTATTCCAGACTATAATCTATATCTGTACTAAATTTCATCCAGATCCGTTTAGCTATTCTGGCGTGATTTAGTAAAACATTCATCCATCCATCAATTATCATCATTTTACAATTTTCTACCAAATCTCTCTTGTGTGTCTGAAGGATTTGAGGGTTTGATCCCTCAGTCCAGATGCACATTCCAGCCGTCCTCACAAACTTTCACATTTATAATTATTAGTAGGACTCTATATAATATACCTATGTAGTTGTACAATAGAGAATTATAATTAGATTTAGAATACGTTCGCGAAATTCATCTAACAAATCGTTTACATCAGTGCAACTCTACGCGTCTGGTGGAGGCAACACGTGACTGAAATGCCGGGTTCTGCTTACCCCGAAGGTTGTTGCGAAATCAACGTGTCAATGAGTAATTTGAGAACGCTTCTCTAGTGGTTCGTTAGATGAATTTAGGTAGAAAATGAAGTCGGTTTAGCTTGCACTTAGTTATTTCTTTTGAAACAACTGCAATAAGTACCTAAGTTCCTACTGTCAACTGTTTGGCCTCAAACTATGAGCTTGAGTTTTATTGTCTCACAGACTCAGCTGGCGGTCCATTTTGCCTCTGGGTTTCGTATTTTCTATGGTAAAAAACTATCATCAAATCTGGAGTCTTGCGTTCGCTTATCAGCAATTATAATATCCCTTTCACATTATAATCCATACTATCTATCTAAATATTATATAACTCAAAGGTGACTGACTGACTGACATAGTGATCTATCAACACACAGCCCAAACCACTGGACGGATCAGGCTGAAATTTGGCATGCAGGTAGATGTTATGACGTAGGCATCCGCTAAGAAAGGATTTTGATTAATTCTATCCCCAAGGGGATAAAATAGGGGATGAAAGTTTGTATGAAACTTTGTCAATTTTAAACCGATCGGGCTGAGACTTTGCATGCATAAAGCTGTAGCCCACGCGGGTGAAACCGCGGGAAACACCTAGTAATATCATAAATGCAAAGACGGTCATACCGTTTTTTGTAACCCTTTCGTGCCTAAACTGCTGAATCGATCTCGATAGATTTGGAGATGGTGTGAACCCTGAAGATGGACTTAGGATAATGTTTATCGCAATAAATTGTAGTCTTTCGGATGAAACCGTGGGGCGCAGCTAGTCGTTATAATTAGACAGATAAGTAATTGAATTCTTAAATGTTGGTCCTATTTATATAAACTGCTCAATTAAGTAGATTTTACTTTAATAGCCAAGTCAACAAACTCAAGTCGATGTGCCAAAGGCCAATTTGCTTGAGTAGGTTTTATCAATAATTGGTGTCACGAATCACTATCTCTAGCGTCGAATTGACAAAAAAATTGCCCTTGTCTTATACTGGGGCCACACTAACGGGTAATGCCGTTCAATAGCGCGATGATTGACGTTTGACATAAGTGTGGCCGCGACATTGGACAACGGCATTCACATTGGCGTTTGACGTTAGCCGATAATTCAAGTGCATTCACGTTGACCGTCAAGTGTAGCCACTCACATAATAATGTTAATAATTAACGCAATATTTATCGCGAAGATAGGCATTGAAATTTCCCTTGACGTTGACTTTAGTGTAGCCCGGGTTTATAAATACATACAGGCTCATTTTACAAAGCTATTGATGAGACGTTGAGGTACCTCTATAAAATAGAGTATGAATTTTCTAGCTCGACCTTCCCGCAATTACACCTGTCAGTGGTTATCCCGTTATTCCTTAGCCTTTCTTACCCTTCAACTCTCATCTGACCAAATATTCCGACATTTCTAAACCCATACAAAGAATATCAAACAAAATACGAACTCGGAATAAACGAAAAGTTTATAAATTTGCCCGAGACCTTGTGGGCTTTCCTTTTAAACTTGTTTAGCTCCCTTATCGTTTTTCCCAAAACAATTTCTCCTTCTTAGAACTAAATTAAATTTTTTTTTAAGGAGGAAAATTTTATGTGAGTTGCCAGGTTTTTTTTTACTAGGAGGAAAGTTTTCGTCCAGTCATTATGTTGCGCAAAACGAACGGGTGCTTTGTTAGCTAGAAGTATCCACCCTTCTTCGTTAAAACGACCTCATTTCATTAGGACTTAAGCCTGTTTACAAAAAAGAAAAAGAAAACCAAGGTTGCCGCGTAGAAAGTTATTCTTGCGATGATGGCTCAATGGTAGTGACTGTCGGCTTGCAGTCCGTAGGTTGTGAGTTCGAACCCTCTAATAATCTTGAGCTTTCGGTGATTTCCTTCACCGAAAGCTCAAGCTTGATAAAACCATAGCTTGGTGGTAGGGCATTTTTAGTGTTCGCATGGCAAGAATCTGTCGCCAAGTGTATCACATATCGGTGTGTTCCCAATCTAGGTTTAACGTGGCGCCACCATCGACCACATCGTTATTTAACATCAGGTGATTTGTGGTCAAACGTTATCCTGCAAAAATTCTAGATGGGTAAAGGAGCTGTAAATGTAAGTGTTTAAAATTGTGCAATGCGAGCGTTAATAAAAATCTAGCTGCACCTCGCGGTTTCACGTGGACAATACTTTATCGTGATAAAAAGTAATTTTTTTCTGGGTACCCTAAAAAATTTTAAAAAGAATAATAGCTCCTTCATAAAACTACCAAATTTACACAAAAAAAATCAAGGCGTTTCGGAGGAGTTCGATAACAAACACTGTAACACGAGATTTTCATATAAGTATTAGAAGAAGGTAATAATGGAGCGGCTTTTTAAAACACTTTTTTACATAGTAGGAGAAGGAGCGGTCGCCCTATTCCACATGTACCTAAGTGCGTATTCTGTAACCCGGTAGCCGTTGCGTCTTCAAAGTCGCGGCGTATCGAGTCTCGTGTCCGCGAAGCCCACGCCACGCGACTGATCCAATTTGTTCCGAAAACGTGCCGGGCAAGGATTACAACAGTACCTACTACTACCTACGCAGTTACTTTCCGTGATTTCAAAAGGCTCCACGTGCAGCCAGTGCCGTATTACAAAATTCAGCGCCCCAGGCCTGTAAGGTTTGCCGCCCCATAAATTAATGAAAAAAGGGCCAAGTTTTTATTTAGTAGGATACATACTGGGATCACTTTAAAACGTCAAACTTTAAAGTAGCTACGTCTGTTCCAACTTCCTTAGTCCTTACACCAGTAATAGAACAGACAAGAAACACCTTGGTATTTTTTGGGCGCAATCACAATAATTAGCTAACTGAGATGGCGCAACGACCCAAAGTGAGTCTTGGCATCCGATAACAAAAGACGCCACTTCGGTCTGTCCTGCGCCACCTCTTGCCAGTCCACCACCTGGAGCTCGCGCAAATCCTTCGCAATCACAATGACAATTTTATTTTAATTCCTAATTGATTGAATTAGAGCAAGTTCACTATAATCCCAAGCTTTCAGGTCATCTACCTAAATAGTCCGAAATTTTGTAATAAGCTTTTTTACTAATCAGATAAAATCCAGCAGTGAGTCTTTTTGCTAAATTAGGTACCTACTTATTTTTTTATTTCTTCAGGCATGTAAAGTAAAAAACAAGGCACGCGAAGGTGACCGTGTGTGCCACTTGCGCCGCCCCTCGCAGCCTGCCGCCCCAGGCCATGGCCCTTTTAGCCCTAGGGTTAATACGCCCCTGCGTGCGGCGTGCTTGCTACATGCACAGGCTACCGACAAAAGGGTTTGTTTTGCGGGCTTCATTAGCAAAGGGTTTAAGTTTTTGCGGATTGCTACATTGGTGAGTGGGTTGATGTTGAAACGGGCGAGGTGTGAGCTGAACTCGCGTGGAAAGGATTCCGTACCATTTTATTTCACTTGATTACTTTAAGGCTTGGGTTTTTAGGGTTGGTTATAGAATAGATATCCTGTTGTTGATTTTAGTTAAGGTTGAGTTTAGGGGCCTTGCTGGGGATTTTTAGTTTAGCTTTGAATAATTACGATCAAAATGAAATACACATATAGGTGTATGTAGGCATAGGTAGGTAGGTACTACTAGGAATTAACTACGCGATGTTGTCAATTTAATATCCTACTAGTGTCAAGAGACTCTGAACAATGCCTTTTACTACGAACATTGTTTTAAAGAAAAAAATGTGTTTTGTTAAATTTATCAGACGGATAGCAAAAGTGCCTTACAGCATATATAGCTCGATGCGCCTCTGGTCTCAGAGGTGTTTCGGTAGCTTATGATATATTAGAAGGCATTAAGAACTTGACTTTAAAAGGCGTTACTTTAAAATTGCAATGGGTTCCATCTCACATAGGTATCAGGGGTAATGAGGAGGCGGACAGGTTGGCCAAATTAGCGGTTTCAGAAGGTATAAGGTACTATTCAATTAGACCAAATTATGTAGAACAATTATTTAGATGTAAAGAGATTTGCTATAACAGTTTTAAAGAGTATTTTGATGAACGGAGTAGAGAGAAAGGTATATGGTACAAAACGATACAGTGTCAGCCTCCTCGGGTGCCCTGGTTTGTTAGAAGTGAGATATCCAGAAACGATACTGTATTAGCTCATAGATTAAGATCTGGACATTACCCATGCAAAAAATTTAGTTTTATGATGAGAAAATCAGAATCTCCAAATTGTGACCTGTGTGGAACTGTAGAAGATGTCCATCATCTACTTGTGGAGTGTGATCAAGGGTGCTAGCCAGAGAGATGTAATAGTAAATAAATATATAAAAAATATATAATAAATATAATATTAATATTATTAATAGATTGGGCACTGGGATGTTTATGGACATTTTGGCATCACCTGCGAGTGACGCTGCTAAATTAGTAAATTCAATGTTTAAATAAGTTATAATGTAGTAATATTTTAGGTTAGGATATGATGGGGCTGGCATACCATATGGTAAAAGCCTCTAAATAATATTAAGAATAAAAAAAAAAAAATATCAGACACAGAGCACTCGGAATTAAGTTAGGTTTTTAAAATGCACAGTCAGAGGGCACCCAGACTCTACATGGTCTTTTGCGTGGCACCCCTAGAGTGTACTTATGTATGAAAAAATACAGGAGCTCGCAGGAAATATATCAGGACAAGCCGCCTTGCGGAGCGAAGCGTGGCAGGGGCAGGCAACTGTGACAAGTGAAGCGACCTTTTGTAATCTTGTGTGACAGTCTTACAAAAAAATGGGCTGATATAAACGCTCATAGATGTTGCAGAGGAAGAGATGATAGGCAGGTTTTTTTTTATTACTTACAGGGTAGCGTTTGACCACAAGTCACCTGATTTAAATGACGATGTGATCGATGGTGGCGTCACACTACACCTGGATTAGGAACTGGCTCTCATATGAGGCTGCCTGAACACCGATAGGTGCTTGGCGACAGATTCCATGAGGGTGGTAGCAAGCCAAGCGAGTACTAGAAAATATTCTACCACCAATCTATGATTTCATCACGATGTTTTTCTTCAGCGAAAGCTCAAGCGCATTGTAGGATTCGCACCCACGTCATAAGGATCGCAAGCAGACGTCACTACCACTGAGTCATCATCGCCACGGTATTATGGATGTGAACAGGTCATCATCATTATCATAATAAATTTATAATCAGCCTATTTCAGTCCACTGCCGGACATGGGCCTCTCCCAAAGCACGCCACTGAGCCCTATCTTCAGCTCTTCTCATCCAACCAAATAAAATGCTGCTGAAAGGTGATATGACAAAATGTATGATTGATGTGGACTTTCCTTCATCGTTGTTATGCTCCAACTTTTCTTTTTGAACCGTACCGAATTGTTGATTCATGCATTGCTTTTGTTTTTTTTTGTGTTATGGCGTCACACGATTAGTGTATTTGCCAGTGTCAAGTATTATACAATATAATATTTCAAACTCAAAGAGTTGAATCAAGTTTCAATGATGGTGATGATGATGATGATAGTGAGGAGATTATGGGATGAGGATAGTGTTTAAGTAAAGTAGTGGCGCTTTACTTAAACTTTACACGGACTTTTTTGGAGCAACTCGAAAAGTCACTTTCACAACTTTATTTCACTTTCCCACACTCGTACACATTAACGAACACATAATGGTTAATAATCCACCAATATTACACATTATCACTCGAAGAAACACAAGTTTAGGAAATAAAAACAAAATTTTCACGTTGACAATTCGATTGCCGCCAAAAAAGTCCGCATTGCTTTTGATTGATTGATTGTTAGCACTTGACATTGACAGTCAGTCAGCCATTTGTTTGTCAAATCAGTAAACAAAGTTATTTTGGTTTTCCAGTGCTGCCAGATCATCCTTTTCTTTTGCGCCAAAAGCCAGCCAGACTAGTTTTGTTGTGCATTTAAATAAAGTTCTTTTCAGAGATTAACATACTTTTTGTACGGAAAATATAATAATGCTGCGGCAATAGACAATTCAAAAGCCTTTATCTAAGCGGGTCTCCAAAGCTATCGCTAGTTCTCTATGATTGAAAAAAAAAATATTACAAATTAACTTTGTAATATTTTTTTTTACTTGTCTTGTCCACTTGTCTTGAAAATGGTCCTTATTTATATAAAAATAAAATAAAATCTACCACTCGTAACTACCGGACTAGTACTTGCCGTAGCCGGTTGCATAATTATGTGAATGAGAAGTTTTATGAGAGGGGGTAAAAATGTTATTAAACTTTGGTAGATGGCGTTGATAGTTTGATACATGAATATGATTAATTGATTATGAAAGTTTTGCAAGAGCCCTCGATGAACTCATTCTATTCCGCGATAATCGGTGGAAACTTTTTCTTCTGGCAACACTTTACTGCTGTTGTTTTTTTGTGAAAAATATTTGATTGATTTGTTTTCAACGGAATCCTGTGAGAAATAATCAATATATAATTTCTAATTATCATTAACCGCTGTGAACTAATTTTAGATGACACTTGGACATAAATACCAGCAATCATCCGGGTAAATGGTTCCACTGGCCTTGCGGGAAGGTTCTGCTAAATGATGCATGATGAACGTAGGGTGTTTAAAATATTCCAGCATTGATTTTTGCTTATTTATAGGAATGCGGTGGAGGCTCGTAAAGGGTATTCTAGCCAGTCAAAGGTTGGGAGTTTATCAGGCTGTTCGTCTTCTGTAAGTTCTGTTAAAGCTTGCATGAAACAGTTGTCCACTGTGAATCATCTTCACATTTCTCAGTTCAAGTAAAAATGTAGTGCATGCGTTGTATATTAATCGGCTAGTTTATTGTGACTCAAATCTGTGTCTTTTTATATACCTATAACAAAGCTTAGTGTGTAGTGAATATTAATCTTTTAATATTATTTTATTGTTGTTTATAGATGAATTAAGTTACAGACGGACAAAAATGTAAATTTAAAAAGCCTAATATATATTTGGAGTTAGGAAACTGTGCAGTTTTACAATGTACAGATAGTCGACATATAAACTATGACAATAATCTCCATCACTTATTTATTTTAAGGTATGCCTTAGGCAACGCATCGGCAATGCCCCTAGAGTTACAAATGTCCACTGCCGTCTGCTTGTTGCTACTCAATTACATTAAAATAGATAGCATTTTGGTAATAACACAGCCAGCAGCCTCACTTGAGAGCCAGTTCCCAGTCCAGGTGTAGCGTGGCGCCATCTTCGACCACATCGCCACTTAACATCAGGTGACTTGTGGTCAAACGCTACCCTGTAAATAGTAAAAAAAAAAATAGAAAAATAAGCTGCTAGGCTCTATGCTCTGTAGATGGGTACTTGCATCACACTCGTCTCAATACTCCTTTCTGCTAGTCCCGCAGGAGCTTGCGCTTAGACCCTGCAGGCGAGCCATGCGGCCTGCGATGGGCGCAACATGCTATTGTGTTGATTTCCGTGCCGTCATGTGCTAATAAAATGTTATCTATAAGTTTGTTTCTATGTATACACATATTTTGAGTTGCAATCCAGTTCGGAATTTGTTTAATATATATAATTGTATAAGAAAATGATTGTAATTCGATTTGTGTATTAAAATAACTATAAGGTTTCGATTTGTTCTACAATAAGTAAATAAGTTTAATCTGTACTCAACTCAGATATCTCTCTGCGACATGATCGAGCCTCCTGACTATGAAGAGGTATGCGAGAGGCTCATGGGGGAGCGAGACCCCCTCGCCTACCCTCAAGCCGACACGGAACTGTTGTGCATGCCACGCCGCATCAGGACACTCACACATGTGCTGCCCGATGAAGACCTGTGAGTACTACTTTCGACTACGCTATTTCTAAAAAAAATATCTTATCCGAAGAACCTAATAAAAGTTCCAACCGACTTCAGGTTCCCTTCGGTTTCTCTGGTCTGCCATCATCAAACCCTGATTTCCTTATCACATGGGACCACCTTTGAAATATCTTCTTTCCAACAAAAAAATAAGATTGCAAAACCGTGTATATTTGACGGAGTTATGCCCGAACTTACATAAAAAAAAATATACAAACATCCAAATCGAGAACCGAATTTTGGAAATCGGTAAAGAAAATGTCAACTATCTATATATATTAATATTATAAATGTGAAAGTTTGTGAGTATGGATGTTTGTTATTCTTTCACGCAAAAACTACTGAATGGATTTAAGTGATTATTCTAGTATTTCCTGGGGGATAACGGGAAGACGTGGTATATAATTGCAAGTTTTTCTAATGTTATTTGTCGCAAATGCTTGAGAGAGAGTTGAAATCAACTGTAGTGTAAGGTAGCTAGCTATATTACAAAAGGCATTGTTATTATTAATGACAGCACGAAGGCCCCGATGTTCGTGCGGGACTGCCTCCGCTGCTACACCGCGGACTACAACGTGGTGGAGTACAAGTTCCGCGCGTTCTCGGGCTCCTCCAACGGGCGGGAGCGGCTCAGCGAGCGCCTGGAGCGGCTGCACGCGGCGCCGCGCCACCAGTACGAGGTGGACGCGGAGCCCTGCACTCTGACGGCTGATGAACAGGTAGCGAAATATAAAAACTGCACAAAGGGTTCCGTACCATCCTACTAATATTAAATGGTGACCTGTAGGACAGGTTTTTCGAAACCTATTTCAGGCACCATCTCCTCATACAGTTAGATATCAGCTCGTCAATCTTGGTGGTTCCTACCTTGTGTAATTTTTTTTTTTTTACTACTTACAGTGTAGCGTTTGACCACAAGTCACCTGATGTTAAGTGACGATGTGGTCGAAGATGGCGCCACGCTACACCTGGACTGGGAACTGGCTCCCAAGTGAGGCTGCCGGAACACACCGATAGGTGCTTGGCGACAGATTCTTAACTAGAGGGTGGTAGCTAGCCAGAGGGCTAGCTAGAGGGTGGTGGTAATTTACTCATTGTGAGGAGAAATAAATATATTTTGAATGATTGATTTGATCGATTGAATATTATAAACGTGAAAGTTTGTGAGTATGGATGGATGTTTGTTACTCTCTCACGCAAAAACTACTGAACGGATCTGAATTAAATTTGGAACGGAGATAGCTTATACCCTGGATTAACACATAGGCATTTATCCCGGAAAAAGGTTCCTGCGGGATAACACGAAGACGCGGGTGAAACCGCGGGGCGCAACTATAATCTATAAAAATTAAAATCACGTTTGTTGTATGGGAGCCTCCTTAAATATATATTTTATTATGTTTTTTAGTATTTGTTGTTATAGCTGCGACAGAAATACATTATCTGAAAATATCATCTGTCTATCTATCACATTCATTAGATACAGCCTGGTGACAGACGGACAGACCAACGAATAGCGGAGTCTTAGTAATAAGGCCCCATTTTACCCTTTGGGCACGGAACCGTGAAAAGCTTGTTATTTTCGTATCTGTGAGATTTTTTTTCTTTGTTGAGTTTGTTTTGATTCTTAAAACCCTATACCGTAAGAATCATAATAAACCACTCAATTTCCAGTTTCAGTTCGAATCGCAGCCCTCCAGCGGGCGCCAGTCAGTGGCGTCCATATCCTCGTCGTCGTCATGCAACGAGACGCTGACTGCCCGCGGCTCGTGGGCCAGCCTGGACCTGCGGAGCTCCTCCTCGGACCCCCTGATCCCTGACCTCTTGGAGAGGAAGTCAACGGACCAGGTGGATGCTGTTAATGAAGCTAGGAGGTAACTTGTTTTCTGTTTATCTTACTAGAATGGACTAGAAATAAAAGATTATATTATTGATTCAAGCTACCTGCCCTCTTTGTACAGGTAGGTAGTTTTTTTTATATCTTACTGCAACGCGCTAGTAAAAGTTTTGGTAGTTTACGTAAAATGTAAAAGTTATCGTTTCCTTCCATACATTTTTTAATTCGCCCCTTCCGGAAACTAGGAGGAACTAAAATCGAGTTATTTCAAACTAGTCGCGCCCCGCGGTTTCACCCGCGTCTTCTTCCGGGATAAAAAGCCGTGTTAATCCAGGGTATAAGCTATCTCCATTCCAAATTTCATCAAAATCGGTTAAGTAGTTATGGTGATATGTGGTAACAAACATTCACACACACACAAACTTTCGCACTTATAATATTAGTAGGATCATTATATACGAATTCGAACAAAGTTCTCGAGTTACGTTTTGCATTTAGGCAGTACGAGTTGCCACTGACAAGTTAGCGGTAGTGAACTTTAGATGCCATGAGGATCTCCCCCTCCCAGGAAAAAAAATAACTTTGATGCTCGCAATTTTTTTTTATTGTTTTCAAAACTTGTAGTAGGAGTACGGATGTTGAGTAGCGATGTGGTCAAAGGTAGCGCCTCTCTACGCCCGGACTGGGAACTGCTTCTCAAGGGATCTTGTCAGAACACACACGTTTAGCCTCGTATTCTTTACATGACTTAACTGATGACTAATAATGAATTTCACATGTTATTATTTATTCCTCCAGGCTAGAGAACCGTCAAGCTGATCTCCTCGGGCTGTACACGCCGTACTTGGACGAGGAGGAGGCGGTGGAGCGTCGCCTCGCCGCCGAGGTGCCGGCCGAGGTGATGGGACATAGGATAATGCTTATCTGTCATCAGCTGAAGTGAGTTGTATTGCACAATTAGAGAGTTAGTTGGTAGAAAACCACATGCGACATAACAAAAGACAAAAGGGGTTGTTAAAAAAACCTTAAGAAAATAACTACACAAAACTCTTTATCTTCGTAACTACTAATTTACGGAGATAAGAGATAAAGAATTAAAAAAAATATGAAATACTAGTTGCGCCTTGCGGTTTCACCCGCGTCTTCCCGTTATCCCGCAGAAACCTTTTTCAAAAGTAGCCTATGTGTTAATCCAGGGTATAAGCTATCTCCATTCCAAATTTCATTCAGATCCGCTCAGTAGTTTTTGCGTGAAAGAGTAACAAACATACATCCATCCATCCATCCATACTAAAAACTTTCACGTTTATAATATGAAAGTAGGATAGTCCTCTGAATAATTAAACAAAATCTTTAGGACTAAAGTCCTTACAGAAAACGAAACGGCACGGATCCCTCTCCACACTAGCATAACTGACTTCGAACATGTCAACGTTGAAGCTGACACATTTTCCATACACTTTCCAGACTAGAACTCGACATCGAGCCTCTCTTCGCGTCCATGGCTCTCTACGACGCGAAAGAGAAGAAAAAGCTGTCCGAGAACTTCTATTTCAATCTAAACTCTGAGTGCACGAAGCAAATGCTCTCCTCCCACATTCCCCACGCGGACCTCTCCACACTGAGTCGCAGCGCAGTGTTCGACATCACAAACCCGTCGCCTGATGTGTTCCTGGTCGTCAGGATAGAGAAGGTGCTCCAAGGAGATGTCAATGAATGTGTTGAACCTTATATCAAGGATGATAAGGTCGGTTTTTTAATTTTATTTCAAATACCATGTAAAGTCCAAAACTGGTTATTGACCAAACAAATCCATATGAAATGTAATATACATAGTTTGGAAAGCTTGTTATGAAAATATATATAAGACTATTTAGATGACAAAAACTTGGGATTGTGGTGAACTTGCTCCGATTTAAGGCCGGTTCCAATAACCGATCTATCCATGATTTGCCCTACTGGAGATGGAAATTTGACATAAGCTCCATAGAAGTAATGTCAAATTTATGTCAAACCGTGGATAGATTGGTTATTGAAACCGGCCGTTAATCATTTACTAATGAAAAACAAATTTAAATGTCATCATCATCATCACACTGCTGACAATAGGCCTCCCTCTTAGAATGACTATTAGCCATCGGCTCCTTGCCACTCTTACAATGTAGTCGGTCCACCTAGTGGGAGGCCTACCTACAGAACGTCTTCCGGTTCGTGGTCGTCACTCGAGAACTTTTCTTCCCCATCGTTTATCGGTTCGTAGAGCGTTGTGACCTGCCATTGTCGCTTCAACTTGCAAATTCTGAGAGCCATAAGTCATTCTGAGTTTATGCCCCACATGATGTAAAAAAAAATTAACCAACCTCATCCGAAAGCCTTCTATCATCATCATCATCATTGTCAGCCTTTCACGTTCCCACTGCTGGGACTCTGGCCTTCTCTCAGAGAGAGAGTATGGGCTGTAATCTACCACGCTGGCCCAGTGCGGGTTGGTAGATGTCACATGCCCTTGAATGTTGCAGTTCTTGGGCATGCCGGTTTTCTCACGATGTTTACCTTCACCGTTTTGAGCGATGGCAAATCCGCACATAACTTATCAAGTCATAGGTGCGGGGCCGAGAGGATTCGAACTCGGTGTCGGCTTATTATAAGTCGCACGCCTAATCGTTCGGCCACCAAGCCTTCTATGCAAGTCTACATTTATTTTTTAGAACCGTGAAAAGGTCCGCACGTCAGCGCAAGCGGCCTGCAACCGTCTCGGCAAATACCGCATGCCGCTCGCGTGGAGTGCCGTCTCCCTTCTGAACATCCTCAGCGGCTCGAACAGTCTAGAGCGAGACGCAGCTAGCGGCGACAAGGACAGCCTATCCGCCGGGACCAATACGAATAGCCTTGGTGAGTCGATTGGTAAGACACCGGATTTTATACTTTTTAAAACACTTTTATTAGCTTGACTTGTAACTAACTAACTAACAATGTAATCAAATCTTAGAAGTCAATTTTCACCTACTTCTAATTGTCGTATCGACTTGAAACTTAGTATCTTAGACAAGAGAAATCTTATAAGTAAAGCTAATTAAAAAATATCGGTCTATTAGATGACAAAAAAGCTTGGGATTTTAGTGAACTTGCTCCAATTCAATCAATTAGTAATAAGAATGAAATTGTCAATGTGATCGCGCCAAAAAAATTACCTGCCGGGCGTTTCTTGCCTGTTCTTTTGCCGGCGTAAGGAGGTTGGAACAGGCGTAGCTAGTTTTAAGTTTACGTTTTAAAGTGATATCAATGTATCCTATTGAATAAACATTATTGAATTTTGAATTTTTTAATTTATGTGTATGTAATCTCGGTGACAATGCAATAATTTGGCATCATCGACCTGATCTGATGATGCAGCCGGAAGGTGGGTAGGGGATCTCTGCAGGGGCTAGTAGTAAACCCCTCGTGTTTGGGCTCATATGATTCGTCTTGATGAGTCCAATAGATTGAACTTGGGGTCGAGGGTCTGATGATAGGAAAGAAAAAATTGAAAAATTGCGATAAACTGTAGTCCGCGCGGGTGAAACGCAGCTAATCTTATATATAAAACGAATCCCTATTTCCCTTGGTCACGGCATCACGCGTGAACGTCTGGACCGATTTCACAAATATTTTTTTTGTTGTTTGTTATTTCAAAGAGAAGGTTCTTATGACACAAATACGTATGTTTGCCCCCCAGACCGCAAGGCGTCGTCGTCGAGCCTGGAGCAGCTGCGGCGGCGCGCGGGCGAGGTGGGCGGCTCGCTGAGCCGGCGCGGGTCCGTGGAGCGGCGCCCGCCCGCGCACCAGCCGGACGAGCTGGCGCACGCGCTCGCCACCTTCAAGCCGATAGTCATCACCGTCACCAGCCTCTTCAAGCAGGTACCTGCAGCGGCGGCGGCGAGGTGGGCGGCTCGCTGAGCCGGCGCGGGTCCGTGGAGCGGCGCCCGCCCGCGCACCAGCCGGACGAGCTGGCGCACGCGCTCGCCACCTTCAAGCCGATAGTCATCACCGTCACCAGCCTCTTCAAGCAGGTACCTGCAGCGGCGGCGGCGAGGTGGGCGGCTCGCTGAGCCGGCGCGGGTCCGTGGAGCGGCGCCCGCCCGCGCACCAGCCGGACGAGCTGGCGCACGCGCTCGCCACCTTCAAGCCGATAGTCATCACCGTCACCAGCCTCTTCAAGCAGGTACCTGCAGCGGCGGCGGCGAGGTGGGCGGCTCGCTGAGCCGGCGCGGGTCCGTGGAGAGGTGTCACCTCGTCACCGTCACCAGCCTCTTCGAGCAGGTACCTGCAGCGGCGGGCGAGGTGAGCGGAGAGGTGCGAGGTCATCATCACTGTCGAAACAAGTCAAGCAGGTAACTGTAGCGGCGGGCGATGTAGGCGGAGAGGAACGAGCTCGTCACCGTCACCAGCCTCTTCGAGCAGGTAACTGTAGCGGCGGGTGAGGTGGGCGGAGAGGTGCGAGGTCATCATCGCCTTCTAACATCGCTTACGATTGAGTCAGCGATAGCAAAACGGTGTAAATTTTTAAGGATGGGAGAATATCTAGTAGCCGCCGGGCCTATAAAAACTAGCCTATTATACATCTGTCAAAACTGACAGCTCATAAATTCCCGTCAAAGCAAACAAGGTACCGTTCCTAATCATCATCATCATTGTTCTATCTCCGCAGGAAACTGATAAGCTACGCGACGAAGACCTGTATAAGTTCCTGGCTGAGATCAAGCGGCCCAGCTCGGCCCCTAAGAAACTCAAGTGCATCCCGGGCACTTTCAAGATAGAAGTGTGCCCGTGCCCAGATGAACTCAAGAACGGACTCACTCCGGAGTTGGCCAAGTTGAATCCATATGGGGGTTAGTATTTGATACTATTTATAGTTCTACTAGCTGTTCCCCGCGGTTTCAACCGCGTGGGCTGCAGTTTATCGCGATAAAAAGTAGCGTATGTCCTGTCTCAAGCTCTAGTCTATCTCTGTACCAAATTTCATTGAAATCGGTTCAGTAGTTTAGGCGTGAAAGCCAGACAGACAGAGTTACTTTCGCATTTATTTATAACTAGCTGTTCCCCGCGGTTTCACCCGCGTGGGCTACAGTTTATCGCGACAAAAAGTATCCTATGTCCTTCCTTAGGGTTTAAACTATCGCAATACCAAATTTCATTTAAATCCGTTCAGTAGTTTAGGCGTGAAAAACGGACAGACAGACAGACAGAATTACTTTCGCATTTATTTATAACTAGCTGTTCCCCGTTTCACCCGCGTGGGCTACAGTTTTCCTTGGGGATGGAATTAATTAAAATCCTTTGTTAGCGGATGCCTACGTCATAACATCTACCTGCATGCCAAACTTCAGCCCGATCCGTCCAGTGGTTTGGGCTGTGCGTTGATAGATCACTATGTCAGTCAGTCATCAGTCAGTCAGTCACCTTTGAGTTATATATACATATTTATAGAATATATAGATAATTTCAATTTCAATTTATTTATTTATTCAATAGGATACATTGTGATCACTTTAAAACGTCAAACTTAAAACTAGCTACGCCTGTTCCAACCTCCTTACGCCGGCAAAAGAACAGGCAAGAAACGGCCGGCAGGTAATTTTTTTGGCTCGATCACATTGACAATTTTATTCTTATTACTAATTGATTGAATTGGAGCAAGTTCACTAAAATCCCAAGCTTTTTTTTTGTCATCTAATGGTCCGATATTTTTTAATTAGCTTTACTAATAAGATTTCTCTTGTTTGGTTGTACACATTGGGATATGGGAACATGAATATTAATGAGTTACGGGATCACAACCAAAGCAGACCAGACCCCACAAGCAGCACCCGTTCACGAGTTGACGCATGTAGTACTGAATTAGGGGCAAGTTATTGCGAATGAATATAATGAATTGAATGTATTGAGAATTCCCTTATATCCGCTAACCAATCGTATCTTTAATTGCAGACGACAACCTCCGTCCGTGCAAGGAGGTGCTCCCGTTCCCCCCGCAGCCGCCCGCCGCCCCGCACTACCAGTACCGCAACCTGCTGTACCTGGCAGTGAAGGAGATCAACCTCAACGCGTACACCTCCCGCACAGGCTCCGCTAGGAATATCACTGTAAGTGCTTGTACGGTCAACGACAAAAGTCGCTGATCATTATTTTTTATTTTTTTTTTACTATTTACAGGGTAGCGTTTGACCACAAGTCACCTGATGTTAAGTGACGATGTGGCCGAAGATGGCGCCACGCTACACCTGGACTGGGAACTGGCTCTCAAGTGAGGCTGCCGGAACACACCGATAGGTGCTTGGCGACAGATTTTTAACAAGAGGGTGGTAGCTAGCCAGGCGAGTACTAGAAAATACCCTACCACCAAGCTATGGTTTCATCACGATGTTTTCCTTCACCGAAAGCTCAAGCTCATTATAGGATTCGAACCCACGTCCTACGGATCGCAAGCCGACGTCACTACCACTGAGCCATCATCGCTATAAACATTACATTTACAAATTTTCTAATTACCATCATGATTTAAGCGCTAACCTTTGACCGCATCATCACTTAAACATCAAGTGTGTTGTGGTCAAACGCTACCACGTAAGGTGTAAAAAAAAAAATAATAATAATATATTTATTGATCCAAAAACAGAGTGAAACATTGAAAGAAAAACCTAAGTATAATTAAAAAAAAGTCAACTCTTAAATCGGTTTTGTATGCCTGTAAAATGAAAACCTTTTTTTTAGAGGGCAGTTTTCGATCATTGTTTCTCTGCTATGAAAGTTAACCAATCGTGTTATCCTTCCGACAATTTAATGTCAAATACATGATCTTTAATGTACATAAATATTAGCTCTGTATGTTTTGTAATTGCTGAGAAAAAGCAGATCCCTGCAGCCAATATTGTCAATTCCTCGTCTTAACTTGGAAAATCAATAAAAAAACTGCATTAGGTAGCATCACTTGATAGCAGTATCATTTTGAAGGTGAGGATCCAGCTGATGTCAGGCGAGACCGAGGGGTCTGCGCTTGCGGCGATTTTCGGACGGAGCTCCTGTCCGGAGTATACCACTGAAGCGTACACCACGGTGTTGTACCACAACAAGTAAGTTACTACTAGACAAATCGAATATTACATATATTATTACATACATACATACAATGTTATAAATGCGAAAGTAACTCCGCCTGTTGTACACGCCAAAACTACTAAACCGATTGTTCAAGACATTCACATCACTATTGTAAACAAATTAGTCGAGTTACTCGCATCACCTCACTAAATCGTTCACTCACGTTCTAATTTTAAGTCTTTATTATCTGTAATGTTCCGGAATCAGTTCATTGTCCTTTCACTACTTTTCATGTATCCTATCCATCTCATGTAGTCTTGTACGCAACTGACAATTTTGTCTTTATTAATAAAACAAGTATTTTGTGATAAATAAGCTTATTATTTCGCCTACAACACCGATTTAAATGAAATATGGTACAGTCAGCAACAAAATTAGCTGATCTTACTCGATTTCCTAAATGTGTTTTAGATCAGTATGGCGTGGTTTTCTTTACATTTGACAAGGTGGCGCTCTGACCACAACTTATCACACCTGATTTTAAGTGATGGTGTGGTCAAAGTTTGGTGTTTAAGATGATGCCGGTAGTTGGAAGTTGTGTTATTGTTGAGCGACTTTTGTCGTCGACTGTACAGAAATGTCTAGACTCCAGAGCCTGAGACAGGACATAGGATATTTTTTATCGCGACGCGATAAACTATGTGTAAATTCAGGGCATAAGTATATCTCCATTCCGAATTTCACTCAAATCCGTTTCTAATTCAAATTCAGTTCAATTCAAATTCAATAGGATACATTGTGGTCACTTTAAAACGTCAAACTTAAAACTAGCTACGCCTGTTCCAATCTCCTTACGCCGGCAAAAGAAAGTTAGTAGTTTTAGCGTGAAAGCGTAACAAACATCCATACATCCATACTCTCAAGCTTTCACGTTTATAATATTAGTATGATAGTGTTATATACTCCTGGCACCTTAACTAGAACGCAACAACTCCCCCCCCCCCCCCCCCTCCACAGGAACCCGTCCCTGTACGATGAGATCAAGCTGAAGCTGCCAGCAGACCTCGGAGACCAGCACCACTTACTCTTCACGTTCCTCCACGTATCCTGCCAGAGGAAGCCGGTGGCTCCTGACCAGGAGAAGAACGTGGAGACTATTGTGGGGTACTCGGTAAGTAGCTGTTAGGGTTAGCACATAATGTTTTATAGTATGGATGCAGAATGTTCACTCCACCAAGACATTTATATAAAAAGCGACTCTTGCTACAACGTAATAAAGTGCAATTTAGCTTAGCTCAGCACTGCGCCTATATGTTGCCTTTGGTTTGAATCTTGGCTGAGGCGAACAGCTGTGTCATAAGTATTTTTGTCGTTCATTGATGATGTACTAATATAATAAACGTGAAAGTTTGTGAGTATGAATGGATGGATGGATGTTTGTTACTCTTTCACGCAAAAACTACTGAACGAAACTGAATGAAACTTGGAATGGATATAGCTTATACCCTGGATTAACACATAGGCTACTTTTTATCCTGGGAAAAGGTTCCTGCGGGATAACGGGAAGACGCGGGTGAAACCGCGTTTATTTAGTTTATTTATGTGTAAACGCGTTTTTCCCAGTGGCTCCCCCTATGTCGTAACGGTAAACTGACCTGCGGGGACTTCAACCTGCCCGTGATGCAAGAGGAGCCTCCCCCGAACTACTCGTTCATCTTCCCGGACGTGCTGCTGCCCGGGACCAGGTGGATCGACAACCACAAGCCGATATTCAGCGTCAGCTTGGACGCGCACACTACTGTTCACCCTTTGGTAAGTCTAGTGGAGACTAGTGGAGGGAGCGCGCTCCACATTTTGCAAGTATGTGAGTGAGTGAGTGATTAATTTAATGTAATTCTTTGTTTTCAGGATGGTTACATAGAACGTTTCGCCATGGCGTGCGAGGCAGTTCAGGAGGGCAACATCCCGCCCAGGATTGGGCTGGCAAATATGGAAGCCGAGCTGCGAGCTAGGTGATGTCATTGCTCCTATCTATAATTAAGCTTTTTATAGCGATGATGGCTCAGTGGTAGTGACGTCGGCTTGCGATCCGTAGGACGTGGGTTCGAATCCTACAATGAGCTTGAGCTTTCGGTGAAGGAAAACATCGTGATGAAACCATAGCTTGGTGGTAGGGTATTTCCTAGTACTCGCCTGGCTAGCTACCTTGTTAAGAATCTGTCGCCAAGCACCTATCGGTGTGTTCCGGCAGCCTCACTTGAGAGCCAGTTCCCAGTCTGTAAATAGTAAAAAAAAAAAAAAAGAAAAAGCTAAACGTAAAATCGTAGCCCAGTTACAGAACTTTACGATTTTAATAGTTCAGTCAAACATCGTATTATTACGAACTGTTATCAGTTCTTTGTTTTATGTAAATTATCATGCAGACCACAAGTATCACAATTTGGCGAAATAATTTCACCCTACTATTTTTAAGAGTATCCGGGAATACTCTCAGTATCACGTGAACGATATACACGACTTTTAAGTAGGTCGTCTGATCTCCGCTTACGCAAATGCTGTCTCAGACTTTCACACAATCATTTTTTATGCAATAGATTGGCAGACAAGCCGACGGCCCGCCTGATGGAAAGCGGTCACCGTGACCTATGTAGACAATATTCTTATTTAAAGCTATAGACAATACATACACTGTAAATTTGCACTAGGGGCGTTGCCGAACCACAAGAACTCTTTTCACACCCATTTTGAATGATCATATTTTAATAGAGTTGCGCGCGCCTGAGTTCTGCGTTGCCGTTTTCTCTACTGCTATTTCCCAGTACAAGGAGTTTGATTTCGAAGACCCGAATGTTTCCGTAATTAGCTCATAGTATAATATAATCATGTTTCAACGCGGAATTACCTAAGTATCTTAAATGAAAATGTGTTGACAACAGTACGGGCCTCGAGCTGTAGTCTAGTGTAAACACTAATGTGGTGTTCGTGGGTGCAGCATCTGTGAGCTGCCGACGGCGCACGTGGAGACGCTGGGCCGCTACCTGCCCGTGGTGCTGGACAAGCTGCTGCGGCTGCTCGTCGCGCCGCCCGCGCTGCAGGGGCACACGCTGCACGTCGCGCAGGACGCCTTCACCTGCCTCGCGCACGTGTTCACGGACATCGCGGTCAGTAGTCACTGTGGCGGGGCACACGCTGCACGTCGCGCAGGACGCCTTCACCTGCCTCGCGCACGTGTTCACGGACATCGCGGTCAGTAGTCACTGTGGCGGGGCACACGCTGCACGTCGCGCAGGACGCCTTCACCTGCCTCGCGCACGTGTTCACGGACATCGCGGTCAGTAGTCACTGTGGCGGGGCACACGCTGCACGTCGCGCAGGACGCCTTCACCTGCCTCGCGCACGTGTTCACGGACATCGCGGTCAGTAGTCACTGTGGCGGGGCACACGCTGCACGTCGCGCAGGACGCCTTCACCTGCCTCGCGCACGTGTTCACGGACATCGCGGTCAGTAGTCACTGTGGCGGGGCACACGCTGCACGTCGCGCAGGACGCCTTCACCTGCCTCGCGCACGTGTTCACGGACATCGCGGTCAGTAGTCACTGTGGCGGGGCACACGCTGCACGTCGCGCAGGACGCCTTCACCTGCCTCGCGCACGTGTTCACGGACATCGCGGTCAGTAGTCACTGTGGCGGGGCACACGCTGCACGTCGCGCAGGACGCCTTCACCTGCCTCGCGCACGTGTTCACGGACATCGCGGTCAGTAGTCACTGTGGCGGGGCACACGCTGCACGTCGCGCAGGACGCCTTCACCTGCCTCGCGCACGTGTTCACGGACATCGCGGTCAGTAGTCACTGTGGCGGGGCACACGCTGCACGTCGCGCAGGACGCCTTCACCTGCCTCGCGCACGTGTTCACGGACATCGCGGTCAGTAGTCACTGTGGCGGGGCACACGCTGCACGTCGCGCAGGACGCCTTCACCTGCCTCGCGCACGTGTTCACGGACATCGCGGTCAGTGAGAAGAGTGATCAGTTGGCTCGCCTTGGATGCTGTGGGCGCTGGACAGACGCGATGGATGCGGACTACGGGAACTCTATACTCTGAACTGGGCTGAAATCGCTCGAGATAGAAATGAGTGGTGATCTCTCGTTTCGGAGGCCAAGACGCACTTTGGGTCGCTGAGCCATCGGAGTTAGAATACCAGCAGCGCGATTCTAATTCACTCGGAAACTCTTCCGACCACGGATTCGGTGAAGCTTCCGCGAGAATTTTTTGGACGTGATTTACAAATCTGAATTTGGAAACTTTAATTTGACAAACCGGCTGTTCAATCACGGATAAGTTTCCGACCCTATGTGCTCTCGGAAAAACGTTACCGTGAAGCGAAAGTGACGTCGAATCCGACACGGAATCTTTCCCGAGTGAAGTAGAATCGCACTACAGACGCAGTAACTTATTGTACCATGTTGTGTTGCCCAGAACATGAACGAGGGCGCCACTTGCGATTTCCACGGGCGCAGCGGGCTGCTGACGTCATACATCCAGTTCCAGTGCACCATCCCGCGACCCTCGCTCACCGACAGGGACGTGGGGCTGCCGCTACCGCCCGCCGGTCAGTACTAATGATACGATTCTGATACAAGACTCTCATCCGTTAAAGTGGCAATGGGCAGGCCACATCGCTCGACGAACCGATAACCGATGGGGAAGAAAGGGTCTCGAGTGGTGACCGCAGTTTGTGGGTATGTCCCTCACTAGTTGCTGGAGCTAGGGAGCTGATGGATGCAAATGTCTAGCCGTACATGTGGAGTTCAAAAGGGAAGGCCTATGTTCAGCAGGGGACTTCTTTCGGCTGATGATGATGATGACTCTTCCGACCACTTGAGAGGCAGTTCCCAATCCAGGTGTAGGTAGCGTGGCGCCACTTTCGATCACTCCGTCACTTAGCATCAGGTGACCTGTGGTCAAACGCTACCCTGCAAGAAGTAACAATCCCACTGCTGGGCCTCGGATCTTCTCTTGGTGTTTTAGGACATGTCTAATATTATGTTGATCGTACCATCTATAGTTATTATATAAGATTGAGAACGAAATTTGACATTTTGAATGCTGACACGACATTAACAGTAAAATTACAGACATATATGGGGTGCAGTGACGTCACGCAGTACCCTTGGTGTAGAACCATACAGTTCTCAACACACACACGCCCTGTTTTGTTATGCTCAGTGCCCTCAGTTTGTTGGTCGTTTCGATGTTTTTTCTCTTCTAGTGATGACAGACGGTTCGTGCAAGATTCTGCACGAGGAACTGGCGTTGCAGTGGGTGGTGGCCAGTGGTGCTACCAGGGATCTCGCCATGCAGAACTCATGGTAACTTCTACACACACTTATCCTCAGCTATCTAAGATTTTAGGTATTACTGATTAAATGATCATAAACCAAAACACAATAGAATTTTATGAGTCATCATTATCAGCCTTTCACGTTCCCACTGCTGGGACTCTGGCCTTCTCTCAGAGAGAGAGTATGGGCTGTTATCTACCACGCTGCCCCGTGCAGGTTGGTAGATGTCGCATGCCCTTGAATGTTGCAGTTCTTGGGCATGCCGGTTTCCTCGCGATGTTTTCCTTCACCGTTTTGAGCGATGGCAAATCCGTACATAACTTATTAGGTTATGACCTAATGAGGTGCGGAGCCCAGAGGATTCAAACTCGGTGTCGGCGTCTTGTAAGTCGCACATCTAACCGCTCGGCCACCATCGCTATTGAGTTTGAAACCCAATCCTAATCAGCCCAAATCCAAAAGTGTTGTTGTCCCCCAGGACGCTGTTCGAGCTGATGGTGAAGTCTATGGTGGAGTACTTGTGGTGGAGTGGTGCGGCGGAGGCGCCGCGCAAGGCTCGCTTCCCGGATCAGTTCACAGACGACCTCACCACCCTCGTCAACAACGTCACCAGTGAGATCATCTCCAGGTAGACCACTCTTTACGCAGCTGAGGAGGAGAGAGGAAAGGGAGAAGGTTATTAGGATATGAAGAAGACAAAGTATAAAGCATGGTATCTTGTGAGACTCCAAGGTCCATGAAATCACCGAGATCTTAGGCTTATAGATACTACTAGCTCCCCGCGGTTCCACCCGCGTGGGATACAGTTTATCGCGATAAAGTGTCCTTCCGCATGGTCCCAACTATGTCCATACGAAATTTCTACAATATTGATTCAATGTTTTTTGAGTTCGGAACAAACAAACAATGAAATCTTTTCCGTTTATTTATTTGAGAGAATTATGTTTATTTAGTAGGATACAAAACCCTTCAATCCCAAACAAAGGCCCTGGCAAAGGTGTAGAGTACAAAATGAGCCTAAACAACTAACTCCGATGACTCAGCGACCCAAAGTGTGTCTTGGCCTCCGAAACGAGAGAGTGCCAGTCCTTTCTTTCCTGAGCGATTTCAGCCCAGTTCAGTCTAGAGCTTGCATAGGTTCGCATCCACCGCGTCCAACCAGCCTAAAGCCACTCAAAAAAACTTTTTTCTATATCTGACTTATCTGATTTGTTGTAATATCAATATAACGAGCTAATATCCAGTACAATTTCAGATACGGCAAAGACAGCCGCCAGACCCAGAGCCTGAACAACAGCCTCGCGTTCTTCCTGTTCGACCTGCTCAGCATCATGGACCGCGGCTACGTGTTCAACCTGATCCGGAACTACTACAAGCAGATGTGCGCCAAGATCGCCTCACTGCCGGATGCTGTGCCGCTGGTGCACTATAAGGTGAGAGGTGGACCAAGGAACCAGGGGGTTGGACCTCTAAAACTCCTCCTATTTTTGAAAACGCGTAAAAACATATATAACAAAAAAGTATGGGTTATGCAACTACTCTTTTACTCACAGGGTAGAAAGCGCTTGAGCACACATCACCTGATTTTAATAGAATAGAATAGAAAACTGTCTGTCTGTCTTGCTTTCACGCCTAAACTACAGAACCGATTTAAACGAAATTTGGTAAGCAGATAGTTTGAACCCCGAGGAAGGGCATAGGGTACTTTTTTTCGCGATCAACTGTAACACATGCGGGTGAAACCGCAGGGAACAGCTAGTGAGGTATAAACATTTTATAGCGATAATAACTCAGTGGTAGTGACGTCGGCTTGCGATCCGTAGAACGTGGGTTCGAATCCTACAATGAGCTTGAGCTTTCGGTGAAGGAAAACATCGTGATGACACCATAGCTTGGTGGTAGGGTATTTTCTAGTACTCGCCTGGCTCGCTACCACCCTCTTGTTAAGAATCTGTCGCCGTGCACCTATCGGTGTGTTCCGGCAGCCTCACTTGAGAGCCAGTTCCCAGTCCAGGTGTAGCGTGGCGCCATCTTCGACCACATCTTCTCTTAACATCAGGTGACTTGTGGTCAAACGCTACCCTGTAAAAAGTAAAAAAAAAAAAAACGTGCGTTGCAGCTGGCGTTCCTCCGCATCGTGTGCTCGCACGAGCACTACGTGTCGTTGAACCTGCCGGGCGCGGGGGGGTGCGGCGGGGGCGGGGGGGCGGTGTCCCCCGCGCCCTCCTCGCACTCCATCGCCTCCCACTCGAGCAGCGCGCAGCACCAGCTGGGGCACGAGTTCCGCTCGCGGCACTACCTCGCCGGCCTGCTGCTCGGGGAGCTGACCGCCGCGCTGGAGCTGCAGTAAGTGACATAGATGCCTTACAAAAAAGAAAAAAATTGAAGAAAAAAAAAATTTAAAAAAAAGTGAAAGTCATTTATTTTACTGTTTGGAGATTTATGTCATTGGATTCAGAAAAAAATCTGGTAAAGTAAAATTCTACCCCTATTTTGGCTAGTTTAGTGCATTAATAGTAAAGTAAAATTGAATAGAGTGTTCTTATATATATTTTCTTCTTAGCAGCACAGATTTTATTGGATGTTTTGTCTCTTCTCTATAGTAGGACTTTCGCGCTGTTAGAACTTCCCCGACGATTTACTTTACGCTGGATCTGCTCTCTGCAGTGAGTGCAAGGGACGCCTAGCTGTGTATCTGCTGATAATGGGCGCCAGTTTGTAGGAGCGACATTTACTTTAGCACAATAAGATATTGTACAAGGACCTAATGCTAGATAGCGTTTTCTACGAGTCATCCTGGATGTGCATGACAATCGGTAGTGGTGCAGCAAAATTGTCAAACAAAAAGAAAATATTTTAAGATAAGTTAAGGAACGTCGTTGTGTATATTGTTTGGCTGGTGCCACAGGAACCCGGTGCTGCAGTGCGCAGTCACTCCATACCTCGGTCCCCGTCCCTCCCCGGCCTCCACACCTCGGTCCCCGTCCCTCCCCACTCTACTGAGATGAGTGCTGGTTCCCCAGGAGCCCGGTGCTGCAGTGCGCGGCCTCCCGTCCCTCTCCACTCTACTGAGATGAGTGCTGGTTCCCCAGGAGCCCGGTGCTGCAGTGCGCGGTCTCCCGTCCCTCTCCACTCTACTAAGATGAGTGCTGGTTCCCCAGGAGCCCAGTGCTGCAGTGCGCGGCCTCCCGTCCCTCCCCACTCTACTGAGATGAGTGCTGGTTCCCCAGGAGCCCGGTGCTGCAGTGCGCGGCCTCCCGTCCCTCCCCACTCTACTGAGATGAGTGCTGGTTCCCCAGGAGCCCGGTGCTGCAGTGCGCGGCCTCCCGTCCCTCCCCACTCTACTGAGATGAGTGCTGGTTCCCCAGGAGCCCGGTGCTGCAGTGCGCGGCCTCCCGTCCCTCCCCACTCTACTGAGATGAGTGCTGGTTCCCCAGGAGCCCAGTGCTGCAGTGCGCGGCCTCCCGTCCCTCCCCACTCTACTGAGATGAGTGCTGGTTCCCCAGGAGCCCGGTGCTGCAGTGCGCGGCCTCCCGTCCCTCCCCACTCTACTGAGATGAGTGCTGGTTCCCCAGGAGCCCAGTGCTGCAGTGCGCGGCCTCCCGTCCCTCCCCACTCTACTGAGATGAGTGCTGGTTCCCCAGGAGCCCGGTGCTGCAGTGCGCGGCCTCCCGTCCCTCCCCACTCTACTGAGATGAGTGCTGGTTCCCCAGGAGCCCAGTGCTGCAGTGCGCGGCCTCCCGTCCCTCCCCACTCTACTGAGATGAGTGCTGGTTCCCCAGGAGCCCGGTGCTGCAGTGCGCGGCCTCCCGTCCCTCCCCACTCTACTAAGATGAGTGCTGGTTCCCCAGGAGCCCAGTGCTGCAGTGCGCGGCCTCCCGTCCCTCCCCACTCTACTGAGATGAGTGCTGGTTCCCCAGGAGCCCGGTGCTGCAGTGCGCGGCCTCCCGTCCCTCCCCACTCTACTGAGATGAGTGCTGGTTCCCCAGGAGCCCAGTGCTGCAGTGCGCGGCCTCCCGTCCCTCCCCACTCTACTGAGATGAGTGCTGGTTCCCCAGGAGCCCGGTGCTGCAGTGCGCGGCCTCCCGTCCCTCCCCACTCTACTAAGATGAGTGCTGGTTCCCCAGGAGCCCAGTGCTGCAGTGCGCGGCCTCCCGTCCCTCCCCACTCTACTGAGATGAGTGCTGGTTCCCCAGGAGCCCGGTGCTGCAGTGCGCGGCCTCCCGTCCCTCCCCACTCTACTGAGATGAGTGCTGGTTCCCCAGGAGCCCAGTGCTGCAGTGCGCGGCCTCCCGTCCCTCCCCACTCTACTGAGATGAGTGCTGGTTCCCCAGGAGCCCGGTGCTGCAGTGCGCGGCCTCCCGTCCCTCCCCACTCTACTGAGATGAGTGCTAGTTCCCCAGGAGCCCAGTGCTGCAGTGCGCGGCCTCCCGTCCCTCCCCACTCTACTGAGATGAGTGCTGGTTCCCCAGGAGCCCCGTGCTGCAGTGCGCGGCGGTGAACGCCGTGCTGTCCCTTTTGACGGCGCACGACGCGGACCCGCGGCTGCAGCCCGCCGAGCTGAAGGCGCGCGTCGCGGCGCTGTACCTGCCGCTGCTGGGCGTCGTGCTGGACGCGCAGCCGCAGCTCTACCGGGGGTTCACCAACACCAAGGGTACCCCCACGTCACCTCTCTTTTTCTCTCTCTCTGCCAGAAAATCGAAATTTTGAATTTTCCATAGATCAAAATAATGCACGACAATGCACTGTATCTGTGTGTGTAAATTGAGCGTATCATCGCTTGGCATCAGGCGAGAGAGCAGTAAAATGCGAATTTGTTTGCAATAAATAAATACAATAATAGTTTGGGAGTTTCGATGTAGGAGGTAATCGCTGAAATCTGAAACTACCGATTCAATTTTTAGGAATCATTCACTAATAAAAAGCTACACTATCCCTGAGTGTCATAGGATATGTTTTACTGTGACAATAATTTCTATGAGAATCTTGACGCGGGTGTAACCACGGGAGAATAGCTAGTGTAAAATTAATAGATTTTTTTTATCTTTCTCAGAAACTTTGCAGTTGGACGGTGATATGGGACAGTTCGGAAGCTTTTACATGGCCTCGTCGCCCGAAGAATTCAAACAGGTAAGTTTTACGGAACACGTCCCAAAACCGTTTAGCTGACAATGGTGTCGATTATATGGTGCATTATCTATTAAAACTAGATTCAGTTTGACAGGTTTAATAATAAAATAAATAAATAAAATATATTCATTTCAGGCATTCAAAAACACATATTGTAACAAAAAAAAAATCATTAAAAATTGTACACAACAAAATAAAAGAAAATACAATAAAAATATATGAAATATAAATATCATTTATTTGTCATCTTCGGTTCGCACTTTGGTGCATCTTCAGCCAGACTTTAAAAATTGGGCTGTGGAGGTATTCTCCCAACCCTTTCAGTACACCGTTTGTTGAACTTCTCAGCCCATCCCAAAAGGAAGCAACTCTGGATCTAGTGACGGCAAAGAAATCCGGAACCCGTGCATCCGCAAACATGCCCGACGCGCTGCAACACCGAGGCTTACGCATAAGAGTGCGAAAAGCGTCATTGTATTGCACTCTTATGGTATGATATGCTTTCCGTGTATATTTGGTTCATAACTGACAAGTGTATATAAACACAGGCAGTAAGTAGGCTTTAAATAAAGTTACTTTAACATCGGTGCTGCAGCTGGAAAATCGGCGTGCGAGCATGTTGCACCTAATAGACAAGCTCCTCCTCTCTCGTTCCATATCCTTGTCGTCACTGAGATCCTCTGTAATTATATGGCCCAGGTATTTAAACTGCTTGACGATCCTCACTGGTGCTTGCTGTCCTATTCTGACTACGGAAGTTAAAAAGTTCAGCATTACTCTTAGACCTGTCAAACTTCTTATCGCGAAACTCTGTAGGCCACTCCCGTGAAACCTCGGGGCTCAGCTAATTATTTATTTATTCATAAACATTTATCGTCTAGTTTACACCTTTTACAAGAGGATGCCGCGCATGAGTCCATAAGGCTAGATAGACCTAGATCCTACTAATGTTAACGTGAAAGTTAGTGAGTATGGATGGATGGATGTTTGTTACTCTTTCACGCAAAAACTACTGAACGGAACTGAATGAAATTCGGAATGGAGATAGATTATACACTGGATTAACACATAGGCTACTTTTTATCCCGGAAACAGGTTCCTGCGGGATAACGGGAAGACGGGCGTGAAACCGCGGGCGCCACTAGTTTATTCATAAACCTTTTACAATGCGTATAACGGCTGATTCCAATTACCGATCTATCCACGGTTTTACATAAATTTGACTTTACTTCTATGGAGCTTATGTCAACTTTCCATCTCCAGTAGGGCAAGTAGTGGATAGATTGGGTGATTGAAACCGGCCGTAAGTTCATAAGGCTAGTTCGACGATAGGTTCCTAAGCGGCTAGTTTGATTGCGTGCACGTTTCCGCTGTCGCAGCCCGCCCGGCCCCCGTTCAACAGCGAGACGTCCCGCAACCTGCTCATGTGCCTGGTGTGGGTGCTCAAGTGGGCGGAGCGCGGAGCCCTAGCCGCCGCCGTCGCGGACCTGCCGCCCGCCAGGCACCGCCAGCTGCTCGCGCTGCTGGACCTGTGCTTCAAGTGTCAGGAGTACAAGGTGACGTCACCTCCTCCGAGCTGAGTCACCTGCCGCCCGCCAGGCACCGCCAGCTGCTCGCGCTGCTGGACCTGTGCTTCAAGTGTCAGGAGTACAAGGTGACGTCACCTCCTCCGAGCTGAGTCACCTGCCGCCCGCCAGGCACCGCCAGCCGCTCGCGCTGCTGGACCTGTGCTTCAAGTGTCAGGAGTACAAGGTGACGTCACCTCCTCCGAGTTCAGTTAAGGATCTGTCGCCAAGCACCTATCGTTGTTCCGGCAGCCTCACTTGTGAACCAGTTCCCAGTTCAGGCGTAGCGTGGCGCCACATACGACCATATCGTCGGTTCACATCAGATGACTAAACATCACTGACTACACTGTAAGTGGTAAACAAAACTAAAGAACCAATCATCGGTTTTGTATTGGAAGATATTTAAAATGTACGATCGCATTGGAAAGTTGTACTAAAACAAAGTCATCACATTTCAGGGTCAGAAAGAGATAAACAAGTGCGCGCAACAGAACGTGCGCAAGACCACCGACATCAAGGCCAAGCTCGAGGACGTCATCCTAGGGCAGGGGTCGGCGCGCTCCGACTTTATAATGCGGCGGAAAGGTAAACAAAGAAAGAAAGCTAAATAATTATTATATATTCATTTAGAGATAATTTACAAGGTACAAATTAGGACTCGCGCACCGAGGGGTTCTTTAAGGGTTAAATGTTTCCTTTTGAGGTATGCATGGGATCCTAAAAAGAGGCCAGCCGAGCGAAACACACAATTTTTCACCTCTACAGTGAGGAAAATGCTAGATGCAAGAAGAACAGATAAAATAAGTTTGTTTTTTTTCATGCAATAGTCGTGCGATTATTCCAAAAAGACGTTGGCACATTGACACAAGTATTATTGCATTTTAAGTGGGCTGGCGGTATGGAAAATTATTGAATAGAAAGGCTTGAATTTTAAAAATACTTTCCACGCTAGCGCACAACATGCACTTTTGCACTCAGATTTTGAATGATAAACAGACTCTTTCCGAGCTTGTGACGTGAAAATAACTACTTCATGTCAGTGTGCCAACCTCTTCTTGGAATAAGCGCACTGGCCAGCACGACGATTGCATGAAAAAAAATGAGTAATGTCGCCCGTGTCCAGGCGGCAACTCGTCCGTGGGAGTGGGCGGGTGCAAGCGGGAGAGGTGGCGCAAGGAGTGGGTGCGGGGCGGCGCGCCGCACCCCGCCCCGCCGCGCCCGCACGCCGCGCTCTCCGCCGCGCTCGCCGCCGAGGTGGCGCTCACGTTACTGCACGCGCTGGAGACCATCGTGCAGGTAGGGGGGGTGGGGGGTGCCGCCCCGCCGCACGCCGCGCTCTCCGCCGCGCTCGCCGCCGAGGTGGCGCTCACGTTACTGCACGCGCTGGAGACCATCGTGCAGGTAGGGGGGGGTGGGGGGTGCAAGGGGTGCCGCCCCGCCGCACGCCGCGCTCTCCGCCGCGCTCGCCGCCGAGGTGGCGCTCACGTTACTGCACGCGCTGGAGACCATCGTGCAGGTAGGGGGGGGTGGGGGGTGCCGCCCCGCCGCACGCCGCGCTCTCCGCCGCGCTCGCCGCCGAGGTGGCGCTCACGTTACTGCACGCGCTGGAGACCATCGTGCAGGTAGGGGGGGGGTGGGGGGTGCAAGGGGTGCCGCCCCGCCGCACGCCGCGCTCTCCGCCGCGCTCGCCGCCGAGGTGGCGCTCACGTTACTGCACGCGCTGGAGACCATCGTGCAGGTAGGGGGGGGTGGGGGTGCAAGGGGTGCCGTCCCGCCGCACGCCGCGCTCTCCGCCGCGCTCGCCGCCGAGGTGGCGCTCACGTTACTGCACGCGCTGGAGACCATCGTGCAGGTAGGGGGGGGTGGGGGGTGCAAGGGGTGCCGCCCCGCCGCACGCCGCGCTCTCCGCCGCGCTCGCCGCCGAGGTGGCGCTCACGTTACTGCACGCGCTGGAGACCATCGTGCAGGTAGGGGGGGGCGGGGGGTGCAAGGGGTGCCGCCCCGCCGCACGCCGCGCTCTCCGCCGCGCTCGCCGCCGAGGTGGCGCTCACGTTACTGCACGCGCTGGAGACCATCGTGCAGGTAGGGGGGGCGGGGGGTGCAAGGGGTGCAGATAACGGAAGGGGGAGGTAAAGATTCCCGTGCCGCTCGCCTGATTACGAAGGTACATTGAATCAACCGTTTTCGTAACTTATCAAGAAAAACTTACAGGAAGTCCCTTTGCTCCGCTGCACAGTCTATACTTTTCCTCGCTTTTCGCACTAGACTGAGTAAATTATGTCAACCGCTTTTCCTTCTCTCTCTTTCTTTCTGAGACAAGACCTTGGTCAGCATAGGCACCTGATAAGTTCATTAGCAGAGCAACACCAGAGCCTCACCATACTCTCTTTTTCACTCTGTTCCTCTAAAATGTTTTGCTTGTTTTGCCATTCGCTCATTAAAATTTGTCGCCAGGCAGCTATCGATATGTCCCGGCATCCTCGCTTGCGAGGCAGTCCCCACATCGTCACTTAACATCTCATCTCGTAGTCTGTGTTCAGTCGCTACCCTCTCAAATTTCAAAACGTCAAAATAGCCGACGCTCTTGTCCCCGCAGTCGTGCAGCAACCTGGAGTGCGGGCAGAGTGTGACTAGCGGCGGGCTGCAGGTGCTGCTGAGGGCCCTGCAGCGCAACCAGAGCGTCACCGTGCTGCAGCACATGTTCGCCACGCTCCGGGCACTCATCGCCAAGGTGAGCTGTCTGTCTGCCCTGTCCGCCCGAAATTAATAACCGATCCTGATCTGTTTTTCGCGGTTTTGGATCAATATGTCAAGCTTTACCCCTAAAATGACATATTATTAAGATGACATGACATATCAATCCAAAACCGCGGCAAACAGATCAGGATCGATTAATAATTTCAGGCGTTAGCAACCTGAAACGCAGCAAGTATCATCTTGAAACTTGTTAACTGCAGCAAAATATCTGTTGTTTTTAACCGACGAAAAAAAAGGAGGAGGTTCTCAAGTCAACATGTTTTTTTTTTGCATTGATAGCCGATAGTACAATTAAATCTGTTACTATGACTTTAAATGTAGACAAAAGGATATAAAGATTCGTTTTCTAAAAGAATCGTGCCTGTACCTCTAGTACAGATTTTGATAGTTTACAAAAACTATAAAAGTTTTCGTTTCCATCCATACATATTTTTTTCAGCGAATCTTACCGAGATTTGCAGGAACTGAAATCATTAATACGGGTTATTTTAATTCGTTATAATCATATTCCAACAATGTTATTGAGTTACTTTTTGAATTTAAGCAGATCGAGTTGCCACTTTGACAAGTCGGCGGTGGTAAACTTGTACTAGGGGTACAAGTCCTGTGCCATCAATGGCACGCGTGCCAGTGGTTCGCCATCGCTGCCCTATACGAATCTCTCCATAACGGTTCCAGTTGGGCTGGTCGTGCTGCGGCGAGGAGTCCGGCATCTGCCGCGTTTTGCTGCGGCACTGCGCCGCGCTGTCGTCGCACACGAGGGCGCACGCCTCGGCGACGTTGTACGCACTCATGCGGCAACACTTCCAGCTGGGGAATGTGAGTGTTGCCAGAATATCATACCTTTAATGCACCTTGTAAAAAAAGTTCTAAATGTTTGACGAAAGTATCAGTAAGCGCCTTTAATAAGTGGGAAGTTGAAATAGGTAAGCCTTTACGGTCAGCTTAGCAAGTCGCTGACAACGATTATGATAGATTGACGAGGATTGATGTGCAAGATTCCTAATGAAAATTAGGAAATTGGGCGTGTTCAGTTAATTTCTTAGCTCATCTTATCGCCCCTTTCAGCACATTTCCAAAACCACATAGATATAGATAGGTTTCATACTGGAACATTTAAGAAACACCAAAGAGGTAGGATGCTTCTGTATTCTGGTCCTTCGAGCCGGATTAAGGGGTAAGCTGCTTTAACAACCAACTCTACAGTGCTAGTTGGGCTGGTTGTGCAGAAATAGTCTAGGTACAGTCGATCATGGGGCGAGATGGTAGAATGCAACCGCGATCCCATCTCGCCCCCACTAACATCCGCAGCGGCCAGGAGTGCTAATCGTGGAGTTTTTAGCGGGTTCGAGCCCCGCTTACCCGCTTCCAGCCATCTCCTAAGGACTTCTCCTAAAAGAGAAGTGCACGGCATTTTCAACTCGTAAAAAAAAGGTACAGACGATCTTGCGCCTCCTAGCGTGATAAAAAGTTTCCTTTCCATTGTAGACTTTTTTCTTTAATGTTTAATGTAATAAATTGGCATCAAGCAAACGACCCGCCTGCCGATAAGTGGTCGCCATCGCCTGTGGACATTTGCAACACTATGGGCGTTGCCGATGCTTTGCCAACTGTGACTTGTTCACCCAGTAACTCCCTCTTGTATTATGCCCTACGTCAGAACTTCAGCCGCGTGAAGATGCAGGTGACGATGTCCCTGTCCTCGCTGGTGGGCACGTCCACGACGTTCAGCGAGGAGTCCCTGCGGCGCGCACTCAAGACGATCCTCGTGTACGCCGAGCGGGACACCGAGCTGCAGGGCACCTCCTTCCCGGAACAGGTCGGTACCACTAGAACAAGTATCGATACTTTACGAAAACTATAAATTTTCGTTTTTTTTTAACCTATACTGTCCTACTGCTGGGCAAAGGTCTCCCCCACTTCCCTCCAGACATCTCTATCCCCCGCAACCTCAGGCCACCGTTTTCGTTACCTGACATTTTTGCTTTCAGTGCCTTAGGGAGCCATTAATTAAGTGAGGTGTTCTAGGAGGGGAGGGGATCAAGCTAAATCTTTCTGATTGTCACTCTCACGAGGGTCTCATCATCATCATCATCATCATCACAAATATCACGTAATTATTCTAACTTCGATTTCTTCTTCTCGTCTTCAATAAAAGTAATAGATCAAGTTGTGTTTTTGTTTATTTTTCTCAATTAATCCAACACGTTTACAGCCCAAATAGAAGTTTGAATCTCGCGTGAGATTAGGGAAGAGGGGAGGGAGTTGAGGAAAATCTTACGATATCTCACCAAAGGGGGGTGGGGGGGTTGAAAAATTCTCAAAAATGCCTCACGTAATTAATGGACGCCCCCTTACGGATACTTGGAGAAACAAAAATTGATAGAGTGAAGATTTTTTTTTGAATATTTTTGCAGGGTAGCGTTTGAGCACAAGTCACCATTTTATGTGACGTTGTAGTCTGAGGTGGTGCCACGCTCGCTGGATTGATAACTGGCTCTCAAGTAAGGTTGCCAGAACACCGATAGGTGCTTGGCAACAGATTCTTAACTGGCGAGCGAGATATTTCGCAAATTGAATATTCGATAATTATTATTAGATGTATAAATGTTTGTGCAGTACAAACAACATGTGAACGATCTCTTTTATGATATGTTGACGTATTATATTATATCAAAAACATTTCGAAGGGCACTATTTAAAATGAAGCTGTAAAAGATAATAAAACTATTTCGACATCTACCTCTGTAGTCCGTTGCTTTGCAGATATTTCCCTTCATTACAATGTGGAAGAAACAAAAATGGTATAACCAAGACATAGTTATGAAACGGTTAGGTATTGGTGTCCAGGTTTAGTGTCCATATCTTAATGATGTCGTCTATAAGTCCCAGAACTTCAACGATTCATAAAATAGAAGGATGGAAGATAACTTACAGCTGGTTTTACCTCAGAACAATGCGGAGTCCCCGTGCGACAACGAGGCTAATTCGGGCGGGGCCGCAGTGCAGAAAGTTAGTCGAACAATATATGTGAATGGTATCCTATCGTGTCACACTCCTCTGTTCGTTTTAGCCCACATCTCAATGTGCTGCAGCTGAAAGGAGGCTATCAGCCTTCAAGATCGTTGGTTATACGCCTTAACAACAAACGTGATGCTTAAAATGGCTGCGTACAAAGTTTTCGGGAGGATAATGACGCGGGATCGTCGGTGATATTGGTTTTTTAAGCCTGGTAGCTGTACTGCGTGGTCACACTTGTGTGGACAATCTATATTTATAAAAGAAAGTCGTGTTAGTTACACTACTTATAACTAAAGAACGGCTGCACCGATTTGGCTGAAAATTGGTGGGGAGGTAGCTTAAGACCAGGAAACGGACATAGGATAACTTTTATCCCGGAAAAGGCTCCAACGGGATAACGGAAAAACGCGGGTGAAACCGCGGGGCGCAGCTAGTAAAACATAACCTATGACAGTGGGGGATAGTGTAGCTTTCTAAAAGTGAAAGAGGTTTCAAAAGTGGATCAGTAGTTTACTATTTACAGGGTAGCGTTTGTAACCAGATATTAAGTGGTAAATATATCTATGCTAACATAAAAATAGGGAAGATGTTTGGTCCGGATAAACTTAAAAACTATTGAACTGATCTTGTTGAAATCTAAATATATATAACTCAAAGGTAACTAACTAACTGACTGACATCGTGATCTATCAACGCACAGCCCAAACCACTGGACGGATCGGGCTGAAATTTGTCATGCAGGTAGATGTTATGACGTAGGCATCCGCTAAGAAACGATTTTGATTAATTCTACCCCCAAGGGGATAAAATAGGGAAAGAAAGTTTGTATGAAACTTTGTCAATTTTAAACCGATCGGGCTGAGACTTTGCATGCATAAAGCTGTAGCCCATGCGGGTGAAACCGCGGGGAACAGCTTGTTTGGTATAGAAATTGAACTCTGGGGAGGGGGGGGGGAGAATAAATGTTATAGCTATAAACTGTTGTCAGACACTGGTAAAACCGCGGGAAACAGCCAGTATAGACTAAAAAAGGTGTATTGCCAACGATGTTGACAGCATAGTAGCCCAATGTATGTTGCAGTTTTTATGTGTTCTGCGTTGTCGTGTCCCCAGACCTTTGTCAATAACGTGTTTCACAAGTCAAAGTGTATCGATATGTCCTTATGAAAAAGCATGTCTTGTCTTTATATTTTTTTTTTTTATATTTACAGGGTAGCGTTTGACCACAAGTCACCTGATGTTAAGTGACGATGCGGTCGAAGATGGCGCCACGCTACACCTGGACTGGGAACTGGCTCTCAAGTGAGGCTGCCGGAACACACCGATAGGTGCTTATGTGTGCTGATTTACTTCCAATCTAAGTTTAAAACTATATATGGAGCCGTTTCAACGAGGATACTAGCCGAAACTCGGTCCCATGTCATCAGCCGTACGTTCTCACTACTGGGTTTCAGATTTTCTCTTAAGGTTTTTCCTAATAGTGGAGCGAAGACCCTTTCAAATGACTTTACGCTTCACGTGCGCATTCCCTCATGTTTGTACTCATTGTATTTGATTGACCTATAATTGTAAAAAAAATATCAAATTATCTGTCTATCTGTCTGAGGAGGCCTTCACCTACAGAGGAGTTCTTACAGAATGAAAATAATAGTATAAGATGCAGGAAAAACTAACACAACTAAATTTAGGAACCAAACTTAATAACTAACAAAACTAATATTAAATTATATCTAAACTAACTTAACTAACTAACTCCGATGGCTCAGCGACCCAAAGTGTGTCTTGGCCTCCGAAACGAGAGAACGCCACTCTTCTCTATCTTGAGCGATTTCAGCCCAGTTGAGAGTCTGGAGCTCGCGCAGGTCTGCATCCACCGCGTCCTTCCAGCGGTATCTAGGGCGTCCGACCGGCCTACGGCCATTCGACCAACTAACTTAATCTAATTTAACTTCTTGTTTCAATGAGCTGTAAGAAATAAAAGGCTTTTTTATTTTATTTTTTATTTATTTTTATCTGTCTGTCTATCTATCAATTTCAAAAAGCAATGAGCATGAATGAAAATCGCACTTATGACCTTCTTCTATAAGTCCTTTCGAACGTTTGTGTGAACCAATCAGAAAGAGCGCGGTTACCGGTCGCACACACACAGAGATACGCGGCATGCCTACCTATGAACATTGAGGCAATTTTGTCCTCGTTCTGAATATTAAAAACGTTTTGGCACGCCTGCGCTTATATCTCTGTTAGGAAATGCCTTTAGAGAGAACAGACCCGTAATCCTAAAGCTGCGAACGGATAGCGCGTTCCTGAGTTACGCGTAGTCGGGAGACATTGCCCACGCGTACATCTCTCTCTTTAGGAGGACGCCGTGATAAACAATGAATCTGAAATCAGCTCCATACAAAAACGCAAGCGAGCTGACTAATGCCGTAAGTTCGTATGCGCCAAGAATGGGTTTTTTTCGTTTAAAATGAAAACTATCGTTAACTTTATAAAACTAAATCTGTAGTTCTTTGAAGAATGTTTATATATACCATACAAAAAAAATTCAACTCTTAATTCAGTTTTGTATGCCTTTAGAATGAAAATCTTTTTTTTAGAGAGCAGTTTTCGATCATTGTTTGTCTGCTATGAAAGTTAACCAATCGTGTTATCCTTCCGACAATTTGATATCAAAAACATGAGCTTTAATGCACATAAATATTAGCTCTGTATGTTTTGTAATTGCTGAGAAAAAAGGAGATCCCTGCAGCCAATGTTGCCAATTCCTCGTCTTAAAAGTGAACGCGTAGCTGCAAGCATAGGTATAGCGTTCCACGACACGCGTACCGCGTAACTGACTACGCGTATCCAATGCGCTGTCCGTACGCGGCTCTGGAAATCTTCGTCGTGACGTGAGGAATCAGTCGCCATACAATCCCAGGCTGGTTCGACGCTTGCTCCCACAATGCTAGTTTCATGTTACCGGTTTCCAGGTGAAAGACCTAGTGTTCAACTTGCACATGATCCTGTCGGACACAGTGAAGATGAAGGAGTTCCAGCAAGACCCCGAGATGCTGCTGGACCTGATGCACCGGATCGCACGCGGCTACCAGCACAGCCCCGACCTGCGGCTCACGTGGCTCAACAACATGGCGCAGAAACATATGGAGGTGGGTTTGGTGCTACGAGTTTAGACTATTAAAAAGTAAAAAAGGTTTTCACCACTATCTTTATTTCGTTAAAAGTGGCAATCCATTTATTACTAAACACTCACAGAGTACAAATTTTTAAAATAAAAGTAAGTTACTCCTTTGAAAACCCCGACAAAATCGGTGCAGCCGTTTCAGAGATTAGCCCGAACAAACAGACGAACAAAAAATTTGAAAATTCCTTTTGAAAACAGGCACTTCAATTTTATTTATTTGTCTAGATTTCATTTGCCTATTCTTTTGCCGGCGTAAGGTGTAAGCTAGTTTTAAGTTTGACGTTTTAAAGTGATCACAATGTATCCTATTGAATAAAAAACATTTGACTTTCGACTTTTTTGACTTTTTTATCCCGTTCGCAGCGGTCCAACCACACGGAGGCGGGCATGTGCCTGATACACGGCGCGGCGCTGGTGGCCGAGCAGATCTGCGCGGGCGGGAAGGGCGCCGCGCTGCTCGAGAAGGTCACCCACAACGCGCTCGACGAGAGCTGCGCAGACGCGCTGCATCACCACCTCACGCACCAGGAGCTGCAGGTGACACGCGACACTTTTCTATGTCTGCACACGATTTACCCAGTGTTAGATGTGTATCGAATATGAATGATGATGATGTTCTTACGACGTCAAAAGAATATGCAAGAAACGCCTGGCAGGTCATTTTTTTGGTTGCGATCACATTTACTAATTGAGTCTGTTTATTAACGCCTAACTGCATAGCGATTCTCATTCACACGGAAACACTTCCGACCACGGATTCGGAAAAGTTTCCGTGAAAATTTTAAAAATGCGATTCACAAATCCGAATTCGGAAAATCTGACATTTAAATTCGACAAACCAGCTGTTCAACCACGGAAAAGATTCCGCCAACATTTTGCTCTCGGAAAACGTATCCGTGAAACGAAATTAGCTTTAAAATTGTAGATACTCCTAATTTTATCAGAGCTAGTCTCAAGAAAAGCCAATACAACTCGTTATTTGAAGTAAGACGTTAAAAGAAATAGGTTTTATGCCTGAAAAGTTTGTTTGTTGATCTTTGAGGTTAACTATTATAAATCATACATTTTAAGAGCCTGCATAACGTCGTTGACCTTGCTTGATCAAGTGAAACTGCTCCGCGCACTCCGCGCATCCCCTCACCAAAATTACGCGATCTGCGGCCAACGCGCCCGAAGCGACGCTCTCGCCATGCGGCGCGGCGCGGTACCTCTACTAATCGAGCCCGCCGTATCTACATATATACACAGTAGCAACATCCTACTATAATATTATAAATGCGAAAGTTTGTGTGTGTGTGAATGTTTGTTACCACGTAACTACTGAACCGAATTTGACTGATGAAATTTAGAATGTAGACAGTTTAGGTATTGGACTAACACATAAGCTAATCTAATTTTGAAAAGTCAACTCTGAAAGGGGTTAAATAAGGTAGATAAGTTTGTATGAAAAATGTCATTCCTTGGTTCGATTGACTCAAAAATAGGTACAAATAAACCTTAAAGTAAATCATTGAAAACGCATTTTTTATTTTTTGATATGTATTACTTCTACGGGGTGTGCCATAGAGTTTTAAAGTTTGTATGGCTTTTTTTATTCCTCATGTGGATTTTCTTAAAAGTAGGTACAAATAAACTATAAAGTAAATAATTAAATACGTATTTTTTATATTTAAGAAAACCCCTAGAGGTTGTGCAATGGCGTTCTAAAGTTTGTACAACACATCAATTCCCACGCGGGCGAAGCCGCGGGGCACGGCTAGTAGTCACTGCCGCACCATTTGAATGTGCGCGTGAGTAAGTAGCGAGCGCCGTGTACGCAGGGACCGTCCTGGGACTCAGTAGGGCTGTGCCACGCGTTTGATCGCGCGCATTTATGTACTACACTGCTCGCTCGCTCGGATTTGCTGCTCTCACTGACTATTTCATTGGTATAGTTTATAATAAATCGTATTTATTAATTTATAATTATTAAAATGTCTTTAATATGCAACCCATTTATAAATTGGTAAAACATTTTAATAAATTACATGATTAAACACCTTGCGCTGTCATAATACACAGATAATATAATCTATAAAAAAAGGCATGTTAGTTACAACACTTAGGTATAAGTCGATAACGGCTGGACCGATTTTTATAATCTTTGATTTTTTGCATTTGTCTTCGTCCGGAATAAGATAAAATATGATACTCATAAATAATAAAATTAATCATTCATTTGTTGTAAATGGTATACCAAAATGCAACTGACATGGTGTAACAAAACACAACTGACAGCTAAACGTAATGTTGTCTATGGTTGATATTGAAGTTGTGAATTGAAGATGTTTTTGTTTTATGCGAGTTTATTTATTACTAACGTTAATTAATTTTAAAATCCTAAATCTGCTCATTTAAGGAAAGAAGTTCGCCGGGTCAGCTAGTATTTAACTAAAAATAAAAGTGACAACCCTATGCATCACCGCAAGAGTAGGCAATCAACTCGCCGCGGCACTATGCACCTACCACTCATAGCCTATAGGTAGTTCATCGTACGACTTTCAGCTACAAAAATATGCGGAGAAAAGTGGCACAGGTCCGTTCAGCACAGCGGCTCGTCCCGCACTGACTTTATGGGCGAATGACACCCCGTACGTGCCGATTTGCGAGTATGAAATACGTAAAAAATTCGCAAAAAATAATTAAAGCAGTATTTTCAAAAAATGGCCTGAAGGTGTCCTGGGTATTATATTTTTTTATAAGCTGATGGTATTAACAAGTCTTTGTTACATATATAGTTTAGGAGTAAAGTAGTATTAAACTTTTAGGAAATGGGGACTTTGCACATTTGTTTTCAATACATAAATACATTTTTTGCATTTTTCGGCCTGAAGGTGTCCTGCTATATATCAAGTAGATTAACATATATTTTTATTAGATTTTTTTTAGACCAGAATTACACAGAAAGATAGCTTTAAATAACCCCATTTTTGGAAACCTGCGCCTTAATAGAAGGAGCACCTTATTGCAAGCAGAGTTAGAAACCGGCGTGATGGAGCGCTGCAGAGGCACATGTCTCTAAGCCTGCATTGTTCGATAAGGGATTTGGCAAATCCCTTTAACGATCCGAACTTTCGCAGGCTATATAGGCTCTATATATTCTCATAAAGTCATTTCATTGTATTAAAACTTAATAAGATAATGTAATGTTTGTCAATTTTATAGTTTCTCGCTGCCCTCCACTTTTACGCTCAAGGCAGCTACCATAGGCCAGACGGGAAGGATGCTAGCGTGAGCCTAAGTCATGCATCGGTGTCAAGAGCTATTAGCCAAACCACATGCTTTAAATGAGCCACTAGTTTTCGGAAAATGGGTTACGTTTCCCTGTGAACTTAATGAAAGGCAACTGACAGTGCAAAAGTATATTTAAACATTTTAAAATAAACACATGATTCGTTTTTACTAATTATATTACTATACAAGTATGTATATGTACATTTAGAGATCACATGTGAAGTTAACAATATCTTTTAACTTTGGTTACATAAAAAATTAAATCTGCATTAAGAGATCAATATAATCACATTCCTAATTTAATTTATTTTACTACATTATTTACATTGTTTTGCTGTTACAGTAATTACAGACTTTTAATATGCCCGGTGTTCTCGGCTATGTGGATGGAACACATATATTGATAAAAAACCAGCCATCCATGAAGAGCTTTATGTCAATAGAAAAGGCCGGAATTCCCTATGTTCAAGTTGTAATAATAATTATCCTTACTACAATATTATATTATTTATATTATATCAAATATGTAGGACAGATCTTTATTGAAACACTATGTTCACATAAATGCTTAAAACTAAATCATTGAAGTGCCGCAATGGCCAAATAAAAGCCTTAATATATCTTTACTGTGTTTGTGTCAATAAGCTCAAATGCTCAATATCATATCATGTTTCTTACTTTAAATCTGACAGAGTTAGCTATACAAATTTAAAACTCCTATATTATATTATTTGATTTATGTAATTTTAAAATTAGGGTTACAATGAGAATGAAACGGTAAGTTGGTGAGTGTAAGTGGATGTTATATTTACCTCTAGTGGATCTGGAACACCCAGACCCTGCACCATTTCCACTCCGCAAAATTGGAGGAGTGATTCCTCCAACTTGGTCAGCGGAGCAAGTTCAGGGCCACCACCCGTTTTATTTCTATATTTTGTAATTGTCAAGGCCTTTGCCTTGACGTCGGACCGCCAGTCCTGCCAACACTAAAATAGAGGTAATCATGAAAATATTATATTTACAGACAAAAACACAACCACATTCACAACACTCACTTTTAGCCATAGCTTGGGTGTTTGGTGGCCCCTATTCCCATAGAATTGAGCAGATCCGCCAGATTTTCCAATAGACTATTTTTTTGGCGAGCTGCGTCAGGGCCACCTCTGTTCCTCGCCAAATCTTCGTGGCCCATCATAAATTGTAGCAACATTTGTCTCAGCTCTTTCGAAACTCGACCGCGCTGAAAAATCGAATAGAATTTAATTTTATTACACACAATTTTACGATGATTTACAAAGAAAACAAATATATATGTAGCTGTTTTAGATTTATTGAAGGAATAAATAAATACTACTATTGATAAAGATATGTTACCTTGTTCATCATTTCGTGGTGATTATCTTATTTTCTCTTGGTACCTACCGAACTGGAAAAGTAGGAAAACACGAATTGGAACAATATTTACGATATTTACAACTTTATATTTATAACAAATTTTTCAGTGTTGCCAACAAGACTAACATAAAAATGCTAAGCTCCTCTAAAAAATGAGCCAAAATGCTATCGATTTAAAATGTTGAGGGTAAAGATGTGCTAAACTGCTTTAAATTGACAATACGTTTAAACGTTTTGCTTATATTTTTTAAACCGCTTAAAAAGTGTCTTTCGTTTAAAAGCTTGTTGTTGAATTAAAAACGGAAAATTAAACTGAACGTTTCGTTGTGTTTTGTTGTATAGTTTAAACTAACCCTTATTTTCCTTCGAAACCTTGCCTTGCACTACAGACTCTAAAACAACCATTTGTTCATTCACAATCTATTAGTAGAGTTGCGAAAGTGAATAAAACACTAGGAACTTTCTTATAAGACGAAATTGGAAACCCGGCACAGGCATGGAAATCTGTCAAAACCGAGCATATGTAGTGCTTGGTTGAGTTGAGCACTACCATTGTAGTGTTCACGATGGAATAAGTGGCACAATCAGATTTTATTTTGAGTTGTATAATTACTGGACTATGGTTACTTTTCATCGAAATGTCTAGCATTTGTTTGAAACGTAGCCGTCAACGTTAAACGGAATCGGCTTATTTTCAGAAGCCCGCTTGTACGCTTATTTTGAAAAGTGAGTTTTTTAAACCAAAACCTCTAGTTAAGAGACTTGCATGCCGCTTTCTTGCCCATTCAAAAAGAAAAATCTTATTTCTACCTCCTAATATGTCCGATTTTGATGTGTTTTCTTCTTAGATAACAAAACATACATTATTTGCTAGGCTTAGACGTTTTATTTTTTCCAGGTTATAAAGTTACTTTAAAGTTATAATGGATTTTTTATAATATATGCCAAAAAAATGCTATATACTAACAACAGAAAAATGTGCCAAATCTAGCACTAAACATTATGCTAAGTTGGCAACGCTGAAACTCAATCCGGGCCACAAACCACCTGTCGAATTGTTGATGTTTACGAAGTATGTTTCCTAGTACAATAAATTAAAAATAATAATCAACATAGTTGTATAACAATAAGTGATATAGTTTATAGCTTAAAGTTTTATATAATTTCACGTACGTTAAAAAATTTATTGTATAAATGCTATACTATCAAAAACAAATATAATTTGAAACTTCTACGGATTAATTCGTTTTCTACCATTACTAACATTCTCTGTAAACGTCAGTGTTAGTTTCCGTGACGGAAACTGTTCCGTGTATCAATCCGAGAGGGATTGTGAATCGCGTTTCTAAGCACTTTCGGAAAAGTTTTCGATTCCGTGTGATGACGTCAAATCCGAGACGGAAACTTTCCGTGTGAATGTGAATCGCTATGCTGGAGTGCTGAACTACGCCTTCGTTTTTGAACGCTAAAAAAAAATGACTCTTACGATGTCTTTGGTCCACTGGAGTGGAGGGCCTACCTACAGAACAACTTCCGGTTTCTGGTTGCCACTTTAGAATCTTTCTTCCGTGTCTAGGTATTGTGTATATGTAGTCCGCGTAACTTCTGCTATCATCGACAAATGAAATCCTAGTTTAGAGTCTACACCCACCTCTTCCCATGGTCCTACCAACCTTGCGGTTATACGGACCGAAACAGCGGCTCACACCAGCCTAAGCTGATGTTTCCTACAAATTATCTGTCCCTTTACTCCCTGCGCACTCTCGCCCTTCTGGGGCTGTCTGACGACACAAACGACCTTCGTCGTCGGGCGGTTCCATCAGCTCGCGTTCTGAGCGTACAGCGTGTCACTGATGCGCGAAAGTTTAGGGTCTGTGCTTTGTATGTGGTTGTGTGGGTATGTTATAAATAATGAATGGCCAGGCGTTATTGGAGCACGCGGCCAGCGAGCTGATGACCGCCGGCATGTACGAAACGGTGAACGAGGTGTACAAGGTGCTCATACCCATCGCGGAACAGCACAGGGACTACAAGAAACTCGCCAATATACACAGGTATGTACCGTGAACTATCTAGCGGTGGCCGTTTTCTAAAAAACGATGCCGAATAACGATGCCAGTACCCGATGCCGGCATCCGATTCCATAGGTATCGAAAAACGGATGCGCATCGTATCGTCTCGCGCCAGTGTGCGTTGCTCGGCATCGGCACACATCGGCATCGGCATCGCCGCGCGGCATCGGCAACGAAACGGCGCGTCGTTTCGTTGCCGATGCCGCATCCGCATCGGGCATTCGGGCCTCATCGATATTGTGGTCTCGGTCGTATTTGGTCATAACCGCATAGTATCTTTCAACGCCATCTATTGTATTTATATGTAACTATTATGTAAAGCGGAATTTATTTTTTCTTACTTTCGATTAAAAGCTTTGAATCCTAAAAATCTATATAGAACTATTAGAACTATTCTACTAGAACTATCTAAACAATACATTAGCAGCCCACAAAAAAGCTTGTGATCAGTGCCTGCCGAAAATCGTGTTCGCGTTGAGCTATAACAGACTCGCTCACGATAAATATGTTGCGTTCTCACAAAGGAGACGTTTACAAAATGACGCCTCGGCCACAACGCCCAAGACCTTGGACAGGCGATCCCTTGGCCACAACGCCCAAGACCTTGGACAGGCGATCCCTTGGCCACAACGCCCAAGACCTTGGACAGGCGATCCCTCGGCCATAACGCCCAAGACCTTGGACAGGCGATCCCTTGGCCACAACGCCCAAGACCTTGGACAGGCGATCCCTTGGCCACAACGCCCAAGACCTTGGACAGGCGATCCCTTGGCCACAACGCCCAAGACCTTGGACAGGCGATCCCTTGGCCACATCGCCCAAGACCTTGGACAGGCGATCCCTTGGCCACAACGCCCAAGGCCTTGGACAGGCGATCCCTTTGCTTTTCATTGAACAACTAGTTGCGCCTTGTGGTTTCACACGCGTCTTCCCGTTAGCCTATGTGTTAATCCAGGGTATAAGCTATCTCCATTCCAAATTTCATCGCAATCGGCTTAGTGGTTACGGTGATACGTTGTGACAAACATTCACACACACAGACAAACTTTTGTATTTATAATATTAGTAGGAAAAGTCAGTTAACTTCTCATTAGGGCTGTGGGCATGCCCGCCGTGTGCACAAAGGTGGATCCGCGTTTTGGTATAGGGGGCATCCATTTAATAACTTGAGGTGTTCTAGAGGGGGAGGGGATCAAGTTAAATATTTTCAAATCTCACTTAGGAGGGAGAGGGGGTCATGGCAAATATCACATAATTATTTTTCTCGCAGAAAACGGTGTAAAATTGCGGGATTTTTTTTTTCTTATTAATCCAGCACGTTTAGAAGAATACAAGTTTGGAAGAATCTCGCGTGAGATTAGGGGAGGGGGGAGAGAGTTGAGGAAAATCTTACGATATCTCACCAAGGCCCTCCCCCCTTGACCCCCTGGGGTCAAAAAATTCTCAAAAATGCCTCACGTAAATAATGGACGCCCCCATACCAATAAAAAGTATCTATGTATCTCCCCCCCCCCCCTTCCTCTGCAGCAAGTTGAACGAGGCCTTCACCCGCATCGAGCAGCTGCACGGCAAGCGCGTGTTCGGCACGTACTTCCGCGTGTCGTTCTACGGCGCCAGGTTCGGGGACCTCGACCAGCAGGAGTTCATATACAAGGAGCACGCGCTCACCAAGCTGCCGGAGATATTCAGCCGGCTCGAGGTGAGGCGGGACACGCAGGGACAGCTTCTCAATACGACTCTGGAATTATGCTGCAAAATGACGCTTGAACTGCCAGGAGCTGGACGCACCGAGGGTTCCTCAAAAACTTGTTTTTAAAACAGTGCAGTTCTTGGACATGCCGGTTTCCTCACGATGTTTTCCTTCACCGTTTTGAGCGATGGCAAATCCGTCATAGGTGTGGCCGAGAGGATTCGAACTCGGTGTCGACGCCTTGTAAGTCGCACGCGTTACCGTTCGGCCACAATCGCTCAATTGAAACTAACAATGAACAACCCCGTTTGTGGGCAGAACTTCTACGGGCAACGCTTCGGCCCCGAGAACGTGGTGATAATAAAGGACTCGAACATCGTGGACGCGAGCACGCTGGAGGCGGACAAGGCGTACATACAGATCACGTACGTGGAGCCCTACTTCGAGCCGCACGAGCTGCGCAAGCGGGTCACGCACTACGACAGGAACTACAACATCAGTGAGTGGCTCTCAAGTCAACTTGGCAAACCACATTTTCACCTCATAAGCTCGGAAAGATTCTGTTTATCATTCGAAATCTGACTGCAAAAGTGCATTTTGCACGCTAGCGTGGAAAGTATTTTTTTTAAACTTAAACCTTTATATTCAATAATTTTCCATACCGTCAGTTAGCGTAGAATGCAACAATACTTATTTCATGTCAGTGTGCCAACCTCTTTTTGGGATAATCGCAAAGAAAAAATTTATGTTATCTGTTTTTCTTGCACCTAGCATTTTTCTCGCTGTAGTGAGGTCAAAACTTGCGTGTTTCGCTCGGCTGCAAAGTTATTCTGCGTCTCGTAACTTTCTAATATACAAGTACTCGCGCCTAAATACAACTTTGCAGTCTTGCATAACAAATAACTATTATAATATAGAAAAAAGACCATTTGAAATACAGGAGTTTCCTTCACTTTTGACTCAGAAGGAAATGGTTAGGTACATTTTAGTAGGAATCGGTTTTGGAAGGTAAGAGAGAAGAGTATTTCATTTTTTTCTTTTGGAATTTAGATGATGAGTGTTGTGTTATGTTCAAGGGCATGCGATATGTATCAACCCGCACGAGGCAGCGTGGTAGATTACGGCCCATACTCTCTCTCTGAGGGAAGGCCAGAGTCCCAGCAGTGGGAACGTAAAGGCTGATGAGTATTGTGTTACCGTTGTCCCCAGAGCGGTTCATGTACGCCACTCCGTTCACGGCGGGCGGGCGCGCGCACGGCGACCTCGCCGACCAGTGCAAGCGCAAGACGGTGCTCACCGCCGCGCACCACTTCCCCTACGTCAAGACCAGGATACAGGTACACTTGTACACAACTACCAGGATACAGGTACACTTGCATCGACTTCCAGGATACAGGTACACTTGTATACAACTACCAGGATACAGGTACACTTGTATACAACTACCAGGATACAGGTACACTTGTATACAACTACCAGGATACAGGTACACTCGTATACAACTACCAGGATACAGGTACACTTGTATACAACTACCAGGATACAGGTACACTCGTATACAACTACCAGGATACAGGTACACGCCACCGCTCACACTTATATAGAATTAGTTGTCTCCCCGTTATCCCGCAGGAACCTTTTTCCGCGATAAAAAGTAAGTCGCCTATGTGTTAATCCAGGGTATAAGCTATCTCCATTCCAAATTTCATTCAGATCCGTTCAGTAGTTTTTGCGTGAGAGAGTAACAAACATCCATCCATACTCACAAACTTTCACGTTTATAATATTAGTAGGACTAGCTGTTCACCGCGGTTTCACCCGCGTGGGCTACAGTTTATCGCATTAAAAAGTACTAAAAGTAGGTGCGACAACTATATATTATGTATTTACTGACTTTCCTACTTGACTTGATGGATTGGGAATTTTATTAATTAAAAATGCAATTTTTGTGTCTTTAACGAAATGGCGAATGTAATGAATAATTAATACAGAGACAGAGGATAGCGGGGTATGGGAACAATAAATGAACCAATCAGCGCGCACTATCACGTCATCGGGTTGTGTCCTTATTGGCAGTTCATGACGCGATCACTGAGTAGGTTTTCAATCTCCCTCTCCAACATAGCCTATGTCCTTTCGCAGGCTCTAGCTTTACCAAAGACTCTAGACTATCTCTGTACTAAATTTCATCTAAATCGGTTCCTTAGTTTAGGCGTGAAAGACAGACAAACAGAGTTACTTTCGTATTTATAATATTAGTAGGGTCTGGCGACCCGCCCCGGCTTGGCACGAGTAACAACTTTATACAAAATTCCCATAGAAGAATGCACTTTTTGTAGTTTTAGCAGGGTTGTGTTTGACCACAAGCCATCTGATGTTATGTGGCAATGTGGTCGAAGCACTGTCCGTTTTTCAGGGATTTACAATTTTCCGGCGGATTTGGCAAAAGTTTTCTTTCAATACATTGCTATTGATATTTTTTTAATTACTTTTTCAGGTAGTTCAACGAACCCAAATCATTCTATCGCCCATTGAAGTTGCAATCGAAGACATTCAGAAAAAGGTAAAGGTCGCTTTAACAAGTTTTTTTTGTGTAGTCAAAGCATCGCGATAAAGACTGTCCCATGACCTTCCCCAGGGTCCTAACTTATCTCCGTACCAAATTTCATCAAGATCTGTTCAATAGCTTTTAAGTTTAACCCGAACAAACAAACAATTAATTCCTTTCTACTATACTTAGATAGATATAAAAATAACTGGTAACCACAACTTCTTGAATCTTAAATTGCTCATTATCTCAAAACTGCTCAGACACCACCACTCTTTCGCTGAGCGCCTCAATCAAGATATTGTTACTACACCTACTTGACGGGGTGTAGTTATTAGATTGGAGGAGGAACTTAATTGATACCGCGCTTTACGACACGAACGATTCTTCCGCATTTATTCATTGATTACATTAGTAACGTGGGCTATGTATCGGGCCCTGCACTCGACTGACTGTCCACACCACATTACAATGTGTCCCTACAACATCAAGGTCAGACATCCAACGTTTATGATTTGATGTCCCCCGCGTGTAGATAAACGAGCTGGCGGCCGCGACGAGCCAGGAGCCGGCGGACCCCAAGATGCTGCAGATGGTGGTGCAGGGCTGCATCGGCACCACCGTCAACCAGGGCCCGCTCGAGCTGGCGCAGGTACCATCGGAGGCAGTTACTGAACCCGTCCGAAAATTTACCTTTCCTAAATTTCTTGAACACCAAACGTCGCTGTCCGCTGAGCTGGTACATATTTGGAAAATTGGGAATGATCAGCTAATAATAGTATGTCATTTTAGTACTAGGGCTTGACATATTACTACTAAAATGACATATTATGACATGACATATCGATCCAAAACCGCGGATAACGAATCAGGATCGATTATTAATTTCGGGCGTTTAAATATTTTTTTAGTACGAAGTAGCTGATCATTCCCAATTCTCCAAATATGTACCAGCTCAGCGACGTTTGGTGTTCAAGAAGTTTAGGAAAAGTAAATTTTTGGACGTGTTCAGTAACAGTCTCCGATTCTTAGTAGGATACAACATGTGACCACTTTAATGACCACTGAATTCGCAATCAAGTTCCTTTGTATTAAGGGGGCGATCAATCCCAAAAGGTGTATTTTTAAACACATAGTTTTAATGGTAAAGAATGTAAATGTTAAAATTAAAAAAATACTATAGGTAACGGTAGAACCCGTAGAAGCCGAGAAATCGAATAGAATTTTGAAAAAAAAATCTGGTATCTTTAAAAAAAATACAAAACTTGTACGAAAAATAAACTGTTTTAGTTCAAATGTTCTAAATTATCAACGACAACCATACATTATTTTTTACGAATTACATAGCCAAACTAATGTTCTACTCGAGTAATCGATTAGTTTTTTTTTATTTCATGCTTATATTTTGAATAATTAAATAAAATTATAGCTTGGAGCTCGAAGCCATCATTATCGTCAACTGTACGCCGTCACGCGATTTTCAACTCTAAACAAAGTAACGTAGATAAAATATTAAACACAGGGGCCGTCTGTTTTTTTTCCTGCATTAGGCGCACTCTTAAGTTTGACCACGGGAGAAACTATACTCTATCTCTCTCTCTCTTTCTCTTTAAAATGGTGTAATCTACTAATTTCCAGGTGTTCCTGGCTCCAGTGGCGGAGGGCACGCAGCCGCCGACGCGGCAGGCTAACAAGCTGCGACTCGCCTTCAAAGATTTCTCCAAGAAGTAAGATTAACAACAACATAACATAACAACAACAACATAACACAACACACAACAACAACAAGAAAACAACACACACAACAACAGCATAACATAACAGCAACAACAACACAAACATAACAACAACAACACAAACATAACAACAACAACATAACAACAACAACCACAACAAACAAACAACAACATAACAACAACAAACATTAGACTGACTGATCATTTCTGCAATTACGCTTATTTTACTCTGTGTAATCGTGACAATCAAACGTCAAACTCCCTGTGCCGACCTACAAAAGAGCATGCAACAGCACCCGGAGGATTAGTTGATTACGTAACTTCGGTGGGAATCGGCATGCGCTATATTTTGACATTTGAACTCCGACCATTACCACAGAATAGATATCCATTAACACCATTCCTAGACCCAAGTTAAATCTGTAGTTTTTACAGTTACTTGAAGCTAAAAGTGACAAAAATTGAAAATGCTACTTCCAATTTTTTGTAGCTTATTTAACGATGTTATTAATTTTAAAGCATATCGTTTCGCTGTAATTTAAACTCGTGTTCATTCATTCACTGGGGTGGCAAGTACTGGATATCTATTCTATGGTAATGGTCGAAGCTCATTATTGCAGTTCAAATCCCTCCTAATATTATAAAAGAAAAAGTAACTATGTCTGACTGTCTCGCTTTCACGCCTAAACTACTGAACTGATTTAAATGAAATTTGGTACGGAGATAGTTTGAACCCTGAGGAAGGACATAGGATATTTTTTATCGCGATAAACTGTAGCCCACGCGGGTGAAACCGCGGGAGTCAGCTAGTTTTAGTAGTAAAGCTTGACATAGGTAATGATTGACATATCGATCCAAAACCGCGGATAACGAATCAGGATCGATTATTAATTTCGGGCGTAAAGGTGGCTTCATACGTGACGGGATTTTGTACGGACGGGACGGGACGGGAAGTTTTGGAAATATCGTTTCATACAAAATGTACATATGTCACGGAGAAACGGACGGGACGGGAACGTGGCACTCACGGGGCGGGAAAAACATCGTCGCTGACGATGTTTAGCACGTCCCGCCCCGTCTTCACAACACTAGCATGTTAGGATCCGAGTCACTGTCACGGTGCGTATGCATTTACACCACGTTCCCGTTTTGAACGAGGCAGTCACTTCCCTGTCTCGTTCACTTCCCGTCCGAGACATTATCTCGTTACGTATGCAGCGACCTTTAGAGAGCAAGTTCACTACAAGACAAGGTTGATTCTTCCACGGCAGGTGTCACGACGCGCTCCGCAAGAACAAGAACCTGATCGGCAGCGACCAGCGCGAGTACCAGCGCGAGCTCGAGAGGAACTTCCAGCGCTTCACGGAGCGTCTGGCGCCGCTAGTGCTGCGCCCGCCGGGACACGTGGCGCATCTCACGTAAGGGACGAACTGACAAACGTCGCAAAATATTGAAATAAGTACATAATACTTGACACTGGCACACTATCGTCTGACGCCAATACAAAAAAAAAACATCGCACCTGTCATACGTCATCACCATCGGAAAAGTCCACTGCTGAACATAGGCCTCCCCCTTTGAGCACCGCCATGAAATAAAAAAAATATAAATAGGTATCTTCTAGACAAGCATGCGTCATGATCGAACTCGTCATCACTTACCATCAGGTGAGACTGAGGTCAAATGCTTGCCTATCAGTAATAATAAAAAGCTGCAATGAACGGCCATTTGCATCCATCAGCCGCAGGGATGCGACTCTTACTATGTCCGAGGAGGCCTACCTACAGAACGTGTTCCGGTTCGTGGTCGCCACTCGAGAACCTTCCTTCCCCATCGGTTATCGATTTGTCGAACAATGTGGCCTGCCTATTGCCACCTGTCCCACTAACTAGGCAATCATCTAACGATTCTAGCGACATGTGGAGCGATATGGCGCGCGCGTCTCTCAGCGGCTCGCGCTCGCTTGTCAATGTGTGAGTGACAGCCTACTAGCTCGCTTTGTTCTTGTTGCTAACTGCCTACTGCCGTGCGTACTGCGCTCGCGATTTAATAGTTCACCTACCGCCACAGGCTGCTTATTTTAATAATTAAAGTTTTTAAAGTGTAATGCTATAACTAAAGCTTACATATTTTGTACCCCAACATTGCGTAATAATTACGCACGTTAGATATTTGTCAAGTTTACATAATAACAATAAGTACATGATATACGTTTTATAAAAGTGTTACTAGCTTACGAAACGCACTATTTAATTTATTTTTGTCAATTCTAGGATTAAACTCACACTAGAACTGTACATTTAATTATTAAGCTAATAAAGATACTTTGAAATTGAAAAATTGAAACTAACTAGGCAGAATCCAGGTCCCGGCACTGGGTCTAATAAAAAAAACTCGAATCATTGATAGAGAAGGATTATAGTGCAATCATATTATAGGAAAGACACTCCTTAGTAGTCCTTAGTACCCTGACTGATATCAAAAGCGAAAGTTTTCGCTCGAAGAATAGTGCGTGTATGTTCGTTGCTTCTTCATGTTGAAACGACTCAACGATACTTACATAATTTGAAATCATTAAAAACCTTTTTAACATTGATTTTTTATTTCCAGCAATGGCGTGAGCAAGCCCGACTACAAGTTTCAAGCTTGAGCTGATGCTTCACGTAGAAGCTACTCCATGACCAGTCGAACCACCGTCTATTTCATACTTGCTAGTGTAGTTTGTAAGCATTGTATTGCATTTATTGGAACGAGTTTACATCATGTTATTTGCACTTCTAACGCTTTGTTATTTCACTCTTATCTATTTTTGACGAAAAAGTAAACTCGAACGTTACTAAGCCAGTTATCGCCTCGAATAGGCTTCAAAAATATCATCATTTGCGTAGCGTATCTGCTGACGCCGCATTACAGGTGTAATCCACAAAACCAACTAAAAAATATACCGTTTTGGATTGTGAATAAAATAACTGCTGAAAACAAGATATTTGTCTTTGTGACGGCCAAAATAGGAGTTTTGTATTGGTCAGCGACAAAACTTGCTAAACAATAACGAATTTTCTACACAGCTACTTTTGTCGCTGACTGTACAATGTGATGTAATCTTGTATGATCGGGATCAAATGTCGCAAGTCGAACGAGAAATAAATCTCGTGCGTGACATAGGGAGAAATAATTTCTTTGAGAATTGCGTCATCTCTCGAATCTATCTCATCGTAGGTCTTCGATGAGGGCCCATGACTTTCAATATTTTCTGGGAACATATTGATGATTCAAGACTATCAAAACTAGAAGATATTCATGCACAGAGTTTTATATTATTACTTCCTATTAGCTATTTTATAAACATATTACGCGTAAAGGGCCCGTTATAACTGGATCCAAGCACAATGAATTTGTTTCGTTGTTATAGATGTAAAAAAAATATTGTAATTTTTTACAATGTATAATAATGTAAGCCAAATTGTAAATTACAAGGTTATTTTAAGTTATCCGTAAGGTATTTCGATGCAGTATTCTTTTAAAATAAGTCTATAAAAAACTTGATGTTTTGCTTTTCAACTTTCTAAAGACAGAATCAAATTGTAAAGAAATAAATATATTCTCGCTAATTTCTAACACATTCAGATATAATTAATTATCCTACATTAAATACATTATTAGACTCTATCAATAAAATATTGTATAAATTAAATACTTAGCTTTTATTTTTAACCCTATCTTTACATTATTAATACCTATCTCAGTGGTGTCGATTCGGTTTTGCATTTTCTAAAACTAAACTAAATTTGACAGGTCTAATAGTAATGCCATCCTTTTTTTACTTCAGTGGTTAGAAAAAGACAGCAATACTATTAGACCTGTCAAATTTAGTTTAGTTTAGGATAATGTAAAACCGAATCGACACCATTATCTACTTTAGTTGTCAACAAAAAAAAAACTAATTCGTATACTGATCGACATAGGTCCAACAGACAGCTACAAACCACAATTTCAAAAATTAAAAATCCTTACTTTGCCTAGTATGTACATTCTCGAATTATGCAAATTTGTTCGTAACAATCCGCAATTGTACACAAAGCGTGAAGACTTGCCTAGAAATAAAAATCGCTCAATACGGTATAGACATCAACTTATGTTACCTACCTCGAGACTTAAGCTACATTCTTCTGGCCCACTTGTGATGTCGATAAAAATATTTAATAAGCTTCCGGAATTTTTAAAAAAGCAGCATAATGAAAAAAAATTTATTAGATGTTTAAATGACTTTTTAAAGGAAAAATCATATTCTATACAAGAATTCCTAAACGACAAAATCTAACTACAAGAAATGTTTACTAGATTATATAGACAGACATACATAGGTTTTAGTAGGCATAATAATGGGGTTTTTGTTGATTGATGGCAGTCCTCCCCTCCTCTAGTTTTTAAGTAATGTTGTTGTGCCCAACAGGGTCCATAATTGTTCTTAATTATATTATAACTAACTATTGTACATTATGGAATGCAATAAATTCTTTGAATCTTTGAATCTTACTTATATACATAAACGAATAAATAAAACAAAAAATCCTTATGTACCGAAAACATTTAATTTAAAATAGACCTAATAATATTTTCTAACATACATATTATATCCACGCACAAACGCGCGGTGCAATAATGCGAATCTGTCCGACGCGGCGGATAAATTAGATCATTTTTTACAACAAGAAAAACATACAATGCGGCCTTTTATACAATTACTGAGAATGTTGCACTCTTTTTGTGAGCATATGCGTCTGCGCACTCATATACCAACTCCGTATACACAATAAACCTCAAATATATTTATATTTATAAACAAGGCAGACGCCGCCGCACCCGGCGCGTTTCTAGCGATGTTCTATTATAGGAAGCAGGAAACAAATCGTCTGTGATTTCTGATACATTATTCAGCAAAAGAAAGAACGAAAGCCGCTATAACCGATAGAATGCATTAACCTCCTAAATTAAATTTCGATCGCCCCAATTTCAGTGGAAAAATCATTTTTTGTTCCTCTGTAAAATGTATAAGCCGCAGATGGAAGATCTCAAAATGTCACAGACGCAAACTGATTTGCAGTGAAATCAACACCATGCAAGTTTACACTGTGTAAGGTGTATTCTAAATTTGCAAAAGGAGAGCCCGAATTTAAGCAGTTTTAAAATAAGAAACGAACTTAACTATTAACTAGATTACTGCTAACCCACAAAAACAACACTTCAAAAGCAATGGAGAAGCAGTGTGTAAAAACAATCGCCGTCTAACACAGCAATGGCCCTTTTATTCATTTATTTTGGTAATAGGCGAGCAGCCCAGAGGCTGATGTGCCTATATCATGCTGTGTTGAATTATAGCAATGTCCAAAAGTGCAGAGAAAACCGCGTGTGTGATTTAGTACGCAGTTATGCATATCTGACACTCCATCTTTATATTCTGTGACTCAACTAGGTACTTTCAAATTCAACGCATACACTATAATTTCGATATGTTTCAGTTATAAACCGATTCGAAATAGTACCGCTAGTATCCTGACTTTGTACTTGACAGAGTACTAGCTTTTATCGTAAATACTAGTTTATATTGTTCTTTTCACGTGAGAATAAATACACCGTTCGCAGCAGCTCGACACTTGGCTGACCACGCCTTTATATATAACGCAGACAAAGCGCACAAGGAAGAATAAAATAAAGAGTATAAGCGACTATTCTCCAATGGTAACGCGATTCGAACTAAGTCTCAGTATGTAAGTACATTGAAAAAAGCGCAAGCATTTGTACCGTGTCAGGGCGGGATCCATATAATAATATTCAATCAATCAAATCAATCAAAAATATGTTTATTCAATAGGATACATTTTGATCACTTTAGAACGTCAAACTTAAAACTAGCTACGCCTGTTCCAACCTCCTTACGCCGGCAAAATTATTACATAGTTAGAGGTCAAAGCCTATATCCATATACAACGTGAATTTGTGGGCTTTATTATTGAACAAATCTGATCCCATATTTTTAACACGGACCAATGCACGTCTTTTTTTATGTGTATTCAATGAGCCATTAGTGAGTGCGCGTCAAAATATTAATTGTTCGCTTCTTTACATTGGAATATATTCGGCGTAACTTCAATATAAAAAAAATATTAAACTAAATATTATTATACAAGTTCACAATTATCTCGCATGGAGGTATTACTTTTGCAGGTTTTTATCCTAAAAGATGTATTGTATCTTGGAACAATTCGGACATGAAAAAAATAGTCACTAAAAATCGATATCCAAGACGATTGCAACCAAATCCTATTTTACACTATTGCCCGCCCCGGCTTCGCACGGTTTTACAGTGTGTGTGTGTGACGTAGGTAAGTCTCGTAAGGTTAAGCCAGCATTAGCAATGTAAGCGCTCAAAAATAGGTTTTTATGACATCATTACAAATCAAAATCAAAATCAAAAATATGTTTATTCAATAGGATACATTGTGATCACTTTAAACGTCAACTTAAAACTAGCTACGCCTGTTCCAACCTCCTTGCGCCGGCAAAAGAGCAGGCAAGAAACGCCAGGCAGGAAGTTTTTTTGGCGCGATCACATTGACAATTTTATTCTTATTACTAATTGAATGAATTGGAGCAAGTTCACTAAAATCCCAAGCTTTTTTTTGTCATCTAATAGTACGATATTGTGCGCTCTCTCGTTACGGAGCGCTTACTTAATATGGGTCTGTGTTGGTGTGGAGTATTGAAATGCAATTTCCAGAGACGCGTGCGTTTATTAGAACGGCCAAATCAATACTGAATCATACAGTAGGCACAATATATTTTAATTAGCTTTACTAATAAGATTTCTCTTGTTTGGTTGTACACCAGGCAGGAGCTTTCGGTGAAGGAAAACATCGTGATGAAACCATAGCTTGGTGGTAGGGTATTTTCTAGTACTCGCCTGGCTAGCTACCACCCTCTCGTTAAGAATCTGTCGCCAAACACCTATCGGTGTGTTCCGGCAGCCTCACTTGAGAGCCAGTTCCCAGTCCAGGTGTAGCGTGACGCCATCTTCGACCGCATCGTCACTTAACATCAGGCGACTTGTGGTCAAACGCTACACTGTCAATAGTAGAAAAAAAAAAAACACATTGGGATATGGGAACATGAATATTAACGAGTTGCAAATCAATGCAATTACCGGCTTTTCTCTAAAAAAAAATATCTAAATGATAGCGAAAACCGCATCAAAATCGGTTGCGTGGTTTAAAAGTTAGCGGAGAAACAAACAAGAAGAAAACCGCGACTTTGCTATGATATATACTATTCAGAGTTTACTTGCGATTTCAGAATGAGAAAGTTCATTTCTAACAGTGTTATTTCAACTGCTGATCAAGCCCAGTAGTGAGATTCTAATTCACTCGGAAAGATTCCGTGTCGGATTCAACGTCACTTTCGCTTCACGGAAACGTTTTCCGAGAGCAAAGAGGTACCGGAAACTTTTCCGTGATTAAACAGCTGGTTTGTCAAATTAAATGTCAGTTTCCGAATTCAGATTAATGAACCGCGTCTAAAAATTCTCGCGGAAACTTTTCCGAATCCGTGGTCGGAAGAGTTTCCGAGTGAATTAGTATCGCACTGCAGTTCTCCAAAACTATGTCAGATGAGCTAGCTATATTCGGTGTTCAAGATGCTTAGGAAAATTTGAGGGTTGGGCATGTTAGGCCACTTTAGTCGCTGAACGGACTTATCGAATGGTAGACGATAAAATTGATAACAAAGCCGTTACTTGAATTGTTAAATTGTTCTTGTTATTTCCATTCTCTTGCCATTTTCGTCCCTCTAGTCTCACTCGCGCCAAGATGCATCTTACAATCGTTAACGCTAATGCTGGGGCCACCCACACTAAGGTCAACGTTAAGGGAAACGTCAACGCCTAGCGCGATGATTGACGTTAGACATAAGTGTAACCACGACATTTGACAACAGCATTCACATTGTCGTTTGACGTTAGCCGATAACTAAGTGCACTCACGTTGACCGTTCAAGTGTAGCCACTCACACAATTGCGTTAATAATGAACGCAATATTTATCGCGATGATAGGAATTGACATTTCCCTTTACGTTGACCTTAGTGTGGCCCCAGCATGACGATCGCTACGTCCCATCCAAAACAAAATTAAAACATTGTACTATGATGACAAACTGAAATCAAACGTCACAATAGCTATGGGCGCAGATAATGTGCCCTCTATGCGAAGCGAACGCGACTTGTATGTTACTAGGATCTTGGGCTAGCAGCTCGTATTCCCTCCAATACATTTTTTATGCCGGTCACGTTCTTGTCTTACAGTTGCCTTCTAGTTGCCGTGCGAACGCCAACTCCAAACACGACGCGACAATTATGCTTCGAAAAATCGTACCTATCCCGGTTCATTTTTTAACGTAAAAGCATGTTATACACAATACATAAAATTTTGTCAATTTTTATTCTAAATTTTATCAATGGTCCTGAACATTGCGAAATTTAGTGACACAGAAATGTTTGAAATCGAAATATTATCGTCAGGAATCAAATGTAGTCCTTACAAGTTGTACGGCCTGTATATTATACGTTTGGTCACTCTTTAGTCTCTGTCTCCTTCGCCGCGTCACCCGCCGGCGAGTGCCACGTTAGCCTCTCCTCGTAGAACGCGATCACCTGAAAATAAATTACTTTTATTTAAAACTAGCTGTTCCCCGCGGTTTCACCCGCGCGGGCTACAGTTTATCGCGATAAAAGGTAGCCTATGTTCTTTCTCAGGCTCTAGACTATCTCTGTACCAAGTTTCATTTAAATCGGTTCAGTAGTTTTGGCGTGAAAGCGTTACAGACAGACAGAGTTACTTTCGCATTTATAATATTAGTAGGGACTAGCTCTTTCCGTTATCCCGCAAGAACAATTTCCGGGATAAAAAGTAGCTTAAGTGTTAATCCACGGTATACGCTAACGCCATTCCAAATTTAATCAAAATCGGTTTAGTAGTTACGGTGATACGTGGCAACACACATTCACACACACACACACACACAAACTTTCGCATTTATAATATTAGCAGGACTAGTAACTCGCCCCGCGGTTTCACCCGTTATCGTTATCGGGTCTGCGGGCAGAAACCTTTTTTTGGGATGAAAGGTATAGCCTATGTGACTTGACTTCTTGACTTATGGCTTCTGTGACTTATTGTCACAATTCTGCCAGTGTCCGTTTCATGGTAGTTTCATAAACCTTTTTGGAGATTGCGTTGTAGACTAAGAACTAGCTGTTCCCTGCGGTTTCACCCGCGTGGGCTACAGTTTATCGCGATAAAAAGTATCCTATGTCCTTCCCCGGGGCTCAAATTATCTCTATACCAAATTTCATTTAAATCGGTTCAGTAGTTTAGGCCCGAAAGCGTATATATTCCGTATACTCCAGAATTATTCCCGCACTTCGGTGCCCCTCACCGCGTTACCTGCTGTATCCATTATCCTGCGCGCGTTTGAACCGCGCCGCTAAAGGTCTTCCTGGTTCGCAAATTGCGACCGCAGTTTACCTATTTCATAGAATATTCTTCCGCCTTCGGTCCCCCCTCACCTCCCGCGTTTCCCGCGGCACTGCGGTGCAGCGGGTTTATTTTTCTACTACTACTTACATTTTGAAACTCGTGATATCTTTCGAATGGAATGTCCGAATTGAATAATTCAAAAAGTTATATGAAGGGATTGAAGCAGTTTTGAATGATAAGTAATTTATTTTGATAAGGATTAATACCAAGATACAAATAAAGAGCCTTTTCTAGCGGCAGCATTAAAATTAAATTTTTAAAATAAAAAAACACTTATTGTGGCATAACTATAGTAGTTAGACATATGCTCTCGCGGACTTTTTTGTAGATCTTACTGGGACCTACAAACCCGTAGTACATTGTTTTGTTCTAGTGTCAATAGTTTTTGCAGCGCACGCAAAAATAGATTTTCGATTTCACACCTTGGGTTGCAAAATAGCAATTTTCTTACGGATCCCTAATTTTTTTGGAAATAAAATATAGCCTATAGCCTTCCTCGATAAATGGGCTATCCAACATTGAAAGAATTTTTCAAATCGGACCAGTAGTTCCTGAGATTAGCGCGTTCAAACAAACAAACAAACAAACTCTGCAGCTTTATAATATTAGTATAGATATGATCAATGTTTCAGACGGAGAATCGACCAGCCTATGTGTTAATCCAGGGTATAAGCTGGGTGGTGCTATGGTGGCGTTCAAAGGGGGAAGGCCTATGTTCAGCAGTGGACTTCTTCCAGATGATGATGATAGATCAAACACTACACTATCTCAAAAGAAGACACATATCAGCCCATGCTTGTGGTAGAAATAGATACTGGTCGCTAGAGAATCATGCAATTAAAGATACAATTATGTGACAGAGCTCACCTGCTGAGGACACTTGACATTGGCAACTTTAGCTGGTATCAACTCGGCTTCATCCGTGTCGGCCCATTTTACCAAGAACATCAGGTCACCAGTTGCGTCCGAGGCACCTGTCAGAGAAACCACAATTATTACTACGAAACCAGATGAGATGGACATTTTACACTAAACCTAATTAAATTTTCCAGAGAAAAGTCATTCTGTAGCAAAGAAGCATTGCTTGTTTGCAACCACTTGTCCGGTCTGTTTTTAAAGGAATTCACTGAAGGTGCTGACACAACGTCTTCTGGTAGTCTATTCCAGTTGTGCACCACTCAAGAAGCAAGGAAGTGGTGTGCAGTGTTCGATTTAGATGGTGCGCGTACTATTAGCAGCATATTCTCTGCAAGATTTTAGTTTTTTTTGTTGTTTTTATAATTATTTTTTAAATTGTTTTTTTGAATACTTAAATAATATTTACCTGAGTTATAACATTACCTATAATCTTATCGGCTTTGAATCCCTTATCAAAACCGGTCCTAGATTTCTCCTCCTTGCGCTCCCGTTTGCTTTCCTTTGGTTCCTCCATGGAGGACACGCTACCCTTCCGCGATGTCGTCTCTTCACTGGACTCCCGCACTCGCTTTTTCCCTCGATCTTCAGGCTTCTTTTTACCGGACTGCTGCAAATAAAGAAGAAAATATAAAGGATATTGTCCACTTGTATGGGCATTACGGCCTGGCGTGAACAGTAATTTTAAGTATAATTATGATAAAGGCTTAATTAATAGCTTATATCAGTAGGTAACAGAATATTATAATAACTTTGTATCAGAATGTCTGGTCCCTAAGGCTAATCTTAACTTATTTTCATTTGTATTCTATTTATATTCTGAATCATAAGTCAACAATACATCATCCAGAAAGTGGGCAGGTGGATAAATACCTTGGTACCTTGCCCAGCATAAATACCAAATCACGGTAATTACGTCATTGTCCACGAAAGGCCAAGAATGGACAATGCCCTTTATTTAATAATATTTACTAGCTGTTCCCTGCGGTTTCACCCGCATGAACTACAGGTTATCGCGATAAAGTATCCAATGACCTTCCCCAGGGATCAAATTTCTAAAATAAAACTAGCAATACGTACATAGTTTCATAAAAATCCTATGAACCATTATAGATATTAACTTGTTTATAAAATAATTCACTGTCAAAAAAATAAAAAAAACAATTTTCCTAACTCAGTGTATAGACTTTAGCTTCATTCACACACAAGTATTAGCTGTATGTGACAGATTATTTGCTGCAAATAGATTTAGTCGCCAATCATTATTAGCAGCAAATGCACTCGCAGCGAGTATTCACTGTGTGTGACCGAGGCTGCCTCTTTTGTTATAAATAAAATCTTACTGGTGTGAATAATTCTGGTTGATTCTCCACCTGGAACACCAACCTACACAATCTCCAAAGGTTTATGAAACTAGCATGAAGCGGATACTGGCAGAAATGTGACAATAAGTCACAGAAAACATAAAAAAATTTAAAAACCCCTAACATATTGGACTGATTTTCATCAAAATTAGCTAATAACACTCGCACGTAACTCACATTTCATACAAAATAATAACTAAATTAAAATCGCTTCATCCGTTCGCGAGCTACAATGCCACAGACAGACAGACAAACACGTCAAACTTATAACACCCCTCTTTTTGCATCGAGGGTTAATCAAGAAGTAAAGTCATATTTCCCCACACACCTGTAGCAAATTTATAGAAATGTAGGACTATGAAAACAAGGTACCTAGACGAGGTCTCACAATCATTATTATCAGCCTTTCACATTCCCACTGCTGGGACTCTGGCCTTCTCTCAGAGAGAGAGTATGGGCTGTAATCTCACAATAAATGATATCATTTAAAAAAAACCCTTACCTCCTTCTCTTTTTCCTTCCGGTTTTCTTCGTATGTTCTGATGAGCTCTTCACAATCGAGGTTCTCTACCGGTTCCCACGTGCTCTCCTCCTCTTTGTACCCTTTCCATTTCAGCAAGTATTGAATCTACAAAATAATATTATCATTATAGTTTGACCCCACGTCACCTGATGTTAAGTGACTCGTTAATATTCATGTTCCCATATCCCAATGTGTACAACCAAACAAGAGAAATCTTCTTATTAGTAAAGCTAAATAAAAAATATCGATTAGATGACAAAAAAAAAAAAGCTTGGGATTTTAGTGAACTTGCTCCAATTCAATCAATTAGTAATAAGAATAAAATTGTCAATGTGATCGCGCCAAAAAAATTACCTGCCGGGCGTTTCTTGCCTGTTCTTTTGCCGGCGTAAGGAGGTTGGAACAGGCGTAGCTAGTTTTAAGTTGACGTTTTAAAGTGATCACAATGTATCCTATTAAATAAAAAAAGTTTTGATTTTGATTTTGACGAAGTGGTCGATGAGTGCGCCACGCTACAACTGGACTGGGAACTGGCTCTCAAGTGAGGCTGCCGGAACACACCGATAGGTGCTTGACGACAGATTCTTAACAAGAGGGTGGAAGATAGCCAGGCATATGTTATCACCATAGATTGGAGTAGGTAGGCCTATTTAGGTTCGTCGACCGCCAACATTGATGTTAATATGGATATATCATGGGATTCCCACTGATACTTTGAGATTTTAACTAATATAATTGTTTTTATCAATGTTTTATGTAAGCCAATAATAATAAGTGAGGTTGTAACACCACATCAGCAACACGTTGCCAAACTTTTTTGCCGCATTGTTGAAACTCGTGATATCGCCGCATTATGGAAACAAGAAGCGGAGTGTTTCTGTCGCTAGAGTGACGCACCTGTTTTTGTCACATTAATTTTGCTTAGCGGCCATGATTGCTCATCGTAGAAGTTTAAGTTAGGGTGCAAGTCCCACATAACCATTCGGCTGACCCCAATCGGCCGAATGGTATCCATTAGGATATCCACACGTAAAAAAAAAAGTCTACGCTCTGTTTAAAAACGCAGCAGTCTCGAGCGAGGCGCGCTACCCGCCGTGCTGAGCCGCGCTGTGCCGAACTGTGCTATGTTTTTTATGAAGAGATAAACAACTACATGAGCTGCTGATTACTTTTATACTGAGCAAAGCGCAGCACAGCTTGATGTTGATTGTTAAAAAAACGTAGCTTAAGAAACACAGCATAGCACAGCGCAGTACAGCGCAGCATACCTCGATGTTGATTTGTCACCCTTAGCAAGAGTATAAACTGTAGGTAACTAACTAGCTAGTGACATTAGTACTGTTGGAGCGTGTGGATCACTACAACACTACTGGCGTTTTGTTCAGCCCTTTAACATGTTGCAAACCGCTATGATATCCACGCTATCAAAAAACTTTTGCATCACAATATTTTTGTTACGAAGTATTGACTGCAGAGGTTATTTACTGAACATCATGGTATGTGGTCTTTATCTACGGTTTTAGTTCTTTACGGGTGGTAATTAGATTAGAAAACAAATACAATGTTCTATGTACCACGTAGATCAATGTAACAGCAAAGCCTTACGCGTTAGTAAAGTAGCGGCAAATCATAACATCATACCTTTCCTTTCACTGTGCGTTTATCTAATACTTTCTCCACGACATATTCTTCTTCTTCACTAGACTGGTCGGAAGTATCGCCTTTCTTATCCTTTTTACCCATATTAGAAATATAATAGTTTACTGTTTTAGCTAAAAAAATTCGTAAATCAGAAGCGACGCTTTACTATTCAGCACTTTACAGTGTTGCTGTGCGAAAAATAATTTTTCTTCCTTTACAATAAATAAACCCTATGCCACATCACATTCACATGTCAAGTCACGGAACTCTGAAAATATCGTTTGTTACATGACGTTTGAAGTGTCCGTTGTTTTTAAAACACTTTTATTAACTTGACTTGTAACTAACGGGACTTTTTTGGCGGCAATTGAGTTGTCAACGTGAAAATTTTGTTTTTATTTCCAAAACTTGTGTTTCTTCGAGTGATAATGTGTAATATTGGTGGATTATTAACCATTATGTGTTCGTTAATGTGTACGAGTGTGGGAAATTGAAATAAAGTTGTGAAAGTGACTTTTCAAGTTGCTCCAAAAAAGTCCGTGTAAAGTTTAAGTAAAGCACCACTACTTTACTTAAACACTATCCTCATCCCATCATCTCATCATCATCATCACCATCATCATTTAAACTTGATTCAACTCTCTGAGTTTGAAATATTTTTATACTTGACACTGGCAAATACACTAATCGTGTGACGCCATAACAAAACAAAAAAAAAAAACTAACTAACTGATTTATAATCAACTCATTTTCAGGAACATATTTTTATACAATATAAATGATGTTGCATAATATAAAATATTAAAAAAAGTAAATAAATATCGGGGACAATTGCACACAAATTGACCTTGCCCCAAATTAAGCTCAAAACTTGTACTACGGGTACTAGACAACGATATACATACCTATATAGAGAAATAAATACATAATAATAATGTATTTCGTAGATTCCACAAACTGAACACTCACTTTATTAAACTAAACTGTACTGCAATCCGTACACCTTGTTATGTGTTCTGTTTTGATATTTGAGAGGTGTTGTCAGTGTGGAGCAGTGTTATTTGAAGTATAATTTATTTGATTTATTGAATATGAGTGTGAATTCAAAATTCAATAAAATTATTAGCCGTTTTACTGATAAATTACGTAACAACATCGTAACAATACAAACAAAAAGTGTACTTGACACGTGTTCTGTCCTAAGATGAGCATAAAACATAAAATTCGTTGCACTATTTTTTTTATATCTTTATCGCCAACGCTGTGGTAAATTCTCTTAATCTAGCAAAAAATCGATAAAGCAGCAACACTTTACACAGGTTCACGTCATAACACAAAATGGCGCGGTAGTACAGTGTTGTAATTTTTAAATTAATGAAACTACTAATTTTATTCTGACTGAAAATCTTTACAGAATGGGAGTTTTTCTGAAAGTTGATAAAATTAAATTCTATCCATCTTGTATTTTAACTATGTAAATGAGTTAGACTAAGTAAATATTATAAATATGTGCTTAAAAACAACTTAAAAATCACGCTTTTAGCACGCCCTAAATAAGATAAATTACAGGTTAATTCAAAATGCCCGGAGCGCTTGTTGGTTATATAATCCTTTATTTATAAAGCTTTTAAAGGTGCTTTTAGAGTATTATGTTCAGACTTAGACAATTTCGTTGTCTAAAAATCTACTCAATACTCCAAAAAAATTAAACTTGGCAACTTTTTAGATGCAGTTATGACAACACAACAAAAATTATTAACCTATATTCTGTCCTTGTCTCTCCTCATTTATGATAACTGAATTAAACAGTTTTAAAAAATTAAAAGAAAGTAACATTGAAATAAGAAAAGACTGCATAGATTTATATTTAAGAAATTAACATATTTCTAATAATACACAAGTCGATATTTTCACATAAATCAAATTAAAATGTGATTGTTGTGTATGAGTAAGGGAGATCGCAATATAAAATACTTGGCTTACTTCACGTCTGTTTCATTCATTTTTTTCTTCTCTGTTCTTGTTGGCTTGTATCAATCAAACAAAACATCGCAAATCGCAGCCAGCAACCAGAATCGCAGCAGTTTCATATTAGTCGTTCGGATAGCTTGTTGATTGTATCGTTGTGTGGTGTGAGAATTTAAATTGTGTATAAATTTAACGTCAGCGTGATATAGTGTTGTGTAAACTGTTTTCATAATACCACGTGTAATAATCATTGAACGAAGTGCACATACTTGCACACTAGAGCTTGCACATATTTTTGTGTCCATTGGAGTGGTTTCAATTGACTTTGACGTCACTGAAGGCAACCAATCAGTTGGCGCGAAAGAGAAAATAACTACCAGTACACCTTGCTTGGATGTTTTGGTTTCTGGGACAGTTCTGGAAAACTGGACATGTTTGGATAATTAGAGAACTCATGTTAGAAATATGTTATTAAAATGTACAGCAGACGGGAGGCCGATCAAAGTGAACGGGGCGCCGGTCAGCCACGGGAATGGTGCGAGAGGTAAGGTCCGGAAACAGTTTCTATAGACTAAATAAGGCTAGGAAATAACTTGTTTATGTATTCAGGTAGAGATATTTATGGCCAACATGACAAACAAAATTTTTGAAAAATATGACGGTAGAACAAAATAATATTGCAAAACTTTAATGTTTTCATTATATAAATAGTAGCAATTTATGAGGAAAATGAGAAAACCTGTAGATAACTCGAAGTTGGTCGAACAAATTGGACCCAATTGATGCATTTCAAATCTAATATTATGTAGGTAGGTAAGGTACCGGTGTTCCTATAATATGTCACTGGATATGTCCGACCCAACTCCTGACTGGAGAGAAGGGATGGATTTTATGGAAAAAGGAGAATTTATATGGATCAGAATTGTTTGCAGTATTAACTTCTGACAGGATCATATAATTTCTTAATGCACAACAGCTGTAGCAACTATCAGCCTGCAATAGCTGCTTATATGTTGTAAATGAAACTCCAAACTTACATTTTTTTTATCACCCTCGAGTTCTCTAATTAGAGATATTGGTGTCGATTCGGTCTTGCATTCTCTAAAACTAAACTAAGTTTGACAGGTCTAAGAGTAATGCTGTCCTATTTTTACTTCAGTGGTTTGAAAAAGACAGCAATACTGTTAGACCTGTCAAACTTAGTTTAGTTTTAGAGAATGCACAACCAAATCGACACCATTATATGACATACTATGAAGGTCTAGGAAAGTGTTTGTTTTGGTGGTGCATTGTTTTGGTTTTGTGTCCTTTTTTTCTGACATGGCGTACTTTGCAATTGTCATTATTAATACAAGTTAATTTTATAATTCATAATTTTTTTATTTTTGGCATTCTCGTCTGGACTACTGGACCTTAGGCTTCTGTTTTTTGAAACACTTTTATTTTTTCAATGTTGGCAACAAAGTTGACCCACTTTAATATTAATAGTAACACCACAGACTTGGAATAGAACACATATAAACTTATTTTCTTCATTGTCCAATAAATACTTTTTGATCCCAGAATCCTATTTCAAAACAACAAAAAACAAGAAGACTTTTTGGCGGCAATTGAACTGTCAACATGAAGATTTTGTTATTATTTCCAAAACTTGTGTTTCTTCGAGTGATAATGTGTAATATTGGTGGATTATTAACCATTATGTGTTCGTTAATGTGTACGAGTGTGGGAAATTGAAATAAAGTTGTGAAAGTGACTTTTCAAGTTGCTCCAAAAAAGTCCGTGTTAGATACTCACGAAAACTGTAATATTACAGGGAGCACACACAACCAGGTTGACAAGTCCAGACTAACTCGTTTTTCTCTCTCCTACCCTCACATGTACTTATAAGTACATGACATGCCTTTCCCTCAGGATAGTTCCGTATCACTTTTCACTTCACTTTTATCTTTGTAATGTATTTGCACTGATTTTATTATTTACTACACTAACTTATAACTATGGGTATTACTATTGCATGTTATATGAGTTTATTCTTCATCGGTATCAACATCTAGGTCTTCATCTTCAGACCCCATGCTGTATCCCCTCCCAGATCTTATTTTCTTTGGTGTGGATGTCGGTGGAGATATGGATAGTGACCGCTTATTCCTAACTATTTCTCCCGTGTTGCTGGGTATAACAATATCTTGTGGCCCTGATACTCCAATGATGTCAGCCCATTTCCTTGGTGAGGGTACAACCATGACACTTTCATCATAACTACTATTCCCGAGTTCAAACTCCTTTGTCTTAGTTGCTTCCTGTCCATTAGCCACCCCACCGCTATGCATCTGGTTAATATGTCTTAACAGAAGTCTTCCATTCCATCGCACCAAGTACCGGCATACTCCTACTCTCTTCTCTACTATTCCTCGAAGCCAACGAGGTCCTTTAACGTAATTCCGAACATACACAGATTGACCAGTATTAAAAACTCGTATTTTAATTCTTTCATTCTTTTCATTGGCAGTCATTTCTTCATTGTTCTTGTATGACAACGGGTTGAGATAGTCAAATTTAGTTCTGAATCGTCGATTGTTCAAGAGTTCGGCTGGTGTCTTTTCATTTAAACTATTGGGAGTGGTACGCAGTCCGTACAACATGGTTGGCAGACGTTCATGCCAGGGACCCGACGTTATCTTCTTTAATTTATTCTTTACTGTCTGCACCGTTCGTTCCGCTTGTCCATTTGATGCTGGATGATAAGGCGCTATTAGTACCTGTTTTATGCCACAACCTTTCAAAAAATTGCGAAACTCTTCGGATATGAAACTTCTTCCATTATCACTCACAATGGAATCCGGTAACCCCTGTTCAGCAAAAACATCTCTTAAAGTTTTAATTAATGTTGCACTACTCATATCGTTGACTATTTTAACTTCTGGCCATTTAGAGTATGAGTCTATCAGAATCAAAAAAGTTTTGCCTTGAAATGGGCCTGCATAATCAATATGTAACCTAGACCAGGCTTTATCAGTTTTAATCCACTGATGAGTGACCTGCGTTGGCATGTTTCTGTTTTCTGCGCAAATGGTACAATTCTTAACCATCTCTTCTATATTTTTGTCCATATTAGGCCACCAAAAAAAACTTCTTGCTAATGCCTTTGTGATCACTATGCCGTCGTGATTTCTGTGTAGCTCTTCTAAAATATGAGAGTGCATCTTTTCTGGTATCACTACTCTATTACCCCAGAGTACACAGTTGCTATGAACTGACAGTTCTTCTCTTTTCTGCCAAAACCTTTTATACTCTTCATCTACCTTCGTAGGCCATCCATTCCTTATCCAATATAAGATTTTGTTCAGAACTTGATCCTTTTTTGTGAATTTTGCTACTTCTGTTGCCGTAAACTCCAGCTCTGTGGGTGTCTCTTCTATTAACAAAACTCCAGAATACTCTTCTTCAACCGCTGATTCTTCTGAAGGCCAACGACTCAATGCATCTGCATTTCCTAACTTTTTTCCTTCCACATAATGAATCTCATAATCATAGGAGTTCAATAACAGCGCCCATCTAAGCATTCGAGGCGATATTATGTTTGGTATAGGTTTTCCCGGGCCAAATATACCTAGTAATGGTCTATGATCAGTCTTAATGATCACCTTTCGACCACTGATGTACTGGTGGAATTTCTTTAGGCCAAAAATTATTGCAGCTGCTTCTTTATCTATCTGTGCATAGTTCCGTTCATGCACATTCATAGTTCTAGATGCAAACATTACTGGTCTCACCGTTCCATCATCCATTTCATGCTCCAACACTGCTCCCAACCCATACTGAGATGCATCACAAGATATAATCAGCTTCCTGTTACCATCATAGTGTACCAATGTGTCATCACTCGACAACATTGTCTTCAAAGTTCTGAAAGCTATTTGATGCTCTTCGGTCCAGTTCCATTTATGATCGTTGTCTAATAACCGGTATAACGGCTCAGCAATAGTCGCCTTATGATGCAAAAATCTATCATAAAAATTAAGGAGTCCCAAAAATGCCTGCAGTTCCTTTTTATTCTTCGGTGCTGCCGTCTTCTCTAAAGACTCAATTTTATCTTTCGTTGGATGTATTCCAGATTCATCTATTACAAACCCCAGAAATTTAACCTCAGGTACTGCAAATACACATTTCTCTTTATTTACTTTTAGACCGGCTTCCTGTAATCTTTTTAGCACCATTTCTAATCTTGCATTGTGAATATTAATATCACTCCCACATATGACAACATCATCCAACAGTATAGCTGTCCCTTCAATGCCTGCAAGCAAAGAAGTCATTAGTCTCTGGAAAATACCTGGGCAAGCTTTAACACCAAAAGCCAAACGCTTCATCTTATATAGTCCTTTAGGTGTATTCAACGTTAACAATTTCGCTGTCTTTTCATCAACAACGACCTGAGTATATGCTTGCTCTAAGTCAATTTTTGAGAATATTACTCCCCCTTGTAGTTCTACAAACGCTTCATTTAGAGTAGGTAATGGATAGGTATCGGTGTTTGTAGCTGCGTTTACCGTTGACCGGTAATCTCCACACAGGCGCACTCTCCCATTTGGTTTTAATACAGGCACTATAGGAGTTGCCCATTCTGAGTGTGTTGTTGGTTCCAGTACATTATCTTCAACTAATCTGTCAATTTCTTTAAAAACTCGTTCTCTTATGGCAAACGGAATTGGTCTACTTTTAAAAAACTTTGGTACTGATCCTTCATTAGGTGTAATGTTCACTACCGGCCCAGTATATTTACCTAAACCTGACTCAAACACCTTTTTATATCTATTTACCAATTTAGTTATTTGGGCCACTTCGCAGGATGTTACTTTTACTTGATTAATTCCCTGTATTGTAATACCTAAATCAGCAAACCAGTTCCGGCCAATTAAACTTGTCCCTGTACCTCTTGTTATTAATATATTCATATTTTTATTACTCCCTTTATATTTCATCTGTACCGAAGTCTGTCCTAGTAAGGTTAATTTACCATCAGTATACGACTTCAATCTAATATCTGTCTCCCTTAACTCTGGTACTTTACCATTCCATATGTGTCTGGCAGTTGTCTCGTTGATTATGGTGTATGGGCACCCTGAATCCACCTCCATCAGTAGTTCTGTATTGTTCAGCAACACTTTAATTTGAAATGGACCCACTTTACCTTGTGTAATATTATTAATGTCAACCTCATACAACCCGTTACAGTCAGCATTACGCTTTTTTTCCTGTTTATTTTTTATAAAACAAACCGCTTCAATATGTCCTATCTTCCCACAATGATGACATTTGCTCCAACGGAACCTGCATTCCCCTTTATGTTGCCTACCACAACGAAAACAATTCAATTTCTCATCTTCATTTATTGTTTTTTTGCTGGTTACCTTGTTTATTTCCATAGGCATGGGAACCTCCTGCATTGGGTAACTAGTGCTAGCTCCGGGCTGTACAATAGCATTTGCGTTATTATTAGCAGTTTCATGTGATAATGCAATGTCACAGGCCTGTTCAAATGTTAACTGGCTTTGTTGCAATAGTTTCCTTTGAATATCCTTATTTCCTATTCCACATACCAATCTATCTCGTAATGTACGATTTAAGTCTGTGAAGTTACAATTTATAGTCAGTTTTCGTAACTGAGCAATGTAATTCCTTATCTCCTCACCCTCTTCTCGATTCCTAGTATGAAATTTGTACGATTCTATGATTTCATTTGGCTTTGGGTGGAAATGATTGTTAAGTGTTGCTAAAATGTATGCAAAACTAACCTCACCAATTTTATGTGGGGAAATTAATGAACATGTTAAGTCATACAACTCAGAGCCACATACCGCCAGTAAATTTGCTTTTTTCTTCGAATCTTCGTCTATTTCATTTGCTTCCAGGCAGTAGCAAAACCTTGCAATGTAATTTTGCCAGCACCCATGTGCTACATCAAATTCGTTAAATTTGATACCCATAGTTATTTTTACTGTTTCCTATCTGTCCCTAATAATGTTAATTCACTTTTTAATTGGTTTTCACTCGTCGCCACTGTTAGATACTCACGAAAACTGTAATATTACAGGGAGCACACACAACCAGGTTGACAAGTCCAGACTAACTCGTTTTTCTCTCTCCTACCCTCACATGTACTTATAAGTACATGACAGTCCGTGTAAAGTTTAAGTAAAGCACCACTACTTTACTTAAACACTATCCTCATCCTATCATCTCATCTTCATCATCACCATCATCATTTAAACTTGATTCAACTCTCAGAGTTTGAAATCTTTTATACTTGACACTGGCAAATACACTAATCGTGTGACGCCTTAACAAAACAAAAAAAAAAACAAAAAACAAAAATACTTCAAAGCACTAGCTTATTTAAAAAAAAAAGTTCTACTCTTCTTAATAATGTGTAGGCAATCCAATGTGTATAGCTACGATTGTTTTTTTCTCTTTCAAAGTGTAGCTTTTGACCACAAGTCCTGATGTGATGTTAAGTGACGATGTGGTTGAAGGTGGTACAGTCAGCAACAAAAGTAACTGATCATACTCGATTTTCCTAATCATTAGAATTAGGTTTTATAACGGGATAATTACCATGTATTTGTTTTTGTTTTAGTTAATTATCCCGTTATAAAACCTAATTCTAATGTTTTTGACCATGGTAGTTTAAAACAGTATATTTCCTAATCAGTTTTAGATCAGTAATGTTTGAGTTTTTTTTTAATAACTTACAAGGAAAACTTTGACCACAAGACAACACACCTGAGGATGATACCGTAAAAGGTTGATTTAAGAAGATGCAGGCCATCGAAAAATGTGCTATTATTTAGCGAATTTTATCGTTGACTGTACCACCTAATACATTGAAGTAGGTATTACATATCGATATTTTAGTACTATGAATACCACCTATAAATGTGAGTGAGAGAAGCTGAGACATGCATTTATTCTCTTATCATCAGAAGGCTTGCCTTAGCTCACTGATTTGATTAAAGATAATGTCACAACTCACAAGATAACTATGTTACTGCAGATTTTGCCTCAATTGCTGTGCAGCTCTATGCTTGATTGGTCAGTTGGTCTTCAGATATCAAAACAAACAGACGCGAAAATTTTAGATAGAATTGTCTCGATTCTGATTTATGCATTCATTAAAACTAAACTAAGTTTGACAAGTCTAAAAATAATACTGTCCTTTTCTTACTAAAACTAAAATTTGACAATAAGATCAAATTTACCGAAATTTGGTACGAAATTTTACTTAAGGACGTGTACAAAACCTGCCCTTACCAGTTCATAAACATATCCTACCTATACCTAAGGCGTTTACCTATTATGTAGTAGACTTCTTTATGCCGAGACTTCACGGAACATACTGGACTTGCCTAACAAAACCCCTTTATTAGTGTACATTTTTTATCTCGACGCCTCACAGTCTTTAAAAATACGTCCAGTAACATTTTTTATAAGGGTGGGCCCACACAGCGTACTTTATTGTATTGTAACCAAGTACGCGGAACGGACCGTGCCAAGTGTGTGGCGGATATAGAAGGTGGCGGCAAATTGCATTTTCTATTATTAAAGATTCCTGCTAAGAACCTAAGCATATAAACGTAGAGGCAGGCCTGTCACGTCACGTCTTGCTATGAATCCAAACTTCCTGTTGACCATCTTCAATAATGCTGCGAATTTTCAATGCGTTTCGATTTATTTGCAAAGCTTTGACATAGGGAGAATAAAATACATTACAATGAAGGGTTCTTTGCCGTACCGATAATAATAAATGACGCAGTGACGTTGTTTGAATTTGAAGTGTAGTTCACTCGAAAAGCCCTACTGCTGGGCAAAGGTCTACCCCATTACCTTCTAGACATTTCGATCCAACGCAACATCAGACCACCGCTTTTGAAATGTGTCGAGCTCATCACGCCATCTTTTCGGGGTCACAATTTTATGTATTAAAAAATGTAGGTTTTGTTGGTGTCGACACTTCAGAAGTGTACATTTTACTGTACCTTAGAGATACGTCAGAAGATTCAAGAGCTAGCTAATCTTAATTCACACAGAGAAATGTGAACGGTAAAGTCACAGAACCCTCTTATAGTTCCGTTAAAAACTAAAAACAGAATTTGGGTTAATAAAACAAACAATCATCAACAATATCGAATGAGTTCGAAAAGTCGACGGCGTTAGTCGAAAGATGAATCCTATCCAGCAGGTCTCGATGACGACCGAGTTTCTTGACGCAGGGCCTAGTGAGAGTAGGGTATCCATTTCGAAGTGGGAAAAGATCAGACAAGAAGCTAGATAAAAAACGAAAATCTTGCCATTTAAAAAAGTCCGGGCAATTTTAACAAGAAATCCTATAAGATGGGTGTGAAAAGAGTTCTTAAAGGTCGGCAATGCATCGGCAACTCCCCTGGTGTTGCAGATGTCCATAGGCGACGGTGACCGCTTTCCATCAGGCGGGCTGTCTGCTTGTTTGCTAATTTATTACATAAAAAAAAAGTCGACCCGCTGTTGAGACTGAATAACTATGTTAATTAATATTATGTACAATAAATATATATCCATCCCAACTAATTTATCATAACTAATTATAAATGCGAAAATAACTCGCAGTCCTTGCCTGAATGTTACCTTTTCAAGTCTAAGCAGCTGAAGAGATCTTGGTGAAAATTTGATATGGATTTACATACTTTGAACCATTGCGAAGGGCATAGGATGCTTTATTAAATCAAAAACCGGCCAAATAACCGGACAGAAGACCAAAAATCCGGACATGTCCGAATAAATTCGATCGAATGGTAGCTCTTAGTGAGAGTAATAAACGATAAGTACCAATACGCGTACGTAATTAAATAAACAAACAGTTTAATTATAAAACGGGATGAAGGCAATAACTTTATACTGAGTTTATTTGTTGATTGGCACGCGTTTATATCGATCAATATTATTAAGGTGATCACATCAAAGGACCGTTGGATCCAGAAGGAAATACGGTACCGTGGAAATATTTCTAACTTTATACGAAGCAGTAATATTCTCCAAATTATATACTAGATGCGCTGCGCGGTTTCACCCGCGTCTTCACATTATCCCGCAGGGGCCTTTTTCCGGGATAAAAAGATGTATTAATAAAAGGTTTTTTTTACTACTAACAGGTTAGCGTTTGACCACAAGTCACCTGATGTTAAGTGACGATGTGGTCGAGGGTGTTATCACGCTACACCTGGATTGGGGACTGGCTCTCAAGTGAGGCTGCCGGAACACACCGATAGGTGCTTGGCGAAAGATTCTTAACATGAGGGTGGTAGCTAGCCAGGCGAGTACTAGAAAATACCCTACCACCAAGCTATGGTTTCATCACGATGTTTTCCTTCAGCGAAAGCTCAAGCTCATTGTAGGATTCGAACCAACGTCCTACGGATCGCAAGCCGACGTTACTACCACTGAGCCATCATCGCTATGAATTCAAAGGGTATTATAAGCTATCTCCATTCCAAATTTCATCAAAATCGGTAGTAATAGTTACGGTGATACGTAGTAACAAACATTCACACACACAAACAAACTTTCGCATTTAATATTAGTAGGATAGGACTATGAAATTCGTCTCACAGTCTATAAGTACCTAGCAATACAGTTAGTAGTAATAATATCCAAAATTATTCTTTACCCTGTCTGTTTGTTGCCTAAACCCCTGAATAGATAGGTCTTAATGAATTTTGGTAGGTATTCCTACAAAAAAAACGACATAACACTAACAAAATAAACAACTGAAACTAAACCATTTCTAGTTTGAACTCTGTAGAAGGAGGTAGAAGGAGAAGGAGGAGGTTTTTATCGCGATAAACTGTAGTCTCTGTGTCTCTGTAGCCATTCATTTCAATGTCACTAAAAGTATAATAATAATAATAATAAATATCGGGGACAATTGCACACAAATTGACCTAGCCCCATATTAAGCTCGAAACTTGTGTTATGGGTACTAGACAACGATATACATACTTATATAGAGAACTAAATACTTATATAGATAGAAATATCCAAGACTCAGGTACAAATATTCGTGCTCATCACACATATATTTGCCCTTACCGGGATTCGAACCCTGGACCGCTAGCTTCGCAGGCTGGGACACTACCAACTCGGCTACCTAGTATAGAAAGCTATTCGTTTTTCTTAGTTGGTCTAACACTCTTTAGGCGTATTTCAATCTCCGTCCCATCATCATCATCAGCCGGAAGAAGTCCACTGCTGAGCATAGGCCTCCCCCTTTGAACGCCACCATGAGCGGGCATTATCCCCTTGCATCCATCGGCTAGGGGATGCGACATCTACCAACCCGCACTGGGCTAGCGTGGTAGATTACGGCCCATATTCTCTCTCTGAGAGAAGGCCAGAGTCCCGGCAGTGGGAACGTGAAAGGCTGATAATGATGATGATGATCCATAGGCTCCCTGCGACTCTTACAATGTCGTCGGTCCACCTAGTGGGGGGCCTACCTACAGAACGTCTTTCGGTTCGCGGTCGCCACTCGAGAACCTTTCTTCCCCATCAGTAATCAGTTCGTCGAGCGATGTGTCCTACACTATCGCGATAAAAAGTAGCCAGGGTTCGAACTGTCTTAACACCAAATTTCATCAAGATCGGTTCAGCGGTAACAAACAAACAGATTTACTTTCGCATCTATAATATTAGTAAGAATATACAATTACGTAATACAAATTTGATAAAGCTTGTTATGTTGAAATAAGACTAGCACCATTTGTTTTCGTGACAGCTAATTAATGACCCTAATTACATTAATACGATATTTAACACTCAGTTGTTTTTCTTATTATAAAATTTTGGCGGCATTTGGTAATGAGCTGGCTGGGTTTTGTCTGGCAAGGCAAAACGGGTTGATACGAGGGGTTCGCGTTTCCTCGGTGCCAGTTTGTATATATGTTTGAAGCTTGCCAGCGGAGCGTCCGTCGAGTTATCTTGCGCTATCTCGCCGGCTGCTCTATCAGGAGTCAGAAGCCCCCCGGGCCGTGTGACCAAGCGTTGAATATAGCTCGAAAAAGCGTGAGATTTCCCTAGAGGATATTGGCTACCAGACGAAAACATCCCCTCCCCTCTCCGCTCCTGTGACCAAACGTGGTAATTATAAGACTTCCCCAGAACAGGTCACGTTTCCCTAAGAAGCTTGCCGGTGGAGCGACCGTCGAGTTATCGCGCGCTATCTCGCTGGCTGCCCTATCAGGGGTCAGGAGCGGCGCTCGCGCACTCTGCTCTGTTTACGGAGACGATAACGTGCGCACTGCGCCTGCGCACGCGACGGACATATGACAAGTGAACTGGTTTCCACCGACACACGACATTTTCGTGCATATGTTTGGTATCTATATCTACATAGTTGGTCATTGACATTTTAAAATGTGTTTTGTTAATCGCGTGATGAGTTGTTGCGCAATAGTGAAAACATTGGTCTTTGTTATAAAAATAGATTTAATGGGTTTATTTTGTTTCTTGATGTTAAGTTTTAAGAAAATGTTGTTGTAGACAATTATGGTTCATTGGTATTGGTTTGGTGCCGAAAAACGGGACCAAAGGTCGGTTGTTTGAAGTGTAGTCAAAGTTAACTTTATAGTCAAAAATGTATGAAGGGGCTGACTAACGGTTAATTTATTCATACACTTTTGGCAATAGTTAAAATAACCGATCAAAAATCGGGCCCAAAGGATCCGTAGCCAATCTTCTCTTTTCTCTTTGGTAGTTTAGTGAAAAGTAACCAATAACCAGGTTAATTATCTGCAAACGAAGAAGAAGTCTCTCCATACGTTGCTAGTTAAGCCAAACATAAGCCTACACAACCTCACGTGAATTACAATAGCCCTATCTAATTGAATGCATGATAGGGAAGCCAAAGATAAGATAACATCGATGCAAATAACCTATCTGGGTTCGATGTGAATAAGCAGTCGTTGACCGAAGAAATGGATCGAGAAGTACCAATTAAGTGGCGTGCATCTATGGAGCGGCTCAGCTAAACCAGCTCGAAGGCTTGAACTCCATAAAAAAGCGAGCTACAATCTAATTGATTTGATAAGTTGCCGGATACCAGAACGTTTAACGTCGTTTGTTTGTTTGGTAATATTTGGCGAGTCTTCGGTAGAATTTCACAGTCTAATATCATCTCCTTGCTAACGATGGAGACCAGGCCGAGCAGAAACATGATATCCGTATAATAATATGATCATTCCCCCAATCCGCCCAGTAGTCAAACGCTGAGCATTTAGCACAAGTGTGATTGGGTAGTTTGCATTGTCAGCGATGACTTGAGAGCTGGTTCCCATTCCAACGTCGCTTGGCTCCACTTTTGACCACGTAGGACATGAACAAAATAAACTATCATATCTTATCCTACTTCCTACTAATATTATAAACGTGAATATTTGTGAGTATGGATGGATGGATGTTTGTTACTCTTTCACGCAAAAACTACTGTAAGGATCCGAATGAAATTTGGAATGGAGATAGCTTATACCCTGGATTAACACATAGGCTACTTTTTATTCCGGAAAAAGGTTCCTGCGAGATAACGGGAAGATGCGCAACTAGTAAGGTAATAGAGAAATTGAAATGAAGTAAAAGAGGACGCGTAGTACTAAAACTCTGCTAGCTCTGCCTCACATATGTTATCTATGGCCACACCATGCCATAGCGAGTGAATCTTTTTAATAGAATAATACAACTAAATTAACGTTGTTTGCTTTAATGCGCCTACGTAACTACCGAATGTCCAAATTGGGTTGAGATATGTAAATGTATACAGTTATACACACATTATTTAACGACCTCATTGGGAATGAGTTGACACAGTACCTACTGCTAGTTAGTGTATAATCATAGTTACTGTTTTTTTGTAAATAATAATGCGTTCTACAAAGTCGTAATACATTATATTATTCTATCATCAATAGTTTTCGTAGCGCAAGCGATTTAAAGAATATTTTAGGTATTTTTTTTACACCTTGGGGTACATTACTGAAGTTTTAGTAAGGATCCCTCATTTTTTTGAAAAAATAATTTAGCCTATGTCCGCCGCAAATAGTGTAGCTTTCCAACAGCGAAAGAATTTCTAAAATCGGTCCAGTAGTTTCGGAGCCTATTCGATGCAAACAAACAAACAAACAAACAAACAAATCTTTCTTCTTTATAATATTTAAGCATAGAAATATAGATATATCTATAGGTACACTTGTAATAGTTAATAATAAAAAATAAAAAAAAATAGGTATAAAAATATAATCTGTATTGTACATAATGTTATATTTTTGTCTAGCATGAACACGAAAATCAAGAAACTATTTTTATGCTAGACTTGTTATTGTATAAACTAAAGACACATTAAGTGTAATAATAAATCGCTATGTTAGATATTTTTCGCTTTTTAGCGACTAAACCAGTTTATCAAGAGACGCGCTGGTAGGTGTACTATAAGTGTAGTACGATTATATATATTAATATATATTGTGATATGAGCAGTAGTTGAGAAATGAAACAGCGTTAGAATTTACAACGTAACGTAACAAACCGTCTCTTTTCCCCCATAATTTACGCTGTTAATGGCGTAAATATTACAGCATTTTGCCATTTTGTCGAGCTTTGGCAATTTGTATGTACATAAAAACAAATATTCCGGGTTAACACGACGTAGTTTGGTATATGCAAAGACGCGATATAGTTTTTAAAATATAGTATCTAATCACTATAAGATTCTGCATACTGGGTTCTGGAATGCTTGAAACAAAATTTGTAGTGCGGCATGCCTCAAACCTACGCCCGCTTCCAATAACCGATCTATCCACGGTTTGCCCTACTGGAGATAGAAATTTGACACAAGTAGTGTCAAATTTCTGTCAAACCGTGGATAGATCGGTTATTGAAACCGGACACTAATCGATCAGTCCATAGTAATCTAGAATTCTAGATTAAGTAAACCGAGCAAATTATGTAAATCGGATTGTTTCATCCGCAGTCAAACTGGTACTGTTTATGTCACTTTCGACCACATCGTCACTTAACATCAGTATCCCTAGTACAAGTTTTGAAAACAATAAAAGTTTTGGTAAACGTCGACGTATTAACGATTTCAGTTCCTTCAAGTCTCGGTAAGATTCGCTGAAAAAAATATGTATGAATGGAAACGAAAACTTTTATAGTTTTCGTAAACTATCAAAACCTGTATTAGGGGTACAGTACAGGTGACTTGTGGTAACTGACATTTTTCTTATACGTTTTAACTGAAAATGTTTCGGTCCTTATGTAATTCGCATATTTTGTATTCGACGTTAAGTAATGAGTTATATATGTTCGCACGCCTGTGGTAATATCGCCGACATCCACATAAGGCGAGCCTCTATCTATACATTGAAGAGTAACGGCAGGGGATAATTAACTGAAACAAGTGCTAAGTGAACCTGAAGTAGGACTTCCGGATAGTATCGGAGCATGTTTCAATTTCAAACAAGCAAGGAATCTTGATTATGAACTGCTTGCTTGTAGCGTCACAAGCAAGCTGTTCATAATCAAGATTCCACATTGCTTATTGGTCTTGTCATAAATATATTTGTTACTCTAGACTAGATTAAAAAGGACTGTGTCTTCGATGAACCGACAACCGATGGGGAAGAAAGATTCTCGAGTCAAGACCACGAACCTGAAGACTCTGTTCTGTAGGTAGGTGGACCAACGACATCGTAAGAGTCGTCCGATGGATGCAAGAGGCTAATAGTCGTTCAATAAGGAAGGCCTATGTTCTGTAGTCACCGACATAGCTCTCAGAATTTGTAAGTTGAAGTGGCAATGGGCAGGCCACATCGCTCGACGAACCGATAACCGATGGGGAAGAAAGGTTCTCGAGGTGGACCGACGATATTGTAAGAGTCGCAGGGAGCCGATGGATGCAAATGGCTAATAGCCGTTCATGGTGGCGTTCAAGGGGGGAGGCCTATATTCAGCAGTGGACTTCTTCCGGCTGATGATGATGATGATGACTCTTGACTGCCACTTTTTAACTGACTTCAAAAAGGAGGAGATTTCTCAATTCGACCATATATATGCTTTTTATGTTTGTTCGCGGATGACTTCGATGTTTATGAACCGATTTTGATGATTATTTTTTTTTGTTGGAAAGGAGATATCCCAAGGGTGGTACCATGATAAGGAAACCAAGATCCGATGATGGTATCACAGAGAAATCGAGGGAAACGAGAAATCTGTTATTTTTTACTGTAAAAATTATACTTGTTAAACTACTTTAAAGCTTGGAATTGACCACTATCTAACCAAAGGTTTTCATCACCATCATGTTGACAAAACTGCAAGCAAGCAATGCTAAATGTATACGTAATGTACCTACTCTTGATTCACACAATTGAAAAGGCGCTGCCTAATAAAGGAGTAGCTGATTGAGATGTGCCACTTGTGGTTGTGTTGTGTCAAATTGTACTACTTCATGCCTATCACGGTCTGTGTTCAATTTGTTACACGTTACGGTTACAAACACTTCGTCATTATTATGACTTATGGTGTTAGTCTCTAGTAAATTGCCAGACAACGTAGGTAAGTTCAAAAGTACATCCTCAATACCTGCTGCTTCTGTTATTTTCGTAACATTGGATCATTTTGAATTGATATCAAGTTTTCCTTATTTTTATCACAGAGTGATAAAGTTTTGTCCATCATTCAAAACAAAATGTATTTTGTCCGTATCGCGAAGTAAATAATTATGTTAGCTAATATTTCAAATTAGCTGAGTAACTAATTACGTTAAAAATACGTTTGTAACTTGGTTATCATGTCACAAAATGATGTATCGTTAGAAGAGGTCTTGATGATTTATTTTCAGCCCGGAATGCGGACGCCGCTCGCTGCTGAAGTCTTGTGATGGATCTGTTAAGCATTACGCGTTTGCTCATTGATTCCGCGTCTCGTGTTAATTGATACGCAACGTAAATGTGTGAGAGAGATGACTAGATTTCCCGCAATCTGATGTTGAACATGCGCGAACGCCGCGCTCTAATCAGCCTTGACCTTGTAGTGAATCAAGCTATCGCACTCTTAAGTAATTTGCTATATTGATACACATTAAATTGCAGCGCTTTGTAATTTGCTCGATTGTCTGTGTCTTTGGTACACAACACTGTCGTCAAAAGGTCATTAATTTTAAATTCTTTTTGCACAAAAAATATTTCATTGATTCTTAAAATGGCTACCGATTCTTAGTTTACCTTTTATTGAAGATGTTAAGTTTATTAAAGATGTTATTGTACTTTTACAACTTGAATAAATTTGCGAAGGTTTGTTTATGGTTAATGAAACAAAATATCGGTTTCTGCAACGATTAACAGAGTCAAGAAGCAAGTCATTGTTCCAAGTGTAGCAGCAACGCGCGGGCGGCGGCGTCGTGTCGGATCACCCTGTCTTCAAGCTTCCATTTCTGTATAATAGTAGCTTCCGATTGTAACGTCAGTACCAGTACTTCAGTTTAGTTTTAGTTTACTTCATGTAAATATCTTGCTATAACAGGTTTATTCTGCTTTTAGTTAGCGTAGCTCGGTCTACTGAGCAGGTTGGCATGTCGTCTATATAGTTAGTCTTAGTACTAATATCGTACGTCAACATTTATATATCTACTATTGTACCTCAGACGCTGCTTCTCTACGCTTTATCACTAATTAATTAATTAAGATGTTTTTATAGAAAAGCTTTTACTTTGGCTTTGTGTTTTGAATCTATCATTAAATATGTTTGTAAATTAAGCTATGTATTGTATTATTAATATGGACTAGACACAGATAAGATACAATTAATACCAATAATAATCTATAGAGAAATAATGCGTAATAAACACCTTGTTAACCTACTTCAACTTACCTACGCTACGCATAAACAAAATTCAACCCAAAAGAATGCGGTTAATGTTTTCATGAATATCAAATTATGTGAAAAACAACGCCAGAAGCAATTTCGTCAAAGCTATTTTAATTCAATAACATTTCTACGAGGTGAGTATACAAGATTCAAATCTACATAGATTATCTATTGAAGATGCTTTGTAAATGTTAGGAATGTGTAAAATCAAATATTATTGATTCTGCTATTCCTGTTTACTTTTACAACACCTACTGAATATCATGTTGAGGATAATAACTCTACTATTGAGTGGGCTGATGTGAGTGCATGTTATGGGAAAATGATAAATTCGCTAGATCCAAATAGCTGATAAGTACGTCCATAATAACACTTCCGCGTACATTGATTGATGAGCGCAGTTCAACAATGATTCTGAAGAATGTAGAATCTATAATGTGACGAAAACTTTAATGTACTTTGCTAAGAATTGATAAACCCTTGTGTCTTTAATTTTTTTTGTGAGTTGTAGCGACCTTGGTAATGGCCGCCAGCCTAACAAGAATAATTTATCGGTGACCTTTCATTAAGAATTGAGTAGAACTTTACTGTCTGTCGTCTGTTGAGGGTACGATAAACATGAAAAGATCTAGTATGAAAATACCCCATTTCGAGAGACCCTAACCGCTCTGGTTCACGAACATCACAATATTATGAAGAAATGATTATGATATGAATGTGAATGATACAAAATGCTTAACATCGTATTTTGAATCTTCACTTTAAACGTGAAAGCTCCATATAAGAGAAAATAGGTAGAGAGTTAAAACCCAAATATTGGAATATCAATTAGTAGTGAAAATATTTAAGTCTAATCTGAAAACTTTGGTAACTGACGTCGGTTTGCTGTTCTACCTACTGTTGCTAATAGACAAAGTGCCTAATGATGTCTCTAAAGATTCTGCTAACTAAACAGTATTCGTAATTCTGTTATCTGTAACAGGCTGCAGGTCTCGGGTCTTTGCTACTCCATTATCTAATCGCAAATTATCGGTGGGCCTTGACGATCGCGCCACGTCTGCGCGTACGGCAACTCACCGGGGTATTATATGTGCCACTCAAACGAGCGATAATATAGGATTCTCCGACGAAAATAGCAAATGCAAACGAACGCTCTTAGCGACGATTCAAAGAGTCGGAAAAATGTGCCAATTTCAGCAAGCACGTGAAAGAAAATCGCTGCCAGGCGGTAATGATGTTGCAGATACTGATTTATACAGACACAGATATGTGGTTTTACACTGCTTATTTTCTTAGTAAGATAGAACCTTCTAGAACAATAGATTCATTGTTAACTTAAATTAAAAACCATTAAATGGCACTTAATATAAAGGAAAATGCGGAAGACAAAGACCTTCCTATTTAAATAAAGAAAAGCTAAAATATTTTCAGTAAACGAACATGAAAATTCAATATTTGAGCGCTTAAGGCCCAATGATGCTGCGCCCTCACCGCAGATACGAAGATTTACTCTTGAGAGTAACGACACTGGCGTCCAAACGACCGATAAAAATCTACACTTTGGGAGTTACACTTTCATAGATAACTATACCCCTATGAATGTCACTTTTATAGTTCACGCGCAATTTTTATTAAAGAAACGACGTGATTTGATGACTATACAGACCTTGTAGGAAGCTATGAATTTAGGAAAGAAAAAGAAGGCTTTGTAATGAATCGAAAGATTCAGTGTTGCAGAAGCAAGGTGAATTCGATAGCCCGATACGAATGCTAAATACTTAAATAGTAAATACACAAGCAAAAAGTCTTTTATTCATACGCGCAGGTGAAGAATTGATGATACATAATAGTGATATTCGACTTCTTGATGTCGGTGCAAAACAATATTAAAACGTGTAACAGGTAATTTAACGCTTTTACTTTTAGTAATTTAATCTTCAGATGCCATTTACCGCTCATGTTCTTTATTGTTATTAATTAACCATACATTTGCGAATTAAGTTATAACATAAGATAAATATACAAAACTAAACATCTCTCATTTTATGTTTATGCCAGGTTCAGGGTTCACTCGATATGTTCTGACTTCTTAATCGACATCAATAAGGTATCTGATTGAGAAGCTTCTAGAATTCGATTGGTAATCGACATTATTGTTATGCTTCAAGACTAAAACTACCATTCAATTTTTAATTTTGACTTCACCAATTTTGAATAAGTGCCTTGGGAAAAGCTCAAAATTCAGATCCTAATCTGTCCTTCGGCTTTTTTTCAAAAATCTCACACTTTAGATGAGCTAAGTCTATTCCAAGTTCCAACCTCAAACCTCCTTTACAAGGGGCAGAGATTCTTTCAAACTAAACATAGTAGTAGATAGTGCAATTTTCTTTACGTAGGTGTTACACCTACGTAAAGAAAATTGCACTATCTAATGAATCTCACAGATTCCGCACTGCATTCGCCAGCCTGCGGCATTGTTTACCTTGCACCGTCGCCGGCGCATCTGCGTTGTATTACTCGCGTCACGGCTCCACGTGCCGGTACCCGGTTGTATAACTGGTTCGCATTTACTTGCAGCTCGCAAGGTTATCGTGCACACAAACCTAGGCCACCGGCTGCGCTCAGCAAGTTAGCTAGCCATGACATAGAGCGTCTGCGACAAAACTGCAATGCCAGATTTGTAGGTTACTTTATTTGTTTTGTCGCTCAAAACGGTGAAGGAAAACATCGTGAGGAAACTGGCATGTCCAAGAACTACAATAATGAAGGCCTTGCGACATCTACCAGCCCACTCTGGGCCAGCGTGCTGATCACGGACCATATTCTCTTCCTGAGAGGAGGCCTGTGACCCAGCAGTTGAAACGTCGCAGGCTGTTGATGAATTTTTCTAAACAAATACAACTTTATGTTGAAGAAAAATTAAACTACTAAGCACAAAATCAAATAAATTACGCCTCAGTCGCTACTTGCTGGTATCGTGCCCAAACCTAAAAGGCTGGCGATATTATCATCGTCATTCTGCTAACAAACCCGAAATTGTTTCAATATGGACGATTGAGAATTTAGTAGACTACAAAAAAGAAATCGGTTAGCTCTGAGAAGATGCTCGCAGCAGACCTTAGACGTAATACGGCGAAGAATGTGCATAGAAATTGGCCACATAGATTAGGTTTATAAATTAAGGGAACTATCGTTTCATGATTATTATTTGTTTTATTCATTTATAAACTAATCTTTGTTTTTTCCTCTTTTACAGGTACGAGTCCTTGTCCTTCTTTAATTAGTAAGTAACGAAGTAATGAATACATTGAAGCAGCACTGCTCACACTGCCGTGTCGTATGATCTCTTTAGAAAATTATTTTTTAAGCTAAGGGGTCCCTTTTATACTCGTAGTATCTACTCTAGATACTTAATTATGGATATTCCAGCGTGACTTCATTCCTTTAAGCATTCCTATGTCACTTTAATTGTTAAGTTTTAATCTAAGCTATTGTACCTCAATAATGGCCTCAAAACCTGACCATCAGTTCCCAGTAGTTAATTTATAATTATTGAGCTCTTAACTAATTGCTATAAAACACTGACGCGCTGTGTGCGTGACTGACTGACGTCAACGTACGCACATCCAAAACCTAAACGGTAAGTCATAGAAACATGAAACTTGGAACGTCATATACACATAGATTGTGTGCTATAAAAGTGTACTAAAAAGGATTTCTAAAAATGTTCCCCTAAGCCCTAAGAAGTCAAACGGGGTGTTAATATTTGTATGGAAAAGGAAGTCAACTTTCACTTGAGCAAAGCTGCAAACGGGTCGCCATTCATATTTCCTCCATCTGTTGATATTTTCATGCCAACAACCGATAGCGTTTCGTCACCCAAACGTGATCTAAATTCATTAAACCTACCTCGTAGTATTGACTTGCAGTCTTCTGAAGACCCTGAACAAATAAATATGTGAAGCACCTAATACGTCCTTGGTAGCGGTATTGCTAGCAAACACGAATACCTATTCCCTATTCCTTTCTACCCCTCTGAAAATCAATACACGTATGGAAAGCTTCTCTTCCAAATATAGTAGTACCTACCTGTCTCGGCCGGTGTTTCAGGTATGGATGAACGTGAAAAGTACTGAAAACGTAGGCTCAGGCTTAGCCCAGGCACACATGTATTACGTGGTGCACCTAAACAAAGTAACCGACAAGGTAGTTTTCAAAAATGATAAGAAAAATAATCTGACAACAAGTTTTCTCGTGCGTTCATTGCACACAAGTCTTACTAGAATCGGCCTTATTACGTTTTCTTCACCGACGAGTTAATACGACAAATAGAATTTCCATTTATCTCGAAAAAGTTTTCTAAAATGTTCGAGTATCTAACGTTGATTAAGAAAGTAATGTATCGTTAAAGTTACTTTTCGCACTTTTGTTTTAATTTTCAACAAGTTATTGATTGTGTAGCAAACTTTTATGGTTTCACCTCTCTGAAAGTTTTTTGGTATCAATAGCAAGTTACCCTGCTTTACTTGTTTTACTTTTAAACAAGTTATTGATTACGTCGCAACTTTTTATGATTTCACGTCTCTTGAAGTTTGTTGGTTTCAAATATCAATAACAAACGACAGATTGCTTCCTTGCTCATTCGGTATTCCGCTCTCTTTCGGGTGGTTGACTTTCGCATAATCGTCCATCACAGCCGTTCGTATCGCGAGATTTAAATATAGATAATATGCACTCGTATCTGTAATGAAGGAAAGAAATGCAATCGATATACTATCGTCGAGGAAAGGAATGGGGGCTCAGGTGCCAGCCAGACTGGTATAACAGCTCAGGCAGTCATTTGTCTCGAGCTCTAGAAACTTGATGAATTAATTAACATGACAGCTTTAGTTTATACCAGCAGTGGCCATAGTGGCCACCCGATTGACTAGTACGGCTGGATCGATTGCGGCGTTTAGTCCAGTAGGTGACAAAGCAAAAAGCTTGTTAGGTATAGTAAAAAAAAACGTAAAACAGACAAAACAACCTGATATCGCTAATCTAGCGGAAGGTCAGACGCAATGCTCACACGAAAACACTACAGACTTTCACTTACTCTCATCAGTAAATATGTAGTAATTCTTGAGTTTAATCTATTTGGCCACCCCTGATCTATATAAATTTGTTTTAACATTTATTTTATTGTGGATGAAATGCAGCTGCTTGTTTTGGTGATTTTGAAATTAACATAACTGAATTACGTTTTCTAAACTGTCATGGAACCTCGTTGGATTTTAGATTTTAAACTAGGTTGGGGCTTGGATGGTTTGGAGTCAGTCAGATTGGGGTTTAGAGTCAAGCAGATTGGGGTTTGGAGTCAAGCAGATTGGGGTTTGGAGTCAGGCAGATTGGGATTTGAAGTCAGTCACTTTGGGGTTTGGAGACAGTCAAATTGAGGTTTAGAATCAGTCAGATTAGGTTTTGTACCTGAACTAGTACTGTGGAAGTCCTCTTGTGCGTTTGCAACGAAAATCAATGAAGCACAAGGAACAGTGACAGATATGTTGAGCTGTGCCCATAAAACCGCACTTCACCAAAACAGCAGTTATTTGATGTAATAAAAAAAAAAAATATTTACCTCAACATGCCATTTGCAAAACTTAAGCCCAGATTAAGTGTCTAGTTGATAGTTCACAGTTTTTACTACCTAAATGATTACCCAGCTAGCTAAGGAATAAAATGTATTTTCTATAGGAAATGATTTATAACATGCGGGCATAATATATTTATATTACCTATATATATATATATGTGTTTTAGTTATAAACCTCTTCCCTCTCATATGGTCGAGGAGAGCGATGGCTGGCACATGCGTCAACTCGTGAACGGGTGCTGCTTGTGGGGTCTGGTCTGCTTTGGTTGTGATCCCGCAACTCGTTAATATTCATGTTCCCATATCCCAATGTGTACAACCAAACAAGAGAAATCTTATTAGTAAAGCTAATTAAAAAATATCGGACTATTAGATGACAAAAAAAGTTTGGGATTTAAGTGAACTTGCTCCAATTCAATCAATTAGTAATAAGTAAAATTGTCAATATGATCGCGCCAAAAAAATTACCTGCCGGGCGTTTCTTGCCTGTTCTTTTGCCGGCGTAAGGAGGTTGGAACAGGCGTAGCTAGTTTTAAGTTGACGTTTTAAAGTGATCACAATGTATCCTATTGAATAAACATATTTTGAATTTTGAACTCAATATAAAAAAGTACGCTTGAAGTTCATCTTTTAGCAAGTAGCGGTTGTTGAATTTGGTGTGTTACGAGTACATGTACATCTATTTTGCTCACATTTTTAACAGGCAAAGATTCTAGTCTATTCTATTTATAAAACTGCCTATGAATTTCTTACTTTGTTGTCGTAGGTACCGTTTCTCACGTTGGCTGAACACAGAGACGTCAGTATAACCACAATTTTCGACAAAAAACCAATTATATCATACCAGATAGACAACTTAAAATATCGCCAAAACACATTAAATACCACGTTATTAGAAGCTTAACGCGCATAACCAAGTTCGATGACCAGACTGAAGGATTTCTTTCGGCGTAAACATCTAATTAAAATGAGCTTCCATCGTACGACTTTGTCGCAATGAATTTACAGCGGTCTTGCATGTATCGATCGAGTCTTAATGTCTTCGAGTTATTTGTAGAAGGTGTTTCGTTGGGTATTATACTCTCGCAGCTCCAGGTTGCTAAAGCGTTCCGGCTAACGAAATATCGATCCAAAACCGCGGATAACGGATCAGGATCGATTTTATTAATTTCGGGCGTGAGATCGAGCCACGTAATAAGAGGAGAGATAGTACAGTCAGCAACAAATTCATACTCTTTTTTACAAATGTGCACTAGATCAGAAATATGTGTTGTATATGCTAAAGATAATAGGAGAATTCTTCATGTTCGGCTACTTCTATCGTTGACCGTACCTACCTACCTATCGTCGGCTAGCTAACAACATCGCGCAAGTCAAATTTTGCAAATTTTCAGGAGAGACATAAAACTGTTTTACTTTGTATGTTTTTTATGTAAATTTTATTGACTTGTGTGTATTACAAATTTTAATTAACAGCTTCTATTTAGTCAAAATGCAATGGAACTGACAGGTTCATAGAAGCGCATGTCAAAACTGCGTCTAATGGGAATAAGATGTCAATACCACAAAATGTTAACTTGTGCGGTGTTCTTTGCTAGCCGACGCTATGCCATTACCTAGAGTGGAACCGAGCGTGTGCTAATTTATGCTTGCGATTTGCATACACTGTTTTAGTAAATAACAAAAAAAGTCGTCTTAAGTAATGATGAAAAGAAAATTTTTTTTTTTAACTTGCAGGGTAGCATTTGTCCACAAAACAGCTAATGTTAAGTGACGATATGGTCGAACATGGCGTCTCATTACACCTGCATTAGGAATAGGCTCTCAAGTGTGCCTGTTGGAACACAACAGGAGCTCAACCGATTTAAATTTAAAATTTTATATTTTTTTTTACTAATTACTGGGTAGCGTTTGACCACAAGTCACCTGATGTTACCATATCCTACTAATATTATAAATGCGTAAGTTTGCGTGTATATGAATGTTTTTTACTACGTATCACCGTAGCTACTGAACCGATTTTAATGAAATTTGGAATGGAGATAGCTTATACCCTGGATTAACACATAGGCTTTTTATCCCGGAAAAGTTACTGCGGGATATTAGAAAGACGCGGGTGAAACCGCGGGGCGCAGCTAGTTATTTATATACCTTCCTGTCTAGTCTTGTATATTACAAAGACGGGTAAATAAATGTAAGATTATGGCAACCCCTAGCATGTTATGAAACATTTGCTACACCTTTCCTTCATTTGCTCATTGACCAACTCCCTTGAGGGTGTGGCCAGTGGTGTGGCAACCAACGACGAGTTTCTTGGTATACCTTCTCGTGTTTACCTATTCAAGTTGCACTCAAGTCCAATGTGCAGTTTCAGCGTGAAAAGGTAAAAAAAAACACACTAGCTCACTCGGAAACTTTTGCACCTTCTTTTTTTAGTTAAAAAAAATCTATTGCTGTTCGTTAGTCTCGCTAGAACTCTTAAACGACTTGACATATCGTCGGCTAGCTAACAACACCGCGCAAGTCAAATTATGCAATTTTTCGCCCAAAAATTATCTACCGGGCGTTTCTGTTGCAGCAGTCTCACTTGAGACCCAAAGTCAAAGTCAAATGTTTTTCTATTTAATAGGATACATTGTGATCACTTTAAAAAGTCAAACTTAAAACTAGCTACGCCTGTTCCAACCTCCTTACACAGTTGCCAATCCAGGCGTACCGTGCCGCCACCTTTGACCACATCGTTACTTAACATCAGCTACCTTGTTCTTATTCAATCAGCTAGTAACACGAAAAAAAATATGTGATTAAACCCAAAAATTTACCTACCAGGGGTTTCTAGCCTGTTCTTTTGCCGGTGTAAGGAGGTTAGAACAGACTTAGCTAATTTTAAATTTGACGGTTCAACGCGATCACATATTGTACTCACTAAATAAATATATTATGAAATTTGAATTTAAGTAATTAATATCAATTACTCTAAAAAACTAGTCTCAGTCCAATTCTTATCGCGGTTCTAATCGCTAGAAATGACAACTAATGACGATGAATATATTGCGGAATGAATTTAATTTAACTAAAACCTTGTCGTCAGGTCGCCGCATCGCACGAGCCTTGTCTACACTTGTATTAGTGTGGTATATAAGATATCCGTCGCGTGGCACTGACATGTATCATTAAATCATTATCACTAGTTTGACCCTGTTGATTGTGTATAATTTTGCGTCCAAACTAGTTATAAAATAATAAAGGTACTGCACAATTAATTAGTATTTCTCTTGTTCTGTTATGCTTTAAAGTTTAATTCTCTTTAATCCCACATGACCATGATTGATGTGCGTGTACGTTTCTCCATCTCGATTAAGAGCAATTGGATCTCTTGGAGGCGCACTCGCGATATTGTTTTACACTAGCAACACGTGACGAAGATCTCATCATCAGCCGGAAGAAGTCCACTGCTGAACATAAGCCTCGGCCATGAGCGGCTTTAAGCCATTTGGATCCTTCGGCTCCCTGAAACTCTTACAATGTTGGTCCACCTAGCAAGGGGCCTACCAACAGAACGTCTTCCGGTTCGTGGTCGCCACTCGCAAGCCTTCCTTCCTCATCGCTAATATTATTACAACAATGGGCTTAATTACTCTGAGATTGTAATATTGTTATGTAATGTAATGTAACGTAACGTAACGTAGTAATTGTAAATTGGAAGCCACAACCACAACTGTATGTACCACAACGTTGACTTTAGAATCTGTAAGTTGTCGTTGTGTCTGTAAGTCGTTTACTTACACGTGCTAGCTGCGGTAACTCTACCGCAGGGTTGGTTTTCTCTATCTAATTAAATAAAATCACCGTGACTGACTGAATGACAATCAAAGCATAGTCAAAACAGTAATCCTAAAAACGTGAAATGTGCGGAGATGGATGTGACTAGTCTACCTGTGCAATGCAACTTCCTTGGTGAGAGTTAATCAAAGACGATTGTTGTCCCAAAGCTTAAAAATAAAACAATAATGCCCAAAACGCTGTCATTACTGGTTAGACAACTCCACAGAGTAAAACAGCATCAGCAGCAAGCAAAGTAAAAGTGAGTGCAATTAAAATCGCATATAAAGCTCCGACTCCGCTACTTTTAGATGAGACGTGAAAAAGTCAACAAAACCAACCCGTCCTTGATCGAAACATAGTAGCTAGTAGCTAAGAAGATCAATCCAAATTACTCGGTTAGTTAAGATGCGATGTAATCACTACCAGACTCCTCCGTAGCCAATACCGGCGCAATATCGTAATTGAGATGAATGACTAGTTTCGAAGTAAGTATCAGCATCGGCCATTGATACCAAGTAGTATTTTGTATCAAATTGCGAATATCGCTATCCGATACCTGGAAAGTATCGTGTATCGAGTGTTATTTATTCAACGAGGCAAGTTGATTGTTCACCGAAACTGAGCTTTGAATTTGATTCTGCGAGTGGGAAGAGTGAGGTCTTGATACTCTGTGTAACATGTAGTAATCGTAGTATTGCTTTTGATTTGTTTTTTATCGTCTGGTATCGGCTATCGCGGTCCAAAGTATCAGTGCTAAAGTTCGGATCCTAATTTTTATTAACCCACGCAGTTGTGGTTCTTATTCTGTGGCACACGCCGCAGCCCACAGCGCACCAACCTTCTAGGAAAAACGTAGTGTTGCGCTCGATAATAGCACACAAAGGCGGTCCCGACGTCACTCTTGCGGTTTTCGCGCAATTATCTTCAATTAAATTTATATAATGGTATTGACTTTGTTCCTGCTCCGTGTTTACGGTTCAGTCTAGGTGTTGCCTCCGTCGCGGATGGAATGGAGTAACTTACGAGTCTTACGACCTCCATGGTTTCGCTTGCGCATCTTGATAATATCTCAAACGTGTGAACTATTACAGATTAACTCTTGACTGTTGTATCAGTGAAGTGTGAACATTGTATCTGCCTGCGATAAGGATATGTGAGTATTTTAAGTCTAAGGTTATTTTGTCAAAGCGGTAGGATTAATAATTGCGAAAGCTCGAGTTATTAGTTCAGCTATATACGCCCCCAATTAGATAAGGTTTCCACGGAATTACTACGTCAATGTGCGCCCGTATGTTATTTTGCTGTAGAATTTGAGAGGCATATTTACAATGTTTCCTCATGATAAGAGGCATGCGGACCCTGTGATAAATGATGGAAATGGCATACTTATTCCAATAGTTTTTGTTTTACATCTCACAGGATAGTGTTTGACCACAAGTCACACCTAATGTGGTCCACGAAGTGGTTGGTTGGGTGCCGGAACACACCGATAGTGGTCGGTATAGCTAGCCTGGCGAGCACTATCTAGCAGTAATATGTCAAGCCCTAGTACTAAAATGACATATTAAGACATCGATCCATAATCGCGGATTACGGATCAGGATCGATTATTAATTTCGGGCGTTAATCTAACTAATAACTAATTCTAAATCTTGGTCTTGCAGTCGTATTACTCCTATCCTAAAACAAGAAAAATTTTCAAATTCAAAATTCTTTATTTAATAGGATACATAATACTCGTATGATCACTTTAAAACGTCAAACTTAAAACTAGCTACGCTCGCTATGCTCTACCATCAAGATAAAAGTGTTTTAAAAAAAGTTCCTTCAAAGTACCAAATACTCCTGTCCTAAGACTCTCTCAAGGCTCACTTGGAACGTTTGCCATTATTTTTTCTCTTATCAGCAAGTATTGCATTGTATAATAATTATGACGTTGTACAACGCGTGCGCACGTCCTGTGTGTAGAATGCATTGTGTGTGTGTGTAATTTTATTGAACTATCCTCGTCGGTAGGTTTACGTTGTAACGTTTATTGTATGTTATCAGGTTATCACCGTATCAACATTGGCTGTAATAATAATAGATTGCCATTATACACATAAAAGTGATTGCAAAATTGATATTGAGATAAATGTCTAGTTAGTTACGTTATGTGTGCCTGTTTTAGAAAACGTTCTTTTGAATATATGAATCACGTGATCAACCCTGGGGTAAAACCAATGAGTTACAGTTTCGCATTTTAATAACGACCAATGAAGAGATAATGTGACGTCAGTGCCCGCTAAATCTGTCGGATAACAATATTACTAACTTTTACAAGAATTTGTAACGCGTCAACAACGCACGTCCACCGGCCTTCGGAGCCGTCGCCATTGTAAAATCATCTCAATTAACTTGTATTAAATGCAAGAATCGCGTGCGGCACGTCCGATGATTCACTCACTATGGTCAATGGTCATTATCATTGGTTTGTCTCGTTTGTAGGGAACTGTTGATTTGTAGAGATGCTAGTAACTCTTCTGCGTGTGTAGCGAATAAATAAACGCAGATAAAGAAAGGGGCCTTTGGCCGTCCGGCTGTGCGTGACTTGCGTGAGGTATGAATTCTAATTCAAAAATTATTTAATAGGATACATAATACACTTTAAAACGTGACTAGCTACGCCTGATCCAACCTCCTTACGCCGGCAAAAGAACAGGTAAGAAACGCCCGGCAGGTAAGTTTTTGGGCGCGATCACATTTATAATTTTAATCTTACTACTAATTGATTGAATTGGAGCAAGTTCACTACATACAATCCCAAGCTATTGTCATCTAAATAGTCCGATATTTTATAATAAGCTTTACTATTAAGATTTCTCTTGGTTGGCTGTGCACATTGGGATATGGAAACATGAACATTAACGAGTTATGGTATTACAATCATAGCAGACCAGACTCCACAAGCAGCACCCGTTCACGAGTTGACGCAACTGACATTACAATCATAGCAGACCAGACCCCACAAGCAGCACCCGTTCACGAGTTGACGCAACTGACATTACAATCATAGCAGACCAGACCCCACAAGCAGCACCCGTTCACGAGTTGACGCAACTGAAATTACAAAGATCGCGGGTCTAACCCGCATCCTATGGGTTCAGGACTGAAGTGAATAGCAATTATAAAGTGGAATGAAAAACAGGTATGGATAATGATGTGATCAGTCAAAGAATTTTCCGGATCAGTAGTTAGAAAATGGTGTCGATTCGGTTTTGCATTCTCTAAAACTAAACTAAGTTTGACAGGTCTAAGAGTAATGCTGTCCTTTTTTTTACTTCTGTGGCTAGAAAAAGTTAGCAATACTATTATTAGACCTGTCAAACTTAGTTTAGTTTTAGAGAATGCAAAACCGAATCGACACCATTATCTCCTATAGACATGACAAAGTTTACACACCCACTTTACCTCTTTTTTTTAATAACTGTAGATAATAAATACTATCTTTTAATTTTAATAGGTGCTGCCAGAAGAAAAGCCTCTAGTAAGCCATTGCATTTCAATATAAGATACTGTAAAGAGTAAATCGTAGCTCAAAGACTTGTGGGTAAAATTTTGAAATTCCATGTACAATTTAAAAGAATAAACTAATTTCATATTTCTTGCCGTTTTTGCGAGAGTCCCAAGCCAATCAATGGTGTTGCTTTCCCCAAATGAAGTTTTTCAGTATCAGGCACGTTCAAGGATATATGAACATATTTTCAAAGCTTGTCTATATATTGTGGGAATATTCATTCATGGAGTAAACCTCGAAAGATTTCCTACTCGCCTGGTACCTCTTTTGCTTCACAATATGTTTACACATTGCCTAATTTGTAATGCAAACTGACTTAATTAACTGAACTGGATTTGAGTTTTGAATGTTTTATGTGATTAACATTTCCCACAAATTCTTTATCAAATCAAATAAATATATTACCTAGGTTAGTTACTATATTTTCAGTGGATTTTTTTGTTTCTCAAATAATCTGACGAATGTATCGAACGAATAACGAATCTGAACCATATAACTATAAATTTTAAATTTAAAAAACCCCCGACATCTTGGACCGATTTTCATCAAACATAGCTAAAAACACTCACCTGTAACTCACCTTTCATACAAAAAAAATTTAAATTGAAATCGCTTCATCCGTTCGCGAGCTACGGTACCACAGACAGACAGACAGACACGTCGAACTTATAACACTCCTCTTTTTGCGTCGGGGGTTAAAAAGATCCGATGAATGTCGTGCGATCGTAATAAATCAATTAACGCACTCAAGGTTGCTACGATTACTTATTTTTATTCGTTGCAACTTGGCAACACATCTAGATACCGTGTTACTTTTAAAAGTTAAAAAAAAAAAGTTGATACAGGTGACTTGGCAGTTATTGCCTAATCAACGGAGAAGATAAATAAACATTAGATGTATTAATTTCAACGCTCTCGAAGGTCGAAATAATAATATGTGTCTACGGTTATTGATTTACGTCTTGCAGCGTTTGACCATAAGACACGTGTAGTTAAGCGATGTGGCCGAAGGTGGCGCAACGCTACTTCTGGAAACGGACCCGCTATCCACAGCCTCATCCCGATCTGTGAGTAACTTAAACGTTAAAAACAATCGCTAAAATAAGTTGCTTCATGGCCCTTTATAACTAACTAACTGAGGTGGCGCCGCTTCGGTCTGTCCTGCGCCACCTCCTGCCAGTCCTCCACCTGGAGTGAGCGCAAATCCTTCATGGCCCTCGGTACGGTACTTTTAAATATATGAGGTGGTGAACAAGTCTTTGTTATTTACAGATCCGGAGAAAAATAGTAGGTAGTAGCTACAAAAAAGGGGCGCTTTGCATATTATTTTAAAACATTAAAAAAACATCTTTCGTAGGTATTTTTTTTCTTCTGCTATGCATCATGTAGATTAAGGTGGTTCGATTTTCATACAAATTAATATTTCCATTTATGGACAAATGGAGCATAATTTTACACTGAAATCATAGCTACTGGCATTTATTTTGAACTTTATTTGCGGTAAATCATAATTTTCTACTGAGAGTTTCGACCACTGGTCTAACCTATACTGGTATAACCGCGCCCGCATAACAATTCACTCACACAACTACACTACACTCACAAAACCCTCTGACTTGAACGTATCATATTTCGTTATGTTGTTCTGTTTCTTTTTTCTATATAAGTATATATATATACATATATTTATCAGTATTCTGCGCCGTATTAATGTAATTTTCATCTTTTGTAAACATTTTGATTTCTACCTGCGGGGGGTGACCTGGTGACCTGTAGGACAGGTTTTTTCAAAACCTATTTCAGGCACCAGCTCCTCATACAGTTAGATATCATCTTGTCATCTTGCTTGTACCTACTTGTGTAATTTTCTAATTATGAGGAGTAATAAATAAATATTATTATTATTATTATTACCTATACAGTAATTGGAAGGATGAAATTAGCAAATAGTTTCGTATAAAACAAGACCATTGTATGTATGTGTGAGTTAATAGTTCTGCTGCCATACATCACTACCGCGATATTGTTTGGCACAAATAAAAGTGTTTTGAAAACTAAAACACATTTGAAATATAGTTGGATACATTAAACATATTACGCCATTAGCGGTAAACATATTACTATAGAATAATAGGCACCTGTTTATTCATAATAAAATAAAATGCGTTATATTAGAACAACAACGCCATCTATTGACGCTGGCATGCTTAGCTGACGCAAGCAACCGCCTTAACATATATATTTTTGTATTATCACAATTACTGAGAAATATGGTTGTAATCACCTCGAATGCCGTAAAGATGCTGTGGTATATTCTATGCACCAAGCTGCTAACAGATCAGCACCAAAAGTTTCGATTGGTGTACGAAAGGTCACAGAGGCTTTGATTTATGCACACCAAGGATGTCATGAAGATGTATTTAGTAAATGTGTCATCTCCTTTATTTCTGTAGCTTCTTGCGCGTCATATTTGACATCTGACTACTAAACTTGTTATACGTTTTTGTCTGTCTTATCCGCGACGTTAATTTATAAATAGCATTTTCGGCGATAACTAGAGCCACGCGGGCCACGCCCCATAAAAGTATCTTGTCTAATGTTTGTTCACTACATAGTGTAGATGTAAAGTCAGCGACAAAAGTCGCTGAACAATAACACATTTTTGGATTCTCTTAACCATCGTAAACAGCAACCTTCGACCGAATCATCACTTAACATCAGGTGCGTAATGTTACAGTCAAACGCTACCAAAAAATAAACATATCAACATGTTTCTAACTATCTGTTTTCAAAATGGTAATATACAAAGATGTTTCCATCATTTTCTTTGGTGATGTACTCGTATAACTTCACACCTTCATCATCCTAGTTGTATCAAGATGTGGAGTGTAACGTAATACATATTAATATCTTATCTTATCTATGGAGTGCGCAAACTATTGGCCGAGTTATCCTCGCTGAGTTGTAGAACCTAGTCCACGATCTGATAAACAGATGTGCGGTATCAGGTATTTGTAACTGATACGATCTCTAGTACTACGCGTACTACGAACAGAAAAAGTAACATTAATACGTATTTGAACACGTACAGCGCGGCGGCTTGAAGGTCGGTCACGAATTAGTACGAAGGCTTATTTATGCGAAGGATAATTCAAGTCTGCGCAAAATTGGAAGACGGCTTGTCTCAAAACAGAACTGAAGTGGATTCATAATTCTGATAAAGCAGAAATCATTCGTGGTTGTATGTTGCATACTCTCTAACGGGAAATGCCGTTAAATAGCGCGATCATTGACGTTTGACATAAACGTGGCCACATTTGACAACGGCATTCACATTGGCGTTTGACGTTAGCCGATAACTCAAGTGCATTCACGTTGACCTGTTCAAGTATAGCCACTCACATAATTAACGCAATATTTATCGCGATGATAGGCAGTGACATTTCTCTTGACGTTGACCTTAGTGTGACCCCAGCATGAGAGAAGGCCAGATTCCCAGCAGTGGGAACGTAATAGGCTGATAATGATGATTCGTGGTTTAGAAAGCTAAAGCATGGCTTGGGCACAGCTTTGCATTTGTATTACTGCATTAATTAAAAGTGAAAAGTCAATTTTTCTTTATTTAATAGGATACATTGTGATCACTTTAAAACGTCAAACTTAAAACTAGCTACGCCTGTTCCAACCTCCTTACGCCGGCAAAAGAACAGGCAAGAAACGCCCGGCAGGTAATTTTTTTTGGCGCGATCACATTGACAATTTTATTCTTATTACTAATTGATTGAATTGGAGCAAGTTCACTAAAAATCCCAAGCTTTTTTTTGTTATTAATTAGTAATAAAAAACTTCTATGTACTATCATTATTTTATAATCCCGCCTAAACCTAATACTTTTTGGGGTAAGCAAAGAGGATGGAACGCCATTTTACTCTCTCTTACTGTAAATGTAAACTAAAGTAAAAGATAGTATCGTCAAATAGTCAGTTGGTGTTGAAATCTATTGAGATAGGTACTATAAACTGCATTTCTGAGAAGTCGTTAAGCATAATATATATTAAAAAAAAAATATTAAGCATTCTACATTCATTTAATACAGAATACTGGCTAACCTTGCATCGAATGTTTTCAAGTTTTTTACGTGTTTACGATTCGTGGAGACCGAAAAACCCAACTTTAATTTTATCCTGCTCATTTTTTGTGTTGCGTTTATGAATTTATTAATAGCTCTGCTGGTGTATTAACTACTGGTTTTATTGAAGCTCTTCTGTCTAGTGCCATTAGGCCTATTATCCCAGTGCCACGGATTAGATATCTAGGCTCCCACTTTTAGCTTCAACTCTTACCAAGCGTTCTAGTTCTAAAGAAAATCTTTCATTTTGTAATTTACCTCGCACTTATAATTAACACATATAGGTTTGCCCGGTGTACTGAGCCGGTGAAAACGACCTTGTTCAGAGCCTATTGCCAGTCGTTCTACACGAGCAGCTTATGGGTCACGCATACGCAAAAGTCTTACAACGCCCTGCGCGTCCAGTACAACAACGCGTTCAGGGTGCTGATGGGGCTGCCGCGTTACTGTAGCGCATCAGGAATGTTCGCGAGTGCGCGAGTTGACGGCTTCTCAGCGATACTGCGCAAGAAAATCGCGTCTCTGATGTGCAGGGTACGGGGCGGCTCCAACATCTACCTGCAACTCATAGCAGGAAGGGTGGGTCTGGACTGCCCTATCTTGAGGTACTGGATTAATGTGCATGTTACGGATAGATAAGTCGATTTTGTCAATTGTTATTAGATAAGTCGATTTTGTTGATTGTTATAAGTAAGTAGCAGATTATACTACATAGCCTTTATGTATAGCATCATTAGTAAATTCTAAGTTAGAAAATGTCACGATGTGCTGACCTGTGATTAGAAAGAGACGCACCTCCCGCAAGAGCGGGACAGCGATATAGATCGCTCGCGCGCCATGCGACGCTCTGATTGGCCCAGAGGCGCGTCATACCCACCGGTGCCTGGCGCTAGTTGCCGACACAAAAATTGTACTTAAGCTAAGAGAAATCCTGTTTTAATTGTATTGCCTCAAGGTATTGCTTCAAAGTGTTGTATCTGAACCTAAAATATACAGTCCACAAGTTTATGGAAAGGAGTCACTCAAGAGTTTCATTTCGTCGAGCACCCTGACCCCAATAGTTGTTTGGTCCATCGAGTGCCGGATACTTCAAGAAGCAGTTCCAGTCGTATACAACCTGAACGCTGTTGTATGCGACGTGAAGATCATCGGCTGCAGTCGTATACAACTTGAACGTTGTTGTATGCGAAGTGAAGGTCGCCGAGGAAACCCGCCGCTTACAAATTGAACGTTTTTGTAAGCGGTGCCACCGCTGCAGTCGTATACAACCTGAACGCTGTTGTATGCGACGTGAAGATCATCGGCTGCAGTCGTATACAACCTGAACGTTGTTGTATGCGACGTGAAGATCGCCGAGGAAAACCTGCCGCTTACAAATTGAACGCTTTTGTAAGCGGTATCACCGCTGCAGTCGTATACAACCTGAACGCCGTTGTATGCGACGTGAAAATCGTCGGTTACAGTCGTATACAACTTGAACGTTGTTGTATACGGCGTGTACAAAGAAGCTACCAACGGTGCAACTACGTCGAGTCTGGGAAGATCACCCAACGGTGCAACTACGTCGAGTCTGTGAAGATCACCCAACGGTGCGACCACGACGAGTTCTGGGAAGATCACCCAACGGTGCAACTACGACGAGTGCCGTCTGCACTGCACTTCGAGTCACCGTGGAAAAACGTAATTACGTGGTTTATCCACGGCTCTGTTACCCCGGCCACCTAACGGTGCCAACGGCCAGGGTCTCAGAGTTAACGCCGCAAGGCGGTGTGGTGTTTTGTGCAACACCACCAGTCCATCAAGACCGTTCAACGGGAACGCGGACTGAAATAGCACTTCCTCGCCGGTAAGAGTGGAAATCAGTGCGGGGGCCAGACTGTAGGCACTCGCCAAAGGGGTCGGACATTCCAGCCGACTACCGAGCACCCCGTATCTGACTCCGCTCCTCTGCTGGGTGGAACCCACCTTACCTTTCCCAAAACCATCCATCCCTGAGGAAGCATATCCCGATTAAACCCGGGCCCTTCCGACGGACTGCTAGGGACAGTTAGGGAGGTAGGGACCGCTAGGGAGGTAGGCAGCGTAGGGGCGACAAGAGCCAAGAAGATGCCGACCACCAGAAGCCAAGCGGCCGAAGAAAAGAATCATCGTATATATGATGATTATCCCGCGTCACCGTCCGCACCAACGTCCGTACAACCGCGAAACACAGAAACCGTTGCCGACTTGCCCGCGACCGACCAACCGCCGCGATTAACTTCACGCGATAACGAACGTAGAACACGAGCCCCGTCGGTTCAGTCACGACGTTCTACTGCTAGCGCGATCGCGAGAATAAGACAGGCCGAGCTCGAAGCTGAGGAGCAACTCGCTGCTATTCGACAGCAAGAACTGCTGTTGCAAGCCACCTTGGTTAGGAAACGGTTAGCCGCGGACGTCGCCACCATTCGCGAAGAGACGGATCGAGAAAGCGTTTGCGCGGAGGAGACAACGGATACCAATCGTAGAGTCAGCGATTGGATTCAAAACACTCAAAAACGAGGGGAGTGTGTCGAATCAAATTTAGAAAGGGGACCGTCACCCCCACCACCACCGGTTCGCGAAAGAAGGACTGAAAGACGTCCTCCTGTAGGGAACCCGAATCAAGTTACGTTCGAAACACCGCATCGACCCAGGTCACCCACGCCTCATAGGTCTAAAGAGCGCGGGCTCGAGCGGCTCGCAGACACGCTAGAACGAATGACGCGAAGTAACGCACCGTCTAGACAAACGTACGACTTGCCTTTGTTTTCCGGCGCCGCGGGAGAATGGTTGCCTTTCAAGGTCGCCTTTGAAGTAACAACGCAGTTACATGGTTTCTCATCCATGGAGAACTTATCGCGTCTTCGAACTTGCCTGAGAGGAAACGCACAAAAGACCGTATCCGCGTTGTTAGGTACGGCTAGGGATCCTAAAATTATCATGCGGACACTAGAACAATGTTATGGCCGGCCGGAAATCATTATCGATCAAGCGTTAGAGGACTTAAAGAAACTACCGCGAGTAGGGAATTCTGCCGTAGAACTAAATTCGTTCGCCATAAATTTACAAAGTATCGTGACGGTAATCGCGGGTATAGACGACCGAGACTACCTACGAAACCAGATGTTGTCGCGTCAAGTAATAGAGAAGCTTAGTCCACACCTTAAATCGAGATGGTGCGACTACGCTGAAGATTACGGTAATAGGACAGAGCCCGAGATAATAACCTTATCTGAATTCCTAATGCGCGAAGCTGATCGCACACTGCGACACGCGTTCTCTAACCCCGGTTCTAACCCCGGTTCTAACCCCGGTCAGACAGGAACGGCACGAGGCGCGAGTAACTTTAAAAGAGAACCGAAAGCGAACGAACGAAACCGCGGAGCAAATGTTTACGCAACAACCGATGATACACCGTCGAAAAAGGATACGTGTTATTGTTGCGGGGCGGAGCATGCCACTCCCCAATGTAAAAAGCTCGCGGCTATGCCCATATCAAAAAGATGGGAATGGGCAAAGGAAACTCGCATATGTTTTCTCTGCTTGAATAGCAAGCACAGACGTTTTAAGTGTAAGGCGAAGCGATGCGGTGTAGAGGAATGTCGCCAATCGCATCACGCGCTCCTTCACTTAAAGCGTGAGATAGTCGCCAACGAAAAGGAAGAGTCCGTGGTCGCAGCGTCCGCGCACCACGCGGAAAGCAACCAGATACTCTTAAAAGTATGTCCGATTACGATTACGGGACCGAACGGTAAAGAAGTCGATACTTACGCGTTGCTAGATGAAGGATCGACAGTAACATTGGTCGACGAAGAGATAGCCGGGATAGTCGGAGCGAACGGACCGACGCGAACGTTGCATATCCACGGAGTCACGTCGAGCCAAAAAGAACCGGACAGTCAAGCGGTCGAAATCGAGATAAGGGGCAGAGGTCAGTCACGTTACCAACCGATTAGAGCACGCACGGTTAGAAATCTCGTTCTAGGGCATCAGTCTGTGAGACCTGAGACGTTGCAATACGAGCATCTACGCGAACTGAATTCAGATGACGTTTGTTACGCGAACGCGAAACCGCGAATTCTTGTAGGCGCTGATAATTGGCATCTTATCGTCACGCGTAGATTACTCACTGGCACGAATAAACAGCCAGCCGCGTCACTCACTCGACTAGGATGGGTACTCCACGGGTCCGTGACAAGACAGATCACCTCGGATAACGCGACCGTACTGCACGTGAAAGCTAGGGAAACCCGCTGCGATCAGAACGACGATCTAAGCGAGCTAGTAAAAGCACACTTTGATATCGATGCTCTAGGTATTTCATCAAAGCGCAAACCGATAGCAGCAGATGAAAGAGCGAAAGCGATATTCGACGCCACCGCGAAACGCGTCGGCAATCGTTTCGAAGTAGGCTTACCATGGAATTCGGATGACGTCACTATGCCACCTAGCTACGATATGGCTCTACATCGTCTACGAGGGATCGAGAAAAAGATGGATAGATCGCCGTCCTTTAAGCTCGCGTACACGGAACAGGTAGAGAAATTGCTAGAAAAAGGATACGCATCCGAAAGTAAATTTGTAGATGACGAGAACCCGCGCGTCTGGTACTTACCACATTTCGCGGTCACGAATCCGAACAAACCCGGGAAAACGAGACTAGTTTTCGATGCCGCCGCGCGAGTCAACAACACGTGCTTAAACGACGCACTGTTAGACGGACCTGATATGTTGCGCGCGCTGTACGGTGTCTTGTTCAGATTCAGAGAACAAGCAGTAGCTGTGACCGCAGATATCCGAGAAATGTTTCTAAGAGTACAAATTAGACCGGAAGATCGCGTAGCTCAGCATTTCTTGTGGCGTGGCGATGATCGCTCTAGCCCGCCGCGGAAATACGTCATGTCATCAATGATATTTGGAGCTCGGAGCTCTCCGTTCTTGGCACACAGCGTACGGAATAGGAACGCGTCAGATTACGAGGACACACATCCGCTCGCGTACCGCGCCATAACGGAAAACCATTATATGGACGACTGGGTCGACAGCTTCGACTCAGTAGAAACGGCAGCCCGCACGATAGCCGAGGTACAGGAAGTACATTCAAAAGCTGGATTCGAGCTAGCGGGATGGAGCTCCAATCAACCGCAGTTGTTAAGTCACATTCCCGACGAAGATAAAGCAAGCGCACCGAAAGAGCTAGGCGCGAACGTAAATGCCTGTGGTAAAACGTTAGGCGTATTATGGACACCGACTACGGACGAGTTATCGTTTAACACTGCAATGCATCGCGTACCCGAGGAGGTAAAGTCAGGGCTACGAACGCCTACGAAGCGCGAAGCGTTGAGCGCCGTTATGTCTCTGTTCGATCCGCTAGGCTTACTCAGTCCGTACACTATAACAGCTAAAATCATGCTGCAAGGACTGTGGAAGCAGAAAATAGGCTGGGACGACCCGCTCCCTATCGAAGAAGCGACCATATTCAACGAATGGCAGGCCGACTTAGAGTACGTACGTGACTTACGTTTACCGCGTTGCTACGACACGAGTAGGAACATCACGCATACGCAATTACACATCTTTTGCGATGCTAGCGAGCAAGCGTACGCGACGGTCGCTTACTGGCGTTTCACTCACACGGACGGTAGCGTAGGAGTAGCTCTGGTCGCCGGAAAGGCCAAAGTCGCGCCCATGAGGTCACAGAGCATACCGCGAATGGAATTACAGGCCGGACTGATAGGCGCGCGGCTCGCGGCTGAAATTATCGCCGAACATAACAAAGCGAAACCGGAAGTTATACTGTGGAGCGACTCCAAGACGGTCCTCCACTGGATAAGGAATGACGCCGTTAAATATACGCCTTATGTAGCACACCGATTGAGCGAAATAGCCGAGCTTACAGAGACAAGTCAATGGCGATGGGTGCCTACCGCGCACAATGTTGCGGACGATGCGACACGCGCCGGTAACACGCAATTAACCAGCCACGATCGTTGGTTCAAGGGCCCGGCGTTCCTGTACGATTCAGAGGAACACTGGCCGGTCGAAGACGTGCTACAACCAGATCAGGAAGAGGTGGTGGCGCTGACGACAGTAGAACACGGTTTAATAGGCGATATCGTCGTAATAGCGGATGGCCTTCTGCCGCGAAACATATGGCCTCGCGGGCAAGTCGAACGTGTTTTCACGGGTCCGGACGGCGTGGTGCGGAGCGTTGAGGTGCGGACAAGAGGAGGTATTTTTAGGAGACCTGTAAAAAGACTCATCATCCTACCTAGAAAATCATAGGCTACGAAGTTCTTCGCCGAGGGGAGGATTGTTACGGATAGATAAGTCGATTTTGTCAATTGTTATTAGATAAGTCGATTTTGTTGATTGTTATAAGTAAGTAGCAGATTATACTACATAGCCTTTATGTATAGCATCATTAGTAAATTCTAAGTTAGAAAATGTCACGATGTGCTGACCTGTGATTAGAAAGAGACGCACCTCCCGCAAGAGCGGGACAGCGATATAGATCGCTCGCGCGCCATGCGACGCTCTGATTGGCCCAGAGGCGCGTCATACCCACCGGTGCCTGGCGCTAGTTGCCGACACAAAAATTGTACTTAAGCTAAGAGAAATCCTGTTTTAATTGTATTGCCTCAAGGTATTGCTTCAAAGTGTTGTATCTGAACCTAAAATATACAGTCCACAAGTTTATGGAAAGGAGTCACTCAAGAGTTTCATTTCGTCGAGCACCCTGACCCCAATAGTGCACATAGGGCACTCCAGATCCACACGACCTCTTTAAGGTATCATTTAATTTTAAAATTTAATTTAATTTTATTTTAATCTATGATTCATTTTAATTTAATTTTTAATTTATCCTAATTTTATTTTAATTTGAATGGTAATTAATTGATTTTAATGTGATTTTATATGTATTTTGTTTTTTAATTAATTAATGAGTTATTGTGTATGGACCAATTTGTCTGAAATAAAATTATTATTATTATTATTATATATACTTATGTAAGTATGAGAAATTTAGTTTGTCGGTTTGCTAGTTTGTTCTTCTTGCACGCAGAAATTGATTGATTTGGTTTTTTGATTCCTCAGAAGATTGTCTGAGGGCCAGCAAAGAGTGATTTAGGTACTGCGGTGAAACCACGGGCCTCAGCTACTAGTCTAAATTCTTTGGTGTTTTTCTTAGGTTCTTTTTTGTTTTGTTTCTCTTGTAACGAAAACTGCCGAAAGGTGCTTCGCCCCGCAGCCCCTTGCAATCAGTGGCAGTGTAGCGAACGAGGCTGCGTTATATCATCTCCTTGCTCCAGATATTAGGTAAATAACATTGCATGATGTCACGTTATGTAACACGCGCTCGTTGAGTTGGACTCTCACTGCTACAGCTGGTATTAATAAGCTATTGAGTAGTTTATAAGCACAGCAACCTCACTTGAGAGCTAGTTCCCAACCCTGGACGAGCGCGGCGCGACGCCAATTTTGGCCAATCAGACTTGCACAAACGCTACCTTAAAAAAATGAAAGAAAAGAAAACGAAATCTACCTAGTACCTACGATTTTAACTAAACCAAATTTTGAACTGTTTTGTAGAAAATAACAGAAATAGAAATATAAATCGTTGATATACACATACAAGTTTTACAACAGAATTCATGTTGAATCCATAGACTCGCCAATTAGTAATTGTAAAAATTAATGACTTCAATTGAAAATAATTAACGCTAGTAGGCACCTTTTAAGCACCCATTGTCTTCTTACTTCTTCAACACAATAACTCAATCCCAAACGTAATACCTAGTGAGTAAGTAGGTACCTATACTTTGACGACCGATATGGCGCAATGGGCGGATAGCCGACTGTGAAACGTGACGTCGCGGGTTCGATTCCCGCTACAGGACAAATATTTGTGCAATGAAAAAAAAAACGCAAGTATTTGTTCTGTGTCTGGGTGTTGTGGATCCCCCGATCCTCGTAGTTTCTGATACCCTAGATACAGGGAAACCTAGTTAGGGGTCAGAGCTATGTATGTGATTGTGCGGGCATTATTATTATTTTTGACAAACTTGTTTAGTTTCTCTCCAACGACAGAGGTAAAATTTGCACGGGCCGGAGCCAAGTGCTTATTCCAAAGATAAAAATTTCCTAACTATCCTACACGTGTTCAGTATGGCCGCCTTTTGAAGCAGTTTGTAAGCTGTGTCCGGGTATTATTATATTATACCTACTGTTAAGTCGACGAGAAATTCCTTCATATCTATTCCAAGTCCATTATTATGTAAAAAAGTAAAGCCTTTTCAAGTTTCTGATTAGTATCAGAATCCCCCTTTGATATTCATTTCAGGAGGAATTTTATAAATTTCCAAACAAAAAATAATCGTGTGAATTGGTACAATCAACGACAAAAGTTGATGATCACGCCCCGCACAAGACAAATATTATCGAAATATAAACAGCGACCAATAAGTTCAGCGGACACAGTATCCAAACAATAAAAAATAATTAAAACTTTTTCACTGCTGTACAAAAAGTGACATTTACAATTTACAAAAAATCTGCAGCGACCGCATATACCAAATTGCTGGTCGCGACTCGCGTGCGAATAAATGGATTTAAAATTGCAGTCCAGAATTTCGATCTGAAAGTTCGTACTGATTCTATTGAAGTATGGCCGCACAATAATGTGTAGTGTTTTTATAATTATCATAAACTTATCTAACTTAATTATTACAAAAAACAGATAAAAAACCAATTTCCGTCGTCTTGTTAGTGACGTCACGCCTAAACAATATATTATATAGAGACGATTTGAGAACCTCCTCAATTTTCAAATGAAATTATTTTTTATACATATCTGTGAACTTCGCTTCTTAGAACAAACCTACCCTATTATAATAGTGATGTGACAAGCTCGCGTTCGGCGCCCGAGAGAATATCGATTAATCGACTTGTTGTATGAATATTCATTGAACTTCATTTATGACGCTATAGAAAATTGTAAACAAGGTTTAAATTGATGCGTAAAAAAATTAAAGAATGGTAATTTAGAATGTACGTAATTACGTGCGTACGATAACTACTGGTAACTAAGTACATTGACGCAATGCCTATATGGTGCAATGCAAAGTGTATGCGAAATGTAAATTAACATGAACGCAATATGCTAAATATATTGATGCTACCATCCGCGTAATCATTTTTAAACTTTTAATAAAAAGTAAGTACAATTGTAAATTTTTTTCTAATTTAAATTGCTATGCGTCCTCTGACTCAAGCATTTTCTCAGAGTGAGTTTGTTTTCTTTGTCATGTTATGAATTATGATGTACAGGAGTCACCCTTAGATTAGCGTTTTTCCAATATTCTATCTGTGGTGCCATCTCCTCGGATCTCCTTGGATTTCTACCTGGCATATTGAGTTGAAGCAGTGTCTTTTCCAATAACCAACTTTCTTTTTTTTATAATGATAGTTACTCGTTTAATAACTATTATTGTGACATACTTGAACGCTGCACTATCGTATAATTCGTGTTACTACTTATTTTCCTGTCAATTACAATTATATTCGTGTACCTACTCATTTGCTTTAAAGTCGCGTGTAGACTTTGTCCCCAACACGTAGTACAGTACCAAACTACTTACCTAATAAACTAGTTAAAATACAACGGCAATCGTCGGTTTCCATATTATATAAGTTTTATTGTCGGTTTCGTGTTAGAGCTAGTATTCGTCTTGACAAGCATATTCAGTATCGCTTCCTGTAATTAGCTCACGGTATAAAAAACAGGTACTTTATTAATAAAAATACTCGATAAAAAGCTTTCAATGTAAACGCTAGTCATTGACAGCATCACTAGCAACGCACTCATGAATATAATATTGTAATGGCCAAAGGAATTCAAACCACTGCTGTAATTAAAAGTGTGACTTAAAGTCCGTTTAATAACGTCGGCAACAGCTTGACTTGAGGCCTACACGTGGGTTTTCCTCAACTCAATTGACAGCAATCAAGGGCTGCGCCTGCGTCATAGAATGCGTTGACCGACCCTCGGTTTCTTTGGAAGTTTTAAAACGTGCTGGATTTATGTGCATGAATTATTTGGGTAGCTACCCGCAACCCAACTTTGCATAGCCCAACCCTGCTATAAATGATTAATTATTGGCATACTCTTTTGAAAAAGGACAAACCCTGAGTAAATAGGAGTATATAAAACCACGGGCGTAACCGCAATTTAACCTAGTCCTACTTAATATTATAAACGTGAAAGTTTGTGAGTATGGCACGATGGATAGATGGATGGATGTTTGTTACTCTTTCACGCAAAAACAACTGAACGTATCTGAATGAAATTTGGCATGGAGATAGCTTATACCCTGGATTAACACATAGGCTACTTTTTATCCCGGAAAAAAATTCCCGCGGGATAACGGGAAGACGCGGGTGAACCCGCGGGGCGCAACTGGTAATTTATAATAGTGGCGAAGCGATGCCGATGTACAGAAATGACTCAGGGTTCAGATGTAGTAGCAAATCCGTACAGACATCTATTTCGGTGTGAGCACGCTGTTTCTAATCTTGGATCGTCAACATCCTCATAGTCATGATAGGCGGTGAACTCTTAACATGCCATGAAATCCGCAGTTACTGAAATACATGGCACACGTAAGAGGCCATCCATAAACTACGTCACGCGTAAAGGGGGGTCGACGAAGTGTGACATTGTGACCAGTGGTCCTATGTTCCGTGCCGTCACATTTTAAAATCTAAGTAATTAACAAACTTGACCACGAATATTTTGACCTGAGTCTTGGATATTTCTATCTATGTAAGTATTTATTTCTCTATATAAGTATGTATATCGTTGTCTAGTACCCATAACACAAGCTTCGAGCTTACTTTGGGGCTAGGTCAATGTGCAATGGTCCCCCGATATTTATATTTAACAACTAATTGAAATGGAAATGAGCTTAACTTAGGAACTGCAATTTTTATATAATTATTTCCAGATGAAATCGCAAAAAATATGTGATGTCACACTAGGGAAAGGGGAGTCTCACAATGTGACCAGCTGTGACATAAGAATCATAATATTCGTGTGACAGAATGTCGGCTCGGCGATAAAAAACTTTACGTGGCAGCTCTAGTAGGTAGCGCGAAAAAATAACGCGCTATCAGAAAAATAAATGTAATATGCTCAGACACGCTTAATAACCAACTTGAATTTAGTGAATGTAACATTTTTATTTAAAGTCGAAAAAGTTGAATACATTTTATACGGCTGTGTGTTATGATTATAGCGCCTTGAAATGTTATAATGAAGTCATTGACGTAGGTCGTATCCGTGTCGTAGGTAACGTTTGTTGATTTAGCAGTGTTTTTCTGCCGCTGTCTTTTCCCGGCCACATTGTATACATTATGCATGTACATATCCTACTTAATATTGTAAACGTGAAAATTTGTTAGCATGGATGTATGTTACTCTTTCACGCTAAAACTACTGAACGGATTTGAGTGCAATTTGGAATAGCTTTTACCCTGGATTAAAACATAGGCGACTTTTTATCCCGGAAAACGTTTCCTGCGGGATAACGGGAAGAGACGGGTGAAACCGCGGGGCGCAGCTAGTATAGTATATGTATATTCGCAAACAACATTTACTATTGATTTATTCACGCGAAACCAACGCCGAGACACATCCATCAACAGTTAGTTGAGAAGCTTTGCTGAACTCTGCCCAACCCAATGCAAATCAAATATATTTCAACGCTAGCTGTTCCCCGCGGTTTCACCCGCTTGGGCTACAGTTTATCGCGATAATAAGTAGCCTATGTCCTTTCTCAGCCTCTAGACTATCTCTGCACCAAATTTCATTTAAATCCGTTCAGTAGATTAGGCGTGAAAGCGAGACAGACAGACAGAGTGACTTTCGCATTTATAATAGGGATTATTAAAAAATACTTTGAGTTGTGTATAATTTTGTAAATAGTATTAGTAGGTACGTGATAGGTTTACATAGTTTTAAAATAATTTTTACCTATATCGAGATTAATGGTTTGAAATTAAAAATGTGAATATCATCTACGATTTCTGCTGTTGACTGTACCTACCGTAACTGTGGCAGCGACTTTGTTATTGATCGTATATTTTTAATTTAAAACTAAAGAGCGCAATAGAAATAAAATGTAAAGCCCCAACGCTTAAAAAAAACCTTTCTCGGTAAAAAAAACCATAACGACTATTTATGGATACCTCGAAAAAGAATTGGAGCAAAAATGTAAATCGCTGGGAATTCACGTGACGTGTTGTGTTGCGAATATTGCGGGCGAGAGGCGGCAGACGTCACGATTGTGGTTCAACGCACGCGGCTGATATCGATTACGGACAATAAATTGGGCCTGCATATCAGGTTCAGAGAGTAGCTGTAGCCACTTCGAGTGCAGATCTGACCCATGAAGGTGCGCTGCACCGTTGTTGGTAACATGCTTTGAAATTTTGACGCCTAGCCGGAAAGTTTGTGTGTGTGTGAGAGTGAATGTTTGTTACCACGTATCACCGTAACTACTAAATCAATTTTGATGAAATTTGGAATGTAGATAGTTTATACCCTCTACATTTTATCCCGGAAAAAGGTTCCTGCGGGATAACGGGAAGACGCGGGTGAAACCGCGAGGCGCAACTAGTATTAAATAAATACTCCATAAATTTCTTATCCACAGCCATAGCCGGTTTCATTATGAAGAGATTCTAATCATCCGATCTGATGTGTCAGTTAGGACGGGAAAAGCACATATGGAATGGATCCGGTAAAAGTGGTAGAGCCGGAGTGCTACATAGAAACCGGATCCGTTGTGAAAACGTTTCACAGTACAGGAGATAGATAGATAAGTATCTATATTATATTCTGTCGTACAGGTTCTGGTTCTGACGCACGGCAATCGCGGATTAGCAAAAGCAATTAATTCGTTAATGCTCGCAAGTCATAAATGTGTTTTTCATCCCTCAGATGCGCGTCGCGAGCTCGCGCGTGAAACGCTAATCTAGCCAATCTAATCTAGGTGTTGTTATTCGAATAGGGACTACTTCCTACTTGTATGTAACTTATATACCTCTTCTATGAGTCGAGACCCTCGTGGCCTATGATTTTTGTGTTTTTGGGCGATGTGGGGTACACCCGCAGTGTCTAGTAGTCATGACTCACGAGTCACTGCGGGTGAATCCCACAAACACAAAATCTCGAAAACAAACATACCTACGTCATATACATATCATGTGCACAATCTTTAATCAACAAAAAGTCTTCAATCCATTATAACATTTTGTAACTGTATAAACAAAAAGTCTTCAGTCCATTATAACATTTGTAATTATACTAGAGAGCTTAGAAAAGCGTTCTTGTATAGGCTAGATAGATGTGCAGCGGCTACCACCCCTTCCCGCGCCCCGTGCCCTCTCCCCTTCCCCTTCCCCCGCCGTTGGGTCGCCACTCTGAATCGCGCGCCCACGCATACAAGTCGACCCTTGACCCAATAAACTGTGAATTTGTGCGGTCCCCTGTGTGTTGTGTCCCAAAACTAGTGCGCCCCCCTGGACCAGGACTGACGACCTGCGGTACGTACCCTATTCCTTTAATGGTTTGGTGAGCACCAAAAGTTCACCTGGTAGCAGAGCTGCGATATTTGGCTTCCACGCGCCTACATTTTTGGTAGCAGAGCGTGGTTTACATTACCTCTGGCCCGTTCTCGAATTCTTCCCCGTGTTTTTGTCCCCTAATTACGTTTGCATTTAGCATATTTGATTACGCAAAACGTAATTAATTGTAGTTTCATTTCCCTACTTACAATTTTACCTACCTACATACTTTTTTCTGTGCCAACCTACATATTTTTTGTGTTTTTATTTCCCAGTACGTGAATATTTGTTTTTATGTTAGTTAAAACGCGGCATATACCTAAAAACGTGTTAATATTGTCATCTCCTAAACCTATATCATATGTTTAACATTATTGTGGAACTTAGCGGTAAATTCCTGAGTCGAGATAGCGAAATAGTTATTCCGAACGCATTATTTTTTGTACCTACCCCCAATTTTATTTGTATTTCTTTTCGTCAAGTCTTGGTTATTTGATAACCTTCTATTCATAGATTATTAATTTTTCCTTTAAAATGTCTCGCAGAGATAGAAATAACGCTTCAGTTGCGAGTTTATATGTCGATTCGGAAGACTATAAAGCCTTGAACGGAATCGTGAAGTTCTCTTCTAACTGGATTCAGGGTGCTTATGAGAATATGGATTCCATCCCAATCCCTAGATTGTTAATTCGACTGACTGATCTAGATTCTAACTTTGAGAAATTTAATGATGCTTGTTCTAAACTTATGGGTCATTTAGACACGAGCATAGATACAAACGAGATCGGCGACTTACAAAATAAAATAGATATCGTTCGCGATCAAGTAGATGAGTTGCGTTTGAAACGTTCCGAACTTACCCCGAGGGTTGCCAGTACCCCAAATAAATACTCCCAACCCAGTGAAGGTTGTGACGTCATGCGCCCTAGGCAAACCTTGCCGGAATTGCCTATTCCTAGATTTGATGGTCGTCCTGAGTCATGGATTAGTTATCACGACCAGTTTGAAAGTATTGTCCACCTGAGGTCTGATTTAACCCCTACACAAAAATTGCAATACTTAGTTGGTTCCTTATCTGATGAGCCTCGTCGTCTCATTCAGCACCTGCGAATTGAAGATTCGAATTATGATATAGCCTGTAGCCTACTTAAGAATCGTTATCAAAACCTTCGATTACAAACGGATACGCTGATTGCACAGTTGCTTAACCTACCAGAGATCTCCCCGCGCCTCACCGGCTTACGCGCTTCGTTTCTTAATCCCCTACTGTCTTCCTACAGAGCATTGGAAAGACTTAGCCTACCGGTTGAACAGTGGTCCTACCTATTAGTACATATATGTTTGAATAAGTTACCTGCGGAAATTAAGACGCGTTTTGAACGACGTTACGGTGGTGACGTCACTAAATTGCCTACTTTTGATCAGTTGATTACTTACCTAGAAGATGAGTGCCGCCACCACGAAACGGTCGGTAACGTGATTGTAAACACCGAAACTAATGTTAGGAACCTACCTGTTAGGAATGTACCTGCCCGCGTCCCCTTACCCCGCCGAGCATACATAGTAGATGCCGCGGATTCTAACGTGTCGTATCCTAAATGTTTTTATTGTTCAAGCCCTTCACATTATTTAAGAGAGTGTCATAGTTTTTTGAATAAATCCCCCCGTGAGCGTTCCCTGTTTGTAAAGACTAGTTCTTTATGTTATCGTTGCCTCGATAAACATCATATTGATGCGTGCCCTAAAAGTTATAAATGTTCGTCGTGTGGTCGCTCGTCCCATCATACATTGTTATGTTTTAATAATGCCCGTGACCCTCAGTACCCTCGTGAGAACGAACGTGTTTACGCTTACGCTCGTTCACCGGTTCCCGCCATGGGCGGAGGTTCCACCTCTCAGCGAAATTATTCGGACCCCCACAATATTACCCCCAATAATAATAATCTTTATTACAAAAAAGAGACCCAATATCGTGGCGATCGAACACCCCCTAGAATCACCTCCCAGAATGTTCCTTCACGTTCACCCTCAAGGAACACCTCTCGGTTTGAAAATAGATCTCCCCCCAGCCGTTCACCCCCCCGCACGTATAGTGAAGCGGTTCACAACGCGCCCCTCTCTCCTCGCCGCGACGGCGCTGGCCCGCGGCAACGTAACGCATAGCTAGACAGCCTTTCGTTCCCTACCTTTTTTACCTATAGTTTTCCCAACCTTGTTTTACTACCTACCGCGACAATTCACATTCGTTCTTCAAGCGGATATGATATAGAAGCACGTGCCCTATGTGATACCGGTGCCCAGGGATGCCTCATCACTACTGAACTGATTTCCCGACTTCGTTTGTGTGTGTCCCCTAACGCTACCCCAGTTCGCGGTGTGGGTAATGTCGAATCGTCCCGAGCCTGCGGTTCTGTGTCCCTTACTTTTAAACCTATTGATTGTTCTTCCCCTCGTTTGTCAGCTGATGCCCTAGTTATTGATGTTATTGCCGGTACACACCCCGAGATTGAGTTACCTAAAAATGTAATACCCCCTTCCCTACGTCTAGCGGACCCTACCTTTTATAAACCCGGACCTATTGATATATTATTAGGCGCGGATGTTTGCGGTACTATATTTAGTACTGACAAAATTGAGTTACACCCCTGCGGCCTTACAGCATTTTCCTCAATTTTCGGTTACTTAATATTTGGACCTGTACCCGGTGTCCCAGCAGTCCAGCCCGGCCCTCTCGCGAATGTTTCCTTATCCCAAGTTGTTGAAAAGTTTTGGAAAATAGAAGCGCCCCCTGAAGTACCCCAACGTGACCCCCGTGATGTTGAGTGTGAAAATATTTTTAAATCGACATCGTCCCGCGATAGTTTCGGTCGTTTTGTCACTCGACCAACCCTTGGTGATTCCCGTGTTACTGATGAGCGGACATTCTTTAGCCTTGAGAAACGAATGTTACGTAATCCTGAGTTCCGTGATAAATACTTATATAGCCTTCATGAGAGAACTTACCCCCGCTTGAGTGGCGACGCGGTCGCATCATAAAATTGTGCCCTGGAGATGACAATATTATTCGTGTGGTAGTCGTGAAAACCCCCACTGGTGTTTTGACCCGCTCCCTTTCAAAAATAGTTCGCCTCCCCTTAGATTAGTGTCCCCTTTTTCATAAACATTTTATGTTTAGGGCGGAGGAAATGTATAGGCTAGATAGATGTGCAGCGGCTACCACCCCTTCCCGCGCCCCGTGCCCTCTCCCCTTCCCCTTCCCCCGCCGTTGGGTCGCCACTCTGAATCGCGCGCCCACGCATACAAGTCGACCCTTGACCCAATAAACTGTGAATTTGTGCGGTCCCCTGTGTGTTGTGTCCCAAAACTAGTGCGCCCCCCTGGACCAGGACTGACGACCTGCGGTACGTACCCTATTCCTTTAATGGTTTGGTGAGCACCAAAAGTTCACCTGGTAGCAGAGCTGCGATATTTGGCTTCCACGCGCCTACAGTTCTAATCCCACTAATAAACGTGAAATTTTGTGACTATGGATGGATGTTTGTCACTCTTTCACGCATGAACTACTGAACGGATCTGAATGAAATTTGGAATGGAGATAGCTACCCTAACACATAGGCTACTTTTTATCCCGGAAAAAGGTTCCTGCGGGATAACGAGAAGACGCGGGTGAAACCGCGGTGCGCAACAAGTCGGTAAATAATCGTTACGAAGTTCCACAACCTTCGGCGGTGTTCCAGATGTTCGTATCCACTTGTGAAGACAAATATTAGAGTAGAGCGCGTGGCAACAGGTGGCCTCGGGGAGGGGGTAGGGGGGTCACCTCACCAAGCAAGCACTCGAGCCTGACTTGTAGCGCCCTCACGGCCGCACTCTACGGGGGTGCGCGCAGAGGGATGCTCGCACCCTCATAGAGAGCAGATATAGCCAACACGTTGTAAATACAAGCGGGTAAACTAGTAGCTGTTCCCTGCGGTTTTACTCGCCTAGAGATACCTGATACCCCATGGGAGTTTCATCACATTAAAACATAAATTATCAATTTAGCTTCCTATTAGTGAAAGAATTTTCAGAATTGGGTCAGTAGTTTCTGATATACAGTTATGTTAATTAATTCAACGATACAACTCGTCCCGGCTTCGCACGAGATGGTCAATAAGATGGATCTTGAATTCATACAAAATTAAAAGCGTTTTCAGTTTTTCCCGAATTTTCTAATTTTCCGATGAATTACCTACCTTTTCTACGAACATAACTAAAAAAGCCAAATCGGTCGAACCGTTCTCAAGTGATGGTCTTCCATACATGCGGCAATAGATTTTCATTTATATACCTAGAGAGAAGATTAGCTATGTTGTATCTCCCCTCCCAATACAACATTCTGTGACACTGACACGGGCCTAAAGTGGATGCCATCGGAATAATAGGTGGCTACTTTGACCGGTGCCCAGCGACATTTTGGCTAAACTTCTATCCGAAACTGGTTATTAATGTTAGACCAGCCTTCCTATTTTAGTAGCGAATCCAGTTTATTTAAAACACTGATCTTGCATAATGTTTCTGAAGTTATTGTCATTCATAAACTATTTGTCTAGTCTCAAACTGCGTGGTTATTTATTTAAATGAGGGTGTATAAAAAGTTGCATATTTTTGTAAACAAGTCTATTAATTCTCAAACATTGTTTTAGCAAAAAATTTAATCACGCTTCGCGCGGTCTGTTCTCGCACGTGATCATCGACGGGGGAAATCATTTACTTAGGGTTTTCAGTTTCAAGCTTTTCGCCCCGATTATCTTTGACCCCTTCTCATCCATTACCGACTCCATCGCCTCCAACCCTGTAGTCGATCCTCCTAAAATCTTACTGAGCCGGCGACCCTCAATCGGAGTCCATTTCGTTTGATTGTACAATATGTTGTAGCTTGTATGTTGGTATGCCATGCCATTCGGTTGTCGCCAGCCGTGTTTACGCCTCGTTTTACGAGTGCGTCCTCGTAATAATTCTACTAGTGCTGGACCTTGTGAGGTTCTCGTGAATTTTAATACATACTTATATTATAAATTGTTAGATTTTTTTTTATAAATAACAGAGTGGCAAATTAGCAGACGGCCCGCCTGATGGTCACGCGGTGCTATTGTCATCATTACGTTTAATCTTTAACGCCCGAAATTAATAATCGATCCTGATCCGTTATTCGCGGTTTCTAATCGATATGCCATAATATGTCATTTTAGTGCTGCTAAAATGCTAAAATGACATATCGATCCAAAACCGCGGATAACGGATCAGGATCGATTATTAATTTCGGGCGTAAAATATCTTATTAAACATGCGTTTATAAATATCACAACAGCTCTCAGCCGTTCTCAAAATGTGCTTCACTTTTACTTTATGAAACATATTTATTTATTCACGCATATGAAATTCGCCTTTCACCCCGGCTTGGCTTGCTGGTATCGCGGTCAGTGACATTGTTACAATCTTCCACTTTATGCTCCTCACCTTAAGCATTATAATCGATGTTAATCTGTTTAATTATGCTCTGTGAAACTGTGTCACGTCTCGTGGTTGGAAATTAAAATCCAACTCGATTTGAATTGTAAACTAACAGGTAACAACGATCGTCAATGGTGATTCGTTTGAGATTCAACTACTGTGCCGCAACAGCTGTGCATTGAGATGTTCAACTCTATGTAAATAGCATTCCGCATTCCTCATCCTCATACCTCTTGTTTAGTTGTGGATGATTGATTGCTATTACTAATCAAATCGTGTTCAGTACTCGGTACGATCATTGCTGTGGTTCACTCAAGTGTTTCTTACATACAGTTTGCCTTCGACCATTCCAATGACATTTAATTTTTTGACCAGTTCGAATTCGAAAAATCGCCATCTTCGACTACATCGCCACGCCCGAAATTAATAAACGATCTGTCAAACTTTACTATTAAATTACATAATATGATGACATGACATATCGATCCAAAACCGCGGATAACGGATCAAGATCGATTATTAATTTCGGGCGTTAGCATCTGGTGACTTGTACAGTCAGCGACGAAAGTAGCTGATCGTTCTCGATTTTTCAAATCAGTAATTATTATTGTTTTTTTACATTTTACATGGTATCATTTTGACCACAACATAACACACCTGATTTCAGGTGATGATGAGGTCAAAAATTGGTGTCTAAGATGATGAGGATAATAGAAAAAAGTGTGATTGTTCAGCGACTTTTGTCGTTGACTGTACCTACTCAAACGCTACCATGTAACTTTTAGAATTCTGATAATGCCGAATTTCCTTGATCGTGGAAAACGTCTCAATCCTAACCCAACAAAAACTTCAAATGCTGTCTTAGAAAAAATTGGATCGCGTCGATCCCATCTCTAGGCGCGCCCGCCGCCCGCCCACCCAGTGCACGCACGGCGGCTGTGGGGGCTGTCGGGGCGGGCGTCTCCACAGGGAGGGCGGCAACGTGCGTGCGTCATTACTCCATGAGGCTCGCGATCTAGGGCGAAGCCACTGCAATTCGCCGATGCGATGCGACTGTTGAACTCTGGACTCATAGGTTTCACTTTCTACTTTATCGATGGAAAATACCAATGAGAAAACTGAAAATCCAATTTATTTTCTGACACGCTGTCATAGGTTAGCTACGAGCGAGAGCTGTGATAGAAATTGGTTTTTCTTTTTATATCTATCTATAACTGGATTAGACTATCGAAAAATATTTTAATTGCCAGAGCAATTTCGCGTACGCATGGGTGAAACCATATAAACCCCTATCATATGCCCCTTAGAGAGGAAATCAATTTATAAAGGTCATTTTGTTTACATAGAATTGAGAATATTATACAATAAATAAGAAAAATTTATCCCCTCTCTTTAAGCTTTATTTTAAAACTAGTTGCGCACCGCGGTTTCACCCGCGTCGTCCAGTTATCCCGCAGGAACCTTTTTCCGGGATAAAAAGTGCCTGTGTGTTAATCCAGGGTATATAATAAGCTATCTCCATTCCAAATTTCATCAAAATCGGTTTAGTAGTCACGGCGATACGTGGTAACAAACATTCACCCACACACTAACTTTCGCATTTATAATGTTAGTAGGACAAAGGGCCCGTAGCCAAGATGCATTCTACAATCGTTGACGCTAATAGAAAACAAGAAAAAAGTATTGGTTTGACATATTTCTTTTCGTTTTGTAAAATGAGGTTCTAATTCATCAGCTACGAGTGAGTGTCCTATGATTATGACCTATTTTGCTTGTATCAATCTTATCTTGGCCGATATAAAACTTACGTCAACCAGAACAAGACAGCTGCAGTTCATTGACTCCTCGCTATGTAAAATACATACGTAACACTATGTAATACATAGTCGTAGTATCAGTATTATGTGCCTTGCTCCTTTGTTCTCCGATAGGTAGGTACAGCCGTTTGCATAAGCAATCAGCTGTGTAAGTCCCAGCTTATCTCTGTTGAATGTTTTAATTCCGTGTCCATTAATTTCGTTTTTTCAATACGAATGTATGGAAACAAATTTTTTTTTTTTTTTTTTATGTAATAGATTAGCAAACAAGCTGACGGCCCGCCTGATGGAAAGCGGTCACCGTCGCCTATGGACATCTGCAACACCAGGGGAGTTGCCGATGCGTTGCCGACCTTTAAGAACTCAACTCAACTCAGCTCAACTCTTAATGTATGCACATTATTTACTTTTAATGCTTAAAATCATTGTCTCAGTTTTTATTGCAACAAGTGATCGTTATGGTTCATTTTACATGTTTATGTTCAATAAAAATTTTATATAGACGCACATGTCTAGGTAAATATTAAAATTACTGTAGGTACCGAGGTGTCTACACTTTGTTATTACATAAATAAAGTTTTATGCGACAATTGTTAGGTATAAATAAAATTATTATGATGTTATTTCTTGTGCAGGAGCTAGTGTTGTACTAGGTACTATACTGTACTATAAATAAAATTTAATGATGTTGTCCAATTATAACACGAGTCAATCTGTTTTGGTTCATATAAAGATTTTTTTTTATTAACAACAAGTACCGAAATAAGTACAGTTTTTAATTGAACGAAAAAAGAATAACATATTTTGCCATAACATTGCAGCGAAATAATTTCTGAGTGTCTGTAAGAAACATATTTGCCAAATTAAAGACTGCAGTTTCGATAGAAATTAATGTCAGACGTGCTCAAATAACAATAACAGAAAAGCACATTTTTTTTACATAACACGGTGTTTCTGCACTGTTTCATTTTCCACAGAGCTGCTTGAATGTCATACAAATAAGATCTATTCAAACAAGTGTCTGTGGCCGTATTGACTTATCAGTGCAAACAGTCATAATGGCGCCGTTAAATATAAAAATGGCTACCTCGTTAACTTTACGATCATTTTACGGCTCCTAGTCGGCGCTGAAGCTGTTAAATTCATTCAATTGTTTAACTATAACGTAACGACTAGGCTCTGCTTAGACGTAACAATGTAAGTACTGTACGTTGACGACAGACTCTAATTGATTTAATAACTTAAATATGCCCTGAAATAATCTTCATGTCCTGGGAAAAATAGATACTGCGCCGATCCCAAATAGATGGGTATTTGGGATCGGCGCAGTATCTATTTTTCTTCCACTTCGACAGGGGAGCTTTCTGCCGTCATCACTTCATTCACTTCGTTCCATTAATATCGGCCCTTACACAATCCAGTCACCTGAAATAATCTTCTTAATAATAATAAAAAAAAAAAACTTAGGACTGAGCCTAAACCGAAAGTCTTAAAAACATAAAACTTGAAATGTATTGTGTGGTATAGAGGTGCACTAGAAAAGATTTAAGAAAAGTGTCCCCTAAGCCACTAAAGTATAACCCCCCCTTATATTGACAAAATGTTAACTTCCACACAGGCCAGTTACGCTAAACCAGAAACAATCAATGGCAGTTTCCAAAAAATAGAAGCAACTCTATGATATAAAATAGCTAAGAAATATGATTATTTTCGAAGTAGGTAAACATAAATTCGACCACTAAAACTAATTGATGTTAGCCTCAGAAAAAGAACAACATTTCGAAAGGATCAAAACGCAAAAGTTCGTCTGGCAAAGAAACAAATGCAGTTGAATCAGAATCAGAATCATTTATTGCATGAATACAGGTTATAAGGCGATGTTACAAAAATATAATACAGATCTCCATATTCTACCCTGATTGGTTGAAAACGTTACAACTGTCGATGGCCGGGCCCTGTCGACCAGCGGGGCGCTATGTAATGCATTTTAATAGAGCACTGTTATCGCGCGGTAATGCCCGAGTAACGAGCTACTAATCGGTTTGTAATCGCTGCGAGCTAATGAGGGACGCGCCGAGCCAGCCCTGTTATGTGGGCCTCCAGCAACGCATCGGACAAAGCACCTAAAATGCTGCCATCCTTGCTGCACCTTTATCATCACCCGGAAGTAGTCCACTGCTGAACATAGGCCTCCCCCCTTGAACGTCACCATGAACGGTTATTAGTCATTTGCATCCGAGGCACCCTGCGACTCTTACAATGTCGTCGGTCCACCTAGTGGGGGCCTACCTACAGAGCGTCTTTCGCCACTCGAGAACCTTTCTTACCCATCGGTTAACGGTTCGTCGAGCGATGTGGCTTGCCCACTTGCTGCATCTTGCTTGACGTACTAGTATCGTACGACGAAATATTAGTACCCGATTACGTGTTTCATTTTTTTTATGTATAGTGGCAAACAAGCAAACGGCCCGCTTGATGGTAAGCTGTCTTGAAAGACTGTGATTTATAGCACTGCGGAAAGACTTGTGAAGGAAGCCCACGTCACATTTTGCAAGTAGTTTTTTTTTGCATTTTGTACTATATATCCAGTGTCGTAAAGTTTTTGTATGACATTTGTAGTTACGTGTAGTTGTCGCTAGGGGCGCTGAGCAGGTTTTCACACAAATATTTTACTATACTCGATAGCGAGGCCAGTTGATGAAACTCGTAATAGGGATAGAACAACGCGAATCTACATTGACATGTATAATTTTAACATAATTTATGACAAACCGTGACCGTGACACGCAGCAGTGGTTTATCGTAATTGTCTACGAGTAACTTGCCATGCTAACTTGCTATTATGGCCTTTTAGTACTTGCATTGAATGCGAATAAGAAAAATAAAACTATTTAATAACATTTTGAAGTCCGAAAACTTTGATGTTAATTTTACACAAAATTATAATCGTCGAATTAATAATATGTATATGTCTGAGATATTATTATGTATTTTTATAATGTATTGTAATGTCCCATATTAAAACAGAGCTCCATTGTATTAAAATGTTTGTTGACTCTACAAAAGTTTACAGAATTACTTTAATTGTATGAGAGTTCTCTAATATGCAGCGTTTTATCTGCCTCGAGCACGCGGTTAGCGCGTGTCCACTTCTATATCAATTTGATTAGGAGAGACGTTCAAGTAGCAATAATACTGTTGATTCTATTTCAATTTCTAATCAACGAACGGACCTAGTTCCAAATAAATAATGCTATTTATTTATCATTAAAGTCTTTCCAAAGAAAGTGGATGGGTGGATTGTGTAGAGTGCATATAAAATGATATGTTATTTGAATTTACCTTCATAACAGTGTATATAGTAACACATAACAGTCATCAAAAATGCCTTCAACGGAAGACCAGTACAACGCTGAGTTGAGGCCGGTTTGCCACAATACATATTTCGTAGTTACTACGATTACATAATGCATTTGTTTTAAGTATTTTTGCAATGAATTCATTATGTGAATAAAACAATTACGGCTGACAGAGGACAGTGGAAGAAAAAGACTTGTACCTACGGCCTGCGCTGACCCAAAATAAATGGGACCACGGCAAAAGGGTTGATGTAGTTGTCGATTCGGTTTTGCATTCTCTAAAACTAAACTAAGTTTGACAGGTCTAAGAGTAATGCTGTCCTTTTTTTACTTCAGTGGTTAGAAAGAGACAGCAATATTATTAGACCTGTCAAATTTAGTTCAGTTTTAGAGAATGCACAACCGAATCGACACCGTAGTCCTCCCGTTTGCTTTTTAATGTATAAAATAATGGTGTCGATTCGGTTTTGCATTCTCTAAAACTAAACTAAGTTGGACAGGTCTAATAGTATTGCTGTCTTTTTCTAACCACTGAAGTAAAAAAAGGACAGCATTAGACCTGTCAAACTTAGTTTAGTTTTAGAGAATGCAAAACCGAATCGACACCATTGTCAATCTAAATAATGCAAAAAAACACCAAAATAATTGATTGAAAAATATACATGTCATACGAAAAAGTGTCATTGTATGGGCGTTATTATACAATTTACTCAGCAAAAGCGCAATGTGAAATGCTGGTTTATAATAAGTTCGGTATCAAACGTCACTGGCGCCTGTTATTACACAATACCGTTATTATCGTTACATTACCTGCTTGTACAGTTGCTTATGTTTACTTCCAACTATACCAGACATAATGAAATCATTTGACGTCTTCAACAATGTGACGATTACCTATATTTCAATTTAACCTACGAATAATTCTTATTATTCGTAGAACTTAACACTCCCATATTAAGAACGTGTTCATTCGAGTGATAATTTCTTTATTTTTAAAACAAACAAATTTAATATTCAGAGAATAGATAACATTTACGAGTACCTAATAATGGTGTCGGGTCTGATGTGCATTGTCTAAAGCTAAATTACGTTTGACAAGTCTAAAAATAACGCCGGCCTTTTCTTACTTCCGTGGTCAGTAAAGGGCAGCTACACTGAGAAAAAAATCCTGACCTTTCCTACTGAGTCTTACCTTCCAAAACCGATTTCTTCCAAAATGTGACATTCTCCTTCCTTAGTTTTCCTTCTGAGTAAAGAGGGAAGGAAATTCCTTCTGTATTTTGGAAGGTCCTTTTTCTCCGTGTATACTTTTAGAACTGTCCTTTAAGTACACAAAAATCCCATCGAAAAAAAGCCACTTTCAGTTCTTCCTCAATTTCCCAATTTCCCGGTGGATTTTACAAAAACCTGCATACAGACAATTACGAATACAGCTAAAAAGAATTATCTAATTTGGTGCAGTCGTTCTGAAGTTATACGCGTACATACATTTAGGCGATTCAGTTTTATGTATGAAGAATAAGATGCATATGTTCAGCAATTGTAACTTAATTTAAAATGTTGTATGACAAAGGTACTATGTTCGTAGCGCTTGATGTGAATAAGTATGTAAACACAATTAGTAGATATGTACTTTAGATGTGGGTCATGCATGACTGAGCAAGGTCTCTTGCCTTAAAGTAGACCTACTTATAAACTGTACATAGTTTACATTATATAGTTTACATGTAATTTATGTAACGATCGATTTGTTTCGTCCCTTTATTTTTGCTGTGATTATTTATCATCCAGTCGCGATATATTAGCTCAGTCTGAAGGTGTTACTATATTCACAACTAAACAAACTTGATCCAGATATATTGCACTTTGATCGGAATAATATTATGTTTAGTTGCTTCGTTACGGTATATTCTAGTATTTGTTTAGGTAGTTATTATATTACATTATGAATAATTATGATCGAAAGCAACGGCGTGTGTTTTTTTTCCTCAATAAACGTATAAAGATAATAAAGAGACATGCGATGTTTATGGCACTGAATTACCGAACATCGGTAATTCAGGACATGATAAAGTATGACCGAACACCTCGTCGAGAACACCTTGTAGAGGTTAATTGGGGTCCGGGATAAATAGGTTCCTGTCCATGATGCGTGACGGGAATAAGATCCTCTCATATATTTTATAAATATACCGAGTTACCGACTCAGGTGGAAGTGAAGTTTGGAAACGGAAAAATTACGGCTAGCAGCAGGAGGTGAACCCGCGTGCGGTGTACTGTCCTGATAAGCCTTTTATCAATGACATTTAGGATAGCCTCACTGGACTCTACTAACTGGGATCTATTACCAGTCAAAGGTCACTGAACCCAAATCTATAGATTAATTTGTTCGCCTCTTTGTTTGTTAGTTAAAGAAGTTGGGAAGATATAGTAGTCTGAAACTACAGGACGTTTTTGGGATTACATTTTTGGGCATCTTAGAACGGTAATGCGTCTCATCGCGCCGGGACATCCTCGCGCGGAAATGCTTCGATCACGGTATTTGAATCTGCGTGGATGGAGTCGCAAGCAATAGCTAATATAAACTTGTTTTGCTCTAATATCGCTAAGAAAATATGTTTTGTTATGTAGCGATAAACGGGCAAAGCGCACGTGACAATGTGTTGTTTGTCAACGACATTCTGCCTATGTTTATTAGGCGGAGATTACAAGATCAATCTCTCAATTACATCAATTTTTCTCTGTAAAAAAACATACCCAAAATATTTGTCCTCTTTAGTGGTGAAGTAAACCACTCATAGATAGACTTTAAATACTTTTATTCCAACATTGATTATTCCAATTATTCCAACTATACATTATTAAATATTCTTGGGCAAAGTTATTGAACTATGATACAGATTGTCACTCCTTATCTTTCTATATTATGACGACTCGTCGATGGTTGGACTCGAACTCACTGCTTCACTACCGTTTCTCATAAGCACACCTCGGCTGGCCTGTGGATTGCGAGGGAAACCATTTCATTGGCTTTCATTGATAGGCTCAAAGCTCACCCAATCCGCTACCAGCCGGTGTTGCCATGTTTGAAAATATACAGGCTAATATACAATCACGACAGTCGTTTTAACCGTTTTCCTTCTATTCTTCATCTAACGAGAACTTGTTCTATCAGTAAATTAAAAGTAACGATAGTCAAAGGGCCTTCGAGCTATATTTAGCAAAACTAATTTGAGCAATTTTTTCATGTTTTCTCTACTCGCTGATAGGCATGATGTAGTCTCTCTTTGATACCTTCTCTTTGAGAGAAGGCCAGAGTCCCAGTAAAGGCTGATGATGATGATAAGGTCTCTCGCTCGGTACCTGCGGGTTGAGCCGAGTAGTTCACGTTACGACATTGCCGTTATCGCATATTTTTGTTACGTTTTTAGGCAACTTATCTCCACGTCGACCGTGTTTATTATTGTGACGACTCCACCCGCAGTCCCAATATTTTTATATGAATAAACATCCGCCACTGTATTTATTTATCTTGAGGCCGCGCGAGCACTAACCTGCAGCCTCCTTATAAATTACTTCGATAAAACAAACTAACAAGCATCTAAGTGGACACTGTCTGTACATCCGTCGGTGTCGGCTATGCTAATGTACCGAATTTACATATAGATAACTTTTTCAATGTATTAATTCAATGTCCATGTGATGCTTTATATTAAGGATATTGAATCATTAAAACTTTTCTTGATGTGAAAACTAAAGTATTTGACGATGCGTTTGCGTCTATTATTAATATGAGGAAGAAACTAAATGAACAAATAATTTAGAACGAAATCTAATATGATACCGTCTAAAACTAAAAACTCGTTACAGATGACATACTTCTTGTTGATGCGCGTCATAACTATGTCGGCACTTCAAATGTTTAACGTTGTTAGCGTTACAAATAGTAATAAATATTAGATAGCATTCAAATTCCAATACATCACGTGGACGGTGGACGCGACGCAGCCGTAACTCTTCAAAATGAGTACTTATCAATTTTACTTAATTTTTACCTAGTCTTCGCTTATCAAAAAAACTGTTACTCAATACAAACACGTTTGTTTGATTACAAGACGCGAAAGACATAATCCTGTAGATATATCGATGCAACCGCCGGAAATGGCTATCAATAGATTCTTTACCTATAAGATAATTCAATTATAGATTCCAATGAATCAGTGGTCTGCTTTCGATATTGTATTTCTCAAAAGAGCGCTCGCATTTCTCATTAGTGGTAGTGAATTATCGTTTGTGACGTGATCGGGATCAGGTGGGTTGGATGGACTTTCACCACGGCTACGATGTCGACCGATAACCGACGATAGCGCGGGTCGCGTCTCGGCGTTCCGCAGGGTAACGAACTCGGCCCTTCGCTTTATATCTTCTACACACACCTACGCGCAAACGCACTCAATAATGCGTTCTGATGGCCTGTCATTGTTATCGATCCTCGCCCTGCCTGTCTGCCGGAATGTTTTGCTCGTGAAAACAACTTTCAACTAGTATAATGAAATGTCGTTGCTTCAGTGTTTTTTTTTTTTGCATCTAATTCTAATCTAGGTAATGGATTGAGTAGTCAAACCCGATAATATTGTATTTTTAAATTAGATATTGTAGACAAATTGGCACGAGTTTAACGGATTAAAACGTTTAAAATCTAATCGATTTATTTTGAATTCCCTTTTAAGATCAAACTACCAATTTTTATTTTAAAGTTCCAACGAGACCACTATTTTGATATTTTAACTGAATTAATTCTATCGTGGTGAATGGTTTACTTTCAAATATGTATCAACATTTCCTCAATTCCAACGCTGCAGTAGATTGTTTACTATCATCATTAAACCGGTAAGAACCAGACGTATAATATAAACTACAAGGATAGCTATTTTTATAATTCTGCAAAATCCAAGTGAATGGGCGAGTTGCGAATATATGCGTCTTTATTTTTACTCCAACCTAGTAAAGGGCCAGAGACCGCGATGACGCGTGTGATGACTCTTTCATTCATATCGTCTCTTACACTGTCCATCCACCTTTTCTTTGGTCTCTCTCTTCCCTTCCATCCATCAATAGCTTTTCTATCACTGGTGCTACATCCATACTTCCTCTAATATACTCGTTCCTTATTCTATTAATTCTCGTCACTCTACCCCATCCATCTCAACATTATCATCTCCGCTACCTGCAATTTCCTCTCCTCCGTCTTCTTCACAGCCCAGCGTTCCGAGTCATACATGACCGGTCTTATTATGGATTTGTAGAATGTATCCTTATGTATCGTGTTGAGCACCCATTCGTCGATATAACCTAACATCTATAAATTGTCGTCCAAATACCGCATTGTTGATAGTATCGTAAACATCCCGTATTCAGTACCCAGTAGCGGGCTATGAATTCAAAACGAATGTTAAATACGACCCAGAGGGTTTTGTTATCGCAAGGTCGAGTTTTATTGTCCGCTTTATTATTTCCTGTAACAGTGAAATAATTTAATATCAGTATGTAAGTAAGTATCCTCTCGGCCTCGTACCTATGACTTGATAAGTTATGTGCGGATTTGCCATCGCTCAAAACGGTGAAGGAAAACATCGTGAGGAAACCGGCATGCCCAAGAACTGCAACATTTTCAAGGGCATGTGACATCTACCAACCCGCACTGGGCCAGCGTGGTAAATTATAGCCCATACTCTCTCTCTGAGAGAAGGCCAGAGTCCCAGCAGTGGGAACGTGGAAGGCTGATAATGATGATGTAAGTAAAATAGGAGAAGAGCAGTGAAACATGCACGAGCGTACATTGAATGGCCGAATGGCCGACGTCCAGGTATCGCTGGAAAGACGAAGTCACGAAGGATTTGCGCGAGCTCCAAGTGGAGGACTGGCGGGGAGGTGGCGCAGGACAAACCGAAGTGGCGACTTTTAATATCGCAGGCCGAGACTTAATATGGGTCGTTGCGCCGTCTCAGTTAGTTATATAATTATACGGAATCTATAAAGTTTATCACAGAGAATCTCAAACGTGACTGCGAGACTGTTTTTAATAATTAAGCATAAAACATTTGGCAATATTTATTTATTTATAATGCACACCAACATAATAAACAATATATCATCAATTTACGAAGATCACGCTATAGTCAGCTCAATTCCAATTGTTATTACAATTATAGGCGTAGACTACATGCAAAAAATAGCAGAATAATTTATTAATGAATACGTAATTTAAGATGTCCAAAAACTAAGTGCAATAAACAATTACAATTGAAATTAAGTGCAGAATTTATAAACAATACAATAATAATAAAGAATGAATAATTGAAATTAAAAATGTTAATGATGTACCTAATTATATGAAATAATAATAATAGTTTAAATGTTTATGCTAACAATAAAATTTTCTTTTTAAACTTACAAATGCTGTCAGCAAATAGGTCAATATCTGACTTTTTAGAGATGTTGTTATAGGTTTTTGTCATCCTATTTAGAGGTGCATTAAGGCCCAGGTTAGATTTACATCGGTTGTTATTGGTAAAAAGAAGATTAAAACTAGAAACGCGCGGAATACGCGATGGGGCAGAAAAACAAATATGACTAAAAATATTTAAATCTGGTTTCTATTCTATAATTATGTCTGCATTGTTGTGAAAATGTTTTGTTAACCTTGGACATAAGAGTTTATTACTGTTAATAATATAAAGAATCTGTCTTAAGTATACTTTATAATTAACTCGTTGCGCTCCGCGGTTTCACCCGCGTTTTCCCGTTATCCCGTAGAAGTCATTTCCGGGATAAAAAGTATCCTATGTCCGTTTCCTGGTTCTAAGCTACCTCCCCACCCATTTTCAGCCAAATCGGTTCAGCCGTTCTTGAGTTATAAGGGCCGTTTTCAGAGTTTGAAAGAATGATGGCTTAGATTTAGCTCTCAATTAATAACTGAGATAAATATTAATTAATAAATAAATAAATACCTTCAGCAAAACTACATACAGGACAAATGCGCCGGTATTTCGATATCATTTTGCGAAAGTTGGTTCCGCAAAATGATATCGAAATACCGGCGCATAACATTCATAGCCATTTCATGTAGTAGGTTTATCATAAATCCGAACAGGATTTACGGCTTCGAATAAATTAACTTTATGTACTTTGGCAATAATGTGCGCTTGCTGCTAACGATCGTTTGTAGTTTACTCGTTCGCGTCAAATGCGGCTATAACTTCTGGGGCGAACACAGGCAGCGGCGGTGGGTGTTGGACATGGTGATGAACGCAGTTTAGGGTTTGTTTTCCCTGTCCGGCCGCCTTATTTCTTGGCCCGCGAGCTAACTGTTGCTATTATGTGCAACAACATTTAAAATAAGGGTTTAATACTCGAATAAGTTTTTCATTTTTTTGCGCGGCCAGGAAGGGGGAATCCTTATGGATACCTATGCACGGGTCCAGGTTATGTCAGGAATCCTTTCCCGCCATCATCTCACACAATGTTGCAGCAGTCAACTTTATGTTTGTTAGGATTTCTAGGTCAGTACCTGGCCACACCGTATTTAGGACACTCCAGTATCAAGTGTTCTATAGTTTCATCTTTTGACAAGTCGCAGGCGCATGATGCAGTTTTGGGTTAAGTATTTGAGCAGGCTTACGCTACGACCTGGCAGTTTGACCCTATTAGGGAATGATTTTCAAAAAATCCTTTCTTGATGCATTTCTAAACCACACAATCAATTCCAAGTTTCATGTTTCTAAGACTTACCGTTTAGGCTGTGCATTGTCTGTCAGGCAGAGTCTCGACGGCTTCATCGTGTAGATGTTGATTTTTTTCCACATAAACTTTAATATCCCATTTGATTACGCGGTGATTTTCAAAAACCCTTACTGTTTGTAGTTCGCGTCCACTATCAAAGAAAACCTAAAAATTGCATGTGTGTCTAGGACCAGCGGTTGCGGCTGTGAGGTTTTGTGTTAGTGAATAAATCAGGATAGATAAAGTACCTTTTCCACAACGTCTAGCTAGATTAGTAAAACGTAAGCAAACAGAAAGATTTTCCCGTTCATCTAGGTCGATCGTCATCCCCGATTTTCCATTCCAAACCTATGCCATGCTGTTCGTATCAGCAACCGATGTGGCACCGGCATAGCACATGTATCCATCAGGTTGCTGTGCGCCGCCGCCGTTCTGATTCAATGTTTATGTATCGCAGTCGCGTCTCCTCGTTTTATGGATGTACGCGTTATAGCACTCGGCCTATAAAACAGAGATTGCCATCTCTATATGCCCAAAGAAACGCTCAGCTCTGAGTCATGATGCCTCCTGACCTTACGACGGGGTATTACAATAACGTCGGCTTCCGTACTTTGTGTTTATGATGGATTACGTAATATTACGTCACATCACACTGTGTTTTTTTATGATTATGAAATCTGTTACAATCCGGGACTTCAACCTTTGTGTTTTACCTACCACTTTACCTAGCTTTACTATTTCTTCGTTATCTGTAAACACAGCTTGTAGGTTAATTATAAATCACTTTATTGTTTTGTCAGCTTACTTGATCTTTTCACTTTCACCAGCGTAGATCACCACAACCCTGTATTTATCCGGAACTAGCTGTTCCCTGCGGTTTCACCCGCGTGGGCTACAGTTTATCGCGATAAAAAGTATCCTATGTCCTTCCCCGGGGCTCAAATTATCTCTATACCAAATTTCATTTAAATCGGTTCAGTAGTTTAGGCGCGAAAGCGTATATATTCCGTATACTCCAAAATTATTCCCGCACTTCGGTGCCCCTCACCGCGTTACCTGCTGTATCCATTATCCTATTTTAATTCAAATTTTTTTTGACCGCGTGTTTGGTTCGTAAATTGCGACCGCAGTTTACCTATTTCATAGAATATTCTCCCGCCTTCGGTCCTCACCGCGTTTCCCGCGGCACTGCGGTGCAGCGGGTTTATTTTTCTACTACTACTTACATTTTTAAACTCGTGATATCTTTCGAATGGAATGTCCGAATTGAATAATTCAAAAAGTTATATGAAGGGATTGAAGCAGTTTTGAATGAGAAGTAATTTATTTTGATAAGGATCAATACCAAGATACAAATAAGGAGCCTTTTCTAGCGGCGGCATTAAAATTAAATTTTTAAAATAAAAAAACACTTATTGTGGCATAACTATAATAGTTAGATATATGCTCTCGCGGACTTTTTTGTAGATCTTAATGAGAACTACAAACCCGTCATACATTATTTTGTTCTATTGTCAATAGTTTTTGCAGCGCATGCAAAAATAGGTTTTCGACTTCACACCTTGGGTTACAAAATAGCAATTTTCTTACGGAACCCTAATTTTTTTGGAAATAAAATATAGCCTATAGCCTTCCTCGATAAATAGACTATCCCACACTGAAAGAATTTTTCAAATTAGACCAGTAGTTCCGGAGATTAGCGCGTTCAAACAAACAAACAAACAAACAAACAAACAAACAAACAAACAAACAAACAAACAAACAAACTCTGCAGCTTTATAATATTAGTATAGATAAAATGCGGACTACTTAGTTTCCGGCCTATCATTTTCCCATCGCCATTGTTAAGTGTCGGGATGTTATGGATCTCCAATCCGCGTAGTGATACTGACACTCTAGATACAGGCAATCCTAGTTAGGAGCCCGATCTAAGTATGTACTCGTATCTGTTGAGGCAGTTATTATTATTGTAAAATTATTTTATGCCAAAAATCACGTCGACCGTTCGTCCATCGCTGCAAACTGTCAAACAAACACACATTCGCATTTATAATACTACGTATACGCTCGCTGCTCAAAAGTTGTTACACACGCAGACCTTCTTCAACGGACAAATAAAAATGGTTGCTGATTTTTATTTTCTGTTTGTCGACAGGCATGAAAATGACTATGTCAACGGCGCCTACAATGAGCGCGCGCGTCCACAGAAAGGTGATGCGAGCTCCGCATAAGCGCGCGCACCCGGGTAAGATGGCGCACGCGGGCAAGATTGCGCACCCGGGCAAGATTGCGCACCCGGGCAAGCTGACCCACCCGGGCAAGTTTGCGCACCTTGGCAAGTTCGGGAAGCTAGCGCACTACCCGCACACGCACTCGCTGCGGCCGCCAGAGCCCTGCGAGAACAGTAACGACAGCGGTCTCGGGCCCGACGCGGTCAACAGGTACGTCCAATGGGTTACTTGTCACTGTACTTGGTACGCAATAATCAAACCACTGTTTCTTGCATGCACTGTATAATTGGCTTTCGATGTACCTAATAGTTCTTTACGTGAATGTCTGTTGAACGCATGCCCTGTATGTTGCTTCTGTGAATAAACTTCCTAACTGCCGATGTTGTTTACGTCACTGTAAGGTATTATAACGAGTCTTATTTGAATCAGACATGAAAAACAACCGGATCTAGATCCGGTGTTGTGAACACGCGCTTATCTAAAGTAAACTAACGACTCGACCGGCGAGATGATAGAAAGTTCGGCTGCCGATCCGGTGTCGTGGATAAGCGCGCCCTTACGCCCGAAATTAATAATCGATCCTGATTCGTTATCCGCGGTTTTGGATTGATATGTCATGTCATAATATGTCATTATAGTAGTAATCTGTCATTATCATTATCGTTGTTTGGATTGTTTATACAGACTCGATTTATAGAGTCCTTAACAAATATACATTATATAGATATGTTATGCGGACTACACACATAGTATGTAGTACCTACGCACAACACCCGGCCTAACCTTAATTATATAGTTAAAAGTTGCTAGGCCTTGGAATTTACATTAATTATATTCAGTGATGAACAGTCAGCGAAAAGTAGCCGAAAACGCTTGAGTTTACAAATGTGCACCCGATCAGCCAAGTTTTGTATGGAAACTGCTTTGGAAGACTAGATAAATGGGCAGGTTCAGTAACTTTTGTTGCGGATTATACCTTTTTATGTAGCAGCACAAAAGCACGCTACTCCGCTACTCATAAGCATAATGCTATCGTCATACTGTCTATTTTTGTCTACTCGAAGTGCTCTTAAATACTACTTGAATATCTACACGGTCTGTGTATTTTGGCAGCAATTACAAAAACTACGCCCAGAACACAGTACTACACAAACCATCTAGGATCACAAAAGCACTCTACCATAGTAAAGGAGTAGTAGTTCAGCTTCATATAAATCGGCCGTTGCCGGTTTGAATGTGTGCGTGAGTAGCGGCACCGTGTACGCACGCACTTTTCACGCACACAATCACATAAACGAACGGAGGCGGCCGGGGCCGCGGCCATGCACTCAGTACGGAACGCGCCGCCTATGCGTCACCGCAAGAGTAGGCAATTAACTCGTCGAGCGGCCTTAGCTAACCTACTGTTCTTTATATACTGAGACTCTACTTTCCAGCTGATGAATGCCAAGATGCAAAGCAACGTGACGGTATCATCTGCATATATTATAAAAGTGTACAAAGCGTGCTTTTGTGTTGCGAGGTTGCTATCGCCAGTTGCTACACGGAAGATGCGTGCGTGTACCCAGGCTTTATTTAAATTCTCAGTTGAGCCGCGTAATTTTTACGATCCACGAATAAATAGCGTGTTGATGATAATCTTGTTCGGTTTTACGCGAATTCCTCTCCGGACGGCGTTATTTGAATAGATAAAAAGTGTTTGCGCTGCGTCGGAACCACTGCTTGGTTTAACCAGATGCGCACGCGCTTGCTCAGATAGTCTTCTCGTATTCAGCATAGGCACACGTCCGTTATCTTTGGGCCGCAGATTATGCGTCAGCTTGCCTGCTAAATTATCTTGTAGTGCGCACGCGCACGCACATCCTTATCTCTGTTATCGCATGTGCTAAGCTCTATGAATGATGGCGGTGAAAGAGGGCACAAGGTGTGTGCGTTTGTTTAGACTGATCCGACATTTGTGCAAGGTCAGTTGTTGGGTGCTGCCATCTGCAATGCAAAAAGTTTTCTTTGGTAATTTATTGACCACAAATCTGATGTTAAGCTGGTCGAAGATGGCGCCACGCTACATCTGGTTTGAGTGTGGCTGCCGGAATGCCGATAGGTGCTTGGCGATTTGTTATTAATGAGGAAGGACAGTCTGAGAGGTGTACTAATCTCGTGTTATTCCGAGGTGAAAAGTAGGGATAGTCTTATGTGTTAATCCAGGCACATTTTCGGTAAACAGCCAAAACAGTCATACTCACGAAAGTGACTTTGCTTGCGGCGGCGTCGTGTGTCGGGTCGCCCTCTTCCCTCTCATATGGTCGAGGAGAGCGATGGCTGGCACATGCGTCAACTCGTGAACGGGTGCTGCTTGTGGGGTCTGGTCTGCTTTGGTTGTGATCCCGCAACTCATTAATATTCATGTTCCCATATCCCAATGTGCACAACCAAACAAGAGAAATCTTATAAGTAAAGCTTATTAATAAATATCGGACCACTAGATGACAAAAAAAGCTTGGGATTTTAGTGAACTTGCTCCAATTCAATCAATTAGTAATAAGAATAAAATTGTCAATGTGATCGCGCCAAAAAAATTACCTGCCGGGCGTTTCTTGCCTGTTCTTTTGCCGGCGTAAGGAGGTAGGAACAGGCGTAGCTAGTTTTAAGTTTGACGTTTTAAAGTGATCACAATGTATCCTATTGAATAAATAAAATTGACTATTGACTATTGACACATAGGCTACTTTTTATCCCGGAAAAGTTTCCTGCGGGATAACGAGAGGACGCGGGTGAAACCGCGGGGTGCAACTAGTTACGCTTTATATACCTATGTGAATGCATATTGTTTGTCAACAGTTAATAGTCTTTAGTTATTTACTCAATAGGATAGATTGTGATCACTTTAAAACGTCAAACTTGAAACTAGCTACGCCTGTTCCAACCGCCTTACACCGGCCAAAGAACAGGCAAGAAACTCCCGGCAGGTAATTTTTTTGGCGCGATCACATTGTCAATTTTATTCTTATTACTAATTGAATTGGAACAAGTTCACTACAATCCCAAGTTTTTTTTTGTCGTTCGACTAATTTCCCGATTTTCTTTAGTTTTTCTTCATTATATAAGCTGATCTAGTACAATAAGAAAATCGAGCGAGAGTATGGTGAGCTACTTTTGTAGCTGAAGGTACTACCTAAAGCTTTAGTTATAGCAAGTGCACAACAAAATCGACACCAATATTTAACCTGACTAAGACTGGAAACTAACTACTATTACGATGACGATGCTATAACACATTAAACGTGGTCATTGTCACTACGGCATAGTAGTAAATATGTACGGAACATAAACAAATCCATTCAGACTGTACACGACGCGTCAGCTCTATTAACTTTACGTAGAAGATGTATGCGCATGCGCGCGCGGCGCAGTGCCATGTTGAATGTTCTAGTTCTTATTTTTGTCACAAACTACACCTCTCTTCCTACAACGTGTACCAACTCTGCGCTATATTTAACGGCATAACCTTACCGCACGTCACATATTGTTTATGTTACGTTTTTGTTTGTGTCCGTAGGATTTACCATAGAAGCTAAAAAAGCTGAAGCTTAAGGCTGCAAAATTAGGGGAGGCGGAAAAATTGCACTAAAAAAGATTTGGTACAGAAAAAAAGTAAAGCTTTGCTTATTTTAGCTTAAAATATACCCAAAAAGTTGTATATTTTTACATTTTTTTGGGAACTAGATTCTTCTTCTTGCCCTGGTCCCATTTATTTGGGGTCGGCGCAGCATCTTCTTCCACTCTCCCCTATCAGCCGTCATCGCTTCATTCACTCCCCTCTCATTCATATCAACCCTCACACAATCCATCCATCTTTTCTTTGGTCTTCCTCTTCCCTTCCGTCCATCAACATTCATATCCATCACTTTTTTGTAATATGACTATCATCCCTCCTCATAACATGTCCATACCAAGCCAAACGATTCCCTTTCAACTTATCTGTCACTGGTGCTACTTTCATACTTCCTCTAATATACTCATTCCTTATTTTATCCATTCTCGTCACTCCACACATCCATCTCAACATTCTCATCTCCGCTACATGGAGTTTCCTCTCATCCGCCTTCTTTACAGCCCAACATTCCGATCCATACATGGTGACAGGTCTTATGACGGATTTTTAAATTTTGACCCTTCAACTGAAAACTAGATTCTTCCCTAAAAAAAACTTACTTTATTGTGAACAGTGTATCTAATTTTAGAAGTCAGAAGAAGCGGCAAAAATTGTATAGGTTTAAGGCGGCAAATGTGTAAATCCAGCGCTGGTCCGTAGTGTTTTCGTGGTCTGATTCAAATCACTGACTATAATTGATTTGATGTCCCTATAGGCCTTTTTAGTGCAGAAACTATTCTGCGGTATAATTAATGTCCGCACTGGGCCCGCATAGGTGTTTATGGTCCATACTCTCTCACTCTCGCTCTGAGAGAAGACCTGTGTCCCAGCTGTGGGAACGTGATTGGTGATATTAATATATTATTTAAATTTAATTTTTTTTTTTCATTTTTTCACTTTAAGTAAGCAGATTTGGCTTAGCAAATTAGCTTGCTAGTTAGCTTATTTTTTGTCTGAAGCGATGATGATAGCTAAGTCGTAGTGACGTCGAGTTGTGTGACCCGCAGGTTGTGTGTTCGAAACCTACTATGGGCTTGAGCTTTCGGTGAAGGATCCCCTTGTAATGAAATCGTAGCTTGGTGGTAGAGCCTTTTCAGTCCTCGCCTGGCTATCTACAACCCTCAAGTTAAAAATAATCCAAGCACTTATCGGTGTGTTCCGGCAGCGCCCCACTTCAGAGCTAGTTCCCAATCTAGGTGTAGCGTGGCGCTACTCATCTTTAACGTCAGGTGACTTTTGATCAAACCCTACCAAAAAAAAAACAGATAAAGTACTTGTAACACCTATGCAACGTACACAAGGTTTTGGTAACTACCACAAAGCATTTCAGGTACCTATTAGGGTACAAAGTAATTTGAAATTTCTAATGTAAGGTTCGGCGTGTGTACAGATTGTCCGACACGTTGGAGCCCGACTGGGAGCACCCTGAAACGAAACGGCAGCGGTGCGAGAGCGAGATGGCGGTAAAGCTAGAGTGTGAAGACGCCAACGATGCTTACCCTTTCCCGCCGCCCGCCTCCGCTTCCGCTTCTGCGCCCGCTCCCGCGCCGCCGAACACGCAGGCTGTGCCCGCGCCGCCCGCACCCGCGCCGTTACCCGTCCCTGTGTACGTTGAACTATATTTTATACTAGTTTCGCCCCGCGTCTTCCCGTTATTCCGCAGGAACATTTTTCCGGGATAAAAAGTAGCCTATGTGTTAATCCAGGGTAAAAGCTATCTCCATTCCAAATTTCATTCAGATCCGTTCAGTATTTTTTGCGTGAAACGGTAGCAAACATCCATCCATCCATCCATCCATACTTACAAACTTTCACGTTTATAATATTAGGAGGATCTACTAAAACAAAAGTCCCTTAAAGACTACACGACGACACGATTTATGTGCTCCTTTCCCCCGCATACTTGCAAAATGTGGAACAAGCTCCATTCGCTCGTCTTTCCGCAGTGTTACAAATCATAGTCCTTCAAAAAGGGTGTGAAAAGAGTTCTTAAGCGTCGGTTACACATCGGCAACTTTTCTGTTGTTGCAAATGTCCATTGGCGATGAGGACCGCTTACCATCATTATTGTCACTTCAGTATAAAAAAGTAAAGACTGAATTTTGTGGAGTCAAAGCTTTAACGAGCATACATGGGACGAACGAGTGGCCAACGACCGTCCCAGGTATCGCTGGAAAGACGAAGAAGGACTTGCGCTAGCTCCACTTGGAGGACTGACAGGAGGCGGCGCAGGACAGATTGAAGTGGCGTCTTTATTATCGGAGGCTAACACTCACCTTGGGTCTTTGAGCCATCTCAGTTGGTTAGCTACAGCCTTACAGCCAAGTGTAACTTAAGTCTTAAACTTACAGTAAGCAATCGCGTTTACAGTCATAATTCCTACTCAAATATAATAAAGAAAAGTGAGAATAATCATTTCATCCTTCTGATTAGCCTTAACTTAGGGCTGCCATGCGTGAGTTCCGGGCCTGTCCGTCGGGGCGGGTGGGTAGACTGTTACAGTGACCCCCTCCCGCCCCACCAAAAGGCGGCGGACGAAATAAATAAAAAAAAGGGCTGCCATGCGTCCAGAACTCCTCGGATATATCCGAAATTATAGGTCATGGTTCGGAATGTCGGGAGAATTGTTAGTTTGTGTCTGCCATTTCTAACATCATATCACAATCAACAGCAATTACTTATCTTAATAAATTAAAGAGGCGTGCAGGCTCATTAACGATTATCTTATTTGTATTTCATAGGCCCGCAATCTGCAACGAATCTTTTTCTTTAATATTTATACACTTAATAAATAACTTGTTATTTCTTTTAATCAGTCACGAGTTTAGTAGCGCAATCAGTAACGTCATATCTTTCTTTAGAATATTATGAAGACAACGAAAACAATTTGCCGAGAAATTCAATTTGGGTCGGATTTTTCACCGGAAAACAATTTTCTTACCTGGGAACCCTACTTGAAGTTCACTTGTTTATGATCACAAAGTGCCGCATCACGGTGTTCAAGATCATTAACGTTCCGGAATCGCATGCTCACTGCACGTAATTGTTCTAACAATCAACACAACGCATCATTATTTAATTTTAAGACTACATTTTAACTCGATATCCACGTACCTAACGCTGCTATGGTATATCTCGGCCTTAAACAATTTCTTTATGTAAACAAGCTCATTATATCGCACACGAAATCCCTTTAAATGTAAAATCAGGGTTGTCATCATAACAATTTTGTAGTCACTAATGATTCTTATGTATGACCATCAAGGACAGGGACCGGTTTTTGATAAGTGGTCAAATGGTAAGTCATCGTTAAACAGCATGACCAAATATAAGTATATGTAGTCTATTTTTAAGTGTAATTTTTTACTTCTAAAAATGAAACTTAATGTGAATAACACCTAAAATGGCCTTCATGTATGCTTTGGTTCATGCTTCGCTTGACCAAAATCTATTTTTGATTACAGAATCCGAGCAGGTTGCAGTATATCTAGTCCAAGCGTCATAGAATCTACAGGCAAGAGGTTTCAAGATCCGTACGCGATCAGATCGTGCGGGAAACTGGGGAGCGGGGGCAAACTGCCGAACAAGTACGCTAGCGGGGGCAAGCACGGCGTGGGGGGCAAACTGGGCGGCAAGCTGGCGGGCAAGTACGGCGGCAAGCTGGCCATGGCGAGGAAGCGGGCCCTCATGTCGCAGTCCGGCCGGCCGGGGCTCGCGGCGCCTCTCACGGGCAGGTCGCGCGATGGCACGGTGGAGCTGCAGATCATATGCCAGCCGGAGACGCAGCACAGAGCGAGGTTCGTATATTTATTCTTCTTCCCGTAGGAACCCTTTTCCGGGATAAAAATTTGGTGTGTTAATCCAGGGTGTAAGCTATCTCCATTCGAAATTTCATTCAAATCCGTTCAGTAGTTTTTGCGTGAAAAAATAACAAACATACCTACAAACTTTCGCGTTTATAATTTTAGTAGGATGGCCGTCGTTCTAAGTAGGCCGATGGAGCCGATGGATGCTAATGGCTAATAGCCGTTCATGGTGGCGTTCAAAAGGGGAGGCCTATGTTCAGCATTGGACTTCTTCCGATGATGATGATGATGGCCATTGTAGCGCTCGTGTCATAGTCCGCTCGGTCGGGGTAGACCAACCAGGGGTTTCTTTTAGGTCAAATACACCATGTAAGTTGTAATGGAAATCCTCCCTTAAAAGGTACAGTTAAATTATAAATTGTTTTTCAGATATCAGACTGAAGGCAGCCGCGGTGCTGTCAAGGACAACTCGGGGAACGGATTTCCAATAGTCAAATTAGTTGGTTACGATAAACCAGCTGTATTACAGGTAAGGGTGATAAGTTATGGCTTACTGACTGTTCCCTACACGGACAAGCAATGTTGTACACCTTGTTGTTACTTCCTTCCCTCACCATAGTTTTGTTTGTCACTTTTAATTTAAAATGGCCTCTGAGCTTTGGCCTACGGCTTCGCTAATGCCTAACAAAGGTCCAGGCAACATCATTTTTGAGTGTATTCCACATTTTCTATAATGTAGAAACAGGGGTGGGAAAAGATACACTGCCGGCGATGAACCGCAAAAATTAGGCAGCAAGGTAAAAAGGAAAAATTACCTTTAATATACATATATTTTTTTCTTTTTTACTACTTATAGGTCACCTTTTGACCACAAGTCACCTGATATTAAGTGACGATGCGGTCGAAGGTGGTGTCACGGTACACCGGAATTTGGAACTGGCTCTCAAGCTCTCATTCAAATTATCAATATGACTGCTATAAATGATTGAGTAACTGATTGTGTTCCTATTTCCAGGTTTACATAGGAACGGACGCGGGTCGCGTGCAGCCCCATATGTTTTACCAGGCGTGCCGCGTGGCCGGGAAGAACTCGACGCCGTGCAAGGAGCGCAAGGAGGACGGCACCGTCGTCATTGAGATCGATCTCGAGCCCAGCAAGAACTGGCAGGTCACCTGCGACTGCGTCGGCATACTCAAGGTTTGGGCACCACATCACTGGAGCTATTTCGTTATTGTGAGGATCTAGCCCGCGGTTTTCCTGTTACCCCGCTGGAACATATATAAAGTTGTGTGTAAGCTATCTCCATTCCAAATTGCAATCAAATCCCATGACCCGTTTTGGCGTGAAGAAGTAACAAACATACAACTCTGCACAAGTTTTTTTTTTTTTTTTTACTATTTACAGGGTAGCGTTTGACCTCATGTCACCTGATGTTAAGTGACGATGCGGTCGAAGATGGCGCCACGCTACACTTGGACTGGGAACTGGCTCTCAAGTGAGACTGCCGGAACACACCGATAGGTGCTTGGCGATTTGGACATATTTAACTTGATCCCCTCCCTAGAACACTTCACGTCACTAATGGACGCCCCCTTGTCTGTAATCACTGCAGGAGCGCAACGTGGACGTGGAGCACCGGTTCGGCGAGTCGGTGGGCGGCGCGGCGGGCGGCGGGGGCGGCGCGGCGGGCGGCGGGGGCGGCGCGCTGGCGCACGTGTCGCGCGGCAAGAAGAAGTCCACGCGCTGCCGCATGGTGTTCCGCACCGACATCGTCGGGCCCGCCGGCGACCAGGAGACGCTGCAAGTGTGCTCCACGCAGATCATATGCAGTGAGTACTAAACACGAAGCCGATTGTTCTTTGTTGGAACGAAGTTCCTTATCGCGCGTTACGAAAGGGGACGGAAAAAATTAAGACCAAAAGTTGTAACGACACTTTTTGTTATATAGTTGTAAGCCGTGCAGCGTGCGCGTGTTTCTCTGTCTATCTCTCTCTTATAAAAAGCAAGCCAGTTATTTTCGATGCGTCTTTAAAAAAAAATTTTTTTTTTAATTTTTAAAATTTTTGTTTTGTTTTTCTCTTGTATTAATCGGAAGGAACTTCGTTCCATCCGGGTTTCCCTTGACACCTCTCAAATTTTTATTCAATAGGATCACACATACACATTATTACATATACATATATATATATATACATTGTGATCACTATAAAGCGTCAAACTTGAAGCTAGCTGCGCCTACTTCAAAGGCTACCCAATACGACAAAAGGAATAACAATGGCCGTCCTTTAATTTTACTAATGTTTTAGTAGTTTTGTTGTCCATTTCCAAGTTGTTCACGACGCGCGCCTCCGCCTGAGGCGAGTCGTCTGTCGCCACTAACGCTTGCTCGTAAGGCCCTTTGAACGCGACGGAAAGCCGACATATTGCGGATCGACCCGAGGCAGCGAAATTTACCTCATTGCGAGGCGTGCCTCTCGAAGCAATGTCTTCGTTTAAGAATTGTCAACCTGGAGCGGCGGCTCGCCCGACGCTGCCTCCAATGGAGACGCGGCTTAAGGCTTGTTTATCGATGTTGATCTAAATTAAAAATAACAATTGATTTAAGAATTTAACAATTATCTGATATCATGCTGCTATTGCTTATTTGATAGTTATCTATATCTAAAGTAGTCATTGCAATCAAAATACGTATTTATATCATTATTATTTTGGTAGCACTTTCATATCTTATGCGCGACACCTCCCAGAACTCACACTTTTTTCAAATATGAAATAAAAATTTTATTTTCTTATTCTTGTAAAAATACCACAACTAACTTTAGAATACCGTAACGGTACATACAGTCAGCGACGAAAGTAGCTGAGCGTGACCAATTTTCCGTTTTTCTTCAGCAACCTAAATATTTAACCCTTGAGACACGAAAACCTAAGTAGACGTCAGAACAATGTGTGTATGGGCGTTATTATATTACTAAAACATTAGTGAGGTCGTACCTACATTTGGAAAATGTTGTATTATCAGCAGCTACTTTTGGCGTTGACTGTAGCACATCAAGTATATTCTAAAAAAAAATGTAGTCTCGTCCCTTTGCTTTGTGAAAATCATATGAAACCAAACGGTAGTTATCTAACATTTAAAATACCTGTTCCAGCCCAACCGCCAGGTGTACCGGAAGTGTGCCGCAAGTCCCTCGTGTCGTGCCCGGCCAGCGGAGGGCTGGAGCTCTACCTCCTCGGCAAGAACTTCCTCAAGGAGACCCGGGTGGTGTTCGCTCAGCGGCGCGAAGGTAACACCACGTGGGAGGAGGAGGTGGTGCCCGACAAAGAGTTCTTGCAGCAGGTAAGCCTCGTTGCTTTCAGGCCGAACAAATGAATTCTAATCGTATTTGGTTCTTCACTTAATCTTAAGAGCATACCTCGAACTGCTAGGGTTGCCAGTAGATGAAGGCAGTCCAAAGCACCGGCCGTGTTCTTCAAGGATCGCCAGGGGCGACGACCCAGTAGCACAGCCGTAACAAACAGCCAGTTTCTCCCCTCCAAGGATCGCCCAAGCTGCAAAGGTCGTCGTGCGAGCCAGACCCAGTCCTTCGCAAAGGCGTTACAATCGGCCGGTGTGTCATGATAGGACTCTGTTACAGACGCACCTTGTGTGCTGCGTGCCTGCTTACTACCGGGCGGATATCTCGGAGCCGGTGTGCGTGCAGGTGTTCGTCCGGTCCGGCGGCAAGGCGTCCGAGCCGCACGCCTTCTACTACATGCCGGCCGGCAGGCACGGCGGCCCGCTGCACGCCACGCAGCACCACGCGCAAGGTAACGCTCGCTACCCGACTCCCGTAACACTCTACATAGCATGCCGCGCACGGAACACGGTAGCTTGATACTGCGCCCGCCACTCGTTTGTATATCACTGTCGGTGAGCGGAATCGACGGTGCAGGGTCGACGACATCAAACGTTGTCATGAGTATGGATGAGACGTTCTGGAAAATCGCGGATTTCCTAAATAATCCAGATGATTCTTAATGTTTAAATTCATTCACTCATATATTATATGTAATTTGCATATATATGTAATTTGTAATTTACTTGGTGGTAGGATATTTTCTAGTACTCGCCTGGCTAGCTCTCACCCTCATGTTAAGGATCTGTCGCCAAGCACCTATCGGTGTGTTCCGGCAGCCTCACTTGAGAGCCAGTTCCCATTCCAGGTGTAGCGTGACACCATCTTCGACCACATCGTCCCTTAACATCAGGTGATTTGCGGTCAAATGCTACCATGTAAGTAGTAAAAAAAAATTGTTTGACAGAAATTCATGAATTTAAGCTATAATTTGAGGTTATGTGTGTATGGTGTCGATCAACAGGCCTTTTCTGGCAGGTGAACAAGATAAATAAGAAAATCACCTTGTGTTCTTTATAGATGAAAACGACGTGTACAATTTTATAGAATCGGTACATAGTAAGTTCGTAATTACCGGGATTCTGAGACATATCCATGTTAATATAACGTCATGAAATCTTCTGGAATTGCACCGTCGACTCCGATCCCTGACTATTATTAAACTGTGTCGTTATAGCTTGTTGCGACGCGGTTCGGCCACTTCGTTGACGCTTTCGTTTGAGCGCGTTTTTTTGCAGATCAAGATTATGCCCTGTGTTTGTACTGTATCATTTGTTTGTAATTCATTGAAAAATGTCAACGTTCCATATAATATATAAATCAACGAAGTTGTCGGACTTGAATGCACGATAGATATTGTTATGTTTGTTGATAGAACTGACTGGCACGTCACTGAGTCACTGGGGGCTTCTTCTTGGAGGGTGGCTTCTTGTGTTTGATCCTTGCTAGTTGGTATTGATTGCTTAGGTACGGGCAGCTTCGTCTAGAGTCTAGACAGTCGCACGATGTTTTGTTTGTATTACACATTGTCCAAATTTGATTAGATAAGATTACATTATGCCAAAAAACATGACTTTTGATACAATTTTCACGAGCAAAATAGAAAATTCATTGCTAACATTTACCTACATAAAAAGTATGCTATGTCCTTCTCCAAGATCCAAACTGTCTCCATACCAAATTTTATCAAAACGGGTTAAGTGGTTTAGGCTTGAAAATACTGAGAGAGTTTCTTTCGGATTTAATACTAGTATGGATTTTTAGTAACCTAGTTATTATGGTCCGTGAAAACAATTTTGGTAACCTTAAGAGGACGCCGCGATAAACAATGAATCTGAAATCAGCTCCATACAAAAACGCAAGCGAGCTGACTAATGCCGTAAGTTCGTATGCGCCAAAAAAGGTTTTTTTTCGTTTAAAATGAAAACTATCGTTAATTTTATAAAACTAAATCTGTAGTTCTTTGAAGAATGTATATATGTACCATAAAAAAAAAGTTTCAACTCTTAAATCGGTTTTGTATGCCTGTAAAATGAAAATTTTTTTTAGAGGGCAGTTTTCGATCATTGTTTGTCTGCTATGAAAGTTAACCAATCGTGTTATCCTTCCGACAATTTGATATCAAAAACATGATCTTTAATGCACATAAATATTAGCTCTGTATGTTTTGTAATTGCTGAGAAAAAAGGAAATCCCTGCAGCCAATATTGCCAATTCCTCGTCTTAAGTTGGAATGTTGTTGACTTATGATAAAAATTGAGTCCAGACTGTAATATTATCCACATTTGAATCTAACATAAACGGTAAACAACTTTATCAAATTGTGGCAATCAATTGAATACGTCATGTGTTATAAATATTATAATACCTAATAATAGTAATAAATAATTGTAAGATATTATACTCGAGTTGTCTAACATTTCTTAGAGCTCAATATCATTTCGAAGCGTATGTTTACTTTAAAGCTTATCTGACTTCTTTTTTATTAATGTCATGATAATATTTAAATTAATTTTAACGCTTGATGTTTTTTCTTGCATATTTCACTAAAAAATTATGCAATTTGACTGAAATAAGCATCAGTATATAAATCAGACTAGTGTAAACGCTTTCTGTTTTTTTCTCATGTATTTTTTTTATGGGAAACCGATTTAGTTGATGCTCTAAAATTGTACATAGATTGACAGAAATAGTATTTCCTTCCCTTCCTATAAAACTTACATTAATTCAGGGTTAGTTTTACTCCCAGGTAAATGAGAGCTAACATACTTTGGCAAACTGCCGTTTCTTACTGCTGGTATTATAAAACTCAACTGATTTTATTAAAAAAAAACATATTTTTGTATACTGTTTTAAACTACCATGGTCAAAACAAAAACATGGTAATAATCCCGTTATAAAAACTAATTCTTACGTATTTTTGTATTTTTATAAATTATTACCTGACATTTAAGAACACAACGAAAATGTCCCGGCTTCGTGCGGATTAGGGCAGTATTTTGACAACCGGAAGTTTACTGGAACCATTCAAAATAAAAGCTAAGTATTTAATGTCGCAGATGTATTTGAAGACTTATGGAAGTCTACATTTCTTTCATACATGACATGAACTCTAATCAAACCGTTTAGCTGGTTACGCTAATAAAGCATCCAGTTTTATAGCGATGATGGCTCAGTGGTAGTGACGTCGGCTTGCGATCCGTATGACGTGAGTTCGAATCATACAATGAGCTTGAGCTTTCGGTGAAGGAAAACATCGTGATGAAACCATAGCTTGGTGGTAGGATATTTTCTAGTACTCGTCTGGCTAGCTACCACCCTCTTGTTAAGAATCTGTCGCCAAGCACCTATCGGTGTGTTCCGGCAGCCTCACTTGAGAGCCAGTTCCCAGTCCAGGTGTAGCGTGACGTCATCTTCGACCACTTAACATCAGGTGACTTGTGGTCAAACGCTACCCTGTAAATAGTATTAAAAAAAAAGTTTTCTTATGTTTCTTTGACTTGTTTTTCAAATATCGTGTTTTCTTACTGAAAACTTTACTATAATAGAATAAAACATGCCTTTGATACTCGGGGTGCCCGGTTTCGGAATTGGACTAGTAGTTTATGAAACCCCCTACATCAAACAAATAAACTTTTCTAAAACATGCTTGGAAATAAGTTCATTATTTTGACAACTTTCTTCGAGATAAATCGAACACGCTCGTCCATCAAGTCCTCTGTAGCTGGCCACGGCAGTAATGTATTATATCTTCATAATATTAGTATGGACATGTTTTGTTTTCATATGAGTTTTCAATGTAACACTTGCCGTTTAGTCAAATATCGCTAATTGGCTCATGCCTCAGTGGCGTCAATGTTAGCCCTCATTATCCGTAATTTGGCTCTATTATATATGTACTTACACTGTGTCCTGTTTTGTAGATAATATTTATCTTTAGTTGCTTCATAATGTAGCAGTACCTACTGTAGTGATCATGACCTATTTACTAAATATAAAATAATGCTAATATGTGTGATTCCTACCTTGTTTAATTATATGAAAAAGGCAAAATTGAATCAAAAAAAATAAATTCAATATTAAATGTTAATGATTTAATTTCTGTTGTAAAATGGGTTTTTTTTAGTTAAATACCTCATAAATTAGTAAGCGAATTCGTTCACATTTTTTTTCGTGTCGTTACACTGACAGTTCGGCCATCATTGCGGTGTATGTGCTTCTGGGTTCTACCCATTACAAATATTAAAAAAATAGTTACAAGTTCCTAATAATAATGTTAACAATCTTGATGTATAGTCCAATTATTTTATTTCATTGAGGAAAATAATTGTGGAAATTGAGAACATCAGTAGTATTTTTCTTTTTGGCATGAAAGTTTCTTGAATTTTAAAATCAATGTGTAAAATCCCATTTTACCACTACTATTTTCAAAAGAGATACCATTTCATTTTAAGAATTAAAAAAAAACTTAATTTTATTTTTTGGATTCAACAAATATTGTGGTCATTAATGTTGTAACGATGTCCAATACTGTGTGCTTGTTGAGAAATGTAATATTCGTATAAATTAATATGAATTAACTGAACTGTTGCTTTGAATAACCTGATGCTTTGTCAATAACTTCTACACCTTCACTTTGACTATTTACAACAGTGCGAAGTTTGTTATAAATCTTGATATGAACTAAATCATCTTGATATAGACTAAATATTGATCTATACTAAATCTTGTTTAAGACTAAATCTTAATATAGACTAAATATTGATAGAAACTAAATCTTGATATAAATTTGATCAAAAATATAAATGTGCTCGCCATTTTTGCAAGCAACAAACGCTGTTACAATATTCAGAAGTGAAGGTGTTTGCATGCAACATACTAACGTTGCGCGGTGTTACATTTAAATGTTACATTGTATGATATTATATATTATGAAAAACAATATTGTTTTGGAAGAAATGACTGATGCGTAAATAGCGTACTCTTTCTTTTTTTCCCTTTCAAGCTAGGTCTGTGTAGGTAGCGAGCTCGGCTGCCGCCCGTCGTCGCCTGCTGACCCTCGCCAGCACGGTACTGACACACACACACTCACACACACCCTCACACACGCACATACACACACTTTAACACCCATTTTACACGTCCTTACACGTGCACACGAACACGCAATGTCCATCGATCAACTGAAGGTGTAGGGGGGAAAAATATAGATAGGTAAAAGTTTAGAACGAATGATTTATTTTTGAAAACAACGATTGTAAAGTTCTTTGAAGGTAAATTTTGCTTCAATATTTCATGTACTTTTCTCTATTTATTGTGAAAAATAATGTTTACAGTTAGTTACTTGAAAACATAACAGTTTTAAAGTTATATCCAAGATAATATAGTTGTAGTTGTACATTTTTGTATGTATTCATATAAAACTTAAATCTTAAAATTATCTATCGTTTTCATGTGAAGCTTGTGGGATGCGACAGTGCAAGAAAAGAAACATACACTCACCATGAAAAAAAAAATACACTTATTCTTTTAAATACATAACAGTTTAACACAAATGGAAGAAATATCCAGAAAGAAAGAAATAATGAATTTTCAGGTGCACTTTGAACTCTATTCCACATTACACAGAGCTAACTGTTCATTGACACTTACACGGTATTGTGCTAGGTACAGACTGCACAAACCCCCTCCTTACATCACCTAGATAGTATACACCGTGCCCTAATTAGCCATATTTTGTAATCTTTGTAGTCATGTAGTGCCCCGAAACATGACGTATTTCCACTTTGGCTGCTCGAAGTTAAAAAATACCAACCTTGTCTTCAATTTCTGTGAAGCTTAATTATTTGAAAGCGATAGAAAATAGTATGCAGAATTCCAAGCATTTATTTATCATAACTTATATAATATTTGAAATGAAAAAGGGGAATAAAGAATTTGAGCATTAAATAATTTGCAAAAAATTTCAGTTTCAAATGTCTAATAGAAAGGGGTAAAAATAGTTTGAGCGTCACTGCTAATGAACCATTGTCACTAATCTAGCTTTCCATTGTTAAAAATTAAACTCTCATTCATCAGGCAATAGCCCGGGTCTCTGTCGCCTTCCTTACCAGGCGAATGAAGGGTCGGAGAGTAACTAAACTAAAAAAAATAATTATTTATTAATTGATTAAAACCAAACCACCAAAGAGAGAGGCACTTTTTATATTTTCTTTCGACGTACATAATTTGGCTATAAATTTTTTGAAAGGTTGATAAATCTTTTGGCATATATTTTATCAGAATACTGATAAAAATGACTGCAATTAAATCTAATTTTCGCTTGATCTTGTAAGATGACTTGTCGCGGTGTCGCCAAACGCTATCCTGTCAGATGTGAAAAAAGATGAGGCCTTACTTTTTCAACGTGTTTATTTCAATTTTAATCATTTATTGCATTCATATGTTAGGATACATGAGGTCTTAGAGGTTAAGATTAGCGAAAATATGGATCCGAATAGGGTATAGCAATCTAGGAGCGGACCGATCCATTCTAGTCATTTCGAGAAATCGTCATTGATGAAGTCATTTATGCTGTAGAAGCATTTATCGATTAAAAAAATTTTCAAGTTATTTAGAAATACATTGAATTTTTATTCAGTTTTCAATTTGTTTTTTGTCTATTGAGTTGAGTAAATGTTCGCTAAAGGAGCAGTTAAACTGGTCATATCGGTATCGGGCTTGCTTGAGGCACGTAGGTAGTCAGGTCCCCTGTAGTTGTGTGACCGCGCCTGACCGCCGCTCTGTGCAGGGCCGGACGAGGCGCGCCCCGTGCTCATGTGGGGAGGCGGCATGATGCCCCCGCCCGCGCTGCCGGTGCGCCGCCCCTCCCTCATCGTGCCTGATCCGCACTCGCCGCTCGGCTTGAAGAGCGAGGTAAGCTACTATTTTATTTAATTTCATTTATTTATTTATTTTATTTATTTATTAGCTCACCAACACAGTGTAAACTCATACATTCGCAGATTTATAACAATTCTTAGAAGCTTAGAACGCAATGTCACTGCATTGACAGGTGAGGACAGCATACATTACAATAATAATGAAAATTAAGTTTTCATTTGAGCGAGTAACAAACAATGTGTGTTCTTAAAGTGGTTAATACAGCGGATATAAAAATTACAACAAAAAATTAATTATTTTAAAGGTGACTTAGTAGGATTAGATTTAATTTAGATTATAAATATATTATACATATAAATTACAAATTGTTGGAAAAAAAATTTTTATAAATACAAAAAAAATCTAGAAACATCAGGTAATCAGAGGCTTCTTAAAACGATGAATTTTGTCGACAAATATGTCAACTTCTTTAGTTTTAGAGATGGCGCGTTCGTTGTACAAACAAACAGCCTAACTAGGAAAACAAACAGCCCTAATCAACAGGGTTAAAATTTTAAAATAAACTAGCGGATCCGACAAATGTTGTCCTGCCGACCTAGATAGTAGATACTGACTGCAGCGCTATCATATGGCAATTAAGTCGTTATTTTTGTATGGATTTCGACAGAATTTAATGTTAATTAGCGTTAATTGACGTCTCCGACTGCGTACATACTGAAGTGAGTTATGTAAACACGCTAATAAATGCTTTTGACAAATCAGGGTCATTATTCGCCATGACCATCAAGATTCCTTGGCAATAACGTGTATCGTCATTACGTGCTTAAGCAGCCATTCCACGCAGATAATGTAACGCGCCCGCGTTACGTGCTTAGATTTATCGATAGCGAATAAGGGCCTTAATTAAAATGTCTATACAGACAGCACCTAGAGACCTAGAGATACAATATCCAAAGAAAAAACACTTAAAATACAAGTGTCCGTTTGTCAGGTGACAGATGACAGCAGCCAGCACTCGCTCGCCGAGCACTCGGAGTCGTGCGGCGCGGACGGGCCCGAGCGGCACTCGCCGCACGCGCTGCGACCCGACGAGCTCAGCGTCGTGGACCTGCGCCTCAAGACGGAGAGCACGTCGCCGCAGGTGCGTGGACAAAAGACAGGCTTTCTTTTGATGAGCCTAAGTTACAAAGCTTTGACGGTAGGATGTTGGAGCAGTCGGTAGGATACTTGTACTGTTGACTCAGAATATTATCTATGCAAATTGATTCAGTGCTGTAACAATAGTATTCAAGTAGTGCTAGATGATTTTCTTTGTTGTCATTTAAAGGAGTCTATCGTCCACCAACATTTTCTACGATCCAAATCGTAATTTGCTGTTTGTATTCAGGTGAGCTACACGTACGAGTCGATGAAGCTGTCCCCCAGTACCTCGTCGCAGAGCGAGCCGCCCTCCCCGCTCGCGTCGTTCGCGCAGCAGCTTCAAGCCATCCAGAACCAGGTGCAGACCGACAAGATGGTCGAGACGGTGACCGCGGCCATCTTCAACTCGGACTCGGCGCCGCAGATGTACCCGCCCATGATGGCCGCCATGCAGCCCATGGACGGCATGCGCCAGCTCATCTCGTCCAAGGCGGACATCGGCGCGCTCGACGCCGACATGAAGGTCCTCAGCCCGGAGCTCATGATGGCGGACGCGAGCCTGCCGCCCGGCGACCGGCGGCTCATCGCCTACAGCCGGCAGCCGCAGGACGCCTTCAACCCGTTCGGCGCCATCACCAAGCTGGAGATGGAGACGACGCAGATGCGCGAGCAGCGGCTGGCGCAGCAGAGCGCGCACATGGAGGCGCTGGTGGAGGACGCCATGAAGGCCACGGCCGCCATGCTGCCCGCCGACGCGGCCAAGCTGGACGAGCTGGTCAACTCGCGCGTGGACGACCACCTGTCCGGCGCCGGCACCTCCCCCGCCTCCGACGTCATCCTGTCCCCCAACGCCGTGGTGGCGTGCGGCGCGCCGGAGCGGCGGGGCGCCGCCCTCGCGCCGGACGCCATCCTGGACCCGCAGGTGTCGCCCTCCATGCTGTGCGAGGCGCAGCGCATCGTGCTGCCGGCCGCCGGCGCGCGCGACGAGCTGATGATGCTGCCGGACCAGGTGCAGCTGACGTCCGTGAAGACGCCGCCCTCCGCCGTCAAGTCGATGATCCTGAACGCGGCCGCGGAGATCCTCACGTCGGACACGACCATGAACGCGCTGGTGACGTCCGCCATCAACACCGCCAACATCCTGACGACGGAGAGCGCGGCGGCGGGCGCGCAGGCCAGCGACCCGCAGAGCCAGCCGGCCGCCGAGCCGGCGGGCGACACGCCGCTGGAGGCCATGTCGCAGGCCGTGTCGCAGGCCGTCACGCAGGCCGTGTCGCAGGCCGTGTCGCAGGCGGTGTCGCAGGCCGTGTCGCAGGAGATGACGGCGCCGGTGCAGGGGCTCACCGACATGAGCGACCAGGACCTGCTCTCCTACATCAACCCGAGCACCTTCGACCAGGGTGAGTACATGGACGTCTACTACAGTTGACGACGAACTTCATTAATCATTCGTATATAAACTGCTGCGTTCTACCCGCCTCGTGTGCGCTCGCTAGTCGCGCTGCTGTCGATGTCGCCGGACTCGCTGCGGGCTCGGTATCGGTTTCTCAACTCGAAGCGATGGTCTCAAATCGTTCGATGTCACGCCCGTTTCATAATTCATGTTGGTTTTTACTGTTGGGTTACTGTCGGGTCAAAAGAGGAACATTTTCATTGGTCCACTAACATTTTTAAAGAGACTACTTTCATTGTAATATTGAAAGTTTAAAACCTAGTTATGCTTATGATAGTTTAATTCAAATATGTAATTAAATATTACGTTAGTTTCATTTTGTCATCGGGTTGAAAGCATTTTCACTGAGTCCGAAAACATTATTTAAATAAAATTGTTTAATTTGAATTAATCATGTTTAAGATTGTCACGCTCAGATTTCATGAAATCCCCACATTATTGTAATTTATTGAAACCTAATCGATTTTTGTTTCTTACCAATTACAAATGATCACGCTGAAGTTTCCCCGCCCCTATTCCCACGTGGCGTGCAGCGGCCGCCGGTCCCGCCCACACAATAACCGTCCGTTTGTTTCTTGCAGTGTAACTGCTCGTGCACGGCGCGACGCTCCGCCCGGCGCAGCGACCACAGTACCTTTACAAAGAGACTATTTTGTACACCTATACTGAATGCATTTTAGGTGACGCGTCGAGGGCTCAAATAAATGCAGTTTTTATGTGAATTTTTAATGGATGTCCTTATTTATATACGTAGATAGACGTTATGTTTAGGCCAATATAATCTCCATTTAGAGTCGTGTGCGCGAGTGCGTCGGTGTGTGTGTCGTAAGGATTTTATAACGATTCTCAAGTTAATTTTATGTCACGCGCCGGTATGTGTTGGAGACGTCAATTAATTGAACATATAAGTCAGTATTACAGGGCTAATTATCCATTATTATTATTGTATTATGTACAGGTGAAACCGTAATGAAGGCCTAGCCTAGCAAAGGCTATTTTGTAGTGTGCACCGCATTTACCGGCCTAATACTAACAGTGGACGTTTTACGCGACAACTTGAGAGACGGTTTCAATACAACTGTACATAGTATAAAACAGATGTATGTATTTGTATAGTGAAATTAAAGGGAAACACAATGGACTATATGAAATCGAGATGTATGTTTGATATCGAATTATGTAAATATTAATTTTAGCTTCGTATTTATGTTGTTAATTGTTACGAGTCTAGCGATTATTGTTACCAAATTAATAAAAAGACAAACTCTATGTATGTGGCAAAACAAAACTATTGTTATCTATTTGCATTAAAATATTATATCTAAAGAAAAGAGAACTCACAAAAAATGCATCTCTGTAGAAACTCTTTTCGTAATAATTAAAATGTATTGTTTGAAACAATTCCTTACAGTTCAACTGGGCAAACTGTTCTAAGAAAAAAATAGAGTTGTCTCTTTAAAAGATAAATTGCAAATGGTCTAGTGCATCTTATTTTGCAAGTATTGTGGTGTGTTTCAATTAATTATGGACTTTCGACAACGCTATAAATATATTTCCATTCTAAAACTCTTTCAGGAAGGCAAAAGGAAAAGCTCTAAAAAGAAGCGCACTAGGCCTTGGGCGCGTAGCCAAGATGCATTCTACAATCGTTGACGCTAATAGAAAACAAGAAAAATGTATTGGTTTGACATATTTCTGACCACGTGACTTAGCGTTGAAATATGTCAAACCAATACATACATTCATCTTGGCTACGGGCCCTGCATCGATAGAAAAAATGCATATAGTCGCCAACTATATATGCTCATTTATAGCACAAAATCTTTACAATACGTGAAGTGTGTCTAAATAAATATGTAAGTGCACTTTTATAATCGCTTAAATTTAATATTCATTTATTTTTTATACTGGTTTAAAAAACAGCTAGTATACAAAAAAAGTTGATTGAAAATCAAATCTGAATGTTTATATTTTTATTTCTTTTGGTTTCACATTATAATCCACGCTTCACATATTGTAAACGTTAACGTAGAAAGGGATGGACGTCGGGTTTAAAGATAAATGTGACGAGAAAAGTGTTGGTGCTGAGGTAATCTATAAACGAGGTTTAATGTATAAGAATATATACAAACTCAAATATTTTAATTTTTGCCAATAGCATAATTTTGCTTGCAGCAATTTGTCAGCCTTTGTAATTGTCTACGATGCCCCGTGTTTGTGTCGATCATAACCGACCGACGATCGCACGGAGACTGGCGTGTGTTTAGCTCACATTTCGCGTTTTGAAGCTCTTTCTGTTTGGACGCGAGAGACCCGACGTCCACCCCTTGGTACGTCAATGATTGTAAAGTACATTTTGTGTATGTGTTGTATTTGATTGTGATCTATAGCTGGAAAATGAATATTATAATTCAAAATAGTAGTAATACGTAGTTATATTTTTAAGGAAAACTGTACTGATGTGATGCTAGAGCAAAGAATATATAAAATGTTTTAAACATATATTGTGTTAGAGAAATGTAATTTTTTATAGATACGAATCGAATGCTACATATTTAAATGTGCCATTTAATAAATGTAATCTTAGAGTAGATGTAACTATGTGAAGCATATCGTACCCGTCGACATGTAGCTTGTCCGCCGACACAACGGGACCGCGTGCCTTGTGCTGACATTAATATGTATTGTAACCGCGACCATTTCGTACCGTCGCTCTGAAGCAAACTCTAAAATATGTTTCTTTAGCAGTATTCAACGTGTGAACTAGCTACGTCTGTTCCAACCTGCTTACACCGGCAAGAAATGCCCGGCAGTTCATTTTTTGGACGCGATTTACAATTTTTCTTAATGCTCACAAAACAAATTAATATACACAAATAATTTCCACCCGCGATGCGCAGTCGTAAGTTGTATGTGAACGTTTTTTTTATTTGCAGTCCCAACCGCAATGTAGAGTGTGTGCAAAATGGATGGTATTTTCTATCTATACTAATATTATAAAGCTGCAGAGTTTGTTTGTTTGTTTGTTTGTTTGTTTGAACGCGCTAATCTCAGGAACTACTGATCCGATTTGAAAAATTCTTTCAGTGTTAGATAACCCATTTATCGAGGAAGGCTATAGGCTATATTTTATTTCCAAAAAAATTAGGGGTCTGTAAGAAAATTGCTATTTTGCAACCCAAGGTGTGAAATCGAAAACCTATTTTTGCGTGCGCTGCAAAAACTATTGACAGTAGAACAAAATAATGTATTACGGGTTTGTAGGTCTCATTAAGATCTACAAAAAAGTCCGCGAGAGCATATGTCTAACTATTATAGTTATGCCGCAATAAGTGATTTTTTTATTAATTTGACTTGACCGTTATTCGAAGCTTATTTAATTGAGATAGGCACTACCGTTCCCGCCTTGATCTTTTCTCTCTTTCTTCCTTATATTTGTGTCTCTTTCCTACACGTCACTTCCGCTTGGCAGTGGTGGGGAGTGTCGTACGACACGATCCACCATCTTGGATTCATTGGCGTCTTGTTTCCCGCCGTGTTCGGAGGTACCAAGTATACCGACACTTACCAACAAGACCTACCTACCTATTTATAAAATTATATCGTTACGTTATTTCAAATTGAAATCCAACGGTTTTTCTCTTTCTCAGTATTTTAAAAAAAGTGAGCTAAAAAGATACGGTTTTTTAGAATAAAAGTGAATTTAGTACCTACCTGCAAGCATGGAAGAAAACAATACCGAAAAGACGGTACCTGAAATGCTTCCAGGCCCTTCTTTGTCGACTAAACGGCGAGGAAGGTCGAGTAGTAGTTCGAGTTCTAGTAGTAGTAGCTCCAGTAGTTCCTCTTCTAGCGGAAGTAACCCAAAACGAGGTCGACGTAAAAGGAAAAGGGGAGGCAAGCGTAAGCGTCACTCTGCTCGTAAGTTTCAGAAGTTATCCAAGGAATTACGCAACCTTCGTCAACAAATTTATTGTAAGGATGGCAGTTATCATGTGAGTACTAATTTTGATAATGACGCTATTTCGCTTATGTCTGGAGTTAGTGAAAATCATTACGAACAGCTGCTCGATGTTGAGCCAGATAAAAATTCACACTGTAACAAAGAGTTCACTTTGGCGTTTGAGACTAAACTAAAGGAACCCTCGCATCCCAAGACTTCAGAAGCATATTTAAAGATGTTATGCGAGCTTCAACATTTAGATAAAAGTGACTGGAATGAAATAAGGTACTCTGATACCCAAAAGTTATACAATCATTCGCCAGGATTTATCGACATTGAAATGAATGAGGAAGTTAAAGCCTATGAGTCATCTCGTCACCTCATTCACGCTGATAAAACTTTCGCAGCCTTGACTATGTGTGTGCTTAAACAAAGGGATTTTTTGCAAGGTACCCTTCAAAATCTGTTGCAATGGGCGAAGAATGGCGAATCTCTAAATTATGAGGACCTGTTTGAAAAGGTTAACGATCTTTTTTCCACAGGTGACCTGCATAAATGTTCCTCAGATTTATTACAGATGATTTGTGGTCACCGTGCCGAAATAATTCAAATGCGGAGAGATCTTGTCACAAAACAGGTGAAGGACCCTCTGATTAAGGCCAGTTTGAGGAAGATTCCGCCGACATGTAACAACCTGTTCAATGCAGAAAGGTTTACAGCGACAGTTGAGAAAGCTGGTGGTGTGAGGAAATGTTTTTGGCCAACTCAAAGGGTTAATGCCTCTTCTGCCTCGCAGGCGGAGTTCAAAAAATCTGGTGACCCCTCGCAGGGGTCATCGACATACATAAAACCCTCGCAGGGTTTTTCTCATGCAGCTCACGCATACCAACATAATAATGCACGTGCACATTGTGCCAATAATTATCCACCTCCGCAAGGTGGTTATAACGCTCATAGCCTTACGACTCAATCGGTCGCACCGAATAGTCGCAATAGTTTTCATGGCTACCCTACCCGAACGACCCCGAGCCAGCAAAACCAGTCAAAGTATGGCCGAAAGCGCGCGTCATCGTCATCTCAACAGAACAAGGACAACAAACGGCGTAAGTATTGACTCAGTGCCGTTCAGAGCGGGCCGCCTTGCACAATTCGATAACATTGGGAGCAAAAGAATGCACCAGATTACCTACATCCTAAAAATATTATCGGGGTACCGCATACCGTTTTACAAGAAACCACCTCTTGTACATGCAAAAGCTATCGGCATCGATCTAAATGTGCCAGAATCTGCCGAAACGACATCGGTCATAAACAAATTAAAGAACAAGGAGTATTAACGCTTTTCAAGACTCTTCTGAACCTTCTGAGCCTTCCCCATACCTCGCGCTGCCACAGACAACTTCATATGGTAGCATCACAATCAGAGGTGGGCGTTTAAACGAAAAGCGGTTTAAGAAATATCCGCTTTTAAAAATAAGCGCATAAGCGGGCTTATGAAAATAACCAGACTCCGTTTAAACGTTGACGGCTTTTTTCCAAAGTCCAAACAAATGCAAACCTTATTCCAATACAGAAAAGTCGCTCTTCAAAATAAGCGCATAAGCGCTTATACGTGTTGTCAATTTAAACCGTTTATCACATCTTGAATCACAATTGCAATTATAAGCACCCATCACTGATACATTTGCCATCTTCGTTGCAACCAAACATACATTTTTGCAATCCTAAAAGGCTAGCAAGATCATTGTCAGCTCCTGAAGCGGAAAACTATATTGATTCAGAACAAAAACAACTCGGTAGTTGCATAATATCTCCGCCATGAAGGGGGCATCAAATCGACTCCACTCTTGGATTCGACTTACACACTGAACAATAGAGGATCACGACATTCACCTGAATGCATTTCATATTCCCAGAATTTACAACGGCAATGCCACCGCTTGTCGAGAATGCGTGCTACCCCAGAGAGGCACCTGTCCCCAGAATGCACGAAGAAAGTGTTTAACAAGTGGAGAATACCAGCAATTGAACTTTTTGCGTCCAGCCAAGCACATGTGGTGATGAATTACGTGTCCTTAGATATTTCGCAATGACTTCTCACAAGATGTGGAATTACCATCTGGCTTGGGTGTTCCCCCTGCATTTTCTGGTTCTGAGTCATCCACCACCGAACGTCTACGACCACCGACTGGAGCTGTGGAAATGTGGGAATGGTCGGAGATGTTAACAGCATGGAGTAGTAGTCAATTCGAGCTTCTAGGGGAATCGTGGCAGCCTTCGACTCGAAAGGTCTATACTGTCGCTTGGCTCAGCTGGTGCGAGTTACATAAGGTTACCCCTTATTTCCAACACCGAACGATTTAGCAAGATTTTTATCCAATCTTCACCTAGTTCATAATTTGTCATAGAACTCAATTTTTGTTGCACAAGTCTGTGGTCTCCACCCTTTGTAACCCAGATACATCTGGACAGTTAAGCTCTCATGCTCTAGTAAAGCATGTTTTAGAGTCAATAATAGCATTACAAAAACCGATTACCTGTGTCGAGGCCCCGGTTTGAAACATAGATGGTTTGGCTAGTTTCTTAAATAATTGCAGCAATAATAAAAATCATATATTTCAAGTGCAGAGACCTACTGCTCCTATGCTCTGGGAGAAGAATCCGCAACTTAACTCTGTTCACAGCTGATTCAGATAATGTGAGTAAATTAGTTTTCTGGCCGGCTTTCGGATCAAAAACTGATTCCGCCGATTATAGACAGTCGGGATGTAGATTGATTTCTAATCAAATTAATGAAAAATTAGACCCTGTTTTATGGTGTAAGCATAAATAATCTCACTTCTTAAAAATCGCAGAAGTGCTGCAAATTCGAATAATTTGTTTATGAATATCAGGGACAAGCCTAGATCAGCATCAAAGCATTAATAGCAGGCTGGATTATGTCCTTAGTGGTAGAAGCGGGCATAAAAGGGTCTCCCGGGAGCATTCGTTCAGTTGTTGCCTCAAAAAATTAGCTTGATAATATATCACATAGGGATATCCTTGCCAAGGGTAATTGGCCCTCCAAAATACGCTTTGCAAATTTTATAAATGTAAAGTTAAACCTTTTTCTAACCGACCCTCGGTTACTGCGTGGTTCAATCATTTGACTAAATATTGTCTATACTTAGCATTGATAGTTTAGAAGTGTTTTTAAGTTTTATTAAAGCAAAATATGTTTATTTTTACAATCTTTGTAACGTTTCATTTATGTTGGCACCTAGCTACATAATTTATAAATAGATACTTATTCATTTCCTAACCAAGTGATCATACTTTCACATTGGCGTCTCCGTCACTTCCACCAGGCGATAACAAACACGTCTCAATTAAATAAGCTTCGAATAACGGTCAAGTCAAATTAATAGAAGCGTTTTACCTACCAATAAAACGCTTATTAATTTACTTACCTTATTCGAAGCTTAGAGTCAAGCTCTGCCTGGTAATTAGACTCAATGAATCCAAGATGGTGGATCGTGTCGTACGACACTCCCCACCACTGCCAAGCGGAAGTGACGTGTAGGAAAGAGACACAAATATAAGGAAGAAAGAGAGAAAAGATCAAGGCGGGAACGGTAGTGCCTATCTCAATTAAATAAGCTTCGAATAAGGTAAGTAAATTAATAAGCGTTTTATTGGTAGGTAAAACGCTTCTATTTTAAAAATTTAATTTTAATGCCGCCTCTAGAAAAGGCTCTTTATTTGTATCTTGGTATTAATCCTTATCAAAATAAATTACTTTATATTCAAAACTGCTTCAATACCTTTATAAAACTTTTTGAATCATTCAATTCGGACATTCCATTCGAAAGATATCACGAGTTTAAAAATGTAAGTAGTAGTAGAAAAATAAACCCGCCGCACCCCAGCGCAGCGGGAAACGCGGCGAGGTGAGGGAGAATCTATAAAATAGGTAAAGTGCGGTGCGGACCAGGAAGATCTTTAACAACACGATTCAAACGCGTGGTCCGAAAAAAAATTAACCTAGAATTAAAATAGGATAATGGATACCTACAGCAGGTAACGCGGTGAGGGGGCACCGAAGTGCGGGAATAATTTTAGAGTATACGGAATATATACGCTTTCGCGCCTAAAACTACTGAACCGATTTAAATGAAATTTAATATAGAGATAATTTGAGCCCAGGGGAAGGACATAGGATACTTTTTATCGCGATAAACTGTAGCCCACGCGGGTGAAACCGCAGGGAAAAGCTAGTCTTAATATACACACCGGCACAATTAGCGGAACAGAAAAAAAAGTGAGACTATGAGATAATAACGCATATATTTGACGAAAATGTAATTAGACACAAAATAACAAATTGATTAACATCTTTTAACAACGACTTTGAAAAGTCTTCGTTATTTTTTTATTGAAAAATAAAGAAATTTGAAATAAGTGAAATTTTTAGATGATTATGAACCGTCACAAAAAATAAAAAAAAGTAAGCATTAAATGATTTAACAATAAAATTAAAGCAAAATTAATAACGAGTGTTTCCCCCTCTTGCTCTGATTGCGGTTTCCATTCGTCTGGGCATGCTACAGATTATGTTATCGATGATTTCTTAAAGCAACCGCTCCCACTCCTCAAGTAATGCGTTTCCAAGTTCATTCAGATTGTTGGGGGGTGGCATTCTGGATTTAACCCTTCTTTTTAGCAAGTCCCAGACATGCTCTATCGGATTCATATCGGGGGAATTTGCTGGCCACTGCATCACCGGTATACCTACGTGGCTCAGATATGCCTGTACCGATTGTGCACTATGAGCACGAGCATTATCTTGCATTAGAATAAAGTCGTCACCAATAAATGGGGCAAATGGTACACCATGTTCTTCTAAAATGTCTCTGATGTATCGATCTGCTGTCATGGTCCCTCCTGTGACTATCACTAACTCCGTGCGAGCTCCCAAACATATCCCTCCCCAAACCATAATCGAGCCGCCACCATAAGCCACTGTGTGTTCAAAATTAGACTGTATGTGGCGTTCTCCTTTGCGTCTCCATATTCGCTGTCTCCCATCGATCTGTTTTAAAAGAACTCTGCACTCATCAGTAAAGAGAACCTGCTGCCATTCGTTCAAATCCCAATGACGATGTTCTCGCGCATAGCTTGTGTTCCGCTAATTGTGCCGGTGTGTATATATTCTTCTCAAAACAACTGAAATACTTTGTAAAATAGAGGTTTATTGTCATAATCCCCATCGGTGGAAATCTTGAATTTACGAAGAAATACGCAATAAAAATGGTTCTAATTACTAAAATATTTCAGGGGTTGAGTACTAGCATTATAAGAAAATGGATATTGGTATTTAAGGCGCAGGTTTCCAAAAATGGGGTTATTTAAAGCTATCTTTCTGTGTAATTCTGGTCTAAAAAAAATCTAATAAAAATATATGTTAATCTACTTGATATATAGCAGGACACCTTCAGGCCGAAAAATGCAAAAAATGTATTTATATATTGAAAACAAATGTGCAAAGTCCCCATTTCCTAAAAGTTTAATACTACTTTACTCCTAAACTATATATGTAACAAAGACTTGTTAATACCATCAGCTTATAAAAAAATATAATACCCAGGACACCTTCAGGCCATTTTTTGAAAATACTGCTTTAATTATTTTTTGCGAATTTTTTACGTATTTCATACTCGCAAATCGGCACGTACACCCCTCATTCGCCCATAAAGTCAGTGCGGGACGAGCCGCCGTGCTGAACGGACCTGTGCCACTTTTCTCCGCATATTTTTGTAGCTGAAAGTGGTACGATGACCTATAGGCTATGAGTGGTAGGTGCATAGTGCCGCGGCGAGTTAATTGCCTACTATTGCGGTGATGCATAGGGTTGTCACTTTTATTTTTAGTTAAATACTAGCTGACCCGGCGAACTTCTTTCGCATAAGAGGCAATAAATGAGCAGATTTAGGATTTTAAAATTAATTAACGTTAGTAATAAATAAACTCGCATAAAACAAAAACATCTTCAATTCACAACTTCAATATCAACCATAGACAACATTACGTTTAGCTGTCAGTTGTGTTTTGTTACACCATGTCAGTTGCATTTTGGTATACCATTTACAACAAATGAATGATTAATTTTATTATTTATGAGTATCATATTTTATCTTATTCCGGACGAAGACAAATGCAAAAAATCAAAGATTATAAAAATCGGTCCAGCCGTTATCGACTTATACCTAAGTGTTGTAACTAACATGCCTTTTTTTATAGATTATATTATCTGTGTATTATGACAGCGCAAGGTGTTTAATCATGTAATTTATTAAAATGTTTTACCACTTCATAAATGGGTTGCATATTAAAGACATTTTAATAATTATAAATTAATAAATACGATTTATTATAAACTATACAAATGAAATAGTCAGTGAGAGCAGCAAATCCGAGCAAGCGAGCAGTGTAGTACATAAATGCGCGCGATCAAACGCGTGGCACAGCCCTACTGAGTCCCAGGCCGGTCCCTGCGTACACGGCGCTCACTACTCACTCACGCGCACATTCAAATGGCGCGGCAGTGACTACTAGCCGTGCCCCGCGGCTTCGCCCGCGTGGGAATTGATGTGTTGTACAAACTTTAGAACGCCATTGCACAACCTCTAGGGGTTTTCTTAAATATAAAAAATACGTATTTAATTATTTACTTTATAGTTTATTTGTACCTACTTTTAAGAAAATCCACATAAGGAATAAAAAAAAGCCATACAAACTTTAAAACTCTATGGCACACCCCGTAGAAGTAATACATATCAAAAAATAAAAAATGCGTTTTCAATGATTTACTTTAAGGTTTATTTGTACCTATTTTTGAGTCAATCGAACCAAGGAATGACATTTTTCATACAAACTTATCTACCTTATTTAACCCCTTTCAGAGTTGACTTTTCAAAATTAGATTAGCTTATGTGTTAGTCCAATACCTAAACTGTCTACATTCTAAATTTCATCAGTCAAATTCGGTTCAGTAGTTACGTGGTAACAAACATTCACACACACACAAACTTTCGCATTTATAATATTATAGTAGGATGTTGCTACTGTGTATATATGTAGATACGGCGGGCTCGATTAGTAGAGGTACCGCGCCGCGCCGCATGGCGAGAGCGTCGCTTCGGGCGCGTTGGCCGCAGATCGCGTAATTTTGGTGAGGGGATGCGCGGAGTGCGCGGAGCAGTTTCACTTGATCAAGCAAGGTCAACGACGTTATGCTGGCTCTTAAACGCTTGATAAACTCAGATGCCATTTGACCGATCACCGTGAAAATTGGCACTATGTATTTTTATAACGTTTTTATGCTATCCACTTTGCTATAACTCTGCACTTGAGGGCGCGGTCGCTAGTGTTAGACGTTTGTTTCAGAGCGCCAGTGCAGTAGGTGGTAATAACAAAAATATATTATATTATACAGTATATAAGTACAGTATTTATATCAGGGACCACGATATATGTATACAAAAATGTTTTTGCGATACATTATAAAAAAAGTGTTTTAAAATACATCTCTGTTACTAAAATATTCTGTACACTTCAATGCATTTCTGATACTGTTTTTGTATCTAAAGTGAATAGCAAATTTTGTAAAAATATTGTACGTAATATATCTTCTATATGAATTATATGAAATTAGGTATATATTTATAAATGTTCGTGAATTAATTATTATCAATGTTGCGGAATCTCTATCGTCGAGTCTTGAAACTGTGCAGTAGAGTAAATATGAAGCTTGTTCATACAGCTATATGAATGTACCTAGATTTAGGGAAACTATTCAATCCGTTTTACTTATGTTGATTTGGTTTTAATTTGTACATCACATTCACATTGTATGTACGAGGTCTTGTTTTGTTTGTTTGGGTCGTGTTGTTGTGTACGTAGGCAAAGTTAATTAGGTCAAGGTAACGTTTGACCACAATACGCAAGTGGTGATGCGGTCGAAGGTGGTGCCATGCTACACCAGGATTGAGTTAGGTTAATTTTTTTCACATATTTTTTACTTTTTACGTAATGAAACCTTAGCATGGTGGTAGGGCATTTTTCAGTGCTCGCCTGGCTAGTTACCACCCTCAAGAATCTATCGGTGTGTTCCGGTAGCCTCACTTGAGAGCCAGTTCCCAATGCAGGTGTAGCGTGGCGCCACCTTTGGCTATATCAAATTCAAATTAAACTGCTGACTAACGACATCAAACGTTGACTATGAATGAAATAATGCGCCCTCAGTCTTCCATTTTGTTGTTTTACCTTAAAGGGAGAAAAAGGGGTTTTGGTATAAAATTGTTTTATAAATTTTTATCCGGTTTTTTGATTGGACTAATGATTTGTTAAAAGCCTATTGCGATATAATTTCGCAGGTTACGTTGCGTAGTTTACTCAGCATGGCCAAATTAAGCCGAAGAAGGAAAAGTGGTCTTATTTTACGACTACTTTAGAATTGCTTTTTAAACAGTTTCAGTTTGCATTTCAATCGGCCCTATTCACAACTGAAATAAAAACTCGCGATCATTTTATTGTAATTAACTTTTCAATAAGTCTGGATTCGATATTCAATAAACCGCAGATTTGTTACTGAGACTACATAATACATAAGTTGTGGGTAGGGCCCGTCTAAATGTCTTCCCCTGTTCAAGCCCGAAGCGTTCCATTCAAATGTATTGTATTAATGTTTGTACGTACTATTATATAGTATATATCTAGTCGGTCTAATCTAAATCTTGAATGCAACTTGCCGAACGGTCACGATGATCACTGTATGTTATTTGTTTTGATGTAATTCATTAAATGTTATTGAAAAAGTATGTACCCTCTTTTATTTAAATTCTGTCAACAAATACAAACATGAGTTTTTGGCCTAGAAAAACATGATTAAACCTAAGCTTAGTTGTAGGGTATTTCAAACCGACTTCCAAAGAGGAGGTTCTCAATTCGGATGTTTGTATTTTTTTCATTTATGTATGTTCGGGCATAACTCCGTCAAATATAGGCGGTTTTGCAAAATTATTTTTTTGTTGGAATGAAGATATTTCAAAGCTGGTCCCATGGTAAGGAAATCAGGGTTTGATGATGGCCAGAGAAACCGAAGGGAACCTGAAGTCGGTTATTGTTTTGTTAAAAATTTAATCTAGTACTCACTTGGCTAGCTTCCACCCTCGAATTAAGAATCTGTCGCCAAACACATCTTGGTGTGTTCCGGCTGCCTTATTTGAAAGCTAGTTTCCAGTCCAGGCGTAGTGAATGAATCTTATAGCCAAATTATGTCAATAAAAACCCACCGTTAGCACGTTTTCTTACTTTGGAATAAATAAATAATAAAAATAAATATCGGGGACAATTGCACACAAATTGACCTAGCCCCAAATTAAGCTCGAAACTTGTGTTATGGGTACTAGACAACGATATACATACTTATATAGAGAAATAAATACTTATATAGATAGAAATATCCAAGACTCAGGTACAAACATTCGTGCTCATCACACATATATTTGCCCTTACCGGGATTCGAACCCGGGACCGTTAGCTTCGCAGGCAGGGACACTACCAACTCGGCTACCGCGTCGTCTTCTGAGTTAATACCAACCAAAAGAAACAACGTACATTGCAACATTGCACTTCATTTATTCGAATTATAATATCTATATTTTATACATATAATCAATATGTATGAGCGTAGAGTTCTAATTCGCCATTTAAAATTTACAACAATAATATAATAATTATACTAAGCCCGACTCACTTAAATAGGAATAATATTCGTTTACCATAACAATTATTTATAAATACACCGTTAAATGCCTAGATATGAACATAGCGTGAAGGTACAGAATAGGACGAAGATTATCAGTATAATGGCAACCCAGGCTGGTATAGTACCTGAAATGCAGACAAAATCGGTTAGTAATTTAATTAACACATCATACTAAAGTTAAATTGCGAAAGTTTGTTCTTGTGTAGCCTTATCCAGAGTATAAGCTATCTCTATTCCAAATTTCATCAAAATCGGTTAAGTAGTTACGGTGATACGTGGTAACATACATTCACACCCACACACAAACTTTCGCATTTACAATATTAACTAGCTGTTCCCCGCTGTTTCACCCGCGTGGGCTACAGCTTTATGCATGCAAAGTCTCAGCCCGATCGATTTAAAATTGACAAAGTTTGGGGTTTGGGGGTTTTACCCTTGGGGGTAGAATTAATCGAAATCCTTTCTTAGCGGATGCCTACGTCATAACATCTACCTGCATGCCAAACTTCAGCCCGATCCGTCCAGTGGTTTATAGACAATAGACAATATATTTATTTGTGGCAAAAAACAGCATACACTTTACAAAATAAAATTGAATAATAAAACATAAACAAAACAAATAAACTTAAATAATAATACAAAGACAATCAATTACAGGTTTTTTGCCACAAACCGGCACCAACTCAGCATCGTTAGGGCTGTGCGTTGATTGATCACTATGTCAGTCAGTCACCTTTGAGTTATATTTAGTTAGATAGATTAATAGGATTTATTTTCGTATATGCGCATTGTATGTGTATGTGTGTGAGTGTGTGTGCAGCACTCACTCCTGGGCGGCAGGCTGTGCACGGTGAGGCAGTTGTCGACGGAGATGGCGAGCAGCGCCGCCTCGCTGCGGGAGGTGACGGCGGGCCCGTACCCGCGCACCGGCAGGAACTCCAGCCCCGTCACGAACATCATGTGCGCGTTCTTTACGTGCAGCACGCGCTGGGATAACGTAATAATAGTTGATAGGAACACATTCTCACATAATTAGTGTAAAACAAAGTCGCTTGGACTTTTTTGGCGGCAATCGAATTGTCAACGTGAAAATTTTGTTTTTATTTCCAAAACTTGTGTTTCTTCGAGTGATAATGTGTAATATTGGTGGATTATTAACCATTATGTGTTCGTTAATGTGTACGAGTGTGGGAAATTGAAATAAAGTTGTGAAAGTGACTTTTCTAGTTGCTCCAAAAAAGTCCGTGTAAAGTTTAATAAGTAAAGCGCCACTACTTTACTTAAACAATATCCTCATCCCATCATCTCATCATCATCATCACCATCATCATTTAAACTTGATTCAACTCTCTGAGTTTGAAATATTTTTATACTTGACACTGGCAAATACACTAATCGTGTGACGCCATAACAAAACAAAAAAAAAAGTCGCTTTCTGCGTCTCTCTGTATGTCTATACAATATCTATCTGCTAACTCCTCCTAAACCAAGCAACGGATTTTAATGCGGTTTTCACAGTCAGTTAAATAATTCTTCACGGAGAGTAAAAAAAGGTTTGGTTTGGAGTTGGGTGTGGAAGTTTTATGTTTATGTTTTATAAAAAATATCGGACCATTAGATGACAAAAAAAAAGCTTGGGATTTTAGTGAACTTGCTCCAATTCCATCAATTAGTAATACGAATAAAATTGTCAATGTGATCGCGCCAAAAAAATTACCTGCCGGGCGTTTCTTGCCTGTTCTTTTGCCGGCGTAAGGAGGTTGGTTTTAAGTTTGACGTTTTAAAGTGATCATAATGTATCCTATTGAATAAAGAAAAATTGACTTTTGACTTTTATGTAAGAAAAAAACATCTTATAACCAAGGCATTGTTTTATGTAATGACCACACTTATCTCAAGTACCTTTAGAATTCAGTCATAAGAGCGTAGCGTGACGCCACATGTTTATGGCAGATACATTTTAGGTACACTATAGTCATTTAGCAGGATTTCTGTGGTCAAATCAGAGAGCTACGAGATCCTTTATCACACAAACCGTCTGTAACTCACTTGCAAACTAAACGCGACGTATATATCGACGGAGCCACTGAACATGGTCCCTACGCCGACGAACCGTCCGTCGTCGCGCACGGCGAGCGCCGACAGCGACTCGTTGACGACGACGGTGCGCGACAGCGTGCCGTCCCGCTCCCACTGCTGGATCAGCCCCTTCTGCTTGCCGGAGCGAGAGAGAGGGTTCGCTATTGTGAACATGCGGTACGCGTCCTTCTTGTCTTCTATGGGGCCGAACCTGGAAATTGGAATTGTTACGGATAAGTGTTTTGGACCCAAGTCAATTTCTGCTTTTTATAAACTATCTGTCTTTCTTTGATATGTAATTAAATCATGAAATATTTAATAAGTAAGTAGTAAAAACTTACAAGGTAGCGTTTGACCACAAATCACCTGATGTTAAGTGGCGATGTAGTCGAAGGTGGTGCCACGCTACCACCAAACCTGGTTTTTGTCGGTTTTAAGTTTGACGTTTCTTAGGTAGTTGAGTGTCACCAAGCACTTATCGGTGTGTTCCGGCAGCCCCACTTGAGAGCCAGCTTCCTGTCCAGGTGTACCGTGGTGCCACCTTACATGACATCGTCACTTAACACCAGATAACTTGTGGGCAAACGCTACCCTGTCTGCTGTATAAACAGGCACGAAACACCCGGCAGATCATTTTCTGAGTACAATCAAATTATTATTACGACCACGCGGTAGCCGAGTTGGTAGTGACCCTGCTTTCAAAGCTAGCGGTCCCGGGTTCGAATCCCGGTAAGGGCAAATATAATTATGTGTGATGAGCACGAATATTTGTTCCTTTAAAAGTATGTATATCATTGTCTCTAGTACCCATAACACAATTTTCGAGCTTGATTTGGGGCTAGGTCAATTTGTGTGCAATGGTCGCCCTATATTTATTTATTATTATTATTTTTGAGCCACCATTGCTATACTCCATTACAATGATCCCCGGGTCCAGCAACATACCGACACCTCCGGAAGAGGTACTTGTTCCCGTTGGGCGGCGTGCACGTGATCTGCAGCAGCGGCGGCTCCCTCGCGGCCGTCGCCCAGATGTTCGCGAGCCCGTCCTTGCCGATGCTCACCAGCCGGCTGCTGCACGGGCTGAAGTCCAGGTCGTCCAGCTGGAACGAGAGGTCGTCCCATAAATAAATGAATAATTAACGGGGACAATTGCACACAAATTGACCTAGCCTCAAATTAAGCTCGAAACTTGTGTTAAGGGACTAGACAACGATATACATACTTATATAGTATATTTATTACTTTTATTTTATATGTATGTATTTTGTTTAGGTATATATGATTATCTATTTTATGTAAAATTTAAATTGTGAATATGTATGTTTAATTTTATTACACATTGTATTTCTTTTTATGTACTTCAAATACACCACCAACCGCATTTTATTTCATACAACTTCTGTCCATCCAAAGGTTGTCTGGTAGAAATCGCTCTAAGCGATAAGACCGCCCATTGTAACACTAGTTTTAAGATCTCTCCTTTTATGTTGTTTTATTTTTCTGCTGTTGTGGTGAAACAATAAAGCGTTATCTATCTATCTATAGATAGAAATATCCAAGACTCGGGTACAAATATTCGTGCTCATCAATGATACACTACATCTCTAAATGTCATTCATATATTAACAGGCGAGCATCTTGCAGCTGATAAATATACATAGATAGGTAACGCTTAATTATTTATCTGTCTATGATAGAAGGCTGATGATAAATCAAAAGTTAAAATAACGTTATTAAATTCACAGCTTTTTTGAGGATTGATAGGTTAACTTTTTCTTTTGTTGTCTATTGTCATCATTCATGTTGCTATATTCATCTAAACTTTTCTCACAGTCTTTAGTTTTTATTTGCTAACTGTTAGGCTAGTTTTGTTTATGTTTCATTTATTACTTTTGTAAGTTGTTTGTTTTATATAAATAGTAGTATAATGAAAAACCTAAAACAATTAGGTACCTCTTTTGTGTGTCCCTCCAGAACAAACAGCAATTCCATCTTTGGGAAGCTCCAAACCCTCACTTTGGTGTCGATGCCTCCAGTGGCCATCAGCTTGCCGTTGGGGCTGATCCGCACCACTCGCTGGAGGGGGTCATTTCTGAAGTAACGAAAATAATTTAATCTATCATAGATTAGACAGCTAGACATTGCCTGGCCCTGCTACTAGGCACCGAGTGGCTGACAGTAGTTGGATGAGAAGAGCCAAAACTGAGCTCAGTGGCATACCTCAGGAGTAGCCCATGTCCAGCTGTGGACTGATTAAGGCTGATAATAATAATGATGATGATGATGATGATGATGAAGCCTGGATAAATATGTTGTTAACTGTGTAACGGTGCATTGTCACTTAACATCAGGTGACTTGTGGTGAAACAATAGCCAGTAAGAAGTAAAAAAAAGTCAACAAATCGAAATGTTCTTTTGATATCCTATTAAAAAAAATTGAGTTGATGAACCCAAAACATTGGGAAATATGAGTAAATTCCAGACTAAAACCCTTATCACAAAATCTACCCAATAGATTCAAAGTTTTCCAATCTTAGGTAAAGTTGATGCCACAACAAAACTTTTATGCAATATTTATAACTAGCTATGCCAAGCGGTTTCACCCATGTCAACATTCCCACAGGATTATTATTACATAAAACAAAGACGACATTATACAATATTGACATGCAACGATTGTGTAGCTTTGTTAACAGTGAAAGAATTTTCACAATCTCATCAATAGTTCTGAAGATTTCAAAATCAAAAATATGTTTATTCAATAGGATACATTGTGATAACTTTAAAACGTCAACTTAAAACTAGCTACGCCTGTTCCAACCTCCTTATACCGGCAAAAGAACAGGCAAGAAACGCCCGGCAGGTAATTTTTTTGGCGCGATCACATTGGCAATTTTATTCCTATTACTAATTGATTGCAAGATCACTAAAATCCCAAGCTTTTTTTTTGTCATCTACACTCAAACATCACGTCTTCATAAAATGAATGCCACTTTGGCTTGCAAATATTGTGTGAGTTTTCTTGTTATAATTATTTTGGTCATTTATATGCTAATGCTCCAGTATTAGTTTAATAATATGAGAAAAATGAGACTAGACTTTTTTATTTAGTGTTTTTTAATTAATTTAATTCATGTCTGTGGTTCCGAGAGAGGTAGTAGAGTAAATCATAGATGACATATGTTTTTTTTGTATCATGCTTTTTGGCAATCTGTTTACTAAAATAATAATCCAATCTGCTGGCTGCCCCTGACTGGCTTCTACTTTCAATGGAGATAGATTTGTCCAGTGAGTCATCTATTATTCTGTATGTGTGAATCTATCCTCGAGGCCCAGTGACATAATTATGAACATTAGAATCAACTATTGTTGCTCAAATTTAATTCTATTGTGTTGTTAAATGTATTTATTGTGACATCGATTTATTTGACCTAGCTATTCATTTTGTTATAAATTATGTTATGATTAGTGTAAATGGTATATCCGTTCTAATAATAAATAAATGTTATTCACTAATTATATTAAATACACAAAGCCACTTTATATGTGAATCACCACTAATTAATTTAGGAAATCCCAACAAACGTCTCACTGTATAAGAACATTTATCATCGGTTTTATGAATTTCGAAGGGAAGCAAGAAAATCTTACCCAAAGTCAGTTTGTACACTGTCACTTGGTCTTATTTCAAATGATATTCTCTTCTCTGTAGTATTGCTGTTGCTGTCTTTCTTTGATATGTTATCGTTCTCTGACACAGTGCGGCGCCTCCTCCGCACGAGACCGTTCTCAGCTCGGAAGCTCCCTCTGCGCATCTCCGCTGCATCCACCATGCGTATGTTCACTTTGTAAAGCTGGCAGTGGCTCTCCTGGCCCGCTGTCAGGTACGTCCGGTTCTCGATACTCCTCACGGAGCATGTCATCACCACATTAGGACCAGTTTCATGCCTCATCACCTCCTCGGCCACGAATCGCGTCCCATTGTGTGACAACTCGAATATTTCCTACAAAAACAAAATGAATATGTAATATTTCACGCATCCGTGACTCGTTTAGCGTGTAGCCATCGACTTTCAAGCGAATATAAAGTGGCAGACACGTACGTGTACTTCGATTTTTTACACTGGAGTTATAAAATTAATGAAAGATAACACTTACAAATCCATTAGCTACGCCCGTTTTGGAGGCTCCCCCGCCTCCAGCCACAAGGACATGCCTGTTCGTCAGGGTCTGGAGCGTGTACAAAGGAAAATCAACCCTGGCCAGTAATCCATCGCACCTATTACGCGACATCGCGGCCTATAACATCAATTTCACTTAATATACACACACAAACGTAATCGATAACACTATCTAGGCGCTAGGAAAGGCCACATGAGTCCATTTTTATAAACAAATGCAAGAAAAACTGGAAAAATATGGGTGAGCTTTACCGAATTCTTCAGTAAACTTTGAAGATTTCGCTAACTTCCAACATGACAAAAGTCAAATTAGACATTTGTTTTTGACAGTGACAGCTGTCAATAGTTTACGAAGGAAGCTTGAACCAATAACTGTGGTGAATATTTTCCAGCATTTTTGGTCGATTTTAATTAAACTTATGTATGCCGTATCAAAACTGCATCTAAATCAGACTAGTTGTTTTGAAGAAAAATGGCAACATGGAATTGTATTATACAAACAAACATTCTGTCACCGCAAACGCAAATACAGTCTCCGTTCTATTGTGGGTAAAAATACCGTTATCTATGCCATGTATTAACTGAGAAACAATGTTCCGAATACAAAGTTTCTTTTAAACATATTGCATACATGGACTGACTACGTTTTGTTTCCTATTTTAGAAACTATGTTAGGTATAATAACACGAAATACATAAAATAAAGAAAAGACTTTTGTAATAAAATATGTTTAATTTAACAAATAAATATGTAAATCAACTGCACATCAAGTAAATTACATCTTCATCTATAATTTCTGCTCTAAGAACAAACAATTAGAACAATACTTTTTTTACTATGGGAAATACATACCAGAATGTACAATGTACCCATTTATACTGGCAAATAAATGTTTTGATTGATTGATTGATTGAATACTAGAAAAGAAATGTTCTATCTATTCATACAAAAATTATCTTAGAGGCAAATGAACTATGATCAAATGTTTTAGGTACAAATTGTAACTTTGTTTAACAAATTTTTTGTTATAAAAAATTACCTTCATGTCGTCATCAAAAACGGCTTCAACGGAAGACCAGCGCTGGTCAAACAAGCAGCACAACGCTGAGTTGAGGCCGATTTGCAACATTCATCTATTGTAGTTATTACATTGTCAATGTGATCGCGCCAAAAAAATTACCTGCCGGGCGTTTCTTGCCTGTTCTTTTGCCGGCGTAAGGAGGTTGGAACAGGCGTAGTTAGTTTTAAGTTGACGTTTTAAAGTGATCACAATGTATCCTAAAAAAAAAGTACTGAATTTTTTTTTTTATATAATACATTTTGTTTTGTTTTAAGTATTTTTGTATACTTTGTTGTAATTAAATGAACTTTCTAGTATTCTCTTTCGGTCGCACAGCGCGCACATTAGTAAGTGAATATGATGGATCGTATGAGTCCGTCGCGCACCGAGTCGCTGCTCTGTCCGATGCAGAAGTTGAAGAAGACAGACTCGGAGCCCACTTGTTGCGCGCAGGTGCCCATCGGGTACCAGCCCACCTTGTTGAACACGATGCCCACCTTGTACACCTGGAGCGAAAAAACGAAGTAAAGTAATTTTATGTTTTACTTTTGCACTGCATATGTTATGAATGGAATTCGGCATAAAGAAAGTGTTGAAAAATATTGTAACAAATAATGCGGTTTTAATTTATACGAAATAAATTAAAAAAATATTTTACTAAATGCGAAAGTTTGTGTGTGTGTGTGTCAAAATTCAAATCATTTTTATTCAATAGGATACATTGTGAACGTCAACTTAAAACTAGCTACGCCTGTTCTAACCTCCTTACGCCGGCAAAAGAACAGGTAAAAAACGCCCGGCAGGTAAATATTTTTGGCGCGATCACATTGACAATTTTATTCTTATTACTAATTGATTGAATTGGAGCAAGTTCACTAAAATCCCAAGCTTTTTTTGTCAATGTTTGTTACCACGTATCATCGTAACTACTAAACCGATTGTGGATTTGGAATGGAGATAGCATATACCCTGGATTAGCACATAGGCTAGTGTTTTTTTTTTTTTAAGTGCAAATAGGTATGCATTTGACCGCAATCCCGCTTGTTGCCATGCGTAGATGCGGTCGACGGTGTAACACGCATACCTAGGAGGTGCCTGTTCACTCTTGCCTCGAAGATCCCCAAATTGTATCGAGTGGAGTGGTTTTGTTTTTTTTTTTTTTTTTTTTTATTTACAGGGTAGCGTTTGACCACAAGTCGCCTGATGTTATGTGACGATGCGGTCGAAGATGGCGTCACGCTACACCTGGACTGGGAACTGGCTCTCAAGTGAGGCTGCCGGAACACACCGATAGGTGTTTGGCGACAGATTCTTAACGAGAGGGTGGTAGCTAGCCAGGCGAGTACTAGAAAATACCCTACCACCAAGCTATGGTTTCATCACGATGTTTTCCTTCACCGAAAGCTCAAGCTCATTGCAGGATTCGAACCCCCCACGTCCTACGGATCGTAAGCCGACGTCACTACCACTGAGCCATCATCGCTATAAAAAAAAAGTGTGTAGTAGTGTGCCGGAGAGGGGCCGGCGTACCTTGTTCCTCTGTATGTAGACGGGGCGGTTGAACATGATGTCGAGCAGGTGGCGGTAGGGCACGCGGCAGGTGTAGTGCGTGTAGGTGAGCCGCGCGCCGTCCGCGTCCAGCAGGTGCGCGTACAGCAGCTCCGAGTAGCCGGCCGCCTGGTACAGTGTGCTGGAGAGGGGCCGGTGTACCTTGTTCCTCTGTATGTAGACGGGGCGGTTGAACATGATGTCGAGCAGGTGGCGGTAGGGCACGCGGCAGGTGTAGTGCGTGTAGGTGAGCCGCGCGCCGTCCGCGTCCAGCAGGTGCGCGTACAGCAGCTCCGAGTAGCCGGCCGCCTGGTACAGTGTGCTGGAGAGGGGCCGGTGTACCTTGTTCCTCTGTATGTAGACGGGGCGGTTGAACATGATGTCGAGCAGGTGGCGGTAGGGCACGCGGCAGGTGTAGTGCGTGTAGGTGAGCCGCGCGCCGTCCGCGTCCAGCAGGTGCGCGTACAGCAGCTCCGAGTAGCCGGCCGCCTGGTACAGTGTGCTGGAGAGGGGCCGGTGTACCTTGTTCCTCTGTATGTAGACGGGGCGGTTGAACATGATGTCGAGCAGGTGGCGGTAGGGCACGCGGCAGGTGTAGTGCGTGTAGGTGAGCCGCGCGCCGTCCGCGTCCAGCAGGTGCGCGTACAGCAGCTCCGAGTAGCCGGCCGCCTGGTACAGTGTGCTGGAGAGGGGCCGGTGTACCTTGTTCCTCTGTATGTAGACGGGGCGGTTGAACATGATGTCGAGCAGGTGGCGGTAGGGCACGCGGCAGGTGTAGTGCGTGTAGGTGAGCCGCGCGCCGTCCGCGTCCAGCAGGTGCGCGTACAGCAGCTCCGAGTAGCCGGCCGCCTGGTACAGTGTGCTGGAGAGGGGCCGGTGTACCTTGTTCCTCTGTATGTAGACGGGGCGGTTGAACATGATGTCGAGCAGGTGGCGGTAGGGCACGCGGCAGGTGTAGTGCGTGTAGGTGAGCCGCGCGCCGTCCGCGTCCAGCAGGTGCGCGTACAGCAGCTCCGAGTAGCCGGCCGCCTGGTACAGTGTGCTGGAGAGGGGCCGGTGTACCTTGTTCCTCTGTATGTAGACGGGGCGGTTGAACATGATGTCGAGCAGGTGGCGGTAGGGCACGCGGCAGGTGTAGTGCGTGTAGGTGAGCCGCGCGCCGTCCGCGTCCAGCAGGTGCGCGTACAGCAGCTCCGAGTAGCCGGCCGCCTGGTACAGTGTGCTGGAGAGGGGCCGGTGTACCTTGTTCCTCTGTATGTAGACGGGGCGGTTGAACATGATGTCGAGCAGGTGGCGGTAGGGCACGCGGCAGGTGTAGTGCGTGTAGGTGAGCCGCGCGCCGTCCGCGTCCAGCAGGTGCGCGTACAGCAGCTCCGAGTAGCCGGCCGCCTGGTACAGTGTGCTGGAGAGGGGCCGGTGTACCTTGTTCCTCTGTATGTAGACGGGGCGGTTGAACATGATGTCGAGCAGGTGGCGGTAGGGCACGCGGCAGGTGTAGTGCGTGTAGGTGAGCCGCGCGCCGTCCGCGTCCAGCAGGTGCGCGTACAGCAGCTCCGAGTAGCCGGCCGCCTGGTACAGTGTGCTGGAGAGGGGCCGGTGTACCTTGTTCCTCTGTATGTAGACGGGGCGGTTGAACATGATGTCGAGCAGGTGGCGGTAGGGCACGCGGCAGGTGTAGTGCGTGTAGGTGAGCCGCGCGCCGTCCGCGTCCAGCAGGTGCGCGTACAGCAGCTCCGAGTAGCCGGCCGCCTGGTACAGTGTGCTGGAGAGGGGCCGGTGTACCTTGTTCCTCTGTATGTAGACGGGGCGGTTGAACATGATGTCGAGCAGGTGGCGGTAGGGCACGCGGCAGGTGTAGTGCGTGTAGGTGAGCCGCGCGCCGTCCGCGTCCAGCAGGTGCGCGTACAGCAGCTCCGAGTAGCCGGCCGCCTGGTACAGTGTGCTGGAGAGGGGCCGGTGTACCTTGTTCCTCTGTATGTAGACGGGGCGGTTGAACATGATGTCGAGCAGGTGGCGGTAGGGCACGCGGCAGGTGTAGTGCGTGTAGGTGAGCCGCGCGCCGTCCGCGTCCAGCAGGTGCGCGTACAGCAGCTCGGAGTAGCCGGCCGCCGCGCCGCCCGCCGCGCCCGCGGGGCACATGGCGCTCTCCTCGCTCGGCGCCTGCGTCGGCACCTGCGCCGGACACACCACTTCAACACCATGCAGCTCCCACTAAACTGAGAACTCAACTCCAAACATGCTTGGTAATAAGAGCATTCAATAAAAAAAAAAGCTTGGGATTTTAGTGAACTTGCTCCAATTCAATCAATTAGTAATAAGAATAAAATTGTCAATGTGGCGTAGCTAGTTTTAAGTTTGACGTTTTAAAGTGATCACAATGTATCCTATTGAATAAATAAAATTTACTATTGACTATTTGACAACCGGTGACCTGGTGACCTGTAGGACAGGTTTTTCAAAACCTATTTCAGGCACCAGCTCCTCATACAGTTAGATATCATCTTGTCAATCTTGCTTGTACCTACTCGTTTAATTATCTAATTATGAGGAGTAATAAATAAATACATTATTATTAAAAAAAAACCTTAAAAATAAAAATACACAGCTCCGGACCAAACATAATGTCAACAAAAATGTACAATAAACTACCCGACAAATTGAAAACTGAAGAATAAGTTATTTCTAAATAATTTGAAAACGTTTTTAATTGACAAATGCTCCTACAGCATAAATGAATTCCTTAATGACGACTTCTCGAAATGACTAGAATGGATCGGTCCGCTCCTACATTGCTCTACCCTATTCGGGTCCATATGTTCGCTAATCTTAACCCTTAAGAACTCATGTATCCTAACGGCTAATGCGAATGCAATAAATGATTGAAATTGACCTTCTTCGAGATAAATCGAATTACTGCTCGCCACAGCAGTAACGTACTATATTTAATAGGATACATAATAATATGATCACTTTAAAACGTCAAACTTAAAACCAGCTACGCCTGTTCCAACCTCCTTAAGCCAGCAAAAGAACAGGCAAGAAACACCCGGCAGGTAATTTTTTTGACGCGATCACATTGTCAATTTTATTCTTATTACTAATCGATTGAATTGGAGCAAGTTCACTAAAATCCCAAGCTTTTTTTTTGTCATCTAATGGTCCGATATTTATTAATTAGCATTACTAATAAGATTTCTCTTGTTTGGTTGTACACATTGGGATATGGGAACATGAATTGCGGGATCACAACCAAAGCAGACCAGACCCCACAAACAGCACCCGTTCACGAGTTGACGCATGTGCCAGCCATAATAATATGATCACTTTAAAACGTCAAACTTAAAACCAGCTACGCCTGTTCCAACCTCCTTAAGCCAGCAAAAGAACAGGCAAGAAACACCCGGCAGGTAATTTTTTTGACGCGATCACATTGTCAATTTTATTCTTACCACCGTATGTGCAACATATTTATACGTCATCTAGTTGCTCCTCGCGGTTTCACCCGCGTCTTCCCGTTATCCCGCAGCAACCATTTTCGGGGATAAAAAGGAGGCTATCTGTTAATCCAGGGTGTAAGCTATCTCCATTCCAAATTTCATTCAGATCCGTTCAGTAGTTTTCGCGTGAAAGAGTAACAAACATCCATCCATCCATACTCGCAAACTTTCACGTTTATAATATTAGTTATTTTTTTTTTTTTTTTTTTTTTTATTGCTAATAGGTTTGCGTTTGACCGCCATCCCGCCTGTTGCCAAGCGATGATGCGGTCGACGGTGTAGCACGCACACCCAGAAGGTACCTGTTCACTCTTGCCTTGAAGATCCCCAAATTATAGCGATCGGGAAAAACAGACTCTGGCAAGGAGTTCCACGCCTTAGCGGTACGCAGTGGGATAGGTTGGCCCGTGTAGCCTGGTGACGGTGAAGTGTTCTCCAACCTGGACTCCCAGCAGGCAGATGTTCTTGTCCACCATGAAGGTGACGGAGCAGTCCAGCACGCTGGTGTTGAGGCAGTCGGTGTGCTGCACGATGGCCCGCTGGCAGTAGATCTTGTTGAAGTCCCCCTCCAGCCCGGGGCCCAGCACTGGGTTGTGGATCAACGACGCGGCTATGCGGCCATCTGCAATGTACATTTGTACACTTACTAGCTGTTCCCCGAGGTTACTTCCGCGTGGGCTACAGTCAATCGCGATGAAACGTAGCCTATGCCCTTTCTCAAGCTTTAGACTATCTCTGTACCAAATTTCATTTAAATCGGTTCAGTAGTTTAGGGGTAAAAGAAAGACAGACAAACAGACAGAGTTACTTTCGCATTTACAATATGAGTAGGGATTTTTACGGTTCCGCACCTCAAAAGTAAAAACGGAATCAGAATAATCAGAATAATCAATTTATTGGTAAAATATTTTACATGTCAGAAATAATTGTATACAAAAGTACTTTTAAATAAATATTAAAAATAATTGCACAAATAATTGAAAAATAATACTAAATTCTATAGATATCATAATAATTATTCAGACATACATTATAAAATTACGATAAAAAATATAGTCACACAATTTTAGGTAAATATTCATTTAAATCGTAGAACGCCTTCTCCACGAGCCATGCTTTTATTTTAAATTTAAATGATATGGAACTAGCTGCCTCTGTAATATGCCCCGGTAGGCGGTTGTATACAGCGGGACCTAGGATGCAGGTAAGCCTGTCCGATTTGGCCAGTCTATGTGGCACCAACGCGAGCTTCCCTACACCACGAGTGTTGTGGCACCGAGTATGACTATCCCCCCGAGTTTCGAATGAATCAAGGTTCTGCCTCACGTATACGGCTACATGGAGTATTACGATAGACGGAAGTGTAAGTATCCCCAGTGTAGTGAAATACGGTTTCACCGACGTCATCCGCGAAACTTTTGCGATGGTTCTCACAGCACGTTTCTGCATCCGGAAAGCGCGCCCCCTATCGGCGGCGTGCCCCCACAACTCAGTCCCGTACTGGAGAAGAGAGTGTACGGTCGCAAAGTAGCAAGTCCGTACCACATCTGGTGACAGAACGCGCGATAGCCTACCCAATGCATAGCACGCACTCCCCAACTTGGCACAAAGTTTGTCGATGTGGTTCGACCAAGTTAAGCCTCTATCCATTTGGAAACCCAGGAAAGTGGTTGTTTCCACTTGTTCGATAGGTGTTGTGCCGATTGAAACAGAGAGGCTTCGAGGCTTTCGACCTGAGATGGAGAAATGAATAAATTGAGTTTTTTTACTATTGAGGACAAGTCCATTCCACTCGAACCACTGGGCTACCTGTCGTGTGGCCTCGTTTAGCTTCTGTTCTAGTTGGTCAAGAGTTGGAGCTTGGACCACTGCCGCTACGTCATCCGCATACATGAAAATTTCACCTGCCGGGACGTGCTGAGGGAGGTCGTTGAGTAGTAGACTGAACAGGATGTTCGACACGGACGACCCCTGCGCCACACCCATCGTTGTGCATATGGGGTCGGACTTGGTCTCACCTCTGTCAGCAACTACCACTTGAGACCTAGCCCGCATAAGGTCTGTAAGGAGTGCGTGGGCCGGCCCGCTGATTCCGTAGTGCTGAAGCTTGGAAGAGAGAACGCTGTGATCTGCGACGTCGAATGCTTTCGACAGGTCGCAGCACAGGACTGCAACTTGCCGTTTCCGTTCACAAGCCTCAAGCACGCGGCGCAAGACTTCGCGAGTGAGCGAAGTGGTCGAGAGGCCCTTGCGGTAGGCATATTGACGTTCCGACAGCGCGCCTGTGGACGCTAGGTATTCGGTAAGTCTGGTGCTTATTCCGTTCTCGAACACTTTCGCGACGGCAGGTATTATTGACACAGGTCGGTAGCCATCTATGTCCTCACGCTTGCCCTTTCCTTTAAATAGAGGTGAGATCTTGCTCATTTTCAAGAATTGCGGGTACGTGCCGTCTTCAAAACAGCGATTAAACAGGTCGGCCAGACACGAAGCGATTGGCGCCGCAGCGGTTGCCAACAGTTCCATGGAAATGTCATATAAGTCTCTAGTTGGCTTCCGAGGGATACGTGTCGTAATAATTAGAAACACTTCAGAAGCACTAAACCTCGTGAATCGTAGAGAGCGGTCGGCGCGACGCCGCGAGGCCGCGAGCGCAGCCTCGACCCGGGGCAGCGCAGCGCGCGGCGCACCGCACGCCGCGGCCGCGCCCGCGAACCGAACGTTCATGGCATCGGCCGCCGCCTTTCGGGACGGGAACTTAATGCCGGTTGAGTCTTTTGCGACATCGGTAAAGCTCACGCTGGTATGGGAGGTTGAGCCTCTTTCAGCATTCACCACGCGCCATATGGCCTTATGTGAATTTGAAGAATTTTGAATTTGATTTTTATAGTGCCGCAATTTTTGTAACACAACAGTATTTGCGTACTGAGTGGTTAATTTATCCAAAAAATTTGTTAAAAGCGAGTCAGGATATTTTTCTTGTAAACGTATGGTGTCAATTAAGAGGTTTTTTAAGTTTACGAGGTCCCGCGTTACCCACGATTGTTTCCTAATATTTATTTTTTTAAATGGAAAACAAATGTAGAATTTGTTAGAAATGGTATGTATTACAGATCTAGCCAAATCTTCCGCTGACTGCGCATTTAGTGCAAACATTCCTACCCAATCTACACTTAAAATTGCGTCCCGAAAAGCAATGCGGTTTACCTGTGTGCACTGCCGAACGAGCCTAGTGCGCGGCGGCGACGCGACGCGCTCGCAGGCGACGGCGGCGCGCACCGCGTAATGGTCACTGAGTCGGGTGTCTACTGGCGCCGTCATCACCGACCCCCGGGGCATGTTACTGTACACATGGTCCAGGCACGTGGACGACGACCCCGCGACCCGAGTGGGGAAGTCGACCTCGTTATGAACATTGTGTAGTGTCAACATATCAGCTAGCTCATTTTTAACAGAGCACAGATTTCCCAACCAGTCAATGTTAAAGTCACCGACGAATACAAAGCTCTTACCAGTTTCACAGGCTCGTTCCAGAAGGCGTTCCAGATGAGTCAAAAAACAGAGAGAACCAATTAAATTAGTTCTATACACACACACAACAATCACATTATACTCAGTAAGCTCAACAGCTGATACTTCACAGTATCGCTCTGTTGACAACTCGGTCAAAAGTAAACACTCAACGGCTTTTAAACTATTTTTAACAAATACACAGGAACCACCGTGTGCTATTTTAGTCCTACTAAAATTCGATACTAATGTGTATCCGTCTAGGTAAATACATTTCAGTTTTGATTCACTGAGCCAGTGTTCGGTTAGGGCTAGTACGTCACATTCCAGTTCATCTTGTAAAAGGACTTCCAGGCGTGTAGATTTCTTGTCAAGGGAAGCGATGTTCTGGTGACATATAACAATCCTGGAGGAATCAGTTTGCGCCGGGGCAAGCGCGCTCGGCTCCCCGCTGCGGGCGGGGACGCGCAAGAAACCAGTCCGCGAAGCGCAGTCCTGGGGGCCAGGCACTCGGTGTCGTCACCTTGTCATAAACTGCTTCCGGCATACCAATCACGAAAGATGAGTGCGTCTCTGACTTGATTGCCCTTTTTTCTACGATGTACTTAGACTTAGCAATATTATTTAGGAAACACATAATTTGCTCAGACGTGGTTTCAGGCCTGAATTGCCAGGCTTGAATGTATTTCACTCTCTCCGCGGCTTGGAGGTCATCAACTGCAATGCCCGTACCGACGGTAACGGGACGCAACTGCTTCTTCGTTTTCCTCTGTCGTCCAACAACGGTCCATTGTCCAACAGTGTCATCAGGTTCAGCTTCGATGCAAGTGCCCTTGGATGCTGCTGGGAGGCTCATCAATCCATCAATTTTGACCTGGCTAGAATAAATATTTCTGCTGTTTTTATCCGCTACTACTTCATCAACTCGATCTCCGTTTCTCGGTGTTACCGCGGTAGACGCGCATACAATGCTGGGTTTCTTCTTTGTGTTCGATAGGCTTGCGATAGCGCGCGACGCTTGCTCACGCGCAATGCGAACGGGTCGCTGAGTCACAGCTGGCGGAGCCGCTGTCGTGGTACACGGGTCGGGTGGCGTCAACTTGCGGGTATGATTATTAATAATTGGTGTATTCAACTTTGATATTATCACCGATTGCTCACTAATCTTCGTTTCCAATGAATCCACTCGATTTACTAATATTAATATCGTCTTTTCCAATCGGAGCACTATACTTTCAAGTGAATTTTTCGTCATTTTACGATCGAAAATATTTTTAAACGCGGAGTAGTTGTTACGTGTGCGCTGTGCGCTGTATATAATATATAATCCTTATGGGATCACTTTGTTTTCCGTCTGTCTGTCAAGGCCCTGTTCTCAAAAACGCGTAGACGTATCAAGTTTGTAATTATAATAATAATAATATCTGGGACAATTGCACACAATTTGACCTAGCCCCAAATTAAGCTCGAAACTTGTGTTATGGGTACTACACAACGATATACATACTTATATAGAGAAATAAATACTTATATAGATAGAAATATCCAAGACTCAGGTACAAACATTAGTGCTCATCACACATATATTTGCCCTTACCAGGATTCGAACCCGGGACCGCTAGCTTCGCAGGCAGGGACACTACCAACTCGGCTACCGCGTCGTCAAATTTTATAACAAGAATTTAACAAGAATTTATATCAAAACTAGCAGTTCCCCGCGGTTTCACCCGCGTGGGCTTCAGTTTATAGCTATGAACAGTAGCCTATCGTGGGCTAGCTAACAACACCGCGCAAGTCAAGTTTTGCAACTTTTCAGGGCCCGTAGCCAAGATGCATTCTGCAATCGTTGACGCTAATAGAAAACAAGAAAAATGTATTGGTTTGACATATTTCAACGCTAAGTCACGTGGTCAGAAATATGTCAAACCAATACTTTTTTCTTGTTTTCTATTAGCGTCAACGATTGCAGAATGCATCTTGGCTACGGGCCCAGGGGAGACATAAAACTGTTTTACTTGTACATACGTACATTTGCACGCCTTCTTGCAGGCTGAATACATTGACCTATGTCTATTTTTTAAGATCTTTTGTAATTTTATGTATTCTACCAAATAAACAAGTTGATTTGATTTGTATGTTTTTTATTTATGGAAATTATTACGTCGCTTTTATTTAAGTTAAAGCGACAACATAACATTTCTGACGACGTGAACAATGCTCTCTCCAAAGTTACAGACTGGTTTGATGCGAACAATTTGATGTTAAATGGAAAAAAGACAAAATGCTTGAGATTTGTGCTGCCCAATGTTAAAGAAGTACCAACAAATGTAAAAATTAAGGACGAAGAATTGGACCTTGTCAAGACTACAGTATTCTTAGGCATAACTTTAGATCACAAATTGCAATGGGGTCCACATATTGTCAGTCTATCGAGCAGACTTAGCTCTGCAGCATATGCTGTAAAGAAGATCCGTCACCTTACTGACGTTGATACAGCCAGACTAGTCTATTTCAGCTATTTTCACAGCATTATGTCCTATGGAATATTGCTGTGGGGAAACGCTGCTGATATTAACACCATATTTGTATTGCAGAAGAGAGCTGTTCGTGCGATTTATAACATGGGCCCCAGAGAATCTTTAAGAATTAAGTTTAAAGAAACCAAAATAATGACAGTTATTTGTCAATATATTTATGAAAATGTAATGTACATACGGAAAAATTTAAATAGCTTCAAAAAGAGAAGTGATTATCACAATTTTAATACTAGAAACAAAGATAAAATTGCTGTACCCACCACTAGGCTCCATAAAGTTAGCAACTCGTTCAAAGGTCAATGTGTACGCTTTTTCAACAAAATCCCAAGTGAAATTCAAGACTTGTCTATAACAAAATTTCAAATTCGTATAAAGAGAAATCTCATTAGTAAAGCTTATTATAAAATATCGGACTATCTAGATGACAAACAAGCTTGGGATTGTAGTTAATCTATCTATCTTTCTTTCTATCTATCTATTCTCCCTATTTCCCCTATTCTAACCATTTTCGGTAAACAGCCAAAACAGTCATGCTCACGAAAGTGACTTTGCTTGCAGCGGCGTCATGTGTCGGGTCGCCCTCTTCCCTCTCATATGGTCGAGGAGAGCGATGGCTGGCACATGCGTCAACTCGTGAACGGGTGCTGCTTGTGGGGTCTGGTCTGCTTTGGTTGTGATCCCGCAACTCGTTAATATTCATGTTCCCATATCCCAATGTGTACAACCAAACAAGAGAAATCTTATTATTAGTAAAGCTAAATAAAAAATATCGGACTATTAGATGACAAAAAAAAAAAGCTTGGGATTTTAGTGAACTTGCTCCAATTCAATCAATTAGTAATAAGAATAAAATTGTCAATGTGATCGCGCCAAAAAAATTACCTGCCGGGCGTTTCTTGCCTGTTCTTTTGCCGGCGTAAGGAGGTTGGAACAGGCGTAGCTAGTTTTAAGTTGACGTTTTAAAGTGATCACAATGTATCCTATTGAATAAACATATTTTTGATTTTGATTTTTGATTTTGACTTGTTTGTGTTACAATTTTTAATTAACGGCCTCTATTAGTCAAAATGCTTGGAACTGACAGGTTCATAGAAGCGCACGTCAAAACTGCATCTAATGGCATTCAAAAGTCAGTACCACAAAATATTGACTTGTGCGGTGTTGTTTGCTAGCCGACGCTATCCTTTCTCAGGCTTTTAGACTATCATTATCAGCCTTTCACGTTCCCACTGCTGGGACTCTGACCTTCTCTCAGAGAGAGAGTATGGGCTGTAATCTACCACGCTGGCCCAGTGCGGGTTGGTAGATATCGCACGCCCCTGAACGTTGTAGTTCTTGGACATGCCGGTTTCCTCGCGATGTTTTCCTTCACCGTTTTGAGCGATGGCAAATCCGCACATAACTTATTGAGTCATAGGTGCGGGGCCGAGAGGATTCGAACTCGGTGTCGACGTCTTGTAAGTCGCACGCCTAACCGTTCGGCCATCATCGCTCAACTTTTAGACTATGTATCTCTGTAAAAAAAAAAACGAGAACTTGAATAGTTTCCGTAAAGTATCGCAAGTTGTACTCACTGTCGTGGCGGGGGGGCGTGACGCGCGGGTGCAGCGGCGGCAGCGCGGGGGGCGGGGCGGGGTGCGCGCCGAACAGCTGCTCCAGCACCGGGCTCGGGGTGTCCACAGTGAACGTCGCCATCTGCACACCACACAACCGTCAACCCGGACTCCATGTCGCAGCCAGCGGCACCCATTCAGCGAGCCAGGCAAAGGATTACAATAACAACATTTCTCCCTTGCCGACCTCCATTCTACAATGGCAATTATTGTTACGAAAACGCGAGTGGGGCGAGCGCGAATATTTTTGACGTGACAACGTCTTATAATTCGATAGAGCCGGCTGCACGCACGAAAAAACATGACTCATGCGGCGTTACCTCGCTCTGCGGCGTTACCTCGCTCTGCGGCGTTACCTCTCTCTGCGGCGTTACCTCGCTCTGAGGCGTTCCATGTAAGGCTTGAAGTGCAAACGAGAGCGCGGAACGAGCGACAAAGAAGCACAATCGGCCAATCGACGTTGTCACGTTCAACTATCGTCAGTAAACCGACTTTACAGACAACCAATTTTTAAGTATTTCTATACTGTAAGTTAAAAAAAATGAAGGACCGTCGTATCACAATTAATGTAAAAGTTACAAAAGCGCGAGGGCGGCTACAAAAGGCGGCTTGCGGCCACCGAGGGCCCCTCGAAGCCTGCCGCCCCGGACTATGGCCCCTTTGGCCCTAGGGTAAATACGCCCCTGATACCTGAGTTATTCATGTTTACAATCATCAAGCTATGATTACCTTAATATATAACTTCATATACTTCATTTTCAAATTGCATTTCATTTATTTCATCTGGAAGTACTTTGTTTTTTTTTTGATTTTGATTTTGATTTTGATTGATTTACATATAGAATTTCTACCGTCATCTGTGAACATAACACGATGTTGGCTTACTATTGATAATTTATACGAACATAAATAATGCTTATTGGCATTAATGAAATAATTATTATGAGGCTGCATAATTTTTGGCCATTTCCTAGTTCTCGCCTGGCCACTTTGAAGTTAAGAATCTATCGCTGAGCAACTACAGGTGTCTGGGATCCTTATTTGAGAGCCAGTTCCCAGTCCTGGACTGTGGAGCCACCTTCAACCACGTCATCACTTAATAACAGGTGACTTGTGATCAAACATTACCTGAAAGTAAAAAAAGAACAATACACCCCAAGCCGGAATACACAATAGACCCTATGCGGTAATACACAATACACCCCTAGCAGGAATACACAATAGACCCCATGCTGTAATACACAACACATCCCAAGCGGGAATTTGCTTGGTGGTAGGGTATTTTCTAGTACTCGCCTGGCTAGCTACCACCCTCTTGTTAAGAATCTGTCGCCAAACCCCTATCGGTGTGTTCCGGCAGCCTCACTTGAGAACCAGTTCCCAGTCCAGGTGTAGCAGTGCCATCTTCGACCACATCGTCACTTAACTTCAGGTGACTTGTGGTCAAACGCTAACCTGTAAATAGTAAAAGAAATAAAAATACAAAGTGAACCCCAAAGGTGACGTCAGTGCAGACCTTCCTGCCTCTACCGCAATTAAAAAGGCAAATATGTATATCCGCAGCAGTTCCCACAGGATCGCTACATACATCTCGCACTCCAGAGGAAGGTCCGCCGCCGATCAGCTGCTTCCTGGGCACGCGGCACGTCGAGAAGCCGCGCGGCATGGCCACGTCGGAGTTGCTGGACAGGATGTTCATGAGCACCGCGAACGCTTCAGACTCCGTGAGGAGCGACGAGCGCGCCGGGCCCTCCGCGAACTGCTGCGGGGTTAGAGTCAAGAAGCGGACCTTCTCGATGGCGGACCGGATTGTCGGCTTATCTTTGATTTCTGAAACAGAGTTTTGGTTGGTGATAGCATCAAGGGCGGTTCCAGAGGGGGTCATTGGGGTCATCATACTATTTGCAAACTAGTCGCACATTAACAATAGGTCATTGTTCTATGAAATATCAGAGTTCAGAATAAATTTATTAGATATAATATAACAAAACAACATAATATATACAATTGGATAAAAAATTAAACTAAATACTAGAGCTAAACTATCTATATCTATATATAAACTAATCTATATATAAACTAAACATCTATCTACAAATAAAAAACCTGATTTAGGTCGCTGCCTGCAGGTAGAGGGCCCAAGAGACTGGCGACATTACCTCTTTGAATGGCTAGGCTGATTCGTTGACCGAGGTAAGCGCCAGCCCTTTGGTCACCCGTGGCGTCAACGAGGAAGAATATTATAAAAATAGTCAGCTGTTTTGGGACTGTGTCAGGTACATTTCTGGACGAAACTTTGCAGAGCACTTCAAGTGCAAAAATTTTTTTTTTTGTAAATTTAATTTTTTTGTTTTGTTGTGTGTACCCTCATTTTGAGATTATATATGGACATTATTTTACACATTGTATAAAAAAAAATTTAATCATTATTATTAGTTATAAATAATAATAATGATGTGGGCAGTGCTCGTTGACATCACCATCCCACATGATGAGAACCTCGTGAAAGCAGAAAAAGTCAAATTAAGTAATCATCTTGACTTGGCTCACGAGGTGACCGCTATGTGGGATGTTGACTCAACGATCATCGTCCCGATAGTCGTCTCGGCGAACGGCCTTATAGCGAAGAATCTCGACCAACATCTCAAGAGGCTCTCGCTGGACGGTTGGATCAAGGGTCGAATGCAGAAGGCAGTACTCCTTGACACGGCGCGTATCGTCAGGAGGTTCCTCACTCTGCAGCCCTAACCACCGGTAGCTTGAGTCCTGCCCGCTACCGGTGGCACTCTAGGTTTAAGTTTTTTATAGTAATTTTGTTAATATTATTTTATAAAATTAATGTAAATTACAGGTCACCAGGAGACCCCACTCCGCGGAAGTACTTGGCAAACACTTTCAAGTGAGAAAATGAATGTCATCAGGACGTTATCCAACCAGAGTCACCTGCTTGAATAATCTGCATACATACCTGGTTTACTTGTCTTGCAGCCCGAAGGCGCCGGCTTGCCCGCCGGCTCCGTCATCTGCTCCTCGTCGGGTTTCCGCGTCTCAGGAGCTGCAGCCGGACTGTTCTCCGCACTACTCTCCAAGTTCACTACCACCTGCAGTTAGATAACATTCACAATCAAGTCCACTGAACATAAGCCTTTGAACACCACAATGAACGGCTCCAATTCAATCAATTAGTAATAAGAATAAAATTGTCAATGTGATCACGCCAAAAAAATTACCTGCCGGCGTTTTTTGCCTGTTCTTTTGCCGGCGTAAGGAGGTTGGAACAGGCGTAGCTAGTTTTAAGTTTGACGTTTTAAAGTGATCACAATGTATCCTACTGAATAAATAAAAATTGACTTTGACTTTGATTAACCAGCGACTCCCTACGACTCGTACAATGTCGTTGGTCCACCTAACAGGGGGCCTACCTTACAGGGTAGCGTTTTCACCACAATTCACTTGATGTTAAGTGAAGATGTGATCGAGGGTGGCATCACACTACACCTGGATTGGGGACTGGCTCTCAAGTGAGGCTGCCGGAACACACCAATAGGTGCTTGGCGACAGATTCTTAACATGAGGGTGGTAGCTACCCAGGCGAGTGCTAGAAATTACCCTACCACCAAGTTATAGTTTCATCATGATGTTTTTTTCTTTCACCAAAAGCTCAAGCTCTTTGTTAGATTCGAACCCACGTCCTACGGATCGCAAGCCGATATCACTACCACTGAGCCATCATCGCTATAAACCACAGCGAGATAACATTACAGCCTTTACATTCAAGAAACATCTAACACAAAAATGTGTTTTTTTATGTAGTTCAGTGGCAAACAAGCAAACGGCCCGCCTTATCGTTATTGCAGCGCTTCGACAATGTACGAGGGGAGTTACCGATATAGTTCCATCTTGAAGGACTGCAACTTGTAGCACTGTGGAAAGACTTGCACCTTACTGACTTGTAAAATTGCATTTCAAAAACAAAACCAATATCAGTTTAAAAGCTACCTTAGAAGTAGAAGGCTCCGGACTCTTGGCCCTTTTTTCCATGGTGGGTCCATTATCCGCCGGTGGACTGGTGCTCCTCTCAGGGCATCTTTTGTCGTGTGCCTTCGCGTATCTCACGGCTGCATCAAACAGATCCAGCTCGCTGTCGACGTTAAGATGGTCAAGGGAGAAGACGGTGATAACTGTGTTCAGTTCAACATCTTCGAAACTGCTGTCGTTCAGTACTTCTTTTGTGTTGGTGCTTATGATCTGAAAAGTTTTAAGGGAAATAAGTTTTTATTGGTTAAATGACCTAATAAGAGCCTTCCTTTATTTTATGGTTAAAATACAATAATACAAGGCTAGCTAACACCTGCCAAACATTTGAATTTGACCGCCAAGGCAACCTTTTCTACTCCGTCAAATATTCCCAACCCTACTTTTCACGTAGTAATTCATAACAAACAAACAACATTCACGCATATTTGTGCATTGTGAGTTTAAAAGCGCTAAATGCTGTGCGCCATATTTGAATGTAGCTGTAAAGCTCGCAAAAGCATGTAATTTTCATACCAGCATGTTATTTAGAAGACTCTCCCTCCTTTTGAACGGGTCACGTAATATGGGTACGTTCCCATATTACGTAAGTTTGACGTTTTAAAGTGTTCACAATGTATCCTATTGAATAAAGTACTATTGACTATTGACTAGTACCTGTAAACATCTATCCATGAGCACACTCTCTTCAAAGAGCCTGGCAAACTCATAAGCTCTGCATGCATTCCTCGGGTACAGATCTGACCACAAATACCGGGTGCATTCCTTGACAAGGTGCGGCAGCATGTACTTCTTGGCTCCATAACACAGTTCGCAGGCTTTGTCGAAAGAGCCTATATATATGTCGTCTGTGTAAATATACCTGTAATAATTAAAACGAATGAAACGGTAAGATTGAAAACAATATTTCTGCAATAATAGCAGTTAAAATAGAGTCATCATCATCAGCCTGTAACAGTCCACTGCTAGACATAGGCCTCTACTAAGATATGCTACCGAGCCAAGTTTTAGGTTCTTCTCAACCAACTACTGTCAGCCACTCGGCGCAAGTCGTCGCTCCACCTTGCCGCAGGACGTCCTAAACTGCGTTTGCCAAGTCGCAGTCTCCACTCAATAATACGTCTACTCCAACGGTTATCGGTTCTGCGCCTTATATGACCAACCCACTGACACAAAGAGAGTATTTACATTCATTTATGCTTCTTCTTCAGCAGCTAATAATTTTTAATCAAAGAAACTATTTTCGTAACTTACTCCAAAAGAGCTTTGAAAGCCTCTGGTTGCACATCCAATATAGGGATAGGATCATTCCTTTCTGCCATTCCCCCATAGAACATGGCTTCGAAAACAGGAGAAGCCATGGCAAGGATGAGCTTGTGGCCAGCGACAACCACCTGGCTCGGTTCCGAACCCACCAGGAACGTACAATCCGACCATTGCCCTGACTGCAGAAGATAAGCCCCCCGTTGCTTCACCTTTACACACCCTAACTGCCAGTCGCTCGGCGCTCCCGCCATTACACTAATTTTATGTAATCGACCACAATATTTACAATATTGATGTAAGTCACGTAATAATTTAGATTCAGAAATTTTAAACAAAACAACAAATCAAACTCTTCAAACTTCACTGCAACTGAAAGAGAAAAACAAAATTTTGACGTTTGTTTGACATAAAATAAAAGGTAACTTCAACTTCAACTTTTTGTAAATGGCTTCTGCGGGGCTGCCACAATTTCGCCAATGTCGCGTAGGATGGTAGAAAATAAACGATGGAGATTGATCAAATAAAAGGTAGAGAATCAGAGAAGAGAGCGGGGACATTTCATCATCTTTCGTTATTAATCTGTGGTGAGGAGAGGACTTAGGTGAAGTCGTGTCGCTCTATTGATTGTCAACTAAATGCCAATGTCAATTACTTTATTTGTGTCAAACAAATCAGCCAGCCAAGTGCCAAAAAAATTACGACTCCTCGCTAACGATGTTAGAATCTTTTTGAATATTTTTATTTTAATTTAAATGATAGGATAGGTCATTGAGTTAAAATGAACCACGACGAGATACAGTCCGTCGTCCAAGAGAAGTTCCTCTCGAGTGAGCGTGTCACGGCGTTCCTCTGGGATGCCAAAGTACTGCATCCTGAAATAATAAAGAAAGACAGAATCTTGGCCATCGTAGAATTCGGCGACGAAAAAGCTGTCTTCTGTTTGTTCTCGTCATGTTACCCACCAAGGTCCTTCACGGACCTCTCCATAGAGATAGTACTGCCCATCGATATGACCTTCAAATGCGAAATCGATAACAAACCCTCCGATCCCGAAGCCGTTTTGTACTTGACCCTGCAATCTCATAGCAATAATTTTAAATTTGAAATTCAGATGACCCCGAGAGTCGATACCTTTGTCGACGAACTGTTCAGGGGGATAGAAGCCGTGAATAAGGTGCTAACTCAGCCAGAGTTTATCTGGCTGAAGAAATATAAGGGGAAGAGTCCAGATGACTTCATAACGCAAACGTTGGTGCTTCCGAGGAGTGGAGTTGCACACACGCAGACCGCGCCCGTCGCCATTCGCGAGAGCTTGATCAAACATAAAATGATAGACAAGCAACAAGAATATACCTTCAATAAAAGTTTTACAGTGTTCTGTGGTACATGGAATGTCAATGATAAATCTCCACTTATTCCTCTAAAAGGGTGGTTGAACATGGATGAGGAACCACCCGACATCTACGCAGTGGGCTTCCAAGAGCTTGACTTGTCCAAGGAAACATTCCTATTTGACCAGACATTTAGAGAAGACGAGTGGTATAATGCAGTTGTCGACAGTGTAGAAGAGAGAGCCAAATATGTGAAGGTTGAGAAGGTGAGGCTGGTAGGGATGATGCTCATTGTCTTAATCAAGGCAAAACATATTTCTCATGTGAGAAACATTATATGTGACACTGTAGGCACAGGAATAATGGGCAAGATGGGTAATAAAGGTGGAGTCTCAATTAGGTTTGACCTCCACAACACATCACTGTGCTTTGTAAACTCGCATTTAGCGGCACATGTAGAAGAGTACGAACGGAGAAACCAAGACTTCAGAGACATATGCAACAGGACTAGGTTCATCCAACCAAACCAACTACCCAAAGGAATAAAAGATCACGATCACATCTACTGGCTGGGGGACCTCAACTACCGCATCACAGCATTAGACCCCAATACTGTAAAGAAAATGGTCAGTGAGAATAATTTTGATGCCATCCTAGAGTGGGACCAGTTGAAACAACAGCATAAGTGTAATAATGTGTTTGCAGGGTACACTGAAGGGCATATAACATTCAAGCCCACCTACAAGTATGATCCTAATTCGAACGATTGGGACTCCAGTGAGAAGAACCGCGCCCCGGCGTGGTGCGACAGAATATTCTGGAAAGGAGAGAACATCACACAACTGAATTACAAAAGCTATCCGGCTCTAAACATCAGCGACCATAAACCCGTATCTGCCCTCTTCAAGTCATTCATCAAGGTCATTAATGATGAAAAGTACAGGAAGGTGTACGAAGAAGTCATTAAACAACTGGATAAACTAGAAAACGAACTGATACCTCAAGTGAAGGTGGATTTAACTGAAATCGATTTTGGCACAGTACGGTACCTAGAGTTGCAAGTGAAGACCATCACAATTAAAAATATTGGCAAGCTTCCAGTTGAATTTGAGTTCATAAAGAAATTAGACGAGACAAGTTTCTGCAAGGACTGGTTGATAGTTGAACCTTACAAGAAATGTATCTGTGCAGATGAAGAATGTGAAATTCAACTCAAAGTCCTCATAAATAAGAACTCAGCATGCAAAATGAATGCTGGAACTGACAAGCTCTACGATATTTTAGTATTGCACTTGTATGGCGGCAAGGATATTTTCATCACAATAAACGGAACATACCAAAGAAGTTGTTTTGGATGCTCTATAGAGGTCTTGGTTAATCTCAAAAAACCAGTGAAAGATGTGCCAGTGGGGAAGTTAATTGAGCTGGAAAATATCAGAGATCAATGTGGGTCTAGTCAATCCACATACTCTGTACCAAAGGAGATCTGGTTCCTCACCGATCACATTTATCTACACGGGTTGAAGGAGCCTAACCTGTTTGAACAGCCCGGCTTCCACTCGGAAATATTACAAATTAGAGATTGGTTGGACAATGGGGCTGTCGAAAGTCCAATCCCTGGCAGTATTCACTCAGTCGCAGAAGCGCTACTCCTCTTATTGGAGAGTACAGCTGATCCTATCATTCCATATAACCTTCAGTCGGTTTGTTTAAGGAATTGTTCAAACTATTTGCAGTGCAAGCAAATTGTGATGGAGTTGCCAGAGTTCAGAAAAAACGTGTTCCTTTATCTGTGCGAGTTTCTCCAAGAGGCTTTGCAATATAGTAACGACAATGGTCTTGATGAAAAGACGCTGTCCACACTTTTTGGCGCCATTTTTCTTCGGGATAATCCTAATATTACTCAGGAACCGCAATCACGAATAAACAAGCAGGTCATAGATAAGAAGAAGGCCCAGTTTGTTCACCATTTTCTGGTGAAAGATCACAGTGATCTTCTGGTTTCAGTGAACAAATAGTTAATTGTATCTCTCACTAACACAGCCAGGAAAACCATAATATTGTATTAAAAGAATACCTATTGTGCCCCAATTTTTCCTGGTCATAATACAAAGTACCTAATTTAAATTTAATTTATTATAATACTCAAACATGTTCCATTACTTATGTATGTTGACTTAACTTTGAATAGTCAATGCTATAATTTATTTTATTGGAGTAGTCAAGTATTATTATTTAAAAAATAGCTTTGACAAACTCGAGCTCTCTTATTGAGAAAATTCTTGTTAGTCTCTTTTGAGGTAAGCAGTCTTTACGAAACTCTTTCAAAACTGTGTTAAATCAAGTGACCGTGGAGGCTTATGTGCTAATACTAATGATGTTGAGACATGTACTCTAAATTTAATCTTATAGTTATGGTAACAAAGTTTGTAATTGCTTGTACTTAATCTCCGACGCAAGTACTCTCAATATTAGCAAATGTAATAAGTACATAGTGTATTATTCACAGTTACTTGCTTCTTTGTGTATCACAGTAATTTTTATATTGTTTTCCTCTCATTAAGCTTATTTTTTTTTATTGCGAGAACAACGAAATGTTATTTTTCTAAGCGGCCAATGTTTTCTTGGTGGATATTACTTTTTAACCCCCGACGCAAAAAGAGGGGTAGGTCGATTGACGTGTCTGTCTGTTTGTCTGTCTGTCTGTCTGTGGCATAGCGCACGGATTAAGCTTTTTTTTTTTTTTTTACTATTTACAGGGTAGCGTTTGACCACAAGTCACCTGATGTTAAGTGACGATGTGGTCGAAGGTGGCGCCACGCTACACCTGGACTGGGAACTGGCTCTCAAGTGAGGCTGCCGGAACACACCGATAGGTGCTTGGCGACAGATTCTTAACAAGAGGGTGGTAGCTAGCCAGGCGAGTACTAGGAAATACCCTACCACCAAGCTATGGTTTCATCACGATGTTTTTCTTCACCGAAAGCTCAAGCTCATTGTAGGATTCGAACCCACGTCCTACGGATCGCAAGCCGACGTCACTACCACTGAGCCATCATCGCTATAAGCTATTTCAATTTTGTATGAAAGGTAAGTTACGGGCGAGTGTTTTTAGCTATGTTTGATAAAAATCGGTCCAAGAAGTCGGGGGTATTTTAAATTTATAGTTATTATGCATTGGCGATGATATTTATTTTCCTTATTCTGGCTGGAGTCTGGACTCTGGACTGGACTGATTGTGGTTTATGTTTGAAAGTGTAGAACATTATATTTATACTGTAGTAGGTCAACGTAGTTAATTCTATATTGTATTATTGTAATGTTTGTATTAAATAAGATATGCTCTTACTTTGTATAAAGTATTTATGGCCATACATGTCTTAGTTACAATGTGTAGTGTTTTTACAGAATATTTTCTAAAAGCTTAGATATAAATAGTTGTGACTTTTTAACCATTATTGTAAATGTTATAATAAAATAGAGTTTATTAATTTATTAAACCAGTTTACGACCATTTTTAGTTTTTGTTGTTATGTGTGTTGTAATATTAATTGTGATATTGAGGTGGCGCTTGATTGGCGGGGCACACATTTATTACATAGGCAGTTGTATGTTCTTTTGCATTTTTCTCGATATCATCTATTACGATTTTATTGGCTACTTTAGAGGAAATATTCTTGTTGGGAAATAGTCAATAGTCATTTTTTATTTATTCAATAGGATACATTGTGATCACTTTAAAACGTCAAACTTAAAACTAGCTACGCCCGTTCCAACCTCCTTACGCCGGCAAAAGAACAGGCAAGAAACGCCCGGCAGGTAATTTTTTTGGCGCGATCACATTGACAGTTTTATTCTTATTACTAATTGATTGAATTGGAGCAAGTTCACTAAAATCCCAAGCTTTTTTTTTGTCATCTAATGGTTCGATATTTTTTAATTAGCTTTACTAATAAGATTTCTCTTGTTTGGTTGTACACATTGGGATATGGGAACATGAATATTAATGAGTTGCGGGATCACAACCAAAGCAGACCAGACCCCACAAGCAGCACCCGTTCACGAGTTGACGCATGTGCCAGCCATCGCTCTCCTCGACCATATGAGAGGGAAGAGGGCGACCCGACACACGACGCCGCCGCAAGCAGTCACTTTCACTTTTGGCTGTTTACCGAAAATGGTTAGAATAGGGAAAATAGGGAGAACAGATAGATAGAAAGAAAGATAGATAGATTAAGTACAATCCCAAGCTTGTTTGTCATCTAAATAGTCCGATATAGAAAATAGAATCGATTCCGCCCTACTTTATATTTCCATTCTAACTGTGGCGTATTATTACTTGTGGTATAACGCTACCCTTTATATACCCTTCACCTGATGATCGAAGGTGGCGTCACGCTACATCTGGATTGAGAATGGACCTTGGAGCTGCCGAAACATACCGATAGGTGTTTGGAGACGGATTATTAACTTTTGAGGGTGGTAGCTAGTCAGGTCATGTAAGCTGTGCCATTTCATTTCAGTCGACCTACATAACCACTATGCCGCTGACGCTTTTCAACTAGAGTTTATTTTAGATGATTTAAAAGCTGCTTGATTACTAATTTTACATTTTAATGTTCTCTCCAATACATACCAAATGCACCTTAAAAATGAAAAAAATATGAAAATGACGCCATCTGGTGATTTGTAATTCAACTTATATTACAATTAAGTTTAAATATTACAGTAGATGGCGCTTTCAGCAAGAAACATTAGTTCGTTATTAAAATACAAGATAGCGCTACTGTTATGTGTTTCATGTTCTAGAGCGAGATTTTGCACGGTAGCGTAGCACAGAATAAACGGTAGTTGTCCCAATTAGAAATGCAACTTAAATTACCTAGGTGGTTGGTGTAACCAAGCCTGTGGGAATGAAATGAATAATTTACGATAGCTACCCACTACCCATGGCAAGTATTATGGCGAGCACGACGAGTAATATTGGCTACAATTATATCACAAAATTCTTACACAAAACTAATTTTGTTCGGTCTTTGTTCGTCAGCGACCAACACAGTCTGATAGCAGCAGTACTTGACTCTGTGGAAAATATTGATCGCTGCTTCTAGATCCACGACGAATGGAACTCCGTGGCGGCAATTTTGAATTCAACCAATCACAAAGCTGCATTCAAGTAGTTTTGTCAAACAAAAACAAACGGGCGACTGGCAACGGCAAACGAAATTTCATTTTGATTTCTGAAAGGAAACGTCCTACATTCGATCATATCCTGTCTTTGTTTGAAATAATTTAAAATAACTGTTGAAACGGTCTAACGAAGTAAACAGTAGTTGTAAAGTCGTCCAGGTGCACTAAAGTAGTTTATATAGAACCCATCTTCAGTGGAAAGCAGTCGCCTGCCCGTGCGCCGAGAACTTAGAATCTCTTTGTCTTCAAGTCCAAAGCTAAGCCATGGAAGTTGATACTAAATGTAAGTCAATTTTGTTGATTATTACATACTTGAAAACCATTTAAAAATCAGTTGCGTTGTCATTAAAACTCTCAAAGTTTTTTTATTAGTTCAGAAATCAGAATTTTAGCGTTGGTAGGGTACCACTTACATAAATAATAGAACCTCAAGGTTGATGCCCACAATTCAATAAAATATTAAGTTTATTTATAATTGGACATTCAACTGCCTGTGTCCTGTTCATTTATATAGATAGTTGAACTGTTGAAGGTTTAGTGTAATAAACTTAAAAAAAAAACTATTAGAAAAAAAAGTTAAATTATACACAGTATTTTTAACAGAACCTCTAATCTTTATAGACCCTTCTAAACTCACCTACTTATTTTTTAAAGATCTTATTTTTTTTTACATATTTAAAGCTAATAGGCAAGCATTTGACTCCAGATTCACTTTATTGATGAGATGAGCAGGTATTGTTACAATGTATAATATATTATGTACCATAAATAGGAGACTACAATGCTGCACTGACCTACCACTACCCAAAAAATCTCAGCCAACTAATTTAGCTCACTTTAGCCCTCCATAGCAGAACAAAGGTAAATTATTTGTACTGGCTGGCAATGTATTTATGAAATAAAAAATTAAATGAGTTTTCTCTAAGCTGTTTACCCATATGCCCAGCAGTGGAACAGTATTGGTAAAAAAAATAATTATTGATACATACATAGACATACATACATAAAAGATTAAATGAAATTAAAATTATATAACACTATAATATCACAGTCAAGTTTTTTTTTTTTTTTAATCTTTATTATTTTAAAGAGGGTTGGATCAAACATCAAACATGATCATGCCACCCTCATTGGCAAATGCATAATGCATATACATTAATTATCTGCACTTAATAGCTAATTTAACTATTTTATACAACACCCTGGCCTCCTCTGATTGAGGATGGGCCAGTATACAGTTACATACACCGATTTCCTGCAAATATATTCCCGTCTCGCTTCTTAGGGATGTTCTTTCACACAGTAAAAATATTTTAAAAAATTTCAAACTAATTTTATTACGGGGTAGGTAGGTTGGTGATATATTTTTTCGTTAAATACTGCAGATTCAACTAAACCAATGATAAATAAAATGTCTAGTATATGTATAAGACTCTCAAATAGAAGTATAATCAATTGATAGTAGTGCTGAGGTACATACCTACTTACAATATAGTTTTTTCTTCTAGAATAAGTTTAAAAAAAAACTGTATTAATATTGTTTCCAGATAACTATTTACATTAACATACTATTTACATACTTTTTTTGCATACTATTTATCCATCAGGATAAAAAGTATGCAAAAAAACAATTAAATAAAATATTTCTAGTGACAGTACAGTAGTTGTTAGAACATTCTGTGGACCAATAACTCTCAGAAGATTTTTCTACCCAAAAAAAAACAATTCCTAATAATAACGCCACACAATCACATACAAAGCGGATTCTCTTTAACTTGGGCTTCTAGGGTATCAGAAACTATGTGGATTGGAGATCTACAATTTCCACACCACACAAAATTAAGTGCCTATGTGCGCTTTTTTCACCAATAAGTTTGGCACGTTTTTTATTGGGCCAGTTAATCACTTTACCTTGCAATTCCCATACAAAAACCATTACCATTTTCGATTTTTCGTATGTTTCTTTGGATTTTTTTTTAATTTTCTTTGTTTTTTTCCTATATCATCATTATCAGCCTTTCACATTCCCACTGCTGGGACTCTGGCCTTCTCTCAGCGAGAGAGTATGGGCTGTAATCTACCACGCTGGCCCAGTGCGGGTTGGTAGATGTCGCATGCACTTGAATGTTGCAGTTCTTGGACATGCTGGTTTCCTCACGATGTTTTCCTTCACCGTTTTGAGCGATGGCAAATCCGCACATAACTTATTAAGTCATAGGTGCGGGGCCGAGAGGATTCGAACTCGGTGTCGGCGTCTTGTAAGTCGCACGCCTAATCCTTCGGCCACCATCGCTACACCATCGCTACTTTCCTATATACTGCGCTAGTTAGTATTGAGGCTAACAAAACAAAAAAAAAAATAGTTTTCGACTAGCAAAATGTTACGAAGATATCTTGCTAAGCTCGCCTTTTAATAAGCGAGGATTAAACCGATTTTTATGGAAAAGTGGGAGGTATATAGATTTCAATAAACTACTCATTTATTTGTTATTATTAATTATTTATTTTATTATCTTTGGAAAACTAACAGCTACTTAAGAAACATGAAATAGGTATATCACTAGTAACTAATGGCTAATTAAGACAAGGAATTGGCAATATTGGCTGCAGGGATCTCCTTTTTTCTCAGCAATTACAAAACATACAGAGCTAATATTTATGTACAGTAAAGATCATGTTTTTGACATCAAATTGTCAGAAGGATAACACGATTGGTTAACTTTCATAGCAGAGAAACAATGATCGAAAACTGTCTCTAAAAAAAAAATATTTTCATTTTACAGGCATACAAAACCGATTTAAGAGTTGATTTTTTTCTTTTGTATGGTATATACACATTCTTCAAAGAACTACAGGTTTAGTTCTATAAAATTAACGATAGTTTTCATTTTAAACGAAAAAAAACGTTTTTTTTGACGCATACGACCTTACGGCATTAGTCAGCTCGCTTGCGTTTTGGTATGGAGCTGATTTCAGATTCATTGTTTATCACTGCGTCCTTTAAGAGTCATGGCATCCAATGCAGAATATAATTAGCATTAGTGTGCCAAAAGGGTGTTGCTACGCGGCTGGTGAGATAGGCGTAGTAGTAATATGTCAAGCCATAGTACTAAAATGACAGATCGATCCAAAAACGCGGATAATCAGGATCGATTATTAATTTCGGGCGTTAAAGTTGTCGGTCAAAGCCTACTTACGCCCGAAATCAATAATGGACCCTGATCCGTTATCCGTGGTTTTGGATCGATATGTCATGTCATCATGTCATTTTAGTACATAATAGGGCTTAAAATATTACTACTAAAATGACATATTATGACATGACACATCGATCCAAAACCGCGGATAACCCTGCACCTACGTAGTGTCCAGAAAGAGATGCCAAAGATGACGATGAAATATAATTTTGACGGTTTGAATCCTGTACACGAGCGACAGAGTCGTTTGTAGCCAAACCCGGTGTTCCTGAGAAAAACATGAGTCGAAGAACACCCAGCCGGTTGTGGCGTAGTATATAGTGGTCGTTGAACCGACTCTGACCCATCTCTATGAAGTTTTAAAACGGCCAGTAACAATCTCGACGATGAAATCATAAAACACTCATTTGTCATCTTCCAGACGACGCGGACGGTTAGAGTTCCAATTTAATCCGACCGTTGGTAATAAGAAAGTGTTTTTTGCGGAGGTGTGTGTCATCTAGTTTGTCCGAGAAGCGACCGTTCTCAAGGACGCCTGCAACGGTCGCGGTGACTCATGCGCATCTCTGCAAAGTACGGATCCAGTATTCTGAATTACAAAATGCCTTTCCATTTTGGGCACGTTGTATTGCCTACCCGTTCCGCGTAAAGGCTTTATGGAAATGCCTTTGTTTACATGCAGGAAGTTATCCTTTCCTGGTTCATTTAATTATGCAGATAAGTTTAGTAACATACGGTTTCTGTGTTTGCTCTCACTAGGTATGCATAATGTTCTCCGAGTGCTCATTAGATTTTAATCGTGTTAGTTAGTTGATATTATACATATAGCGTATTATTTACTTTAGTGATGCATTGGTGTCGATTCCTGGTTAATTTAATAGTCCCAATACCGACATCGAATCCTATCGCAGCCTTGTGCAGATGTTGCTCAAACGATTAGCATCGTGAGGTATGTCTAAGAACCACAATATTTGAGGGTATGCGACACGTACCAACACTACCAACCCGCAATGGGCCAGCGTGTCAGATTATCTCCTATACTCAAAGGCCTGTCTCAGTAGTGGCATCATCATCATCAGAGGCAAAACTAATTTGTTTATGTCTAAAAATGCTGCCGTCTTTCGTTTTGCGTCTTTAGTGGTCCGATTTTTTTTTTGACCTGTTAAATGAATATGTCCCAAGTAGTTCTGATCTGAATAATATGGCTTAAAAGGTTATCGTCTCTATAGATGATAGACAATCACAATCAGTGCCCACCATGCACCATTCCCTTTCTTTACGCCTAATGTACCGTAAAAATGAAATGTTTTCCTTTCTATCGTCACACCCCAATTAGCAACGAATGTATGGAACAGCCAGCTGTGCCAGCTCACAATACACAGACCTAATTACAATCGCTGAAGCAATATCAGACGTGTCACGAATTGAAAATAAAGGCATTACGAAAACAACAGCATCAAATCCCGGCGGTCTCCAGTGGACTTTAAATTTGGCGTTCAATCTAAAACGTTATTAAATTGACGCTAAGAGGTCCCGCGCCGCAGAGGGCGCCATTGATTAAAAGCTCGAGAAACCGTAAGAGTGGAACGGCAATCGCCCTTAAGTACTGAAGGTAAATTCCAATACAATACGAGAGGGCAATGTGATTTTCCGAACCGCGACGTCTAATGGGCCGTTACGCGCGGAACTTTATTCATTTGTTAGAGGAGTGATGCCCTGAATAGTCCTCGTATACATGTTTATATCCGTCGCATTATCATCACAATGGAAAGCATCGCAGTGCCACCCCTCGCTGCAAATATTGACTGTAGTCCGTGTGGAAGCGTAAACAATGACATTGCTACAGAAAACAAATAAATGAAGATATATTTTCTCGGGTCTCGTGTTATTTCAGAGGGATTTTTATTAGCTGAGCGAAATAGCGCCTCGCCATCCCAATTTTTTCTTAGTTGTCCTTCAGCTGGTTAATCAATAAAATGTTCAGGTAGAGCAGATTTTGTGTATCCCTTTGTTGTTTGGTATTTGAGAGATTTGAAATTCAACAAAATATTTGTTGCACCTGACTACTGCCAGTTTGTTTCACGAGTCTACCATTAATTACAATTAATTCCAGTGTTCCAGACTAGAAACGGAATTTGTCGTTCGGTCCGCAGTCGCTACCCCACTCAATCTAATTTAACTGGCGCATAGCAATTTTTTCATTTCTCAGAACGTTGTTTTCAACGATAACCTATTTCACCCGTGCACCTTCATTAAATGAGTCGAGTCAACTGTATTTATCGATTAACGACCCGACCGTTGGCTCTAAAACTTTCATCGCGTCGTGTCATGTCAATCGATCATTATGTCGAGTGCCCGCCTACATCCAATGGGTTCTTAGCCGTCTAGCATCCATGCGAAGTGATTCGCGAATAATTGAGTCCTCCTACACCGCTTTCTATCCCATTCGGCGCGGTCCGCAACCGGGTTGTTGGGGTCTTGTTGCAATGAAAGCTGCTCTGGCCTGCGTTGTCCACAAAAGGCGAAGGCGACGTGGGCGAGACTTGTTCGGTTCACATTCTCAGTGTTCTCACTAGTGACCTGCAATTGCAAATTATTTACCACCATTGTCTTTAAGACAAATTGGAAACAACGTTTTTTGTCGCTGAATAGTGAACCAACTGGTTATCTGAAGCGATGATGGCTGAGTGTTATGAAGCGGGATCTCGAGACGAATAGGGTTCGAATGCTTAGCGTTGTAGTCCCAGCTACCCTCAAGACGAAAATTTGTTGCCAAACATGAAGCTATAGGTGAGTTCCTGTAACTGCACTTGAGTCAGTCAGTACGTTAGGAATACGTCCTTACCAAATACCATCGTCGATTAATATTGTAGGTACTATAACATTCTGGTGACAAACTCCCGATCGAGAGCATCCGACTTGTACAGCGCAAAACATCCTAAACTAAACCAATATGGCCGATTTTGCACAGCGTTCGTCACAGACATGCAGATTATTGCAGATGTTTAATGAACCGTTAGTCTTATTGCGTATTGCGGTTTATACAACGTCCATTATGAGTAATAACTTGCGAGACAATGCATTGGGATCGTCAAACTTGCAGTGTGTTTTACCACGTCACGACCCGAACATTTGTTTGCAGTATGACGGTGCTAATACTGCTCTATAATTACTGCAAACGGGCGATGGCCTTCTCGAAACGGTGTAGGACTAATAAATATAAAGTTGGGGACGTGTAACTTTTACAGCTATGTTTGTCCCCTTTTTAGTTTCGCCGTCTCCCGGTCCCGTCGTAAGTTGATTACGGCACGCTCGGGCTCCGCGCTCCTGGGGTAAAGTAAATTAACTCATGAGAAATAATGTTTTTTGAAGATAAATTGGAAAGTAACCGACTGAACAAAAAATACACTCGCTCGTCAAATTGCTTCGAAAAGTTGTTACAGGTTTCTAAGGAAGAAAAGGTGGTATTGAAATTTGTTATGACAAACCTTTCCTTTAAGTTCGTTTTGTCAGCATGTCTGGTACACGTATAGAAAGAGCTTCACCATTAATTTCAACTTTATTGCCGTTGTAAATCCCGAGCTACTAGTGCTTTTAGTAGCTTTTTATGATCTTCCTTTAGGGCCTCCGTGTAGCAGTCTGGCCTTGGGATCACTAAACTGAAAGTACATAATATTTCTGTATCAGGATTCTAAAAACGTACTGGGTTTTATCCTTATAGTTGGGTACATGGAAGAGGGACACTGAAAAAAAGCCTTAAACAATTGAGTTTAGTGTTTTTTTGACTATTCCCTAGTATGTGGCCTAAATGTTTATGGAGATAAAATTGTTTCTCAGATCGTCCTATATCTTCAACCAATTTTACGATTGGACTACATTTCCCGAATTATGGAATTCTGTATTCTCGAACTGATCTCGCAAGGTCAATCACATGGGTTAGGTATACCTAGATAGTTCGTCAAATTCATCTCGGACGGTCAACAACCGACTACATGTTTGGTTCTCTTACTTATCCGAAAAACTCCAACCTTATACTGTTAATAAAGGCGAACAATATCATCACATTAATATGAATGTATTTGGATAGTACCCAAAATTGTTTAATAAGGTTCATTGCGCATGACCTTACTGGCTGGTGCTGGGGTGAATAATCTCGTAGTGCCGACAGCGTACCTAGCGGTGCAAAATAACGGTACTCTGCACAGATTCTATGTAACAAACTGAACTCGGATCGATGGTAAAAAACCTACACTAACCGATACTGGCAATGCTGACTGTGGCCTGATGGCTGAAGTCACGACCGACTAACATGCACGCTATATTTGTTGCAGGTAATCCTTTACAATAGAATAGAAACCAGTATGTACTCATATCTGATCAACAAAAAAAGGGTTACCGGTTAGCCAAAATGTATCCTGTGTTAGGTGCACTTCTGAAAGACAAAGGGCCTGTTGTCAACCATATTTATTTATTTATTTGGTGATAGGCGAGCAGCCTGAGGCTGATGTGCCTATATCATGCTGCGTTGAATTATAGCAATGTCCAAAAGTACAGAGAAAAGTCAATTCTGTGGTAAGGAAGCATTGTTCGTTCGCAATTCGCAACCACTTGTCCAGTCTGTTTTTAAAGGAATTCACTGAAGGAGCCGACACAACGTCTTCTGGTAGTCTATTCCAGTTGTGCACCACTCTAGAAGCCAGGAAGTGGTGCGCAGTGTTTGATTTAGATGGTGCGCGTATTATCTGCATATTATTTCCTCTTGAAGATATTCAAAGTTGTATGGAAAAAATGATTTATGGGTTTTTATACATATTTTAAGCGGCCCTCAAATTGAAGTAAGGCTTTCCGCACACGAGTTGTAAGCGTAGTCGTAGCGTATGCGGCAGCATACGCTTCTCTGAACAACTCCGCAGACAAAGCGTTTTCGCAGAGATGCGTATATGCCGTACCGCACCGCTTTGTTTGCGGACTTTTTGGAAGATGTACGTGCTCGTACTTATCTCGTACTACGCGCGTCTTACGATACGCTTACGATACGACGCCGTGTGCGGAGGGGGTAACTCAACCCAGCTAGCTAACCTTGCGAATTCATCGATCTGGCTCCTACCGCTACCATTTGCAGTTTTGCATCTTTTTCCAACGAAGAGTGAAAAGAACATTCGTTCTTGGCACCGCTCCGTGAAGGGATTCAATTTGGAGATTTACTTGGTCTGCGCTCGTTACGTATAAATTAACAGCACTTGGCTTGGCGTTGCTTGCGGATTAGTGCGCTCTTGTCTCGTCTAGAGTGACGTCACTGCCGGTTCCTTTGCCAGCAAAATGTTGAGGTTTGATCAATGAGATAGCATTAGGAGTCATCTTTATTCTTCTTTGTTGTTGAGATCCATTTTTTACCCGACTGCTAACGAAGAAGGGAGAGATTTTTTTTCTTATTTAATAAATATTTTCTACAGTTTCGCTCGTAGTTTTCCTGTTATTCCGCAGGAACCTTTTATGGGATATAAAGTGGTTTTATTTTTCATTTTATTTTATTTGGACATCCAAACAGCTTACTAACTAAATTTAGAATATACAATTACAGAAAGAAATTAAGCCAATCACAGGAGTTACATATAAAAAGAATAAGGTAGGTTAAAACAGGAAATAGAAGCGTAACATAATATAACAACAATAGAGTAGAAAGATAAAGAAAGAAAGAAATAAAATACAATGGTAAATAAATAATTAATCAGTAATAACATAGCCATATAAATCTAATTTATTTTATAACCTTATATCCATTCTAAACTTTACTTCTATCATGAGGAAGTAATAAACAGAGAAAAACTCACTAACAAACATTGGCACGTACATAAATATTTTATTAGGGCGAGGTTAATTACGCTGTTGTTTTTTTTATATTTTAATTATTTGTTTGATAATTTATTCCTTACTAAAAGTTCAAATCAAATCAAATTTATATATATCCCCTCACTATAAGTAAATTACACAAGGTAGGTACAACCAAGATTGACAAGCTGATATCTAACTGTATGAGGAGCTGGTGCCTGCAATAGGTTTTGAAAAACCTGTCCTACTGAATATATCAACTTATCTTTGTAAGAAACTGGTCGTCTAACGATATCTAAACTTAAACGAAATCTTTGTTGCATACTATGCATATTTCGAAAGAACCGACAGATGTTCGCAATCCGCAATATCTAAGGCGAATATTTCCTTACCGTGCACGGACATCCGTGTGCTGGACCCCTGCCGACTTGCACTAGGTACAGTCAGCTACAAAAGTAGCTGATCATACTTGATGTTCCAAATGCGTATAGGATCAGTAATGTTTGTTTTTTTCGTACAGCTTAAAAGGTAGCGATAGACTATAACATTACACACCTGATGTTAAGTGATGATTCGGTCGAAGGTTGCTGTTTATGATGGTTATGGGAATCGAAAATTGTGATATTGTTCAGCGACTTCTGTGGCTGACTGTACTACACTACACTTTCTATAAAAGTAGTTTTAGCACAATAAGATGTTTTAGCTGTTAGCAGCGGCATTGGGTGCTTGGACTATAGGACTTTGATATTATAACTAGGTGCGCCCCGCGGCTTCACCCGCGTTGACTGCAGTTTATCGCTATAAAACGTAACCTGTAAAAAGCCTATAGAAAAAAAGCACTTTCCGTTTTATCCAAACTTTAACACTTTCCTGGCAACTTTGTCAATTTTTCTCTTCATAACTTTCATTGGACTTCAATGATCACAAGAAAGAATTAGCTCGAAACTAACCTAACTAGGTAGTAGTAATATGTCATGCCTTATTACTAAAATGACATATTATGACATGACATATCGATCCGAAACCGCGGATAACGGATCAGGATCGATTAATTATTAATTACGGGCGTTAATTTACTGACGGTAGAGGATCGACTTTATTGTTGGTAGGTACGGTCAGCGACAAAAGTAACTCAACCACGCCCAATTCTTCAATTTTCCAAAGCATCTTGAATACCAAAATATCGCTCATATCACATGCTTTTGCAAAATTGGTTTTTTGTCGCTGACTGTACCTACCAGCAGACCTACCTGCAGACGCTATTTCCAGATTATTAAAATGTATGCATTTACGGCCGAAAATTTTAATCGATCCTGATCTGTTATCCGCGGTTTTGGATCGATATGTCATGTCATAATATGTCATTTTAGTGCTAGGGCTTGACATATTACTACTAAAATAGAAATATCGATCCAATAGATCCATTAGAGATATACGTATTATAATTTGTAAAATTGCAATATTCATTATGCAAGAGTAAATAACTCACTCAGCTATGCATCCCGTAATGAAGATGATAATACATTGTTTTGATTCATAAGGAAAGTATTGAGTAATTGTGTAGTTCAAAGTGCTTTGTCCGATAAACAAGCGTTAAACTCTCGTCGGATGAACAAAGGTTTCCTGACACAATCCTAAGGGCCTATATACACAAGACGTTTTTTAAACGAGCTCACGACTAGCGTATTGATAGGCGCGTGCAGCGTAGCCGAAATCTAAAAATATGATTTCAGCTTCAAACCCGACTTATCCTGTAATTACTAGAGTCATCCTCATCATCATAAATCTCCTTGCAATGTAGTAGGTGTTGGGATAAAATTCCGTTTATGAACAACACTAGTTCTTGAGCAAAATGTAACAACGGGACAGACAGACAAATAAAATCCATACATTCTTGTTTTATTTCCAACACATCTGACAGTTCGTTATTGGCAATATTTTCAATGTACAGAGTCTGTACTACAGACAGACTCCGACCTTTATATACCTTTTATTACAGTACTAGCTGTTCCCCGCGGTTTCACCCGCGTGGGCTACAGTTTATCGCGATAAAAAGTATCCTATGTCCTTCCCCAGGTTTCGAACTATCTCCGTACCAAATTTCATTTAAATCGGTTCAGTAGTTTAGGCGTGAAAGCGTAACAGACAGACAGACAGATTTACTTTCGCATTTATAATATTAGTAGGGATAAAAACTAGCTGTGTCCCGCAGTTCCACACTCGTGGAGATTCCCACAGGACTTTATCGCACTGAAACAAAAAAATTATGACCCTTGAAATTCGCGTCAGTACTTCTGGAGACTTGCCGTAACATCTTAATACAAACTTTATCCCATTATAATATTGGTATACATAGATACCAGATACTTATAACGTAATAAGATTAACAAATGAATGATTACTCCTTTGCAATTAATCGCGAACGATTTACGGCTTCGGATATCGTGTTCCATCCGTTGGTTGACCCGAGATGTTGCGGTTTTTGGCTTCTCTGACGGCCACGCAGCTCCAATTTACCGCTGGCCTCAATGAATCTTTATTTACCTACCTACCAGCCTCCTTTGAGCGCGTTCCTTTATTAAACTAATTCTTTGTTACACCCTATCTATCGATTTTCGTGTATCCTTGAGCGCGATTCGAGTCATTTTGTGGCTCACGTGATTTTATTGCGACTATTCTAACCTTGAATACTTGGACCCATTTGGATTCTTAGAATATTTCCTTCATAAGAATATATGAAATAGTTGAAATTGGAAAGAAAACGTTCAGTAAAGTAAACGTTTGTTTACAGAAAGAAATATGTTACAATACATGTTACGAAATACATAGTCCAAAGATTAACAGTGGGACCCGAAATAGGCTAAGCCTGTATCTTGGTGGTCTGAATGTCTGGTTAGCAAAACCATATAGGTAGGTAGGTATAGCACCTTTCTATATTCTTTAGTGTATCGCGCGATTATTATATCCTTATAACCCGGGTTCCGCAAATATTCGTGATTGAAAATTTAGGTATATTCGACGGTTTATACTACTTTGTACCTACGTTGTATGTTGGTGTTGGGTGTTGGTTGATACACACGTCATGTAAAAGTTTTGCTTGTAAAGGCGTCTAGCGTTGATCGATACCTACATATGCGTGTGTCATTCTCTTTACAGCTTTCTTCTGCGGCGGTCGTGTCTTGAGCCCGTTTTATAGCATTAAGGGAAGCCCGTTACAGGACGGATGAGATACCTGTCTTGTGGTATAATGGGAGGGGTTAGGGTTGAGACAGGAAAAACATTGCTATACGTAGTGTAACTTTGCTTTCCCATGCATGTTTTATTCATGATTATTGCACGTAACACAAAAATACTTTTGGCTTAGTTATTGTAGGTACAATTTGTACCAAACGGCTTCCGATTTACCGTTACAGATTAGAAGATTTTATAATGGTCTTAGTTCAAAATGTTACCTTAAAATCTTGCCATAAATATTATAAACTGAAAAGAAAAAGAGGTTCTGTCTATTTAGGGAAGATTAATACGTAGGGTGATAGGGGAAACTGCAAACATCGAATTTAGGGCTAGTTCAAATAAGCTTAGAATCATTCTTCAAATAAGCTTAGGGTCATTCAATTTTTTTAATGTATTCTCGAATTTCTATAAAAGTTTAGAACGGAGAAAAGAATATTTCCCTGATTCACTGAACTACCTTTACGAACTTCACTGTTGTTCATACTCTATCTTACATGTACACTTCTTTAAAATATAATATAATATACCAGGTTTATCCGAGTATGAGTTAAAATCGGGACAGCGTGAACAAGAAGAAAAATCTATTATAACGAACGACGAACAAAAAGCTCTTGGAATATAAAATATCCAAGTATCTAATAACCTTGCCCGAAATAGGGTTAAAGTTGAATTATCCTTAATAATACTTTCTCAAGGAGTTTCAGCTCTATCCCAAAGTTTGCCGGTCCAGATGTGCTGAACCCCGTCCGCTATGCGGTTAGGAAGTAATGGCCATATATTACAACGGCGGTAATCTGCCACTTTCCCTGTTCTTCACTTTATCGGAAAGTGTTGGATGGGATTTGTGGGAAAAATTTCCTCAACTCTTGTTACTGAAGGTATTGCCGGCATATGAATGTACCTATGTGAATATAGTAGTGGTCCTGTTCGATGGGGATACAAGATTAAAAGCCAAACGGCTTAGTAAGAGTTACTTTTTATTTGAGTTTGTTCTCTTCGTCAGAATGACTCAGCACACAGCATTTCGGCGAGATACAGAAGCCTCTTGAATAATTCATATCGATAGTCAATCCAATATTAATGACTTAACTTTTCAGCTCTGATTACTTATCGCTGAACGTGATATCCTTAATAATGATCTACTTCGTTGAAAATTCCTGAATCTACTTTTCGTTCACGCAATCGAAGAAAAATAACTATGATGTAGGAAAAATACTGCTTACATGCTGCTTACTGTTCCTTAATATTCCCAAAAGCATCTTTATCCGCATCGCCCAATACGCTGTTCTCTAAAATTATTTAACTCACGTACTCTGCTTCGCGTCTCCCACACAATTCGTTATTCCATACGTCTGTGTGACACCAATCAAACTTCTACGTACATATTAAGAAGTAGGTATATGCCGCGGAATATATGTTTTGGGGCGTTATTAAGCCGGCCTGCGAGAGAGCGAAAGGTTGGTAAAGTCTAAGCTATGTCTGAGCCTGAAACAAGGCAAAATCGATACTTTTGCCGTCGCCGGCGGATGTGCGCCGCTGCCTCCGAATTATATTCCAGCTAAATCCGACTGGCACGTGACCCAACTTGTTGCCGTGAGACGTTGACGTCTCGGTACGTTATTATTGCCGCAACATGAGGCTGCAACGGTGCGACAAAGCGAAATGGGGTGTTGATAGGCAAATAATTACCAGTTCCGTTGACAAATTGCCACTTAAATTGCTATACCACAAACACTACGATTTGATGACGTTTCTTGAAGCTGGTGCTCATTACATTAATAGATTAGAACTTGGAACCTACTTGATTAGGTACAAGTGATACAAACATTACATTTTACAGATACTTTTTTAATACCTAAAACTAGTTACCTAAGTGAAGAAAAAAATCAAAGTCAGCTAAATTAATAATTTCATATATATATCTCGCAACCTTTTATTGCAGTAATAAGCGTCTTAGTAGAAAACATTAATCTTGCAGCCTCACGTTGGGCGCCAGTCGCCACTTAGTCGGCGTCTTCATTAAAAGTTTCAATTAAAGTAACTATGGTCTTTACAAGCATATAGCTTTATCCAAATACAATTATGTTATTGCTCTATAATTAAAATCACATGCCTCATACAAAATCTTTCTTCTCTCCCATCTTTGTTAATTTTTAAAAGTTTTTGTAGAAACGCCCAAGAATCATCAAATGACTTTTATTGAAGAAACTAATTTATAACCGGGTTGCGATATGATCTACAAAACAATCTACTAGAGGGGATTTTGAAAGCTTGAGATTCATGTCCTTTTCATGGAGTGTTCGCAAATTGACAAAAAATTAACCCTCGAATAAAGACGTTTTTACGTACTGCCTAAATTTTGTTTCAATATTTGCATGCCTTATATTTATCAAGTAACACCGTATTCCGAAGTCACTGTGTGAAAATATTTATGTAAAGTCAGCCAGACGGACGCCACTAACGGTATTTCCACGGTCGGGCCTGTCTGCCTGCACGTTCGTTAGGCTGGCGAGTTCACTCCTGGTATTCCCAGTTATTATGGCAGGGGGACGCGGCCTAGGGGTTGTTGGCCGAGATCGATCCGCCGCACCACGGCCGCCGTTGCCGGTGCAAGGAGTTACGACACCATCACCACTGCAGTGGTGTGGTCTCAGTGTTTCATCTCTTTTCCGCTAGACTTTTCGCGAGCTGTTCGCAATATAAACTTGCTCACTTCGACTCTTGTGACGCAACGTATCGTAACTTTCGTAACGTTGCCCCGTTGGGATCAGACCCTGGGGTGAGAATCGACAATCTATTGATGTTATTCGAAGATTTGAATATCGACGCTGTTTAACCACTCCATAAAATATGACGGATTTTAAGAACAGGAAATCAATCGGAAGCAATTCGAGTGGCGAAACAAATTTAGCGTGGCTTTGCCGGCTGTTAATTGGCTGCGGGTGGCGGCGCCGAGACGGCGGCGGAACCTCCGCATAGTGCCTCCCTGCCGTGCCCACCCCACGCATCCACCCGGTCTCCTCCCCTTCACCAGCAGCTCGACGTTTTTATGAGCGAGAAGCCCGTCGAGACCCGAACGAGTCTGGGCGGCTCTTAAATTAGTTTGTCTTTTCCGACCCTGGGCCCACGTAGTTGCTAGGTACGAGTCCTAAATCCCAAAATCTTCCGAAGGTTAACATTGCAGCGTCATCCGGTATTCGTCATTGAATTTTCCTCATCCCTTAATTTCATTATGGTTATTCTGAGAGCTTTAGTTTCTTAAATATTTTATTCTTGTTCGCCTTGTTGATTTAGTTATTGTTTCAAAGGGATTTGACATGTTTACGTTTATAATATCTAACATGTAAGAGAATTTGACGTAAGGGTAATAGACGTCGCGCGTGACATTATTTTTCCATTTGGTAGGCTTATTTTCTTGTGTGGGTTATCAAGTTAGGGACGGTAGCGCACGAGGGGTGGCTGCGGGGTCGGTCGGTCCGCAGGCCGGGGTGCGCGGGGTGCGGGGGGTGGAGCTATCGACCGGCCGCCCTCCCCCCAGCGTGGCTCAGTTTCCGGGCGATAGTCGCGCAGTCCGCCGGCGCCGCGACGTGACTCCGTCACTCGTTAGATAGTCAATTCGATCATCACCATGCTGATAGGACTCGTTCGGGACTCGGTGATGCAGTGCTTCTGCCACTCATGCCGCGCGCCTGTGCTGCCAGCAGGTTGGGAGCGCCGCCATGGTGGTCGCATCATCCAACTCTTCGATAACGACCGGCGACGCTGTTGCTACTCACCGAGAAGACAAACGCCCTGATTTCGTGATATCTGAATTAAATATGCATTCAAACGTAGAATTTTTTGATTAGCCCATAGCATTTTTCATTAAAAAAAGTAATTGAAGCGACTGTACAAGTTTCCGACAAATGAAGGTAACCAAAATCTACGAAGAGGTTGATTGCTAAGAACTGTTATTTCAGCTTATGTCTTCGTCAAGCCCTTCAGATAACGAAGATATGAGGCATTATTTATTTTCTAACCCAAACGCCGGCCGGCAAGGGGCGGGGTTGGCTGCCGGCCGGTGTCGATACCGTCTGACATAAGCACGTGATACATCGCCACTGCGGTTATACTGTGCTGTCTACGGGAGATCCTAGTTACCCGTCGATGTATGAAACAGCCTTATTAAGTGCATTTACACTTCACCTGTTTGTAGTGATAGGATGGTGTAATCGTAATCTTGCTATTTTTCCAAACTTGTAGGTACTATTACATTTTTCTGCAATTTCCTTGCCTCGCTGATAACTTTGTTCATTGATTTCGATGGTGTTTTTCTCGGCTCGTCCTTTATATTGTTAGTATCTGAATCTAGGTTTCTAGTCTAGGTCGTCTAGATCTGTCAGTGTCCTGAGCAGTCCGAGATAGGTATTGATTAAACGCAACATGTCCACCATTTTGTGCTAGTACAGCAGGTTAGGTACACATTAGGTTCTTAGTCTAGCAATGGTACATCATTTATTTAGGAACCATGATTTGATAATAATTTAGATCCATTTGAAACATATCAGCTTAAGAAGCATGATCATCGTCATCACCAGCATTAGCTATAATATTACTGAAGTTTAAGCTGTAGGTAGTAGCTATTTGATATTGTAACCGTGCATTTCTTTCCTTATTTTAGTTTCAAACTGAACTGGAATACAGAACTCAAATTGAAGAATGGCACTTACTTAAACCCATTCAAACTTTTACCCGAACATCAACCCAACGAGGGTGTCACTAAAGCCGCAATAGTACTGCTCTTAAAATCGAAAAGATGTTATACAGAATGAAATTACTTTTTTACCGCAGTTCTGCGTATAAAACTTGATGGTACTCCAGACGTAGCTCGTAAAATTCAGCCTTGAGATACGGCTGAGCGTGTCAACGAAGCCGCAATATCCATTTTTGTTTTATTTCACTTGTAATAACATTTGTAATTTTGCTAAAATCATGTTCGACTAAAGTCACTAAATGACCTTGCTTTTCTTCATGTCATCATCGAATTTACTACTTTCATTCATTTTCAGGCACTTGAAGAAGTTTTAAAATATCATCGTCACAAGCTTTGACTGCAAAATAATCATCATCATCATAATCATCATCATCATTACCATCATTATCCGACTCAAAGATTGCTTACTGGTATCAAAAAAGTATTTCTTTGTTTCTTCCCTTTACGTTTAATCCCAAGCTTAGCAATACCAGTCGAAACGTCACTACGTTTCTATTTATCATATGCTATTAATCATTGTAATCCATTTCTCATTGTAATATCATTTAATGGGCGTCTGTCCCGCTCGGTGCTTTTCAAGTGTGTTTGGATTACCGCCATGCCATTTGTAAAGAGACATCGGGGGACTGGAGATCACATAATTGTTTAGAGGGTGATTATGACACCACATTTAATTGGCTCAACAAGTTTAGAACCCCTTTTTGATGACGGGGAACAGTGGTTTCCAGATTAGGACCATCTTGTATACTCGTTACCATTTCAATGCGTTTCATGCGTTACGTGTAATTTCATCATTAGGATGGTATACAATATTCGATAGTTTTCAAGACCCATTAAATATGCTGCTGATGTAGTTTATATTGAATTTACCGGAATAGGTGATGGGTTTCTTTTCCTTTTAGGTATATAAATATGTATTACTATGCATGAAGTCACACGTCCTAGACCGGATTTTTACAAAAAGGTTGGGTCTACGGCAATGACACAATGATGCATTGCAGGTCCGAACAATGTTTGCGTGTACGTGCCGCTTTCCTACACTCGCTTACTTCAGAACTTGGAAGTTTGTTACTTTGGTGATGGTCTGTATGGTCGCTTAATCTCTTCACTAGCAGAAGTAGCAGAATATTTACGCTAATCCACCTCTTAATAATTGTGGTTTTAAAAACAACACTCGTGACTCGTGAAAGCTTCAAACGAGGCGCGTAGCACACTGCGTCACACCCATTTACTAATGAGGGTAGCTCGTAAAGCGGACGTCAAAAGCGTCTCCGCTTCGCTACTCTGGAATATTCTCAACACAACGTTGCATTGAATGTCTCCTTTATTTCTGCATAGCTTCGCCACCGCATTCGTTTAAAGTACTCTATCGTGCCAACGTTCGTATTCACAGCGGCAGTAAATTCAGCTAGGGAGCTGAAGCACGAGGGGTCGTGGATTTAAACCTTGCTTTAAATATTTTATCAGTTTTTCATGTCATATCGTATCGTGTGGCGCCGAAGGGGGCTGGCGCTCGACCTTTCGTTTGTAACTGCCCGTTTCATACTCGATTACTTACCCGTTTGTGTTTTACTTTATTGAACTGATTAAACTTTTCGTTAGCTCGCATAAATTGGCATAATAGTGAGCAAGGGTTGTTCTAACGATCTGCGAAGTAACATTGCTCGAAATTAGTATGCTTTTTGTACAATGTTATTTATATTATACCGAGAAATGTTTGAAGGAATTGCTTTTATGAAAATACTTGAAAGCTAAAAAAGACTTTCCTCGGTCGGTGCCTGCGGACTATGCGGTTACATAAACTAGAACTTGGCAAAATGCGATGCCGGGTTTACCGCAGTGATTTGCCTGCGCTGTATTAGGGGAGAGAGTAAATTACGCCAGTTTGTCAATAATTTGCGCTATTCACTCCGCTTATGCTACATATATCAACAGCTGAAAGCAGCTGTCATTCGAACATGATTTATGGCTTCGTACGTACAGACAAAGCAATATTTTTAACGGCGACTAACAAGCTACAACTCAATCACATTCAGTAACTGTCCCCAGACAGCAGCTTGATTTGTTATCGGATCTCGATGATAATCATTAATCAACTTGCCTGGGTGGAGGCAAAGTGGATTTCAACTCTATGAACCACCTGGCCTGAAATATTGTTGTGATTTTATTAACTTCCAATTATTCTCCTAGCTTCTCCAATCCGCTAATACCGGCCGTTTGATATTCCATTGTTTCCTACGAATTTTGGATCACAAATTCAAATCGCCGCGTCTTATAAACTCTCTTCAGCTCGGATCTGAGTACAGCGGTTGGAGTTAAATTTTAATATCGTATCGGCATCGGTCACCGCATCGTCTGCCCGCTGCCCGTGTAAACCGGGCTAAGCGCTGCCGTGAGGGATTATCCGTATTTGCGGGAATTTCTTCCACTCCCCTGCTGCCGGCTTCTTGCCATTCCGCTCACGTATCGGCCTCTCATCTTGCGATGTCGTGCCGTCGCGTTATTACCTCCCAACTATTACCCCAAAGACGATCGTACACGACTCGAACTCCAAATATCTAATGACTATTCACGACTTTTGCTACTCTTGTTTCATTTCATTGTACTACGCCAGCGGTTTTTTCGTAATCTTTCTGGAACGACTTATCGAATTATGAGGCTATTCGATTATACTGTCATCTGATTTCATTTTGTGACCAAGATTGAAATAGGTAGATAGGGATTTTGGAGATTGAAAATTTTGTTTAAATCGGAAGATAGCAAAAAATGTTAGCTACATTGGTTTTGTTTTATAGCTACGCTGCATGCACATCATCTATTAAAGCAAGATCATAATCAACGTTACATCTATCGGCAACGGCATCACGTGGATGGAACATGGTGACTTTACCGATTCCAATGTTTATACTAGTCTGTGGGTAGATCGATACATTCGGGGAGTCACGCGAGCTCGGCATGAATTCATTAACATGGGGTCCGGGCTCTCTGAATAGTCTTCAAATAAACATTAGTCCGTCCGAATTGACCGCTCGTAATCGTTTTCCGATTGTCCACGGACGGGAACGGCCGGCGGCCCTTCGAGTAACCGCGATACCCAACGGTTGTGGTGTTTGCACCGAATATTTTCACGTCTCAATCCTGCCTTTATCTGATCTACGTGCAACATGATATGGGTTAACCTTTTCGATGCTCATTTTAAACAGCTTATTGACGTGTTTGTTGAGCTGAGCAGCCTTCATGGAGCATGAAAGCTGCTCAGATTCAATACGTAAATTTTTAAAAAAAAAACTTGGGTTTGTTTGTCTCCTGGTAAGTAAAGTGGACAGAGTCCCGGTGTTGGGCTCCATTGACGATTACTATCTGTCTATAGCACACAGGCGGTCGGTGCCCGTCAAGAAACCATTGGGCAAACCAAGGACCAAGCAGCCAAAGAAAGTCAAATTCATCAGTAAGTTTTTAGGGAAGATGTGTTTTTCATGTGTGAAGAGACTAAACATGTTTGTTGAAGATTTAATTCTAAAATAAGCTTAAGGCAATAGAAACACCTGTACCTATAGGATGACTGATCATCCTCAGGTTTCTTAAAGATGTTCTGTTGACTTTTGCTCCATCATTGAACTTTTCCTGCGAATTCGTATTCTAAGGAATATAATCCCAGTGCCAAGTAAAAGTATACTACGTCTATGAATAATATTCCCATTCAAACGAGAGGCTGTTGGAATCCAATTACTCCCCACGCGTTGTCTCGGAGCTCGCAATTTGTAGATAGAAAAATATGATGCCTACAAAAAATAACAACCGTAAAAAGGGACGAGGTAAAAATGGGCTTCTGAATTCAGAAACAGACTTATTGACGTGAACTCTTATGTACATACATACTTCGAGGCTACGACATGAGATGTAAAATGTAACAAAAAGTGTGGGTTCTAATTAATAATTATGTTTACAGACATATCTCAAGCTTTGACATAAAAGTATACACAAATTCGTATGTGATAAAATCTGATTAAAAATACCAGAAACTGGCACACATATGGTATGATTGGAGTTGGTCTGAAACCTCTGAAACCGGTTTCAAGAGACAAAGAATCAGCTCGAGGTTTCTTTGTGTGGCCAAGTCAAGTGCTGTCACTGTCACCCCCTTTAGAGTTATTGTTGCCACGTACGAACGTGGGCTCGCCTTTGTCTCCAGGTATCTCTTGAATCTATTGTGTCTTTTGAAATATGTGTCCTCTTTCTTTACTAATAAGTCCCAATTTTAAATGGTGAGTGGTGTCATATAAGCAGGAGGCACTGTTTTATGAACTGCTCCACGTTTATCCTTGAATAATATCTTATGGGGCTAAAACCCATGTTATTTTAATGACTTCTTATATAAAGTTTTGAAGCAAAGCTGATTTATCAATTAACTGACTACAAAGCAAACGCGTAATTTTTATCTAACTTTGTGTCTGTCTTTGTTTTTTCTTTGTTTTAGATTTTCTTTGTTATTGTTGTTATCTTTAATGTTCAACGCAAACTCGTAGGTAAAGTGAATAAGCTTATTATCTTATGTCTGTACAGTCAATGACCAAAGTCGCTCAACAATAACACAATTTTTGATTACCGGCATCTTCTTAAAAACTAACCTTTGACCACATCATCACTTAAAATCAGGTGTGTTATGTTGTGGTCAGAGCGCTACCTTGTAAAATGTAAAAAAAAACACGCCATACTGATCTAAAACACATTAAGGAAATCTAGTATGATTAGATAGATAGATAGATAGATAACGCTTTATTGTTTCACCACAACAACAGAAAAATACAACAACATAAAAGGAGAGATCTTAGAGCTAGTGTTACAATGGGCGGTCTTATCGCTTAGAGCGATTTCTACCAGACAACCTTTGGATGGACAGAAATAGTAAGAAATAAAATGCGGTTAGTGGTGTACATAAAAATAAATATATACAGTAAAATATAATTACTGAATTTAAGAAAATGAATAATTACAATTACATAAGATACATACACATAACACACATACATAAATAAGATACATAATCATATACTTACACAAATACATACCTTTGTTGTAATAAATAAACCTTTTACACATATTAAATAATATTATAAATACTGTTAGATACGATATTATTATGCCATAAATATAATATATTAATTTTCATGAGATAGGAAATGTCTATAAACCATAGTTTTGAATACAGAAAGAGATTTAGCTTGCCTGATAGGTAAAGGTAGTGCATTCCACAAACGAACTGCCTGAATTGTAAAAGATTTAGCTACTTTTGTTGCTGACTGTACTGCACAATATGAGATCGATTCTGCTTTTTATCATACCCATAGGAATACCTACATTTATCAGGTTTCTTGAATTTTGCTGTTTCGATAAAATGCGCTTTATAGGAAACTAGCTGTTCCTGACTGAACCCGGGGGAAGGTCATAAGATACTGTTTATCGCGATAAACTGTGGTCACGCGGGTGAACCACGGAGAACAGCTAGTATAATATTAGTTCGGGTTGATGACCAGACAAATTTATCCATCGAATCCATGCTCGCAGCGCTCTATCGCCATGTTTCAATACAAAACACTGACACCCACCACCACAATACCATAATCACCAAAGTATATCAAGTACAAATTGCAATAAACACTTCATAATACCAACATTAACACGAACCCTTTGAAGATAGCAGCAGTGAAAAGCATTAGTCACCTGAAGGTAAACTATTTGCAGAACAGTCACCGCTGAAAATGCACGACAGTGACTCACCCGGGAGGATAGACGGGTGCGTTCACCCCTCTCTCACCCCACGGAATAATTAAACAGTACCGGATCCCTTCCTCCTCCTGCGAAAGAAACAAGTTCAGCCGACCTTGAGCGTGACGGTAATTTACGCGGAAAAACTCATCTACCCACCCTACGTTTAAAAATTCCACCCCTAATGAAGAGACCGCGAACCTTAATTAAATGAGTTCTGAAAGGTGTCTTCAGATTATTCGGGCGGTTAATTAGGCGTTGGAGTTATAATTTATTTATTAAACGCGCTTCTTTTGTTTTTATAGGTTTTAATCTTGACTCTGTTGCAAAAGTATGAGATGCCGGGACTTGTTATGTATTAATATACACCACCATCTAAATCTAGGCCTCTATATTATGCAATTTAACACAGCCACCTGTTTTGAATCGGCTGAACCATAATTTTTTTTTGCAAAACACTAGCTGTTTCTCGCAGTATCACTCACGTCGAGAAAAATGACACAAAATTAGCTTTCTAACAGTGAAAGACCGTTTGAAATCTTATTAGTAGTTTCGGAGATACTTCGGACTACGTCCAAAACTCCAAACCCTATAATAACTTGATACTTGTTTATAATATTACGATATTGGCTTTTTTAAAATACTTATCACTCCAGAGCTTGACTTAATTCAAGCAGGCAGTATCAGGGTTTCCGTCAGTCTCATTTGAGAGCCAGTTCCCAATCCAGGCTTAGCGTGGCGCCACCTTCTTTGCCAGGAGACTTGCGGTTAAACGGTACCCAGTAATAGGTAAATAATATACTTGATATAGGTTTACATAATTGGTACTATTGGTAGCAACCAATTTCAGCCTTCCCTTTCAGTTTATGGATGAATAAAATAATACCTCGGCCTTTCATGTCGTTAGCAGGAACGTCTCGTTAGAGCGTGAAGGCAATTATTTTTTTGTTTACTCGTATTATGATGACTGAGGTAATACGTTCCGTCTGGCTGGCTACGTGCTTTAATTATCATCTAAGCTACGTGTAATATAGGATTACCGCATTGACGTAAAAGTGTTATAATATTGCCGCAGTCTTGTCTTAATAACAGCTAAAAGCTAAACCCGTATCCGTAAACGAACAAAAGCCATGATGATACCTTAGCTTGGTAAAAGGGCTCTAGCGCTCACCTTGCTAGGTACAAAGTACTATCTATATAAGAAAATCGCCAAAAACCTATAGATACCTATATTCCGGCAGCCTCGCTTGGGAACCAGTTCCCAATCCAGGTGAAGCGTGGCTCCCACATTCGACGGCATCGTCATTGGCCTATGGTCAAATGCAACCCTGTAAGATGACAATAAAAGCAGTCGAGAAGTGAAAGAGCATAATTTGTCACACCTGGAACTGAGTAGTTTTGTTTTGGAACCAAGTCGTAATAACAGGCTTTTGGATGCCTCAAGGGACTATAAAATATTTACCTAGTTTAGAAAGGTGAATAGGGTGATGTAACCCTCTTCAACCAAAAATTAACACAACGAGCCGATTAATTCATCGGAGGAGTTCCCTTGCGTCAATTTAAATAATTGGATTACACTCAAAGCCTTTTCAAACACATTTTGATGATACGCTTGGGCTTGTGTTGTGACTCACTGTTTTTAATAACTTGTTTATTTTATTGCTCACCATTCTTGATTTATTTTCTCATGTACTGTAGTGCTTAGAAGGAGAAGGTAATATTTTATCAAACTTATTGTATGCCCTTTTTGTCCATCGTAATGTCTTAATCACGTTTATTCCTTGTATTTTCCAATCACATAGCCATCTTATGGCACAATCGTTTTGTTTTAGATGACAGTTGTGATGGTTAATTGGTTACCACACCTGCACTTGAAGGCACAAGAAAATACCTTTAAAATCAATTTAAGATTTAGTTATGCTACACATATTCGCGCCTGATTTTAGAGCTGACAAGTTTCACAGATAAGATACTTTGAAACAACACGATTCTTCATTCATTTCTCTAATGGCAAATAATTTTGTCAACAGCCACCGAGATCAGGTGCCAAGAGATGTCGAAGGGCGGGCTAGCGTACGAGGTGATCCTTGCAGAGCCCGTGGGTGTTCCGGTGCCGAAGCGCACCGACTCGCTGGAGAAGATCCCCTCGGTCGAGGAGATTCAAGAGAAACTGAAGGCGGCTGAGGAGAGGAGACGCGTGAGTACCATATCAATTTCAGAAAAGTCTGATGATGCTATTGCTGTGCAGTACTAAGGCTCTCCGATCTGCTGTGAAGCGATCAGGGTCAGAAGGAACCTACATTTGTGCTTACGTGCTTTGCATATTCAGGGGATGTCTAGAATTGTTTTGTTCAATTACGTTCCTAAAAAGTAGACTGGGTTCTAAACAATCTTTTCTGTCTGCCTCGGGAACTAATCCCATTTACACATATATCAAACCATAATTAAATACACACGGGGCGGGAGCTCGATCAAGTTCCCTTTCCAGCTTTTGAGCAGACCATGTAAAATTGGATATCTCGATTCAACTTCTATCGGTTGCAGAGTTTGGAGGCCAGCAAGATGGCGGCGATCGCGTCGAAAATGCATAAGATTGAGGAGGCGTCACGGATCCGCAGTGAGCAGACGAACAGCTTCATCTCGGCCACCAAGGAGGCTCTCGACGCGAAGATGGAGACTCACGAGGAGAAGCGTGAGGCGTACATCAGCGAATTGCGCGGTCGCCTCAAGGATCATCTCGAGGGTGTTGAGAAGACCAGGTTAGTCACTGTTCCATAGGAGAAACAAAATACGTGTGGTAACATTTAGGAACTAACGAATTTAGAACAAGGGTATAATCTCTGTTGGTCAAATAACAAGGTGCAAAGATGCAAGTTAATGTCCTCCTTCATTCTAATTATGCTGTGCACGACGACGGGGTCCTTACGAACTATGTGCAGTACGAAGACAAAATTGCAGTAGCACTTAATGTTCATAGTTCTCTTCGTGTGCGACCGGTAATTTTATTTGGTCACTGTGGAAATCATATTGTCTCCAACTTACTTAATTTTGCGGTTCTTGAAATGAGCCTTTCAGCTTTCGCTCTAAGGTTCTCTCTTTTTCTTTAAACTTTATACAAGTACTGAACCTTAGGCTCGCGTCACACTTTCAACTGAAGGACGTTGCGTAAATCATCCCTTGTAAGTAGATATTACTAGGCTCATGACAATGACACCGTTACTGCCATGGTTACTAATCGAGAGACGCCCGGTGCAGGTTGACCCTGGAACAGCAGACCGCCGAGGTTCACAAGGCGATCGAGGAGAAGATGACCACTGCCGCCGACAAACGTGACGAGAACATGAAGAAGATGCTGGAGCGCCTGCGCGAACATGTAAGGATGTGAAACAATATCATTTTAGACCTCTTTTTGTTTGGACGCTTTTGAGCGAAAGAACCCGTTGTCCAGGGTTCTAAAACCATTATTGCATGTCTTAATTCAACATCTTGAACTTAAGTTCGGTCCGCGCCAGTCCCCGCATTAGGGATGCCGATATCCCAGTTTTGACATAATGGTGGTATCTTCAGGAGGAGCAGGTGCGCAAGGTGCGCGCTGGCAACCAGGAGAAGTTCCAGCAGCTGGAGAGCGCCATCCAGGACAAGCTGCAGCAAGCCGCCGACCGTCGCCTGCTGCTGGAGGCGGAGCAGCGCGAGAAGCTGCGCAACCATGTACGTACCTTCCTACAACCAGGAGCTGTTCCAGCAGCTGGGGACCCAGGCTTGGGGACATTACTGGCATATGAAGGTTATCAAGTTATCACCGTTGCCCTAAGATAACGGAGGCAAATCAATAAATAAACAAATTTGAAACGATGATGGCCCAGTGGTAGTGGCATCACTGAAGGAAAACATCGCGATGAAACCATAGCTTGGTGGTAGGGCATTTTCTTGGACTTGCCTGGCTAGCCATCTATCGCCAAGTACCTGTCCGGTGCGCTCCGGCAGCCCTACTTGAGAGCCAGTCTCTAATCCAGGAGTAGCGTGGCAATACCTTCGACCACATCGTCACTTAACATCAGGTGACTTATGAAGAAAAAAACTAAAATCAGTATCACTCATTTCACTTCAATTATATCATGCAGTACATAAAGCCTTGTCGATCCACCATCAAGACACAAACAGTGCGTGTTTTATTTTGTTTGCAATCATTTTTTTTATTTTGTTTTCCCATCTCATTAGGCTAATAAGCTCGCCGAGGTCCGTTCCGCCGTCACCGCCAAAGTGGAGGAAATCTCCAAGGAAATCGAGACGAAACTCACCACCGCCGAGCAGAATAGGGAAAAGGAGATACAGAAAAAACTGGACTTTGTTAAGAAGGAGGTTGGTTCCTTGGTTCATGTCATCCAGTAGTTTTCTCGCGTGCTCATTCCGAATTTAGTTTGATTAATAGATGCTGAGGTGAAGTTATTACGAAGAAATATTAGACAGTGCTTCTGTAAGGTCAAACTGCTCGATCTACAGCCTCTACATCAAGGATCGGTTTTACAATATACCGATAACTACGTGATATCTGATTTGCATTTTAGATTTAACTGAAAAAGACATTTTTAACAGACATCTAAAGTAAAATAAAATATTCTAAACAGCAGGTAAATGTTAATCCTGGATTTTACCCATCTCCATTTCAAATTTCACTTCGGCAGCAGTTTCGACGAATTTATAATATCAAGTGTGCTATTGGTGTCAATTTTGATGTGCATATATTCAAAGTCAAAGTCAAAGTCAATTTCTTTTATTCAATAGGATACATTGTGATCACTTTAAAACGTCAAACTTAAAACTAGCTACGCCTGTTCCAACTTCCTTAGCGCCGGCAAAAGAACAGGCAAGAAACGCCCGGCAGGTAATTTTTTTGGCGCGATCACATTGACAATTTTATTCTTATTACTAATTGATTGAATTGGAGCAAGTTCACTAAAATCCCAAGCTTTTTTTTTTGGCATCTAATGGTCCGATATTTTTTAATTAGCTTTACTAATAAGATTTCTCTTGTTTGGTTGTACACATTGGGATATGGGAACATGAATATTAATGAGTTGCGGGATCACAACCAAAGCAGAGCAGACCCCACAAGCAGCACTTTTCTTTCTTAAACTAAAGTACGTTTGACAGATCTTAAAGTATTGCTGTCCTTTTTCACCGCGGATGTGAGAAAAGGACAGCTCTCTCTCCGAGCGAGAGTCCCAGCAATGAAGATGATCCCGTTACCGTTCTAGTCAGCTGACAGGAGCTCGTTACCTTCCAGGAGCGGCGCGCCGAGCTGGTGCGGCAGAACAAGAGCGCGCGCGTGGAGAGCGGCGAGGTGGGCGCCCACACCGCCTAGGCGCCGCAGCCGCCGGGGCGCAGCCCCCGCCGGCGCCGCAGCGCCCGGGACGCGCCTGTCCGACGGACACACGAGCTGATCTAGCTGAACCTCTGCTAACAAAACCTGCTTAGTGAGCGTCGCAATGTCTAAACAGCAAAATGTCTAAAACTTTTGGCTGCTGGAAAGAATACCTAGAGTGCAACCGTCAAAAATGTTTGCTGAACGCTACGCAAAATGTCTAGCGCCTTTGACGCAAAATGTAAGATGATTTAAGCGCACGCTCAGTGTCATCGCGTCTTCTGTAACAACGGGTTTGTTTTCAATTTTTGACCAAAGGCATGTTTCTTATTAGTCGCAGTGCAACTTAGACTATCTGAGTTTGCTTTTCAGGTACATTTTTTTTCTATTGATGAAATTTTTACACTACAAGCTCGAGGCCGCTACTGTTATCAACACATTTTCATTGTAGATACTTTAATAATTCCGCGTTTAAAGGTACATTACTAAATTAGACATTTTGCTATTTGGACATTTTGCGATGACACGCTCAAGGAATGTAACCTAGTCAGCTATCGGACAAACCCTCAGGGGTCAGATGTATCGAATGTTGTCACCGAAAGTACAAAGCGTCCCAGTGCGGTGTTGCAACGCGCCTCGACCACCAACCCAGTAGGGTTCGCGTCGGACATGTCGCACGTCCGTCGGTCCGCTTGCGAGCGTTCAGCGCTCCATCGCATTTATGTAGTGAGTACCCACCCGTCTGGCAGGAGGGGCTCCGGTGCACTGGTGAGGCGTATCTGCGCGTATCAAACTTTTTGGACGCTTTGCTAGTGTTTCGGGGCTTGGGGAGGGAATGGTACAGTCAACGACAAAAGTCGCTTTTTTTTTTGACCTCATCATCACCTACAATCAGGTGTGTTAAGTTGTGGTCAAAATGATACCACGTAAAATGTAAAAAAATAACAATAATAATTACTGATTTGAAACACATTTGGAAAATCGAGATCGATCAGCTGCTTCTGTCGCTGACTGTACGCGTTCGTGTGTCGCTGCCGTTATCGGACTAGATTTCTTTGTTCGCAGTGAAATTGCACAGACCATATATTTGTTCACCAATCAATCTTCATCGTTTATTTTGGACGCGAAATTGTGGCAACACTGCAGGAGCTATTTATAAAAAAGTAGAATTTGAGATTTTCACATCTAAGATCTCAGAGTGTCAAACGCAATGCTATACCGCACAAGTTTTGGAACTGTTCAAAATCCTTCCACAGAACTATTACGAGCCCATCGCACAATTGCAAAAAAAAAAACATGCACAAATTCATTTAGAAAAAAGAAAACTGAAAATACTTTTTGAAATGAGAATGTGAAAAACAGGAAAAGAAGAGTAGCTTATGTGGAAGTTATCAGACACCCGTTCACGAGTTTAACTTGTGGGCTAGCCAGTATCCATCAGAAATATGAAGTTGTTCCGACAATGGTAGCGACGCACGAAATAGGTTAAGGTTTCGGCTGGTCCAGTAGCAAAATTACTGCCGTAGAGTGCATGGAGGGCTAGACAGCCGTGTTGTGACGGTCGCACCCTACGGCTCACAATGTTAGGTACAACCGGACGCGCTTGTTTCACACCAAACCCCCTCGTAGTCATGTTGCGACTTCCACACTTTGTTTCACCGACGTCATCCTGACAACTTTCCAATTATGAAATTAAGGCCTATTTTTTTTGTCTTTTTCCTGATCTCAAATACGGCCAGCTTTTAGTACTGCCAGTTTTATCTCCACTACAGTTTTCAGCGCAGTTTTGAATTACTAAAAGTTGGATGGTGAAAGTCGTTGTTTATTAGGGTTCTGTATCGAAAAATGCCGCAATTGCCTGTCGTTTAGTGTTTTATTTTTTTATGTGTCGCAGAGGCTAGCTCAATACAGACATGAAATTTATGTACGGAACCCACGACAAATGAATTATTAACAATTCGGATTGGATCGGATATTCTTAGCAAGCTTGCAGGCCGAGGTGGCTCGAGGAAATGATTCCATAATCGTTAGTTATAGACTTATATATCATTATTTTTAACTAATGTCATACGCAACAGTATTTTAGGAAGATATAATCTAAATTTAAGTTTTCTCTCATGTTCGTTCATCGATCTATCGCCGTTACGCTGTCGACTGTCCATTTTTACTATGATGATATTAATATATGATATTTTATCGGCTATATGTTGGATTGTGTTAAAGAGTTGGTGGCTGCGAATGGTTCGCGTCGCCGCTCGAGCTCGGCCGACGTCTCGTCGGTGTCACTCGCCGCAGCCGACTATTGGTGCTGCTCAAACAGTTGGACAACTAAACATCGCGTCCTCGCATAGAGAGATCGATTCCTGGTCCAAAACAAATGACGCAGCGCTGAACAATCGTCATAGAATCGGCTGGCGAGCAACGCGCCACATCTTCTAATTCACTAATGTCGTTAGTCGCATCGCACGTGTCACTTCCTTGTATGATCTCAAACGGTAAACATTCTGAAGGATAGTTTCTTAGTTAACAGCGGAAGTGCCTCAATATTCGTAAATCGGCTCACGAATAATATCACTAATGTAACGTATAAAACTGCCTGTCATAGGGTTTTATATTTTTTTAAATGGTAGATGGCGGGGCGCCGGGCGGTCGTAAGGTGTTGGACACAACCGCTTCTGTGATGTTTCGCTCTAGGGATATATATCGTATCGGATGGCACAAAGTATCGGGACGGTTCGTGGAGAGAAGACGCGGGTTTCGCTCGAGTTAGTGAGAGTGCTCCTGTATTTTATACTATATTTTTGCCATTCACGTAGCGTCGGTCTGTTTAATCGTCGGAGATATGATAATAATTGTATATAATATTAAGAGATGGTGTTCTGCTTTGCACGAGGAGCGCGGCGGGGCGGCCGCTTACCTGCTTACTCTGTGTTACGCTACGACCTACAAGTAAGGGCTAGGTGTAAGTACAAGCTTGTTTCTCGGTGAAGAAGTGAAAGCCTCTGACCAATTTGCCTTGGGTATTGTGTAGCCTTTTAGAATCTCACGATCGAGACGAATCATGTTTATCGATGCAACAATATCGCTTTCAGATTTATTATATTTTGTTTATTCGTAACCTTGCGTAATGTTAGTCACTTCTCTCTAATAATTATGGTGTTATTGAATTTGATTTTTATATTTTATGTGATTGAATTATTCTATTATTATTGATGTGCTTCAGTTTGTGAGGTATGCTGTTTGAAGTGCAGGCAACTTTTGTAGTTTCATTGTCGTATTAAATAAAGTCATAAATACTAATAAATGTTGTGGTATTATTTCATTCCATTACATATATACCTACCTGCAAATGTAATAAGCTTGTTTACCTGTTTCTGGGGTTCCGTACATCTAATGAAAGCGGAACCACCCCACCATAAGGGATCACTTTCGCGTCACTACAGCCTTTCTCCGAATCTAATAAAAGAAAAAGTAAAAATTGGTTTCATAATGTTTATACCTATCTACTTGCATTTAATTTTACCTTACTATTTGTATAGCCGTCTAACTGTTAGTAGTATCTATTATTTGGATAATTTCCGTACATCTTAATTCGATTCGTTGAGAGTAGGGCGGGGTATTAGGTGATAATAATAATATATAGTTTAAAAAACTAAAAAAAAACACTTTAAAAACGCACTCAAAAATATAAAATAATTAAATTGACTTGTATTAGTTACGATATAATGGTTAATTCAAAAAGTGTGGAGCGCTTTTTGGTTGTGTGTACTTTTATTTACCCAGTAAAAGAAGCGCTCCACACTTTTTGAATTAACCATTATATCGTAACTAATACAAGTCAATTTAATTATTTTATATTTTTGAGTGCGTTTTTAAAGTGTTTTTTTTTAGTTTTTTTAACTATTTATTTTTATTTTTTTACTTTTTAGTCGTTTGTTACCAAGTCCAATCTATTTGAAGTCCAATCTATTTCAAGTCGATACAACAATTAGAAGTAGGTGAAAATTGACTTCTAAGATTTGATTACATTGTTAGTTAGTTACAAGTCAAGCTAATAAAAGTGTTTTAAAAATAGAATTTTTATAAACCTGAGAATGAGAACCAATGAATTTTTTAGATGAAGGACGTTGTATAGGTTGTTGAAAGTGGACATTAATAAAATTAAACTAAATAAAATAATAATATGAGTGTTATTTTATGTAGCGCTTAGCGCTATCCTCCTTTTGTAAAAAATCATCTTGACAAAATGTGGTGTTGCCAATGCCATACCACAAAATACTAATTACTGTAAAAAATCCTATCAAACGTCACTCCCTCTGTGTTCTTTTGCTTTTTTAGGGATGGACAAGTATAAAAAAAATCTATAACAAGCCTATAACCATCGAGTGTAAAATATCGATATATCGTCATTTTTGCTTAGCAAAATGATAATTGTCTAATAGTACCAATCAACACTAACATTTCCACTTCCTCTAATTAATACTTTTGCAATCTGTTTCTGCTTCTGTTAGGGCACTTTCGTTCCATCACTATTATAACATGGTATAGAAATAGCGAATATGATATGACTCAGTAGTAGTGACGCCGCTTTGCAACTTTTGCAAGTTGAACGCAAGGTGAACGGCAGCAGGATCCAATGGTGGCCATGTTTCACGTAAATGAAACTGACAAATATCGATATATCACAATTAAAATATTGACGATATATATCGATATTTTTGAAAATATAGATGTTCCATACTTTTTGCCAATGCCTACTTTGTGTCAATCTGTCAATGTCAAGTGTTCAACTGTCAAGTTATGTCAATTGTCAACTCGAAATAAAAACATGGCTCCTCACCTCACTTCACCAACTTGCCAAAACCAAACGCTTTGATTGATCCAAGATGAATGTAATATAAAGCTAACATTATTTTTTAATCATTTGTGAAACCAAGCATTTTCTATTTGTCTGTTGTCTGTATTTGTTATCCGGTTATTTTAGATCTTGGACTACTGTAGTGCTAAGTGTCTGTAGAGCGTGCAGAGCGTCTGAAGTTATTATTCTGAAAGCGAAGTTAAAATGGATACTAGCCATGATGGTACACGAAAGAAAGATAGAAGAAATGACTACGACGAAGATAGACGCAAAGAAAAGAAGTCTAAAAGGCCACGTACACGATCGCGGTCACCCTTGGAAAGGCGCGAAAGGGATTCCCAACGTAAACGCAGATATTCCAGGTCACGATCACCAGATGCAGTCAAACAGGAAAGACAAAAGGACCCATCAAAAGAGTCGGAACTCAAGACACAGCCTCCACAGAGGCGAGCGAAAGAGACCGACATGCTAAACACCAGAACTGGTGGCGCGTACATACCTCCCGCTCGTCTGCGTATGATGCAGGCACAGATAACGGACAAATCTTCTGTAGCGTACCAAAGACTGGCATGGGAAGCGCTGAAGAAATCCATTCATGGTCACATCAATAAGATTAACATTGGTAACATTGGCATTATTATCAAAGAGTTACTGAAGGAGAACATTGTAAGAGGCAGAGGTTTGCTCTGTCGTTCTATAGTACAAGCTCAAGCAGCGTCTCCTACATTCACGAATGTGTACGCAGCACTAGTAGCTGCAGTCAACTCTCGCTTCCCCAACATTGGGGAGTTGCTGCTGAAAAGATTGGTTATTCAGTTTAAACGAGGCTTTAAAAGAAATGACAAGCCTATTTGTATATCTTCAGCTTCGTTTATAGCTCACCTTGTTAACCAAAGAGTTGCACATGAAATTCTTGCATTAGAGCTGCTCACTTTACTGGTGGAGACACCTACTGATGATTCTGTGGAAGTAGCGATATCGTTTTTGAAGGAATGCGGTCAGAAGCTCACAGAAGTGTCTTCGAAGGGTGTGAATGCTATATTTGAGATGTTAAGGAACATTTTGCACGAAGGACAGTTGGACAAGCGAGTGCAGTACATGATCGAGGTGATGTTTCAAGTATGGAAGGACGGGTTCAAGGATCATCCGGCGCTGATTGAGGAGCTTGAGCTGGTGCAGGAGGAGGAACAGTTCACTCATTTGCTGATGCTGGATGATGGGACCGACCCGCAGGATATTTTGAGTAAGTTTACAATAAGTTTTAATGAAACCAGATCAGATTTTTACCAGTCACTTATCTCTAGTGTTTAAGAGGTTTATTAACTTCCAAAAATTATTCCTCTGATACTTCATACTGGGTAGCATTTGACCATAAGTCACCTGATGTTAAGAGACCAACTAGGTTGAAATAATTTTCAAAAAGGTAGCAATAATTATAGAAACCATAACATCTTGTTTTACTCTTAAATTAAACTGTTCAGTACTTTTCCTTTACAGATGTTTTCAAGTTTGATGATAAGTACGAAGAGAATGAACAAAAATACAAGGCCCTGAGCAAGGAGATCCTGGGCTCTGATGCTGAATCCGGTGATGAAGATGGCTCCGGTGAAAGCGGAAGTGAGGAATCTGACGACGAAGAAAATCGTGAAGACGGAGAACAGAAAGGCATCACAATCATTGATAACACAGAAACGAATCTGGTAGCGCTACGCAGAACTATTTACTTGACAATAAACTCCAGTTTGGACTTTGAGGAATGCGCCCATAAACTGATGAAAATGGAACTGAAACCTGGCCAAGAAGTGGAACTCTGCCACATGTTCCTTGACTGCTGCGCTGAGCAGAGAACGTACGAGAAGTTCTACGGGCTACTAGCGCAGCGTTTCTGCAATATAAACAGAATTTACATCGGACCGTTTGAGGACATTTTCAAAGATTCCTACTCGACTGCTCATAGATTAGACACAAACAGGCTGAGGAATGTCAGCAAGTTTTTCGCACATTTACTGTTTACGGACTCGATCAGTTGGGAGGCGCTAGAATGCGTCAAGTTGAACGAAGAGGACACAACCAGCTCCAGCCGTATTTACATCAAGATTCTTTTCCAAGAATTAGCAGAGTACATGGGCTTGAAGAAGCTGAACGACCGTCTTAAGGATCCGTGAGTTTCTATTGCTGTTCCGTTACCGTTACCTACTTAAAGATTAAAGTTAACAGATGTTTTTCTCTTTTCAGAACTCTTCAGAGTGCATTCTCAGGGGTTTTTCCGAGAGATAATCCAAAGAATACAAGATTTTCTATTAACTTCTTCACATCTATTGGTCTTGGAGGTCTTACGGATGAATTACGTGAACATTTGAAACAGATGCCGAAGGTAAATTTAAATAGAAAATATAGGATGTTTTGTAGGATATTTTGTACCATACACTACACTTTGTTTTCGCTTGCGCCTCGTTCTGCTACCACAGTTCCATATTTTTAAACTAAACCTGATGTTATTTCATTAAAGCAAAGCTCAAAATAAATGGGCATGTTAAGTCTTCTTTTTCTTCTCTAAAATCATCAGATGTTATAACTTGTTTGAAAAAAGCAAAATTTTCATATTATTTGCTGTAAATAAAAGAGACTAGTGACTCCTGAAACAGTGTATATATACTAATTTAAAATTCCATGGATTATACCTAGATAGATAGATAAAGATTTATTGTTTTTTTTTTTTTTTTTTTTACTATTGACAGGGTAGCGTTTGACCACAAGTCGCCTGATGTTAAGTGACGATGCGGTCGAAGATGGCGTCACGCTACACCTGGACTGGGAACTGGCTCTCAAGTGAGGCTGCCGGAACACACCGATAGGTTAGGTTTAGGTTTCACCACAACAACAGAAAATAAAACAACATAAAAGGATCTTAGAGCTAAGTGCGAGCAACATACAATTGGTGTAAAACTTTAAAGTCAATGAATGTTTTGTATTTCAGAACGCGCCACCTCCTGCTGAGATCACAGTGGGCAGCGAGTCCAGCTCAGATTCTAGCTCAAGCTCAAGTAGTTCAAGTGATTCTTCCAGTGATTCTAGTGGTGAGTTTTGAGTTCGAATCTAATACATTTACAGCAAAACCATACAATTACGTCCTCAATTTTAATTTAATTCTTTTATTTATGTATTCAGCAACATTTATATTTCTTTTTGGGAAAAAAAATAATTTTCGCTCTGGACCATAACACTCTTGCAATAAGAATAAAATTCATTTGAATGTTTCAAAGGTTAAAAATCTAATTTACAGATTCAGAAGAAGAAAAAGAAGAGAACAAAAGTAAAAAGAAAGACAAGAATAAAGCTAAAAACCACAAGACGCCAGAAACGCCTGCAGTTGAAGAAGTTGACAAAAACAAAAATGTTGAACGATGGGGCCACGATGGCTTTTATGATACTTACGGAAAAGACGCGCAAAGACACATGCCCCAAAACCAACGGGACAAAGACAATTTCGCTATACCCAGGGATGTTCCAAGAAGACGAGAACAGAAAAACGGTGATGACCGAAGAAGAAATGAAGAAGATTCTAGAAACAGAAAGCGGGATGACGACGAAAGGTCTAATAGAGACAGAAGAGGAAGGAACACCGAAAATGGTAGAGACAATGAAGATGAATATAGTGGTAGAAGAAACAGGGATGTTGAAAGACATAGAGACTCTAGAAATCCTAGAGATGAAAGGATGGATAAAGATAGAGATAATTACAGAAGAGATAGGAATGAAAATGAGAGAGATAGTGGATATGAATCCAAGAGACATACTGATGATGAGAGACGTGATAGAGAAAAGAGCCGTAGAGATGATAGGAAAGAAAGAGACAGAGACGAATACCGAAAAGAAAAAGACAGTGGAAATGAAAAGGACAGCGGTGAATATGGAGAATCAAGAAGCAGACGACATGATGATGACGATAGACGCGACAAGGTAAAAACCAGACGAGACGATAGAAGTATAGAAGAGCAAAATGAAAAAACAAAATCTAAAAAGGACATAGAATCGCATGATAAAGACAAAGATAACGAAAAGAAAACGAACAAAGAAAAGCGATCAAGATCCGTTAAAGAAAAACGGAAGGATAGTAGTGATGATAGCAGTAGTGACGATAGCAGCAGCGACGGTAGCAGCAGCGACGGTAGCAGCAGCGACGAACCAAATGACAGAAGCCATAAACGTCATAAAAAAATAAAAAGAGACGATTCCAAGAAGTCTAAGAGCAAACGTAAAAGAAGTAAACGCGATAAGGAGAATGATGGTTGGGACATCAGGGGAAGCAGTGTAAGAAGGGAAGTTCCGGCCCCAAGTCGCTTTTGGGACACGTACGAAGGCAGAAAACGTGAAACTGTAGACAGAAGTCCGGAGACGCCAGAGGAAAGGACTCCAGAGATGCGCGAGAGAGGCACCCCGGAAAAGTTAGAGAGAAGAAAAAATAAAAAGGTCCGCTAAATTGCATTCCTGGTAAATGTTGTGTAAATACATTGTTCTTTTTATATTGCAAATGTTAAGTGTAAAAAGTAACTGAAATTAAATTGACTTGAATAGTTATTCATTGTTTTTTTATACAAAACTTTTCGTAAAATAGGTTTAATCATACATTCTCAAAAAAGTCGTCTTATGTTTTCTAAGTATATGGATGACATATTTTAACGTACGTAAATCGTAATGATTGCTTTGAAAATGTAATGTCAAAAAAATAGCTTTGTATCGAAGTCTATGATAAAATTGATATCTTTATTTATTGTGTTTGCCAACAAACAAGCTAGAATGAGTTCGACTGACTCGAAAACTAGTAGTCCAGATATCGTGATATCAAATCCTACAATGAAGGCTGCGTCTGCGCTGATGTACCCTGCTCCCGGGTCCCCCGAGGCAGCTCCACTAAAGGTCCAGACATCTGCCCCGTCGTACTTATTCTCCCTCAAGGACAATGACGCCCCACCGTTCAAAAGACCGGGGAAAGAGGCGATGCCAAAACTCATGATTGGAACTATCATGAGAGAGAACGAGGCTATCGAAATGATAGCAGCTGCAGATGCTGATAAAGTCAATGGACTCAAAAAGTGGCTTGGTTAGTACAAAGATACTGTTATGAATATTGATAAGATGATAGGATTTCTAAGGTTTTGTAGGGCATTTTCTAGTTGTAACTCTCCACCGGCTGCACTGACCCTGCGCGTCTGAGGGGGTGTTCTCAGTGGACGTGATAACCCCTCTTAGGTGCTAGGCCCGAAGTTTCCGGCCGAAACGCCGGGGCGGGATGGTGAATGCCATCGCGACCCCATCCCGCCCTCCAATGACGACGGACTACTCATCGTGGGGTTTTAGTCAGCAGGAGTCTGACATAACAACTCGTTAATATTCATGTTCCCATATCCCAATTTGTACAATCAAACAAGAGAAATCTGATTAGTAAAGCTAATTAAAAAATATCAGACTATTAGATGACAAAAAAAGCTTGGGATTTTAGTGAACTTGCTCCAATTGAATCAATTAGTAATAAGAATAAAATTGTTAATGTGATCGCGCCAAAAAAATTACCTGCTGGGCGTTTCTTGTCTGTTCTTTTGCCGGCGTACGGAGGTTGGAACAGGCGTAGCTAGTTTTAAGTTGACGTTTTAAAGTGATCACAATGTATCCTATTGAATAAACATTATTGAATTTTGAATAACCATTCCGGCTTTCCGACCGCTATATGTATCCGATGCAGAATTTCCCCACGTTAATAAAGGGCATTTTCTAATACTCGCATGGCTACCATCAAGTTAAAAATCTGTTGCCAAGTATCTATCGGTGCTTCCGTCAGCCTCACTTTTTGAGAGCAAAGTCTCAATGCAGGTGTAGCGTGGCGCCACCGTCAAACACATCGTCACAACACCAGCGGCCCGATCGCACTAATAAATTACAGCTGAACCGCTACTGAACCTCAGCCGTTTCTTGACTTTTTGAACATTTCGTATCGCGCTAATGATTTTATCGTAAGTTGAGCCGTAGCGTAATTAGAGTTGGATCGTTAACGCTGTCAAACGAACGGTTTTGCTAAAGTTAGTAAATTACAACTTTTTCACGATCGTTGTGCGGTGCTTTACCACTTTTAGACAAAATTATACAACAAAAACAGCAAAAACTTAGGTAAAATGTATGCGTACATGGATTAATTGGAAAGGGCACATGAATTAGATGTAGCGGCGGCTCGGAACCTTGCGAGGAAGAAAAATACAAGTGCAAAGACTTAGTGCTTTTTATATGAGTGATAGGCAGTTTATAAAACATTATAGACTGTTTAAGGAGTTAACTCGCCAAGTAATAACAGAGTTAACCCCTAATAAGCCACCCACGCTTCGTTCTGATGCTTTGTTTATTGAAACCAAGGTAAGGTTATGTTATGATAATTCCGCGTTATAGCCATCAAAATCTTACTTTGTCTTTCCCTAATGGTCTGTGAATAAGCGAAATATGGATAGGCTTTACATTATAGCGCTAGCGATAGGCAAAACTTTACATTATGTTTGTACCTACATTGTTTTTTTCATGTTAACAAAATTAAGTTTCTTGACAATAAAATTGTTCTAGGTTTTGGGGCATTCTATGCCACTGGATCATATCAGATGATTGTAGGAGATAGTCAGGAGCATTGTGTGTCACAGGCTGTGTATCAAAAGCCATTCAGCAAGTTACAATAGCCATATACATTAATATACAAGTCAATTGTAATAAATAAAGCCTTCCCATTTAAACAATGTAAGAGGGAACATGATAAATGAGAATAAATGCATAAATCAACTAATATAATTACAAAGAATACATAATAAACATGTAGGTATACCTACTAATATAAAATTACATTGCTTTGATTCACAAACCACCAAAGTAGTTCCAAGTAATGCGGGCTATAAATCCTCTTACTATTAAAAGAAACTCATTGGTATGTGCCTAATTATGTGGTCCACTAGATCACCTAGCTTAGGCTAGGCTATAATGTTGTGATTATTTACTAGGAACAATGCCAGAAACAAAAAAACAATTTTCTTTTTTGTTTTTTAGAATGTTTAAAACGCCTGGATTACTGCATTGTATCGATGGGGTGTGTGTTCTGCTAAGAACATCGAACGGTATTTTAATAGAAAAAGGATTCCATTCCCTTAATATTCTGATAGTAAGTACCTAGTGTATTATATTTTACACTTGCCAATTGGTCATGTTATGGGAACAACCCTTGTAATTCCTACCCTTTTCTTTCAGATATATGCCACAAATTTAAATATATTATGAGTGCATGTTACCCTGGGTCTACACATGACAGGGTTGTGTGGTCCAACCATCCAATGAATGGTTATCTTGAACGGCTTCACACCGTCACTGCAGATGATTTGTATATTTTGGGTATGTACAAACTAATCTAGATTTTATGTTCTTACTGGTTCTTTACTGGGCAAGCGTGCTACACCTTTGACCACATCATCACTTTCCATCGGGTGAGATTATGGTCAAACGCTAGCCTAGCCTCTGTTGTAAAAAAAACTATGTGATGTGTTAGTATTTTCTTGAGATTAATTTATTTATGTTCTTGTTATTTTAGGATATCCATTGAGGAGTTGAGACCCACAATTAGGACACCTATCTCAGTCTGAGATCCAGGCTGAGGGCTATCATTATCAAGATAGATGATAGACACTTGAAAACTAGAAATGTTGCTGAACATTGTTGAAGTGTTTAAAGCTTGTTTCAGGTATAATTTAATTGTGTAATAAACAAAACATAGCACTTTATATAATAATAAATGAATTTTAGGTTATATATTCAAATTAATAAAAGTGTTGTAATAAAGGTATTTCATTGCCGGTGCTTGTTGGTAGACATGATGTTACATTATTCACTGATAGCAGTGCAAAGTATTGTGTCATTTCATTAGATTAACTACTAGGTTTATCCCTTTCATTTTTCTTGTAATTTAATTTTATGTGTTATGTTAATATTATGACTAATGTGTGAATATTTTAAGAGGAATTTCAGTGAAGCAAGATAAATTACTTAAGGTATAATAAAAAATACTTTACATAAAACATGTTTTTATTCTGAGATAATATAATATAGTTATAACTATTTTTCATCTTCCGACTTCACAGGATGACTTGGGGTTGTGTGGGCCTTGCGGTGGTTGACAATAGGTACTGAAACAACAGATAACAGATAGTGAGTTCCATGAGTATCAATATTTGAAAGGCAGCTTTATGATAGGAAGGATACTGCTGGTTATTTTACTACATAATTTATGTAGGTACAGTCAACAACAAAAGTTGCTGAACAATCACACTTTTTTTCTATTATCCACATCATCTTAGACACCAATTTTTGACCTCATCATCACCTTAAATCAGGTGTGTTATGTTGTGGTCAAAATGATACCATATAAAATGTAAAAAAAAAACAATAATAATTACTGATTTGAAACGCATTTGGAAAATCGAGAACGATCAGCTACTTTTGTCGCTGACTGTACACTAAAACAATAATAAATTTGAGCATCATCATAGAGCTGTGTGAGCTGTGTTTGTAGTGCTAGGGTTAGCTACCACCTACAAGTTCAAAGAAAAATCAGTCCCCAGCCTCTGTTTTCAAAGGTTAGGCCCATTTAGGCCATCATTAATCGTGAGCTGCGGTCAAACTATGTAATATAAAAAGATATGACAGCTTGGACATTTGTTTATACAGCTTCTGCCTGCATTTCATAACTGCGGAGGATCATCACCCTTACAATGTAGTTGTGCAAGGTACTGTCTGTCTATCCTTAGGCTTTCTCATCCATTACATTTACATTATGAGAATTGGTTTAATAAAGTAAAGTATTATGTACACATAAAAATTTTACTATGACAAATATACTTACATCATAATTTGAGGTAAATTGATTCTGTTTCACATCAAGCAGAAGGCCAATATCTAAGTAGTACAGTAGGGATATTGCTGGGTCCAAGCTGGGCTAGCATTTACGTTCATCATTTTTCCCTGGCTCTGCATTTATGGTCTTCCACATATGCAACAATATTTTCTTTGCATTTATGCAAGTTACTGTTACTGTGTTGCTGTTACTTCTGAGTAACTAGGTAAATAGTACCTTCGCCCATTCTTTCCCTCTTCTGGCAGGACCTTCCGCATTGATATGGCCCTCGGCGCATGCTTGCCATATTCGTGCCGCAACTGCAAGAGCCTCTTTGGACCGTACCCGTCCCAGAGCAAGGTGGCGGTGGCTTCCCAGGAATTCTATCAGTAGCAGCTATGCATCAGCAGCGCTCTTCCATTTCCAAAGTCCAATGTGTTCACAATCACAAATAGGTGAAATACTGTGCCTATTATGCATAAAATAGGTCAGTATCGGCACAAAAATATACTTCATCACAGCACCAACCAAATACTTGATGCGGAAGTTCAATAACTCGGTTTTTAATAGTTAAAATACTTGTAAAAGTAGGAAAAACTTTCCTCAAACTATTATTATTTTACATGAGTCAACGAAATGTCGCGCTGTCATCTCAGCATCTGTCAAAACTAGAGTAGTGAAAGTCAAATTTTCTGTGCAATTAGTCGATTATAGCAGTCTAATAGCACAAATATTTGCTAACATGTCTCATCTCTAACAACGATCGCTGAAGCGCTACGGTCCAGTTACGGTGCATCTCAAGTTGGCGTTTAAACATTAACGCAATACCGAATTCCATATTAGCTGGAACGGAATTGAACCCCATGCGCACCGTAACTACAGCTAGACCTGAGACGTTCGTAGTTGTTTAAAATTAGCGCGATCGGGCCGCAGGTGGCTCGTGATCAAATGCTACAGTTTCTTAAATAAAAAGGTTCTGTTTTCTGATATCCTAGATACAGGGAAACCTAGACAGCTAGCTATCATGTGATTATTACTTCAAACTATTCTCGCTAAGTATGGTTTACCATTGAGCGCTCTTTATTTTATTTTAAGGTCTATTCCTAATAGAGAAACAGATAATCCTCAACTTCCACATTTCCGAGAAGGCATTCCTCATTAGCCTGTTGACTGAGGTCATCGACTACGCGGCGCAACGTGACTTCTCAGCCTTCAAATTGGCTGTCTTGATCACCATCTATCTATCCACGCATGTGCACTTCAAGTGGTTCTACTGGAACTCGCCCTTCTCCGTGTGGTCTTACTTCAAGGAAGTTATGTTACGGCATACTATTGAGGTAACGTGAAAGGATGGCAGCACCAAATCACTATGGTGACGTGATTTCTTTCAATAGAAGACACTAGTATGTTAGACTTTGATTAACCACTGTGGCAGAATTATATACGCTTTCTAGCCCCGGATCTACGACTTTTTCGAATCGGGGCAGAAACTTGATAGCGTGAAGATAAATTTTAAAAATAAACAACGGGTGAAATTTTTTGTATCAGAAACTAAATATTACGACTATTATATTATGATTTTAGCGCCCCCTGAAACTGCTGCCCGGGGTGGGTACCCTGGCTTACCTCCCTAGATCCGGCAGACGCTGTCCACACTTACGCATCAACAAGCATGCTTCCCTAACGTTCCTTTCCCACCAGCAATTAAATCTTTAGCGGATCGAATTCTGGCGCATCCCATGGGATCTAACACAATTAATTAATTTAGCCTATGAAAACTTAGCGATAGTGTAGCTAAATATAAATTAGACGGTCAAAGAGAAGCTGGTTGACAAAAAGTGATTTTCAGGATTCCCCGGATGGGCAGGAGGTGTTCGAGCCCGATGAGTGCTACGACATTATGACCCACTTCCACATGTCGTACATGAGCAACCTGCCTCTTGTGCACATTCTCACCTTCGGCGTTCATCGGATCAAGCTGCACTGGCCTTTTAAATCCAAATAAATGATTGAATGTACCTACTACCTAACTGTTTTTGTTCTTCCTATCTATTGAATTGACTAAGAAGTAGGCGTTTTGTTATACATAATACTCTTCAATTAAATATGTACATATTTGATCGAAGATGATACTCTAAACAATATAGATATGTACCTGCTGGAATACATAAATGATTTAAATTTCTTTTTTTCTATGCACTACTTTGTAAATTTATCTAGTGGGATTATGATAATAAAACTGTAGTTTAAAAAGAAATCCCTACGTTAAAAATTAAGGTTCAAAATATTAGCTTATTTCAGGTGGCAAAAACAATAAAACATAGTGTTTTGAGTAGGATATAAAAAATCAGTTTTCTTGTAGTTCCATTGCTTTTAAGAGTGCTTGTAGCCCTACTTACATAAATCTCATTGAAAGGACTCTGAGGTCAACTAGTTTTTTGCATATAAAGCAGGCTTTATATGGGTGACATGGACTTAGTGAGGACCAAAATAAAATCATCATCATTATCATCTGCTAGATGATTGACCTCACTTCACACACTTTTTTTTTTTACTATTTACAGGGTAGCGTTTCACCACAAGCCACCTGATGTTAGGTGACGATGTGGTCGAAGATGGCGCCACGCTACACCTGGACTGGGAACTGGCTCTCAAGTGAGGCTGCCGGAACACACCGATAGGTGCTTGGCGACAGATTCTTAACAAGAGGGTGGTAGCTAGCCAGGCGAGTACTAGAAAATACCCTACCACCAAGCTATGGTTTCATCACGATGTTTTCCTTCACCGAAAGCTCAAGCTCATTGTAGGATTCGAACCCACGTCCTACGGATCGCAAGCCGACGTCACTACCACTGAGCCATCATCGCTATAAAATACTCAACTCACTTCTCTGTTTGGTTTCTTACAAATAAACAATCCATTAGTTTAACTCATACTTTATTACCAATTCAAACTAGAACACTTCAGTTGCTCTTTCAAATGCTGTGGCAATTTCTTTTTCTTCCTCTTTCTAACTTTCCCTTCGCTCACACTTTCTTTCCTAGCATCTGTGTTACTTGGCTTTTTCTGCTTCTTCTTTTTACAAGACAGAGGGTTCGGGTTGTGAGGCTTCTTCCTTTTCATACCCAACTTCTTTTCATCTTCCTGCTCCTCTACTTTTAAGACTCTCTTCATGGTCTGCAGCGTCTCGTTTTGGGTTTCAGTGATGAAAGCCTGAGGTTCTTCTAGAATTTGACCAGCTTTATCGTAACTGGGTTTCGATGGCTTTTCTAGAGTGGGCGACTTGTTGTGGAGGTAGAGAAGTGGGATGCCCGCCCTTTCCCTGAGCTTCTCCTGCAACTCCCTGTCTTGAGATGCCAGGATGTAGTGTTTATCATTATGTTTTCCGATCATGGATAGTATGCATTTTGCTCCGGTGACAGGCTCTTTGTGTCCGCATTCGTGTAAGCCGAATTGCTTCAAAATGGTGAGAGCTCCATGGGCCTTCTTAGCTATTTTCTCTGTTTCGATTATGATGCATCTAGTTGTCAGAAGTTTTGCCTGTTTGTTGAAATATTTAGGTAGCTGTTCTCTTACATTAATGTGTTCCTGTGAACATAAACAAAGTTTAAGATGAAGAAATTTATTACAATTTCTAATACAGTATAATCTCACTAATCCGGCACTTCGTTAGATCGGCACGTCCAATAATCCGGCACCCTCCGCCCACACCTCCCTTTCCCCTCTATACCTTTGCGCTTTGGTCGCTGCGTCATCGACTAGCAGTCTAACCTCAAAACTTATCACGTGCACGTGCTAACGTATTGTTTCTTTCAAGTGAGACTAGTTTATAGTTAAAAATGTCAAATAAAATGCTTTATTTTATTTATTACCGATGACTTTTTCAGTATAACCCAGTAATCCGAACATTCCAATAATCCGGCACCCTCCGGTTTTTAATAGTGCCGGATTAGTGAGATTACACTGTAGTAACAATATCCATTTAAAAAAATACCTAGTTTTAATTACTGCTTGCGGGTTCAGGGAAGTTTTCTTGCCAGCGCATGCTTTGCTCTTTCAGTGTGAGATGGGAGTCGGCGCTGTCGGCCTCCGGGTCCGGCAGCTCCTCGAGCGGGACCTGGATGTCCTCGTGAGGCAGCTGCTCAGCTCGCCACTCTTCATCCACCACGTCTATCAGTCTGCCGTTACGGGAGACCTTGCTATCCATTCTGCACAAAGTTTGAACATGTGTTTGGAATAACTTTAGAGCAAGAGATTCTCTGATTATGGAAATAAAGGTTAGAATATTGTTTTGATGCAGATATTCGATTGAAAGTAAAACGTGCGAGCAGTAATCAAAACTAAGTCTTGTCCATTAATTCACAACAGATAACGTTTGCAATTATTAAGAGAAGTACTGAAAACATAGGCTTATCTGTTGTGCATAGAAATGGTAAAAGACTTACTTTGAATGCAGCAAAACAAAACGTGCCGTCGAGAAGCACTTGGTAGGGCTCGTGGAAACCAAAGTTGTTGTAGTAGAATTTCAGGTATTTTTGCACTTTCTTGTATCTTGTAATTTTCATCTTTATGTAGCGGGATACAAACTTACGGTTTAGTTGAAGAAAATATATAAAGAGAAGTGCTAACTGCAGCGTATTATCAATGTGCAAACTGCAAACACCAAAAGAAATAGGAATAAAATGAATTAGCGAATAAATTTTTTGGAATTATTAGTTTCCTTTGACAATGACATTGACATATGTGTGACGTACTGACGTATGACGTGTGTCACGACTCACGTTCTCACTAACGTTCTCACGTATCATATCCATCCCACAGAAGCCATATAGAGTTCGTTCTTTTCAATAAGCTCACACCTTGTTGATTTTTAGCAGAGTTGCATGTTGAACAAAGGTGGCCTCTGTAAATGATACCATAGCATTTATCTCAAAGAGCGAATACAGCTCGCACTCTCAGCCCTCAGCTTCAACTGTTAAAAATTATTCTAATTTATTATCTCTGGAAATCATAAGCAAGGCCTTGACTTTTTCACAAAATGCAAAATGACGTATTGTATACCATAGACAAGTTTAAGTGAAACGTCTCGCTCGCTCGCTCTCGCGCTTCCATGTTTGTTCGTGGTCATTTTGCATTTCTGTCCTAGATTTTCCTGTTTAGCATTTAGAATTAGTGATTTTATTCATTACAGTGTGTAATTAATGTTATTTTCGGCAACACGGCGACCTCGTGAGGATTTGTCGCCCGATAAAAAGTGTAAAAAGGCGATATAATAACAGGGAGGGTACGTCTTTCACATCCTTCTATTCAAGTAAATGCGTCATTTTATCGAATATTGTCAAGAGCATTCGCGAAACGAGATAATTAGGCGTATTGTACGGCTCCGTAGGTGAGTCAGAGAAGTAATCCGTATCGTAAAGTAAAAGAATGTGTGGCTTTATGACATCCAGCTGATTGGATCGAGGGCGTCAAACGGGTGATCCGTAGCGACGGACGACGGGAGTATAATCGGGCAGATACGGTTAGTCATCACTACAACAGACACGTTTCGGTGTCCAACCGATAAAACGATTAACAAATGTGTAGATGTCCAAAACTGCGTCGAATTACGCGATAAGTGTCGATGTGATCTCTGTTTCCTTTGTGATTGGCGACGATACGGGCGGCAGATAACAATGTTCTTGTTTACCGTTCCAGCGAGCCTGCAGTTGCCTTTGTCGCTCTCGAAGGTGCAGAGCTCATGATTGGTAGGGATTGAGTGTGTTTAGTGCATTTTGGTGACAAAGTGGTAGTCCATGGTGTCTAATTGTGTATTTGTGAGCCTGCTAGCTGGTGAGTAGCGACGCAAACTAGTTGCTCCACTTAACTTCCAATTTTAGAGAGGACACTTGTATTTCCGTCATGTTTTGTTCTGTAAAAGAGAAATGGTCAGAACAATGACTGAACTATAGCTTCACATGCCTTCTATTGTGACTAAGATAATGTAATAATACATTCTTTTTTTTTGCACCAGAAAAGTAGGTTAACTTGAATGTATATATGTGGGTACTTTTATCATATTTTGTACCTACATGTTGTATGTGAAGGCATCATCAGCTCTTTACATACTCCTTGCTGGATGAGATATTCATTATTAATTAATTCAATGTCAGTTCAATCTAGTCTAGTACCCATAACACAAGATTCAAGCTTAATTTGGGCCTAGGTCAATTTGTGCAATGGTCCCCGATATCTTTTTGGTCAGTCATGTGGTGCTACGAAAGGTTTTTGTGTGATATCAAATGTTCCCTAAGCTAAATCAACGGAAAACACTATATTGATTAAGGACTAGATCTCAGTAGCTATGTTAATGACTAAGGATGCCTTATGCTAAACTGCGAGTAACAAAAAGTAAAAAGACAAAAATCATAAACTAATCAAGGCATTTATGAAAAAAATTACCTGAAGGTCTTCAGCTTGGATCTTGTGATCTCTACCTTAATAGGCCAAATCAAAAGCTTAGTACTGTTCAATATTCCATTATCCTACTTCCTACTGATATTATAAATGCGAAAATTTGTATGGATGTATGGATCGATGGATGTTTGTTTGTTTGTTACTCTTTCACGCAAAAACTACTGAACGAATTTGAATGAAGTTTGGAATGGAGATAGCTTATACCCTGGATTAATGCATAGGCTATTTTTTATCCCGGATAAGTTGTCTAAAAGCTTAATAAAAGAGACAAGTGATCAAATAGCTGACGCATACCGGCATACCCCAATCAAGTAGTTAAAGTGACTATTCAAGGTCGTAATAATGCCATTTCATTTTGACACTAAATTAAAGGAGGCGATCTAAATGCAGTTATGTGGTTGTAACAATCTTAATTTAACTCAAACACAATAATGAAAACGATGTACTAATTTGAATTGTACCCGAGCATTATGCTTCAATAACCATATTTTCTCATTTCTATTATAAAATTCTCTATTGTTCTTATACAGAAATACATCTGTTTTGTTCCTGAAGAAAAGTATATTGTTTACTTGAGCTCTGAATGAGAAATAATGTCTTTCTCTGTCTGCATGTGGGTCAACATGATAATGCACAGAGCACTTGTGCGATTGCCCGGTGATGGATGTGATGATAAAAAGCTCTTGAATCATATTAAAAATATTTTTTATTGGTTTTGTATATCTATCTATAAACCTACATCTATTCCAATAAAATTACAGTACCTAACGACTGCTATTTCTGTACAATGAAGATAGTTTTGAAATACGACATTTTGATATCGTCGGCTAGCCAACAACACCGCACAAGTCAGAATTTTGTGGTATTGACATTGTAATGCCATTAGATGCAGTTTTGACGTGCGCTTCTATGAACCTGTCAGTTCCAAGCATTTTGACTAACTATAGTATAAGCCGTTAATTAAAAACTGTAACACACACATGTCAATAATTTACATAAAAAAACTTACAAGTAAAACAGATTTATGTCTCTACTGAAAAGTTGCAAAAGTTCGTTCGATTCGATTGTTTGTATTCAAATAAAAACAAGAAAATACATAAACTGGACATATGTAGGCACATTATATGGTTACGAATCGCGACCATCGTGTTTTTCGGTCAGTGACGTCATGTCAGTCACGTGACAGTTGTTAGTGTTTTGGCGGAAAAAATCATAATTACTCTAATTTTGTATATTTTCTCATCGAAAATACTAATAATTTTAAATAAAATATTTTTTTTATGGTAAACAAGAGTCAGTCTTTAAAATAAAAGCAATTCCGAAAAATGGTTAACATCCCTATTGTGTCGATTCGGTTTTGCATTCTCTAAAACTAAACTAAGTTTGACAGGTCTAATAGTATTGCTGTCTTTTTCTAACCACTGAAGTAAAATAAGGACAGCATTACTATTAGACCTGTCAAACTTAGTTTTGTTTTAGAGAATGCAAAACCGAATCGACACTATTATGTCAGTGAACCCAAATGAATGTATGATTTTTAGAAGTCTTTCCTGTTTTTAGGTCTTTTCGTTCTTTTTTGTTGTAAGTAAAAAAGAACAAAAAAAGACAACAACAACAACAAAAAACAACAATATAAGTTAAAAATAACTTGCACACTCACAGGAAAAACATATTGACTCTAAAACATTGAAAAGATTGTTTAACACCTTTAATTAAGTAGTTGTTTACCAATTTTTTTTAATGTGACTAATAATTATGGTGTACAATATAATAATATTCTAGTGTGGAAAATTTCAGAGTTATGTTAGTTTATAATCGATTGCACAATTTGCGCCCGACATACAAACAAACAAAAAGACAGACAAGAAAGCGAGTTAATATTGCATTATCTAGCTCGTGAGTTTTTGCAAGTTTATAGCTCATAGGGAAGATCATTTAAAATCGTATACTATTTTTTACAACTTTAGACTATTCTAGATTAAATCTTGAATTAATTTCGATATTTTTAAATACAGTAAATACAACGATAATGTAATCACAATAGAGAGCTAGCCTTGAATGGAACTCGGGTTACATAACCATTGTGTTGTCCAATTTCTGCAAAATTGCGAGTTCACAGCTCATTTATTTGATGTTTTGTCAACATGCTAAGTGATAAGATAATAATACCTATTCACAACTTTTAAATAGTTAGACATATATCGACCTTACCATATTTATCACCATTTATTATTGACTTGCTGACCGGCAAACTTCGTACCGGCATTTTTGCTGTCATATTTTTTTCATACAAAACTTCTCCTCACTATAACGAACACATAAAAAAAAGATTTATTGCAATTTGGTGCAGTCCTTTGGAGTTTATGCGTGTACAAACATTTAGGTAATTCATTTTTATTTATGTAGAAGATAGATTTATCGCCATTTGGGAAAGTCTGGACATAAAGGTCCGGACATTTTGATTTTGTTTCCAAGAGAATGTTGTACTTTTTGCCAATATCTGTACAGGCTAGAAAGTAGTACACCAAATAAAAAGTCCGAATGTATGGTCAAAAGGCCGGACATGTCCGAAAAAATCGGACTTATGCTAATGCGAATGAAAGACGTGGAAAGGCATGTTAAATGTGGATGTTTTACAGTAATTTGTTAAATCATACGTTTTCTTTTGAGAAAATATTGTTTCAAAAAGTCAAAGTACTCTTATCAGTTGCTAAATAACTTTTGCTATGTTGTGGATTATTTTATCACGCGCTCTTTTGTTGTTTTGTCCTTTATCGGATCCTCTCAATCTGCGGCAACGTTCGCTGACTTCTCTGTGTGGTATTAAATATTTTATGGTTTTTGAAAAAGTTTTGATAGAAGGCACTGTTGGAATGAAACTCGGGCCTTCTAAAAAAGGGGCCCTTGACTCCGACATAGCATTTCCTCTCCCTATCGGTTCTCATAAACCAGATTCCAGTTTCAATAGGCTTACCATTTTTTTTTTGATAAAAACTAGTATTAAACTCAAAAAATTGCAAAACTTAGTACTATTGTAAAATTTTGAAAAATATAGTATCTACACATTTGTTTCTTCTGAACCCATGCTGTGCTAAAAATGGGTTCCGTTCCAGTTACATCCCCACACTTATAAATAAATGCATCACCATAGCTTGGTGGTATGGCATTTTCAAGTACTCGCTTGAATAGCTCCTACCCTCATTAAGAATCTGTCGCCAAGCACCTATCGGTGTGTTCCGACAGCCTCACTTGAGAGCCAGTTCCCAGTCCAGGTGTAGCGTGGCGACATCTTCGACCACATCGTCACTTAACAGCAGGTGACTTGTGTCAAACGCTACCCTGTAAAAAGTAAAAAAACCCCCGAGTGTCCATAGGCTATGTTTTATTTATGGAGTTTTCAGAAAAAAATCACGATATTTGTAAAACAAGTCGAAATAATGAGACCATTGGTTGCTTTATCAGCTTACGCTGGCTAAATATAAAGGCGAAAGTGTGGACAGCTGAATTAGCGATGTAAATATAGTATTTTTCGTACTATATGTGCCGTAGGCAAGTCTAGTCACGACATATAGAAGCAGAGGAGAGTCCTAACAGCTTTTTGTATCCGCAGGCGATGGCGACAAACAGGAGCGGCGCGACGCAGCGTCCGAACGGCGCGCCCCAGACCAAGGTGTGCCAGTTCAAGCTGGTGCTGCTCGGAGAGTCGGCGGTCGGCAAGTCGTCGCTGGTGCTGCGCTTCGTGAAGGGCCAGTTCCACGAGTACCAGGAGAGCACCATCGGCGCGGCGTTCCTCACGCAGACAGTCTGCCTCGATGACACCACCGTCAAGTTCGAGATATGGGACACGGCCGGACAGGAGAGGTGAGGGGCTCTTCTGATGTTATCAGCGACATTGGCGGATTTACCAGCAGGCTGAGTAGACTGAAGGGCGGCAAACTTTAGGGGCGGCAGACTTTAGGGGCGCTAAATTTGGGTCTTACAGAAATGAAAAGATTCATATTTATATAGACAGTTACTTAAATGTAGTGTATATATAATGTTATGTACATAATTATGTGATGGACTGATTTTGATGATATTGTTCCAGGTACCACAGTTTAGCACCAATGTACTACAGAGGTGCCCAGGCAGCTATCGTTGTCTACGACATCACTAATCAGGTAAAATGATTCAAACTCAAACTCAAAAATATGTTTATTCAATAGGATACATTGTGATCACTTTAAAACGTCAACTTAAAACTAGCTACGCCTGTTCCAACCTCCTTACGCCGGCAAAAGAACAGGCAAGAAACGCCCGGCAGGTAATTTTTTTGGCGCGATCACATTGACAATTTTATTCTTATTACTAATTGATTGAATTGGAGCAAGTTCACTAAAATCCCAAGCTTTTTTTTTGTCATCTAATAGTCCGATATTTTTTATTTAGCTTTACTAATAAGAAGATTTCTCTTGTTTGGTTGTACACATTGGGATATGGGAACATGAATATTAACGAGTTGCGGGATCACAACCAAAGCAGACCAGACCCCACAAGCAGCACCCGTTCACGAGTTGACGCATGTGCCAGCCATCGCTCTCCTCGACCATATGAGAGGGAAGAGGGCGACCCGACACATGACGCCGCTGCAAGCAAAGTCACTTTCGTGAGCATGACTGTTTTGGCTGTTTACCGAAAATGGTTAGAATAGGGGAAATAGGGAGAATAGATAGATAGAAAGAAAGATAGATAGATTAACTACAATCCCAAGCTTGTTTGTCATCTAGATAGTCCGATATTTTATAATAAGCTTTACTAACGAGATTTCTCTTTATACGAATTTGAAATTTTGTTATAGACAAGTCTTGATTCTAGGTTCTTTCTGATTTATGAAATGTAAACGCCTTTGGGGCCTAAAGGTGTAGTGGCGTGAGGAAAGATCTATTTTGACTCGCGAGTCCATTTTCATGGTAGGGCATTATATGTATAGTGCTTGCCTGGCTAGCTAGTCAAGCACCTCTATTGGTGTATATTCTGATAGTCTCACTTGAGAGCCAGTTCCTAATCCAGGTGTAACTTGGCGCCACTTTTGGCCACATCGTCACTTAACATCGAGTGACGCTGCTCTTTAACGTCCGAAATTAATAATCGATCCTGATCCGTTATCTGCGATTTTGGATCGATATGTTATTTTTAACCGACTTCCAAAAAGGAGATTTCTCAATTCGACCATACGGTCGAAAAATATACATTTATGCTTTTTTATGTTTGTTCGCTGATAACTTCGTCGTTTATGAACCGATTTTGATGATTCTTCTTTTGTTGGAAAGGAGATATCCCAAGGAAACCAGGATCTGATGATGGTATCCCAGAGAATCTAGGGGAAAGAGAATCGGTTATTTTTGTGTTAAAATTATAATAGCAAAGCTTGACGTATTACCTACTACGAAAATGACATATTATGACATGACATATCGATCCAAAACCGCGGATAACGGATCAGGATCGATGCATTATTAATTTCGGGCGTGTGGTGTGGAAAGAGATATCAAGATCAACCACTACCCCGTATACATTAATAAACAAACAGACCCATTCAATGTATATATTATTATGTAACACACTTTAAACACTGACATTATCATACGTGGAATGCCAAGGTTGATATAGATGTGGCATTTGTAACAACATTATATACGCAGCGTCTAGAATAGAGTCACGACTCACGACAGAACTGATGGTCAGATTCACCGGTCATACTTCGCGCTAGCTGATTCATCATTTTTCCGGGACAAAAAGTAGCCTGTCACTTCATTACCCACTATCTAAAAGAAAATCACGCTGCTTCGTTGCTGCGTGAATGAAGCTCAAATTAAAAAGGGGCATAATAGGACTGTTCAAACAAGAAAGAAGGACCAAAAGTTTCGATCCGAAGTGTGAATAGTTAGATACAAGGATTGCTATTTTTTTTAATGAGAAGGTGGCATCTACATATTTGTTTCTTATTTTTGTTGTTATTTAATGCTGGAAATGAATAACCGATCTATCCACGGTTTACCCAACTAGAGATAGATTTTTGACAGTACTTCAAAACTCCATAGAGTTTTAGTCCAATTTCTATTTCTAGTAAGGCAAACCGTAGATAGATCGGTTATTAATGACAGCCGATAGCCGTCGCCGTCAATAGTCGTCCGCCCGTTGTCCCGGTCAGTCGATCCGTTCGTCCTATTCTTCAGGGCCCAGCCAATATTCACTCATACATCGTCATAATTTAGGAACTACTGCTATATAATATGAAAGTGATGTCAGCACGTAACTAACAGAGCCTCGACCCATGACGATACAAAAGAAGAGATGTGTAATCACCGCAGTAAAACGCGAGCTCACAAATTTTGCCTGACTTGGCGCTGTAACCTCGCGCCGAGGTCGAACCTTACGCCGTGCCAGTAGCTGTTACGTGAACTGCGTCCGTGTGGTCAATAGCAGAAAAGGTCAGCCGCGTGGGCGTACTCAGGATGTTTTTTGGGCGAAAAGGTGGGGCGTCTAAAACAACGCGATTGTCGTGAAACGCCTTGGAAGGAGAAGTACTTCCATTAACTGTTTGCTTTCACAGTGTTCTGTTGAGAAGTGTTGGATGCCCGTGAAATTACAAACACATGAGGTTTACCAGCCATGCGTGAAGGTGACGGACGCAATGCAGGATATTTTTTTTATACGCCCTGTGTAGCGTTTGACCACAAGTCACCAGATGTTAAGTGACGATGTGGTCGAAGGTGACGTCGCGCTTTGGCTCATTGTTTTCTAGCGCAGGCTTTCTTTAAAGGCATCCTCTGTTAATAATCTAGGCTCTATCTAGTAATCTAGGCAAAGCCGCTCTTTACCTAGAATGCTTTTAATAAAAAGTTTAAAGCACATTACTACTTTAGTAAACCTAAATACCTTATCAAACCTAATCATCAAAACCTACCATTAATATCATCAAAATCAAAAAATCTAAATCAAAAACCGAAACCGATTCAAAAATAAATCGCTCAAATGAAAACTTAATTTTCATTATTATTGTAATGCATGCTGTCCTCACCTGTCAATGCTGTGACATTTGGTTCTAAGCTTCTAAGAATTGTTATAAATCTGCGAATGTATGAGTGTACACTGTGTTGGTGAGCTAATAAATAAATAAATAAATATGTTTATTCAATAGGATACATTGTGATCAATTTAAAACGTCAACTTAAAACTAGCTACGCCTGTTCCAACCTCCTTACGCCGGCAAAAGAACAGGCAAGAAATGCCCGGCCGGTAATTTTTTTGGCACGATCACATTGACAATTTTATTCTTATTACTAATTGATTGAATTGGAGCAAGTTCACTAAAATCCCAAGCTTTTTTTAAAACACTTTTATTAGCTTGACTTGTAACTAACTAACTAACAATGTACTCAAATCTTAGAAGTCAATTTTCACCTACTTCTAATTGTCGTATCGACTTGAAACTTTGTATGTGTATGTAATCTCGGTGACAATGCAATAATTTGGTATCATCGACCTGATCTGATGATGCAGCCGGAAGGTGGGTAGGGCATCTCTGCGCTGGCTACTAGTAAACCCCTCGTGTTTGGGCTCATATGAATCGTCTTGATAAGTACAATAGATTGGACTTGGTGACGAGGGTCTGATGATGCATCCGGAAGGTGGGTAGGGGATCTCTGCAGTGGCTACTAGTAAACCCCTCGTGTTTGGGCTCATATGAATCGTCTTGATGAGTACAATAGATTGGACTTGGTGAAGAGGTTCTGATGATGCAACCGGAAGGTGGGTAGGGGATCTCTGCAGTGGCTACTAGTGAACCCCTCGTGTTTGGGCTTATATGAATCGTCTTGATGAGTCCAATAGATTGAACTTGGTGACGAGGGTCTGATGATGCAACCGGAAGGTGGGTAGAGGATCTCTGCAGTGGCTACTAGTAAACCCCTCGTGTTTGGGCTCATGTGATTCGTCTTGATGAGTCCAATAGATGGAACTTGGTAACAAAAGACTAAAAATTAAATAAATAAAAATATATAGTTTAAAAAACTAAAAAAAACACTTTAAAGACGCACTGAAAAATATAAAATAATTAAATTGACTTGTATTAGTTACGATATAATGGTTAATTCAAAAAGTGTGGAGCGCTTCTTTTACTGGGTAAATAAAAGTACACACAACCAAAAAGCGCTCCACACTTTTTGAATTAACCATTATATCGTAACTAATACAAGTCAATTTAATTATTTTATATTTTTCAGTGCGTCTTTAAAGTGTTTTTTTTAGTTTTTTAAACTATATATTTTTGTCATCTAATAGTACGATATTTTTTTTTCAACATCAGCCTATTACGTTTCTACTGCTGGGGCTCTGGCCATCTCTTAGAAAGTATAGGCCGTAATCTACCACGCTGGCCCAGTGCCGGTTGGTAGATGTCGCATGCCCTTGAATGTTGTGATGGTTCTTGGACACGCCGGTTTCCTCACGATGTTTTTCTTCACTGTTTTAAGCGATCTTAAATCTTCACATAACTTATTAAGTCATAGGTGTGGGGCTGAGAGGATTCGAACTCGGTATTGGCGTCTTGTGACGTGCACGCGTTACCGTTGGGGAACCATCGCTCTACCTTATCGCATCACGTATTTTCATATCTCACGATACAAGTTCATACAGCCATTGTATAAAATTATTAAAATCGCATCAACAACTGATAAGATGGTATTGACAGGGATTAGTGGCTGAATGCTGATTTACTGCGGGAAAATGGGTAAACAAGTGAGAGAGAGAGAGAGAGATAGACTGAGATAGACTTTAATTGGAAAAACTGCACACAATAACAAAAGAAGAGAGTGTGCGACAGAACTACACAACCTCATTCCACCATCCCCATTCCACTATCGAACGACAAGACGCACGGAGACACGTCATCCGTACATGGTTGAAATTCCCGCAATCCGCTCAAAACGTTTCGCTTCCACATTTATAATGCGAACGGCGAAGGAGTGGAACACCTTGCCGGCGTCTTTGTTTCCCGATAAGTATAACTTGGGAGCCTTCAAGTCAAGAGCCTATGTGTTAATCCACGGTATAAGCTATCTCCATTCCACGTTCAGATCCGTTTATTAGTTTTTGCGTGAAAGGGTAACAAACATCCATCCATCCATCCATCCATCCATCCATCCATCCATCCATCCATACTCACAAACCTTCACGTTTATAATATTATTAGGATAATGAAAACAGATATTTTCCACTAGGTAGAAATGTTCTTTGTTTCACGTAAAATAAAGCTATTTCTATACGTAATACCATAATCTTTGTTGACATCTATAAGAATTGCGTGTTATAAATGAATGTTTTATACCAGCAATGAAATATTCAAGCAATTTGCCGGCCACCTTAGTGATTAATCAAATAAATACTTGTATAATACTACTTTTATATTAAAATAAACGGCTTTATTAACGCTACGTATGAAGAGTATAAAACGACTCGCAAGTAAGAATAAACCTTGTCCCACAAAGATAATAATAAAGAAATAACCTAAAAAAACTAGGCTCCTAAAAAGTCGATTCGATAAAAAGGCCGAATTCTGGCTTTATTAAAATCCCGCAGTCTTCGTACTTTCCTATACGAACTTTTTATTGTTATGCGATGCGATCGCGCCTAAAATATTACCTGCCAAGCGTTTCTTGCCTGTTCTTTTGCCGGCGTAAGGAGGTTGGAACAGGCGTAGCTAGTCTTAAGTTTGGCGTTTTAAAGTAATCATAATATGTATCCTATTAAATAAAGAATTTCGAACTTGATGAAAGTGCTTGTTCAGTTCAAATTTTATTGATTCTCGAATTCACACTCAGGTATCCTTCACTTATACTTCAATTGTTTTCTCGTACAAATAGTGTCGCCCCGCTGCGACCGCACCTTGCAAATGTCAAAACCACACTGAACAAGGTGTACGGATTGCAGTGCAGTTTAGTTGAACAGAGAGTGTTCGGTTCGCGAAATCTAGATCACCGATAACCTAACCTTGTACATTAATCAATTAATCTAGTATGTATGCTTCTTTTATTATATTTTTGTTTAATTTATGCTGTATACCACCGTCCATATAGTAGTTTCGTACTATTCCTCTGCTTTTGGGTTGTCTGGAAGAGATCGCTCTGAGCGATAAGACCTCCCTTTGTGACACTTACCATTAGTTCTTTGTCTTAAATTTAATTTCTCTGTATTGTGGTGTACCAATAAAGAGTTAATCTATTTATCTATTGCTCACATCACGGCACATTGCATTTTTGTACGAAATGTTGCGGAAAATGTAAGATATTCTTCAAGAGAACTAATCTAGATCTTGAAATGACGAACATACTCCTCCGTCATCTCAACTACTCGGAGCTCGGTCACTGATTAACGTATCTAAAAGTCTACCTTATTCTTTAAACGATTGGGTTTAATTTGCCGTGTAAATTAATGGTCGTTTTTGAGCCACAAACGGCCGTTGGTCAGTTTCAAGTGCTCGGGCAAAAATATACCTTATTCTTTAGTAGATTGGGTTTTATTTGCCGTGTAAGGTTATGGTCGTTTTTGAGCCACAAACGGCCGTTGGTCAGTTTCAAGTGCTCGGGCAAAAATATACCTTATTCTTTAGTGGATTGGGTTTCATTTGCCGTGTAAGGTTATGGTCGTTTTTGAGCCACAAACGGCCGTTAGTCTTTTTCAAGCGCTAGGGATAATTCCTTGCCTATTTCATTCACTGAGTAAACATGTACATACATTCTTCAGTTATCGCGAGGCCCCACCGCCCCCGTGCCTTGTTATCAGATAGCGTTAATTGCAAATGTAATGCTCCCTTTTTATTATATCTGCGCGTTATCTTGGACGCTATTTATATTCTGTATTGTTTCCGTCGCTCGTTCTGCATTTCTGTAAGGTTTTCTATATGTTGCAAGCATTTGTTTTGTACCATCCTGTCAGCAGTCTCATCTGCATCAGCGTTTACGTTCCCACTGCTGTGACTCTGGCCTTTGTGGTCGCCAGTTGAGAGCCTTTCTTCCCCATCAGTTATCGCACAGTATATAAAGAACAATAGGTTAGCTAAGGCCGCTCGACGAGTTAATTGCCTACTCTTGCGGTGACGCATAGGCGGCGCGTTCCGTATTGAGTGCATGGCCGCGGCCCCGGCCGCCTCCTTTCGTTTATGTGATTGTTTGCGTGAAAAGTGCGTGCGTACACGGTGCCGCTACTCACGCACACATTCAAACCGGCGACGGCCGATTTATATGAAGCTGAACTACTACTCCTTTACTATGGTTATCGGTTCGTCGAGCGATGTGGCCTGCCCATTGCCACTTCAACTTGCAAATTGTGATTTGCCCCATAGCGGGAATTGTACCCTCGCGTTTCAACTTCATGATACCGTCAACATTTCGGTTGAACAAAGTACTTCATCATCAGTGACCTCTCATATACAGTGATTAGTTTCACTCAAGCCCGTGACGAGTGACGGCTCATTAACATGTATTGGTGTCTCAGTCACTGCATTCATTAACAGTTGATTTGTCAGGGGCTTTGTTTGGTGATATCTTGTGTTTTAGGGTATTTGAGTTTTGTTTTTTTACTTTTTACAGGGAAGTGTTTGATCACAAGTCATGAGGAATGTTAAGTGACGATGTGTTCGAAGGTGGCGGCACGCTATACATCTGACAGCGTAGAGTTTGATCAAATGTCACCTGATGTTAAAGCCGGATTTACATTACGAAATTAGTGGCTTGAAATTAGTTTTATAACACTAATTTGACCAGTGATTTCACGTGTAAACGTTCAGTTTTACAATGCATGCATTACTTTTGTAACGTGCTATGCGCATATTTTTTGTAAAACTAATGTCATGCAACTAATTTCGTAATGTAAATCCGCCTTCAGTGACGCTGTGGTGAAAAGTGGCGCCCTGGATTAGATACTGGCTCTCAAGTGGGGCTGCCGGAACATAGGTACCGATAGGTGTTTGGCGACAGACTTCTCACTTATATGGAGCTATGGTTACATCACGATGTTTTCCTTAAAAAGTAATCTGTAAATAGTGGAAGGGCCATGTCGTACATATTTTTAAATTGTAACTTTTCTAATGTATTATCTAGTTCTAGTACCACTCCCCGCTATAGTTAAGCCGCCGAAAATTGTAACTAGTTTTTATCACGCGTCAAAAAGTTTTCTTGTTGGTTTTTACATAGGTAACAAAATCTGTTAACACGATACAAAGTAAAGAATAGTGCAACAAAACGAGCGATGCTCCGTGTTGTGACGTGAAATCATGTGACTAAATTATATCTAGAGTTTTTACTACTAAGTACCTACTTGTGGCACTACGTCACAGAATACCTAATAGTACAGTGCTACGACCGATGAACATATTTGACGACCGCTGTGGCGCAATGGGTGAACAGCCGACTAGGACGCGTGTGTTCGTGGAATGGAGATAGCTTACACCCTGGATTAACACATAGGCTACTTTTTATCCCGGAAAAAGGTTCCTGCGGGAAGACGCGGGTGAAACCGCGGGGCGCAACTAGTACGTATATATGTATATACGTCAATAAGCACGGGTGGGTCTTCACAGTTCAAGGGCGACGGGCGGTGGTGGGCACACACCGATAGAGTTAACGGTATTATCTGTGGCACACACACATACACGTCGCACACATACGTAGTGTACATGACTAATGATTGTACAGTTTTACACTTATAAAACTTGTCGTATCGTATGTGCTTGAGAAAGCGATAATACTCGTAGTTGAAGGTTTACAAGACGATCGCGTTAATGAATAGACATGATGAATGTATTGTTCACATCATACTTCTATAAGGAAAGATGAAGGAAATGAAGGAAAGATTTGACTGTTCATATATCGATCCAAAACCGCGCATAACGGATCAGGATCGATTTATAATTTCGGGCGTTAGAGAGGCTACTAATAAGATTTCTCTTCTTCCCTAATACCAGCCTTAGAGAATTATTACTATTTTTCCTTTACTACTTACAGGGTACCGTTCGACCACAAGTCACCCGATGTTAAGTGACGATGTGGTCGATGATTGCGCCACGCTACACCCGGACTGGGAACTGGCTCTCAAGTGAGGCTGCTGGAACACACCGATAGGTGCACGGCGACAGATTTTTAACATGAAGGTGAATTAGTTTTGTGAAACGCTCTCCCGTCACGTTCCAGGACACGTTCGGGCGCGCCAAGAACTGGGTGAAGGAGCTGCAGCGGCAGGCGTCTCCGTCTATAGTGATCGCGCTCGCGGGCAACAAGAGCGACCTCGCCGCCAAGCGCATGGTCGAGTTCGAGGAGGCGCAGGCGTACGCGGACGAGAACGGGCTGCTCTTCATGGAGACCAGCGCCAAGACCGCCATGAATGTCAACGACATATTCCTAGCTATCGGTAAGATTCACGCACACACGGAGACTCTCTCTCTCTCACACACACACACACTCTCGCATAAACACTTCGGAACGACAACACCTTGCTAATGTCAAAACCACATTAAACAAGGCAAACAGTACGGTACGGTACAAGTTGATGAAAACTATACCTGTTTTCGTAAACTTCAAGGTCAAAGTTGCAACTCGTACTTCCTTCACGTAAAATGTAACTAGAAAGCTCTGTTTAAATTCGAATACAACGATTTTATTTAACTCGTGTACTATCAACTTTAATTCTTCTAAGTTTCCGGAAGGCGTAAAAATGCGCTGTGAAAAAATAGTATGGAAAGAAACGATTACTTTTATAGTTACTTGTATAAACCAAAGTGTCGCTAACAGAAAGTTCTAACGGTTGCAGCGAACAAGTTACCAAAGAGCGAGGGCGCGGGCGGCGGCGCGGCGGGCGGCGCGCGGCGCCTCGCCGACGGAGAGCAGCCGCGCTCCTCCACCTGCTGCAAGTGATGCGGCCTCACAGGTATGTGGGCTCCTACCTCACTACTGCGAGGGAGCCTCGCCGACGGAGAGCAGCCGCGCTCCTCCACCTGCTGCAAGTGATGCGGCCTCACAGGTATGTGGGCTCCTACCTCACTACTGCGAGGGAGCCTCGCCGACGGAGAGCAGCCGCGCTCCTCCACCTGCTGCAAGTGATGCGGCCTCACAGGTATGTGGGCTCCTACCTCACTACTGCGAGGGAGCCTCGCCGACGGAGAGCAGCCGCGCTCCTCCACCTGCTGCAAGTGATGCGGCCTCACAGGTATGTGGGCTCCTACCTCACTACTGCGAGGGAGCCTCGCCGACGGAGAGCAGCCGCGCTCCTCCACCTGCTGCAAGTGATGCGGCCTCACAGGTATGTGGGCTCCTACCTCACTACTGCGAGGGAGCCTCGCCGACGGAGAGCAGCCGCGCTCCTCCACCTGCTGCAAGTGATGCGGCCTCACAGGTATGTGGGCTCCTACCTCACTACTGCGAGGGAGCCTCGCCGACGGAGAGCAGCCGCGCTCCTCCACCTGCTGCAAGTGATGCGGCCTCACAGGTATGTGGGCTCCTACCTCACTACTGCGAGGGAGCCTCGCCGACGGAGAGCAGCCGCGCTCCTCCACCTGCTGCAAGTGATGCGGCCTCACAGGTATGTGGGCTCCTACCTCACTACTGCGAGGGAGCCTCGCCGACGGAGAGCAGCCGCGCTCCTCCACCTGCTGCAAGTGATGCGGCCTCACAGGTATGTGGGCTCCTACCTCACTACTGCGAGGGAGCCTCGCCGACGGAGAGCAGCCGCGCTCCTCCACCTGCTGCAAGTGATGCGGCCTCACAGGTATGTGGGCTCCTACCTCACTACTGCGAGGGAGCCTCGCCGACGGAGAGCAGCCGCGCTCCTCCACCTGCTGCAAGTGATGCGGCCTCACAGGTATGTGGGCTCCTACCTCACTACTGCGAGGGAGCCTCGCCGACGGAGAGCAGCCGCGCTCCTCCACCTGCTGCAAGTGATGCGGCCTCACAGGTATGTGGGCTCCTACCTCACTACTGCGACCCTGCCTACCTACCAACTTCAAGGCAATCTGTCACCAAGCACCTTCTGGTAGTCCCACTTGAGAGCCAGCTCCCAACCCAGGTGTAGCGTAGCCATGGTAATATCTCCCAATTCAAAAAATACATCTCCACGTTTCAGATACAATCGCATCACGGTATCGGCGCGCGCGCCGGGCAAGGTCCGTAGGTAACAGTCGACAGCGGCGGTGGCGCCGCCGGTGTGGCCTTAGAAACCGAGCGCTATCAACTACCCCTGTAGCTACCATCCACTCACCCTTAGAGCTACCACCAACCCTTGTAGCTACCATCCACTCGCCCCTGGAGCTACCACCAACCCCATTCTCTATCACCAACTCCTGTAGCTAACACCAACCCCTTTTTCTATCATTAGCCCCTGTACCAACCACTTTAGCGACTATCAATCCCTGAAGCTACCATCCACTCACCCTTTTAGCTACCACCCACTCACTGCTATAGCTAGCAACTCTCGGTCTTGAACACTAATGCATTCTCAAGATTGAGTTCTAAATCTTAATCAAACAGGTAGATATTCTCATTTGAAATCCGGTTAAAGGAACAATCATGTAAACTTGAACAAGTCTGACAACTCAGCGGTCTTATCATGCAGCTTCACCTCTCTTAAAAGTTAAAATTGTTTTGTCCTTGGATCCAATAATTTTCGAATCGATACATTAAACATACCTGCTATCAGTGCAACGGCCGCTATCTTGAGTGACCTAAAATATATCTATAGAAATTAATTCATCTGTGAACTTAAAGTGGAGCGAGGTAGTGACAATTCTACAATGCACATATAGAATTGTAGACATCATGCTAGCAAGCCTCAGCTAGCCTTCCACTTAATTTTTGCTTGAAGAAGAGCTAGAAGGAACTACAGGATCTTCTGAATCTGGTTAAGGCATTGAGTTTAGTCAAAGTTGGATCTTTCAGCGAAGAATCACCTAAACTCGAGTACAGTTTCTTTGAAACTGACAAGTTAGTCTGAAGGTGATGATGTGATTATGTCCTCCTTGACATTGACAGTAACGGCGAACCTCGTTACTTACTCAGATACTCGTTCTATCTTGACATATCTTCAGAAGGCTTAGTGGTGACCTTGAATTAGGGTGCGTCCGTGGTCGCTAGCTACCTAACACTTTAGTTAAGAATCTGTCGCCAAGCACCGCTATCGGTGTGTTCCGGCATCCTCACTTGAGAGCCAATTTCCAATCCAAGAGTAGCGTGGTGGTAAAAAAGAGGGAGACAATTTGAACGCACCTTCATAAAGTCACTAGCAAGCATCACGAGCTTTGCAGAAAGGTGCTCAAGAGTAGCTTTTCTCTTTCGCTTGCTGGTATGGCTGATAGCTTACATTCCTCCACAGATAAAGAAAGAACTAGATAACGCGAGACACCAACTTTGCGCGTTCAAGTTTGAGCCAAGCTCCAACTCTTATGGCGCGTGATTCAGTCCGATTGCGGCAGGCTTGCCAGTAGGACGTCAAATTTGCATAAAACAAAAATAATTAAAACCTCGACAGTCGTAGCAAAAGTTCAGGAAAGAAAAAATCTTTATACTAAACCCGGTTTTGGAATAGGACCTATTTGTCCTCTTCCAGTGCTGGTTATGTACACGGAACAAGGGGGTTTTTTGATCTGTATGTAGTCAAGGTCTTAGTTGAAAACATGAAAAATTAGTTTTTTTTACACATTGTTTTCATTTGACTACAGATCAAAAAGCCGGCCTAAAAACATTCTCGATCAAGCAAAAATACTATCAGTTGTACCGTTTGAGACCTACGACACCACCTGTTTGCGTCGAGGGTTTAAAAAATTCGCCATAGTGGACTGTAAAAACTTAGGGCCGTTTTGAAATCTTTGCTTTCATACAAATCGACTTTCTTGCGGTATCTAGTTCAATCTATCTCTGCTCCACGCTCATGTAGCAGTCAATCTGTAGTGCACAACAGGCAACCTTCAGTATCGACAATAACTGATCAAAACGTATTGAATACATAAACGACTTATCTTTGTATAGCAATAATTTGTGTGAGATTCGATAACTTGGCTGGTTCTGAGTACGTAGTTAAACGTTTAGGTAAACTGATAATTTGACCTGATTTTGTGCACAATCGTTCCCTATATTTCTGCCTTTTTATTAGATTCCGTAGTGGATACTTTTTTCATAAATCATGTCAGCGGGGCATTGGTTACGTTTAGCTGCTTGCTTGATAATGGCAACACTCAACTTTGCTTCGTAGAAGAGTGTGACTCTTTTACGGAGCTGTCTCTGTTCTAAAGGTCGACTAAGTTGTGAATATGGCAACATTTAACACTAGAACTATATTTTTATATTTTGATCCCTTACAACCCCTAGCCGTTTGAAACATCCCCTCCGCGGCGAAGCACTCTTGTTTCTACGTCCACATCGTCACCAATAACAACATTATTATAAAAAAAGCTAAAATTATATGATAACTAGATTTAAACTTATTTGTAATTGTAATAAAATATGTAAAAGATTATATTATTATATAATTTCGTTTGTATCATGTTATGGGCAGTGGCACTGTGCCCTAGGTAGGGGCTAACAAGATTCTGTTGGATCAGCGGTAACTGCAAGCTTGTGTTATATTATATACTTACTATAAATACGCGTTAGTTCGGGGATAATATATAATAGATTGACGTTATAATATAAATCAGTTTTCTACTAATACAGTATGAAGCGCCAGTTAGAACTCTAATCGTTACACTTAAGTTTAATTCACGATCACGTGAGCTTTGTAACGTCGTAACATGTGGTGAAGGTGCATTTACACTATCGTCTCATTTCATCCTACATTTATTTAGTGTGTACTGTAATGTAATTATTTCTAAATTGTTATTAATTTCGATGGCAAGGAACAATTTTATTGTCTGGTCGAAACGGAGGCCTTATAAATGTTATTCTTTTCACAGTAATCGTTGTTCTTACGAGATTATAGGCTGTACACTCGCAAGGTTTTACTTCTTCTATTTTACTTTTTTTAATTCACCTCTTTTAAAGTTTTGCTACATGTATAATGGCTCCCGTGTAGAAATATGCGCAGGAGCATGCGCGTAGTAACTGTTTTAGCATACAGAAAGAAAGAAAGAATGCAGTTCTGTTTTAATAGGTATAGTCTGTCAGATAAAATATTATTAGTCTATGGACGTCTGCGCACGTTTCTCGTGTATTCATACACTAGTTGTATAAAACATTGTTCAGTTCAAAATATACGCCCATAATGTAGTTGTTTATTAAAAGTTAAGTTCACCCTCTCATATAGAATGTTAATTTTAACGCTAATATAATTAATCGATGGACAGCACGTTCGGTATAATGAATTAATGATGTATGTATATTGTTTGTACGATACGTTTTAGATGTCCTTTTACTTTGACCGTAGTCGTCATGTGTACATTATTGAAATCGCATTCCATGAGGTGCCCGGGCTTGACACTGAACTGATGACTGGTTTACACCATCTACGTAGTGCTTTAGTGACTAATTAGTCTGGTAGCAGGCTAACGCGTACGCGCCGTCAAGTAATTCAGTTGGATAGTAGGACTGTCTTAGTTGGACCAGTCATAGCGTTCAAAGCGATGATGGCTCATAGTAGTGACGTCGGCTTGCGATCCGTAGGACGTGGGTTCGAATCATACAATGAGCTTGAGCTTTCGGTGAAGACATCGTGAGGCAACCATAGCTTGGTGGTAGGGTATTTTCTAGTACTCGCCTGGCTAGCTGCCAACCTCGTGTTAAGAATCTGTCGCCAAGCACCTATTGGTGTGTTCCGGCAGCGTCACTTGAGAGCCAGTTCCCAGTCCAGGTGTAGCGTGGCGCCATCTTCGACCACATCGTGACTTAACATCAGGTGACTTGTGGCGAAAACCCTACACTGTTAGTAAAAAAAAAGTCGCATGACCGCCCCCTGGCGGCGGGGTTATGTGCGCGTAGCGACCCTAGTCTAATTGTCGACGAAATGCACTAAATTGACAATACACGGCCAAAATTTTGTTGACTAAATCACTTGATGGTGTAAAGCAGCCATAAGCTGAACACCCGAAGTTAAGAATTTAACTGCAGTGTGAATTGTAGGCAAAAATGTTTGTACAAGATTTTTCCATCACTGACAAAATAATTTTCTTTTAATACACTTTGTAGAATGTTTTTGTCTATTCGGATAATTGTTTCGGTGTAACAACATTGTATCGGAAGTTTGCTAAAATTTTTTTCTAATAAAACCTAGATTACGCCTCTATTAGCAGCAAACTTGTCCATACACATGAGATGTGTGACACAGGTCCGAAGATATTCGTAAAATATATTACTAGTTTAATTTTAGCTTGCGTCACTTTTCCTTAGCATAATTTTTATATATCAGAGCGGTATGAAACGTGAAACATCTGCGAACGGAAGGGAGTTATGTCCTGACGCGTCGATGTGTACAATCATCTAGATAGGTATACAATGATATCTATGCGCTTACGCATTTTGAACAAAATGTGTATTTATTAAATTCCAAAAATATTTTCACACGCCAAAAATCCTGGTAATATTATTGATGATCCTTGTGATATAAATTAAATTTTTACTATTGGGATGTAAAGTAATCAAATAATGAATTAAGCATACTAAGAAAAAGAGCAGTAAAGTAACGCGTTTATCCTTGTCGGTGTCACGATGAATAGTTGAGTTCAAACTGTGTGAACATTTTGGGACTTTGTTGCCTTAAATAGAGGATTGATGTTTTCATGATTATTGCGACAAATCTCTGAAATGTTAACATATTTTTGCACTACTTTCTACTTAAAATAAGACCCGACTACGGAATAGTAATATTGCAATAACTGTTACGATCATACAGAGAATATAACCGCGGGCGCAAGGACGCTGAACAACGTCATATTGTATGTTTTTGTATTGTGTAAATATTTTGGATTTATTAAGATTATTATATTGAATAAAAAAATATTGTAAATTACTTTATGCGTTTCATTTCTCCTCTTTCATAGCGGTCTGCGATCGTTTCTAATTGGCATAATCGAGACATTTGCTAATACTAATCGATTATTAAATAAAATAAGTAATTTCATACATAATAGAATCATCATCACCAGCCTTTCACGTTCCCACTGCTGGGACTCTGGCCTTCTCTCAGAAAGAATGGGCTGTAATCTACCACGCTGGCCCAGTGCGGGTTGGTAGATGTCGCATGCCCTTGAATGTTGCAGTTCTTGGGCATGCCGGTTTCCTCACGATGTTTTCCTTCACCGTTTTGAGTGATGGCAAATCCGCACATAACATTAAGTCATAGGTGCGGGGCGAGAGGATTCGAACTCGGTGTCGGCGTCTTGTAAATCGCACGCGTAACCGTTCGGCCACCATAATAGAATAGCGTTACTTATTTGTAATACTAATCCTAAGGTTAGATCCTGACAGAAACGCAACCCTAAAGAAAGATTTGAAATAAGACAATGATTTCAATATGTTAAATAGTTTTATTGTATAACACATAAGTACAGTTAAAACTTACATTTTGGTATTGTAAGTACAATACTTTCTTTAGTACATTGACAATAAATAATACTAGTGGCTACGCTCCAATTAGATTCTAAAGAAACATTTATTCATTGAACATTAGTAAATTCATACCATATATTGTTTAAACATAGACATAAAAAAAAATAGAATTTCAAAACAACCACATCAAGCGAACGTTTTGTATTGCACGATAAAATTATTATTACGCTTTTGTAAGGTAATGATTTACTTAACAATAATGAATATCTCATAATGGTGTGGATTCTGATGAGAGGTCTTAAAGTTATGCTATCCTTTAGTATCCACTGAAGTAAGAAAAAGATAGCGATATTTCAGACCTTTTTTTTACATCTTACAGGGTAGCGTTTGACTATAAAGTCACCTGATGTTGAGCCTTGATATGGGCGAAGGTGGCGCCATGTTATTTCTGTATTGGAAACTGGCTCTCAAGGCTGCTAGAACACAGGTGTTTGGCGACCGAGTTTAGCTACTAAGCTAGGCAGGCGAGCACTAGAGAATGCCGTACCACCAAACTTTTGGTTTCATCACGATGTTTTTCTTAGCTCAGGCCCATTGCAGGATTTGTGTCCGCGACCAAAGGCTGACGCACTTCAGCCGAGCAATTATCGCAAAAAAAAACCAACTTCAGTGTGGTTTGAAAGAAAAAAAACATCTCATCTGAATCCATACCAATAATACATTTAGTGCCTTTGTACCTACAACGTTACTTACATTGTATATTGCGCGAAAACGAGAATAATGCCAGTTGAAGAACTTATAACAAATGGAAAGGCTTCTTCGCACGGCGCACGCGGCAGTCAAGCTAATACGGTTAAATAAACGATTTTCTTTATGAAGAAGTAAGCAAATATAAATAGATGATGTGCCGCAGCGGGCCTCGAGTTCATACAAAATTCCATAGAAAAAAGCACTTTCTGCTATTACCGAAAATTCAAATTCTCCGGGAAACTTTCTAAATTTCCTATCTTTTAAAACTTTATTTGTGCTATAACCAACTTTTTAAGTTCAGCCAAATCTGTCCAGCTGTTCTCACATGATACGCTTGCCAATAAAAATAATTTAATTTCTATTTATACAGTTAGGCACGATATTGACCACTATCTCACAATACAATATCTACTGCATTTCCGGTGGGTAGCGGTTTAGCCGAAGCGCAATTAAAACGCGGAGTTGCGATCTACGCTCCCCACTCAAAACATATCTTAAAAACCAAACAAACGATATGACTAATAAAAAGCATACATATTTATCAATCCCGCTTCGCCGTCCACCGAATACTCAGCATAGGGGCAATGATCTTAGAACTGATAAATCTAGAAGATACTCATTCACTCTCGATTGGAAGACTCATAACATGAACATTAATGTGGTTTGTATGTGAAATCGTTCGTCGTGTGAAGAAGCCTTCACGGAAAAAAGACTATCTATCTACAGATAAAACATCAGTTCTTTATACCTAGGACTAGCTACAGTTAGAAATACCCCCATCGCTTTTTTACGAAAGTCAAGTAAAAAGTCAAGTTTTTACGAAAGCGGAGGTAGGCTGAGAGAACCCCGTTTTTTTTTACTACTTACAGGGTCTAACCCGGCATCCCACCCCTTAGTACAAGTTTTGAAAACTATAAAAGTTTCCGTAAACGTCAAAGTTTACCACCGTTAATGTATCAACTCATACAGCCTATTTTTTTTTTGTCACTACAGAGTAGCGTTTGACCACAAGTCGCCTGATGTTAAGTGACGATGTGGTCGAAGGTGTTGCTACACTAGCAGTGCGATTCTAATTCAATCGGAAAGTTTCCGTGTCGGATTCGATGTCACTTTCGCTTCACGGAAAAGTTTTGCAAATAGGTGGCGGAAACTTTTCCGTGATTGAACAGCTGGCTTGTCAAATTAAATGTCAGTTTCCAAATTTAGATTAATTAATCGAGTCCACAAAATTCTTGCGGAAACTTTTCCTAATCCGTGTTCGGAAGTGTTTCCGTGTGAATTAGAATCGCACTGCTGGACTGGGAACTGGCTCTCAAGTGAGGCTGCTGGAACACCGATAGGTGCACGGCGACAGATTCTTAACAAGGAGGTAGCTACAGAAAAAAAACTCGGAAACTTTATTGGAATACGAATAAAACGATTTAAAATAACCCGAATTACCGTTTTTAGACCCTCCAAGTTACGATAAGGCGGCGCGCTGAGAAAAAAAGTTTGGCAGGAAACAAAACTATTATAGTTTTTTGTAAACTATCATAGCACGGGTACAGTCAACGACAAAAGTCGATGAACGAAAACATTTTTTCCGATTCTTCTTATCATCTCAAACACCAACTTTCGACCGGATCATCACTTAACTTCATGTGTACTGTGTTATGGTCAAACGCAACCATGTAAGTTTTAAGTAAAAAACAAACATTACTGATCTAGCACGCATTTGGAAAATCTAGTTTGATCAGCTACTTTTTTCGCTGATTGTACAGACTTGAAGATGGTCAGCGTTATTTGGTGCGACGCTGCGTACGCTGAGATTTTTGCGTTGCGTCATCCAGTGTTGTGGGCCAGCTCTCAGAGCTCGTCGCCGAAGTGTTCCCCCAGGATGTCGTGGTCGGGCTCCGCGCCCTCGGAGCCCACGAACACGTCGTGGTGGTCGAGGATCTCGTCGAAGGAGAGCAGGTCGTCGTGGTCGTCGTCCGCCGCCGCGAACAGGTGCGCCACTTCCTCTTCAGCTATCTCGCTGCGGACGAGTTTGACATGTCAACTAGCGACTAGGAGACTATCTTTAGTCAATAATCTACTATATAAAAATAAGTCGGGTTTTCCTTCCTGACGCTATAACTCCAGAACGCACGAACCGATTTCCACGGTTTTGCATTCGTTGGAAAGGTCTCGGGCTCCGTGAGGTTTACAGCAAAGAAAATTCAGGAAAAATTTCAACAGAAAAGCGGGAAAATCTTACACAAAACGAAGCCATCTGGTGGCGAAACGGAGTTCGCCGGGTATGCTGGTTATTATTAAATTTATTAATTGACGTTTTAAAGTGATCACAATGTATCCTATTGAATAAAGTACTATTGACTATTGAATCAAATTTTTTTTATTTTTTTTTATTTTTTTAATGATGATGATGAGGAGCTACAAACAGGGCCAAACAGGATAAGCCCCTTTTGTTTTTAAGTAAAGTAGGGCATGGGTGATATATACGAGGATTGATTTGCAATTTGGCACTCGAGTCCTTTTTGGCAGGCACTGTACACAGCAGCAGTGTTCGCACCATCACATAATATTACTATAATGGCTTATCTACAATGTTACTGTTTTTTGTGCGTTTCTTTATTTTATTTCTTTATTGTGTGCAGTTTTTCCCGAATCAATTCTGTCTCTCTCTGTCAAGTACACTTACTTGTTATCAGGTATGACCCAGGCCTTAATCTCGGCGAGGTCGAGGACGCCGTCCCCGTTCAGGTCCCACTCGTTCTCGAACTTGTCGTTCTCGGCCACCAGCCACATCTTGTCTTGTTGAGAGCCTGAACAGAGCAAGGGGCAAAGGAGCGATTACACATGGCAAAATCAAAAAATATGTATTTAATAGGAAGATGATACATGTTTAATAGGAGGGTACGTGGTAAGAAAATGCAATGAGTTCGTTCAAAAACCATGTAGTACCTACTTAAAAATGCCATTTAAAATTGAAAGTTGTAATGCTACGTAGGTCGGCGGACGGGCAGGGTGACGTCGTCGTAGAGAAAGTCAATGGGGTAACTTCGAGCGGGTTTATTATATTAACATATAAAGGGGATTTACAATAAGGGCGGGGGCAAAAATTGAATTGTTAACTACCGAGCCTTAGGCAGTGCTACAGACACCATACAGTCGCAAGAGCTTGAGAGCTGTATAGGGTACTGCTACAAAGCGCTAAAGCCAGTGAGTTCCGATTCCCTTCCGATTCCAACACAAATTTGAATTCGCCGCGCTTACATAGTTGCGTGGAGACAAACGCTTGCGTGTTTTAAGGAGGTACACCGCCATCTAGTTCCATTTGGCGACAACTCTGGGTTTGCTATTGATTCTCTGGTAGATTTATTAGCTCTTGCTAGCAATTTCCGCTAGAGGTCGCCTATTAAAATTATGATGGTGTTACAGTCTCCCCGATCAGGTTCCGATGTCGTCCCGACAAGGAAGATGGTTATGGTTATTTTCTTGGGCGCCTTCGCCCAAGGTGGATAGAAGCAGAAGTAGCAGCAGCAGCAGGGTAGGTATACCCGTGGTCCCACATAAGGAGTTGGAGCAACTAGAACCCCAGCCGTTTAATTTCCTTTTCCAGAAGAATTTGCTCTATGGCTCTAGCTTTTTCCAACAACTGATCATAGGTTTTGAAATCCATGCGTGAAATTCTCTCCCTTATCGAAATGTCCAGTAGATAATATATCATGTTTAGTTGCTGTACCTCGTTGTGCTCTGGGGCAGGCAAGAGTGAAAACAGCATCCTCTTCTTGTTCAAAAACGCCTCGGTTGATGTTTTTGGTGACTGCTTTTCACTCAGTAACTCCTGATAAATAAGGTGCGCTGGTTTCTTCGGTGCGAAACTATTGCGTATCCGGTCTTCAAACTCTTCCCAACTGGTTACTTCGTGTTTTTGTCCTTGCCACCAATTACTAGCTTCATCACGGAGTAGCAGTGGTAGACCAGCAAGTGCTTCTGAATCTGGAATTTTCTCGATGTTCTTGTAAATCTTTACCGCCGATAGGAACGATTCCAGCGTCTCTGAGTCCTTGTGACCATTGTAAGAAGCTTGACAAGACGCAATGGTATTGCGCTTATTAGAGCCAGAAGCTTCCAAGAGCGTCCGGAACTGTTCGGCAGAGAGGTTCAACATTTTCTTCCTTTCCGTTTTCACCGTTGTTGTGGTCCGACCCGACCTCGTAACCACGTATTTTGTAGGTTCGGGTTCTTCACTGGATGACGCAGGAGACGCCACCTTGTTGCTAGATGACGTTTTCGGTATCTTCCAATGTAGCCCCACGTTGGGCGCCAGTGTAATGCTACGTAGGTCGGCGGACGGGCAGGGTGACGTCGTCGTAGAGAAAGTCAATGGGGTAACTTCGAGCGGGTTTATTATATTAACATATAAAGGGGATTTACAATAAGGGCGGGGGCAAAAATTGAATTGTTAACTACCGAGCCTTAGGCAGTGCTACAGACACCAAACAGTCGCAAGAGCTTGAGAGCTGTATAGGGTACTGCTACAAAGCGCTAAAGCCAGTGAGTTCCGATTCCCTTCCGATTCCAACACAAATTTGAATTCGCCGCGCTTACATAGTTGCGTGGAGACAAACGTTTGCGTGTTTTAAGGAGGTACACCGCCATCTAGTTCCATTTGGCGACAACTCTGGGTTTGCTATTGATTCTCTGGTAGATTTATTAGCTCTTGCTAGCAATTTCCGCTAGAGGTCGCCTATTAAAATTATGATGGTGTTACAAAGTTAAATTGGTAATGCAGACCCACTTGGGGTCTTTCCACAAATCGTTTCACCTTATGTTATTAAATATATATTAATTATATATTATTGACGACGCGGTAGCCGAGTTGGTAGTGTCCCTGCCTGCAAAGCTAGCGGTCCCGGGTTCGAATCCCGGTAAGGGCAAATATATGTGTGATGAGCACGAATGTTTGTACCTGAGTCTTGGATATTTCTATCTATATAAGTATTTATTTCTCTATGTAAGTATGTACATATATCGTTGTCTAGTACCCATAACACAAGTTTCGAGCTTAATTTGGGGCTAGGTCAATTTGTGTGCAATTGTCCCCGATATTTATTTATTTATTTAAAAACTAGCCTACTACCTGGTCTCTAGTAAAGTTGCACTCGGGCCCCAAAATACAGGCCTCGTGCTTAGTTTGGGGTCCATCGTTAAACTTTTCTAAGTAGAATATATTGTTTGCTTAAGTGATTTTCTGTATCTGTTACTGGTAATTACTTTTTGTGAAATAAATTTATCTTTATCTTATCTTTATCTTTAATATCTTTTTTCTTTTTTTCTGGCCAATGCCTTGGATTTGGTTGAAATAATCGATATTAAAAAAAAAAATGCGCATTTTTTACAATTTATCTTATAATCATACGACCTCAAGTCCGAAATGGCCATTGTTCTTTAAAACTAGCTACGCCTATTCCAACCTCCTTACAAAACAGGCAAATACCCCGACAGGTAATTTTTTTGGACGCGATCACCGCTATCACCGCTGAAACCGCGCGGAAAAGCTAGTCTATATATATAAAAATCAATTGCTATTTGTTAGTCTCGCTAAAACTCGAGAACGGCTGAACCGATTTGGCTAATTTTGGTCTTGAAATGTTCGTGGAGGTCTAGAGAAGGTTTAAAAGGTGAGAAAAATTAGAATAATTGCCGGGAAAACCCTGAAAATAGCGCTTTCCTTTTTCCCATTTAACGTTTTCTAAATAGAATGTAGAGTCAATTTGAACTTTATTGCTATTCAATAAAGTTGATAGATTTTTCGATTGAAGCAGTACGAAGTCTGCCGGGTCAGCTAGTAATTTATAAAAAGGCAAGGCAATTCAATTCAATTCAAATCATTTTTATTCAATAGGATACATTGAGATCACTTTAAAACGTCAACTTAAAACTAGCTACGCCTGTTCCAACCTCCTTACGCCGGCAAAAGAACAGGCAAGAAACGCCCGGCAGGTAATTTTTTTGGCGCGATCACATTGACAATTTTATTTTTATTACTAATTGATTGAATTGGAGCAAGTTCACTAAAATCCCAAGCTTTTTTTTGTCATCTAATAGTCCGATATTTTTTAATTAGCTTTACTAATAAGATTTCTCTTGTTTGGTTGTACACATTGGGATATGGGAACATGAATATTAACGAGTTGCGGGATCACAACCAAAGCAGACCAGACCCCACAAGCAGCACCCGTTCACGAGTTGACGCATGTGCCAGCCATCGCTCTCCTCGACCATATTAGAGGGAAGAGGGCGACCCGACACACGACGCCGCTGCAAGCAAAGTCACTTTCGTGAGCATGACTGTTTTGGCTGTTTACCGAAAATCGTTAGAATAGGGGAAATAGGGAGAATAGATAGATAGAAAGAAAGATAGATAGATTAACTACAATCCCAAGCTTGTTTGGCAGTTGGATGCGAGTTGTAAGCCAACAGGCAGGTGTTGCTTATCATAACAGAATTAACAGATACACCTACTTACGCCCACCTCGCGACGATAGCCCGAATCCGATACAAAAACAATTCGCGTTGTATTTACACACGTTATTGTGTGGAGTGTGCTAGTTGCTACGCTGGAAGCACGTTCTGCGGCCGTGAGTCATAGTAGAACAACCGTTTTAAACGTAAGAACCAGCTTTGTAATTTATCTGCTAATGTAATTGTAAATGTAACAACAGCATCCTGAAAACCGTGGCAGAGGATCCGCATGCACCTGTACTGAGGCACTACGTGCGAGCGATGGCTGAGATAGAGGTTGCTGACTCTTCTGGTCATCGTGCGCACGGAGTGCCTCGCAGGTTCATGGTTTATTAAGCGTTTCTTGGGATTGGCTGCTACGCAATTGCGCCGTGACACCGATCCTCAATATGAGTTCATGTGTTTCTTTTTTTATAGTGTGTTGTTTTTATTGTATTTTGTAGTGTACTAACATACTTTAGTTTTTTAGCATTATTACTAACCCATGGATTTTTGTTGTCCGAAAAATAAAACATTGAATTGAATTGAAATTGAATTGAGATTACTATCATAGTACACTGAGAAAAAAATTCGGACATTCCTTCTGAGTCTTATACCTTCCCTTTTTTACCTTAGATTTCCTTCTGAATAAGAAATCCTTCCCTTTTGACTCAGAAGGAAAACGGTATTTCGGAAGGTCTTTTTTCTCCGTGTAGAGGTAGTAGTTCAGCTTCATACAAATCGGCCGCCGCGCGCCGGTTTGAATGTGTGCGAGAGTAGCGGCTCCGTGTACGCACGCACTTTTCACGCACACAACCACAAACGAACGGGGCCGCGGTCATGCACTCAGTACGGAACGCGCCGCCTATGCATCACCGCAAGAGTAGGCAATAAACTCGTCGAGCGGCCTTAGCTAACCTACTGTTCTTTATATACTGTGATATAATGGTTAATTCTAAAAGTGTGTGTGGTATGTGTTAATACAAGTCAATTTAATTATTTTATATTTTTTAGTGCGTTATAAAAGTGTGATTTTTAGTTTTTTAAAAGCTATATAAAGCTATATTTTTAACTTAATAATCTATAAAACCAAGGCCAATCTACTGGACTCGTCAAAACGAATCAAATGAGCCCACACTCGATGGGTTTACCAGTAGCCAATGAAGAGGTCCACTATTCATCTCCTGGCTCCATCATCAGATCAGGTCTATGATATCAAATTGTCGCATTGTCATCGGGATTGCATATATGTACAAAGTTTGGTTAAAATTGATTTCTAAGGTTTGATTACATTGTTAGTTAGTTACAAGTGAAGCTAATAAATGTGTATTAAAAAGCGTATCACGTTCCCTCCAAGCCCCGGCACCCACCTCTATCCCCGATGAACTCCTCGAAGTTGATCCGGCCGTCCTTGTCGAGGTCCTTCTCCCGCAGGGTCTGGTTCAGCAGGAACTGGTGCATCATGGCGTGCTCCTCCGGGTTGGTGAACACTTCGAACTCGGCCAGGTCCAACGAGCCGTCGCCGTTGGTGTCGGCCGCCGCCCACATCGCCTTCTCTTCTTGCAGGAGCTATATTAGAATAGAAATATTTAGAACTAGCCGCACCTCTTGCTTTGCTTGGTGGTAGGGTATTTTCTAGTACTCGCCTGGCTAGCTACCACCCTCTCGTTAAGAATCTGTCGCCAAACACCTATCGGTGTGTTCCGGCAGCCTCACTTGAGAGCCAGTTCCCAGTCCAGGTGTAGCATGACGCCATCTTCGACCGCATCGTCACTTAACATCAGGCGACTTGTGGTCAAACGCTACCCTGTAAATAGTAAAAAAAAAAAAAAAAACCTCGCGGTTACACACGCGTGGGCTACACTTTATCGCGATAAAAAAAACTGGATGGTTATAAAAAAATATTCTCAGATCTACCAAATACGAAAAAAAAACCTACAAAGCATGCAGTTTCGGAGGAGTTCGGTTACAAACACGAAAAAACACGAGGTTTTTATATACATATCAGAAGATTAGTCTAGCTGTGCCCCGCGGTTTTCCTGTCTTTTGCCACTCTTCGGAATAAAAAGTAGCTTATGTGTTAATCAAGATATTTTCGACATTGAATTAATTCTCAGAAAAAAATGAGGCTTCTGTCGTAAAATGGGTACAGGTACAGTTAGCAACAAAAGCTGCTGAACAATAACACATTTACCGATTACCTTCATCATCTTAAACACAAATCACAAATCTTTGACCACATCTTCACCTTAAATCAGGTGCGTCAAGTTGTGGTCAACGCTATGCTGTGTAGTAATAAGAATAAAATTGTCAATGCGATCGCGCCGAGCGTTTCTTCCCTGGGCCCGTAGCCAAGATGCATTCTGCAATCGTTGACGCTAATAGAAAACAAGAAAAAAGTATTGGTTTGACATATTTCAACGCTAAGTCACGTGGTCAGAAATATGTCAAACCAATACTTTTTTCTTGTTTTCTATTAGCGTCAACGATTGCAGAATGCATCTTGGCTAGAGGCGCTGTTCTTTTACCGGCGTAAGGAGGCCGCTGTCATAGCTGGCGGTCGTCGGTGGGGGGCTGGAAGTTTAGGCTCTGCCAGATACCCAGTGTCCCCGAATAGATGGGGGGGGGGGTGGGGGGCATTGCACCGGAGGGGTTAGTGCGTAAGTGCATTTAAGGGTCAAAAAAAATAAAATAAGGTGTAGCTAGTTTTAAGTGTGACGTTTTAAAGTGATCACAATGTATCCTATTGAATAAAAATATATTGAATTGAATTGTTCTAAAACACATGTGGAAAGTTTTGTATTATCAGCTACTTTTGAGCTGAGTGTACATGTTTTAAAGAAATGTTTTACTATTCGTTTAAAGTAGGGCAAATGTAGTTATGTTACGCTGTGTTAGAGAAATGAAACACGAAGACTAAACGTGACTTTGTAATATATGTTTTAAACATTCCAATGCGTACTGCCTCTTATCTCTCAGGTATATGCTTTTGAGAAATATTTGTGGAATGAAACGATCGCCGCTTGAATTTCATTCTAGAATACGGGTCTGAGAGGATCATTTGGTTTGAGTTTGAAATACATCTTCATCTTTTCAATTCTACAGAGTAGCGTTTGACCACAACCCACGCGGGTGAAACCGCGGGGAACACCTAGTATTATGTGAAACATCCTACTGATGTGTGTGTGTGAATGTAACTACTCAACCGATTTTGATGAAATTTGTAATAGACCGCCCCTTTTTTTTATTTATGCCGTCTGCCGCCTTTTGATGGGGCGGGAGGGGGTCACTGTGACAGTCGACCCAATCGCCCCGACGGACAGGCCCGGAACTCTCTCATTCCGGGCCTCACACACACGGTACCTAGGCACCTAAAGGGGTGTCCAGCTTGAAGCGACACCCTCCTCCAATACATCTACACCTTTATGGTGGGGCGGGAGGACCCCCCTACCCCTACCCTGGATAACACATGGGTTGCTTTTTATCCCGGAAAAGGTTTTCTGCGGGCTAACGACAAGCCGCGGATGAAACAGCGGGGCGCAACCTAGTCTATGTGTTAATCCAAGGTACGACGACCGATGTGGCGCAATGGGCGGATAGCCGACTGTGAAACGTGAGGTCGCGGGTTCGATTCCCGCTACAGGACAAATATTTGTGCATTAAAAAAAAAAGCGCATGTATTTGTTCTGTGTCTGGGTGTTGTGGATTCCCGATCCTCGTAGTTTCTGATACCCTAGATACAGGGAAACCTAGTTAGGGGTCAGTGCCTATGTATGTGATTGTGCGGGCATTATTATAATCTATCTGCATTCCAAATTTCTCTCAATTCCATTGACCCGTGTCAATGTGAAGTAGTAACAAACATACAAACTGACTCACAAAATATGACACATTTATAGTATGGTTGGTATTAGTAGGGAATAAGGATTACTACCTATTTTGCCATGACCATATCATAGCAACCCTAAACTTCTTTTCCCTTTTAGGCTTTGTCTCAAGCATTACATACATATACATGGTCAGGGCCGGATTATCCAATAGGCAGAGTAGGCAAATACCTAGGGGCCCCGTCTGTGCACACACTAACAAAAACATAAAGTAACTTTTCAGTGTATATATTTTTTTTTATTATTATTTTTTTATTTATATTTTTTTTTTTTTTTTCACAATTTCTCCCAATCCAAAAAAATAATAATTCAAAAGTAGTTAATAAAAGGGTAGAATTGCATTGCTTAGGGGCCCTGACAGAGTTAATCCGGTCCTGTACATGGTAGTTATTTGCAAAACCTTCCTGGCTAGACGCGTTATAAAATGTAAGGATCATACACTGCCAAAGAAACTTTATGATGGCTACTGAATGGCACAGAACCAGAGCGTGCTTGCGCCGTCAACGGTAGGATTATAATTATCACTCCCTTTTATTTTGAGTACAAGAGCTCGCTCGCTGCCTGGCTCGGACATTCTGGCGACGATAATAATAATGGACGGATAAAGAGAACTATAAAAAAATATTTTCATAAAGCATTATGGTAGTCGTGTAGAGTAGTAAATGTAGGTTACAATATCCCTACTAATATTATAATCTAGCTGTTCCCCGCGGTTTCACCCGCGTGGGCTAGTTTATCGCGATAAAAAGTAGCCTGTTCTTCCTCAGGGTTCAAACTATCTCTGTACCAAATTTCATTAAAATCAGTTCAGTAGTTTAGGCGTGAAAGCGTAACAGACAGACAGACAGAGCTACTTTCGCATTTATAATATTACTAGCTGCGCCCCGCGGTTTCACCCGCGTGTACCCCACTTAATCGCGATAAAAAATAGATGTTGGCCGATTCTCAGACCTACATAGTATGCACACAAAATTTCATCAAAATCGGTCAAGCCGTTTCGGAGGAGTATGGCAACGAAAACTGTGACACGAGAATTTTATATATTAGAAGTAGGGATGCGATACTTTCGCATAACTCTGTCTGTCTCGCTTTCACGCCTAAACTACAGAGCCGATTTAAATTAAATTTGGTATGGTGACAGTTTGAACCCAGAGGAAGGACATAGGATACTTTTTATCGCGATAAACTGTAGCCCACGCGGGCGAAACCGCGGGGAACAGCTAGTGTAGAAATAAAATGAGGATACATCCTGCTGTCCCAGAATTACATTAAAATATATAACAAAATAGACATGAGGATGGGGTTCCACAACACCTAAAAAAAATACCTGCTCTTTTTTTCAATGCACATATATTTGTCCTGTAGCGAGAATCGAACCCGCGATTTCACACAGGGTAGTCGGCTATTCGCCCATTGCGCCACATCGGTCCTAAATCTCCTTACTTGAGCTAGCCCTAGTGCCCAGAAATAATGAGAAGATAGATTTAAAGAATCTGTCGCCAGACACCTATCGGTGTGTTCCGGCAGCCCCACTCGAGAGCCAGTTCCCGGCACCATCTTCGACCACTTCCTCACTCAACATCAGGTGACTTGTAGTCAAACATTTGCTACCCTGTAAGTAGTTATAAAAATAAATGCAGCATTTGCCAGGAGTAAAGTGTGACGTACCAGGCCGGAGTCCGCGGTATCGTCAGGCCCGATTTCCTCCTCGGCGTCGACCCCGAACGCTTCGCGCAGGTACTCCGGCCACGCGACCACCCCGTCGCGGTTGTCGTCCGTGTCCTGCATGCGCTCCTCGGCCTCCTCACGGGACAGTTTACTGTAGAATCATAACAGGTTTTTTACCCCTTGTACAAGTTATCGTAAACGTCAAAGTTACCCCTTTAACTTGTGAAAGTGAAAATGCAAAATGTACTTGAAAATTTTGTTCGAATTTGAATGCAACAATTTGATAATTCATACTACCGATATCAGGACCTCCCAAGTTTCAGTAGGTATGGGATGTTGTAAAAAAATGTATGGAAGCAAACGAAAACTGATTTTAACTATCCTATCCATACTCTCTCTCTCTGAGAGAAGACTGGAGTACAGTCAGCGACAAAAATAGCTGAACATACTCGATTTTTCAAATGCGTATTAGATCAGTGACGTTTGATTTTTCGTTGCAACTTACATGGTAGCGTTTGACCACAACATAACACCCCTGATGTTAAGTGATAGTTCGGTCGAAGGTTGATGTTTAAGATGATAACGACTATCGTAAAAATCTGTTATTGTTCAGCACCTTTTGTCGTTGACCGTACCAGCAGTGGGAACGTTATAGGATGTTGATGATTACTACTTTAAAACCTATACAAGTATACATAATAACAATTCATTAATAACAATGATACTAAAGATCTTTGTATCTGGCACAAAGAAAAGGTTCATTACCTACCTATTGTTTTAATTTTATTTGCTAGTAAACTGTACTTACCGTAGCATGTTTGCGTGCTAAAATAATTACATTTAGGACACGTAATGACAATAATTTCTTGCACAATTTTTTCACATAGGAAAAAAAATAAAAATTATGAAGACTTACACAAAGGAGTTCAAGATCCATTTCTTGAGCTCGTCCCTGTCGATGAACTTGTCCCCGTTCAAGTCCATTTTGACCAGCATCACCGCCAGCTTCGCCTTCGCCTGCTCGGGACTGAGTCGGTCATACTCCTCCGCCTCCCGCACGCTGCCTGTGGAATACAAATATGTTACCGCCAAAAAAATCGGCGCCAAACACAACAGAGCGTACTTCAAGGACATCGCGCGCCGAGCCCCCGACGCGACACCTATTGCATCTCTTATCAACGACTAAAGCGAGCATTGCGAAACCTCTCGCAGTGAGCGCGCCCGACGTCATAAAAACAAAAGGTATAAATCAGCGGGCACCTAAAATGGCTTCGTGATCGAACTCAGAGTTGTGCACGGCGTCGCTGTAGTGGTCTGCAGTGCGCGCGCGGTAGCTGCCGTCGGATTCGCGCTCCAGCGCCAGGTTGTCGGCGCCGTGGCTATGCGAGTGCACTGCTACTGCTGCAGAAGCGCAGTACATCACCAAGTTGTGAGTCAGGAGCAGTGACAAAAAACATAAATATTTCAGAGCCATTTTGGTGCACGTGTAATTCACGCACTTTTAATTTAAACCTCTGTGATTTGTTTTATTATGATAATTTCCAATATCAAAATTAATTTTAGCAAAAAAAAAAACAAATCATGAAAATCCGCAATTGACAATCATTGACATTTGAGTCATTTGATTTGACATCCACATAACGTAATAACGTATTGTCAAAATTGTCAGAATGTATTGCGAGAGTGAGACAATTTAAGAAATTCTACCTCTATGGAATGAGACTGAAGAATAACCTTAGATTAAGGATTTCCTTTTATGCGAATGACAGATACCTGAGATCACATTTTTATTCTGTGGGCGGATGCTGTTGCTGTTCGTTCTCATTGAACCTTTGAATTTGAAGCTAACGTTTTAAATTTTGAACCATTTTTGAACATCAGGGTTACAAAGCACTGGGCCCACGACCCTGATCCACCAGGATTAGGGCCCATATACTCTCTGAGAGAAGGCCCAGTGTCCTAGCGGGAACGTAAAAGCCTATTAAATAAATGAAACGACATACAGTATGGTATATTTTTTATTGAACCAAAACAAAACAATATAAAAAGGTTAAGTAAGCACGTAGATATGTAGAAGGTAAATAGATAGGTAGGTAGGTAAAGTATACCTAAAATAACAAAATAAACAGTCAAAATAACAGTTTTTTTCCTTCAAGTGTGTTATAACTTATATACATATGAAACGCGAAACGCGTGTGCACTGATTATTACACACTCGGCTCTAATACTAATACCGCCTCGAGTGTAATGACCGACTTTGCACACTCGTATCATAATGTACCATTACTTCAACAAATTGTCAGCAGCCATAATAATCAAAGCTACTCTCCTACTGGCGACATGACTAGGGTACGAGGTGAGGAACTTGGTGAGGTGCTTGCGGACCTCCCCCACGACGAGCGGCAGGTGAGTGCGCGTGACCGCGTCGCAGGGGTCCAGGTTGATGATGGAGTCCTCGAGGTATCTGCAAACGGGAAAATTAAAATGAGGCATCCCTTTCCTTTATTATTATAAAGTCGTTATCTTTTTATTGGACTTTCTTTCAGTCGAAACAGTTAGACCGATTTTGATTTGGAAGGACGTAGGCTTCTTCTTGTACCGGAAAATGGCAAATTAAGTGTGTTAAAATCTTCTCTTTTATCTACGCGAATGCTAAGTCGCGGTATGGGTGTGTGTATATAAATAAATAAATTGATGGTAGACTGGTCAAAGACTCGTAATCGGAAATTGTGTTATTGTTGAGCGACTTTTGTCGTTGACTGTACCAAGTAGTAATAAAATGTCGGTGCGTCCGACCTGCACTTGAGCTGCGTGTCGTGCAGCATGTCCGTGCTGAGCTGCTGCAGCAGCGCCAGCAGCACCGGCTGCGCCAGGCGGCCCGGCGGCGCCAGCACGCGCGCGCGCGCGCCGCCGCGGCACGCCGCCAGCACCAGCGCCAGGTCCGCGGCGCTCAGCGCGCGCTCGAACGCGGCGTTCGCGTCGCCCTCCTCTATCTCCTTCGAAATCTCGGCGGCCATCATCTTTGGACGTGGAGGGAACCATTCGAAATAGGTTATCTGTCGCCGAGCACCTATCGGTGTGTTCCGGCAGCCTCACTTGAGAGCCAGTTCCCGATCCAGGTGTAGCGTGGCGCCATCTTGACCGCATCGTCACTTAACTTCAGACGACTTGTGGTCAAACGCTACCCTGTAAGTAATAAAAAAGAAGGTGGGTAAGAACCTTGACGGGAGAAAAGCTTGGTTCGATTTGGTTTATTATTTTTTATTGGAGCTAGAGGCACTTTTCGCGATAAAAGAAATCTGGAGATAAAAAATAGTCCACGATCTATTCTCAGAACCTACCAAATATACACAAAAAAATTCATAAAAGTCGGTCAAAAGCCGTTTTGCAGGGGTTCGTTAACAAACACTGTGACACGACATGTGATAATGGAGTATGGAAGAAATGAAAAGACAAACTGAAGAACTGGTGATGGGACCAAATGACATCGGCGAGATAAAAGCGCACAAACTCGCTGGTTCGGTCGCCCGAAAGAATGGGTGAGGATCGTGCGGTGAAACGAGCTTTCATGGGACGCCCAGTCGGCCGTCCCAGGTATCCATCACCATGAACTTATTGATAGGAGGTACAAATGTTTACTGTGTAGGTATACCATTTGGTCGATGATAGACCGCTCCGGATCAGCCGGCTGCGGCGGGCTGCTGGGCGCGTAGTCCTCCGGGATGCTAGGTGGCTCAGGCAGCTCCTCCACAGCTTCCGGCTGCAGCTGCGACGAGAACACGTCCAGCACCTTCTGCCGCCACTGCTTCAACTCTTCGTGAAGCAACCTGTTCAAGGGAGGCTATGATCTTATGGACAAGCTTACGAAATTTATTTGGAAGTCATCTACCAGCCCGCACTGGGTCAGCGTGGTTGATTACAGCCTATAATATTGTCTCTGAGAGGTCAAAGTGCCAGCAGTAGGTACATAATGGGCTGATGATGATGATGATGAAGAAGATTAGATAGGTTCTATATTTTACCCAACTATCTTCATAGTAGTTTTTGCCTCTATTGATTTACCTCTGTACATTATATTTGTTATGGTAGGGGTAGGTAAAGCTAGCAGCTAGTAAGGTGGCTGAGAGTGCTGAATTTCCTTACTCTTCCACAGTGCACTTGAGCGTGTTCACGAGGTTCCTGCGCGGGTCCGCGGCGGCCTCCAGCAGGTTCTGGTGACGCTCCACGGAGCGACGCAGCGAATTCGTTATCTTGTACACCGACTTGGACAAACACGCGGAGTTCTCTTCCACTAGATACAAGATTGAAATAAGTTAGCGTTCAAGTCGGCCGTCCCACGTATCGCGGGAAAGACAAAGGTGGAGGACTAGCAGGAGTTTGCGTAGTTTTGTTATCGGAGGCCAAGAATCACTTTGGGTCGTTGCGCCTTCTCAGTTAGTTTAAGTTGTTCCAGGACAATAATAATAATTAATATATAAAAAAGTGATCCCATAAACTCACATTCAACAAAAGCTTCCTCGACGGTCTTGGTTACCTGGCGAACCAGTCTCCTGTGGGAGTGCTCCAGGATGGGCAGGTACAAGGCTGACAGGTCACGGGAGAGGCATTCACCGATCACGTCTTTTACGGACTCGGCGGTCGCAGCCACCATGTGCTTTTTCAGATCCTAAAACTCCTTATATGTTATTTATATACGTATCTGAACTAGCATTCTAAGATACTTAACATGTATATGTCATATCGTAAGGTTCAAGAGCTTGCGCTATCTACCAACCTGAATTAGGCCTGATTAAGCCAACGTGGCTCATACTGCAGCAGAGGAGCGTAATAGGCTGACGATGATGATGGAGTAAGGAACAACTCTGTATACTTGTCTATGCAGCATGAAGGATCGCTAAAGCGTCTGACTGAGCAAGAACTTTGACAGAACTATTGTGGTGAAATATTAGAAAATGATTGGAACCTCTGAAAAAATACATTCTAGCTCTTAATACATTTTAGCTTACGTACGTCGTAGGTACCTGTAGTTAGTCCAATTAAGTAGCAAATTGCAATGCTGCTGTGAGCTGATATGTTTTGTTTGAGAAGAACTGATTGACGTTGTCAGGCACAAACACATATATGTGATATGTGATGGAAGGACGCAAGGCACTGCCAGTGCCACATAGGTACCTATACCTACTTAGCGATGGTGGGCCTCATGCCATCAGCTTGCTCCATCAAACCTGTACGTTAACTCACGTCGCTTTGCAGGAAGCTAGCCAGCGCGTCTCTAATCTCCCGGTCGACGGAGACTCCCTGCCGACTCTCGATGGCTTCCATCAGGCTCTGGGCACGGGTGTTCGTCTCCGCATCGTGGCCGGTACTGGGCCCGGGGACGATCTCCCTGTGTACCAGGGAATCAGTCCGAGCAGCTGACGCAATGGTATATGTGAAAAGTACAGATAGACTACCTAAATCTAGTGTACGATCGGGGCCAAAGTTCCAGGAGCAGTCTCAAAAAGCAAAAGCATGAAAGAAAATCGCACATATGACCTTCTTGTACAAGCCGTTTTGCACGTACCTATACGTGTGTAGGTACATGAATCAATCAGCGCGAACGCGGTTACCAGTCGCACACAAAGACACACAGATTCGCTGCCTATATGTATATAGGTACCGTGCAGGCAACTATGAACATTGAGGTGCTACTACTGAGACTATCCTACCAAAGTATAATAGACTGTATGGAAAGAAACTTAAATGTTTTACGCTCGACACAATCACGCTCCGTTAACCGATCTCAGCTGTGTTGCTGTTTGTTTAAACACAAAAACATCACACAAATATGTTTTAGGTATAATTATCTACATGCCAGGATTTGAATCTGGATCACATTCATTATGAGCTTAGCACGCAGGCATTCGCACAACCGAGCCACAATGTCTTCTAGCCGCGTACACTCGTAGTTGAAGTATCGAATAAGAAAGAGATCTAGGTAGGAAGTAGGTACCTTTCACAGTATGGCTCACAAACCTTTGAACGACGGCTTTCTTCACAAGATCTGTAAGAAGTTCACTCTGTGACACCTCTGCTTTCTTCATGGCTGCCTTGAAACTGCGGATGTCTTGCTTCAAGGTAGTCAGCAGTCTGCACTGCTCTAGAAACATATCTGGGAGAGAGAAAGTAGGTATTGCATAGAGTAAAACCGTGGGGAACCGCTATCTGAATATATAAAACCACCGTGTTGCTGACTGACTGAAAATCAACGCACAGTTTTATCTTATGTGATAGAGACGTGAAGTTTTCAGGGTAGCTTCCTTCGAGAGAGCACTAAGAAAGTATTTTTTTAAAATTACACCTTTTAGAGGCCATATGAGATACACCTATTGAAGATTTACACTACGAGGCAGGTCGCTATGGTCTAAAATAAGAATAATATAAGCTATAGTATTAAATTAAATAATTAAGTAATATTTGTTTGTTCAAATTCTTGAAGATCCAAAAGTGATATTTTATTTTTTTACAACTTTCTAACTTAGCGTATGACCACGATCGCATCCGATGGAAAGTGATGATGTTGTCGAAGGTGTAGCACACTTGCCCAGTATATTTTCTTCACTGTTTTCATTGCAAGTAATTTTTTCTCTATTCTGAGTAGGTAGATATTTTTTCATGGAGAATGTTTTTATGCTATCGACTTTGTTGTAAAACTTATTTAGATATTACGCACCGCTCAGCCGGTCGATCTTCAGTTCCAGCACGTGCAGCAAGTCTCCGTCGCAGGTGCTCTTGTCGCCGATGCCGCTGTCTGCGAGGTGGCTGCCCGCGCCCGAGCCGCCGTCGGAGTCCGACTCCACCACCACGCAGATGTCCGCCGAGGAGTCGCTGATGGTGCGAGAATGACTCCGCCTAGTGACATCGCGTAATAAATGCGATAGTAACTCTGTCCGTCTCGCTTTCACGCCTAAACTACTGAACCGATTTAAATGAAATTTGGTAAAAATACAGTTTGAACCTTGAGGAAGGACATAAGATACTTTTTAACGCGATAAGATGTAGCCCACGGGGGTGAAACCGCGGGAACAGCTAGTTGGTTATAATCATCACCTTGTAAGGTCGACACTGAACTGTAATCGAAAACATGACGCTTATCAGCTTTTTTGAAGCGATGATGGCTCAGTGGTATTGACGTCGGTTGCGTTCCGCAGGTCGTGGGTACGAAATTCGAATCCAACAATGAGCTTGAGCTTTCGGTGAAGGAAAACATCGTGATGAAACCACAGCTTGGCTTCTAGTGCTCGACTGGCTAGCAACTTCCACTTGTGTGTGCCGGCAGCCTCACTTGAGACAGTTCCCAGGCCTTGGCATAGCGTGGCTCCACCATCGCTTAACATCAGAGGTGACTTGCGAATTGTGATCAAACGATACCCTGTCAAATGTAAAAAGAAAAACTATCTACTTCTTAGCTCATTTACTTATTACTTCTTCCCTAGTCATGGTAATGTTGTCACGAAAACATTCATATCATTATGGCAATGATTCCTAGAAGACGATAAAAGATAAAATAATTCTACTTACTAACCTGAAATCGCTGTAGTTATCTTTTCTGTAAACCGTCACATCATTGGACCCTTCATCGTTCGCGAGGGAAAGCATTGATTTCGACTTCTTCAAAGGTTGATGACTAATAACACCTTTCTTCATGTTTTATTGTAAAAATATTAAGCTGATGTTGACGATCTTACGACACACACGAGTTTAAACGACCTCACTTTTTTTGAGGGTAGAAATATATTTTCTAATCTTGTTTCGCTAACTACCTAACCTGCTCATAAAATTCTTTAACATAAAAAGCGCACGCTTGGGTCGATTGTAATAGTAAAATTATACAGAGTTCATAAAAAATAGGCCGCCTTAGAGATGAGATGATGAATTAGATGATGGTGTGTGAGATTTGGAAGAGCATTATATGAATCACACTAATATTATAAATGTGGTATTCGTGTGTGTTTGTCACGTTTGTACACGTGTTGAAACGACTCGACAGATTTTATTTGTATAAAGAATGGAAATAGCTGAAATCCAGAATTAACACATAGGCTACTTTTTTATTTATCTCGGAGATAGGTTCCTTTGGGAATTTTGGGATAAGGAGAAATCCACGGACCAGCTAAGTAATTTTTTAATTGCTACTTTCTACCTACCTACTTCTTTAAATTAATTTGTTTTACAACAACGAACAAAAGCTAAAACTAACGTATAATAAAACTCATATTTTTATTAGATTATTAATTTATTTATAGGTAATCTTCTTACAAATTATAACATTACTAAGGGAATCATGGTGAAATAGATACCTACCACAGACGAGAACAGTAAAACAATGTTGTAAAAGTAAAAAAATAGTTCAAATCAAATCTTAAAGCTACATTTACGATTTACTGACGAAACAGCGAATTCTATAAACTGAACAGCTTAGGTTATCATAAATATAAGACTGCTAAATCTTAATGTTTGAGTGGAAAAATTGGATAGGCAGGGGATTTATTGTCTTACTCTGATACCAAATTACAACTCTTTAAGTTTCGACACAAACAGACGATCTTGGTACAACTCCTTCAGAGATTTTAAATAAAATGTCTGACTTTATTCGCGAATGAAATTGCGACTATAAAGCCTGCAACATTTTAATTTTGAAATCTCGATCACGTCCGCTATAAATACGTTCAGATTAGACAATAAACCCCCAGATTGAAACGCTGATTTTATATCCAACAATGTCAAATTATCGACACTGCAGAATCATTTGTAATGGTAAATAGAATGGGATGCAAGAAATAAATTTTGATTGAAATTATACATGTCTACTGGCTACCAAAAAAATCGTCAAAAATGATTTTACACTTTGACGCTGATGTGCCTATATCATTCTGTGTTAAACGTTAGCAATGTCCAAAAATTCATTGAACACTTTTTCCGTATACAAAAAGGTGTGTCGATTTTTTTGATGGCCAGTACATATCGTTAAACGTGTAGACTGAATAGATATCAAGATCAATGAGTTCAGTCTTTTATATCTTTCGATTGAACTATACAAGGATTAGGTCATCATTTCATTATGCAACAGATGTGTGTACTGTGAATACAAAGATCTGCGGGGTTATTAGGTAACTTGTTTCATCATTGCGTAACTGGAATGGGGATCGGCTTGCACTTTATTTTGAAATTTAGCTATGTCTACACTGTGCCTTTTTTTGTTCATCAAGGGCATGCGTCATAGCGCAGTCAACAGCGGACGTAACGCATGGAATTTCTTAGGACCAAGTAAGCCACACATATTGCACCAAGTAAAATATTCTCGTCGCACATGTTTACAAAAGCTGACAGAAACTACGACTGAACTAAATGACTACATTGGCGTTGCGTTCGTTAACGCATTCAATTATTGAAAGCGCCAAACAAAATTTTAATAGAAAGATGAAGACAAAACTGAAGTCGAAAATGCATAGTGTGGCCATAGCTTTTGAACTCCATCCAACTTTGCAGTTAATAGTGGAAAGGAATTATGGTGTTCAAATGACAAGTTACGTAATAAGCCGGCTGTGCTTCGCCGTAATTAGCGTGCCATATTACAGGGTGCGCCGGATTACCGAGAACCAAATCCTCGCTTGGTGACAACTAGTCCTCTACCTAATCTTACTCTTACTTCTATGACTACCTATGAGGTTCCGTTTCTACAACTAGTATAAAAATTAGTAATCATTACAATAATAGCAGTCATACTTACATATTATATAATTTACTGTAACATCTATGCAGTCTCCGTCAGGACAATCAGTATCAAATTACAAACTTGCGGTCAATGTGTAAAAAAAATAATAAAATAACAATCACATACATATAGCTCTGATCCCTAACTAGGATTCCCTGAGACACTACATGGATCGGGGATCAAAAACACCCAGTCATAAAACAAACACTTGTGATTTTGTTAATGCAAAAATATTAGCCCCGTTTAGAGTCCGTGACAACATGTTATGCAGTGGGCTGTTCGCCTTTTGCGCCACGTCAGTCGTTAAAAGTAAAAGGCATAGATACTAATTTAAAAAAATAATGTCATGTTCGTGACATGGAAGTCCTAGAAATCTTGAAAGTAGTTGGCAAATAAAAAATATAACTTACGAAACTAAATACAATCAAAGTCAATTTTTATTTTATTTATGAGACTCTCCAACTTTTTTTTGTGCAATATGTCTCATAAATAAATGATGTCTATGGCGTATCTTTGAAATCCACCATTAGATTTCACCAAGTGCCTTATTAAATAGAAAATTTACAAAAATATTTAACAAATATAGAGCGAAACGACGAGCCATGGAGAGAGCTATGCTTGGAGTTTCTTTGCGTGATAGAATCCGAAATGAGGAAATTCGCCGAAGAACCAAGATCACCGACATAGCTCTCAGAATTTGCAAGTGGAAGTGGCAATGGGCAGGACACATCGCTCGACGAACCGATAACCGATGGGGAAGAAAGGTTCTCGAGTGGCGACCACGAACCGGAAGACGTTCTGTAGGTAGGCACCCCACTAGGTGGACCGACGACATTGTAAGAGTCGCAGGGATCCGATGGATGCAAATGGCTAATAGCCGTTCATGGTGGCGTTCAAGGGGGGAGGCCTATGTTCAGCAGTGGACTTCTTCCGGCTGATGATGATAGAGCGAAAATGTTACAACAATACTTTTTGGAAGTTAAGTCAGAGGTTAGAAGTCAAAGCTCTTTTCCACCAATAACTAAAACACAGAAGACTAAAAATTTGCAATGAAGGTTACATTGTAATCATTGTGTAAACATATCGATCAGAATAATATAGAGAAATGTTCCGGTTTCATACTATAATAATTAGTAATTATTAATTACCTATAAAGTTACAAAAGCGGTTTTGCACAAAGCCAATATACATTCCCTAATATAATATTTTATATGCGTCACTTTTACGGTTATCAAGTCTGAATATTGTCGCTAAGATTTTACTTTACACTTTGTATTGTTATATGACTTACAAGTTTAGCACAATCTCTGCAGCTGGTCATTTGTCAACATTAAAAATAAAGCACTGTTAGCGCGCCGGTTTTGTAAACGTCCCTAAGTTAATCGTTAGACCAAAATTTCGGTAGATTTGAACTTTTTGTCAAATTTTCCGTACTAAAATTTGACAATAAGATCAAACTTACTGTAAAATAAACAGTTATGACTTTTGACTAACTAGCTGATTCAGGAATAAAGATTTAGCGATTTTTTACCATTACACCATTCACGGTACTGTGGCAATTTTTTTGCTGTTGTACAGTACAAGAACAAAATTGCAGTAGCACCTCAATTTTCATAGTCGCTCGCACGGTAGGCATGCCGCGTATCTCTGTGTGTGTGTGCGACCGGTAACCGCGCTCTTTCTGATTGGCTCTTTCGCACGGCTTATAGAAGAAAGTCATTCAGCGATTATCTTTCATTTTATTTTTTTTAAATTGCTTTTTGAGACTGCTACTGGAATTCTGACCCCAAACATACCATTCAGCACAACAGATTTTTTTGGAGTCTGTCATGCATTAGATTTCCCTGAGGAGTCCTCCGCACAGCCAATCAAGCTGATGCAACATTGAAAGAACATTAGGCACATTGAATACAGATTCCCTAATTCTAACACCAATTCTGCTAATTCAAAGTACATATTAGTCAAATTTCCGTTTGATTCTGCTAACTTAACAAATAAGGTCAAAATGAATTGTGTTAATGAGATCGGCACGAGAATCAAATTGAAATTTGACTATTATAATGACGAATTGTCCCTCTTATGTCACACCCTTCATGCAGACGTTGCGTGTTCTGCCCTAACGCCTGTTGCCAGCTTAAATGTTAAGAAATACTAGTCAAATTTACTGCGCTATATGCCTATCAAAACTCAAGTTTAGCACAATAGAAGTTAATTGACATCTCATGCCATTACATTCTATTACTCTGCACTTGACCCTTAAATCTATACCACATCAGTTTAGGAAACTTTTCACATTTATGGTGTTGCAATTTCTTTAAAGCTGGTTGGCAGGCTATGATGGCTTTTCCGAAATCAGAAGCCATATCTGTAGATCTTATTCTTAATGACTTTTATACACCTCCATCAAAGGACGGGCAACGTGTTTCACATGACGTATGTGTGCTTGTATGTTTCCCACTATCTCAATCACTACCTCTTGTTTCGCATACAATTTACGTCACATTATAAAATCACGAGTTGCCCTTTCCAATGTGGAGAAAAATAACTCTTCCATACACTACGACATTACTATGAGTATAATCTGTGAATTTTGCTTGCACAGACGAGATGATTAAATTCTGGTTTTTATTTAATGTTTTTCTGTGAGTTTAAATTAAATTACGAAGATACCATTAGCATTAGTAGTATAGACACTAACGGTCAGTTTCAATAACCTATCTATCGATGGTTTGCCCTACTAGGGATAGAAAAAAAATTTGACACAAGCTCCATAGAAGTATGGAGCTTGTGTCAAATTTATATCTCCAGTAGGGCCAACCGCGGATAGATAGCTTATTGAAACCGGCCGTAAAACACAGTCGATAGAAATGAAACCAACAAAACAGTTGACAAATAAACAAAAGGTTCTATTTGAACTTAAACAGAACCAGCCCAAATCTTCTCGGCACAAACAAAATTGACAGACCACACTCGTATCACTAACACTTCTTTGTCATCACTACCGATTACATCACAAAATCACTGTGTCACTTCACAAGTCCTAGTCCATCGCGGGCCCATTAGATGGTCCCGTTGTGGTTGAGAGGTCGGCGCGGTCACGCGGTGCCCTTGACCAGGGCCTCGGTGGCCATGAGGAGCATGCGGAACTGCCGCGCCAGCGCATGGGACGGAGACGCGTTCAGGAACGCCATGATCTGCTTCTGCAGCTCGCGGACCACGGCCGGCAGGTGCTCCCGGGTCACGGGGTTGCTGGTGTCGAGATTCATTACTGCTTCTTCGAGGAATCTGCAAGGAGGTTTTGTTTGTTTTATAATAGGCGAGCAGTTTGAGGCTGCCTGTATCATGCAGTGTTGAAGTTTAGCAACATCCAAAAAATCACTAAAATATGCCTTCATAGGTTTGCAAGAGAACTGTTTTTGTCGCAGCCAGCTGTCTAACGGGTTTTTGGATATGGTAGAGAATTCCTACTAAGGCAACAGCCTTGCACTCACAGGTTTGTTTGAGTTGTGGACAACTCGTTTCCGGTGAATGTGGTGAGTGATGTTAGTATTTGCTGGCAGGAGGATTTTGATTTTGTATGTTTCTATGAGGTTACCCCACCAACCTCTCTCAAGAGTGGAGGCTCAGGATTTTTTTCTTAGATCGATTTGTCGCGGGATTTACGCCCACCTGTAACTTTAATTTACCTTATGGAGTGATCATTCCGTGCCATCAGCTGCCTAGTGCTAGCGCACATCACTAGCGCCAGGGCGGACGCGGTACTAGTACCTGTGCTTGAGGTTGGTGTCTCGCGACATGTCCGCCGCCAGCTGCTGCACGAGCGACAGCAGCACGTGCTGGCGCAGCTTGCAGGGCGGCCCGAACACGGCGGCCGGCTCGGCGCCGCGGCACGCGCACATCACTAGCGCCAGGGCGGACGCGGTACTAGTACCTGTGCTTGAGGTTGGTGTCTCGCGACATGTCCGCCGCCAGCTGCTGCACGAGCGACAGCAGCACGTGCTGGCGCAGCTTGCAGGGCGGCCCGAACACGGCGGCCGGCTCGGCGCCGCGGCACGCGCACATCACTAGCGCCAGGGCGGACGCGGTACTAGTACCTGTGCTTGAGGTTGGTGTCTCGCGACATGTCCGCCGCCAGCTGCTGCACGAGCGACAGCAGCACGTGCTGGCGCAGCTTGCAGGGCGGCCCGAACACGGCGGCCGGCTCGGCGCCGCGGCACGCGCACATCACTAGCGCCAGGGCGGACGCGGTACTAGTACCTGTGCTTGAGGTTGGTGTCTCGCGACATGTCCGCCGCCAGCTGCTGCACGAGCGACAGCAGCACGTGCTGGCGCAGCTTGCAGGGCGGCCCGAACACGGCGGCCGGCTCGGCGCCGCGGCACGCGCACATCACTAGCGCCAGGGCGGACGCGGTACTAGTACCTGTGCTTGAGGTTGGTGTCTCGCGACATGTCCGCCGCCAGCTGCTGCACGAGCGACAGCAGCACGTGCTGGCGCAGCTTGCAGGGCGGCCCGAACACGGCGGCCGGCTCGGCGCCGCGGCACGCGCACATCACTAGCGCCAGGTCGGACGCAGATAGCGCCAGCTGGAACGCGCCGTTCGCGTCGCCGCTCTGCATCAGCGACTGGATCTGCGCCACTTGCATCTGGGTGCGTGAGGGCAGGGTTAGTGACAACGTACAACTTGCTGTAATTCAATCAGTGATAAGAACAACGTTGTAAATGTGATCGCGCCCAAAGAGTGACCTGTCGGGAGTTTCTTGCCGGTTCTTTTGCTAGCGACGTTCAGCCGCGTGGATGTTTATCGCAAAAGAAAGTATCCTAAGTGCTTCCCCAGGGTTTTAACTATATCTATACCAAATTTCATCAATATTTGATCAGGGGTTTAGAGATGAAAAACTAGCAGACGGGGGGTATGTGTCATTAAAGTAAATCCCATTTAGTACTCAATTATTTCTTGCCGTCATGTTAGTTTTCATAATCATCATCATCATCAGCCGGAAGAAGTCCACTGCTGATCACAGGCCTCCCCATTTGAACGCCACCATGAACGGCTATTAGCCATTTGCATCCATCGGCTCCCTGCGACTCTTACAATGTCGTCGGTCCACCTAGTGGAGGGCTACCATGGGCATGTTAGTTTATGAGATCTTAATGTTAACATTTACTTAGTGGCCATTATAGACTCAAATAGGGTATAGCAATGTAGGAGCAGACCAATCTATTTTGTATTGACTCAAACTGATTTTGTGGCAATTTTGTAAAGTTGTCATTAATTATGCTGTAATCAGTTAAAAAATATCTCAAGTGATATGTGCAATATAGGATTGTGTGATCAATCAACATGTAATGAGGAGGAATGATAGTCATATTACAAAAAAAGTGATGAATATGAATGTTGATGGATGGAAGGGAAGAGGAAGACCAAAGAAAAGATGGATGGATTGTGTGAGGGTTGATATGAATGAAAGGGGAGTGAATGAAGCGATGTCGGCTGATAGGGGAGAGTGGAAGAAGAGTGCGCCGACCACAAATAGATGGGACCAGGGCAAGAAGAAGAAGAAGTAATCAATCAACATCCAGAAATTAAAAACTTGCTACATATACTAAATGTACTTACAGAACAATTTATATCAACTAATTTAACGTTTACTACCAAAATGAACAATGAACATTCAAATAAAACAACAAACAAACTAAACACACAAGCACTAAAATTAAAAGATCACAAGTACTTGTACTAGATAAGGTAAAGACTCTTGAACGCAATTCCGAGGCGGATTTCGTTGGGGCCTCTGCAAGAAAGCGGTAAAACTAAATGGCAACTTGTCAAAACAAAAACCTAAATAAGTTAACGCAGGCAAAGGCGCGGGCAACACATGCTTGGACAATTTACGTGGAAAGGATTAGAATTTAGTAAAAATTTATGATCAATGCGAAAATTTCCTATTTTCTATCGTTTGGTATTTACTGGTGACGATTCAGTTTTGCGTTCTCTAAAACTAAACTAAGTTTGACAGGTCTAATAGTGTTGCTGTCTTTTTCTAACCACTGAAGTAAAAATGGACAGCATTACTTTTAATTTATTTTTCTTTACTTAGTTTAGTTTTAGAGAATACAAAACCGAATCGACACCATTGTCTGTGAACATCTGAGATCTTTCTATCTGCTATAGTTTTATCAGACAAACTCGCTATTGAGTATAATTTTTTTTTACTAGTATTTTTAACCGACTTTACACGAAACGAGCAATATATAACTATATACAAAAAGAAGATATTAGTTACGTAAGTTACCGCTAGGGGCGCTGTGTGCAGGCAAATTTTGCAGGAGGCACAAAGAGTGATTTATTTTCCATCAAAATTAGAGCGATCTAATTTAATAGTTTTTTTTTCTTCTGGCGTACAGTCACTGTAATATGCTATATTGTGTGAGGCAGTAAGCAGGTGGCGGTACGTACATGCGGCGTGTTTACCTGCCGGTCGGCGGCGGAGGGCGTGGAGGGCGAGTGCGCGCGCGACATCTGCGCCGACCGCGCCTGCTCGCGCCACCACGCCAGCTCCTTCTCCAGCACGCTGCGGGGGACGGGGGCTTAGTAGCTTAACCACACAGTATTATAATATACAAATTACAAGGACATTGGAGGCGTTGAACATGACGCTACAGTTGTAGTCAGGGCGCGCCGCACGTGTGAGTGTATGTACGAGTGCGCGACCTCCTTGAGCAGCGCGGAGAGGTGTTGCCGCTCCAGCGCCGCCCGTGCGAGTGCGCGACCTCCTTGAGCAGCGCGGAGAGGTGTTGCCGCTCCAGCGCCGCCCGTGCGAGTGTACGTACGAGTGCGCGACCTCCTTGAGCAGCGCGGAGAGGTGTTGCCGCTCCAGCGCCGCCCGTGCGAGTGTACGTACGAGTGCGCGACCTCCTTGAGCAGCGCGGAGAGGTGTTGCCGCTCCAGCGCCGCCCGTGCGAGTGCGCGACCTCCTTGAGCAGCGCGGAGAGGTGTTGCCGCTCCAGCGCCGCCCGTGCGAGTGTACGTACGAGTGCGCGACCTCCTTGAGCAGCGCGGAGAGGTGTTGCCGCTCCAGCGCCGCCCGTGCGAGTGTACGTACGAGTGCGCGACCTCCTTGAGCAGCGCGGAGAGGTGTTGCCGCTCCAGCGCCGCCCGTGCGAGTGTACGTACGAGTGCGCGACCTCCTTGAGCAGCGCGGAGAGGTGTTGCCGCTCCAGCGCCGCCCGTGCGAGTGTACGTACGAGTGCGCGACCTCCTTGAGCAGCGCGGAGAGGTGTTGCCGCTCCAGCGCCGTGCGAGTGTACGTACGAGTGCGCGACCTCCTTGAGCAGCGCGGAGAGGTGTTGCCGCTCCAGCGCCGCCCGTGCGAGTGTACGTACGAGTGCGCGACCTCCTTGAGCAGCGCGGAGAGGTGTTGCCGCTCCAGCGCCGCCCGTGCGAGTGTACGTACGAGTGCGCGACCTCCTTGAGCAGCGCGGAGAGGTGTTGCCGCTCCAGCGCCGCCCGTGCGAGTGTACGTACGAGTGCGCGACCTCCTTGAGCAGCGCGGAGAGGTGTTGCCGCTCCAGCGCCGCCCGTGCGAGTGTACGTACGAGTGCGCGACCTCCTTGAGCAGCGCGGAGAGGTGTTGCCGCTCCAGCGCCGTGCGAGTGTACGTACGAGTGCGCGACCTCCTTGAGCAGCGCGGAGAGGTGTTGCCGCTCCAGCGCCGCCCGTGCGAGTGTACGTACGAGTGCGCGACCTCCTTGAGCAGCGCGGAGATGTGTTGCCGCTCCAGCGCCGCCCGTGCGAGTGTACGTACGAGTGCGCGACCTCCTTGAGCAGCGCGGAGAGGCGTTGCCGCTCCAGCGCCGCCCGTGCGAGTGTACGTACGAGTGCGCGACCTCCTTGAGCAGCGCGGAGAGGTGTTGCCGCTCCAGCGCCGCCCGTGCGAGTGTACGTACGAGTGCGCGACCTCCTTGAGCAGCGCGGAGAGGTGTTGCCGCTCCAGCGCCGTGCGAGTGTACGTACGAGTGCGCGACCTCCTTGAGCAGCGCGGAGAGGTGTTGCCGCTCCAGCGCCGCCCGTGCGAGTGTACGTACGAGTGCGCGACCTCCTTGAGCAGCGCGGAGAGGTGTTGCCGCTCCAGCGCCGTGCGAGTGTACGTACGAGTGCGCGACCTCCTTGAGCAGCGCGGAGAGGTGTTGCCGCTCCAGCGCCGCCCGTGCGAGTGTACGTACGAGTGCGCGACCTCCTTGAGCAGCGCGGAGAGGTGTTGCCGCTCCAGCGCCGCCCGTGCGAGTGTACGTACGAGTGCGCGACCTCCTTGAGCAGCGCGGAGAGGTGTTGCCGCTCCAGCGCCGCCCGTGCGAGTGTACGTACGAGTGCGCGACCTCCTTGAGCAGCGCGGAGAGGTGTTGCCGCTCCAGCGCCGCCCGTGCGAGTGTACGTACGAGTGCGCGACCTCCTTGAGCAGCGCGGAGAGGTGTTGCCGCTCCAGCGCCGTGCGAGTGTACGTACGAGTGCGCGACCTCCTTGAGCAGCGCGGAGAGGTGTTGCCGCTCCAGCGCCGCCCGTGCGAGTGTACGTACGAGTGCGCGACCTCCTTGAGCAGCGCGGAGAGGTGTTGCTGCTCCAGCGCCGTGCGAGTGTACGTACGAGTGCGCGACCTCCTTGAGCAGCGCGGAGAGGTGTTGCCGCTCCAGCGCCGCCCGTGCGAGTGTACGTACGAGTGCGCGACCTCCTTGAGCAGCGCGGAGAGGTGTTGCCGCTCCAGCGCCGCCCGTGCGAGTGTACGTACGAGTGCGCGACCTCCTTGAGCAGCGCGGAGAGGTGTTGCCGCTCCAGCGCCGTGCGAGTGTACGTACGAGTGCGCGACCTCCTTGAGCAGCGCGGAGAGGTGTTGCCGCTCCAGCGCCGCCCGTGCGAGTGTACGTACGAGTGCGCGACCTCCTTGAGCAGCGCGGAGAGGTGTTGCTGCTCCAGCGCCGTGCGAGTGTACGTACGAGTGCGCGACCTCCTTGAGCAGCGCGGAGAGGTGTTGCCGCTCCAGCGCCGCCCGTGCGAGTGTACGTACGAGTGCGCGACCTCCTTGAGCAGCGCGGAGAGGTGTTGCCGCTCCAGCGCCGCCCGTGCGAGTGTACGTACGAGTGCGCGACCTCCTTGAGCAGCGCGGAGAGGTGTTGCCGCTCCAGCGCCGCCCGTGCGAGTGTACGTACGAGTGCGCGACCTCCTTGAGCAGCGCGGAGAGGTGTTGCCGCTCCAGCGCCGCCCGTGCGAGTGTACGTACGAGTGCGCGACCTCCTTGAGCAGCGCGGAGAGGTGTTGCCGCTCCAGCGCCGTGCGAGTGTACGTACGAGTGCGCGACCTCCTTGAGCAGCGCGGAGAGGTGTTGCCGCTCCAGCGCCGCCCGTGCGAGTGTACGTACGAGTGCGCGACCTCCTTGAGCAGCGCGGAGAGGTGTTGCCGCTCCAGCGCCGTGCGAGTGTACGTACGAGTGCGCGACCTCCTTGAGCAGCGCGGAGAGGTGTTGCCGCTCCAGCGCCGCCCGTGCGAGTGTACGTACGAGTGCGCGACCTCCTTGAGCAGCGCGGAGAGGTGTTGCCGCTCCAGCGCCGCCCGTGCGAGTGTACGTACGAGTGCGCGACCTCCTTGAGCAGCGCGGAGAGGTGTTGCCGCTCCAGCGCCGTGCGAGTGTACGTACGAGTGCGCGACCTCCTTGAGCAGCGCGGAGAGGTGTTGCCGCTCCAGCGCCGCCCGTGCGAGTGTACGTACGAGTGCGCGACCTCCTTGAGCAGCGCGGAGAGGTGTTGCCGCTCCAGCGCCGCCCGTGCGAGTGTACGTACGAGTGCGCGACCTCCTTGAGCAGCGCGGAGAGGTGTTGCCGCTCCAGCGCCGCCCGTGCGAGTGTACGTACGAGTGCGCGACCTCCTTGAGCAGCGCGGAGAGGTGGTGCGCGGGCGGCGGCTGCGCGGCGGCGAGCGCCTCGGCGTGCCGCTCCAGCGCCGTGCGCAGCGCCGCCGTGCCGGCCGCGCCGCCGCGTGCCGCCGCGGCCCGCGCCGCCGCCTCCGTCTGCGCCGCAACTGCGCAGAACAAACGAACTCTCTGAAACTACTTCACTTATTATGTTTCTTTGCAACCATACAACATGTGATCATGTAAAATTTATTTGTAGCTCCACCAGTTTCAGATGTTAGAACTTACGCACACCATCCAGTCTCTACAACTGACTTAGACGATGGTGTCGATTCGGTTTGGCATTCTCTGTAACTAAACTAAGTTTGACAGGTCTAATAGTATTGCTGTCTTTTTCTAACTACTGAAGTAAAAAAAGGACAGTCATTACTTTTAGACCTGTCAAACTTAGTTTAGTTATAGAGAATGCACTACCGAATCGACACCAATAAGAACAGCCACCTTACCGTCAACCGCACCATCGCTTGGCATTAGGCAAGATAGCGTCCAAACGCAGATCCAATTTAGACATGGTATACAGATAGATATGTCCTGGTGGCATGTACTCACACTCCTTGGTGCCGGACTGGAAGGCGTGGTTGATCTGGCGGAAGATCTGCGCGTGCGCCTTCTCCATGACCGGCAGCACGCTGTCGAACAGCGCCGCGCGGAACGACTCGCGCACCAACTCCGACACCGACTTGGAGATCGACGCGCTCAGCCGCTCCGTCACCGTCTGCAAGCGCATACATTTGTTTGAAGAAAACACGCTATTTTTAATGGCTGCGGTATCAAGGAAACCGAAATTATTGATTACTAGCAGCTTGCGCCCCGGCTCCGGCGAAGCACAAAAAAATCATTAAAAATTATAATAAACACATTATTGAAGTTTTAGTAGGGATCCCTAATTTTATTGAAAATAGACATCAATATTTATACGATACTAACGTTACTAAATTGTTTTGCTTTCCCGGAACCTCTTCACTAACACTTGAACTTTATGGTATGATATTAAAGTTCAAATTTACTCTACATTTTAGTTAAAACATTTGTATGGGCAAAACAAAAGGGTTGTTTTTAGGGTTTTCCCGGCAATTGGGTGCTGCTTGTGGGGTCTGGTCTGCTTTGGTTGTGATCCCGCAACTCATTAATATTCATGTTCCCATATCCCAATGTGTACAACCAAACAAGAGAAATCTTATTAGTAAAGCTAATTAAAAAATATCGGACCATTATATGACAAAAAAAGCTTGGGATTTTAGTGATCTTGCTCCAATTCAATCAATTAGTAATAAGAATAAAATTGTCAATGTGATCGCGCCAAAAAAATTACCTGCCGGGCGTTTCTTGCCTGTTCTTTTGCCGGCGTAAGGTGGTTGGAACAGGCGTAGCTAGTTTTAAGTTTGACGTTTTAAAGTGATCACAATGTATCCTATTGAATAAATAAAAATTGACTATTGACTATTGACAATTATTCGAAATTTTCTCACCTTTTAAACCTACCCTAGACCTCCGGACTAGGAACATAGCAATCAAAGGTCGCAGTTTACCTTGCTGTTGGCGAGCTTCTCTATGTTGTCCCGCAGCAGGTCGTCGGTGGCGGACAGCTTGGCGGCCAGCTCGTGCTGCAGCGCGGCGGCCAGCGGCTCCAGCGCGCGCGCCGCCCCCGCGCCCGCCGCGGCCGCCGCGCGCGCCCCGGCGGCCTCGGCACCGCGCGCCACGCGCTCCCATCTGTCAGTGCACACACTTATACTCTTGTCCCTTTTATTTATGCCGTCTGCCGCCTTTTGATGGGGCGGGAGGGGGTCACTGTGACAGTCAACCCACCCGCCCCGACGGACAGGCCCGGAACTCTCTCATTCCGGGCCTCACACACACGGTACCTAGGCACCTAAGGGGGGGTGTCCAGCTTGAAGCGACACCCCCCCCCAATACATCAACCCTACACCTTTATGGTGGGGCGGGAGGAGGCGACTAAGACGCCTCCTTCTACCGCCACTACACCCCACTGTTACACTAGTGGGCGGGACGAGGCGGGAAATGACGTCTCCTACTACCGCCCAGAACACAAGACGAACACAAAACAAATAAAACGAACACAAGATGGGCGGGAGGAGGCGGAAAAGACGCCTCCTGCTACCGCCCAGAAAAGCCCAGCTAGTGGGGAAAACACCCCCTTCTAGTGGGGCGGGAGGAGGCGGGCAAAACGCCTCCTTCTACCGCCCCCTATACTCTTGTCCCTGAGTCAGCTGTCTGACCAGGCAGGCGGACGGAACGACCTCGTCCGTTGCCGTCAGCAAGTTCAAAGGCGCAGCGCGAGGGAGCTTGTCGAGGCCTGTACTAGCGCGTCAGTTTCCAATCATTCCTTCTGCGACCGTACGTAAGTCTATTACGCTGCCGAATCCGTTTGCGCGCCTACACTACCTTGTACATACTACATATTACCATATTCTGTGGCGTCCTACTCGTCACAAGTTGTGTTGATGCTTCAGGAGTAAACGAGCGTTCGTTCCTTAAATACGTGTTTCCTTGATTATACCCCGCACCTACCTACGAACATATCAGTTTGCTTACGGTAAGCGAACTCACACGGATTTGGCACCCAAACTGGTTTGAATCAGCATGGAACGCCCCGCTGGGTACCCAAACTACTTTGAATCAGCACGGTACACCCCGCTGGGTACCCAAACTACTTTGAATCAGCACGGTACACCCCGCTGGGTACCCAAACTACTTTGAATCAGCACGGTACACCCCGCTGGGTACCCAAACTACTTTGAATCAGCACGGTACACCCCGCTGGGTAGTCAAACTACTTTGAATCAGCACGGTACACCCCGCTGGGTAGTCAAACTACTTTGAATCAGCACGGTACACCCCGCTGGGTAGTCAAACTACTTTGAATCAGCACGGTACATCCCGCTGGGTACCCAAACTACTTTGAATCAGCACGCGACGCCCCGCTGGCACCCAAACTGGTTTGAACCAGTACACTAAATCGCGCTGGTCACCCAAACTAGTTTAGACCTGTACAGTAAGCCCGCTGGGCACCCAAACTCGCCCCCCTCCCCACTTACCCCATGGCCAGCGCGTTCTCAATAAGCTGCACAGTGCGCTGCGCGTGCGCCTCTAACGCGTCCTCCACGAGCGCCCGCGCGCCGCCCTCGCTCGTCTGCCGCAGCAGCCGCAGCTCTGCGGACGACATCTCCACCAGCTCTGTGGGAACATAACTTTGTTTTGTTAATAAAAGGGGGGAGGGGGGGGGCAACTTAGGGGGTCGGCAACGAACATGCCCATCTTGATTTTGTAGCACGGCGGAAATATTTGTGGGGAGCTCGTCCTATATTTAGCAACTAATGTGAGTTTTCAAGTTGTGTTTGGGAACATTTACTACGCAATATTATTTATTGCTGTCATATGTTGCACAATATGAGATCTTAGTAGATAAAAGTAGCGAATATACGGACCCAAGATTTTAGTGAACTTGCTCCAATTCAATCAGTTAATAATAAGAATGAAATTGTCAATGTGATCGCGCCAAAAAAATTACCTGCCGGGCGTTTCTTGCCAGGGCCCGTAACCAAGATGCATTCTACAATCGTTGACGCTAATAGAAAACAAGAAAAAGTATAGGTTTGACATATTTCAACGCTAAGTCACGTGGTCAGAAATATGTCAAACCAATACTTTTTCTTGTTTTCTACTAGCGTCAACGATTGTAGAGTGCATCGTGGCTACGGGCCCTGTTCTTTTGCCGGCGTAAAGAGGTTGGAACAGGCCTAGCTAGTTTTAAGTTGACGTTTTAAAGTGATCACAATGTATCCTATTGAATAAGAATGATTTGAATTTTGAATTTCAAACAGGGTATAGCAACGTACGAACATCACACACACACCTGTAAGCTTATCTAGCTTCTGCTCAAGCATGTCCAGTTTACTCTTGTCCTCCTTCGAGAGCGAAGCCCGCTGCTCCACCAGGGGGGCGGGGTCGGGGGCGAGGGAGGGGGCGGGCGCGGGCGGCGGGGGCGGCAGCGGCAGAGCGGCCGACAAGGAGAGGTTGCTGGACTTGTCGCTGGACGCCGCGCGCTGGTTGGCGGACGTGATCTGCGCTATCGATATCTGCGGCCACGTCGTCTCGCTGCCTGGAATCATAACATCAGAACTGAGGATTTGTTGAAGTGAACTCAGTTCTTTTTACCCGCCTTCAATAATAATAATGCCTGCACAATCACATACATAGACTCTGACCCCTAACTAGGTTTCCCTGTATCTAGGGTATCAGAAACTACGAGGATCGAGGATCCACAACACCCAGACACAGAACATACAATTGCGCTTTATTTTTTTTTCAATGCACATATTTGTCCTGTAGCGGGAATTGAACCCGCGACCTCACGCTTCACAGTTGGCAATCCGCCCATTGCGTCACATCGATCGTCTATAAAAGTAAGTTTCGCAATTCGACCGTATGTGTTCGCGGTTAACTTCGTCGTTTATGAACCGATTTTGATGACTATTTTTCTGTTAGAAAGGAGATATCTAGAGGATTCGATCCCGGGATCCCGGTCATATTTTAGTCCCGAAAATCCCGGGATCACATTTAATGAATCCCGGGATTTTCGGGATCGATAATTTTAATAAGTCAATAAAAATGTGCGTGAAACGAAACACACTTGTCTTGATTTGACATTTTGACAGCCATCTTGTTTTCATAGCTGATTTCATTAGTTTTCGCTATCGAGCGGTGCCGGATTATTCGTCAAGGTGTGTAAAAATTCCAAAATATTTTCAGCCTCTTCATATTTGTGCAAGAAATTAGAAAGAATGCTTGCAGATGAGACATTAGATGCGTTGCTGTTCCTTAGATTTTATTTTCGTTGTTTAAATAAATAATGTATAAAGTTTAAGTTCAATTGAATTTAAAAATATTAGTTCCTAAAAGGAAGTTTCTATAGACACTGATCTATTTATTATTATAGTCTTTATTTATAGTTTATCTAATTAACTCTAAGAGAAGATAATTTTTTTTTTCAGTTTATTGAAGTATTACAGAAGTACACGCATATAAGTATCTGGTTTGTTGATTTTATAAGAAGAAAGTATAATTTTGATTACCCACCTTTTTGAAGACTAAAAACTTAAATTTGCGATGTATAAAATAAAGATTTTGATATTTTTGGTACCACTTTCCATTACTAACACAATCCCGGGATTGACTGTAGATAATCCCGAAATCCCGGGATTAGAAAAATCGACCGGGATCGAATCCTCTAGAGATATCCCAAGGGTGGTACTATGATAAGCACACCAAGGTCTGACCTGAAACACTATCCTCATCCCATCATCATCATTTATACTTGATTCAACTCCCTGAGTTTAAAAAAAAATTATAAATTAATTTTTTATTGACTTTTTTGGCGGCAATCGAATTGTCAATGTGAAAATTTTGTTTTTATTTCCAAAACTTGTGTTTCTTCGAATGATAATGTGTAATATTGGTGGATTATTAACCATTATGTGTTCGTTAATGTGTACGAGTGTGGGAAATTGAAATAAAGTTGTGAAAGTGACTTTTCTAGTTGCTCCAAAAAAGTCCGTGTAAAGTTTAAGAAAAGCGCCACTACTTTACTTAAACACTTTCCTCATCCCTTCATCTCATCATCATCATCATCATTTAAACTTGATTCAACTCTCTGAGTTGGGAATATTTTAAACTTGACACTGGCAAATACACTAATCGTGTGACGACATAACAAAAAAAATAAAATAAGAAAAATATGAGTGTAATCTCACTGACCGGTGTGGTCGAGGTCGTGGTCTTCCTGTACGAACACGCTGTCTATGGTGTCGGCGGCCGCGTCGAACAACTCCGCCGGGTACACCGCGGGCGCGGGGGGCGCAGCCTCCGCCGGCGCGCCCGCCTCCTGGGGATCGGGGATGTCACCGGCCGCGGGCTGGATTTACAGAATTGGCTTCAACATTGGCTAGGTTAAGTAAGCATAGAAGGTAAATCGGATACCGCCCTGACGTAGTAGACCTGATGGTCATTAGCCTCATTCCATTGAGCTTAATTTGGGGCTGGGTCAATTTGTCTGCAATTGTCCCCGATATTTATTTATTTATTGACGACGTGGTAACCGTGTTGGTAGTGGCCCTGCCTACAAAGCTAGCGGTCCCGGATTCGAATGCCGTTTAGGGCAAATATATGTGTTATGAGCATGAATATTTGTTCCTGAATCTTGGATATTTTTATCTTTAAAAGTATTTATTATTTTAAGCTTTTATTTACGCTTCTTAAATAACGACAAAACATCAAAATATGTACAGTTCGTTTATAGAAAATTAAACTAAACGTTTTAAAGTGATCACAATGTATCCCATTGAATATATACAGGGTGTAGGAAATTTTTATATTTTTTCTTTTAATAAATTTTATTTTGTTTTCCCTAATGTGTGAAATACCTCACTTCGGATATATAGGGACATTATGTTACACATTGTATAATTGACTTTTGATGATTGACTACCCTGTAAGTAAAAACACAAGTAAAAAGTTGCTTCCTTGCTACAGAATTGACTTTTCTCTGCACTTTTGGACATTGCTATAATTCAACACAGCATGATATGGGCACATCAGCCTCAGGCTGCTCGCCTATTACCAAAATAAATAAATAAAACTTTGCTCGGCTGATGGTGGGAGGTGGTAGACGTGTTACCATCTCGTCCTTGTAGAAGTCGTCGTCGTTGTGCGCCATGATCTGCTGGACCTCGCGACTCGGGCTCGACCCGCCGGACGTCAGTTTGCCGCCCAGACCCGCCGCCTCCTCCATCAAACCTGAGGGTTTATTGTTATTTATTTTAACTAGAGAGGGAGAGAGATATAATAAGAGAGAGAGAGAGAGAGAGAGAGAGAGAGAGAGAGAGAGAGAGAGAGAGTTTATTTGTGCAAACTATACACAACAAATCTAAAATAAAATCAGTCTCACCTGAAGTGGAGTTACGTGACATGGAAGCTTCCGGTGACATGATCATAGAGCCGTCCTCATCTTCACGCTTGCCGGGGGAACTGAAACAGAAGTGCAGCATGTCATCATTAGTCTATCCCGTTCCCACTGCTGGGACACAGACCTTCAGAGAGAGAGAGAGACTATGGGCCTTAGACCACCACGCGGGCCCAGTGTGGCTTTTTTTTTTTTTTTTTGCTATCCTAAGATAACAAACCAACGGTTTAACGTTCTTTCCGAAGCACGGAAACGCTCAGTTGTAAATACCAATAGCGGTCACCCATCAATATTCAAAATAAATTTATTCAATAGGATACATTGTGATCACTTTAAAACGTCAACTTAAAGCTAGCTACGCCTGTTCCAACCTCCTTACGCCGGCAAAAGAACAGGCAAGAAACGCCCGGCAGGTATTTTTTTTGGCGCGATCACATTGACTATTTTATTCTTATTTATTGAATTGGAGCAAGTTCACTAAAATCCCAGGTTTTTTTTTTGTCATCTAATGGTCCGATATTTTTTAATTAGCTTTACTAATAAGATTTTTCTTGTTTGGTTTTACACATTGGGATATGGGAACATGAATATTAACGAGTTGCGGGATCACAACCAAAGCAGACCAGACCCCACAAGCAGCACCCGTTCACGAGTTGACGCATGTGCCAGCCGTCGCTCTGCTCGACCATCCAAGTAGGTAGTCACCGCAGAGCATTTTGCTTACCAAGTTAACTGGTTAACAACGACTTGTTCTGGTGTGTATACTGTATATTAAGAATGGCTACACAATATACCTAAAAGCATCAGGTGTCATGAGGTTCAACTGCGGAGCGCCGGGCGGGGACTCCGGACGCTGGGCGATCATGCTGGTCTGCGGCTGGGAATTAATTAAAACATACATTTTATAGCGATGATGGCTCAGTGGTAGTGACGTCGGCTTGCGATCCATAGGACGTGGGTTCGAATCCTACAATGAGCTTGAGCTTTCGGTGAAGGAAAACATCGTGATGAAACCATAGCTTGGTGGTAGGGTATTTTCTAGTACTCGCCTGGCTAGCTACCACCCTCTTGTTAAGAATCTGTCGCCAAGCACCTATCGGTGTGTTCCGGCAACCTCACTTGAGAGCCAGTTCCCAGTCCAGGTGTAGCGTGGCGCCATCCTCGACCACATCGTCACTTAACATCAGGTGACTTGTGGTCAAACGCTACCCCGTAAATAGTAAAAAAAAAAAATTCGTCAAAATTCTGTGCTATGCAAAGGTTTTTTTTTCTTACAGGGAAGTGTTTGATCCCAAGTCACCTGATGTTAAGTGACGAGGTGGTAGAAGGTGGTGCCAAGTTGCACCTAGATTGGGAACTGGCTCTCAAGTGGGTTACCGGAACACACCGATAGGTGCTTAGCGACAAATCCTTAACTTGAGGATGAGCAAGCAAGCACTAGCCAAGCGAGCACTAGAAAACGCATTTCACCAAGTGACGCTAAATTCTGTGCTATGTGTGTGTCAGTTACTGTGTTACAGCCCCGCCACACTGCATGACACAGACCGACAAAGACCGAATGAAATGAATGAATGAAAAGGTCTTGCAACTAAATGAGTTATCAAATGAGTCTTGCAAATAAATAAAGTCAAAAGGAAGGCGCACAAAGCTGAGCGTGGTGCGGGGGAGCCCCTCGCGGCCTCCCGCTCCGGGCCATGGCCTTTTTAGGGTAAATCTCTACTAATATTATAAATGCGAAATAAATTCTGTCTGTCTCGCTTTCACGCCTAAACTACAAAACCGATTTAAATGAAATTTGGTATGGAGATAGTTTGAACCCTGAGGAAGGAAACAGAATACTTTTTATCGCGATAAAATGTAGCCCACGTAGGTGAAACTTTGAGGAACAGGTAGCACTAGCAGTTCTCCATACGCCCCTGAGTGTGTGGTCTTACCTGCGCTCTCAGCAACAAGTTCTTGAGCTGCTGACTCTGCTGCTGCAGGATGCTGGACGCGATGGTCGACGACTCGTCCGACGACTTGTCCTCCAGCGTCAGATCCGATATGCCTGCAACAACACACTCTTAAGAGAAACGTTAATCGGCTTACATTATTCAATTCAATTCATTGACTTGTTAATTATATGGGTACACTAGCTGTTCCCCGCGGTTTCACCCGCGTGGGCTACAGCTTTATGCATGCAAAGTCTCAGCCCGATCGAAGAAGGTTAATTCGGTTGGTGTTTAAGAAGATAAAGAACATCGGAATTTTTTAAATAGTTCCGCGACTTTAGCCGTTGACCGACGTGTAGTGGGTCCGCTCACCTGGCGGGTGCGCCTGATGCGCCAGCCGCGCCTCCTGCAGCCCCTTCGGCTGCACCAGGTACAGCCGCACGCACACGCGCCCACACTCCTCCTGCACACAAGGGAAACAAATCAAATTGAATAATTTTTAACAAAAAAAATAACCCACTCCTTGCCCGTGGTACAGTCGCGATAGTCCGGTTGACCGGACCATGGTGAAAAATCTTTTCGGTAGTACAGTCGATCGGACCAGCGTTAATTTTTGTCGCCGTACCACGGTTAATATTTTCCTTTCGGTAGTACTGTTAACCGGACCATGGAAAAACTTACGTGCATAATTTAGAAGATACCAACTAAAAATTCTCGAGAGATTTCTATCTTGAGTATAGTAGCTATACCTAGCTAGGCGAGCGCTAGAAAATGCCCTACCACCAAGCTGGTTTCATTACAATGTTTTCCTTCACTATAAGCTCAGTCCATTATAGGATGCTAACTCTACGACGTCGAAGCCGATGTCACTCCCACTGACTATCATCGCTTCTAAACAACACAAGTAGAATTTGTGGATTTCTCTGGGATGCCATCATCAGATCCTTGTTTCCTTATCATAGTACCACCCTTGGGATATCTCCTTTCCAACGATCATCAAAATCGGTTCATAAACGACGAAGTTATCCGCGAACAAACATAAAAAAGTATACTGGGCTTGTGTGGTAGATTACGGTAGTGTCAAACTATCTATCCACAGTTTGTCCTACTAAATAGAAATTTGACATTACTTCTATGGAGCTTGTGTCAAATTTATATCTCCAGTAGGGCAAACCGTGGATAGATAGGTTATTGAAACCGGTCGTAAACCGTCACCCATTCAAGAGATGAGCGAGCAGAATGTTGCTTTACCTGATTGATGCGTTACAACTGACCAATGAAGAATGAAACAACTTACATCATGATGGTTCTCAAAGTCGTCCAACGCCTCTGCGACATCGCCACTTGAACCGTTTCTGTGGAATGGGTCATCGCAGCTCGATTCACACTTCGCTGGCTGCTCCTCTGTTGAAAACATAAATGTTTATATTATTTTTATTTTATCCATTGCTCTAAACGGTGCAGGCAAAATTTGTAAGGAAACGGACATGTCTAAGCATCACAACATTCAAGGGTATTCGACAAGGGTATCCAACCCGCATTGGGCCAGTGTTGTAGATTTCGGCCCAGCTACTTCTTCTAGACAATAAATAACATTGAAATGTTTATTCGTAATTTCAAATAAACAGCTTTTCACTAAATGCTTATAAAAGTACATTATGCATATTTACATCAAAAAAAACAATAAAAAAAAAATTGTCTCTCTGTTTGTTCTGGCTAATCTCTTAACAGCTGGACCGATTTTGACCGGACTTTCACTCGCAGATAGCTAATGACATAAGGAGTAACTTAGGCTAGTTTTATTTTAGAAATTCGAATCCTGGGGAAAGGTCATAGGATACTTTTTATCGCGACAAAAATCAAAATCAAAATTTTTTGTTTTTTTATTTTATTTTGCGACTGTAGTTCACGCGGGTGAAACCACCACGGGGCGCAGCTAGTAAAATATATAAATAAAATCCACCACTCACCAGCTCCAATAATACAGAAGCTCAGCACCGGATATGGCAGCAGAAACTCCGATATACTCTTGCAGTAGGCCATGGTATCATCGCTGTCTCGCGCCATGTTCAGCACGTACAGACTCCGCGACTTGAAGTCCGAGAGCAGCATGTAGCTAGCGCTGCGGTCCAGCATGGCCTTCAGGCCGAGGCTCTCGGAGCCCAGCGACGGAGTGAACCTGATGGTCTGCATACAGTTCCAAGACTTGCACGACCACACCTTGATGGTCGTGTTGTTCTCCGCACCGGTCACGGCGAATTTCCAGAATTGCGCCCTGGGGAAAAGTGGATCATAAATTACGTGAAGCGTTTAGGGGGGGGAGTGGGTGGAGCCGAATCTCACCTAATATAACGTGGGGACCCTTCCGGTCTAGGCAAATCTCACGCAAATTTTTTTCCGAAAGAATCAGTGTTAAAATTTGTGGATATTGTGTGAAAGTGTGTCAAACTAGTAACGTTGACTTGCGCTCCGTAGGACGTGGGTTCGAATCCTACGATGAGCTTGAGCTTTCGTAATAACATCGTAATAAAACCATAGCTTGGTGGTAGGGCATTTTCAAATGCTTGCCAGACTAGCTACCACCCTTAAGTGAAGAATCTGTCGCCAAGCACTTATCGGTGTGTTCTGGCAGCCTCTCTTGTGAACCAATTTTCATAGTCCAGATGTAGCGTGACGCTGTCTTCGACCACATCGTCACTTAACATCAGGTGACTTGTGGGCAAACGCTACTTTGTAAGTAGTAAAGAAAAAACAAAACAATGATAGCTGTAAATCTAAATAAACAAAATCGCAGCTATAGTACTCTTAACATATTATTGTTCAGTACTAACTCCGAGTTATAGTTGCTATGGTTGTCGAGGAAGAAGAGACAGGACAGCGGCTTGCCCCCGTGCGGCTGCCACTTGTGCAGGCACCGCGGGCTGCTGTCGTTCTGCATGTACACCTGTTGGAACAACTGCACTTTTGGTAAGGAAGGATACAGTCTCGGTGAAAAAGACATGGAGGTACTAACAAGCAATTTTAATATTCCCCATATCTCTTTAGTCTACCTAAGTATGTGCCTGATTAACGCCCGAAATTAATAATTGATCCTGATCCGATATCCGCGGTTTTGGATTGATATATGTCAAGTCATAATATGTCATTTTAGTACTAGAGCTTGACATATTAATCCTACCTAAGTATGTGTTTACATCCCTTGTTACCGGAATGCGAAAGAAGGGGGTTATATTTTTGGGATGTATGTATGTACATATATTTCTTTGGCACTGTCTGTAGCCTAAATGGCTTGACGGATTTTAACATACGAGGTGTCATTAGAAGGGTGGTTTATTTTGGCGCAGTCGGGTTTTTAGTTCCTTTTGTGTAATGTATAATCTTGCCTTAGAGCGCTCAGAGCATGCAGCCTAGATCTAGGCTCTCCGCTGTATACAGGTTTAAACGATTTCTGATGAAGTTTTCGTTTCGTTTTTACAGCTTATGTTAGGTGTGTCTGCGATAACACCTGAATGTTATTTTTTAGGTGTTGTAATATTGAGGCATTTAGCTAATATTAAATTTATATATTGCTTATAAGAGTACATACTCTGGATAACACATTAGGTTACTTTGTATCCCGTAAAAAGGTCACAGCGGGGCGCAGCTTGTAAAGCTGTCCACAAAACCTCGTTTAAAGCTCAACATACATATTTGCATTGGACCCAACGCCCACCCCTTCCCACATAAACGATCTCTCGGTACAAAAGCAGCACCCCTCAGCTAGCGCTACCACCTACCTACCTGGAAGAACATAACGTATCCGTCAGCAGCGGCGGTGGCGAGCGCGGTGCCGTCCGGCGAGAAGGCGGCGGCGACCAGCTTGCCGGAGTGCTCGGCGGCCGCGCGGACACCCTCGCCGGCCGCGGCCAGCGCGCCAGCCCACCCCACTCCCTCGGTACTGGATACCGTGTTGATGATCAACCGCATATTCCAGATGCGACCTGGGAACAACGAGATTGATTGTAGAGCATTTTGTAGCGCTCGCCTGGCTCCCTCATGTTAAGATTCTGTCGCTAAAACAAATTCCCAGTTTCTTACCTGTTCAGTAGCCAGTGTAGGGAGGAACAAGCGGAGCTAGTAAAAAATGCAAGAATGTCGACAATGGCAATCGTCGTTCGTGGCTACTTAACAGCAGCATATTATGTGTGGTGAGGTCCTCGGAGTTTTTATCTTTGTTTATGACTAAGACACGGCACCTATTAAAGTGGCAGTTTTCTAAAGCTACTACTGCTGACCTATATTCCCGTGTGTGGTGAGCAGTAACTTGGCCACGTCCTCGTCAGGCGTCTCGTCGTCGACGTCGGGGATGTAGGGGCACCACACGACGCGGTGCCCGTTACCCGCCGCGCCTGTGTCATCGCGGATCTCGGCCAATAGTGTGCATCTGCGAATGTAGAACAAAAAACCATTTAGGGGGCGTCCATTAATTAAATGAGGCATTTTTGAGACTTTTTCGACCCCCCCTTGGTGAGATATCGTAAGATTTTCCTCAACTCCCTCCCCTAATCTCACGCGAGATTCTTCCAAACTTCCCGCAATTTTACACCGTTTTCTGCGAGAAAAATAAATACGTGATATTTGCCAAGACCCACCCTCCCCCCTTAAGATTTGGATATATTTAACTTGATTCCCTCCCCCCCTAGAACACCTCACGTAATCAATGGACGCCCCCTTAGAAAAATCTCCAATGGGGAAATTGTGAAAGAAAACACTGTATCAGAATACTGCTGCATAGCCTCCCTCAAGTGAGGCCACTGAGCCCAGTTTTCGGCTCTTCTCATCCAACTACTGGCAGCCACTCGGCGCAAGTCGTCGCCCCACCTAGTTGCAGGGCGTCCTACACTATGTTTGCCAAGACTGAGTCTCCATTCAAGAACACTTCTACCCCAACGGCTGCCGGTTTTACGGCTCAATGCTCACACCTACAATATAAATGAATCCGCAAGGTTACTACAAAATAAATCTGATTTGGATTGGGGATTGCGACATGATCGTCAAGAAAATGTACAATAATATGCGTAAAATTGAAATACGTAGGTACATAAGTATATCTTCATATCTCAAAAAATTATAAGAATCACTGTGAGAAAATAAGGGCTTACCTCAATCCACTGTCAGTAACTTCAATCTCATGAACATAGAAATTGCCCTGTTCATCAATGCATGCCAGAATAACTTGATTCTGTATATGGGCAAACGACAAGTCCTGGACCTGGAAACAAAAAGCATTACTAGTGAAAAACTACAATTTAATGAAATTAAAAACCCCCGATCTTGAATCGATCTTCATCAAACATAGCTAAGAACACTCCTGACTAATTCACCTCTCAAACAAAATCAAAATCGGTTCATCCGTTCAGGAGCTATGATGCCACAGACAGACAAACAGTGACGTCAAACTTATTACACCCCTCTTTTTGGGTCAGGGGTTAACAAAATACACACTACATAAAAAAAAAACAAAAAAAAAAAAAAAAATAATAAAAAAATACAAAGCAAAAAAAAAATAAACAAAAATAAACTAACAACAACTAACTAACTAATATATTATTATTTTTTATTCTGATTACATCAACGGTTTTAATAGTTCATACTGTTTGTTTGAGAGAGGGCCCGAGTCCAGCTAATTAATTTACAAAATAAATTGGGGAAACATATGACTCACCTCCCCCTTCATCCCTTTGATGAGGGCTCTCCTGTCACAACCTGATTCAGGGTTGTAGACTACTCGCACCATGCCACTCCAGGTTCCAGGATTCACAGCATTGGGAGCTGGAAATATTAATGGGAATTTGAGGCTGAATTCAATATACTTTTCATAACAATTCCTGCATTTATTTATTCCAGAACATAATTTTAGCGTTGCAGCATTTTTAATTTTTAATACTGTAAATTTCATAGGCTGGGTTGCACCATAACTAGTCAAAGTTTTGGTTACAGTAAAAAATAACTGCAGCTTTAACTTTGATTGTGAACTGTTACTAGAATGGGTTGCACCATCAATGAGTTCTAGACAGCTTTTTGACAGGATTTTAACTTAATCTGGCCAGATTTGGGTAGTAAGGGTTACCGTTAAATTATTACATCATTAACCGACTTAAAAAAGGAGGAAGTTTCTCAATTCTACCATATATATGCTTTTTTATGTTTGTTCGCGAATAACCTCGTTTTTTTGTATGTTCGCAGATAACTTCGTCGTTTATGAACCGATTTTGATGATTATTTTTTTGTTGCAAAGGAGATATCCCAAGGGTGGTACCATGATAAGGAAACCAGGATCTGATGATGGTATCCCAGAGAAATCGAGGGGAAAGAGAAGTGGGTTATTTTTTTGTTAAAAATTATACTTGTTATTTTAACCATAGTTGGTGCAGCAAATTTTTGCAATATTTGACTGAAGATTTGGCGATGTTTAAAGTTAACTATGGATGGTGAAACTCCACCATAGAATGTAAAATAAGCAACCAACCTTTGATACAATACGCTAAGTATTTCCCATTCATATGTATAGCCAGCAATTGTCCGGCATAGAACTTAGGCTCCCAGTTGTAATCCACAAGGTTTTTAAGCTTGACCTTAGAGCTGCCGTGGTCATGGTTACCGGCGTTGGTCGTGACCACCACTGCACTGGCAAACACTTCTGCGCTACACACTCCATCGCCTTCGGAGAATGATCTAGAAGAAAATCTTTATGAGTTAGCATCTACTTGGTAATTTAATGACATAAAAAATGGTATAAAAAAATTAATGGTATAAAAAATAATGTGTAGTAACATTTTCTATGGGTTAGTACCAACATTATAAGACTAGTTGCGACCCCTGGTTTCATCTGCGTCTTCCCAGATAAAAAGTAGCCTATGTGTTAATCCAGGGTATAAGCTATCTCCATTCCATATTTCATTCAGACCCGTTCCGTAGTTTTTGCGTGAAAGAGTAACAGACATCCATCCATACTCAAACACTTTTACATTTATAATATCTAGTAAGATCACTGCACTTGTTGGAAAAACCTTCTTTTGTCAACCAATATACCAGTTACAGAGTAAAATAATAAAGAACACTACATATGTGTAAGGTATGTGTGTAGATAAATATTCTATGAAGATCCTTTGAACCTACATTTTAAAATGAAATATAGGATGTATTCATTTATAGAGCCTGTTTCCGTATAGGTTACATAGGTAGTGGTATATACGATGTTCAATATAAATCCTAGCAAGGACACTTTTAATGCAAGCTAAATTCAAAAGAGATATTTAAATATTTAGGGTGTAATGTGAGTAGGCGAATAGAAAGATATCACTGAATGATGACATGCAAACTGCAACAGGTTATATGCGTGCCTAAGTCTTCAAAACCTAATTAATTACACCCTAAATTAACAGGAACAGCTTTTTGAGGTGAATAAACATGGTTTTGGAAATGGAAATTGCTTCGGTAGCTATAAAATTACGATTGTTTCACTTACATTGTTTGAGTAGTATCCGTTAGTTTTGGTAACATTGTTGGTTGCATTACTGCTCTAGGCTTCTACTGTCTTCATGAATTTCAAAAACTGTGCAGGAAAACTCAATAGAACCGTAATTGCAAAAATATATGCTAAAAGTTATGAACGCGGCCCGCTGATGCCGACCGACATTAATATTGCGTTTAGTTGGTGCGTGCCAAAGAGAATGAATACAATCTTCCGTTGCGACTTGCGATTCTATCATCATTCATCCATCAGACAACAGTTTCAGTATATAAAATAGTTCAGAGGAATTTTATTAAACTTATAAAGAATATTAGAATAGTCACAAGGACGCTTTCGTTGCTTTGTACATAAACAATATTAGATGATGATCCGAATATTCGATTAAAAAATTTGGAAAAACTTTAGTTCATTTTCTTTTTGCTTTTTGTAGAACGAAACGCAGATAACATTTTAGCTTGTTTTCATTTACAGTATTACTAATTACTAATGTAATGATTAGTTTTATACAATGCGTTTAACACATTTTCCTTTTACAAAGTAGAATCCAATAGTTTTGGTATGATATTATTAAAAATATAGCAAAAGAAGTAGCAGTCTAGTTTCTTCAAAAATTTTGACATCATCTATTTAATATTTTTTGTAGCATCGATTGGTGGAGGAAAAGAAAGCGGAAACAAACCAGCTATTCGTTCATTCGTGACATGACAGTGACAGACTTGACAGCTCATATACAGATGATGACAAGACACTAGTGGGTAGTGTTGGTAACTTAGCTTAATGCGGCTGCATTTGGCTTTTTTGAGTGACGACACTGACGACATTCGATCCTATGACAAAGGTGGTAGTTCGAGTCCCCATCTTGCTGAGCTTAGTGTTCCAACTTGCAAGTTCATATTTGGCCGGTGCAAATATTTGGTTGTTGTTTTGGCTTTTGATGACACAGGGAAACTATGTGGACGTTATTAATTCTATGTCAGCTTTATATATTAGGCCTTTTAACTCATGTTTTTATTTTTATATAAGAGTTCCTTTAAAATCTTCTCTCATAATATAATAATATGCAATACTTTTCTCAGTAAAATGGAGTGTTTTTAGATGTAATAAAATCACAAAATGAAAAATCATTTTATTTAGCCATATTTAGAAAATTGAGATGGCAGCACTGGTAGTAAGGTGAATGACTGAACAAAATTGACTGAAAAGAGATGCCAATCGATGTCGAAATAATCGATTAATAAATAGAAATAATCGATTAATAAATAATCAATCAATGCAATCTGTGAATAAGTGTTATATACATTAATAGCAGTCATTGTTATTAATTGCAACATGATTTTTTTAAAAGGGCAAATATTGAAAAAATAAAAGTGCTACTTTGTAAATGCTCGAACTTAACTTAAATATTTTCTGTCACCAATCTTAAAGGCAACAATATGTTATAACTACTGAATATTCCTCATTTTGAAATCGTTTAATCCATTCATACTAATCGATCATTCATATCGATAATGTAATTTTTTTGTAAGACTGACGATGAGTACAAAAGTCACGTAAAAATAATCGAATCGATATCAACCATCCTTGAAACAACTCTATTCCCTCCCTAGACTGAACTGAAATCTGAAATTGGTAAACATGGGCGCTATCAGCAATTTCTGGCAACGGCTATCTAACCGTTAATTGGTTTTAATATCGATACTGATAACCGTTGCCGGATATCCGGATCAAAGCGGGTTTTTTTTTTTGTTTTGTTATGGCGTCACACGATTAGTGTATTTGCCAGTGTCAAGTATAAATATTTCAAACTCAGAGAGTTGAATCAAGTTTAAATGATGATGATGATGATGATGAGATGATGGGATGAGGATAGTGTTTAAGTAAAGTAGTGGCGCTTTACTTAAACTTCACACGGACTTTTTTGGAGCAATTAGAAAAGTCACTTTCACAACTTTATTTCAATTTCCCACACTCGTACACATTAACGAACACATAATGGTTAATAATCCACCAATATTAACACAAGTTTTGGAAATAAAAACAAAATTTTCACCTTGACAATTCGATTGCCGCTAAAAAAGTCCCAAAGCGGGTTTTCAACTAACGAATGCGATCGTTTTCGTTAACTCGATAATGTAAATAATTATATGCCTTACTGTCTTGTCGAACTAAAGTACCTACTCGTATTACTCGACGTGTGAGTGCACAGATTAGAATAAGACCTTTCCCTGACATTTTTCTAAATCACAGAAAAGTTCAATAATAAATAGTTTTGTACACGACTTATAAATAACACTAACCCTACTTAACTACTTTCTAAAATAAAACTTTTTTTATATTTACACTCTATCACAACCTAACTTACTATTTTTTTAAATTAAATCAACTCAATGCGAAGAACAAAAAACTTTAAGGAACGCACAAGAAAAAAAGTAAACAAACTTAACTTCTATCTAGCGGTCTAATAATTCCACCTGCGCGCGGTTGTTTCATAATAAACCAATTCTACATGTCATGAATATCGCATATTTTGTAAAGTAATCACGACCTTAAATCAATGAACACAAAGTTTAACTATATTAACCCTTTAGAGGTCAAATTATAATTAACGGTTCCCGGCTTCCAGCGCATGCGCTCTAGCAACAAACCACTGTCCATTATAGTTTGATCTATCAATATTCAATTCCTCTCTGTTTTACATATCACGAATGATAGAGAGGGCATGGTTATTGGTCGTTCGGTTACCGCAACCTAGCGAAACTAGCGATAGCGAAACGTCACGAGAATCGAAACCAACTAGCCAACAAAACAACTGTGTGATGGCAACGTCGCGTCCCCGTCAGTTGATAAAATGGATATCTGATAGCCGCTGCTAACCATATCAATATCGGTTGGGTACGTTAGAGGCACGGCAACCGTTTTCAGTTACGTTTCGCTATAGCGGACACATGTTTAGAAATTGGGTATAGTCAATTGATTTTTACGAAAATGGTAAGAATATTCGTAAATAATATTTTATATCCATAAAAAGCACGGTTTGCGCTTATAATAATGTGTACGTTAATTGCAGTCGCTAACAGACAAGTTTGCGATGCTCATGGCGCGGCCGGGGGGCGACAATGTCCAGAAAGATGACGTCCCGTGGTGGATGCGCTACGCTGGACGAGGGCTGGGAACAGTTGGCAGCTTCAGTGAGTGCTGTTCACTTTGTTAATTACAGCACTGTTACAAAGAAATTGATAGAACACTGACGAAGTACATAGATTCCCGTAGTAGGTAGGTTAATCATCTGTAAGTGCGACTAGCGCCACCCTAGGATACGAAGTTGCGCGGTATGAAAAGACCAAGATATATGATATAGAGAGTAAGATTTTCTACTGGAATACAGAGAAATAAAAATCCACTGAGGGCTGGATTAAGCCATGTAGAGGCTTCTAGACAAAGCATGTCGTAGGGCCGCTCACTCCTTGTACCTATGCAGTTTTAAAATCATATAACAACACCAAGATTGAATAATAACTCTTGGCAATAAAATAAAAATAGACAATAGACAATATTTTTATTTGTAGTAAAAAACAATACATACACTTACATTAGATAATTAATATTAAATATAAAAGTAAACAAACAAATAAAATACTTAACTAAATAACTGAACAGTTACTGTTTTTTACCACAAAATAATGATTTATAACAAGAAAAATTATGTAAAAAGATGTAAATAATCTATCCTATTTATCTATACATATAATAAGTCTGTAACTCATCACTGTCTGTACATTGAAGATAAATGAGAAAAACTTTTACTGGGGGCCTTTATTAACGCAATAGAACCCAAAACAATGGTTTTTAGAATTTTTGTCTGTTTGTCTGTTTGTCTGTTTGTCTGTTTGTTTGTGCGCGCTAATCTCAGAAACGGCTTAACCGATTTGAATGCGGTTTTCATTAATATATTGTGGTTTTCTCCACTTAACATTTAGTGTTTGTTTTATTTCAATCGGTTCATAAATAAAAAAGTTATATCAATTTAAAGCATCACGTCGGAAATTTGGTCGAGTCGATTAGACTATTGTAGCCCGGATAGCATATAGGTTCTTTTTTAACCCGGAAAAAGATTCTTGCGGGATAGTAGGGAATACCATGGGTGTAAACGCGAACGGCAGCTACCCCTATCACCATCCCCATCCCCACATTTATGTAAATGCGAAAGTGTGTTTTTCTGTTGGTTTGTTCGGCTTTCACGGCGTAACAAAACAACGAATCAGGGTATTATTTTGCATAAAGATAGTTTATGCGCCGGAGAGTAATATAGGCTACTTTTATCCCGGAATAATGCATGGGTTCCGTGGGAAAATCTAATATAACGAAAATTTTCGAAATCTTTTACATGGTTGCTAGGCATCATTCTGTTGAATTGTTTACATGTCAGGAAGAATATTATTGGCATGACAATTATTGGTGTGGATACACACGTAACAATTTATCGTAACGATGTATCTGTTCTAATTGCTAACCGATCTCCGGTTATAAAAAATATATCGAAAGTGTGCCTGAAAAATCGTTGTAGAATTTCTGGTTTGCGCAGATGAGCCACGGCTGTAACATTTTCTGTTCGATAAATCATTGTTGATCGACTTGGCCGTATTTGCATAATTTTGATGGTAGCGTGTGTTTTGCTGCAATAAAACTGACGTCGGACACGGGCAAACAAAAAGGACCTCTTTGTAAGACGCATCCGCGCGAAAATTGAAAGAAGAAAAATATTAGAACATTTTATACAAAGCTACAAAAACGAATATCAAAAGATGATTGTGATTAGTGATGTTCGAAATCAAAAATCAACACACTGTAATAAAATAATATAGAGCCATCTATTTAATCCTAAGTTAGTGATTACACTATACGCTCTAATCAAACCCAAGACGTTTAAATTTGTAACGATATATCGTTACGTGTGTAGCAGACATGATCTTATTATACCTTATTTACTTAGAACTACTTGGTATTGACGTTGATGTTGCGGGCTACAATAAGGGTAAGCGTATGTTGAGACGCAGGCGACGGAAGCGCATGGCATAGTCCATGAGCGATGCTGTAAATTACACAGATACACTGTAATAAAGTACAAAAAACTGGTATCAAGAACAGTGTTCAAGTTGACGAATAAACTGGGTTTAATATTAAACTTATACAACATTTAATCACTTTAAAAAGACAAACTAATAACTAGCTACTGTTCTAACTATCTTGCACCAGCAAAAGAAAAGGCAAGCAACGACTGGCAGGTACTTTTCTGGTGATTTTCTCTTCTTTTTCTGGCGCGATAACGTTTACTATTTCGGAGGAGGCTATTTACCATCCTAAAGATTTTTATTCAGTATTAGTGTTAGATTATGAAATTAATGAGTTATTGTTAGTTACAGTTTATAATAGCGTTGCTTCTATGTCTTCATGCTTTTTTAAAATACGTGTTATGTATGAACGTGTGATATAAATACTATCCTACGCATTGAAAAATACGCACTAACTTAATTTAGAAAAATAGTAATTGTTGCCGCAAAAAGAAAAAAGAAACATCGTATGCTGATCTTTGCTTATGCATATATATTACAAAAAAATCAGCGCTGCCCCGCACTGCATCGATTGCGTCTCAATATATGCTTAGCCTAAAGATTTGGACACGTGGGAACTTGGGAAGCAAAGAGTTTGCATAGATTTGTTTTTTTTTATAAAATAGTTTCGATATGTAGTAGAAAAAGTATTAATGGTGTGGATATATAGACCCAGAGCCTACGACAGCCAGACCTTCGTTTTTTAATGTAAAAGCTGAAAGTTTTTCTGTGCATGCCCCCGATATAATAGTACAGGTAAGAACATTCTGCGAATATAGAGTTTGGTTTGTGGTTACTTGGGCAGATAACAGGAAGTGCAGGTGTATAAATTAGTACTCTAAATTCGTTAAGGTATAAAGCTCAATTTTTTTATATCTTCTTCGGGATAACTTCAGAAATTCATCTGGCTGAAATTTGGTACAGGAATAGATAATAGGACGGAATAATATATAGGATACTTTTTATTCCTGGAATAGGTTCTCATGGGTTGCGGGAACTGGATCAAAATTTCTTGATTACTTTTGGTCGCGATAACCGACATCCACGCGGGCGAAGCTGCGGGCACCAGCTAGTTTGGCTAATATAGCACAAAGTGTGCAATAAGAATAAAACATGTTTGTTCTTCAAAAATAAACCTTACATTTTTGTTAACAGAAAACAGATCACTAAATTAAAACTTTTTAATATTCGCCTATCACCTTATGCCGGCAAAAGAACAGGCAAGAAACACCCTGCAGGTAATTTTTGGCGCGATTACTTTGTGAATTTTATTCATATGTATTACTAACTAGAGGACCGCCCTAGACTAGGCTTCGCATGGGTATTTAAAAGAAACTTCAAAATTAAAAATTGTTATACACACACATAAACCCTTCCTTCCGTAAGGCCCGTACCCCTATACCCCAGTGACACCTACATGCATAAGGCTACAACTCAACTTTTTTCTACTGCTTACATTTTTAACTCGTGATAACCGACCGTTTGTACCAACCGTTGTGTTAACCATTTGTAACTCGTGACTCGTGTGGTGTCGAATGTCCGAATTGAATGATTCAAAAAGTTATACAAAGGCATTGAAGCAGTTTTGAATAAGAAGTAATTAATTTTGATAAAGATTAATACCAAGATACAAATAAAGAGCCTTTTCTAGCGGTGGCATAAAATTAAATTTTTAAAATAAAAGATCACTTATTGTGGCATAACTATAATAGTTAGATATATGCTCTCGAGGACTTTTTTGTAGATCTTAATGGGACCTACAACAGTGGTGGATTTAGCAGCAGGCTGAGTAGGCTGGAGCCTAGGGCGGCAGATTTTATGGGCGGCAAATTTAGTGTCAAGTTCAAAAAAAATGTTTTAATGATATTAAAAGAGTTGTATATATGTATTTAAATATTATTATGTGCACACAAACAATTAAACATTGTTCACCACTTGATTTTTCTTCAATTTTTGTCTGAAGCATAAAAAAATGACACATTTAAAAAGGAAATGCAGAGGCCATAGAGGTTATAGAGGTTGGTAGGGGTGGCAAAATTTGAATACTTAGCCTACTGGCGGCAAATGTGTAAATCCGCCACTGACCTACAAACCCGTAATACATTATTTGGGTGGTTGTGCACATTTGGATATGGAAACATGAATATTAATGAGTTAGTTTAGAATCCAGAGTCCTAACTACCACTCAAAACTTTCACAAACACACCTGTCATAATTAATTTGTTTGCATAAAGCATTAGTCACATGATAAGGAATGATAACATTGGGATTCTTAACTTTTTGTTGATAAAAGAAGCCGCCACTTACAAAAAACTGTATCATTCATTTACAGTTATGCTAACCTTGCATCTCAATTGTAATTGCAGTTAAATAAGTAGTAAAAAGCTTACTTAGTTATTACATAATACAAAAACAACTATAATTCAATGTCATTTTAATTGAACAAACTTCACTGGCATCAAATTTATGACAACATTAGTCACGCGCCACGCGGTATCACCCGCGTCTTCCCGTTATCCCGCAGGAACCTTTTTCCGGGATAAAAAATGCCTGTGTTAATCCAGGGTATAAGCTATCTCAATTCTAAATTTCATCAAAATTGGTTTAGTAGTTACGGTGATACGTGATAACAAACATTCACACACCCACACACAAACTTTCGCATTTATAATATTAGTAGGACTAGCTGTTCCACTCGGTATTACCCTCTGTGGACTACAGTTTATTGCAATAAAAGTATCCTATGTCCTTCCCCATTGTTTATACTATCTAAATACTAAATTTCATCAAGATTGGTTCAGCCGTATAGGAGTGAAAGGGTAACAAACAACAAACAAACAGTTTCTCTACCATTTATAATACTAGCTGTCACATTGCACTGTGATATCGGTGAGTCACGAAACTTTATTGGGAAGAGTCTTATCGTGACAATTCTGTAGTCCATGGATGAAGCCGCTGGCAACAACTAGTCAGGAATTTATGATAATAAAATATTTACATAAACGTTTTAGTTTAATGTCTTTATGCAAATGAACTAGATATGATACAATTTGAATTTTACTTATTTTAATTATTATCTACTGCTGGTCATAGGCCTCCCCAAGGTCTTCGGCTCTTAAATGATTCTGTAAATTTGTCTCTATTCATATGATTACATTGTTACGAAGACAGCAGCAGGCAGGAATCTTGTCAGTAGATACATTCAGGCGCGCATCCAGGACTTGTTCAGAGGGCGGCAACCTTTGTGATTTCGCTCAAGGCCGGGACATTTTTTTGTGTGATTGATAACACTGTATCTTTCAGAAAGTACCTATGTTTTATTAAACACTAGTTGCGCCCCGCGGTTTCACCAGCGTCTTCCCGTTATCCCGCAGGAACCTTTTTTCGGGATAAAAAGTATTCTGTGTGTTAATCCAGGGTAGATGCTATCTCTATTCCAAATTTTACTCAAATATGATGTAACCAATAGTACATTTGCTGTCGAAAACAGTTAAAGTTGAGAGTTCTTCAGTCGCTTTCCAGGGGGGGGGTTTCAATTTTGCACAGCCCCCCATTACCTCTCCCCTGTATCCGCGCCCGTTACATTCTCTGAATTGATCCAATTGCCAGTGGGCGACACTTGAGTGCCCATTTTGGTTGTGTTTGTAGATCTGCTATTTTGGTCCGTGCCGATATTCGAGCACATTACCCCATTACGTAGCGAGTTACACGAACCATTCGTTTTTGTATGAGATTCGTTTAGCGCCCCTGCAGAACCTTTGTTACTCTTTCACGCAAAACTTACATGAACTGAACTGGATTTGAGTGAAATACGGAATGGAGATAGCTTACCTAGATTGACTAACACATAGGCTACTTTTTATCCCGGAAAAAGGTGACATCGCGGGGCGCAGGTGTTCTGAAATAAAATTATTACTATCATTGGTGATGGTGGCCGAAAGGTTACGCGGGTGCCTTACATTACAAGGCGCTAATACAAAATTCGAATCCTCTTGCTGCACCTATGACTTAATAAGTTATGTGTGGATTTTCCATCGCTCAAAACGGTGAAGGAAAACATTGTGAGGAAACAGGCATGTCCAAGAACAGCAACATTCAAGGGCATGCGTCATCTACCAACCCGCACTGGTCCAGCGTGGTAGATTAAGGCCCATACTTTCTCTCTCTGAGGGAAGGCCTGAGGCCCAGCAGCGGGAACGAAATAGGCTGTTGATGGTGGATTACCATCATCATAATCAACCCGTTTCACTGCTGGACATAGGCCTCTCCTAAAGTACGCCATCGAGCCCCCATAATAATGGGAATACATTGTATACAATGTATAATATGATCGCACCCAAAAAATTACCTGCCGGGCGTTTATTGCATGTTCTTTTGCCGGCGTAAGGAGGTTGGAACAGGCGTAGCCCGTAGCTAGTCTTAAGTTTGACGTTTTAAAGTGATCATAAATGTATACTATTAAATAAAGAAATGTTGGTTTTGATGTTTGATTGAATTTTCATATCTTCCAGTTGCAATCATCATGGGGCTGTTCAACTGCACCGGCATCATCATGATGGACGTGCCGTGCCTGATCGCCGGCATCTGGCAGATGCTGGCCGGGTTCATCGTGATAGTATGCGAGGCGCCGTGCTGCTGCTTCTTCGTCGACTACGTGCAGGTGCTTAGCGACAAGATGGAGTCGCGCCCCTACTGGCAGAAGGCGGCCGTCTATGTCGGGTGAGACCATTCACAGTACCTGCACACTTAATAATACTAACTGTTCCCCGCGGTTTCACCCGCTTGGGCTACAGTTTTATGCATGCAAAGTCTCAGCCCGATCGGTTTAAAATTGACAAAGTTTCATACAAACTTTCATCCTCTATTTTATCCCCTTGGGGGTAGAATTAATCAAAATCTTTTCTTTGCGGATGCCTACGTCACAACATCTACCTGCATGCCAAATTTCAGCCCGATCCGTCCAGTGGTTTGGGCTGTGCGTTGACAGATCACTATGTCAGTCAGCCGTCAGTCAGTCACCTTTGAGTTATATTATAAATGCAAGTTACTGCACCTAATATTTGCATTTTAATTGACTTTTTTTTATTAGGATACTATACCTAATAAAAAAAAGTCAATTAGGTACATTAATCCTGTACCATTCTCAGTGAAGTCCTCTAATACGGCTTAGTGTAATACAGAAGCCACACACTGCACACTGCGCGTGATATCACCACATAAGCGTCAAATTTATACTAGCGCAGAGTCGAAGCGCATCGAAGAGTCAATCCGAAACAACATATGTAATTCAAGCCAGAAGGAGAATAAATATCACCCCACACAGATCTGGATGAATCACTCTAATCAGCCACCCAAATATCTTCCCTACCAAAGCTCCCAATACAATCGACTGTCACTATTATTTCCCGCCAAAATCTACCCCATCAAAATTGATGGAAAGAATATAAAGTTGCCATCCACATAAAATTTGTGCAATCGTAGACATTCTGCCACAGATATAATTAATAATAAGTTCAAATGACAAAATAAAGCGCAAGCCGATCCTCATCCAAGTTGCGTAATAAGCCAGTTGTATAGGTTAGCGTTGATGGCTCAGTGGTAGTGGCGTAGGCATGCGACCCGTAGGTCGTGGGTTCGATTCCTACAATGAGCTTGACCTTTCGGTGAAGGAAAACATCGTGATGAAACCATAGCTTGGTGGTAGGGCATTTTCTAGTACTCGCCTGGCTAGCTACGCACCCTCCCAATCTGTCACCAAGCATTTATCGGTGTGTTCCGGCAGCCTCACTTGAGAGCCAGTTCCCAATCCAGGTGTAGCGTGGCGCCATCTTCGACCACATCGTCACTCAGGGCTTGTGGTCAAAGGCTACCCTGCAAATCGTAAAGAAAAGGTAATCTGACATTCCCGACATGTACTTAAGTGCACCTGTTATGTTCCAGACTGTCTCTCCCCCCGTTCTTCCTGTGCTTCCTGAGTCTCAGCACCTGGTTCGGCAGCGGACTCATCTTCGGCACCGGAGTCATCTACGGAATGATGTCTCTTGGCAAGAAGTGAGTGCGATTCTAACCTATACGATAATATACTGTTTTAAAGTACCATGTTCAAAAACATTAGAATTAGGTTTTATAACGGGATAATTACCATGTATTTGTTTTTGTTTGAGTTCTCGATATTTCGGCACTGTTGCAAGCGCCAGAGTATGGGCTGTAATCTACCACGCTGGCCCAGTGCGGGTTGGTAGATGTCGCATGCCCTTGAAAATGTTGCAGTTCTTGGGCATGCCGGTTTCCTCACGATGTTTTCCTTCACCGTTTTGAGCGATGGCAAATCCGCACATAACTTATTAAGTCATAGGTGCGGGGCCGAGATGATTCGAACTCGGTGTCGGCGTCTTGTACGGCGCACGCCAAACCTTTCGGCCACCATCGTCCCATGTATGCTCGTTGATTTAGGTACTGTTTTATTGTTTAGGTGCCTATGTCGTTGACAGTACATAGACATTGATCGTCTTTATAAAGGAACAATGCATGTTTACAACGGAGTCGTGGGCCTCAGTTTATTTGGATTTAATCTCTTACTAAACAATCCATTATTTGATAACATTTAAGTTGTTGATTATTGTTGACTAATGGATTATTTAAATACTGCTAACAACGTTCACGTGTATACATATAGATATTACAGACTAGATAAAAGTATGCATTAGCTGTGCTCCGCGGTTTCACCCGCGTCTTCCCGTTTTCCCGCAGGAACCCTTTTTCGGGATAAAAGGTAGCCTGTGTTAATCCAGGGTAAAAGCTATCTCCATTCCAAATTTCACTCAAACCCGTTCAGTAGTGTTTGCGTGAAAGAGCAACATACATACATACTCACAAACTTTCGCGTTTATAATATTAGTAGGATATATGACATGGGTGTCGATGAATGACTGTTGTACTAAAACTGATAATGCTGACCTTACCAGTGGAATAACGATGTGTTTTAAAGTCTAACACCTAACTAATTATTGTGTAACTTACGTGTGTGTGTGTGGGCGTGTGTGTGTGTGTGTGTGGGCGTGTGTGTGTGTGTTCGCGATGAAAAGTAACAGTAGAGCGAGTGTAGGAAATAAAGTTGTTGAGTAACATTTCTCCAAAAAGTCAGTGTTAAGTTTAAGTAAAGTGCCACCTTACTTAAAACAAAAGGGGAGAATCCTCTTCAGCCTCACTTGTAGCTGGGTCACGTCAACTCATCATTATCATTCATATTTGATACATTTAATACTTGACACTGTGTATAATATGATGAACAGTTCTTTCAATTTTTAACAATTTCTTAGTCTTTGATAGGGATTCATTCCCGCTGTCCACCCCCAGCGCGTCCCCCAGTGACAGCGCCACATTTTAAAAAAAAGGTTCTCATTGTCCTCCAGTGGGGGACAGTAGAACTGCCTTATTAATTATTCCCATTGGGAACCACTGGTGGACAGTGAGAGTACTCCGCCTATTTTTTTTTGCCAGGCGTTACCAAATTATTGCGACCTCATATGTTTTATACAACAATTTTTTTTAGAACAAGTATGTGACAGTATTCGTCTCTATTCATCTCATAACACCGCGTTTTGACTGTTCATATGCCTATATTGTGACGTGTGACTGTGTATGCGCGGGCGCAGGGGCTCCCGCGACGACATGGCCGCGATGGCTGCGGGTGGGCAGACGCCGCCCGGGGGTGCTCCGCTGCCGCCCACGCAGGACCACCACGTCACCCTCATGGAGGACCCCGACGTGTGGCGCCCCAACTAAACGAGGCATGGCACGCGCCCGCCGCATGCTTGCCGACCAACGCTTTGTACTGCCCCCAGTGGCGGATGTACCAGCAGCCTGAGTAGGCTTGAGCTTAGGGCGGCAGATTTGGTGCCAATTTTTCACTGATATTATAAGAGTCGTATCTATTCAACATTGTTCACCGCTCGATTTTTCTACAATTTGTGTCTGATGTATTGCCTTTGCATTAAAAATAATATATACAATCTGTCTGGTTACCGATGTCGGACTCGTTAAGGGTAAGCGATACAAACACTTTTATCAACAAATCAATAATTTTTTAAAAATTAACTTTGTGGAAACAAAAATCATAAAAAAGGAACCTAATTTTTTGTCACATTTTTTTCGGTTTACTATTTTTTTCTGTATCTTAATGGCAAAATTAGTCAATATTTGTAATACTAATTTGTTGGGTATATTTTTAGCTATCGAACAAAACTAGTTTTGTGTCTGTAGGATTGCTACTGAGAAATTGCTAAATATAAATAAATAAATGCAAGTACCTTTGCTTAGTCGAAATGAAAATTAGAATGGCTGCCATTTCCACAAAGTAGATATAAAAAAAAACGATGAAATTGTTTGTATCGCTTACCCTTAACGGGTCCGACATCGATAACCAAACAGAGGTATACTTACAAAAGGAAAGGTGGATAGAGGTTGGTAGGGGCGGCAAAATTGAATAGCCTACTGGCGGCAAAAGTGTAAATCCGCCACTGAGTACCCGGCAAACAAGTTGAGCCAATAGTGACGTGAAAGGGGAAAGTTCGCGCATGCGCACTTCCGTTCGAGTTCGTGATTGGATGCTAACATGACGTGAACACAGCGCGGGAAGCTGATTAACCAATTAGACGCTCGCTTTTCGGCGAACTCCCCCTCATAGTCGTCGCATCTCGCTTACTAGTCTTTATTGTTTTGCAGCTAGTTTTGATCACTTTATTTTGCACTGGTTTTTCTTTTTATTTGTATTGGCTGAGTTTAGGTAGAGAGCCTCTGTTACTACGCTAAGAAGGTTTAAGGTAGCTGTGGGTTCTGCATTTTATTCTTTTTATAGTGTTTTTTGCACTTTTGCGTCCTCTTTTTAAAACTGTTTCTGTTTGCTAGATTTATTGTTCATTTTTACCTTTTTTGTTTACATGGGTATGCTAGTATAGTTTTGCCTGTCAAAGTAAGTTAAATTTGTTCTTTTTAATTTCGCGTCTTTTTTAACTGTGTATGCTAGCGTAGATTTGTCTATCACAGGAAGTTAGGCACCAGCACCCTTCGAAAATGAGCACAAGTAATATCGCATCGTATTATCATGAAATGAGCAAGAAAGTTTGTTTTTTTTCGCGATATGTATCATGCTCCACCTTTGCCCTCGTAACAGCTGAATGTTTTGTAAGCTGTGCAGAATGGCGGCTTGTTTTTAATTTGCATCAACACCCTCCTGGGTTCTATTTCACAAAACTCGTAAAATTTTGGTACATCCTATTTTTATTTCTTCTACACTTGTATGCATGTATCTTATGACACCGTATCGCTAAATTTCTTTTTTGCAGCTGATATTGTACCTTTTACATATAGCATCCGCTAATTATCATGCTGTCTCTCTCATATTGATGTGAAATGAGGGAGACAGAATGTGAACACGCGCAATATTGTTTATTTTTTAAAATAGTTTTTTACTTTTGAAGTGAAATTTCTTAGTAGCTGAAGGGTCTAACTTTGTTTCAAACCGGACGAAAAGAGTGTTTCGTCAATAAATGTAACAAGCAATGTCTAAAAAAAATAAATAAAATAAATAAATATCGGGGACCATTGCACACAAATTGACCAAGCCCCAAATTAAGCTCGAAACTTGTGTTATGGGTACTAGACAACGATATACATACTTATATAGAGAAATAAATACTTACATAGATAGAACTATCCAAAAATGAACTTTATCTCTAACCTAAGAAGTTTCACTTTCGCCTTCCATGTTCTTTATAAAGCAGTTGGCAAACAAAGATGTTATCCCAAAACTAATCTGTCATATCTGTTATACAGGGCGTCTGCAGAAGACATGCGGACGTCGGCGGCTACCCTGGAGGCCGGACAGGGGCAGCCGACGACGGCGCCGCGCGCCAACCTCGTCTCCAACGAGCAGCCGGTCAGCTTCACCGGCTCCCCGGTGCGGAACTGACATCACCCTGTACACCCGACGGCCTAGTCACAACGGGACCCTGTCTCGAGTTGAAGACATCTGCAAGTACACATGAGTGTTGAGCTCGGCAGCTTACTACACCATAGCGAATAGCTTGTCGACCTAATTTGGACCTTAAATCGTGTTCTGTAAGCTACATTTCACAATAACAAGTTGGCAATGGTGCTGCTCGGAGTCTTGTGCTCATGACTGGATATTTTTGAGCCATGAGGTAAGGTCGGGGTTAGAATTCCAGTAGCAGTCTCAAAAAGCATGAAAGTTGCGCATATGACCTCTTACAAGCCGTTTCGCATGTACGTATGTATATGAACCAATCAGCGCGAGCGAGGTTATCGGTCGCACACACACAGACATACGTAGCGTGCCTACCGTGCGGGCGACTATGAACATTGTGGTCTCTGCCATTTTGTCCCCGTACTGTACGTCTTTCAAGTCAGGATAACCTATCTTGCTATTGTTAAATGTAACTTACAGAACACGTCTTAAAGTCCACTTTCGGATGATAAACTGTTTGCCGTGCCGTGCCGGAGCGGTGCGGTGACGAACTTTAAGCCTCGCGCACACTCCGGGCCGTACCACAAAACAGCGATGTGTGCATCTCTGTCGTTGATTTAATATTAGAAAGAGATGCAAGGTCCGTCCTAATGTGCGGGAGACTTTAGGGTACCGCTCTATTGCTGCGCACGGACACGATACGCGTTTGCATAGCTTAGTATCAATATTTTGATGTGTAACACGTAATACACAAAAATGTATGTTAGGGATGCCCAAAAAAGTGTATTGTATCGATATATCGCATCGTAACTGTATCGAACTTGGTTGTAGCGATACGCGATATTATCGATTTCCTTTATATCGATATATCGTATCGTAACCGTATCGCATGCCTTTCAATTAATATGCGATATAATGAGTATATATCGTGCAAAGGGTTATCTTTTTAGTAGTTTTACTATATTCTTATATTTTTTAAAAACAAATTCCAAAGATTTATTTAAATCTACCTCCAAGTCTAAACAAAAGCCGGCTGTTCTTGTTCCGTAAACAATTTTGTCGACGTTATCATTCTCTTATTACTTATAACTATATATTCAATGGCACTGTCTATTATCGTTTAGTGATGATGTAATAGGAACTTTTAAATTATACAAATTAATCACCGACATAGTTTGATACGATACGGTAATGCGATACTTTTATAAGAATGCGATATATCGAAGCGTATCGTATGGTCAAAATATCGCATCAAATATCGCTATATCGTATAGTGCTGTATCGATATTCCGATATATCATATCGTAAGGGGCATCCCTAATGTATGTTTAATGTGTGAGTGTAGCGTGTACACGTGCGTTGCAATAGATTCCGAGCCTTAAGTAAGAGTGGCGTCTCTTGACAAAAGTGTAGAGAAAATATTTTGCAAGGACTATTAAAAACTGGTTCCGTTTAATATTTTATGGTGTGTCAGTTTAAAAATGTGATCTCGGAGACTTTTCTATTGGGGTTAATTTTACCGCCGAAAAAACAAAAAAAACTTTTATAAATGCGCGATAATTTCAAAAAGGGTCTAGTTACCACTTACCACGTTTCCACAATGACACGACACGGGTCCTGATTTCTTTAATGCGGTCGCGACAATCCGGCCTTTTTTAACGTCGCGTCATTTTTCAGCCGATCGATGTACCTAGATATATCTATAGAATAAAAATATTTTACAAAACGTTCGTACAGTCAGCGACAAAAGTAGCTGATCGTTCTCGATTTTCCAAATGTGTTTCAAATCAGTAATTATTACTGTTTTTTTACATTCTACATGGTATCATTTTGACCGCAACATAACACACCTGATTTTAGGTGACGATGAGGTCAAAAATTGGTGTATAAGATGATGAGGATCATAGAAAAAAGTGTGATTGTTCAGCGACTTTTGACGTTGACTGTACCTATATCGAGGGCGAAGGCTGTATAGTATAGCCTAGTAACAGAAACGTCGCGTTCATGTCTCGCGCTCATGTATCAAAAATCATGGAAGAAGCTTTTTTTTATAGCCAATCACGTGAGCTCTTGTCATTAAAATATTCAGGCTTAAAATTTAAGATGTGTGTTCATTGGTGTAAAGTTAACGCGTTAAATCAATTGGGTGCATTAAAAGCGAGTTGGCTTTATGCATTGTTTTTTTTTATATGTAATTTTAAGTATCGTTTCCTATAAGACAATATGTTTGTTGTACTATTATAAAGTCAAACATTGTATCGTATTGTTATTACAGCCAATAATGTTAATCAGTGTCCTCCAAAATTATAGAAATTCCATTTTGAACTGTTTCCTTGTAGACAAGTCTTGTTATTTTAGACGTGAATGTTCTTAGTAATACATATATGAATTAATAATTATATTACTCAATTAATACTGTTATAAATAATGTTAGCTAAGCACATAGGTACACGTGCGTTCACTAGTTTAAATTAGTTTCAATAAATATATTACTTGTTACCATAGACAGTTACATAGTCGCAATAGAGGCTATTTGCTAATAGAACACGCGTAAAAATAACTTGGAAACCCACCGGAACAAATTTAACACGTTCAAGTGCAAGTGGAACTCGCGTGGGGAGGATTCCGTACCATTCCATTTTCTGTGAGAATTTTGACTTTGGATCTCCTGTAACATATAAGTGAGGCCCTAAATTCCCTAAGAAAACAGTTTAAAAATAGTGTTGGTTTTTTCTTCCTTCCACGGTGGCCAACCTCCACGAAAATAAGTTATAACTTTATCTCTGTGTGCCACTGACATATTTCCTGTTATTAGTATTTCAAAACGGCAAACTGCAAGATGACTGCTGTTATATGTCGCGTTTCTATCCGTGGTTTTCCCTTCTGGAGATAGAAATTTGACATAAGCTCCATAGAAGTAATGTCAAATTCATGTCAAACCGTGGATCAGTGAAACCGGACGATAATCTGCAGCAGTAAGTACCTTTAGCGTAATATAGATTACAAGATTTATCAAGATTACGTATGTAGTTAGCGAAATTTTCTTGACATTGGTGTAAGGTGTTTGTGTGTATTTGTACAAAGTCGTGTGTATGTTTACCCTGGGCCCTTATTCGCTATGACCATCAAGAATCCTTGCCAATAACTTGTGACGTTATTGCGCGCTTTAACGGAGATAACGTGCTTAGATGGTCATAGCGATTAAGGGTCCCTGATTGGGTAAAGGCTTGCACGGTGAAAATGTTGCAATGCGATCAACATCTTTTCTTCCAACCTCGATCATTTTTTTTTTTATTGCAAATACGTATGCATTTGACCGCAATCCCGCCTGTTGCCATGCGTAGATGCGGTCGACGGTGTAACACGCATACCTAGAAGGTACCTGTTCACTCTTGCCTTGAAGATCCCCAAATCGTAGCGATCGGGAAACACAGACTCCGGCAAGGAGTTCCACTCCTTAGCGGTACGCATTAAGAATGTAGAAGCGAAACGCTTCGTGCGTGTGCTTCATGCACAGATTCTTATGGTTGTATACCTTTCTGTACCCCTCTGGGGCCAGTATGGTCAAACGCCTTTACGGCACTAGGGTTAATTTTATTTATTTTATATCAATATGTGATATTTAAAGACATTGTAGCGATATAGCGTTTTTCGTAATATGTAATGCATTCCAAATTAAAACAGAAATGGGTCTTTCCTTACAACACGAAAGTATCTCTTGAGGAACAAGAAACATTTTTACAACAATGTCAATTTGTTGAAACAGTGTTTGTAAGCACTTAGTATTTGATGTTATTCATAGAGCTTTACTTAGAAATAATTTTGGCACGTAAATTATCCTGAAATTGTAAATGTTCATAAAATCTAAATTCGAGTTCTAGCTGAGGCATTTGATGAATCACAAAATCGATATATGTATATGATAATGTTGAGATTTGGAAATGTTCATATCACACGTACTGAGCAGCTCATTAGAAGTAATTTTTGAAATTTTAGTAGTAGAAAATTTGTGGTCATGCTTACATTGTCTATGAAGAAAATATCTACTATATTATAGTTAAATCGTTTCATACTGCAAATATTTATAAAATCACTGTTAATGCAATTTCTAAATATTTTTATAAGATATACAGAACTTAAAGGACCGTTGTGGCAAAAGTATTATTGTGTATAAGAAAGGCCCTAGTCTTAGGTAGTGCTTCTATAAGTTTAAAAGTTTTTGCTCACGCCGCCAATATTTTACTAGGATTATTTTTTTTATGCGTAATTTTACGTCTTTTTTTTTAGGTATCTAGCTTCAATAATGAATTTATTTAGATCGGTTTTATTTTAGACAGCGAAGGTTTACAAGCTTCTTATTACCATTATTATTAAAATTTATTTATTTAGACTAATTTAATATTTTGACTTCGGAAATTGTATATAAAACCGAGTTGTGTATCAAAACTCGTGACAAATGTTAATGATTGGGTTATAATAATGATTATTATTATTAAAAATATTTTTGTTATAAAATAGGTTATTAATTTCATGTACACTTTGGGACAGTGAGGTAACAAAGAAAAGTGAAAAGCAATTTAGACCTTGCACTACTAATGATAAAGTGAAATATTAATTGTTCCAATAATGTCTAAGTTTGCGCTGTTCCGTTGTTACCTATTATGATTATTATTATGGTAATAAAATTGTAATCACTAAGGTATAATATTATGTTTACATAGTTGTATAGTATGCAGTTGCAGTTGTTCTTGTGAGTTAATGTTACTGTTTAGGAATGCATATCTGTAATAAATGTGTGTATATTGATTTGTATATTTTATTCATTATTATTTGTAAACTTTGAGCTTTAGTTATTTTTCTACAATAAATAAATATAGAGATGTATTTATATGCAAGGTCTTGCTCCTGAACCATATTTTGGCTTTCAAAGTCAAAAAGTCAAATGTTTTCATTCAATAGGATACTTTGGTGTCGATTCGGTTTTGCATTCTCTAAAACTAAACTAAGTTTGACAGGTCTAATAGTATTGCTGTCTTTTTCTAACCACTGAAGTAAAAAAAAGGATAGCATTACTGTTAGACCTGTCAAACTTAGTTTAGTTTTAGAGAATGCCAAACTGAATCGACACCATTGTAATCTTTAAAACGTCAAACTTAAAACTAGCTACGTCTGTTCCAACCTCCTTTCCTATATCTAACACTTCTTTTTGAATGTTACGAGACTGGCTGATTAATGTGCAAAAAAGCCTTATACTTTGCACCTTCCAGGGTAGCGTTTGAACACAAGTCACCGGATGTTAAGTGACAATGTGGTCGAAGAGGGCGCCACTGACTATTTATTCTGCTGTAGTCATAAATAAATACTGTTAACGCGGCAGCTAAGTATTATAGCCGAGCGCGTCTCCAAATAGCGGAGAGGATGGCTGGTTAAATAAGGGATGATGACGACTAATTGGCGGTGCGGCGCGGCGCAGAAGTGATATTTTAAAGCGGAGCGGTAGTCGCAACGGACGAGGGTCGATCGCAGACTACCTGTCGCGGCAAGCAGCTGCTTGTAAGTACGTATGTGACGACACAGGTCGTCGCCGAAAATATAAGGGAAGATGAGGGTAGGTATAATAAAAAGTGCCAATGTAAGTGGCGCGAACAAATACAAATGACATTTTCAAATAAGAGATATATATACACTCGCGTGCAAGTAAATCGACTCAAGCCTCAAATGCGCATAAAAAATGATTTATCTTAACAATGACTCATTTTACTTCTATATAATGTTTTACATATTTAAAGCCTAGTAATTGGGCTTTAAATTGGTAGCATTATTTCAGTAATTTAAACAAACACTTGTCTTTAGAATGCAACTGAACGCAACCTTCGTAAAATGCTCTACGCTCTATACACAACTTGCTCAACACAACCCCCTATAAAATCCCCCGTAATTGTTTTTTCTTATCAGTCGCTCATCAGACGTTGACCTAAACACATCTCTGCAAATTGAAGCCATTGTTTGAATAAAATTATGGACACTACACCTGAAGAAGCCGCTCAAGCTGTTGCCCTGTTGCAAGAAGGGTTAAACCAGCGAGAAGTCGCTCGTCGGTTGAATATGAGTCAGTCTGGTGTCTCGAGAGTGTACAGAAGGTTTCAAGAGACTGGTGCCTTCACTCGGAGGCCTAATACCAGCCGACGCCGGTGCACCTCGGAGCGTGACGACCGGTTTTTGGTCTCGACCTCTCTCCGAAATCGACACCTTACCGGTGTAGATGTGCAGCAGGAGCTACGTCAAGTTCGAGGGGTGACTGTCAGTCAATGGACAGTTAGAAGAAGGTTGAAGGAAGCCAACCTTACTCCCAAACGACCCAGTACAGGCCCGAAGTTGACCACAGCTCACCGTCAAGCACGCCTTCACTTTGCTCGAGAACACTTGGATTGGAGCATAGAGCAATGGCAGTCAGTCTTGTTCACTGATGAGACGAGGATGTGTCTCCATGGCAGTGACAGGAGAGGCCGGGTGTACCGGCGTCCCGGTGAACGGTTTTCACAGTGCTGCTTTGCTGAAACCGTTGCATATGGTGGCGGTTCTTGCATGATGTGGGCTGGAATTTCCTTAGAAGGAAAAACGAATCTTGTTTTCGTTCCTGGGGGAGGCCGGGGAGGAGGTCTAACCAGTGATCGTTACATTGAAGATGTTCTACTGGATCAAGTTGTCCCTTATCAAGGCTTTATTGGGGATAATTTCATCTTGATGCATGACAATGCCCGATGTCACACTGCTCGGGCCACACGTGAGTTCCTGATCGAAGTTGAAATTAACACTATGGATTGGCCAGCGCTCAGCCCCGATTTGAATCCCATTGAGCACATATGGGACGAGCTCAAAAGGAAAGTTAGAGCGAGGAATCCAGCTCCTACAAACATCAATGAGCTCAAGACTGCGTTGGTAGAAGAGTGGGGTCTAATACCACAGTCATCAATAAAAAAGTTAATTAGGTCTATGAAAAATCGCATGAGAGCAGTGATCAGGGCTAGAGGAGGGAATACCAAATATTGACACGAATAAATTTTTTTTCTTACTCACATTTTATTTCATTTATACACAATAACCTCATTGTATGAATTTTCAATATTTTTTACAATATCATTGACATACTCCTTTTTTACTAAACTACTGAATCGATTTTCATGCAACTTACACCATTTTAAAGCCCAATTACTAGGCTTTAAATATGTATAGCATTAATATAGAGGTAAGATGAGTCATTGTTAAGATAAATCACTTTTTATGCGCACTTGAGGCTTGAGTCGATTTACTTGCACGCGAGTGTATATATATTTACAGTCTTAGCATTTTACTTAAATTATAATTTTATTGAATACATTTTATAAGCTTATTAATTTGCTACAATATAAGGCCTTAGGCCATGAAGGTTAAATGGTGCATCACAGCCAGCCTGCGATTACAGCCTGCTATTTGAATCTGAAATAGAATAGATAATATTACTTTATTTAATTATGGATACAGTGAACGAAAATTATTTAACACTTGCATTGCAATGAATTGCTATATTTGTTTCAAACATTTACAGAGATACAGTAATACCCTGGACTTACATGATGAGTGATAACAGCGTAAGTCGGGGTTCAACATTGGACATAAATACATAGATGTAAAGTATGTTTAATCTGGACCAGAGTCTAAAAAAACAATAATTTAGAAGAAACATGTGTCATAAAATGGTAGATGATAAATCAATTCACATTCATAGTAATAAAAGTGATACAATAACAGGGCGGAGTGGGAGAGCTAATGCACACAGCCATAAAAAAACCGTGTATCTCCGAATTCGCGTAAAACAGGGTATTACTGTGCATGAATAATTGTGGTGCAGCTTGCTTCTGGTGTGAGTGAGGTGTTATTCTACACTTTTATTAATCAGAAAAAGAAGAGGCTTGATCACTAATTGTCAAGATGCCCTCGTTAATCTACTACAGAGTACACTTACTAATAAATAAGGATGTAGACTGAATGTTTTGAAATATTTTAAAAGTTTGTTTTGTTGTGATGCTAGTACAGTCAACAACAAGTCACTGAACGTTAACAGATTTTTCACTTAACATCAGGTATGTTGTCTTGTGGTCAAATACTACCTTTTAAGTTGTAAGAAAAACCCAAACATCACTGAAGTAAGCCATTAGAAAAATCTAGCTGCTTTTGTTGCTGACCGTACATGCTTATTTATTGTATCTACGGGTTTTTATGGCACTACACCACTAGCATTTCAAAAGACAACATGTTCTACCTCGTCTGCCATATTACAGGGAGTATCAGACCAAAAAGATAGGAAAGACAAACTTACTTTACAAGGCCTTCTCCTTAAATAATGCCCCAGTGATTGTCCCGTGTCGCTGTATGAGGCACTGTTTGTTCTCAGTCTCGAGACACACTGTCGGAGGCTTCAGGTTCGGTTGTATCTTGCAGGCCTGCTCCGAGATCGCTACGATGATCCCGGCCGAGTCTACGTGGGCAGTGCCTTTGGAAGCCAGGCATAGGCCCTGGTGGTCGGCCACTAGACACCCGCTCACGTTAGGCGTCATCATTATCTCTTCGATAACTCTGTCTAATTCCTTTTCCATAGCTAAGTTTATCAAGGAACCAAAGGAATCAGATAGTTCTGGGAATATCGAAAAGTCGAAATCAAAACAAATTTTGCTTGCTAAACTGTCATTGTCATCTTAACTGTCAACAATAAATAACATTGACATTCAACCTGTCATGTGTCAATTACGTTGAACACATTTTGACACCTTTCTGTTCTAGCCTTTTTGGCTTTTGGGGTTCAAAGATTTTTAGAAGGGTAACATTATCTTTGTGGGGTAGGTTTTAAAACAAGAAAGTTAAATTTTAATAATAACGCCCGCACAATCACATACATAGGCTCTGACCCCTAACTAGGTTTCCCTGTATCTAGGGTATCAGAAACTACGAGGATCGGGGATCCACAACACCACAGAACAAATACTAATAATTCTTGCGCAATGTTTAACGACGAGCAACAACGGCTCTAGTTTTTTTAGATAATTTTCTGTAGGTATTCTTGGCAAAATAGTTTATATTAGAGACCGTAGTTCTTGTTACAGACATCCACCCGCCTGACCCCTACCCCCGTCCCACACGGCAGCTATATCAAGTAAATAAATATTTAACGCTGCAGTTTGGTGTCTCATGCAGACTCACAGACCTGCAAGTTCTTACAGCAAAATATACTGTCTTGCGATAATGTAAAATAGTTATACTTATTATAGCTGCCATCTGTGTGTGTGTCAGAGCCTTCTAGTTTTTAACGCCACGCCTATTTCTACACTTGAATTTGTCTCACATTGCTAAAAATAGGCATGTCAAGTACTTACTTTACTTATTAATATTCTTAGCGTGAATTTGCAGTAGGTATTTGCAACAGTCGAAGCTCAACAGCGGCGGGGGCAGCTCGTGCGACCATGCTGCAGCTAATCGTGTACACTCTGCTGATGTTCCTGACGCTGCTGGCGATATGTGACATCGTAGGGTCCTGCCTGCAAGCCGGCAAGGAGTCCTCCAAGAGATTCGTGCTATGGTCAGGTATGGGACTGAACTTGGTATGTTTTGTGCAAATATAAAGTCCGCTTTGTTTGTTTCGACGTCGCGTCATGCATGTTATAATGCTTGTCTTTTTACCTACAAGACTTACCTAGTCGATTTTTCTAACATGAATATTATAAAATTATGTGTGATGTGTGTGAGAACTGAAAAAAGTGTTTAATGAAGTACTTACATACCTAAGTCCTTATATAAGTACTTAATTATAACAATGTCTACACACACAATATATACAATAAATACATGCGTATTTTTTTCAGTGCACAGATACCTAGTTAGGTATGTTCCGTAGCAGGAATCGAACCCGCGACCACACGCTTCGCAGTCTGGATATAGGCCTCTCTGAAAGTACACCACTGAGCCCAATCTTCGTTTTCTCTCATCCAACCACTGCGCTGCCAGCAAGTTTGCGTAGATCATCGTAGCCGGAAGACCCAAGTTACTAGTTCTATATTCTGTACTCTAGGTAGATACTGGATACCCAATTATTACAGGCCTATAAAAACTAACTAAAGTGAATCTTGGCGCAACGACCCAAAGTGAATCTTGGCCTCTCATAACAAAAAACGCCACTTCGGTCTGTCGTCCTGCCAGTCCTCCACCTGGAGTGAGCGCAAATCCTTCGTGTCTTCGTCTTTCCGGCGAAAGGCCTATAGGCATTGCGACCAATTAGGGTTTATCTTACCGTAAATAATGATATCCCATACGTACCTAGTGCAACTTTGTAAAGAGATGTTTTGTAATTCATAAATGATTAGGTACGTGAGATTCAGATCAACAGAAGCCGGTAATTCTATTTTATAGCACACAAATTATGGGTATATACACCGGCTGATACGGAGAACTGTAATCTTAGAACTTTGAAATCTACAAAAAGAGTTAGGCACTGACTAATTGTAGAGGTAAGTAGGGGCAGCAATATACACGTTTACACAACGATGAAAATGGAATAAATAACCAAATGAGATGTTTCTGATTCTGAATAATTTGCCAAACACCCTCCAAAGCGCGAGATTCCCGGATAACTAACTGTGATGGCGCAACGACCCAAAGTGAGTCTTGGTCTCCGATAACAAAAGACGCCACTTCGCTCCGCCCTGCGCCACCACCTGCCAGTCCTCCACCTGGAGTGAGCGCAAATCCTTCGTGACTTCGTCTTTCCAGCGATACCTGGGACGACTGACCGGGCGACGGCCATTCGACCGTCCCATGTTTGTCCAATCCTACATCTACAGTGCTATTGGTACAAACAACAAACCTAATTTCAAATACGAGTACACTACTTTTCTGTGTTTCTATTAGGTATATTATTACACTAGCTGCGGTTTCACCCGCTTCTTCCCGTTACCCTCAAAAACCTTTTTCCGGGATAAAAAGTAGCTTATGTGTCAATCCAGGGTATAAGCTATCTCCATTCCACTCAGGACGCCGTGATAAACAATGGATCTGAAATCAGCTCCATAAAAAAACGCAAGCGAGCTGACTAATGCCGTAAGGTCGTATGCGTCAAAAAAAAGGTTTTTTTCGTTTAAAATGAAAACTGTCGTTAATTTTATAGAACTAAACCTCTAGTTCTTTTAAGAATGAGTATATATCATACAAAAAAAAAATACAACTCTTAGATCGGTTTTGTATGCCTGTAAAATGAAAATCTTTTTTTTTAGAGGGCAGTTTTCGATCATTGTTTCTCTGCTATGAAAGTTAACCAATCGTGTTATCCTTCTGACAAATTGATGTCAAAAACATGATCTTTAATGTACATAAACATTATCTCTGTATGTTTTGTAATTGCTGATCCCTGCAGCCGATATTGCCAATTTTCTTATTTTTTTTTACTATTTACAGTGTAGCGTTTGACCACAAGTCACCTGATGTTAAGTGACGATGTGGTCGAGGATGGCGCCACGCTACACCTGGACTGGGAACTGGCTCTCAAGTGAGGCTGCCGGAACACACCGATAGGTGCTTGGCGACAGATTCTTAACAAGAGGGTGGTGGCTAGCCAGGCGAGTAAGTACTAGAAAATACCCTACTACCAAGCTATGGTTTCATCACGATGTTTTCCTTCACCTCATTGTAGGATTCGAACCCACGTCCTACGGATCGCAAGCCGACTTCACTACCACTGAGCCATCATCGCAATCGCCTCGTCTTAAGTAGTTTTTGCGTGAAAGAGCAACAAGCATGCATACATACTCACAAACTTTCGCGTTTATAATATTAGTAGGATATAGGTACAGTCAACGACTAGAGTTTGCTGAAGAATAACAAACTTTCCGATTACGTTCATCACCTTAAACGCCAACCTAACACCGCAGAAGGTATCACTTAACATCAGGTGCGTTGTTAACTTGTGTTCTAGACAAACGCTACATTATAAGTTGTTAATAAAACCCAAATAAACATATTTGGAAAATCGAGTATGCTCTGATACTCTGTCGCTGACTCTACCTATAGTAGAGACATGATTATTTTTGCAGGTACAAATATAATAGTTATTGCCGTAGTAATCATGTTAGGTCATTGCTAGCACGTTTCGATCGCCAATTTTCTAGCAATTTTCAATATCTAGGCTAAGTAGCCGCTTTGCCATATAATGATATGGTTTACATTATTTAGACAATTTTCAATTCTGATTGGGTATCGATAAATATTTATGCCTCTATCTACACTGGGAAAAATAATCTGACGTTCCTTCTGATTCTTACCTTCCAAGACCGATTCCTTCGTTGTTTTCCTTCTAAATCACAAGTCCTTCCCTTTTGACTCAGAAGGAAAACGGTATTTCGGAAGGTCTTTTTTCTTCGTGTATAGTATAGCTTAAATATTATGGCTCAATACCCCATTACCGGAGAAATGGTGGCCGAATGATTACACTGCGCCGTAAAAGGTGCCAATACTGAATTTGACTCCTATATCGGCCTGCCTATGACGTCAACCAGTTACGTGGCGGATCTTCCATCACTCAAAACGATAACGAAAAAACATCGCGAGGAAACCGGCATGTCCAAGAACTACAACATTCAAGGGCATGCGACATCTACCTACCAAACCGCCTCTTTGAGAGAACGCGTGCTGAAACATAATAGGCTGATGATTGACCTCAGAGGGAAATCATTCTATCACTCGATTTGCCCACTGGGCTCATTGTGATTTGTGACAATAACGGAATTAGGCAGGATTTAATAGCAGTAACTTTTTTTTATTTTGTTATGGCGTCACACGATTAGTGTATTTGCCAGTGTCAAGTATAAAATATTTCAAACTCAGAGTTGAATTTAAGTTTAATGATGATGATGAGATGATGATAGTGTTTAAGTAAAGTAGTGGCGCTTTACTTAAACTTTACACGGACTTTTTTGGAGAAACTAGAAAAGTCACTTTCACAACTTCATTTCAATTTCCCACACTCGTACACATTAACGAATACATAATGGTTAATAAATAATCCACCAATATTACACATTGGTGTCGATTCGGTGTTGCATTCTCTAAAACTAAATTTGACAGGTCTAATAGTATTGCTGTCCTTGTCTGACCACGAAAGTAAAAAAGGACAGCATTACTATTAGACCTGTCAAACTTAGTTTAGTTTTAGAGAATGCAAAACCGAATCGACACCATTATCACTCGAAGAAACACAAGTTTTGGAAATAAAAACGAAATCTTCATGTTGACAGTTCAATTGCCGCCAAAAAAGTCTGCAGTAACATAGTGACTAGTGAGAGTGAAGAGTTACAAGTAAAAATAAATAAAAAAAATGCGATGTCATGAACTCGACCTTGAATATTGATTGCCAAAATTGGTTGCACCATAACAATGGGTAGATAGTGAATTGCAACAGTAATTTGTATGCATGAATTTTATTTGGCAATCCCTCTACCTCCACGACGCGACGGACGATTGCTGACCTTTCACTTTTTAAGGTCTTTTTAAAAGTAACTATATACCTACGTGCGTTTTCGGCATGATTCTCGTTAAAAAAACAGTACCGTTTAGATAGTAGTGAGTTTGTAAAGTCAGCGGCAAAAGTCTTTTCCGATTTTTTTTATTATCATACCTTACTGCACTAAACGCCCTCCTGGACACCAACCCCGACTGTGATATGTTTGCTGATCAATGAAGCTAATTTTGTCAGAATGCTTGAAGTATCTACTGCGAGGCGAATGCGTGATAGTGGTGTCTTTATATGTAACTAGCTGTTATCCGCGGTTTCACCCGCGTGGGCTACAGCTTTATGCATACAAAGTCTCTGCCCGATCGGTTTAAAATTGACAAAGTTTCATACAAACTTTAATCCCCTATTTTATGCCCTTGGGGGTAAAATTAATCAAAATCCTTTCTTAGCGGATGCCTACGTCATAACATCTACCTGCATGCCAAATTTCAGGCTGATCCGTCCAGTGGTTTGGGCTGTGCGTTGATAGATCACTATGTCATTCAGTCACCTTTGAGTTAGGTATATATTTTAGATTTATTTTTCATCCTACATTTGTTTTCTATTTTACCACTGTTTTCTACTATATTATGCTGTATTTTAATTTGATTGTGACCTAAATAATTATTTGACCTCGATATTTATTTTGATAAGACATATAAGTAGTAAATCCGTTCTGATTATTCTTTGTTACATTGTAAACACCGACGTTTACTGACTTTTGTCGTTGAACGTACACTCTACGTACCTAGGTACTAGATAGGTAGGTACTTCTCGCCACGTTCTTTGTGAATGACAAACTTAAGACACGTTCACCTCCGTCATTCCATTGAATTATTTCTATGAAGATTTCACGGTAACTTAGCTGTTGAGTTAAGAGAACACCATTTGTTACCAACTGAATCGACTTAGGTACATCAGATAAGAACGCGGGCATTTGTGTAAAGAAAAATCAAAGTTACGGAATGACTGACGGATACTATTATTGAATGTTACCTAATACCGATGTTACTATACCTATACTATCAGCTTTTTAATTTCTAAGTCTATCAAGGATAGCGAGAAATTAGCGAATGACAACGAAACGCACTTCTGGCAGCCCCATCACTTGAGAGCCAGTTCCATATCCAGAGCGTGGCGCCATCTTCTTTTATGATTACCTTGCGGTACCATTGTATACTCTCAAAACATGAATGAAGTAGGTAGGATAGTCTGTCTTTTGTACCTTACTTTTTCCAACGCGACAGTTTTATCATCATTCATCTGTTTCCAGTCAGCTTAGGACAGCCTGGCTAAGCTCATCAGCTCATTAGAGTTATTCATTTGTTCTGTTTTGTTCCAGCACCATATCACTTGGTGAAGAACCGACTGAAAGGCATCAGGACTCTGAAGGAAGAGGTGGACTCTAAGGGAACCAAACCGCCAACCATCAGCGAAACGGTTTGATCGAGGACACTACTTTCATGGAAAAAGTTTTCAATTTTTCATTGTTTTCTGGATTCAAAGCTTAGTATAGCGTCCGTGGTGCTAACACTATATTTACACTTGTAATTTTTTGTAATTAAATTTAATTGCAAATTAAAATTATGGTGTCATTTAGTTACATTATACATTTACTTAAGTACCTATTTATATTGAGCCTACTAGCCTAATTAATATTTCTAAAGTGACAGTTATCGTTTGAATATGATCGAAGTTTTAAATCCCCAATTACACAGCTCCCTGTGTAAACCAGGAATAATACCTACAACCTCGACTGCATCGTCACTTACTAATACATAACAACAAAACAAACGGAAGGTTTAAAAGTAATAAAAATACATAATGTAGTCACAGATATTGGGCCGACAGGCCTTGATAACAATCAAACGAGTTTTTCAAAGCTAAAATTGTCTGAGAAAAATAAAAGTGAGCACTTATTACCAGTAATTACCTTACCGTGAAGGTCAAAAATCTTAGCTCCAGGTAATAAATAAATATCTCCGAAAATATATAATAAAAGTATGAAATTTTTTGTGCTATCGGAGATCCAGCTGAAAATTGATGATGGCTCAGTGGTAGTGATGTTGGCTTGCGATTCGCAGGACGTGGGTTCAATGAGTTTGAGCTTTCGTTGAGAGAAAACATCGTGATGAAACCATAGCTTGGTGGTAGGGCATTTTCTAGGTAGGTACCTTTTTAACAAGTTAAGATTCTGTCGCCAAACACCTATCGGTGTGTTCCGGCAGCCTCATTTGAGAGGCAGTTCCCAATCCAGGTGTAGCGTGACACCACCTTCGACTACATCGTCACTTAACATATGTGGTCAAACTACACCAGAAGTAAAAAAAAATGGGATGGATTACAAACAGTTTTGTCTGCAGGTATAGGTGCAATCAATTCTAAATGGTAGGTAATTACTTAATCCCTTACCTACTAATATTATAAATACGAAAGTAACTCTGTCTGTCTGGCTTTCACGCCTCAACTGAGCCGATTTAAATATAATTTGGTACAGAGATAGTCTAAAACCTGAGAAAGGACATAGGATACTTTTTATCGCGGTAAACTGTAGCCCACGCGGGTGAAACCGCGGGGAACAGCTAGTTAGCTATAAAGGAGGAAATAAACAAATTCAAATAATATACTCAAAAATCTTAAATTTTGAAAATTCTTTAGTTATCTTAAAGGTTATGTTTTAATTGATAAAGATCCAGCGGGACTCTCTGCACGAGTAAATCATGGAAAACAGCTTGTTAAAAATAACAATTGAGGAACATGTAAAAAAAAATGGCCGTGGCTTATGTATGGCCTTTCAATCATAGTTGACAAACAGCAAAGAGCTTCCGGCCTAAAATTGAATAGACGAAAATATTCAGTGATGAAGTGTAGATATAGACTATAGAGGTTAAAGTTCTCTGAACTAACACTAATGTTGAGGACGTTTTAGAGCAACTCTAGACTTAGTATGAAAACAATATTTAGAATGTAGAAAAACAAAATAGAAATTCAAAATTTAAAAAGTTTAAAAAGGTTCGTAGCATTCTTGCGGTGCTGGCCGCCAACAACTACAGAAATAACAGATGCCTGTGGATTTTATCAGGCGCTTCAAAAAATACACTCGTTTTCTAATTCATTCAGGACTCAATATTATAAAAACTTCACAACAAACCATCTTAGAAGGAAAAGTACATGAATGATAAGGGAGAGTTAGACCGAAAAGAACATACATAGACTAAGTCAAAGAAAAGGTTGACGTCATCAAAAAGATGCTGAGGAAAGAACAAGATGGGAAATGCTCCACTAAGAAGAGCTCTGCTCTTAAACAAAAAGAAAAAAGAAGCGGACTAAACTTAAAACCATAATTAGTTTCCAGAAGAAACCGGAAACTGTATGGCAAATGAGCCTTTCCTTTCATAACTGTTCTTCTTATCATATCACTGGATTTAACACAATGCCCGGAACAGTGACGTCACCATCAAGAGTTGATTGGGTCAGTAGGTGCGATTGCAAGTCCAATGAATGTCGCCTGCGCCTACCGGTTCACTCACTAACTCAGTAACTCACTATCACTAGAGTAAGTCAGTTCACGACACGCTGCCATGACACACAGACGTGTGCTAATAAATTCTTCAACAAAAATCTATTTTCGAAAACATCGACTGTAAAATTTTTGTTTTTTTAATTAATAAGTGAGTTTACGATGCTAGTTGCACTGGTAGTGTTGGTTTTGGCGATAGTGGGAGCTATTGCCCTGGCTCTGGCGCTTCTGGATTCATTATGGAGCGTCTTGGAGCTGATCTCCTCGTACCTGATGCCGTACTTTTTGCCGGCGGAAGTGCAGCCCCTCGCTAAGAAGTTCGGACCATGGGCTGGTGAGTGTTATCCTAGCAATATACCTACTTAGTACCTGATATTGCTGACGATAATTAGTTGTTGACATTCTTGAATTTCTTGTCGTATAAGACACGTATAGGGTATTTCGCATGCCGGTTATCATTTCTTATATGTATTATAAGAATTACTTATTAAATAATTACTTAGAAGGCAATCTTCTTCGCTATATGAGTAGACCAAGTACAACATTAATTAAATAAACTTGAATTTAATTAAAAAGAACCGGTTAAATGCGAATCGAAATAAGGCTATATGGAGTCTGTCAACACTAACGTGTCATTGACATTACAGTAATAATTGTACACTACATTGGTAAAGCCAGTAAGGACATATTTCCATTTATTATTTTTAAAACACTTTTATTAGCTTGACTTGTAACTAACTAACTAACTAACTAACTAACTAACTAACTAACTAACTAACTAACTAACAATGTAATCAAATCTTAGAAGTCAATTTTCACCTACTTCTAATTGTCGTATCGACTTGAAACTTTGTATGTGTATGTAGTCTCGGTGACAATGCAATAATTTGGTATCATCGACCTGATCTGATGATGCAGCCGGAAGGTGGGTAGGGCATCTCTGCAGTGGCTACTAGTAAACCCGTCGAGTTTGGGCTCATATGAATCGTCTTGATGTGTCCAATAGATTGAACTTGGTGACGAGGGTCTGATGATGCAACCGGAAGGTGGGTAGGGGATCTCTGCAGTGGCTACTAGTAAACCCCTCGTGTTTGGGCTCATATGAATCGTCTTGATGAGTCCAATAGATTGAACTTGGTGACGAGGGTCTGATGATGCAACCGGAAGGTGGGTAGGGGATCTCTGCAGTGGCTGCTAGTAATCCCCTCGTGTTTGGGCTCATATGAATCGTCTTGATGAGTCCAATAGATTGAACTTGGTGACGAGGGTCTGATGATGCAACCGGAAGGTGGGTAGGGGATCTCTGCAGTGGCAACTAGTAAACCCCTCGTGTTTGGGCTCATATGAATCGTCTTGATGAGTCCGATTGATTTGACTTGGTAACAAAAGACTAAAAAGTAATAAAATAAAATATATAGTTTAAAAAACTAAAAAAAAACACTTTAAAAACGCACTGAAAAATATAAAATAAATAAATTGACTTATATTAGTTACGATATAATGGTTAATTCAAAAAGTGTGGAGCGCTTCTTTTACTGGATAAATAAAAGTACACAAAACCAAAAAGCGCTCCACACTTTTTGAATTAACCATTATATCGTAACTAATATAAGTCAATTTATTTATTTTATATTTTTCAGTGCGTTTTTAAAGTGTTTTTTTTTAGTTTTTTAAACTATATATTTTATTTATTAGTTACATGGTAGCGTATGACCACAAGTCACCTGATGATAAGTGACGATGTGGTCGAAGATGGCGCCACGCTACACCCGGACTGGGAACTGGCTCTCAAGTGACGCTGCCGGAACACACAGCTCGGCGACAGATTCTTAACATAAGGGTAGCTAGCTAGTAGCCAGGTGTGCACTAGAAAATTCCCTACCACCATGTTCCTTCACCGAAAGCCCAGGCTCATTGTGGGATTTTAACCTACGGATTGAAAGCCGACGTCACTACCACTGAGCCATCGTCGCTTCAAACATTTATATGTATGTGTGTGTGAGTGTATGTACACTAGCTGTTCCCCGCGGTTTCACCCGCGTGGGCTACAGCTTTATGCATTCAAAGTCTCAGCCCGATCAGTTTAAATTTAACAAAGTTTCATACAAACTTTCATCCCCTATTTTGTCCCCTTGGGGGTAGAACTAATCAAAATCCTTTCTTAGCGGATGCTTACGTCATAACATCTACCTGCATGCCAAATTTCAGCCCGATCCTTCCAGTGGTTTGGGCTGTGCGTTGATTGATCACTATGTCAGTCAGTCAGTCACCTTTGAGTTATATATTTAGATAACATTGTACAAGGACGACTTTTTTATGTTAACTAGTTGACCCGGCAAACGTTGTTTTGCCATATAAATTATTTCTAGTATATAGTAATTAAATCGACTAAACATACCTACAGTCGGGTCACCAGTGACCAGTGAGACCGACTTGTGACTTGTGATTGAAATGGTCGCATACAAATTATCACAACTCCCAAACTTAGGCTAAGATTTTGATGTTCATTTTTAACGAATTTCCTGTACCTACTATTGGTCCGCAATTTCGCAAATTTCTGGAATTCCACGAATTTCCGCCCCGCTCTTGAAAATATCTTACATCCGCGTCCTTCCGTTATCCCGCATGCGGAACCTTTTTTCGGGATAAGAAGTAGCCTATGTGCTAATCCAGGGTATAAGCTATCTCCATTTCAAATTTCACACAAATCCGTTCTGTAGTTTTTACGTAACAAATATCAATACATAACAAACAAATGTCCATACGTCCATACTCACAAACATTCACGTTTATAATATTAGTAGGATTTTTAAATTGTTTTACATCAAGTGCGAGCTAAGGCTCACGCACTCTACTTTCAGTCGGTCTGCCAGCTTAGATTATTATCATTATTTAGATTATTAGACCAGTTATCGATAAGTGACGATGTGGTCGACCATGGTAATACTGGCTCGTAAATGCAGCTGTTATTTCTAACTGTATTGACAATAACATTGGAATCTTTATACAGTAGCAATACGCATAATTGTGCTAAACATTTTATTTGCATTCTGGGAAATATGCTTGCAAAAGCATTTAGCGACCAATGCCAATTGTGCTGTATCTAAACTAATATTAAAACTAGAGGAAAGATTAGATCTTTGTATGTTATACCTACCACTTGTATACCCTTAAAAGGTTATTGTTATTATCATCTCTCTAATAACCCTCACTAATATTAAAAAGTAGAAGTAACTGTTTGCTTGTTCTTTGTTACCTTTTCAATCCTAAACCGCTAAACCGATCTTTTTTTTTTTACTAGTTACAGGGTAGTGTTTGACCACAAGTCACCTGATGTTAAGTGACGATGTGGTCGAGGATGGCGCCACGCTCCACCTGGACTGGGAACTGGCTCTCAAATGAGGCTGCCGGAACACACCGATAGGTGCTTGGCGACAGATTCTTAACAAGAGGGATCTTGATGAAATTTATTATGGAGATAGTGTAAGCAATGGGGAAGGACATAGGATACTTTTTATCGCGATAAACTGTAGTCCAGGCAGGCTAAACCGCGGGGAACAGCTAGTAGTATCGACACTACCCTTTGATATCAATCAAGGTGACTTGGTAACGATCGGAGCATTGTCGTTCAAAGTTCTGCGTTTGTTGTTGTAAACAAGATTATCTGATTACCCCAGGGCCTTGGGCTGCGGCTGCAACTGTATGAAGGTGTGACCTCTTTCACGACCATATAGCTCTGTAATGGCACATCATGATGGCGTTCGAAGGCAGAAGATCAGACTTCGTTTACCTTATCTTTTCACGACTAAACCGCTGAATCGATCTTGATGAAATTTGGTGTGGATATAGTTCATAGCGATGATGGCTCAGTGGTAGTGACGTCGGCTTGCGATCCGTAGGACGTGGGTTCGAATCCTACAATGAGCTTGAGCTTTGGTGAAGGAAAACATCGTTATGAAACCATAGCTTGGTGGTAGGGTATTTTCTAGTACTCGCCTGGCTAGCTACCACCCTCTTGTTAAGAATCTGTCGCCAAGCACCTATCGGTGTGTTCCGGCAGCCTCACTTGAGAGCCAGTTCCCAGTCCAGGTGTAGCGTGGCGCCATCTTCGTCCACATCGTCACTTAACATCAGGTGACTTGTGGTCAAACGCTAACCTGTAAATAGTATAAAAAAAAAAAGTTCGCAACCTAAAAAGAACTTGGAATACATTTTTTCCCATAAAGTTTAGTCCACGCGGGTGAAACCGCGGGGCGTAGCTAGTTGTATCTATAAAACTGTATCCTAACACGTATATTTCTCCACAACACAAACAAACTTTGCAACTAAGTCTCAGCATTCACATTCACCACGACCGACGCTTGCGTAAGAGAAATCATCTTCAGACGTGTCTACGACGAAAGCAACAGCGGCTGCGCTTGCGCAACCATTGCTTTATTGAGGTTGACAGTTGTAATAATTATACAATCTCGGTCAATCTTGCTTGATATACTAACTAACTAACTAAATGAGATGGCGCAACGACCCAAAGTGAGTCTTGGCCTCCGATAACAAAAGACGCCACTTCGGTCTGTCCTGCGCCACCTCCTGCCAGTCCTCGACCAGGAGCTCGTGCAAATCCTTCGTGACTTCATCTTTCCAGCGATACCTGGGACGGCCGACCGGGCGACGGCCACTCGGCCGTCCCAAGTATGCTTGTTTGACCAAAGGATCCTCTCCCATTGATTCTTTCTTTTTTTTCTTGATATACTAGATAAAGTAATTTCAAAATCTAGCAACACTTTCTTTTTAATTGGTACCTACTTGGTCGCATTTGGATATAACATAAGTCACCTGATGCTTAGTGACGATGTAGTTTAAGGCTGGTGTATTCTAGAATGACGATCAATTGTAGATCAATACTTGACTAACGATTGAGTGACATATTTGTTTGAAATGACAGACTAAAATTGAGATTATTGCTTGAGCATCGCCACGCTACTAATAGTTTTGGGAACTGGATCTCAAGTGAAGTGGCCGGAACACACCGATAGGTGCTTGGCGACAGATTAGCCACTTAGCCAGCGGGCCGACCGCCATTAGCCATAGCCATAATGGAAATGGCTAGTCGATGGACCACGTGATAGTTCGGCGGTACCAATTGTGTCAAATTATAAGAGTTTACGATAATCTTTATGTCGTTTTGTGATCCGCGGTAAGCCCGCAGATCAGTACTAGAAAATGTCCTATCACCAAGCTACAGTTTCATCACAATGTTTTCCCTCACCAAGCTGAAACCTATTGTAGGATTCGAACCAAAGCGCTGCGGGCCGCGAGCTCAAATGGCCAGGGGGCTAACCTCATCATATCATTATCAGAACCGCAACATTGTTTACTGCTATGGCTCGAGACGATTTGCTCGTAAACTTGCATACGCTTGCAACACTGCGAAGATTAGCGCGATCTTTATGATTACATTCAGCATGCTGCAATGATTACCTTAGCTGTGTGAAATGTTGTTGCAGATAGTAAACGCAAACTCACTCACTGTACGCAAATTTCGGATAACGTAATTTTACCTATCATCTTGAGGCATCTAATTGAGAAACAACACACAGAGTCTTGGTACCTTACCAACTCATTTTTCACGGTAGGGGTAGGCGTGTCTCGTACCCATCCAGGCGTAGCGTGACGCCACCTTCGACCATATCGTCCCTTAGCATCAGGTGACTTGTGGGCAACCTAAAGGTATAGCGTAAAAAAGGCACAATACTAAAACGGGACTTACGTGAAGTTACACTGAACCCAATCCAAAAAATATAATTAAAATCGATTCACAAATAAAGAAGTAATACCTGAACATACACAAAAATATATAACTATAGTAGGTCCCTATACCTACCTATCTTCGTTCAATGCACCTAAACCTGTTTAACCAAAATGAGAACATCCTCCTATTCTTGAACCCTGTTAAAAAGCGAAGTTAAACATGCTCCAAAAGAGTTCAAATAAATTACGCTTAGTTAGCCTTCGTCTCCTTTTCCAGTGGTGACAGGCTCCACGGATGGCATCGGCAAGCAGTACGCCAAGGAGCTGGCTGCGCGCGGCATCAACATCGTCCTCGTCAGCCGCAACCCTGACAAGCTGCGGGGAGTCGCTGCTGAAATAGGTACGTTGAACAAACAATGCGAACGGCGAAGGAGTGGAACACCCTGCCTAGAAGGGCTTTGGACGTTGTTGTCTGAGGAAAAACAGCATGACGTTAAAAAAACCCTGCCAGCAGCGTTTTTTCCTTTACTGCCTGCCAGCGTCTTTGTTTCTCGATAAATATAGCTAGGAAGCAATAGGTATTTTTTATAAAGCATGCTCCATCATCGACCCCTGTGACACTTATTCATCATCAGGTGCGAATGTGGTCAAATGAGCTAAAAAGAAAGTAAAGGTACAATCATATAAGTAGATAGCTCTTAGGACTTCCTGTATCTAGGGTATCATAATAAAACAACCTACATAACATAACCTGTTTCTATGTTTGGGAGCATAAAAGAACTTCTTTGCCTCCAAACCTTAGTTCAAAAGCCTAGAAGAATGATAAAATCCAAACCCTCTATTTTCTATTTCCTTCACGAAGGTTCGTCCTAAGGCCCTACTCTGCGTACAAAGAGTTTGGAGCCCTACCTACCAAAGAGGTTTTGTTCTATGCTACCTTAACTTGGTCTCGTGGTACTTTGTAGTCAGATGTGACCATGTTGTACCATGGCAATGAAGATGAACCTGTAACCTCTTTGTCCCTAAACTGGAGTGTCTATGGCCATAATAATAAGTGCGTATAGAAAGTAATGCCCCACCTTTTGGCCCTCTTGCTCGCACCATCCATTACGTAAATGTTTTCTGTGTCGAATTAGTGTTCACTGGTTTCGAAAGGGCCACGTGGGCTACTGGTGTATGGTTTGACGTAGAACCGGTCAGATATGTTCGATGCATAGGTTGCTTGTCTTATAAGTATGTTTTACCATAGACATATTTAGTTCTAGTAAAAACATATATTTTGGTGTTTCAAAAACATTTTCTGGTGTTCCTACATGACTTTTATCACAGTGATACATAGTCAGACATAGGGCTGATTTTATAAACGTCCATAAGTGAAATGTCATACCAAATTTCGGAAAATTTGATCTTAATGTCAAATTTTAGCTCGGAAGATTCGACAATAAGGTCAAATTTACCTAAATTTGGCATGACATTTTACTTACGGACGTTTATATAACCGGCCCTTAGGTTGGTTACATAACCATAGTCAAAGTTATTGTTAGAGTTAGAATTAACTACAGTTATAACTTTAATCGTAAACTGTAACTAGAGAACGTCTTGCACTATAAACGAGTACTTGACAGCTTTTTCAGGCCAGGATTTGGGCAGTTATATAGGGATACCGTTAAATTATGATGTCATTTTAACCATAGTTAATTGGCAACTAATGTTTGCTAAACCTGAGATTTAACTGCCGTTTCTACGATAATTAAAGTTAACTAACTAGTCTAACTAGTTAATAAATGTTTTTTTTTGGGTTCATGTGAACACATAAAACGTCAAACTTTTTTGTTTTGTAATGGCGTCACACGATTAGTGCATTTGCCAGTGTCAAGTATAAAAGATTTCAAACTCAGAGAGTTGAATCAAGTTTAAATGATGATGGTGATGATGATGATGAGATGATGGGATGAGGATAGTGATTAAGTAAAGTAGTGGCGCTTTACTTAAACTTTACACGGACTTTTTTGAAGCAACTTGAAAAGTCATTTTCACAACTTTATTTCAATTTCCCACACTCGTACACATTAACGAACACATAATGGTTAATAATCCACCAATATTACACATTATCACTCGAAGAAACACAAGTTTTGGAAATAAAAACAAAATTTTCACGTTGTCAACTCAATTGCCGCCAAAAAACAACGTCAAACTTAAAACTAAGCCTTTTTCTTCAACGCCTGTTCCAACCTCCTTACGCCGGCAAAAAACAAGTAATGGATGGTGCAACCCAGTGATAGGGATAGTGTAGCTTTCTAACACATGAGCGGGGTCAAGTCAGTTGCCCTTTCACCTCCACGACGCGTGTTCGGTCCAACATCAAACTCCGGACTGGAGAGACACAGCGTGCGTATAGAACTTTGAAAACTACAATCGACGAAATAATGAATGTTCCATGGAAAATAACAAAATTCCAATATTTTTAACACTCATAAAAATCATAATAATCATTAGCGTATTATCAAAATGTTTTATTTTCTGAGCATACCGAACGTTGCAATAAAACGATATCATGGTGAACGAATAAAATTTGCATCAATCTGTGGTTGATATAAGAAGAAGACCACGGTTTATTTAGATTTTGTATTACGGACAAATTTAGACCATGGTTCTGCAGATAAGCCTGGACTACATGTTTTCTTTTCCGCCTTCTTACTAAAAGTATGAACGAACTGTTTATTTGTTCATACATACGATTAGTAAGAACGCGGAACTCATACAGACATTGTTTGCTTACATACAATTTGTTTAATAAATCGTTTAAAAGCTATAAAGAGCTGATGACTGTATGGTCAACATTATAGGTAATAATTATGCTAACTATTTTATGGTAAAAAATTGAACAATCTCGGTTATTACGACGCTGTACATTACGAGTAATTAACTTATTTGAGAGGTAGTTCCGAGTCCACGTGTTACGTGGCACCACCTTCGACCACATTGACTTTTGGTTCAACGATACTCTATAACCTGTAAAAAAAACGAAGTGGCATTTGCTTTGTTAGTTTGTGACAGAGTTTTTAATCCGTAGATTAAGGCTGGCTTGCACAACACGTTAATCCTTGTTTAAATCCGGTTTTAACTAAATTTTCCATACGCTTTGACAAGCGAATTTCGTTAGATTAAGATTTAAATCGGTGGTGCAAGTGGGCCTAAGAATTAAAGGCGAACTAAAGTCAATTTGACAATAGTTAATTTTGTCTAGGATCAAAAAACCCAGCCATAATAAAGAAAATCGTACAATCGATTCATTACTTCGAAATTGAGTAAACAAGAACACGACGAAGTTTATGGACTATTATAAATCAGTAGGTAGAAAAATTGCACATATATTTATCTCGAAATATAATTTCCTAAACGCTCATGCCAATCACAGAGGTAGTTACCGAAGTAACTACTGCAGCGAATGCGATGTTATTGTGCAACTATGTGGTTATGTAGTTTACAATATAAAACAGACACAATTTCATCAATGCTGCGACATGTGACAGTGACTCTTGTCTGAAAACAGTTTCCAGACTTAACGTAACGCACCTTACGCCCGAAATAAATAATCGATCCTGATCTGTTATCCGTGGTTTTAGATCGATATGTCATGTCATAATATGTCATTTTAGTATACTAATCACAAAATAAAAAGCCCGTTTTGATAGTTCACGCCCATTAAGTTTTCTTATTTTTCCGTTTGAAATGTTCTGAAGGTAATTACATTTTTTATTGAGATTCATTACCCACTTGGCTAGTGCTGTCCATAACGATTTTTTCATATTGTCCAAAGACTATTAATAATATAATCGGTTAAGGAAAAAAATAAATGAAACAAGATAATTTTTTTTAAGTCAACTTGCACTTTTTTTTTTTTTTTGCTTTGTTATGGCGTCACACGATTAGTGTATTTGCCAGTGTCAAGTATAAAAGATTTCAAACTCAGAGAGTTGAATCAAGTTTAAATGATGATGGTGATGATGATGGTGAAATGATGGGATGAGGATAGTGTTTAGGTAAAGTAGTGGTGCTTTACTTAAACTTTACACGGACTTTTTTGGAGCAACTTGAAAAGTCACTTTCACAACTTTATTTCAATTTCCCACACTCGTACACATTAACGAACACATAATGGTTAATAATCCACCAATATTACACATTATCACTCGAAGAAACACAAGTTTTGGAAATAAAAACAAAATTTTCACGTTGACAATTCGATTGCCGCCAAAAAAGTCAACTTGCACTTGAGTGGTTTTATTTATTTAAATACTAGTGTTAAGAACAATTGTTTCCTGAATTTTACCAGCTGTGTAGTGATCTTTACTGAAAATTATGAGCTTGGAGCTCAAAGCTGTAAATTAAAGAAAATGATTGACTGAAGATTCACGTTTTCTCGATTTCTTTTGTGAAATAAAAAAAATTAAATTAAAGAAAATAGAACTTTCGTAACATTGTATCATTTCAAAACAGTGCAGTCCTTCAAGATGGGTGTGGATCATTTCACACCACATTGGAATGATCCACACCCATCTTGAAGGACTGCACTTTGCAGCACTGCGGAAAGACTTATGTCCCACAAGTCCTTTTTGGGAGGCACTGTACACAGCAGCAGTAGGTATTCGCACCATCACATATTTCTATTAATATTTTAATAGATTATGTATAATAGTTGCGCCCCGCGGTTTCACCCGCGTCTTCCCTTTGGAAACTTTTTCCGGGATAAAAAAGAGCCTATGTGTTCATCCAGGGTTCAAGCTATCTCCATTCCAATTTTCACTCAAATCCGTTCAGTAGTTTTTGCGTGAAAGAGCAAAAAACATACTCACAAACATTCGCGCTTATAATATTAGTAGGATGAGAAACTATGTGAATCTGCTGTCCATAACACCCAGCACGGAACGAATACATGCGATTATTTTTTTCAACATACTGTGGTTATCAAATGTTTTTAATATTTACAGAAAAGGAGCACAGTGTCAAGACTAAGATCGTAGTGGCGGATTTCAGCAAGGGAGCCGAAGTATACTCTCAGATAGAAGAAGAGCTGAAAGACATTCCAGTAGGCATATTAGGTAAATTAATATACTGTTTACCATGTTTTTTACTTGCAAAATGTGGAACCAGCTTCCTTAAATCTTTCCGCAGTTCTACAAATAGCAGTGAAAAGAATTCCTAAGGTTCGGCAACGCCTCTATCTAGTGTTGCAAATGACCATAGGCGACGGTGACCGCTTACCATCAGGTTTATCCTTCCCCGTGTTTCATAAAAAATCCCATGGAAAAACATTTTCAGTTTTTTGTACTTTTTCTAGTTTTCTGGGCCACTTTTCCAATGTTATTTATTCCCTAAAAGCCTTATTTTACTATTACAAAAATATGAAAAATTAGTCAAATCTGTCTAGCCATTCTCAAGTGATGCGCTTATTGACGAACACCATTTCATTGAATTTAATTATTATTAAGTCACAAGTGGGCACAACACAAAATCCATAAGGGTCTATGGTAGCTACTGTCCCCGACTAGGGAACAAATAGAATAAAAAATGTGTCACTATCTCCCAGTGTAGGACGAACTGGTGGTGGACTTAGGTCCAGCACCAGTTCGTCCTACACTGATCCTCACCGGAATACATTGAACCTTTCCTACTTCCAGTGAACAACGTAGGCACCCAGTACGATTACCCCATGACCCTGACGGAGGTACCGTCCTCGAAGGCGTGGGAGATCATAAACGTCAACGTGGGAGCAGTGACTGCGATGAGCAAGATTGTACTCCCAGGGATGGCGGCCAGAGGCAAAGGGGCTCTCGTGAACGTCTCGTCGGGCTCTGAGCTGCAACCGCTGCCTTTGATGGCGGTCTATGCCGCTACTAAGGTGAGAAGTCATGGTGATGGAAGCAGCGTGTGACGGGGATGTGATCGCGCCTCAAAAATTACCTGGCAGGTGTTTCTGGCTTGTCCTTTTGCCTGCGTAAGGAGGTTGGAACAGGCTTGCTAGTTTTAAGGTTGACGTTTTGCAGTGATGGTCCTGTATCTTATATACATATAATTTTGTTTTTGAGTTTTGATTAGCAAGGTTGATGCCTGGCAGCCCCGTATCTACGATTTTTTGAACAGGGGCGTAAATTTTACAGAGGCGCCCTTTTTCTTCAGCGTTTTGGATTAATTGTTATAATATTCAGAAACATACAAATGCACCCATTACCTTTCTCAGCTTACTGATTATTTTTTTCCAGGCGTACGTAAGCAGCTTCACCCAAGCCATCCGCGAGGAGTACGCTCCGAAAGGCATTCACGTGCAGCATTTGACACCACTATTTGTCTCCACGAAGATAAACATCTTCTCCAAACGCCTGATGGACGGGAACCTCCTGGTGCCTGATGCTGCAACGTATTCCAGGCATGCAGTCAACACGCTGGGAAGGGTTACCACTACCACTGGCTACTGGGTGCATGGGATTCAGGTAATAAAGCCTCCAGCAAGAACGTATAAGAAGGAAGTGTTTTTTGCTACTTCTACAGGGTTGCGCTTGACCAAAAGTCAGCTGATCTTAGGTGGCACCACTACAGCTGTACTGTTTATTACAAAAAAAAGTTTACGGTTTAAACTATCCAACTACATACAAATTTCATCAAGTTCAGAGGTCTAAGCGCTATCGATGTGTTCCAGCAGCTCCACTTGAAAGCCAGTTCCCAATACAGGAATAGAGAGGTGCCACCTTCGACTACTTTGTTACTTAACAAACTAAACCACCATCCCAACTTTCTATATATAACTGGCTACGATATCTCGTACATTTTAGACATATTTTTATGCTGCACTGCTTAATCAAAATTACATTATTGTTCACAGGCATTCCTCATTAAAGTCCCACCAGTGTGGATCAGGACCAAGATCGGCGCTCTCATGAACAGGGAATTCCGTAAAGAGTACATTCAGAACGCCAACATTAAGAACCACTGAGAGGACGATGGTTTAATTTAGGATAGTACCAATTTTCGCATTTTTTTGTTTTGTCATTTAACACTTGGAGTGCAGGAGGACGGGACTGGAAGTAGCTTATAAGAATGATCACGGGAAGAAAATAAGAACTTTGCGTGTATTTATTGAGGTAGATAGATATATGAGTAACAAGTTGGTCGCCAGTCAGACTAGAGGGGAGGGTCAGAGGGGATTTGGCAAAATGAAACGGAGTTCCTTGTGAATTCTTCGCTTTTGAGTTGTATTTACATTCCACATACTTGTGTGCGTTTTAGATCACATAGCGCGGAAATTATAAATCGGGCAACAAGTGACTTTTGGCATTTGACTAATTTTATATAGACCTTGGCGACGCCCTTGTGCAACGATGATTGTCAATTCATGATGATGCGTGACCAATGGATCGCAGAAGTTCGGTGTTTGGATAAGGTTAAATCCTATGTTTAGACATACATTTGTGATACTTTGATTTGGGTTATAGTTTGAACAGAGAAGCTGTTTGTGATATTGTAATAAATATATTTTTATTGGTTAAAGACCTACTTACCCACTCAGGCGCTGCCGTCGCACGCCTTACCGTCTCTAAAGCGCTGCGCGGTCGAACATATTCACCAACCGCAAAATACCGCGGTATTGTTTTTTGATATTGTCGTTTTTACTTAATTTCTAGCAAACTTATTTAATTTCTGAAACTAGTTTTAGAAAGTAGACAGATTGGGCATTACACTAGTATGATTTGTTATAATGAATATGATATTTTTAAATACACATTACCACGTTAACTTTGTCGTCATGATATTATTACGTTCATCTGTTGTAAAATGTTTATAAATTTCCGAATAGCAAAGTAAATAACAATTCTATCAAAATAAGAATTAGATAGGTTACACGTTGCTAAAAATAAATATCAATAACTAGTTATACTGTAAAACACTTCACAATTCTAAATACGAAATTCTCCACAAGTTTGTAAAGTTGTACCTAAAAAAGCAAATTGAAGCCAGTGTCTATTTTTTTTCTACATCCATAGATGTTTTTCTTTTATCCGATAGTGCTGTTCAACTAGTAATAATTTTAGTCGATTATAATCGTGTATCACGGCCAATAGTCGATTATAGAGGCTTATTTACAACACTTGTCGTTGAATCAGCTGTGGGCTTCGATCGTTACCCGCAGCCCTTTAGCGCGCGACGCGCGGGCAACCATCGAAGCCCGCATCGCCTGAGTGGATAATAATCGTTTTATTTCACTTCCTCAGAACTCATTTTTTGGTAGGGGCACGAGTTAGGGAGCAAGCAGCACCTCCTAGACATGTTGTAGGTATATCTTAAATCAGCCTATTATGTTCCTACTGCTGGGATTCAGGCCTTATTTCAGAGAGTAAAAAATGTACGAATGTATTTATTTATGCAATGAAATGACGGAAAAAACCACTTGAGGCTTAGCGGTAACCTTCGTCTTTTTTATTTAACAAGCAAGTCGTTCACCTGATGGTAAGCGTCATTACCACCTAGATTTTCACCCTGAGATATCATTATTACAGTCTTTAGGAAGACTATTTATATTCTCCTTGCACAAATCTGTGGCCAGAAGTACCTAAACCTAACCTAACGTCATATTTTTACATTCACGTAAACAACGTCAAGTGACAAGTCTACTGTTTACTTTCAAGCTCAAATTAAACCTTACATTCTCTTTGGCTCAAATCCTCAAATCAGATTTTTATATTATTCTGAGCTTTGAAGAATAAAATATACAGTACTTCAAGCTTGAGTTTCAAGTTTGATATTACAATATTTAATCGTAGACTTCAAGTTAGTGTAAAAAAAAACCTTTCTGGTATGTATGTAGCTACGCTACTACAGTCCTTTCCCACGATATTTCGTTCCCATAACACCAGAAGATAAACAAATATAAAATGCAGTTTTAACAACAATACAATTTTACTACGCACAGCAATAAAAGGAATATTTCACCGTTGCATCGTCTACGCTTCCCACCATTGAAACAAAAGAATAAATACGCCGAAAAGAACAATTGCAGTTTACGACCCAATAGCTCAAAGACCAGCCGAACTTTCCCAGCGCAATAAACAAACAGGACTCTCCGATCCTAAACACCACGTGCGACGCGCCGCCTGCCGAAGCGACCCGAGTTCCTGCCGAAGTCAAACGAAGATTAGGCTAGTTGTGTATATATAACGGAACTTTTAGTAATAAATATCATTCACTGTGAACACGCAGTACGAATCACACCACCGGCGTTTCAATAATCACACAAAAATCTCCATAACCACCACAGTACGAAGGATCCCTAAAGTGGTGACCCCGACGTGACCCACTTTAGGGATCCTTCGTACTGTGGTGGTTATGGAGATTTTTGTGTGATTATTGAAACGCCGGTGGTGTGATTCGTACTGCGTGTTCACAGTGAATGATATTTATTACTAAAAGTTCCGTTATATATACACAACTAGCCTAATCTTCGTTTGACTTCGGCAGGAACTCGGGTCGCTTCGGCAGGCGGCGCGTCGCACGTGGTGTTTAGGATCGGAGAGTCCTGTTTGTTTATTGCGCTGGGAAAGTTCGGCTGGTCTTTGAGCTATTGGGTCGTAAACTGCAATTGTTCTTTTCGGCGTATTTATTCTTTTGTTTCAATGGTGGGAAGCGTAGACGATGCAACGGTGAAATATTCCTTTTATTGCTGTGCGTAGTAAAATTGTATTGTTGTTAAAACTGCATTTTATATTTGTTTATCTTCTGGTGTTATGGGAACGAAATATCGTGGGAAAGGACTGTAGTAGCGTAGCTACATGACTCCCTCCCTAGCGAAAGCGTACCGGCAGTTTGATTTGGCGGCCGAGTCGTGTTGTTCGTATTATTGGTTGCGGTGATGCTGGTGTATCTTGATCTGGTATCAGTACGTTATTATTGGCCGGTTCCGATGATAATTGCGGTGGGGGTACGCTATCTTGTTTCGTTGGTATGATGATGACGTGGTCTTGAGTTGGCTGGTCCGAAATGTTTTCGTTTAAAATGTAAGCAGGCTTGAGTCGGTCGATTGAAATAGTTGAGCTTCTCTCTGGTAACTGTAATATGAATGTTTTGCTGTTTCGATCTATGACTTTGAATGGTCCGTCGTAGGGTGGTTGCAGCGGCTTCTTAACTGCATCGTTTCTTACAAACACATGCGAACATGTTTGCAAATCTTGATGCACGAAGATTGGTCGCTTGTTGCCATGTGATTCGGTTGGATGAGATGGCTTGATTGCGTTTATGGTAGCTCGTAGTCGAGTTACGTAGTCGTAGTTCATGTCTTGTTCGTTTGATGGTGGCGTTCCAGTTGTCTAATAAGACAATATTCAGTACCATTGATCTCAACCGAGCCTATCAACAAATCAAGGTCAAAGAAGAAGACATAGAAAAGACTGCCATCATAACGCCAATGGGATTATTTGAATTTCCGAGAATGTGTCCCGGTTTAACAAATGCCGGACAGACTTTCCAACGATTTATCCACGAAGTACTCCATGGACTCGATTTCGTCTATGCATTCATTGACGATCTCATTATTGCGTCCTGTGATGAATCCAGCCATAAGGAGCATCTCCGGATAGTACTAAGAAAACTAGAAGAAAATGGCATCACAATCAATCCAGCCAAATGCATCTTCGGCCAACCGGAAGTGCAGTTTCTTGGTTTCTCTGTGAGCAAAGAAGGAATCAAACCACCTACTGAAAAGGTCACAGCAATCTGCAATTACGAAAAACCAAAAACGATTGAAGAATTAAGACGTTTCCTCGGCATGATCAATTTCTATCGCGATCACTTGCCGAAAGCCGCAGAAATGCAAGCACCGCTCCATGCCTACTTACACAACGTCAAGAAAAGAGACAAAACAAACATTGAATGGACCGACGAAGCGACAACAGCGTTTGGAGCTTGCAAAGTTGCAATCCAAAACGCCGCTTTGCTCGCTCACCCATCGCACAAGGCTGCCCTGGCAATTTTCAGCGACGCGTCTGATAAATGTGCAGGAGCTGTCCTACAACAACACATCGACGGAAAATGGCAAACTCAAGAGACAATTAAGGAGAATCGTCAAAACCACTCAAATTTCAACTCTACGCTGCAAACAATACTGTCATTCCAACATTCGGCGAAAAAACATTGACACTCGACTTAAATCTTCGCCGTCCGTTCAAGTGGAAGTTCGTCGTTGCGGAAGTCAGCAAACCTATCATCGGGGCTGATTTTCTCAAACACCACCAACTCATCGTTGACATCAAAAACCGAAGACTGATCGACGGCATAACAAAATTATCAACAACTTCATACGTCCGAGCAAGCAACGTACCAACAATTCGTAGTATCGACGTACAGCAATCTTATCACGACATACTAGCGGAATTTCCCGGAACTACACGTCTTACAGCAATGGAACTTAATACAAAGCACAGCGTCGAACACTACATTGAAACGACTGGACCGCCTATTCATTGCCGCGCTCGACCAGTCGCACCGCACCGTTACGAAGCCGTAAAAAAAGAATTCGAAAACATGATCGAACAAGGCCTTTGCCGTCCAAGCAAAAGTCCTTGGTCATCGCCTCTGCACATCGTACCGAAAAAGAACGGGGACCTTCGCGTTTGTGGAGATTATAGGAGATTGAACGCCGTCACAACGCCTGATCGCTATCCGATTCCAAGAATAAAAGATTTCACGTTCCAGTTGTCTAATAAGACAATATTCAGTACCATTGATCTCAACCGAGCCTATCAACAAATCAAGGTCAAAGAAGAAGACATAGAAAAGACTGCCATCATAACGCCAATGGGATTATTTGAATTTCCGAGAATGTGTCCCGGTTTAACAAATGCCGGACAGACTTTCCAACGATTTATCCACGAAGTACTCCATGGACTCGATTTCGTCTATGCATTCATTGACGATCTCATTATTGCGTCCTGTGATGAATCCAGCCATAAGGAGCATCTCCGGATAGTACTAAGAAAACTAGAAGAAAATGGCATCACAATCAATCCAGCCAAATGCATCTTCGGCCAACCGGAAGTGCAGTTTCTTGGTTTCTCTGTGAGCAAAGAAGGAATCAAACCACCTACTGAAAAGGTCACAGCAATCTGCAATTACGAAAAACCAAAAACGATTGAAGAATTAAGACGTTTCCTCGGCATGATCAATTTCTATCGCGATCACTTGCCGAAAGCCGCAGAAATGCAAGCACCGCTCCATGCCTACTTACACAACGTCAAGAAAAGAGACAAAACAAACATTGAATGGACCGACGAAGCGACAACAGCGTTTGGAGCTTGCAAAGTTGCAATCCAAAACGCCGCTTTGCTCGCTCACCCATCGCACAAGGCTGCCCTGGCAATTTTCAGCGACGCGTCTGATAAATGTGCAGGAGCTGTCCTACAACAACACATCGACGGAAAATGGCAACCGCTCGGCTATTTTTCAAAGAAATTTTCCGATGCACAATGTAACTACAGCACATTCGACCGCGAGCTACTTGCAATATACATGGCGGTCAAGCATTTCCGAAAAATGTTCGAAGGACGCGATCTCATCATATTCACCGACCACAAGCCGTTGACCTTCGTGCTCCAAAAGCCACCGTCAGCGTCTGAAACACCGCGTCGAGCCAGACAATTGATCTTCATTAGCGAGTTTACTACGGACATTCGACACATCAGCGGAGCAGAAAACACTGTCGCTGACTTTCTGAGTCGTCTACCTGTCGACAGCATCACTTGCCCATCACTAATTGACTATGAAAAAGTCGCCCATGCTCAAGAAAAAGACAGCGCTACAATCAAGAAACTCTCACAACAAGCCAACTTAACAATGAAACGAGTCACTATGCCCGAATCTCAATCACCTATTTACTGCGAAACATCAACGTCATACATTCGACCATACATGCCGGAAGAATTTCGACGACTTGCATTTGACACCGTACACAACATAAGCCACCCTGGCATTCGCACGACACGCAAACTTATGTCCCAGAAGTTTTTCTGGCCATCGATGATGGTAGAAATCGGAGTCTGGTGCAAAAATTGCTTACAATGTCAAAGATCCAAAATCCAGAGACACACATCGAGCAGCATTTCAAAGTTTCCAGTGACTACTGAGAGATTTCAACACATCCACGTAGATATCGTCGGACCGCTACCCACCTCACCGCAAGGCCATCGATACCTCGTTACAATGATCGACAGAGTAACGAAATGGCCAGAAGCAATTCCCACAGAAGATATATCTGCGGAATCCGTGGCGAAGATAATCTATGAGCACTGGATTACTCGCTACGGGCTTGCGTCAGTCATCACGAGCGACAGAGGAGGACAATTCACAGGTCACCTTTTCGCCAGGCTCATGAACGCAATGGGGATCAAAATAACACACACTACGCCCTACCATCCTCAATCAAATGGAATGATAGAACGCTGGCATCGATCACTCAAAGCTGCACTAAAGACTCGCCTGTCTCAACATTCAACGTGGATAGACGAGCTTCCTACAGTCCTCATGGGATTACGTGCCGCCCCGCGCACAGACACAGGCGTCAGCGCCGCTGAACTCACCTACGGACAAACGCTACGCCTACCTAGTGATTTCTTCATAGACGGTGATGAGTCGTTCTTTTAATGCTGTGTACATATCCGCTTCTGGAGGGCTGTATAAGAGGTCGCTAATCTGTTCGATGTCCATCTTGTCGAGCTGAGCAATCACCATCTGGGCTAGCTGGGCTTGGCTACGGTTTAAATCGCTTGTTGCGGCTTCAAAGGTGAGAAACCATAGTCGAACCTTGTCGCGCCAAAAAGATGGGATTCGCAATGGCAAGGTGATACCGGCGACTTCTTGCTGAAACTTTCTCGTGGTCGTATTTTCCTCTGCTTGATTCTGCATTTTGCGCTTGTTGCTGTTCTTATGTAGGGGTCACCACTTTAGGGATCCTTCGTACTGTGGTGGTTATGGAGATTTTTGTGTGATTATTGAAACGCCGGTGGTGTGATTCGTACTGCGTGTTCACAGTGAATGATATTTATTACTAAAAGTTCCGTTATATATACACAACTAGCCTAATCTTCGTTTGACTTCGGCAGGAACTCGGGTCGCTTCGGCAGGCGGCGCGTCGCACGTGGTGTTTAGGATCGGAGAGTCCTGTTTGTTTATTGCGCTGGGAAAGTTCGGCTGGTCTTTGAGCTATTGGGTCGTAAACTGCAATTGTTCTTTTCGGCGTATTTATTCTTTTGTTTCAATGGTGGGAAGCGTAGACGATGCAACGGTGAAATATTCCTTTTATTGCTGTGCGTAGTAAAATTGTATTGTTGTTAAAACTGCATTTTATATTTGTTTATCTTCTGGTGTTATGGGAACGAAATATCGTGGGAAAGGACTGTAGTAGCGTAGCTACATGTAGGTTTAATTTGCCCTGAGAAGTTGTGATACAATGTATGGTCGGGAGAGACGAGCAAGCAGCAGACATTCCAGTCTTGGGCACAGGTTTAGCCACAGCAATGATGGCGACGGCCTAGGGGCTAGGGACGTCGAGTTTGACTATGTTATTTATCAGAAGGAGGTTAGTTGCACCAGATTCTACGATAAGCTCATTAAGAAGATGCTGGCTCAGTAGTAGTGACGTCAGCTTGAGATCCGTAGGTCGTGGCTACAAAGAGCCTATGCTTTCCTAAAGGAAAACATCATGATGAAGCTTGGTGATAGGGCATTCTCGATAGGATATTCGACAAGTTATTGTTTTTACAAGTTGTCCAGTCCAGGGTTGTGTCTAATGATGTTAAGTGACGATGAGGTCGAAGGTGAAGCCACAACGCTTGGTCTGGGTAGTGGATCACAAGTGAGGCTGCCGGAGTATTTAATAGGTGCTTGGCAACTATTGGGGTATCGTAAATCGTTTGTATGCAATGTAGCTCAGCACCCGTAGCGATAACTGTTAGGTACTTACATAAGTAAAAGTTTTATAAAAAAAAATACTCTAAGCGATATTGAATACAGATGATGATACTCGTAATTATTAATATTACCGTGTACCTATATAAAACCACTATGTCATACAACGTAGTACAAGGCACCTTGCGACTAGGTGGAGCGACGACTTGTGCCGAATGGCTGAGAGTAGTGGCATACCTTGGGAGAGGCCTATTTGCCAAGCAGTGAACACTGGATAGGTTGATGATGATGATGATAAACTCCATCCCGTTTTGGAATAATTGCAGCAAGAATATCCCTTATGGTGGACCAAACGTCGCCTCATCCGCCGATTCTACACGCTCCCCGAAAACTCATACTGGAACTCGTTCATCTGCATCATGGTTCTCAGCGGCATCGTGTGGGTGGCGATCGGGCTCGACCACTACGTGTTCACGGTTTTGGACATCGTCTACAATGTCGGCTACGCTGTGCATGTCTTCGGCCTGACTTACGGCTTGCTCTCCCAACTGGAGACGAGCGCTTTCACGTTTTGGAAATCATGTTAGTACAATTTCAAGAAGCCGTTTCGGGGTGGTAGCGACCGAGCTCTGTTCATCATCATTATCAGGCGGAAGAAGTCCACTGCTGAACATAGACGTCCCCCTCTGAACGCCACCATGAACGGCTATTAGCCAATTGCATCCATCGGCTCCCTGCGACTCTTGTAATGTCATCGGTCCACCTAGTGAGGGGCCTACCTACAGAGCAACTTCCGGTTCGTGGTCGCCACTCGAGATACTTTCTACCCCATCGGTTATCGGTTCGTCGAGCGATGTGGCCTGCCCATTGCCATTGGGCTCTGTTGGAATGTTTAAATTAATATAAAAGCTTTCAGGCCGGTCTGCGCCCGACCCGATTTCTTTGTGATGGCCACACCGTACCAAAACACCGCCTTTGGCTGCACCAAAACATCATGCAACTCTGTCGTTCATATTATAATGTATGAAAGAGTAATTAACCCCAATATTCAGCAAGTTGTTTTGGTTTTAGTGGCATTCCTCGTGGATATGGCAACGTTTTCTCATTACGTGAGCGCAGAAGAAGATTTCAAGCTGCTGTGTTACTACCTGCGTCTGCATCGACCGTTTACTTACTTCTGTAAGTGAACACTAATAACTTACTACAAATAGAATTTTAAATTAGCATGATATCGAATCCGTCGTGGCGTGGCGTAGCGTGGGTTCGAAACGAATCTTGCAATGAGCTTGAATTTTCGGTGAAGGAATCTTGATGCTTTCTGGTCTCGCTAACTAGCTCAAGTTCACGATGTATACCTTAATCGACAGCTGAAACTCATCGTAGGCTCGAGCCCACGACCATCCTATGGATCTCAAGTCGACATCACCACCACCATTGAGCTATCATCGCTTCAAATCCTTGAGAGCTGGCCTTAGCATGTTTACCACCTCCGAAGAGTCGTTGACCTTAGCGATTAAATTTTCTTCAAACGGTAGCTTGCTTGTATCCTATTTGATAGTCTTGCTGAGAGTCCTTTTGCTTGTTTTATTGTTTCAGGGGCATTGAACGATTATAACCTGAAAGGCAGCGTACTGGGCACAACCCTCAAGTTCTGCTACATATTTCTGGTGATGAGGGTGACATGGGCTCTGATTTGGCTAAACGTTGATGCGGTTTGTAACACAACATTATAATTAATGTATGCGCATTGATTTTATGTCGAACGCAACGGCAAACGTGAGACGCAATGCGTCAAGCACCGTAGTTGAAAATTACTTCAATATTGTCATGATACCTTCCTTGGGGCGTTGGGAGGGTGCATGGGTGTTGGGTGTGTGTTGTGTTGCGTGTTTGCTAGTGCACTTAATATTATATTTTCAAGAAAGCTTATTGCTTTTTTCTAATCAACATGTCAACATAAGATGGAGTCAAAATACGAGGAGTCGTGGTCATTGAGCGGACGGCGCGCTATGAAACTAGTTCAAAACCGCCAGGACAACAGGACCTCTAACCGTACGGCCATTAAGTTCCTCGGCGCACTGTACTTGGTCAACAAGATGTTTGTGCCTGTTGGGTAATTCCATTTTATAAGCATCATTATCAGCTAGAGTAAAAAATGCATCATCAGCAGTTTGAGGGATAAGCGTGGAGGCGTGCTCGTCGCATCCCTCGCCGGCCCTTCGGGGTCGCAACTCCACTTGATTCAGTGGTGGTAGGGCCTTTTCCAGGTCCGCCTGGCTTACTAACCACCCTCCGGTTTTAAATGTACCGCTAAATGTCAACGCGTTAGCTGTTGTCGTGTTCCGGTACCAGTGCTGGAGCGCCAGTCCCTATGTGTGGTGCATACCCATCCTGTCCTGGGGACCGGTTCTATGTGTTGTAGGGGTAGTTGACGCTGAGCAGTCGTGACGGGGTGTCGCGGGGTCCAGGGAGACCCGGTGAAACGGCTGTCCGCTGGCCGCCCGCGGGTCAGTAGGGGACCCGAACCCAGGGATCACTTTTTAACTCCGCCCTGGGAGGCTGTCCCGCCAACCCGCGCATAATCCTGTAAAGTAGCTAACGTGCCGGAGTAGGAGACCGGAGTGGATCCCATTAGTTGCTTCCAGGGGGGACCGGGGGCCCTTCCGTCCCCCGCGCCACCCATTCACACCACTGTTCGTTGAAACTATCCCACTCCATGGATTCTTTCCTTTGCCCTCTGAACAGGATGAGAATGCCCCACATTTCCCAACTCAATTTTTTTCCACCCATGGCCAAAAGTAAATTTAGAAAGAGTGTATCTTCAGCGGCTTCAAATTCCACTTTTTTAGTGGACTTTTGCAACATTCGGGGACTTCATTCGAACCTCAATGCTGTTCACCACCATCTTGAAACGGCCAAGCCTGCCCTTCTCTTTTTGACTGAGACCCAAATATCCTGTCCGGCTGATACCTCGTACCTTCTTTATCCTGGGTACACGCTTGAGCACGCTTTTATGCGCCGAGCCGGGGTGTGTCTGTACATCCGGGAGGATATTTGTTGTCGCCGGCTCAATGGTCTTGAAGGACCAGATCTATCGAATCTGTGGGTTCGTATTGACTGCGGTGGCAGAACCATGATTTATGCCTGCCTCTACAGGTCTCATAGCGGTGATTCGGAGACGACAAACCTATTCGAGCACATGGCTAGAGGAGCAGACGCGGTCAATGAGCAGTACGCATCTGCAGAGTTCGTGGTTCTTGGTGATTTCAACGCTCATCACATTGAGTGGTTGGGTTCCAAAGCTACGGATCATGCAGGTCGTACTGCTCATGACTTTGCCTTAACCTATGGTCTTTCACAGTTGGTCACTGATCCTACAAGGATTCCTGACATTGAAAACCATACTCCCTCTCTGTTAGATCTGATGCTGACCTCTCATCCAGATCGCTATCAAGTGTCGGTTGAGGCGCCTCTGGGTTCTTCTGACCACTGCTTGGTACGGTCTAAGGCAGCAGCCGTGCAACAGTGTACTGTTCCTCTTGCGAGTCGTACAGTATGGCACTATCGGGCAGCTGATTGGGATGGGCTCAGAGAATTCTTCTCCTCTTACCCATGGGGGCAGCTTTGTTTCTCCTTGGATGATCTCGACATGTGTGCAGACTCCATTACTGACGTCGTGCTTCAGGGTATGGAATGCTTCATTCCAAACTCTGTAATACGCGTCGGTGGGCGGAGTCGTCCATGGTTCAATAAGTCTTGCGCTGACGAATCTCGTCAGAAGTCCGCTACTTATAGAGCCTGGACCAAAGCGCGAGCATGTAAAGATCCAAATACCGCCAAGTTGAAGAAAAAATTAAATGCTGCCTCAAGGTCTACAAAGAAGGCCAAGGCCAAGGCCAGGTCTGAGCATATCGGCAGAATTGGCGATCAGTTAGCGAGTTATCCCTCTGGGAGTCGTGCTTTCTGGTCTTTAGCCAAGGCTGCCGAAGGAAACTTTTGCCGGGCCTCCTTACCTGCCTTACGAAAGCCGGATAGCACTTTGGCCCACAGTGCAAAGGAGAAAGCCGATCTCCTGGGCATTCTCTTTGCCTCTAACTCGACTTTCGACGATGGGGGTGCCACACCACCAGTAATTGACCGGTGTACGAGTTCCATGCCAGAAGTACGCTTCTCGCAGAGGGCGGTACGGAAGGAACTGTGGTCCCTTGATGTGCGCAAGTCGAGTGGGCCGGACGGCATTCCGGCTGTTGTCCTGAAGACCTGTGCTCCAGAGTTGGCTCCAGTTTTGACGCGTCTTTTCCTGCTCTCTTATTCCAAAGGACGTGTGCCATCAGCTTGGAAGGAAGCCCTTGTCCATCCGATCCCCAAAAGGGGAGACCGGTCTGACCCATCCAACTACAGGCCTATAGCAATAACCTCTCTACTCTGCAAGGTTATGGAGCGAGTTGTTAATAACCAGCTCCTAGGTTACTTAGAGGATCGCCAACTGATAAGTGACCGTCAATACGGTTTCCGTCATGGCAGGTCTGCTGGCGATCTTCTGATTTACCTCACACATCGCTGGGCTGAAGCCGTCGAGAGTAGAGGGGAAGCTTTGGCTGTCAGCTTGGATATTGCCAAGGCTTTTGATCGGGTCTGGCACAGGGCGCTTCTTTCGAAGCTCCCTTCATATGGCATACCAGATGGGCTTTGCACTTGGGTCGCCAGTTTTTTGTCGGGTCGGAGTATTAAAGTCGTAATCGACGGGGTGTGCTCCGATTCCATGCCTATTAACGCTGGCGTCCCTCAAGGGTCTGTGCTGTCGCCTACGTTATTTATTCTGCATATCAATGACATGTTACAAGTTGGTGACATGCATTGCTATGCAGATGATAGCACTGGTGACGCACAATACACCGGTCGTGCAAATGCCCTTCCATCCGAGGTCAATGAGAGCAGGGCCAGACTTGTGTCTGAAGTCGAGAACTCGCTAGATCGAGTCTCGGAGTGGGGTCGACTTAACCTAGTCCATTTTAACCCCAAGAAGACACAAGTCTGCGCGTTCACAGCGAAAAAGTCTCCCTTTATGATGGCGCCGCGGTTCGAGGGGGTCCCCCTCGAGACTGCCGAGAGTATTGGAATTCTAGGCGTCGACATTTCGAAGGAAGTCCAGTTCCGTTGTCACATTGCGAGTAAGGCTGGAGTTGCATCCAAAAAGTTGGGTGTACTTAACAAAGCGAAGCGGTATTTCACGCCGAGGCAACGACTGTTGCTTTACAAAGCACAAGTCCGTCCTCACGTGGAATACTGCTCTCATCTTTGGAACGGTGCACCCAAATATCAACTCCAGTCCCTCGACGCAATCCAACGTAGAGCGATCCGAATTGTCGATGACCCCCAGCTCTCGGACCGTCTTGAGCCGCTGAGCCTTCGCAGGGACATTGGCTCGCTGTGTATATTCTACCGAATATACAACGGGGAATGCTCGGAAGAGCTATTCAATCTCATCCCTCCTTCACGGTTCTACCACCGATCATCTCGTCATCGGAACAAAGCTCATCCACACATTATCGAGTCTTGGAAATCCCACACCTCGCGATTTATGCGCTCCTTTCTCCCGCATACTTGCAAAATGTGGAATGAGCTTCCCCCACAAGTGTTTCCGCTGTGCTACAGATTGCAATCCTTCAAGATGGGTGTAAAAAGAGTTCTTAAAGGTCGGCAACGCATCGGCAACTCCCCTGGTGTTGCAGATGTCCATAGGCGACGGTGACCGCTTTCCATCAGGCGGGCCGTCAGCTTGTTTGCTAATCTATTACATAAAAAAAAAAAAAAAAAAAGAACGTGGATCAGCACCTCGTAGTTTCCTAGAATGACGCTTAAAAAATATGTTTGTATTGAATGACAGAAAGAAACCTGTGCTTAATTAGTGATTGTCGCTTGAGCGTCGTCCTAGAATACCAGCCTTAGAAGGCATGACGCCTTATCTACCATTTAGCGAAACTTTGTCCATTATTGTTGTTTCATCGTTCTGATGACTTGCCTGATTAAATGCTGCAGGAGAGAATTTTTGATTATCAGGCTCTAAAATTATACTTATCGGGAAACAAATAAGCTGGCAGGGTGTTCCACTCCGAAGCGTTTTGTGCGGCTTGGAGAGTTGCTGCTGAGTCTGAACCAACTTATTTCCTATCCCTTATGTCCTTTGCCAAACTTTCAGTCCATCAATTCCTCCCGCGAATGACATCGAGCGGATAACGTGTCTGTGTATCATGCTCTCCGGGTGCTTGGTGGTCACGGCGTTTGCCGTTGCATCTCTCACGCTCGTCATCAGCCTGTACATGCGTCCCGAGGAGAGCTTCCGAGCGAGATACAGTCTTATTATGAAGGAGCTGGTGAGCAACACGTCGCTTTTTTGTATTTCTTAGAGACACCTCAAGTACGAAGAAGTGGTTTAAGTTAATCATCATCTATGGGTGTGTTCCGGCAGTCCTACTTGAGAGCCAGTTCTCTATATAGGTGTAGCGTGACGCCACCGTTGTCCATAGGTGACTTGTGGTCAAACGCGAAAAATAGATCTTTTAGCTCTGTAGATAAAAATTAAGGTAAGCGCATCACGAACTGCTAGACCGATTTGGTATTATTGGAAAATTCCGGAAAACCTAAAAATATTTTTTTAATGTGATTTTTATAAAAAAAAAGTATTGGCATGGATCCTTATTATTGCGAAAGATTGTAGGTACTCCACATGGGTGAAACAGCGGACACAGATATGATTTGAAAACTACACTTTTCCGATGAAATCTTCAATCATTTTAATTTATCAGATCCAAAAAATTTACCTACATCGACGCGAAACGAAGAATAATGAATTTAGAAGCTAAAACTCGTCTCAATAACCTCTCCGCAGAAGGAGTCCCACACCCCGCAGAGCCAGCGCGACAAGGTAGAGACGTTCTACAGGATGTATTGGCAGAAGCAGAGGGCTGTGTCTGCCACTCAGCTGCTGCCCACGTTCCCGCCTACACTCCCAGCTACTATCTTCGCGGACATTTATTTTGAAGCCACGCAAAAGGTAGACATTGCAACTTAGGAGCCATTCATAAATTCCGTCACACGTAAAAGGGGGTTCAACGAAGACGAAGTGTGATATTGTGTGACAAGGGGTGGGAGGAGGGTAAAAGTAATTTAACTGCTGTTTTAATTTAATAATGTCTAGATGCTAAATTGCCAAAATTATCTGACGTAACACTAGGAAGTAAAGGTTTCACAAAAATATGACTAGCTGTAACAATTACGATGATTAAAAAGGTAGATAAAGGCATCCAAAACCAAGTTCCGCAAAGTACCTACTGCTTTAGTCTTCGCCACCTTCATCAATTTTCTGGCTTCTTCTATATAACTCCTCGTCTGTTGCTACATTACATTTTTTTATTCTAGTCTCGCATACTATGCGATATGTCGTATCAGTTTCTGTCGGAGCTTGCTAAGAAGATGGTGACTATCAACTACATCCCAGGAGATTCTATAATGAAGAGGATGACTAAGAAGGATTCCTATATTTACATCGCTTACGGCGACATTGAGGTTAGTTTATGCTAGTCTCTGCCAACGTTGTTCAAGGTAGCATATAGGTATGCCATTGAATGCTGTAGTTCTTAGACATGCCAGTTAAAAAAGATACGAAAAGATATAAAAATACCTACTAAAACTTCTTCTGTAAACCAAAGAAAGTAATAGGTAAGTATATAATAGTATGTAATGTAAATATTTGGAACATTCTAGATGGTGACAGCAGAAGATGACAACACACCGATTCTGCGCCTGACCCGCGGGTCAGTTCTAAGCCCCTGCTCCGTGTGCGCGCCCGCAGGGTTTGGTCGCGCGCACGTGGAGGTCAGGGCGGCGACCTTCTGCACGGCGCACGTGCTCAAAGCTATAGACGTGTGGAGGGTAGTGGTGAAACACGGCAAGACTGATGAGGAGACGGAGATCATCTTGGGTGCTTACAATGTGAGTCGGACACTGAGAACAGAAAGTCATCATCATATCATCATCAGTCCACTGTTGGACATAAGCCTCTCCCAAGGTACGCCACTGAGCCTGGTGTTCGGCTTTTCTCATCTAACAAATGCCAACCACTCGGCGCAAATGGTCGCTCCACTTTGTCACTGGGCGTCCCACACTACGTTTAACAAGTCGCGGTCTCTACTCAAGAACACGTTAACGGTTACCGGTTCTGTAGCTTATATGACCAGCCCACTGCCACCTCAGGTTGCTAATTCTGTGATCAAAAAGTACTTAGTCGGAAGTACGAGTTTGAGCTTTTGGTGAAGGAAAACATCGTGATGAAAGCATAGCTTGGGGATGGGGTATTTTTTAGTGCTCGCCTGGCTAGTTACCATTCTCAAGTAAAAAAATACCGATAGGTGTGTTCCGGCAGCCTCACTCACCTAAGCCAGTTAGTAGCCTAGACGTAGCGCGTGGCGCTACTTTCATCAGGTGACTTGTGGTTAAGTTCTACTCTGTCAGTAGTAAAATCAATAAAGTAAATTTTTGCCTTAGATTTTTACTTGTGAGTTGTGAGGGAAAGCGGGTTTTGTCTTCTTATTTCAGGATCATTTGGAGAAAGTCAAGATACACTACAAAGCAAAAACTGTTGAAGATGTCAAGTAAGTCATGATATGATGCATCGTGATTCGTGCTTCGTGCCATTCCTATTAATATAATTTATCAAACTAAATTATAAGTTTTCAAACTAAATTAGATTCTAAGTTACGTTATCAAATATTATTGTAAGTAATTGTTATTTCATAGAATTTTCATTAAGTATACCATTTAGGTTTGCCTCCATTACCTGCTAGGCGTTTCTTGCTTGTTCTTTTGCCGATGTAAAGAGGTTGGAACCGAGTAGCTTGCTTTAAGTTTGACGTTTTAATTTGATCACATACTTGTCTAGTCTAGTAAGAAATAAACTTTATTTTTCTTGTCACTATTACTTGTTTCCACAGACACAAGAGCAGCATCTTACATTTCAAGCGTTGTCTGATGGCTCTGAAAGATGCCAAGGATGCCTTGGGGAACTATCTGCTTGCCCGGACAGACGTCTTCTTGGAGGTGGCTGGCTCCTATATTATGAGAAATGTTAGTATGTCACCATATGCTCTTATCCACCTAAGACGTGCTCAACATAGTACTGTATTGCCTTCGTTACCTTGAGGCAAAAGTGACATATATGCCTAAGTCTCACGAAGAGGCCAAATTGAACGCGCAAAACTGCGTCAGTTTGACTTTATCTGATGAGTGCACATACATGAATAATATCATCAGTCCATTTTGATTTGGTTTAGAAATGAATAAAAAAGAAACACCTATTCCTCAGGCATCAACTGAAGGCAGTACGACATAGGTAGGTACTGATCCGGCCAGTCCATTCGGTAAGGTGAATCTCTTTGAATCTCTTCAGTTCATCCGATGGCTTTTGGCACGTCGGCCTTCAGGCCAAAAGGCCTGCACACTATATGACTGTTTATCCAGTAAAGCGAAGCTGAAGGTAAAACTGTTCTGCCATCCACAATCTCCAAGCAAAAGGCTATATTATGTTTAATTTTGCTGAGGTAAATATACATTTATCTAATTATTGATTGAACGTTCTAGCGGCCTGATGCGACATTGACGGATGAATCAGATGAAATCTGCCTCCGGCCGACATTTCCCTGCATCCTGCAGCCAGAATCCTCTCTGCAGATTGCGTGGGACTTGTTCGTGGCTGGCCTCATTGTAGCCGTGTGTTTTGTAAGTGGCACCCAATATTCCAGAGGGTACTTATAAATATATGGTACTAAATCCGAAGGCTCTGCGACCCAAAGTGTGTCTTGGCCTCCGAAACGTGAGAGCGCCACTTCTCTATATTCAGAGTGCTTTCAACCCAGTTCAGAGTCTGGTAGGTCCGCATCCACCACGTCCTCACGGACTTATAAAAATATACGTAAAGTACCTTTATTGTTTTTATATTTAACGTTTTAGTTAAATACTGACGCGTGAAATGATCACAAAATGTATTTGATAACTATGATTTTTGTACAATTTGGCATAAAGGATCATAACTGCCACAAACCGTTGGTGCTTTTTAAAACACTTTTATTAGCTTGACTTGTAACTAACTAACTAACTAACTAACTAACTAACTAACAATGTAATCAAATCTTAGAAGTCAATTTTCACCTACTTCTAATTGTCGTATCGACTTGAAACTTTGTATGTGTATGTAATCTCGGTGACAATGCAATAATTTGGTGTCACCGACCTGATCTGATGATGCAGCCGGAAGGTGGGTAGGGCATCTCTTCGCTGGCTACTAGTAAACCCCTCGTGTTTGGACTCATATGAATCGTCTTGATGAGTACAATAGATTGGACTTGGTGACGAGGGTCTGATGATGCAACCGGAAGGTAGGTAGGGGATCTCTGCAGTGGTTACTAGTAAACCCCTCGTGTTTGGGCTCATATGAATCGTCTTGATGAGTCCAATATATTGAACTTGGTGACGAGGGTCTGATGATGCAAGCGGAAGGTGGGTAGAGGAACTCTGCAGTGGCTACTAGTAAACCCCTCGTGTTTGGGCTCATATGATTCGTCTTGATGAGTCCAATAGATTGAACTTGGTGACAAGGGTCTGATGATGCAGCCAGAAGGTGGGTAGGGGATCTCTGCAGTGGCTACTAGTAAACCCCTCGAGTTTGGGCTCATATGATTCCTTTTGATGAATCCGATAGATTGGACTTGGTAACAAAAGACTAAAAAGTAAAAAAATAAAAATATACAGTTTGAAAAACTAAAAAAAAACACTTTAAAACGCACTCAAAAATATAAAATAATTAAATTGACTTGTATTAGTTACGATATAATGGTTAATTCAAAAAGTGTGGAGCGCTTCTTTTACTGGGTACTTTTATTTACCCAGTAAAAGAAGCGCTCCACACTTTTTGAATTAACCATTATATCGTAACTAATACAAGTCAATTTAATTATTTTATATTTTTGAGTGCGTTTTAAAGTGTTTTTTTTTTGGTTTTTTAAACTGTATATTTTTTTTGGTAATACATTAATTATTATTATAGCCAGGTATTCTTTTCAGGTCCATCCTTACTACTTGGTGTTTACAAAGACGGTGCCGATCGAGTTTCGTTTCTTTAACTTCGTCGTTACTTTCATTTATGGTTTGGATTTGATTGTTCATCTTTCAACTGGTGCTAATGTGGAAAATGGTAATTTTGTTTCTTTATATATTTCCTACCAGCTGTTCACAAAAAAGCCACAACAACGTTATAATTCTGGGCTAAAGGTGATACGCTTACGCTTTACTGGTATTGACAGGGGTACCGATAACGTTCAAGCAGACGTCATCCCAGCAGATGAGGAGCCGTTGGTTTGTGCTCGATATGCTGGCAACGCTGCCCATCTTCATGTTCATTGGCAGTGGGCATTTTGCTGGCATCAACAAGATATTGAGACTGCCGAAGGTAAGAACGTTTCGTATTGAAACTTCACAGGGCATCAGCCTAGTACGTTCCCACTGCTGGGACATAGGCCTGCTCACAGAGAGATACATTTTATCGGATTTTTATCTTATACATATTTGCAAGTGTGCCCAGGAATGTACAATTCCAGACAAACGGCGAGATGGTATATGGTGGATATTTCACCTGTTCACACGAGGCGTTTTTCTTCGACATTCATCATGCGTACCGCTAAGGAGTGGAACTCCTTGTTGGAGTCTTTAAGGCAATAGTGAACAGGTATCTCTAGGTATGCGTGCTACATCGTCAAACGCATCATCGCTTGGCAACAGGCGGTATAGCGGTCAAATGCATGCATATTAGCTATTAATAAAACCTCTATATTCATGATTTAATTTTCTCTTAGGTATTTAGAGTCCTCAAATCGTTGGAATACAGTTCTGGTTACCGCAGCAACCTTCTCAGGTTCTTGTCCTACATGCTGCTGCTGCTCATTGCGTGCTATCTGGTCGCAGCCTTGCAGCAAGGGTTCATGTGCTACAAGTTAGTAAAATAATGTAATGTAAAATTACATCAGATACTCGGCCGTACAATGAAATGTTTGTGTACCCCGCGGTATTCGTGCTATCCCGTAGGAACCTTCTTCAGAATGGAAATGTGGATGTGTTATCTATACTAATATTATAAAGCTGCAGAGTTTGTTTGTTTGTTTGAACGCGCTAATCTCAGGAACTACTGGCCCGATTTGAAAAATTCTTTCAGTGTTAGATAGTCCATTTATCGAGGAAGGCTATATTTTATTTCCAAAAAAATTAGGGATCCGTAAGAAAATTGCTATTTTGCAACCCAAGGTGTGAAATCGAAAACCTATTTTTGCGTGCGCTGCAAAAACTATTGACACTAGAACAAAATAATGTATTACGGGTTTGTAGGTCTCATTTAGATCTACAAAAAAGTCCGCGCGAGCATATGTCTAACTATTATAGTTATGCCACAATAAGTGATCTTTTATTTAAAAAATTTAATTTTTAATGCCGCTGCTAGAAAAGGCTCTTTATTTGTATCTTGGTATTAATCCTTATCAAAATAAATTACTTCTTATTTAAAACTGCTTCAATGCCTTTATATAACTTTTTGAATCATTCAATTCGGACATTCCATTCGAAAGATATCACGAGTTTAAAAATGTAAGTAGTAGTAGAAAAATAAAACCGCCGCACCGCAGCGCAGCGGGAAACGCGGTGAGGTGAGGCACCGGGAGAATCTATGAAATAGGTAAAGTGCGGTCGCGGACCAGGAAGACCTTTAACTGCGCGGTTCAAACTTGCGGTCCAAGAAAAATTAAATTAGAATTAAAATAGGATAATGGGTACCTACAGCAGGTAACGCGTTGAGGGGACACCGAAGTGCGGGAATAATTTTGGAGTATACGGAATATATTCGCTATCGCGCCTAAACTACTGAACCGATTTAAATGAAATTTGGTATAGAGATAATTTGAGCCCCGGGGAAGGGACATACGATACTTTTTATCGCGATAAACTGTAGCCCACGCGGGTGAAACCGCGAGGAACAGCTAGTAAGTTATAAGCACCTCCATTCCAGATTTCATACAAATCCGTTGTGCCGTTTCAGCCTGAAGATGTCACAAACATATTCACTCAATCACTCACAAACTTTGCTTTTAAAATATGTATTATGACTAGGTTCTACTGGATGCAATTCCTTGATAGGTACAGCATTTTAGTTTGCCCTAATTAATATTTAACAAAGAAAAGCCCACAGCTGATTACTTTTAAGCAATCGCATTAAGTTAGTTAATTTCCCTTTTAGATTTGAATATTGCTTAGTGACGAATTTGACTCATTCTCCGTACTGGGCCAACGAACCACTGGACGAGGAAACGGTGCCGAACAGAGTTTTCTTCGCACTCTACTGGGCTATCTCTATGATAGTATTTACATGTAAGTCTCATATATGAGTCGGTTATTTAGAACTGGCAAGCTCACAGTACTCACACCAAAGCAATTTCATTATGCAGTAGTAAAAACAAAACAAGAACCATCTCTGTCGCGCTCAGAACTTTGACCGCGTGCGAGAGAGACGAAGCGAATATTCATAGTGCGTATTCAGTATAAAGTTGTGAACTGTGGATGTGTTGTACGTGCCAGCATTAGATAACCGACCGTGAAGTGAACGAATGAATGGTGACATAAACCTAATCGATAAGGTAAAGGATCTTCAAAAGTTCTTCTTTTTAAAAAAACACGTGATATAAAAAACACACGTCATATTATTTTTAAACCCTGACGCAAACGGAGAGGTGTCGTTAGTTTAATGTTTGTCATTGTGTATCTGTATCTGTCTGTGGCATCATCTGTTCCCAGCGCACATGGAGACCTGGAGCACTGAGAACTGGAACACCGTGCTGTACACCCTCGTCGTGTTGGAGCTCTGCATTGTGCTGCGAATCTTCATGGAGGCTGTCTATTCTGCCACTATACTGGTTACCACTGCTTTAAGGTACCTAGCACTGTATTCTATTGTTTACTCTGTGTGTGAGGTTTTTCCTTTCAGTGATATCTGAGAATTTTTCTTTCAGGGAGGATTACGATGCAAGTATACTAATAGTAAAGAACTTTTTGCTCAGAAACCAAGTGGATCCGATACTGAGTCAGCGATTTATAACGTTTTTGCAGCTTGGTTGGTACGCGGACAAGGTAACTAAAACTAACTATCTATTGATATTCAGACGAGTCGTGGAGATGTTATAAGGCTGAAATAAACACACATACCCCACACACAAAATGTTTGTATGAAAAATTTAGTTATGTGTCGTTTACGCTACAATACTGTGCCGGTTTTCGTAAAAAAACTCAGTGAGTCTAGCTGATGTAAGTCATAATAGGAGGGGCTGAGATTTTAACTTAAGGGTGGTAAATAGATATGCAGGCAAGCAATTGAAATTGCTCTACCATCATCACGATATTTCACGATTCTTGCGACGGCCACCATCACTTTAATAAATGAGCTGAAATTGTTTTGCTCAGGCTTACTGGCTGTCCAACAAGAGGAGTATATTTTACGACCTGCCCTCGCACGTGTACCAAGACATAGTGACGAGGCAGCGGAGCAAATATATACTCTCCGTACCGTTTATGAAGGTTAATACTTCTTTTATCTTCTACTAGCTGTTCCATCCGCGTCCACTCGTGATAAAAAGTATCATATACTCGTATCTTGCTCCTGGGGTTCTAATTATCTATCCTGGCGTCCATACCAATTTTCATCAAAATTCGTTGAGTGGTTTAGGCGTGGCGGTACTGTCGCATTTATGATATCAATAACACAGATGATATTCAGCGTGCTAGGATTTTCGCAGACGGAGTAACGACTACTGAAAATATAAAAGTTGATACCGTGGTCGTTACACAGAGAACGACCAAGGAAATTCATCAGTCAGTACAGTATGCAATATGCATGCGGGGTGCGGAGAGTGACATTCTCTCCAAGCGGTGCTGGATCTGTAGCAAACCTATCGACAAATGAAAACGGTTCCCCAAATAAAGGCCATATAGCATGCGTACCGGAAGCACAGAAGAGATTATACTTATAGCAAGCTCGTATCGTAGCTCGCACCAAGCAAGCAAGCAAGCTGAAGTGGCAGTGTGCTGGTCATATAAGCCGCAGAACCGACAACCGCTGGGGTAGACGTGTTTTTGAGTGGAGAGTGGAGACCGCGACTTGGAAAACGTAGTGTAGGACGCCTTGCGACGATTTGCGTCGCGTGGTTGGCAGTAATTAGATGAGAAGAGCCGAAGACCGAGCTCAGTGGCGTACCGTGGGAGAGGCCTATGTCCAGCAGTGGATTGATACGGGCTGATGATGATGATGATGATCCCGCACCAATCATGCAAGCCCCATTGAAAATGATGGAATAACTTATTCCACCGCTCTTTCCAGTACCTCTCTAGTGAAGACATCAAGACCATATCGTCGAAAGCGAAGCTGTTCTACACGTCTGCGAATGAGATTCTCCTGAACACGGGCGACATGAGCAATGAGATGTACATCATCAAGCAGGGCACCTGCGAGATATTGAGTCCGGAGACCAAGCGCGCTGTCGGGTTACTAGGCGTCAAGTGCCATTTTGGCGTGCTGGTGTGTATGCTGCGTAAGTAATTTTCAGTCTGTAGCTCTACTCCTTACCTCCATCCTACTAATATTACAAATGTGAAAGTTTGTGCAGGGTTTGATGTTTGTTACTCTTTCACAAAAACTGCTGAATGGGTTTGAGTGAAATTTGGAATGGAGATAGTTTATACCTTGGATTAGCACATAGGTTACTTTTTATCCCGGCAAAAGGTTGCTTGCTGAAGGATAATGGGAAGACGCGGGTGAAACCGCGATTAGAATTTGAACTATTTTCTATTACTCCTTTTTAATTTTTTCTTCTTTTTTTTTCTATTTAGGTATACCCTTTTAAATGGGTTTTATTTTTCATGAAAAAGGTATAGTAGCTAAGTATGTGTGATTTGGATTGAATGTATTATTTCCAGGCATACCGGCATATTACACGATACGTGCGGTGACAAATGTTCAAGTGTTTTCGATATCAAGAAAATATCTATGGCACGCTGTTGAGGAACCGCGCATTAGAGATGCCATAGATTATATAAAATGCCAACCGGTGAGTTTTAATGAGGCTATTTACCACCGCAGGTTACTGGCGCCGTGCTGTTTTGGGAGTAGGTAACAAAACCGTTAAAAACACGAAAACATTCATGGCAACACATACAAAAAAAAATGAAAAAATCGAAGGTCCTCTCAGTAATGTATGTTTAAAAAAGTATAAAAAAAGAAGAGTAAAAAAGTGAAGAGACGGAAAATCCAAAAAAAGCATGAAAAAAGATTTTGTGGCGTTTCCTTTGCTTTATTATCATGAAGATTATAAAATTTTACAAGTCTAAGCAACATCAGCAGTATTGTTTTGATCAACATATTGTTCTGCATCAGGAGTACGAGCGGCTGTTGAATCGTCGCGAGCCGTTCATGACGTACAAAGTACCAGACCCCATTAAAAACACGGAAAGGTTCCCGCTACTGAAGAAGCATGAACCAGACTCCGACTTCCTGAACCCATTCCATCGACTGGGATTCCTTTCTATCCTACGGTAAACAAAACTAGCTACGCTTGTTCCAACTTCCCACCTCTTTACACCGACAAAAGAACAGGCAACATATGTCCGGGAAGGTGGAAGAGGTGTGTTATGACGTAGGTACAAAATTTACTAAAGCTGGCCATGCACGGACCGCTTGAAGCATTCGATCCTGACTGCGACTGCATAGTGAACTACTGCAACTGCTCGAGCGATTCGTGTATGTACGTACGTAGTTGTAGTTCACTATGCAGTCGCAGCTTGTAGCAGTCGATCCTGACTGCTTCAGGCTGTCCGTTTATAGCCAGCCTTTTACTAGCATTTTCCCAAAAACCCTGTATATTTACTTATCTTTAATACCTAGATATATCTTTCCGCGGTTCACCATCCGGCCGGACGGGAAGTACTTGATACGCTACGAGTGGTTCCGTACCATATGCGCGTTCACCTCGGCCATGTTATTCCCCTGCTATACTTACCTGGTGCTTCAGTGGTCGTGGCTGCGCTACCTTTCGTGGATGCTGGATTTATCTGCGTATTTGGACATGTGAGCAGAGTTTTTTTTGTTACATTTTATATCTTACAGGGTAGCGTTGGACTAAAAATCGCGTGATCCTAAATGACGCCAAGACAATAATAAAAAAAAACAAATCATTCTTATTTTTACGCAGTCTTTATTGTATGTTCATTTCGCGCACTGTCGTCATCAGTCTACGCCTAAGCGAGATCGACTATCTTGCTATCTCCTTCCCGCCTCCCGCGCGCTTTTGGCTCGCTATCGTGTCATGGCATTGACCTTATGGCATTTTAGTGGTTGTCAGCACCCACACTAGTCGAAAAATACCAAACTTTTTCACGGTACCTACTACATTTTTCAGAATCCAGCGAATGTTAGTAGGATACTACAACGAAATGGGGATCCTGGTATACCATCCTGCGAGCACTGCGGCTTACTACCTGAAGGGCGCTTTCTTTGCTGATCTGTTTGGATGTTTCCCGCTGGAGACTTTGGAGGCATATCAAATAGAAACAGGTAATATTTCGAAGAACTGGTGGTCGAGCCGAATATCATCGGCGATAAAATTTTGCTGGCTCGGCCACCTTGAAAGAATGGGAGAGGATCGTGCGGTCAAACGAACATACAGTAGACGGCCGCGTGGCCGTCGCCCTATCAGCCGTCCCAGTTTTCGCTGGAAAGACGTAGTCACGAAGAATTTGCGCGAGCTCCATGTAAGCCATTTTCTAGTGCTCGCCTGGCTAGCTAGTAGCTACATCCTCAAGTTAAACACTTATTAAATTATATCCAAGGCGAAGTGTCCAGAAAATTCCACTGATACGGTTTAAATCATCTGCCACAGACTTCTAAGGCCATGGAAATATTTCAGGGAATAGACACGTCGTATCTCGAATAGAGCAGTTCCTGATGCTGAACCGCTTGATACAGCTGTACAGGGTCCCCAGTGCCATGAACCAGCTTCGCAGCGTCATCGAGCGCCGAGATTTACTTATTGTGTACGTCTTCTTTACAAGTTCACTCTACTACCCTTTTTATATACGCTGGCCTGAAGACCTGTAACCTGACCAGTAGCCTCAAGCCATCCAAAAATTACTCGAATCAAGCCCTCTGCTTATTGTAATTTTTTGAACAGATACATGTATTTTACTTTTACATGTATGCAATGGTAGCACTTTGACTGTACTAATTGTCTATCGCCATGGCAGATTCGAAGCCATCCCAATGCTCATGGTGCTCTTGAACGTGATGACGTGCTTTATGGTGCTGTACTCCGTGACCATCTACGGCTTCGTGGACCGCGAGGAGTGGCTCATAGTACCTCTGAACGACAAAGGAGGCTCTTGGCTCCACTTGTTTAGTGACAAATGTAATTATACCTAATTTATTTATTTTAAAGAAGGCAGGTAGTGACTTTTAGCTCCCAGAGATAATTAGTCCTTTCTTTCAGTGTACTTAAAACTTGCATTTTCAATGTCCTCTAAACTCGTTGTCGAACATCGAATTGAGTCATGACTCGTGATCGAATAACATGAAAGCCACAACGCGAATTTCGCTATAGTTTTTCTGTACTACAACGCTTCGTGGACTTCGTGGTTTTATGAGTGTCATAAAGCGAATTTCGCGGCGTGGTTGTTTTAACGAGATCTCAACGCGTAGTGGTCCATGTGTTTTTTGAGCCTAACATAAATATGTATAGGCCGGGTATCTAAGGCTGGCACGTACAACACATTCACATATTTGTCTGTGAATAAGCTCACAGCATGACGTTGCACTGCATGATACACATCATGAAAAGTCTGTCTCTCTCGCACGCGGTCCAGGTTATCATTATACATAATGAACTTGTTTTGGTTGCAAGTACTATGAACGTGCCAGGCTTAGATAATTAAGCTGCACCAGTATTTATTATAGTGTGTTATTCAAATGTAGCATTTCTAAGTTCAAACTCTAATATATGCTTGTTTTTTTTGTTTAGTTCGCTACAATATCACGGAGAACCCCTGGAATCTTCACTTGACCGTTTACTTCTGGGTGGTGTACGAAACTTCTACTACAGGATACAATATCTTGAAACCTAGCAACGTCAACCTTATACGCGTGCTCTTTTTGGGGATGCTCTTTAGTAAGTATTCATTGATTGTTATTGCGAATTGCTTTGCCTATTGCTATGTTATAATAACGGAAAGAGTAAATAATGTACCTGATAATTTATCTACCCAGTACTGCTTGCAATATGTTTTTTTTAAATACACAAGTAAACGAAAACGCAAACTTTGGATTCATAGTCCGTTTGGCCGCGTTTCGTCAATGAAATTAGAGATACGAAAAGCTTTTTATAGAAATTTTAGTGCTGTACTCATACCAAAAGTAAGTGGTGTAGATATTATTCTTTTCTATTAGAAACGCATTATAAATCAGCGTATCGCAGTTCGCGCTAGCCTTTAGCTGAAAACATATCATTCTGTTGTAGAAGCCAGATAATTTATCTTTGAAATTACTAATCTTTTAAAGTCTCAATCGTAAAATAAGTAATGTTGTTAGTATAACCACAATTATTATTATTTTTATCTACAGCTGCCATGATAATTACGTACATAACTGTGCGAATCATCAGTATCCGAGCGAATGTAAACAAGGCCTTGGCGGAGTTTCAAGAGCACCTGAAAGATATGGTCACTTATATGAAAAAGGAGAAACTTGATTTGAAACTGCAAAAGTAAGACATTAAACAACTGCAACAACTTTTAACTCGTATGTTAGGTCGCAGGCGAACAAATATGACCAGTGATGGTCCTATTTCCACCATAGGAGAACGTTACGTCCGCAACATGACATCCGTACATGTTCGACTCCAAGATCCGCACTAATTACACACCATAGCAATTTCATTATACAATAGTAGAAACAAAACAACAACAATCTCTGTCAGGCTCATTACTTTGACCGAGAGAGATGAAGAGACTTTTCTTATACTGTGCGCACATTCACAGAAAAATGTGTGCATGTGTTGTTACACAAGTTTGCGTGCCAGTTTTAGATTACCGACCTTGTGAATGTGTTGTACATGGCAGCTTTAGTTAACCGACCATATATGGTAAGGCTATGGCAAAAAAGTATTTTTTGTTAAAAATTGATTATGTATGCTTTTCATTTCCTAGAGTGGTATTGGATTACTACGAATACACTTGGGATAAAATGGGCGGTGTGGACTACCGGCAGATGTTCAAGCTTTGTGATCAGATCACCTTGCGGACGGATGCAATCCTCCACATTTATGGACCTACGTTTGCTAAGGTATATTTGCTCCTCGCAATACTATTGAGTGACCGGTCAAGCGCGAGTTGAACTCACGTGGAGAGAGTTAACTCTTTCCAAATTTGGTACTATTCCGTCCGTAAGAACTGTAAGACTTATTTTCACTAAAGTTTTCCTAAGTATATATATACTATAACTAAGGTCGTATGTTCTCTGTTTTTTTAATGTTTTAGGATTTGTACTTACTGAAAATTGGAGGGCGGGTAGTGGTAATGCGGGATTTCCCTATCCGTTCCTTGAAGAAGTTTTTCTATTTAATTAGTCCCTGATGATCATCCACAGTGCCCTTTCCTCGCCCACTGCGACGCGTCTCTCTTGCGAACACTCGGCCGCGCCGTGCACAGCGCGTACTTCCTTCGCGACATGAACGTCATCGAAGCCGATGACGTCATCTCCTACATGTTCTTCGTGGACTACGGCGGAGTGGACGTTTCTGAGACCAGAAATGACATAACCAATGTTGAAAAATTGCCTAGAGGAAGGTATATGCGGCATCTGATGCCATGCCATGGCGCATTGCTACCCGCTAATCATATGTGGTAGGAAAATGCAGGCTCTGACAAAGCGTTCATATACTCGAACCTATGTATATAATGTTACTAAATTTTCGTCCCCGTATTTATATTTTTAATTAGTTGTCAGTACATACATATCATAGCCGTTCAAAAGGGGTTCTGGAGTGGACTTCTTCCGGCTGATATAAATGATGATGACATGCATGTCATTATTTTACGTAAACCATTATTTGATATTTCATTTAGTGTGTTCGGCAACATGGAAGACCTCGAGATGGTGCGCTGTCCAGCGACCTTCGTGGCTACCAGCAAGGTGCACCTGCTGAGGATAAACTCGAAATCCTTCCACGAAATCGTCAAAGACTTCCCCGCCGTGGCGAACCTTTACCACCAGTTTCGCAACCACCACAAAGAACACGTATACTTCTTCGTGCACTTATTCACAGGCAATTATCTAAAGCTGGCACGTCACTTTAAAAACAAAACAATAACTTTCTCTGTTACGCTCATACCCTAGATCTCGTGCGACAGAGACAAAGAGACTTTTCATAATGAGCCGTCATGCCGTGCCCCCATGCACAGATAAAATATGTTGTACGTGCCAGCCTTAGATAACAGACCTGTATCTTATTGATATTCAATCCTTAATTTATAGGAAAATGTAAAAGCAGGTCCTCATTCGCTAAAATAGATCCACGCAGCGTCTGCACCTCAAGCATTCTATTATTTATCTTTCTATTGTGTGATCGGTTTATCTTCTAAATATATAACTCAAAGGTGACTGACTGACTGACATAGTGATCTATCAACGCAAACCACTGGATGGATCGGGCTGAAATTTGGCATGCAGGTAGATGTTATGACGTAGGTATCCGCTAAGAAAGGATTTTGATTAATTCTACGCCCAAGGGGATAAAATAGAGGATGAAAGTTTGTATGAAACTTTGTCAATTTTAAACCACGCACGCGCACGCACGCGGGTGAAACCGCGGGAAACAGCTAGTCTATTATATTATCAACTAGCTGCGCCCCGCGGTTTCACCCGCGTCTTCCCGTTATCCCCTTTCCGAGATAAAAAGTATCCTATATCCGTTTCCTGGTCCCAAGCTACCTCCCCACCAATTTTCAGCCAAATCGGTGCAGCCGTTCTTGAGTTATAAGTAGTGTAACTAACACGACTTTCTTTTATAAATATAGATTTCGGGATTCTTGAGATTTAATGGCATGCACCTATCCATATGGAGAGTTCACAATTGTAGTGAATTTTTCGTCATATCATACCTAAAAATGATCATACCTTGACCTTACTTTATTACCTTTCTACTTACACTATCATATTATCAATTTCCAGAGCTACATATTGGGCAGCATCGCAGACTCTGTCAAGGTGGCGTACCAGCGTTCAATGAGCAGCACCCCAGCGATGGTGACCAGGCGGAAGGGGCTCATCAAATACCTGTACTTCCAAGACACGACCATCCAAATCTTCCTGATCGTCGTGTCAATCCTCTGCATCTACACGGACTTGTACAACGCTGGTTTCCAGGACAACAGTGTTCCTCTCATAATTTTTCTGTACGCGCTGGACCTCTGCTTCTGTATGAAGATAGTTTTACAATATACTCTGCCGCTTATTGTGGACTCTGTGAATATTAGAAGGATTTTGCTGCCTATGAGGAGGATGTGAGTTTTAAAATACTTTTTAACTATAGAAGAAAACATCTCTTTGTAGTCTTCCAAGTTTCTTTCTCTTTTCTTTCTCTCCCGTAGCTCCGTAGCTCCCTGAACCGATTTTGATTTAGTATTTTTTATTTGAAAGGTGACTTGATCGAGAGCTATGACTCGGGGGGTCGGGGTTTCTTAAATTTTAATTTAAGTTATTTATTACTTAACGACCGACGTGGTGCAATGGGTGTACAGTACAGCCACGAAACGTGAGGTCTCGGATTTGACTTTCGCTACGGGACAAATATTAGTGCATTGAGGAAAAAATACGTACATGGAAAAAAATATTCGTTCTGTGTGTGTTGTAGATCCTCGATCCACATGATTCCTAGTAAGTAGTTTCAGGGAAACCTAATAAGTTTTAAGACATATTAATAGATACAGTTTAATTAGAACTTTATTACGTGAAAATAACTACTAAACATCTCAACATCACCATCTCTCATCTCTCATCTCTCTCTCTCTCTCTCTCATTCTCTCATCTCATCTTGAATCATTAATTGCTCAATATATCAAAACTACTTACTGGGCCGGCGCCACTCTTCTATTTCCCTGATTTTCTCATTAATGTTCTTCTCTTCATATTACCTACTTTCAGATATTTCAGAGGAGAGTTCCGCTACGATTTATTATCTTGCATCCCTATTGAGCTGATGGGTTTTTTGCGCAAAAAAAACGTTTGGATGACTTTCTCTTTGCTGAGACTTAATAGGATGTTCAGGATTGTAAGTTTTGTCTTTGCTGTTAGCAAATTCTTCTCTTTATTAAACCTAAGTTTCAGTTCGTAAATTTGCACCATCTATAGCCTTAAATCTTAATAATCAGCATTTGTTGATTTACCCGAAATACCACAGATGCTTGGACTTTGTAATTCAGGTAACGGTATACAAATGCCTGAACCGCAACAACGAGCGGATCACCACCAACCTGATCCTGAGCACCGCCTCAGCCGCCTTCATCTGGTTCACTCTGTTCGTGCACTCCACCTCCTGCCTCTGGTACTTCATCGGCTACCTGGAGGACCGCGCCACTCCCGCCAGCTCTTGGATATACAAAGGTAAAGTCACCTGGATTTCCTGGGGGCCTACTTGCATAACTTATATTGCGATTTAGTTTTAAAATGTGAGTACAGCTCCATGAATCATGAAATCAAAACAATAAAAGTATTGAAAAAATTAATAAGAAAACAAAAAATTAATATTCTAGCGCGTTTGATCACATAATCACCTGATGATAAGTGACGATGCAGTCGAGGGTGGGTCACGCTGGCCCATGAGATGCCAGATTTAAAGAGATCCACATTGAATCCTTTATGAAACAAAGCAGCAGGGACCAAATACCAGTCCCTAGCGGTCCGCAAAATGAAGGCTCATAGGCGTGTCGAATGCATTTTTTCCACTCAATTAAGTAAAAAAATTACCTTAAGTGTACCTATCGTTTTTATGAGTATTTTTCTACTCTATTCTGTATCTTTTAGGTCTTTCTTTTCAGATAACGGAACTACCTGGTGTGACAACGTGTACATTTGCTCCATGTACTTCGTGCTGACAACGTTTACGCAGAATGGCGTCGGAGACATTATGCCGAAGAAACACTCGGAGGTATACATAAATTCTTGTAACAAGCACACTTGCACCCAATCGCCAAGCTTCTATGTGTGTTTCGGTAACCGCACTCCAAAGTCAGTTCCCTATCCAGGTGTAGCCTGGCGCCACCATCGGCTACATCATCACAAAACATCAGGTGACTTGTGGTAAAACTCTACAAGCAGACGCAACCAAAAACAAAATTGATAACAGAAACTAGTTTTATTGGTCTACAAGAAAACGCTGTGTTGAAATCGAAGCATTAATTTCAGGTAATCTTCGTATGCGCCCTCCAGATCATATCCACAATGATCTACATGGTGTGCGTGGGAGAATTTTCAAACATAATCCAGTACCAGTCCTTCAGGTCCTTCAGCTTTTACAGCAAATATTTGGAGCTACAGGTAAATAACATTTTTAAACAGGCTAATATATTTATGTATATAATAGTCTAAGATTTTGCAGAGTCAGCCTGGGGTAGTACCACACCTTTGGCTTATACTCTTTGCGTTTGGCAGTTATGGAACCCCACTAGGCAGTAGTATGCAGACTTTACTGTGTCCCTGATTGAAGGGTAATGTTTCCAATACCAGTGCAGGCACAAGGCACAGGGCATAAGGGCAATAGCTAATAGCCGTTTATGGTGGCGTTTAAAGGGGGAGGCCTATGTTTAGCAGTGGACTTCTTCTAGCTGATGATGGTGATGAGCACACTGCATAGCCGCGCAAGACTTTGAGTTGTTGAAATTCAAAATTCTCAGTAGCATTGAACTATCATTACAGTCAGCCATCGTGATGGTTACCAATCAGTCAAGTGACTTGATAATCTCGTCACCCCGTGCCATAAAAAAATACAAGATTAAATAGAAATAACTCTAAAATGCAGTGCGCTCGGTGCTGAATACCTGCGCGATCAGCTTACAACCTCCTCTATTTCCAGGACTTCTTAAAAAATAACCGAGTGTCCAAGAACCTGGTGCAAATTGTGAACCGGTACTCCCTGCACCTGTGGCGGGAGACGCGGGGCATGCAGGCGCCATACTTCCTGCACTCGGCACCGCAGGCGCTGAGACTTGAAATTATGTCAGCATCTTATCTGCATCACCTCACCAGAGTGCGTATAATCAGAGAGGGAATGTTCGGAAAAGCTATTCCATCTCATCCCTCCATCGCTGTTATACCGTTCATTGGAATAAAGCTCATCCTTACACAATCGAGTCCTTGACATCCCACACCAATCGGTTCATGCTCAAGCAGCGCATACTTGCAAAATGGGTGTAAAAAGAGTTCTTGAGGGTTGACAACGCATCAGCAACATGGTGTGACTAATATCCATAGGTGACGGTGTCCGCTTATTATAATGCAGGCAATCTGTTTGTTCGCAACTCAAATACATAAAAAAACGAGACGAAGAACGCTTGCCGTTCCTACATTTTGTAGAGATTACATTTGCTTTGAGCTGCTAAAGAAGCAGAAATAATGGTCGGTGTTCCAGTACAAGCCTAGTTATCCGGTCCCCACTAGTAAAGCTATGAAACATATTAACATGTTTCAGCATCACGTGTTTGAAGACTGTGAACCAGCATTTCTCCGTCAGTTGGTGGGCTGCTTGCAATTGCTCACGTATAACGTAGGTAAGCACATCTTTTGCCTCTACATTCGACATGTCGTGTCCATGGGTGCTGAATGAAGCCCCGCCTATTTCTTTCTCTTAGCAGATGTGTGACATCTTCATAATCGAATAATTCCATTACCGTTTCTCATAGTCCACTACTACTTTCTACATAATATTCATCACACTTACTAATCGTTTTGCAATAGACATGTACGTGGTGAAATCAAGTGAGATCACAGATGCCATGTATCTTATTCACACGGGGAAGATTGAGGAAATCGCCGAGAGCCACCAAGTACCCAGGATCTACCCGGCCGGGTCTTACTTCGGTGTCGTAAGTATAATTCGTTAATATTATATAGGTACGTAACAGAAATTGTACAATTTAACTCCTCTAACCGGGTGGTTCTGTATTTGGACATCCAGGTAAACGGAGGGATGCCATCGGTAGGTAATAGGTATAATTATATAGTGGATATTCCACTGGTTTGCACAAAGCATTTGGTTTCCACATATATCACGCGTAATCACTCAGAAGTGAAACTCCTTGCTAGAGTATCCACGTTATATACTTATATCTTATGCTGTTTTTTTCAGTTGCAAGGTTTGATACACGACATGCCTTACACGCACTCGTACCGTACGCTGATAAAATCCCAAGTATTGACCTTGCGTCTCGACGACTGGTTATATCTCTTAAAACATTACCCCAAGAGCAGAGAAGCTATATACCAACACATGAAATATGATATCTCAGGCAAAGACAGCAGTGGAGGCAGCAATAATGGCTGGTCATCCTCTAGTAGCTCGCCGAAACCACCGAAACCACCACCGAGTCCACCACTTGTCACTGAGCTGGTAGATAGAGGATCCCCACCGACTCCTCCAAAATTTACTTTACCGCAGGGACCACAACCGCTAGAAGGCGATTCAGAGCCATTACCTCTACAGACCGGGCTCTGGCCAACCTTAAACAGGAAACTTCCCTCTAGTAGCAATAAGTCTACCGAGGACATTTCTCAAGAAGAACGGGCGAAAGAGAGCATAATGTCTGAACATTCACAACAACCACAGAATAAAGAGGAACTTGAAGTTTCCACTCCTTTACAAACAAAAATAACCGACACTGCCAGAAAGTTCATGGCAGAGAACAAAAAAGAATTATTTTACGATCCAAATAAACTTAGCATGCTGACTGAAGAAAAAGAGATGGCTACTACTGCTCTGAGTATAAGAAACGATGAGGACAAAGAGCAACAGCAAGTAGAGAAGGACGAAACTGGTTCTGCAGAACTTGCAGCTCCTACTCCCTCAGTAACAAAAGTAATTGGAGCAGCCAACAAGTTCATGGAAAAAGAAGAAAAAGATGTATCTTACGATACAGATAATGATAGCATACTGATTGAAGAAAAAGAGGTCTCTGCTACTGCTCTAAGTGAGGAAATTGACGAGAACACACAGCAAGAAGGAAAGGACCAGACTAAACCTGTTGAACTTGCATCTACTACTCCCTCAGTAACGGAAGTAGCTGATAGTGTCATAAACTTCTCGGATGTGGAAGAAAAATACATGTTATCTTATAATGAAAGCGACCACGGAAGCGATAAATATGCTCTGTCGAATGATGAGGAAGAGGTGGCTACTACTGCTCTGAGTAAAGAAATTGACGAGGCAAAACACCAACAGCAACAAGAAAGAGATTCAACTGAACCTGCAGATCTGGCAGCTTCTATTCCTTCTGTAACAGAAGTAACTGATACTGCCAACAAAATGAAGGAGAAAGTAGAGAAGGAAGAGAGAGATGTGTCATATAATACAGATGATTTATTGCCAGTTCAAGAAGAAGAGGTGGCTACTACAGCCCTGAGTGAGGAAATTGAAAAGGCCAAAGAGCCACAGCAACCAAGGAACGATCAAACTGAATCTGAAGAACGACATCTGCTAAATGAGATTTTATCAACTGATAGCGATACTAATAATTTAGTCGCAGGTGGCATAAAAGAAGAAGAGACCGAAAAACACATGGTCACCGTCGACATTGCCAGATCCAAAACTGACATCACACAAACAGAGAGCACTATAAACTATGATACAAACATTGCCGAGTATTCGGATCTTCCTCGTATATCTAAGCATATTGGTATAAAATCAGATCCGAGTTATTTCAGTCAAAATATAAGCCCAAAAGAGACTAGTACAGTTAAGCCAGATAAGGCGAAAGACTTAGAGATTTTACCGGTTGATGGCGATGATGAAGTTGACCCTGATTATGATGAAAACGAAGAAATGAAAGACGAGGCCTCTACGGCTAAGCGTCGTTTTACACGAGTGCGGTATGAGGATGATACTGCAATGGTAAAGTATATACTACTAATATTATAAACGTGAAAGTTTGTAAGAAGGTTATAAGCTATGGTTATGGATGTATGGATGTTTGTTACTCTTCCACGCAAAAACTACAGAACGGATTTGAGCGATATTTGGAATGAAGATAGCCTATACACTAGGCTAAAACATAGGCTACTTTGCGTGATAACACACGGGTGAAACCGCGGGGCGCAGCTAGTTTATTTATATAATATTATTATGCTAGTGAGGAAATCACCATATCCAATAACCAAAACATTCAAAAGCATGCGACATCTAACTAACTAGGTAGTAATTTCGGCTTGGATCCGTAGGTCGTGTTCGAATCCTACAATGAGCTTGAGCTTTCGGTGAAGGAAAACATTGTTAGGAAACCATAGCTTGGTGGTAGGACATTGTCAAGAGCTCGCCTGGCTAGCTACCACGCGTAAGATAAGAATCTATCGCCTAGCACCTATCGGTGTGTTCCGGCAGCCCCACTTGAGAGCCAGTTCCCAATCCAGGTGTAGCGTGGCGCCTTCGGCTACATCATCACTTAACATCAGATGACTTGTGATCAAACACTACACTGTAAGAAGTACCTACTATGTACTAATTTACAGAAAAGATCCTATACCTATTGTTGTTTGCTACAATTAAAAACATTATCTTTTGTCAAAGGAGAAGCAGCGAACCGAGAGTGAGGACATGTTCTATCCACCGGACGAGCTGAAAGAAAAAGATCTTACAGAGCGTAACTTACAGTTCATGGACAGCAATGTGAAGCTGCCAGGAGTTGACGATGATGACGTCAGCCAGCGTGCCGGCTCCAACGTCAGCCTGAACAGTACCTCTAGCTCGTCAATAAAACAGCGCAAGATGAAAAAGAAGTAGATTACAAAGAGTTCTGAAAAACTTTTTGGTTTGTACCTACTTAGTTGATATTACGTGATCTCTTTTAAAATAAACTTTTTGCGTGCGATATGTGTTTTTTTTTTTTTTTGTTTTTTATGGCGTCGCACGATTAGTGTATATTTGCCAGTGTTAAGTATAAAAGATTTCAAACTCAAGAGAGTTGAATCAAGTTTAAATGATGATGGTGATGATGATGATATGATGGGATGAGGATAGTGTTTGTAAAGTAGTGGCGCTTTACTTAAACTTTACGCTGACTTTTTTGGAGCAACTTGGAAAGTCACTTTCACAACTTTATTTCAATTTCCCACACTCGTACACATTAACGAACACATAATGGTTAATAATCCACCAATATTACACATTATCACTCGAAGAAACACAAGTTTTGGAAATAAAACAAAATTTTCACGTTGACAACTTAATTGCCGCCAAAAAAGTCCTAGTTTTAAGTTATTTTGGAATGTCAATCTATTTACGACTAAGTAAGTTTTTAGTGGCCTGCATCATCACCAGTCTGTATGACTCCACTGATGGACATAAGCCTTCTCCAAGGTACGTCACTAAGCCTGTTCTTTGGCTCTTCTCATCCATCTCTCGGCGCAAATCGTCATTATTTATTCGTTATTTTTTTACTATTTACAGGGTAGCGTTTGATCACAAGTCACCTGATGTTAAGTGACGATGTGGTCGAAGATGACGCCACGCTACACCTGGACTTGGAGTTTATTACACAAAAAAAATACTTTAATAAAGCCCGACTAGCAGCCAATAATACGAGTTCACTTCGATAGTAAAAACAGTTTAATGCACGTAAAACAATAAAGAAACAGATTACAATAGAAATACAATTAAAACAGTTAGATACGATTCTAAGAGTTAAACGTATCGCGCGGGACGCCGAACCGCTCTCTTGTTGGCGTCGCGCGCCCGACTCTTAATGCTTCCGCCGGGCGGCGCTCGTGTGGCAACACTGGCAACGCGCGTACGCCGACGCTGGTTGGACCCGCCACCGAAACCTTAGGCGCGGGAATATTTGAACGGCAGGCGAGTGGATAAACAAGCCGCTGTTACGGCGCGTCACAATACGAGTTAGTTAGAGTTTACTTTCATAATAATCATAAGTATTTATATGGGTATAAGTATATTTTTTATTACTGTAGGCATTATAATCTATGATGTTGGTGTACAGAATTACAGAAACTAGGTACTCGACCTCATGCGTAGTTGTATCAGCGAGTTACGAGCTTAGAAATTCAGGAAACAAGTATAGCGAAATGGGTTATTGAAGCGGTTAATTTTGGTCAACTTCGAGGATTAAATCGATCAGCAGTACGATTCTAATACACTCGGAAACACTTTCGACCACCACGGTTTTGAAAAAGTTTTCACGAGACTTTTTTAGACGCGATTCATTAATACTGGTATTTAATTTGACAAACCAGCTGCTCAGTCACGGGAAGTTTCCGCCACCTATTTGCTCTCGGAAAACTTCCGTGAAGCGAAAGTGACGTCGAATCGGACACGGAAACTTTTCAAGTGAATTCGAATCGCAATGCAGTACGTCAGCGTCACAGTTAGAGAACTCATTCAGAGCCTAGCCGCGGGCTTCGCTGGCGCCAGTTTATCAATTATTGCAAAGGCGTGCATTTGGCAGACGGCCATTCCACTTCGTAACGTAGGAGCTGAAAATCGGAATTCCGGAATCTCGTAATATGGAATTCTCGGATGATGTTTTCGGTATTCCGGATATAGCAGTATTGAGAGAACCCAATATCGGAGCTACGATATTGGTAATTAATTAAAGTTTTGACTCTTTCTCTAAATGTAGGTATCAAAAGCTACATTTTTTTATAGTTATACTTACTGGGTATCGTTTGACAACATCATTTTTTTTTTTTAGTAATAGGCAAGCATTTGACCTCAGTCTCACCTGATGGTAAGTGATGACGAGGTTGATGATGGAGCATGTTTACCTAGAAGATACCTATTCACTCTTGACTTGAAGGCTCCCAAATTATACTTATCGGGAAACAAGGACGCCGGTAAGGAGTACCAGAATGCGTTTCTAGCGGTGTTGCCTTGTTTTTTTATCGTATTCAACAGTTTAGTGACCAGAACTAAGTAATAATAAATCTTAATACTTCTGACCGCCTACACTTTAAAATTAAAGAAAAAACCTGTATTACGAGATTGGGCTTCAAATGTCGGATTCAATTCCGGTATTAATAATGGTCCGGTACTCCGGTATGTCACGCCCTAAAACGTGGTTACCTGAACTGCGACGAATCACATACAAGACTCCGTACTACAGCTATTCTTGTTTGTTGATGTTGTTATTTCAAGATGTTCTATTCTAACCGATTACATCTTCAAAATAGCATCTTGAAAATATACCTACTCATATAATTTTTCTTGTGTGCCAACTAACAAAACTAGCGACCCGTCTCACGCGGGAAAGTAGTTATTTTTAAAACACCTTTATTAGCTTAACTTGTAACTAACTAACTAATTCCATACTAACTTCAACGCCCCATTTCACACAATTATGAAGGGGGCGATCAACTCCAAAAGGTGTATTTTTAAACACATAGTTTAATGGTAAATAATGTAAATGTTGAAATTAAAAAAATACTATAGGTTGGGGTAGAATTCGTAGAAGCCGAGTAATCAAATAGAAATATGAAATAAAATCTGGTGTCTTTAAAAAAAATACAAAACTTGTACGAAAAATAAACTGTTTTAGTTCAAATGTTCTAAATTATCAACGACAACCATACATTATTTTTTACGAATTACATAGCCAAATTAATGTTCTACTCGAGTAATCAATTAGTTTATTTCATGCTTATATTTTGAATAATTAAATAAAATTATAGCTTGGAGCTCGAATCCATCATTATCGTCAACTGTACGCGGTCACGCGATTTTCAACTCTAAACAAAGTAACGTTGATAAAATATTAAACACAGGGGCCGTCTGTTTTTTTTTTCCAGCATTAGGCGCAGCCTGAAGATACATATCCAAGAGGAATGTTGACGCCTCAGTTTCGTAATATATAATCTAATAGTTTTTGAAAATATTGTGATTAATCAGTGTGCAATCAGTGATTAATAAGTGAATATTTCTCTTTTACCTACCTAGTTATAAAAAAAACTCCTTATTAATCTGAGTAAGGTTTAAATTAATTGTAAAAAATAATTGAAACAGAAAATTGAAAAATTCTGAAAAATCTGGAATAAATTAAATGTAAAGAAAATTAAATGCAATGTAAAGTTTTAACTTATGGAATGCTATTAATTAGGTAGGTAGGTGATTTTTTAATTTTTAATGCCTTAATAACATGTTTACGTTTTCAATGAAAAGTAAAAGAAGAACATCAATAAAAACTTTTATTACAAAACTCTCTCAGCTCATAACAACAAACATGCTAATTGTTTAACAAGATGATTCGTACCGAACGTCAACGATACATTTAGCTAGCCAAAGGCGCAGTTTCAGCTCAGCGTTGTTAGGCAGGTGTCTTTCACTTATAATTTTAATTTTAGACTTTACTTAAATTGGAATGCCCAGCACTATTTTAAAGCCCGCCTTGATGTTCCCACTTCATTTTGATAGGTTACCTATACCCCCCGCCAAATTGGTTATGGAATATGAATCACTCTTGATATATGGTCATGTAATGTTTCTAAACATAATTTCAATTTTTTTTCTGCTTTGTATGTTAGTCCTTTTGCCATATTTAGAATTTTGTATCGATGTGTTGCCACTTTTTTAAATCTAGATCCATAGTGGAACATGCAAAAGTACATCGTCTATAGCACCATAGATTAAGTAGACTATATACTACGTTATAGCACTTCCCCATCAAATTCGGCTGAGGTACAGTTCATCCGTTGCATTGCAGATGTTTGACACTTCTATCGTCTTATTATATTTAAATGCTTGGGTGTTTACAACATTGTATAACTTACGCATAATATAAAACTTAACCACTAAAGTTACGGTTTCTTAAATTAATGTATTTTTTTTAATTTTCTCTCTATCCGCCATCTTTGATTCGTCTCAAACGTGAGTTGTTTTATCGGGGCACCATCTGTAACAAATACAAAGTAAATTTGATAAATATATTCAGAGACTAGCTGTTCCCTGCGGTTTCACCCGCGTGGGCTACAGTTTATCGCGATAAAAAGTATCCTATGTCCTTCCCCGGGGTTCAAATTATCTCTATACCGAATTTCATTTAAATCGGTTCAGTAGTTTAGGCGCGAAAGCGTATATATTCCGTAAACTCCAAAATTATTCCCGCACTTCGGTGCCCCCTCAACGCGTTACCTGCTGTAGGTACCCATTATCCTATTTTAATTCTAAGTTAATTTTTCTTGGACCGCACGTTTGAACCGCGTGGTCCGCGACCGCACTTTACCTATTTCCCGCTGCGCTGCGGTGCGGCGGTTTTATTTTTCTACTACTACTTACATTTTTAAACTCGTGATATCTTTCGAATGGAATGACCGAATTGAATAATTCAAAAAGTTATATAAAGGCATTGAAGCAGTTTTGAATAAGAAGTAATTTATTTTGATAAGGATTAATACCAAGATACAAATAAAGAGCCTTTTCTAGCGGCGGCATTAAAAATAATTTTTTTAAAATAAAAGATCACTTATTGTGGCATAACTATAATAGTTAGACATATGTTCTCGCGGACTTTTTTGTAGATCTAAATGAGACCTACAAACCCGTGATACATTATTTTGTTCTAGTGTCAATAGTTTTTGCAGCGCACGCAAAAATAGGTTTTCGATTTCACACCTTGGGTTGCAAAATAGCAATTTTCTTACGGATCCCTAATTTTTTTGGAAATAAAATATAGCCTATAGCCTTCCTCGATAAATGGACTATCTAACACTGAAAGAATTTTTCAAATCGGACCAGTAGTTCCTGAGATTAGCGCGTTCAAACAAACAAACAAACAAACAAACAAACTCTGCAGCTTTATAATATTAGTATAGATAAATGAATTGGGTGTTCTGGCTGCGGTGTTTTTGCTGTCATCAATTTAACGATCGCCGCATTTATTCTCGGCGTCTATTTTGAGATTCATACTGACAATAAAAATGTGAGAAACATCGTTTGACGTCATTGACCATTTTGTAAATATAAAATATTTAATTTCAATGTTAACTAAAACATTTCTGATGTAAAAATACGGTAGCGTTAAAATGTCGCAAGAAACAGTTATTTACGCTTTAGATCCAGCTCGGCCGCAACTATTTATTTGAATATATCTGCCAAACGTTATGAAATTATGACGTGTTTTCAGTATTAGCTGGCCGTAGTCTTTGATAATACTGTATTTATATAAGAAATTAGTTTATCGTTGTTGGAGGCGAGTTTTAATTTAGAATTGTTTTGCGCAGATGAAAAACATTATCTAAGTAATTACGAATTAACAACGATTTAGTCATGCATGTGTCCACTACAGTCATCTATTTGTGTTCTTTAAACGCTTCACTTGACTATGGTTGGACATATATGTCAATATTTTTTAAATTTTCATAACAAGCCAAACAAAATTCTTAGAAAAAAAAATCTTTGAAAAGTTTTCTAAAAAGTTTGAAAATTCGGAAAAAATTGAAAACAAAACGACATGATTTCAATTTCTCTAGCAAACTTTCAACTTACTATTCTATCTGTGCTATAATAAAATAGATATGGAAACTACTAGTATATGTGTGTATGTATGTATGTTTCACCCAGATGCTAGGTGTCGAAGTGGCGCGTGCGTCCGCTCTATGATTTATTAGTTCTCGCTACATTCTATGCGAGCTGTCACTACCTACATTTTCTACTTTGTCACCCTCTCTGTTATTGATGACGTTCCATATACTTACAACATATATAAGATATGTAATTAGGTACTCGTACAGAATCATTTTAGAAAATACTAGAGACCCGTCCTATTTTTTGCAAAATAATAATACACATTTACAAAACGTTGACATTTCTATTTCAAACCACATTTTGCTTCAGAAAAACAAAATGTGGGTGGATCTCGCATCAAAGATAAATCCGCCGAGAGGACTTTTTTGGCGGCAATTGAATTGTCAACGTGAAAATTTTGTTTTTATTTCCAAAACTTGTGTTTCTTCGAGTGATAATGTGTACCTAATATTGGTGGATTATTAACCATTATGTGTTCGTTAATGTGTACGAGTGTGGGAAATTGAAATAAAGTTGTGAAAGTGACTTTTCCAGTTGCTCCAAAAAAGTCCGTGTAAAGTTTAAGTAAAGCTCCACTACTTTACTTAAACACTCCTCATCCTATCATCTCACCATCATCATCATTTAAACTTGATTCAACTTTCTGAGTTTAAATATTTAATACTTGACACTGGCAAATACACTAATCGCGTAACGCCATAACAAAACAAAAAAAAAACCACCGAGATTTCAAGAAGTTTAGAAACAGTCATAATACAGGGAATAGAATTACTTATTTGCTTAAAATTAAATTAATATATATATAATAGTAAATTATATTATGTATGCATAGAGTTTAAACATTATAGTGTCGGAGCGGAGGCGTTTACATTTTAATAATATAAAACATTTACAGTTCAACTAACTTATTATTATTATTGTTAAAAATTATATTGAAATTATGTGAAAATGCTATTTAAATACTTATCAAATCTTTAGTGTTTAAATTCAATTGAATATGATCCAATGTTAACACACATTACTTACTGTAAATTTTATCAGCATTACGAAACTAAATCATCGATTAATTCACTTAAACTAGAGAATAGAAATGTTTTTCAATTAGCTACAATGAAGGGTGAAGTAGTAACAAAATATATACACACTTGCAAACATTCGCATTCATAATGTTATTATTTTATCATCGCTCAAAGCGGGGAAGAAAAACATTGCGAGGAATCCAGCATGTCCATGAATCAAAACATCCAAGGGCATGCTACATCCACCAACCCGCACTGGCCCAGCGTGGTAGATTACGCCCTGTATTTGTGAGAAGGTCAGAGTTCCAGCAGTGGGAACGGGAAATAAGCTAATGATGATGATGATGAGTAGTTATTTAGATAATGGTGTCGATTCGGTTTTGCTTTCTCTAAAACTAAACTAAGTTTGACAAATCTAATAGTATTGCTGTCTTTTTCTAACCACTGAAGTAAAAAAAGAACAGCATTACTCTCAGACCCGTCAAACTTAGTTTAGTTTTAGAGAATGCAAAACCGAATCGACACGTGAAAGTGTGTGAGTATGGATGGATGGATGGATGGATGGACGTTTGTTACTCTTTCACGCAAAATCTACAGAACGGATCTGAATGAAATTTGGAATGGAGATAGCTTATACGCATAGGCTACTTTTTATCCCGGAAAAAGGATCCTGCTGGATAACGGGAAGACGCGGGTGAAACCGCTAAGCATCTCTCTTGTTACTACGCCAGTCTTCATCTCTCTGCAGGCCATCTAATTTTGTGTTGTTTTGTTTGAGAACGTTGCCAATATCGAGTGCATTTCGTAAAGTACCTAGCTATGTGTGGGTACATAATATACCTGTAGTTTTTTCTTCGGCATACTGATCGAAGTTCAGCCAATATACCTACATCATAACAACTTAACAAGCTGTGTCCCGCGATTTCACACGCGTGGGCTACAGTTTATCACGATAAAACGTATCCTTCCTCCTTCCCCGGGGTACCAAGAATCTCCATACCAAATTTAATCAAAATCGGTTAAGCCGTTTAGAAGGAGAATAAGTACGAACACACGCACACTTGAATGTTGTATAGGTACAAAGATGTTCCGTTTTTATTTTCACTGGATTTATGTTCCCTATAATCTGTTGGTCGTTTTATTTTATTCTATTTAGAGAGGGATGATTAATGATGTGATCAAACGCTCTCGATGAGTAAGCCTCATAGTTTTCTCAAAATAACCAAGGTTTTGCCTTTCATAAAAAATATTCTCGCTGTGTATGATGTACAGCTGGCGTTGATGGATTTATTTTGATAGCACTCAGAGCTTAGCATAACAAACATATCACTCATTCTAACACTAAACATTATCACAGTGCACAGTGCACTAGCGACCCGCCCCGGTTTCCCACAGGAGGCAGAGACAACCAGAAGTTTTTCTCAAAACCATTAAAACCTCGTTCAATATAAAATTATTGACTTTTTTTGGCGGCAATCGAATTGTCAACGTGAAAATTTTGATTTAATTTCCAAAACTTGTGTTTCATCGAGTGATAATGTGTAATATTGATGGATTATTAACCATTATGTGTTCTTTAATGTGTACGAGTGTGAGAAATTGAAATAAAGTTGTGAAAGTGACTTTTCTAGTTGCTCCAAAAAAGTCCGTGTAAAGTTTTAGTAAAGCGCCACTTCTTTACTTAAATACTATCCCCATTCCATAATCTCCTCATCATCATCATCATAATCATCATTTAAACTTGATTCAACTCTTTGAGTTTGAAATATTTTATACTTGACACTGGCAAATACACTAATCGTGTGACGCCATAACAAAACAAAAAAAAGCTAGATATTTAATGTAACTAGACTTTTTTGAAGACCTACAGGAAGCCTACATTTCTTTCAAACATTACGTAAACTTTAATCCAACAGTTTAGACAGCGTAAGCTGTTATAGCAATCAGTTTTTCTCTGATTTGTTTTACAAATATCGTAATTTCTTATTGAAAACTCTACTTTATCAGAATTAAACATAGCCTATGATATACTCTGGGATAATGTAGCTTTCTAATAGTGAAAGAGTTTTCGGAATCGTATTAGTAATTTAAAAGATTATGGTCCTAAACAAACATACTTATTAACTAATTTACCTCTTTAAAGGATTGGTATTATGGACTCTATTTATTCTGGACTGATAGGTATTTATCGGGCTGCTGGGACTCGTCATTGTTGTAGATATATTACTTATTTACAAAAAAGCTACAGTGTAAATTACTTTCGAATAGTTCATTGATAGCGCAAGTATAACGAATGCCATGTGAATGAATTAAGAAAGAATTCCGACGGCGTGGTATTGTGACAGATGTTCATTTTGAATCTCAATTATGTATGTAGTTTTAGACGGGAGGAATGTTATGATTTCTGCGAGGCAAGCACCGGCCGGTGCGCACTATTTTAGATTTACAGGCCTCCAGCGGTACAGAATATTCTAATGCACAAACATCTGGAATATGTTTTATCTTCGTTGCTCCATTTCGCAATCACAAACTCGGTTCTTGGTTGAAATAAATGTAGGTGATTAATCGATTCGTTTTTCAATCGATATAAAAATAAAGTCTATTTTAGTGTGATTGGTGTATGTAGTTTGAAAATAAATGTTTACTGAGTATTTAGGTTAGAAAAATGAATCACCAATTCTGTTTACCGTTTTGCGAAATGAAAATGTTTGAAAGGCTGAGATTTGATACGATTAAAGTTTTTGGCAACACGTTTTTAAATTAACTTGAGATGCGACATAAATCGTCCTCAAACTTATAAACCCAAACCACACCATTATCGGAATTTTTGGCTACAAAACCGAGATGTGACATGAATAACGTTTTAAACGACACGTCTTTAAAAATCCCCTAATATTAAAGTTAACTGACATGTGCGACAAGAAACGTCCGCAAACTCATAAACCCGAACCATTATCGGAATTCTCGAATTCTTGGCAAATCAACGATCTTGTCAAACGGCCAATTAAAACAACCACAATTTCACGCGATAAGAAAATAACACGTTCGGAAACAACAAGAAAAACACGCAAGGATCTTATATGGCACCTTAGAACATCCCCGAGTAGAGCAGCCATAGGCTGGCCAGCAGCAGCACCAGGATGAGATAGGTGGCGAAGAGGCTGGTGGTCTCGTGGTTGGGCATGGCGACGGCTGGACACCTTCACTGGACAACTCGCTCCTAGGAACTGGCAGGGCACGCGAACTGTCGTCCGGCGGGCGGGCGCCTACGCCTCTCTATATCCACATTTATAAATATGATGAGCATTACCTCCAGCAATAATGTCGGCCGCTGCGACAGGTGCCCATCTATTTTACGCGTAATTAAATCAGGGTCAGTGATTGGCGGACTTACTGCTTTAGAAGACGACGGAGTAGAGAAGCCAGAGGAAAAATAGTAGGATCACAAGGATCATGTAGGTGGCGGCGAGGTTCACGGTCTCAGCGTTGATCGGCATGGCTGCAGGCGCTGTACGGCTGGACTGATCGCTGGAGGATCCTCGACTCGGTTCACAGCACCTAATGTACGTCAGCGACCAGGGACAGACTGCAGGACGCTCCAGGATTTTGCAACCCACATACACTTTCCAACTTTTCCCATCACTCCAATATCCAAAACAAGAGAAACCTTAACTTTCCAATCAACAACTTAAAAATCCTGAAGCTTAAGATACTCCTTAAAGCTCTAATCACCGCATTAAGCCCAAACATGAATGTATATCAAAATAAACACCTATTTTTATCACAGATTCATCTGTCGCGATAACTGTAGCTACGGAGTATATTTTTAAGACAGTATATTAAAATAGATAATCTCAACATAGCGCCAGTGGAATCTATGAAACAACTAAATAACTGGAATTCATATTAAGTACCTTTTTGCGAACATCTGGGAACGTTTTCTTATCGGAGCAACGAAGATTCGAGAGTTGGCGGAATATTAATACTCAACTGGAGAGCGGATTATGACGAATGATATGAATATGAATATAAAATGCATATGTATGAGTTTACCTGAAAAGTTGTCGTTTGAACAAATTTATTGAAATCACTCACGTGCTTAGAAAACTGATGAATACAGCAACCACAGCGCGATGAGCAGCAGCAGCATGATGAGGTAAGAAGCCACTAGATTCGTTCCTTCAGACATGTTGATGTTTCTCGACAACTCTCGTCGTTTTCAGATGTTTCCACCAAAGCGTACTATTGGCAACTGAAGGGAAATTGTGTCCACAGCGTGTTAAATAATTGTTTCTTCAAGAATGACGAGGAAATTCTATTTTTTGTTTCGAGGAACGGACGGTGATTAATTCGGTTGTCAGTTAAGACATTCCCAAGATCAGGGTTTAATTATTGGGTTGTTTTTCACGTATTTTATGGCACGTGCCGTGTCCTCTACACGAGAGAGGTTGGGTTTGTTTTTGTAACGGTATGCGTGCGACGCAATACAAAAAACAGCGACGTATCGTTGAATGAGTTCGTTGAAACGTCGCGCGTTTCATTTGTTTGATGTAACACGTAGTTTGATCATAATTCCAGTAAATTCCAGTGAAAAGTTAGTTTTTACTGGAATTCTCCAGCGGTCGCCTGAGTGCGGCCCTGTGCGCAATTCCCGCATCTGGAGTATGATGTACTACACTGGGCTATTTTCACTCTGTATCGACGTCGGCTGTGAGCTGAGAGGGAAACTCAATCCAATAAATTAGCTTTGAAACGCGCGCGGAAATAAAATTGAAATTAAAAAATATCTAGTATATTGCTTTGATAAAAGATATTCTTACAGCCGCTTCTGAATTAATTGTAGTCTTGTAAATAGTAGCCCAAGACCTGTGAAACTTAAAATAAGGGTTTATTTACAACAGATAATAGAACTGGCGCTATCGGTGGCGGTTAGGATTAAATTATTGTATTTGGATAAATATCTACTAAATTTGTGACTAAAGAAAGATATGTTAGAAAATTATTCGAAGTCACACCGGTTCAATGATAATAATTGGATGATTAAAAAGTTGTGATTTAGTTTAACACCACTGAGGACGCAAAAATACCAGGAAACCTTTCAGGATCGAGAGACATACTGTCTGTAGAAAACGAAAATAAAAAAAATATTAAGATAATAAAATATAATAATAGATAATATTCACATTTTATTAAAAAAATGTGGGAAAATTGTCAAGCGCCTCGCTACTCCTGGATTGGGAACGTTACCTTGTAAGTTGGAAAGAAAAAACAAACATTAAACTAAACATTAAATTAAACAGATCTAATACGCATTTGGAAAATCGAGTGCTGATCAGGTACTCTTGTCGCTGGCTGTACAAGTGTACATAGACTACTACAGGGTTCTCCTACAAGTAAGAGCACAAAGACTAATATGTCCTTACGCTCCTACTGGCAGGAGCATAGTTAACATTGGCGGGTAATGTCGCGTTTCAATAACCGATCTGTCCACGGTTTTCCCTACTGCAGATGGAAATTTGACATAAGCTCCATAAAGGACCTTTTTGGCGGCAATTGAACTGTCAACATGAAGATTTTGTTTTTATGTCCAAAACTTGTGTTTCTTCGAGTGATAATGTGTAATATTGGTGGATTATTAACCATTATGTGTTCGTTAATGTGTGTGGGAAATTGAAATAAAGTTGTAAAAGTGACTTTTCTAGTTGCTCCAAAAAGTCCGTGTAAAGTTTAAGTAAAGCTCCACTACTTTACTTAAACACTATCCTCATCCCATCATCTCATTATCATCATAATTTAAACTTGATTCAAGTCTCTGAGTTTGAATTATTTTATACTTGACACTGGCAAATACACAAATCGTGTGACGCCATAACAAAACAAAAAAAAAAGCTCCATAAAAGTAATGTCAAATTTATGTCAAACCGTGGATAGATCGGTTATTGAAAGAGGCCGTACTATTTACGGCCTGTAAACCATCCCCACCCGTACTGTACCCATTCGTCTAGATGTGTTAGCCAGCATTCGTGTAGGTATCGAAATGATGTAAGTCGACAAACAAGATTTATATCTCCGGATGCCATTAATTGATCGATTAATGGTTACCAACCACTCGTCTGTGTTTATTATGTCTTATAATATCTCTACATTAGTGTTTTTAAATTAATATTATACGTGAGTAGTTTGTGAGTTTGAATGTAAGAAATACCTACCTATAAACTTACTTACGCCCGATATTAATAAGCGATATTGATCCGTTTTTCGAGGTTTTGGATTGACATGTCATGTCAGCATATGATTGAAATATCGATCCAAAACCGTGAAAAACGGATCAGGATCGATTATTAATTTCGGGCGTTAGAGTAGAGACTGTTGTCTCGTGGGCTGCTTCACGGTGCTTTCTTGAGGGTTCGTTGATAATTATGTCTGTTGGAGGTATCTATGTATAAATATTCTCTGGATTCAAAAAATTATCTCCTTCATAGAAAACTGCACCATCTCCGAGTGTGTTTTATATATTTGTCTACCCATGCAAAGCCGGGTCGGGTCGCTAGTTACACTCGAATAGAGCGGAAGCGAATAATGGACGTCTCGTAAAACAAAGATGAAACACGTTTAACGATCGTCTGGACAGTGAGGATTTCTATCGTCTTTGTACAGTTTTATTAGAGAACTGTTCCCGACTTTACGCGGGTATGATTTTGAGAGTTTTTGGGATTTTACAGGGTAGCGTTTGACCACAAGTCACCTGATGTTAAGTGACGATATGGTCGAAGATGGCGTCACGCTACACCTGGACTGGGAACTGGCTCTCAAGTGAGGCTGTCGGAACACACCGATAGGTGCTTGGCGACAGATTCTTAAAATTAGGATTGAGGGTGGTAGCTAGCCAGGCGAGCACTAGAAAATGCTCTGCCACCAAGCTATGCTTTCATCACGATGTTTTCCTTCACCGAAAGCTCAAGCTCATTGTATGATTCGAACCCACGTCTTACGGATCGCAAATCGACGTCACTACCACTGAGCCATTATCGTAATATTTACTACAACTCCCTCCCTCAATTAGAAAAAGTGAAATCTACAAGTTGGCATCCTATAGTGCACATTTGGTTCAATCTCTGTTCCAACTCCTAATGTACTTAGATAATGTAATGTAGTGCCAAAGAAACTTCGATGTTATGAGCCAGTTGCTTAGTGTGTGTAAGCTAGCGAAACGGGTCTATAGCTGACACATCTGTACCCCTAGTACAAGTTTTGAAAACGATAAAAGTTTTCGTAAACTTCGACGTTTACCACCGCCGACTTGTCAAAGTGGCAACTCGATCTGCTTAAATTCAAAAAGTAACTTAATAACATTGTTGGAATATGATTATAACGATTTAAAATAACCCGTATTAACGATTTCAGTTCCTCCCAGTCTCGGTAAGTTTCGCTGAAAAAAATATGTATGGATGGAAACGAAAACTTTTATAGTTTTTGTAAACTATCATAACCTGTACTAAGGGTACTGTATTTACCAAACGAATGAGTACCGAAAAGGTAATGTATTAAATAACACTGCAGTCCCTAGACAAACACAAAAAGGATAATACCTAAGTATGTGTTAAAACTGTTAACGAGCAATACTTATAACTTTAAAAAACATGTATTAGAATAATTCATAGTAACTTCATGCCCTCACTTAAATATTGCAATTATACTCATTAGTCCATTTAATATTATATCTGTGGCAGAATGTCTACGATTACACACATTTTATGTGTATGGCAACTTTATATTCTTTCCATCAATTTTAATTGGGTAGATGTTGGACTTTTTTGGCGGCAATCGAATTGTCAATGTCAACGTGAAAATTTTGTTTTTATTTCCAAAACTTGTGTTTCTTCGAGTGATAATGTGTAATATTGGTGGATTATTAACCATTATGTGTTCCTTAATGTGTACGAGTGTGGGAAATTGAAATAAAGTTGTGAAAGTGACTTTTCAAGTTGCTCCAAATAAGTCCGTGTAAAGTTTAAGTAAAGCACCACTACTTTATTTAAACACTATCCTCATCCCATCATCTCATCATCGTCATCACCATCATCATTTAAACTTGATTCAACTCTCTGAGTTTGAAATCTTTTATACTTGATACTGGCAAATACACTAATCGTGTGACGCCATAACAAAACAAAAAAAAAAAATTGGGTAGATTTTTGGCGGGAAATAAGGGAGACGGTTGATTGTGTTGGGAGCATTGGTAGAGAAACTGTTTTGGTGGTTGGTTAGAGTGATACATCTAGATCTGTGTGGGGTGATATTTTTTGTCCTGGCATTAATTACGTAACATGTTACGATATGATACGAATGGTAAGATTGGTTGTTAGTGGTGCTGACTGTACCTACTTTGTCAGCAGTCGGCACTTCACCCACGGAATTAACTTTGTTCGCGCGTAGTTAGAACTGGTGACGTTTCTTTTCATCGCAATGATTTGTGAGTTTGCAGCTATTGAAAAGTCGGTCGCTCAGTAATTGAGAATACATTCTGGTGAAAAGCAATAAATCTATAGTTAGAATAGATACCCGGCATGCGGCTTCGCTCGCGCGCTACACAAAGGAAAAAATCCCTGACTTTCTTTCTAGAGACTGATTCCGTCCAAAATTTTACGTTAGACTCAGAGGAAAGTTTTTCTCAGGGCAGAAACTATGTCGATCGGGGTTCCGCAACAACCAGAGTCTGGGTTGCAGACGCGGAAAAAACGGTTTTTTTTTAAATGGACATAGGTTTCATATAGGTATAAGCTCGTAGAGCTCGTAGAGGAGCTTGCCTAAACTAGGTTAAGCAACGTTATCTGTGGTGACTACTTGGATGGGTGACCACTAGTGGTACTTACAGCTGAGCGCTTCCGTGTTTCGGAGGACAGCAGTTGTCTTAGGATAGCAGTCGTCGGAGGCCTTCAGGCGGTCTGAAAACTCTGACACACGCTAGCCTATCCGCCAACCCGCACTGGGCCCGCGTGGTGGATTACGGGCCATCAAAAGCGTAGCTACCGAAGGGCTAGACGGGGCAGTGCTCCGGGGCCCCCAAGATCAAGAGGCCCCTCGGAGTACTGTATTACGACAAACCTGGAGTAAATCAAATTCGGAATACGACAAATACGGAACAAACTATTTAAAATAGTTTTTAGTTGGTGGGTTATTTTTTGCCCCAGGACCTTTGGTTATCTAGCTACGCCACTGCAGGTCTTTCTCTCTCTCTGCAAGAGAAGGCCTGTGCCCTAACATTGGTCTGATAATGATGATAAGTCAATTATTTTGTCCCGTAGTGGCGAGATCGCATTATTACGCTCGTCCCACTCGCTACTAATTGGGACTAACAACTAAAAATACTCTGTCCAAAATCGTAATCCTGCGTCATACTTACAAAGTATCACCGACGCTCTGTGTACAATTGTTTTTGATTTTATTTTTGTGTGTGATCATTTTTCTCGGACGCCGCCTCCGCTGGAATTATTCCAAGGAATTCCGTCGAGTTCAAAACACTATTTTGACAACTTGCGCAGGCAGCGTAAATATGGCCGATGTGTTCGCCGAGAGATAGCGGCTTTTAAATGTCTCGATTTCAATAAGTAAGTACAAAATTGTATCTAATGTATTTAAATCTAACACGCGACGTAAGAGAATGGCAAGTTGGTATAAATATGTTTTACCAAAATTCTTTACACAAGCTGACACGAAATGAAATATTGACAATGCACAACGGTAAGTCCTAGAAACGTGGAAATTAATTAACTAAAATAGATTGTGCGAAGTATTTAGATAAGCGTATAGAAAATGTGTAAAGGGTGCACAAATAAAGATTTTCTGGAAAAAATGATGGGATGATCAAAAGGGGATGGAAATATGCGTTAATTTTCCCACAGCCGAAAGCCTACTCCAAATCTGTGGCCGAAACCGAGGGGTGAAGCTGATCGCCTAGTCGTTTGATATGTAACTAATTAAATTATTTTTTTTATAGTCCTCTACGTAAGCTGTAAATTATTCCAAACTACTTTATTCTTCGAAAGTGATGAAATCTTGATATCGTGCCTAAATCAGCAACGACGAATGAACTAGATCTAGTTAAAATACTTTTATTACTTTATTTATATCTGAACCCCCTTTTTTACAACATCGAAGTAGGTTTAACAAATTCGATTAGGTACTTAACATCATCATTAGCCTATTACGTTCCCACTACTGGGACTCTGGGCTTCTCATAAAAAAGAGAGAGAGCCGTAATCTACTACTGATTATTTAGATCTTACTATTTTAATTTACAAAGTACAGTTACAGTACATAATTACAGCTGAACATGAACCCCAGGCTCGTTACAAAGTTACCTAAATAAAGTCGGTAAAGCCTAAAATATATGCTCGAATGATCGTCTGGCTTGACTTGAATCAGGCGGGTATTTTAGTGTTGTTTCTGTAAAATCGAGTCTCTATTTAAAAAAAGGGCGCGGTAGCACGACGACGGAAGTGGTGACAGACGGACGACAAAACTAAAAAATCTGTCACTTTTGCATCATTTATCAGTAATCAGTGTCAAAATTGTCAACTGTAATTTACTTGACAGTGACATTTGCAGCTGGAAGTTAAGCTAACTTCTGAATCATTTTGGAAGGTGGAAAATCTCTTGCTCTTCCCCTTTCAGCTTTTGGTTACATCTATATTCTAACATGTGAAATTATTTCATGGGTTTAATTTGATGGGAGAGCGCCAGCAAACATTGCTACCAGAAAACATGGCGACCACCAGCACTACAGTGTCGGTGCCTCAGCCACTGCAGGAGGTAAGATTAGTAAATATAGCACGTAATGTTTTGAATCTTATCTTAGACATTTGTATTTGTTCTGCTAATACTTTGTACCTACTCTCGAACAATACCGATGGCTTGATAAACCGCATATTAATGTTACTTGAGAGGTCGCAATGGAAACTACACGTTTAGTATCGTGGGCTTTTCGAACGCAGTTTAAAATCTCGCGACTGCTTTATTCTACCAGTCGTGGCCTTATAAGCGATATTAACGTGTTAGATCTGAGCAGGGTGGTGGCAGGGCCTGTGTGTACTATGACCCTTGGGGACCTAGGTGCGAACGTCATCAAAGTGGAAAGTTTGGACGGCGACGAATCGCGCAAGTGGGGACCGCCCTTTATAAATGGAAATAAAGATTCCTATTATTTCTTATCAATAAATAGAAACAAGAAGAGCATCTGCATTGATTTGAAGACAAACGATGGTAATATCACTTATCAATTTCTGACAACACATATTTAAGACTACTACTTTTTTACCTAGAAACTTGTAAAAATTTACATTTGTGACCAAAGGTTTACTCTATTGTAATTAAATTAGCATAATACCATAAATTGAGTATTTCACACTTTATACATATTCACGCAGATTGTTAAAGTAAATTATATAGCTCTCATGAGATATGGAATTCTATCTTATCTCGTAATATTTTCAGGCAAGAAGGTGATATATGACTTAGCGAGAAAATGTGATGTTATGGTAGAAAACTTCCTACCAGGTAAACTGGATCAGCTTGAAGTGGGCTATGAAAAATTACAGAAAGTCAATCCAAAGCTGATATATTGCACCATCAGTGGGTTTGGAACCACTGGACCCTACGCTAAGAAACCTGGGTGAGTAAAATGGTAGATAAATTCATTTTATAATAAACTATTTAGTTATAATTTATTCAAATTATTCCAGCTATGACGTCATCGCGTCAGCTATGGGCGGTTTACTAAACACAACCGGAGAAAGCAACGGTAGCCCATGCAAGCCTGGTGTAGCCATTACGGACATCACAACAGGCCTCCACGCCTTCGGAGCTATCATGACTGCCCTCTACTACCGACAGAAGACGGGCAAAGGCCAGAGAATAGACTGCAATCTGCTATCCACTCAGATATCAAGCATGATAAATATTGCAAACAATTATTTAAACTGCTGCATCGAAGGAAAGAGGTGGGGGACCGCTCACGCGAACCTCGTCCCGTATCAAGCCTTTAAAACCAAAGACGGAGACATGGTCATTGGAACTGGGTCAAACGCTCAATTCGTAGATTTCTGCAAGCTAATAAAAAAAGAAGAATTAATTAAAGACAAGAGGTTCGTAGATAACTCGGCTAGAGTGCAGAATCGTGATGAAATAGTGGATATTATCAGTGATGTAATTAAAACTAAAACGAGTAAGGAATGGATGGTGATATTCAAGAACGCTACGTTTCCAAACGGGCCGATCAATAAAATGAAGGATGTGTTTGAAGACGAGCATGTTAAAGCTATTGAGTTAGTGAAAGAGTTGCAACACCCTGATGCGGGTACTATTAAAGTTGTCGGGCCCCCAACGGTGTACAGTCAGGGCGGGAACGAAGCTAGGGATGCTCCCCCTCTGTTAGGGCAACACACCAGAGACATCCTAGCCAACTTTCTGGGCTACCATGATAGTGAAATAGATGACCTTTACAATAACAAAGTTGTGCGGTAACTTATTCAAATGTGTTTACTTTTAGATAATATGTTCTATTTACTATTGTTTATATTTTGATATAATTTATTATCTTGAAATATTTAATGTCTGATAAAAAACCACCATATGGTGGTAGAATGTGAGCAATAAATACTTTATATTGTACAAAAACATTTTTTTATCCTACTAACGTTATAATTAATGTAAAAAATGGTAAGTATGGATGTTTGGTCCTCTGTCACGCAAGAACTACTGAACGGATTTGTGTGAAATTTGGAATGGAGTTAGCTTATACCTTGGAGTAACACATTTACACATAGGCCACTTTTTATCCCGGAAAAAGGTTCCAGCGGGATAACGGGAAGACGCGGATGAAACTGCGTCGATTCGAAAAATTTTCGATTTGATATAACTTTTACTACCGATTTTTGTCTCTTTGAGTTCCCGTAAGGGGAAAAAAATGAAATGGATGAAAGAAAAAATGTGTGAAAGGAAACAAAAAGTTTTAGGTCCAATTTACACCGCCGCGGAATGGAGTGGAATGGAAGCGTCAAAAGATAAAATCATTTATTGGCCATTTTGTAAAAAAAATTTACAGGCAAGTCAGAATACAATTTGATTTAATTGTTTTTTTTTTTTTTTTTCAATTTTGCCTCATTACATGAGGCGGCGACGAAACATCCTACTAATATTATAAACGTGAAAGTTTGTGAGTACGGATGGATGTTTGTTACTCTTTCACGCAAAAACTACTGGAAGGATCTGAATGAAATTAAGAATGGAGATAGCTTATACCCTGGATTAACACATAGGCTACTTTTTATCCCGAAAAAAGGCTCCTGTGGGATAACAGGAAGACGCGGGTGAAACTGCGGGGCGCATTTAGTTTCTCTATAGCTCTGTAACTTAAGTTTCCGATTGGCAGGAGTCAGTGGAGCGCGTGACAGTTATAACGCTGCGGCCGACAGCGACGCGTGCGCAGGCGCGCAAGAAGGTCGTCTGGAAGGAGGACACGGTCGACAACGAAAACATGAACAAGAAGAAATCTAAATGTGAGCCTTATTTACTACCTTTTGGGGTAGACGTGTTCTTGGCAAACGTAGTGTAGGACGCCCTGCGACTAGGTGGAGCGACCACTTGCGCCGAGGGGCTGGCCGTAATTGGATGAGAAAAGCCGGAGACCGGGCTCAGTGGCATACCTTGGGAGAGGCCTATGTCCAGCAGTGGACTGATACAGGCTGATGATGATGATGATTTACTACAAGAATACCAGTAATTCTTTTAGTATCGGTGTGTTCCGGCAGCCTCACTTAAGAGCCAGTTCCCAATCCAGGTGTAGCGTGACGCCACCTTCGACCACATCGTCACGTAACATCAGGTGACTTGTGGCCAAACTTGTGGTGGTTTATAGCGATGATGGCTCAGTGGTAGTGACGTCGGCTTGCGATCCGTAGGACGTGGGTTCAAATCCTACAATGAGCTTGAGCTTTCGGTGAAGGAAAACATCGTGATGAAACCATAGCTATGGTATTGGTATTAGTAATAAACTAAGTAATAGCTTGGTGGTAGGGTATTTTCTAGTACTCGCCTGGCTTAGCTACCACCCTCGTGTTATTACTAAAAGTTCCGTTGCTGTAAGACGTGTAGTTCCGGGAAATTCCGCTAGTATGTCGTGATAAGATTGCTGTACGTCGATACTACGAATTGTTGGTACGTTGCTTGCTCGGACGTATGAAGTTGTTGATAATTTTGTTATGCCGTCGATCAGTCTTCGGTTTTTGATGTCAACGATGAGTTGGTGGTGTTTGAGAAAATCAGCCCCGATGGAATCTGTCGCCTTAAGAATCTGTCGCCGTGCACCTATCGGTGTGTTCCAGCAGCCTCACTTGAGAGCCAGTTCCCAGTCCAGGTGTAGCGTGGCGCCATCTTCGACCACATCGTCACGTAACATCAGGTGACTTGTGGTCGAACGCTACCCTATAAGTAGTATAAAAAAAAATGATTTTTTTACTTCATTCATGGTTTATGTTCCACTATATTTAAAAGGTCCTGAACGATTCTCTTTATTATGTCCCCCCACTAATTATTCCAGGTTGCTGTATATACGAGAAGCCTCGCAAGTTCGACGAGTCGGAGTCTGAGTCGAGTGACGACGAGGGTGAACACTGCTTCGGGCACGTGGAGAAGAAGCGAGCTCATCGCGCCCAGGTGCAGCAGACACTTACCATTGACGACGCCGAGGTAAGCCGGGCTGGCTAGGCTAGGCTGGCTAGATCTGGAAACACAGGCAAGAAACACCCAGGTGTTATTTTAGGCGCGATCGCGTTTATAAAGAACAATGGCCAAAACGGACCCGAGGTCGTATGAAAACGATTTATATACGATAATAATTTTATTTTTTTGCCTATTAAGATTATACAAACGATATTTTAAAGAAAGTGTAGAAAAAAAAGTTATCGATATTTTTACTTCGGAGTTTCTTAGGACATTTTTAAACTTACACAATGCTTGGATGTTTTGAACGCACTCCGCATTTTTTTTTCATTCCGTTTCACGCTTTGGAAGTCGGCCCTACTTAAATTAAGTCATTAAAATCAACATAATTTACCAAATACATATGAACAAAAACTAAGTGACATTGACAAACGAAAATTTTCATACAAAATATATTGCGTTCAGGTCCAAGGCAGTATGAAAAGTGGCCAATGTTCTTTACTAGTGCGACCCGCAGTTTCACCCGCGTCTTCTCGGAATTGAGATAGGTCATACCCTCGATTAACTCATAGGCTACTTTTTATCCCGGAAAAAGGCTCTGGCGGGATAACGAAAAGGTGCAGGTGAAACCGCGGGGCGCAACTAGTTGTGTGATAAGATTAATAAGCTTTACTAATAAGGTTTTGTTTCATATGGACTTGAAAGAACGTTGGCCACTTTTCATACTGCCTTGGACCTGACAGCAATGTATTTTGTATACAAATTACAAATAGCTTATTGAAGTTATACGACCGGCCTGGAACAGTTATTGGTTTGTGAAATTAACGATAAGTTCAGAAAAAGAAAAATAAGTACATACAAAATTGGTATAGAATAAGACGTAGCGCAGCAAAAGGAAACAAAATGTCATTAGACACTACGAAGTTAAAAATGCAATATCTTTTTATTATCATTCCTTAAAATATCGTTTGTATAATCTTAATAAGCAAAAAATTGCAATTTTTTTAAATATATTACTCGTTTTTTTACAACCTCAGGTCCGTTTTGGCCATTGTTCTTTAGTTTTTTACAAGTTTTGTACTTTACTTGAGATTTTGTTGGAAAAGTCGTAGGTACACATTGACCTTTTAAGGTGTTGCTAACTTAGCATATTAGTGGCAACAGCGATTTCATTTTTGTTCGTAGCGTTAAAATTTTGTTTTGTTCTGCGTTACCTAAATACGGAACCCTAAAAGTGATAATGCCTGTTTGCAGGAGACATCAGTGGTTCTCGAGTCAGCAGCAACAATGTTGCTGCAAGCGCCGGAGCCGGCGCCGGCGCCCCCGGACAAGGCGCCTCCCACTAGCTAAGCGGCCCATAGCTTATAATCGATTTTATTACATAACTAGTTTATCTAACGCCCGAAATTAATAATAATCGATCTTGATCCTTTGTCCGCCGTTTCGGATCGATATGTCATGTCATAATAATATGTCATTTTAGTACTAGGGCTTGACGTATATCGATCCAAAACCGCGGATAACGGATCAGGATCGATTATATTAATTTCGGGCGTGAGATGATTAAGAACATCGGAAACTTTGATAGTGTTCGGCGACTTTTGTCCTTGACCGTACATTGTTCGCAAAGGGTAGGAAACAGATTCCTAAAAATGTGGTGTAGAAAATAAAATCGCGTACTTTACGCAAGCTGTTACTGTAACCTTGTAGATACAGTAACATTTTTTTTTATACGAGGCGATGAACACGTGCTTGTCCCGCTTGATGGTACGCGTCGTACTTGCTCATTACAATTCAGTGCCACCCAAAATTTTCAAAAAGATCCTGCTTTGCTCTCGTCACTATGAGATATCAGTTGATCAATACCTTTAAGTACTGTAAATTAAAAAAATTAATTTGCAAGCGATGATGGCTCAGTGGTAGTGACTTCAGCTTGCGATCAGTAGGTCGTAGGTTCGAATCCTACAATGAGCTTGAGCTTTCTGCGAAGGAATACATCGTGATGAAACCATAGTTTGGTGGTGGAGTATTTTCAAGTGTTCGCCTGGCTAGCTACCACTCTCAAGTTAAGAGAAGCAATTGTGATGTAATTCATGGCGGCGAACGCTGCAACTTGAGACGGCCTTGTGCCGGACATGTGGAAACGGAGAGCCTATATGCCGAGAGGAAAGTAAATGATGTAGAGTCCACTGCTGGACGTAGGCCTCTCCCATGATACGCCACTGAGCCCGGTCTTCGGCTTTTCTCATCCAACCACTGGCAGCCACTCGGCGCAAGTCGTCGCTCCACCTTGTCGCAGGACGTCCTACACTACGTTCGCCAAGTCGCGGTTAGATAGAGATATACAATTTGAAAATAAAATGTTCAAGTTTTTCAACCAATATACTACGATTTGGTTGAACCGATAACGCCACTATTATTTACGTGATTGAATCAACAAATCTAGTGTATTATTGTACATTAAGATACGGTGCTAAACGCCGTGCAATAATGGACTACTAACATACATACGTATTATCATATATTTTATTATAGCTGGTGTGACATAAACCAACCTTGAAGTTCCGCTTCTCTGCGGCTACTTAAGTCACGTATCTCCGTGACTAACGCCAGAAATTAATTATCGATCCTGATCCGTTATCCGCGGTTTTGGATCGAGATATCATGTCATAATATGTAATTCTAGTAGTAAAGCTTGACATACATCATCAGCCTTTCACGTTCCCACTGTTAGAAATCTGGCCTTCTCTCAGAGAGTATGGGCCGTAATCTACCACGCTGGCCCAGTGCGGGTTGGTAGATGTAGCTTGTGACATACTTGACATATTATGACATGACAAATCCATCCAAAACCGCGGATAACGGATCAGGATCGATTATTTATTATTTTGCGCGTAAGTCGCGTATCTCCTTGACTAAAATAGTCACGGGTCTCCGTGTAAAAACTGAATACTTAATAATGGAAGCCACGCTTCTCCTTGACGTTTTTACACGGAGAAGCGTGACTTAAGTGCGAGTTGGCACACAGTGCTATAAGTCGACTATTCTATATCTATATCTTCCCATACTATTATCTCCTGCTTTCTATGTCTACCTTAGCAAATGGTTTAAAACCATTTTTGTCGTGCTGTGTACTCTATAAATCATCATCATCATCATTATCAACCTTCCACGTTCCCACTGCTGGGACTCTGGCCTTCTCTCAGAGAGAGAGAGTATGGGCTATAATCTACCACGCTGGTCCAGTGCGGGTTGGTAGATGTCACATGCCCTTGAAAATGTTGCAGTTCTTGGGCATGCCGGTTTCCTCACGATGTTTTCCTTCACCGTTTTGAGCGATGGCAAATCCGCACATAACTTATTAAGTCATAGGTACGAGGCCGAGAGGATTCGAACTCGGTGTCGGCGTCTTGTAAGTCGTACGCCAAACCGTACCGTACTCTATAAATATCTTGCAAAATTCACTAGATATTTCCAAACATGTGCCTAATTCAAAAACTAAAAGGAATTTAACATTTCGAATTAGTGCCCAATTTACTTACTTTTCCTTCGGTTAATTGGAAGTTTTCTGACTGCTAAAAAATGCAGATTCAAAATCATGGATGGCGCTAGCTAACAATGAATACCTTTTTTCGCATTTATTTTATTAAAATAGCAAAGGCATCCCAGCCCGTAAAGGAAAACGCGGTTCAATGGTGTATGTCAGCCACTGCATTTTCTAATCTATTATTTTCTACCAACCAACTGTCACTTTACTGTTTTACCGAGTCGTAATCGTACGATAAATAAAAAAATACCAAGACAGATTGGATAAATGGAAGTTTTTTTTTTATATTTAATTTGCTTGCTCTATGATTGGCTAACGCCATCTATCGAGTTTTTTTTGCGTCGGAAACCTCCCAGTTATTTCATATAGGATGTATGTTAATGTAATTTATTAGAAATAAAAGTTGTATGTAACAATTTTTTTTGTTTTTATTATGTTTAGTCGTTATTACTAATAATATATTATTAAATAATTTATTAGTTTTTCGCTATAATGTAAGATAACAAACTGACTGTAAGATGTCAAAGGAATAAATTTAATAAAAAAAATACGATATAATTAAATACTTTTTTTTATTATTAAGATTTGATATTCGTACAACATTTACTTATATCACATTTTTGAAATTGACATGCATTGTCAAATTGAACAAAGAAAGTCCTTTTTGGAATACAATGGTGTCGATTCGGTTTTGTGTTCTCTAAAACTAAACTAATTTTGACAGGTCTAAACGTAATGCTGTCCTTTTTTTACTTCGGTGGTAAGGAAGAGACAGCAATACAATTAGACCTGTCAAACTTAGTTTAGTTTTAGAGAATGCAAAACCGAATCGACACCAATACGAACTGTTCTGCATATAATATAACATTACATAAAACAAAATGGCGTCCACAAAAATTAAGCCACCCTTTAACTTCTAAATACATTGTCACCCACCATTTTATTAAGGTAGCCTATTTTTCCCACACGCCAAGTATAAAACGGAGGTATTTCTGTATATTAAGAATATCAAACAAAACTTCATAATGAATCCAAATACATTTTTAAGGAAGAATGTAACCGCCTAGGGGTGAGACCAAACGTAATTTTGTGAGTCGTGAGTCGCGTATTTTCGGTCGCTCATTTTACGTTCCAACTGAAGCAAGCAACTCATTTTGCGTCGTCGTGTGCCACCAACTGCCTTTTTGTATGAAACAGAATGCAGCAGAATTTATGCTACCGAAATTCTGCGACTCACGACTCACACAATTACGCTCGTTTTGGTTTCACCTTAAGTTGCTGGGCTGGTGCAGTTTGCAGTTGTTAAATCAAGTTTCACTATTTAATATTTAGTTACTAATCATTCATTATTGAATTGATAACAATTTACCTCGCATGCTCATTTTACAGTCTAAATTCAGATCCACAACAATCCGTTGGGACTACTATACACTATATACGGCCGACATTAATAATCGATCCTTATCCGTTATCCGCGGTTTTGGATCGATATGTCATGTCATAATATGTCATTTTAGTAGTAAAATGTCAAGCCCTAGTAATAAAATGACATATTATGACATGACATCGATCCAAAACCGCGGATAACGGATCGATTATTAATTTCGGGCATTAGTCTTACAATGAAACGCGAAACTTAATAAGCTGGGCTAGAAGGATCTATGACGAAATTTCACACTAGCAAACTTTATAATATTTTAATACTTTATAATCTAAAAAAGATAAAATACATTAAATTATATTAATATTGTGTCCAAATACTCAAAATTTGGAAATAAAAATAAATTAGTTTTACCAATAAACAGTTCGATTACTAATCGTTTATGCAACTTAAAATTCCTGTCTTGCAGTGCGATTCTAATTCACTCGGAAACTCTTCCGGCCAGGGATTTGGAATAGTTTCCGCGAGAATTTTTTAGACGCGAATTGAAGCGATTCATTCATCTAAATTCGGAAACTGAAATTTATTTTGACAAATCAGCTGTTTTCGGCACCTATTTACTCTCGGAAAACGTTTGTTTGAAGCGAAATTGCCGTCGAATCCGACACGGAATCTTTCCGAGTGAATTGGGATCGCACTACAGAAGTGTTTAGTGCGCATTTAGAGCTGAGAAGCTACTCGCTGCAAAAATAGAAACCGGCACTAAACACTGTACTTCACTAATCACTAACCGGCAACTAAAATAATGTTGTTAAAACTGACTTTTCAAGTTGCTCCAAAAAGTTTAAGTAAAGTGTCACTAATTTAGTGTTTAGTGCGCATTTAGAGCTGAGAAGGAGCTACTCGCTGCAAATATATAACTTACACTAAACACTGCACTTCACTAATCACTAACAGGCAACTTAAATAAAGTTGTTAAAACTTTTCTAGTTGCTCCAAAAAGTCCGTGTAAAGTTTAAATGCCACTAATTTACTAAACACAAAAGGGACTATCCTCATTGAACCGGTTTATAGCTGGGTCCCATCATCTCTGATATTTGATACATTTAATACTTGACACTGGCAAATACACTAATCGTGTGAAGCCATAACAAAAAAACCAATCCTATTTAGTAACAAGTCTAATGTAAATTTAATTTAGAAATGAACTATTTTCATATCTTCAACAAAACTATCACAGATGTAACATCAGTTCTAAGACATTTTCTTTTATGTTCTTGTGGTGAAACAACAACGCGTTATTTACGCCCGAAATTAATAATCGATCCTGATCCGTTATCCGCTGTTTTGGATCGATATGGCATGCCATAATGTCATTTAGCTATCTATATATTACGGAGTAAAAATGAGGCTTACAGCAACCTCTTATATTAGGGAACGTACGTTTTTTTATTATTTATAATTAGTAATTTTACTAAGCGCGCAGGTGTAGCTAGAGCATTAGTAGTACATATTACTATAACTCGGCTAGTTTTAGGAATATGTCGACACCGACGACGTTGGTGACGGTGTCGAAGATCACCTTCGCAATTTACTGCAACAAAAATAAATTGTATTAACAAATAGAAATGGTTTACTATCAGGGTTCGAAATTATCAATATAAATATATCTAGTGATAATTATCACATCAAATCTTAAGGTAACCAAACGAGCGTAATTTTGTGAGTCGTGAGTCGCGTATTTTCGTTCGCTCATTTTACGTTCAACTGAAGCAGACAACTTATTTTGCGTCGTCGTGTGGCACCAACTGCCTTTTTGTATGAAACCGAATACAGCCGAATTTATGCTACCGAAATTCTGCGACTCACGACTCACAAAATTACGCTCGTTGGGTTAGGCTAAGTTTACAAAAACTATACAATTTTTTGCTTCACGAAAACTTGGAAGAACTAAAATTGAGAGTAGCTAGAGGTACGAGTTATTTCAAATCGTTGCATTCTAACTCGAATAAAGGGCCTATTCAGTGCGACGCGGATGACCTACGCGGACGTCCGCGACGGACGGTAAAATGTATGAAACCTTACAGCGCGTTCAGAGCGACGCGGAGAGCTATCCGCGCGCGGTCGAAATCGCTCCGCGCCGCTCCTCCGCGCCGCGGACGTCCGCGGGCGGATGGTGCTTGGGTCTAATGTATTTGTTCAGTGCTCGGCGGACAGTCGCGCGGAGCGGATTTAAAGTACTGTCGTTGTCATGGCGGCTGCGTCAAATGTGCAAACCGAGAGGGTTATACAAGAAGTACGACTCGATCACGATCCGCATCGCACTGAACGACAATTTCATCCGCGGCGGACGCAAAACCTAGTCCGCGTGCGGATGGTCCGCGTCGCACTGAATAGGGCCAAAGTTTTCGAGTTACGTTATGTATGAGATGACACTTGCCAGGTTAGCGGTAGAGAGAAACGAAAACTTTAATAAAATAAAAATATTTAAAAAAAAAAATATTCTTCTAGAAATTTTTTTTCAGCGCGCCTTACCGATATTTGGAGGAACTAAAATCGGTAATACAGGTAATTTCAAATATGTAGTTGTATTCCAACAAAGTTATCCAGTTACTTTTTGAATACGAGTTCCGAGTTTGACAAGTTAGCGGTAGAGCAAACTTTTGACGTTTACGAAAACTTTTATAGGTTTCGAAACATGTATCTGCAATCCTTCAAGATGGGTGTGTGAAGAGTCCTTAAGGGTCGGCAACTCCCCTGGTGTTGCAGACGTTCATAGGCGATGATGACCGCTTTCCATCAGACGGGCCGTCTGCCTGTTTGCCAATCTTTTACATAAAAAAAAACTTGTATACTTGGAGTACTGATACCAAGCGACTAGCTGATCGAAGTGTAGCGGTCACCTGTTGAGCGGCTTCTCCTTGTAGGTGACGGCCCGGCGCGGGCGGCGCGCGCGCGGCTCCCCGCCGCTGCCCGCGTCGCTGTCGCGGCTGCCGCGCCGGCTTCCCGCCCGGCTGCCCTCCCGGCTGTCCGCCCGGCTGTCCGCCCGGCTCTCGTTCTCCACTCGACTCATAGATCTGTCATCACACGAGGGCAGGATTATTTATTTATTTGGTAATAGGCGAGCAGCCCACAGGCTGATGTGCCTATATCATGCTGTGTTGAATTATAGCAATGTCCAAAAGTGCAGAGAGAAGTCAATTCTGTAGCAAGGAAGCATTGTTCGTTCGCAACCACTTGTCCAGTCTGTTTTTAAAGGAATTCACTGAAGGAGCTGACACAACGTCTTCTGGCAGTCTATTCCAGTTGTGCACCACTCTAGAAGCCAAGAAGTGGTGCGCAGTGTTTGATTTAGATGGTGCGCGTACTATCTGCATATTATTTCCTCTTGAAGATTTCATGCTCTCCTTGCATATGTACAGGTTGTGGATGTCTGGTAGGTTATAAAAACCGCCTAAAATCTTGTACGTCTCAATGAGGTCACCACAAAGGCGTCTTTCCTCGAGGGTGGTGATTACCTATGCTATTACCTATGCTTCAATTCAATCAATTAGTAATAAAAATAAAATTGTCATTGTGATCGCGCCAAAAAAATGACCTGCCGGGCGTTTCTTGCCTGTTCTTTTGCCGGCGTAAGGAGGTTGGAACAGGCGTAGCTAGTTTTAAGTTTGACGTTTTAAAGTGATCACAATGTATCCTATTGAAACTTTTTTGACTTTTAGACAGAGTAAGTAATACTGTTTTAAACTACCATGGTCAAAAACATTAGAATTAGGTTACGGAATACACAGTATTCTCGTGATCATGGCGCTTGCAACAGTATCGTATCGAAATATCGAGAACTCAAACAAAAACAAATACATGGTAAGTAGGTACATGCAAGGAGAGCATGAAATCTTCAAGAGGAAATAATATGCAGATAGTACGCGCACCATCTAAATCAAACACTGCGCACCACTTCTTGGCTTCTAGAGTGGTGCACAACTGGAATAGACTGCCAGATGACGTTGTGTCAGCTCCTTCAGTGAATTCCTTTAAAAACAGACTGGACAAGTGGTTGCGAACGAACAATGCTTCCTTGCTACAGAAGTGACTTCTCTCTGCACTTTTGGACATTGCTATAATTCAACACAGCATGATATAGGCACATCAGCCTGCGGGCTGCTCGCCTATTACCAAATAAATAAATAATTATCCCGTTATAAAACCTAATTCTAGAGTAAGTAACTGTCTAGGAACCCCGCATCTAGGGACTCCTCCCCGTTATCCTACTAATATTATAAACGCAAAAGTTTGTGTGTGTGTGGAATGTTTGTTACAACGTATCGCCGTAACTGCTAAGCGGCGGCGCAGATAGTAAAAAATAAAACTAGAACTTGAGCGTGGTATTTTAGCTAGGTGAGCATCAAAAGCTGGCCAATCACGACGCTACGCAACCAGGTATATGTATAAACTAGAATTACCACCGTCAAAATTAAAATTACACAGTTCCGGACCAAACATAATGTCTATAAAAATATTTAATAAACTACCCGACGAATTAAAATCTGAAGAAAAAAAATCACGTATTTTTAAATAACCTAAAAACGTTTTTAATCGAAAAATGTTACTACAACCTAGATGAATTCCTCAACGACGACTTCTCGAAATGATTAGAATGGATCGGTCCGCTCCTACATTGCTATACCCTATTCGGGTCCATATGTTCGCTAATCTTAACCACTAAGATCTCTTGTGTACTAACATATGAATGCAATAAACGATTGAATATGAATGCTCCAAAGAGAGAAATAAACTTTGGTTTCGACGTTTCGAAGAGACATTTGTTCTACAATCTTCCTTCAATTCGTGTGTAACTGACCTACTGTCGTCCTGGCGACTGCTGGCGCGGCTGTGGGCCCCCACGGGCTCGTCCAGGGCGGGGCGCCCGCGAGGCTCCGCCCCCTCGGGGGCTCGCCCGCCCTTCCGAGAACGACTGCTGTCTCTAAAGCAAGAGATATCACGGGTTATTTCCTTCCTTTCCGAGTCTTGTTATAGAGCTGAAAGTACTAGATAATTATTACAATGGAATAGATCCTACTAAGACGTGTTATAAACGAAAAAGTTTCTGAGTATTAATGTATGGATGTTTGTTACTCTTTCACGCAAAAACCACTGAACGGATTTGAGTGAAATTTGAAATGGAGATAGTTTATACCCTGGATTAACACATATGCTACTTTATATCCCGGAAAAAAAAGTTCGTGCGGGATAACGGGAAGACGCGGGTGAAACCGCGGAGCGGGTTTAACTCTGAACCGATCAATGAAATATTGTGAGGAGATAGCTCAGACATTGGATAGGGCGTTTCTTGCCTGTTCTTTTGTCGGCGTAAGGTGGTTGGAAAAGGCGTAGCTAGTCTTAAGTATGACGTCTTAATCATAGTGTATCTTATTAAATAAAGAGTTTTGAACTTTAAACTTTGATATTTTTTGTTGCGATAAAGTGTAGTCCACGCGGGTGAAACCGCGGAGAACAGCTTGTATTATATATATAAAAGTATATACATATATAAGTATATATATATATTTATATATATATATAATATAATACAAGAATTGCTCGTTTAAAGGTATCTAAATATATATAACTCAAAGGTGACTGACTGGCTGACATAGTGATCTATCAACGCACAGCCCAAACCACTGGACGGACCGGGCTGAAATTTGGCATGCAGGTAGATGTTATGACGTAGGCATCCGAAAAAGGATTTAGATTAATTGTACCCCCAAGGGGATAAAATAGGGGATGAAAGTTTGTATGAAACTTTGTCAATTTCAAACCGATCGGGCTGAGATTTTGCATGCATAAAGCTGTAGCCCACGCGGGTGAAACAGCTAGTATAATTGTATAAGGGTGATAGTGTGATGTGACAACACAACGTACGACACGATGACACCTGCAACGGTGGCGCCGTTGGGGCTCGGCGCGTCGTACTGCGCGAGTGACGCCGGGGGGGAGGCGGCCCCCGCCCCCGCCGCCGCCGCCCCGCCCCCCTCCTCCAGCCGCATCTTCGCCACGAGGACCTTCAGCACGCGTCCGCTGGTGCTGCAAGGGAAACTTTGACTGCTTACTTTTCTTTTTAACGTGATAACGTCTTATAACGACCAGTTTCAATATCCGATTTGCCCTCCTAGAGATAGAAACTTGAAATTACTTATCGCCCGAAATTAATAATCGATCCTGATCCGTTATCCGCGGTTGTGGATCGATATGTCGTAATAATGATACTCGTTCCACATTTTATGCGGGCGAAAGGAGCGCATAAATCGTGTGGTGTGGGATTTCCTGGACTAGATAGTGTGTGGATGAGCTCTATCCCGATGACGAGATGACCGACGATAGAACCGTGAAGGAGGGATCAGATTAAATAGCTCGGAAGAGCAATCAATCAATCTCATCGCTCCTTCACGGTTCTTTGTATACATGAGATCTTAGTGGTAACAATTAGTGGACATATGGACCCGAATAGGGTGTAGCAATGCGGACCGATCCATTCATTCCATTCGTCTTCGAAGCGTTAAGGTCACCTGGTCCGCCTGGCAGCAGGGCGCGGCGAGAACTGCTTCTCCCTTGCCGGCGAGGCGGCGGGCGGCGACGCGGAGCGCTTGCGGCGCCGCACGGTCGGCGAGAACACGCACGACACTCGCACGGGCTTGGCGAGCTGCAACAACATGTTTCACTCTTTAAACTACTAACTCCCATGGCTCAGCGATCCAAAGTGTATCTTGGCCGAGCGATGGCTGGCACATGCGTCAACTCGTGAACGGGTGCTGCTTGTGGGGTCTGGTCTGCTTTGGTTGTGATCCCGCAACCCGTTAATATTCATGTTCCCATATCCCAATGTGTACAACAAAACAAGAGAAATCTTATTAGTAAAGCTAATTAAAAAATATCGGACTATTAGATGACAAAACAAAGCTTGGGATTTTAGTGAACTTGCTCCAATTCAATCAATTAGTAATAAGAATGAAATTGTCAATGTGACGGCGCCAAAAAATTACCTGCCGGGCGTTTCTTGCCTGTTCTTTTGCCGGCGTAAGGAGGTTGGAACAGGCGTCGCTAGTTTTAAGTTGACGTTTTAAAGTGATCACAATGTATCCTATTGAATAATAAAAATGTATAGTTTAAAAAACTAAAAAAACACTTTAAAAACGCACTCAAAAATATAAAATAATAAAATTGACTTGTATTAGTTACGATATAATGGTTAATTCAAAAATTGTGGAGCGCTTTTTGGTCGTGTGTACTTTTATTTACCCAGTAAAAGAAGCGCTCCACACTTTTTGAATTAACCATTATATCGTAACTAATACAAGTCAATTTTATTATTTTATATTTTTGAGTGCGTTTTTAAAGTGTTTTTTTAGTTTTTTAAACTATACATTTTTATTTTTTTACTTTTTAGTCTTTTGTTACTAAGTTCAATCTATCGGACTCATCAAAAGGAATCATATGAGCCCAAACTCGAGGGGTTTACTAGTAGCCACTGCAGAGATCCTGTACCCACCTTCCGGTTGCATCATCAGACCCTCGTCACCAAGTCCAATCTATTGTACTCATCAAGACGATTCATATGAGCCCAAACACGAGGGGTTTACAAGTAGCCACTGCAGAGATCCCCTACCCACCTTCCGGTTGCATCATCAGACCCTCGTCACCAAGTCCAATCTATTGTACTCATCAAGACGATTCATATGAGCCCAAACACGAGGGGTTTACTAGTAGCCAGCGCAGAGATGCCCTACCCACCTTCCGGCTGCATCATCAGATCAGGTCGATGATACCAAATTATTGCATTGTCACCGAGATTACATACACATACAAAGTTTCAAGTCGATACGACAGTTAGAAGTAGGTGAAAATTGACTTCTAAGATTTGATTACATTGTTAGTTAGTTAGTTAGTTAGTTAGTTACAAGTCAAGCTAATAAAAGTGTTTTAAAAATGATTTGAATTTTGAATTTTGGCCTCCGAAACGAGAGAGCGCCACTCTTCTCTATCTTGAACGATTTCAGCCCAGTTCAGAATCGCGCAGGTCGCGTCTTCCCAGCGATATCTAGGGCGTCCAACCGGCCTACGGCCATTCGGTCGTTCCAAATAAGAACGCTTTGCCGTCCGATCCATGCGCACTACGTGGCCAAGCCAACGCAGTCGGAAAAAAAATGCCGGTTTCCTGACTCAAAGACGCTCGGGAGTCGAGCCCCAAAAAAATTACATACATTAATTCTCACCTCAGACTTGGTCCTCAAATTGATCGTTATCTGTGAGGTCCGGTGACGGGCGCCTTCTTCTGTATGCGTGGTGGAATCGGGCTCTAGATTATTGCGATTTTTCGATGCCCTCGCCTGCAAACATGTAATAGTTATTTGTTATGCAAGGCTGCAAAGTTGTATTTTGGCGCGAGTACTTGTATTGAAACCTGAGCAAGCGAAGGATTCTAAGATTGAACCATGAGCGAAGGGAGTGGTTCAAATATAGAATCCTGAGCATAGCGAGGGTTTCAAAGGTACGAGACGCAGAATAACTTTGCAACCGAACGAAACACGCAACTTTTCACCTCACTACAGCGAGGAAAATGCTAGATGCAAGAAAAACAGATAAAATAGGTTTGTTTGTTTTTTCATGCAATAGTCATGCTTGACAGTGCGATTATTCCAAAAAGAGGTTGGCACTCTGACATGAAATAAATATTGTTGCATTCGTGGACTGGCGGTATGGAAAATTATTGAATAGAAAGTTTCGGACTTTTTTGGCGGCAATCGAATTGTCAACGTGAAAATTTTGTTTTTATTTCCAAAACTTGTGTTTCTTCGAGTGATAATGTGTAATATTGGTGGATTATTAACCATTATGTGTTCGTTAATGTGTACAAGTGTGGGAAATTGAAATAAAGTTGTGAAAGTGACTTTTCTAGTTGCTCCAAAAAAGTCCGTGTAAAGTTTAAGTAAAGCGCCACTACTTTACTTAAACAATATCCTCATCCAATCATCTCATCATCATCATCACCATCATCATTTAAACTTGATTCAACTCTCTGAGTTTGAAATATTTTTATACTTGACACTGGCAAATACACTAATCGTGTGACGCCATAACAAAACAAAAAAAAATAAAAATAAATAGAAAGTTTCGAAATTTAAAAATACTTTCCACGCTAGCGCGCAAAATACGCTTTTGCACTCAACTTTTGAATGACAAACAGACTCTTTCCGAGCTTGTGAGTTGAAAACACCTTTTTAACCTCGTTGGTAAAACAAAAAAAAAGAATATGGGTCGAACGTTTAACTCCCTCCTTTTGAAGTTTTTTTACTACTTACAGGGTAGCAGTTGACCACAAGTCACCTGATGTTAAGTGAAGATGGAGTGGTCGAAGATGGCGCCACGCTACTCCAGGTTTGGGAACTGGCTCTCAAGCGGGGCTGTCGGAACACACCGATAGATGCTTGGCGCCAGATTCTTAACTTGACGGTGGTAGCTAGTCAGACGAGCACTGGAAAATGCCCTACCACCAAGCCATAATGGTTTCATCATGAAGTTTTCCTTCACCGAAAGCTCAAGCTCATAGCAGCATTCGAACCCGCGACTTGCGGATTGCCAGCCGTAGTCACCACCACTGTGCTAGCGTCGCTTCAAATACTTTACCTGACTATCACTGTTATCTAGCATCCAACTGGGTCCTTCCAATGGGTTATCCGTTCTACTTCTGTGAAACACAACAAAACAAGATATCAAAATAGAATCAGACACAATATGAAAAATAAGTTTCAGTCGTCATACAAAATTGTAATTTTCTTATTTAATTACCTCGGTGGGGTTACTTCTTCATCCTCAGGTTCCATATCCTCAGTGACTGCATCCAGTCTCCTCCTAGAAATAATGATAACTTAATTAGTTAAATATAATATTAATGACTGGAGACCGCGACTTAGCAATCGTAGTGCAGGTAGACAAGGTCGACTTGCGACGACTTGCGCCGAGCGGCTGCCAGAAGTTGGATAAGAAGAGCCGAGGACCGGGCTCAGTGGGAGAGGCCTATGTCTAGCAGTGGACTGACACAGGCTGCTGATGACGATGAATTAATTTGTAATAAGTTTAGCTGCGTCCGACAGCTACACTCGTGGTTTTAAAGTAACCTACGTGTCCTAGGTATAAGCTATTACCATTCCAAATTTCACTCCAAAGTGATCACATGTTGTATCCTAATAAAAAAATATATTATGATTTTTCTAATTACCAAACTAAACTATAATTGTGTACTTACGAAGAATCAAAATCTTCATCCTCTGACATACGTTCTGACTGTTCGGCGACTCTCTCTTCACTATCTGTACAGAAAATTAATAAATAAATATACAAATAACGCCCGCACAATCACATACATAGTTCTGACCCCTAACTAGGTTTCCCTGTATCTAGGGTATCCAGAAACTACGAGGATCGGGGATCCACAACACCCAGACACAGAACAAGTACTTGCGCTTTTTTTTTCAATGCACAAAAACTACGAGGATCGGGGATCTACAACACCCAGACACAGAACAAGTACTTACGCTTTTTTTTTCAATGCACAAATATTTGTCCTGTTGCGGGAATCGAACCCGCGACCTCACGCTTCGCAGTCGGCTATTCGCCCATTGCGCCACATCGGTCGTCATTACAAATGTATCGTCAAATTACAAATGTTACATTATGGAAACTCCTTGCCGGAGTCGGTCCGTCCCGATCGCTACAATTTGGGGATCTTCAAGGCAAGAGTGAACAGGAAGAGGTATCTTCGAGGTATGCGTGCTGCACTGTCGACTGTTAAATCAAATTGTTGACCTTATAGGGATATGGCCGCCGATTGTAAAATATTTATATATTTATTTATTGGTTAATTAACAATATATTACAGTATAGCTGGTGCCCGCAGCTTCGCCCGCGTGGATGTCGGTTATCGCGACCAAAAGTATTCAAGAAATTTTGATCCTGTTCCCGCAACCCATGAGAACCTATTCCAGGAATAAAAAGTATCCTATATATTATTCCGTCCTATTATCTATTCCTGTACCAAATTTCAGCCAGATGAATTTCTGAAGATATCCCGAAGAAGATATAAAAAAATTGAGCATTATACTTTAACGAATTTAGGGTACTAATTTATACACCTGCACTTCCTGTTATCTGCCCAAGTAACCACAAACCAAACTCTATATTCGCAGGATGTTCTTACCTGTACTATTATATAGGGGGCATAAACAGACAAACTTTTAGCTTTTACATTAATAACGAAGGTCTGGCTGTCGTAGGCTCTGGGTCTATATATCCACACCATTAATACTTTTTCTACTACATATCGAAACTATTTCATAAAAAAAAAACAAATCTATGCAAACTCTTTGCTTCCCAAGTTCCCACGTGTCCAAATCTTTAGGCTAAGCGTATATTGAGACGCAATCGATGCAGTGCGGGGCAGCGCTGATTTTTTGTAATATATATGCATAAGCAAAGATCCGCATACGATGTTTCTTTTTTCTTTTTGCGGCAACAATTACTATTTTTCTAAATTAAGTTAGTACATATTAATCAATGCGTAGGATAGTGTTTATATCACACGTTCATACATAACACATATTTTAAAAAAGCATGAAGACATAGAAGCAACGCTATTATAAACTGTAACTAACAATAACTCATTAATTTCATAATCTAACACTAATACTGAATAAAAATCTTTAGGATGGTAAATAGACTCCTCCGAAATAGTAAATGTCATCGCGCCAAAAAAAAAGAGAAAATCACCAGAAAAGTACCTGCCGGTCGTTGCTTGCCTTTTCTTTTGCTGGTGCAATAAAGTTAGAACAGACGTAGCTAGTTATTAGTTTGTCTTTTTAAAGTGATGAAATGTTGTATAAGTTTAATATTAAACCCAGTTTATTCGTCAACTTGAAGACTGTTCTTGATACCAGTTTTTTGTACTTTATTACAGTGTATCTGTGTAATTTACAGCATCGCTCATGGACTATGCCATGCGCTTCCGTCGCCTGCGTCTCAACATACGCTTACCCTTATTGTAACATCAACGTCAATACCAAGTAGTTCTAAGTAAATAAGGTATAATAAGATCATGTCTGCTACACACGTAACGATATATCGTTACAAATTTAAACGTCTTGGGTTTGATTAGAGCGTATAGTGTAATCACTAACTTAGGATTAAATAGATGGCTCCATATTATTTTATCGCGTCCTACAAAGTGGTCCTTTTTGTTTGCCCGTGTCCGACGTCAGTTTTATTGCAGCAAAACACACGCTACCATCAAAATTATGCAAATACGGTCAAGTCGATCAACAATGATTTGTCGAACAGAAAATGTTACTGCCGTCGCTCATCTGCGCAAACCAGAAATTCTACAACGATTTTTCAGGCACACTTTCGATATAACCGGAGATCGGTTAGCAATTAGAACAGATACATCGCTACGATAAATTGTTACGTGTGTATCCACACCAATAATTGTCATGCCAATAATATTCTTCCTGACATGTAAACAATTCAACAGAATGATGCCTAGCAACCATGTAAAAGATTTCGAAAAATTTCGTTATATTCGATTTTCCCACGGAACCCATGCATTATTCCGGGATAAAAGTAGCCTATATTACTCCGGCGCATAAACTATCTTTATGCAAATTAAAAAACTAAAATAAACACTTTAAAAACGCACTCCAAAATATAAAATAATTAAATTGACTTGTATTAGTTACGATATAATGGTTAATTCAAAAAGTGTGGAGCGCTTTTTGGTTGTATGTACTTTTATTTACCCAGTAAAAGAAGCGGTCCACACTTTTTGAATTAACCATTATATCGTAATTAATACAAGTCAATTTAATTATTTTATATTTTGGAGTGCGTTTTTAAAGTGTTTATTTTAGTTTTTTAAACTATATATTTTTATTTTTTTACTTTTTAGTCTTTTGTTACCAAGTCCAATCTATCGGACTCATCAAAAGGAATCATATGAGCCCAAACTCGAGGGGTTTACTAGTAGCCACTGCAGAGATCCCCTACCCACCTTCTGGCTGCATCATCAGACCCTCGTCACCAAGTTCAATCTATTGGACTCATCAAGACGAATCGTATGAGCCCAAACTCGAGGGGTTTACTAGTAGCCACTGCAGAGATCCCCTACCCACCTTCTGGCTGCATCATCAGACCCTCGTCACCAAGTTCAATCTATTGGACTCATCAAGACGAATCATATGAGCCCAAACACGAGGGGTTTACTAGTAGCCACTGCAGAGATCCTCTACCCACCTTCCGGTTGCATCATCAGACCCTCGTCACCAAGTTCAATCTATTGGACTCATCAAGACGATTCATATGAGCCCAAACACGAGGGGTTTACTAGTAGCCACTGCAGAGATCCCCTACCCACCTTCTGGCTGCATCATCAGACCCTCGTCACCAAGTTCAATCTATTGGACTCATCAAGACGAATCATATGAGCCCAAACACGAGGGGTTTACTAGTAGCCACTGCAGAGATCCTCTACCCACCTTCCGGTTGCATCATCTGACCCTCGTCACCAAGTTCAATCTATTGGACTCATCAAGACGATTCTTATGAGCCCAAACACGAGGGGTTTACTAGTAGCCAGCGCAGAGATGCCCTACCCACCTTCCGCCTGCATCATCAGATCAGGTCGATGATACCAAATTATTGCATTGTCACCGAGATTACATACACATACAAAGTTTCAAGTCGACACGACAATCAGAAGTGGGTGAAAATTGACTTCTAAGATTTGATTACATTGTTAGTTAGTTAGTTAGTTAGTTAGTTAGTTACAAGTCAAGCTAATAAAAGTGTTTTAAATAAAAAATACCCTGATTCGTTGTTTTGTTACGCCGTGAAAGCCGAACAAACCAACAGAAAAACACACTTTCGCATTTACATAAATGTGGGGATGGGGATGGTGATAGGGGTAGCTGCGGTTCGCGTTTACACCCATGGTATTCCCTACTATCCCGCAAGAATCTTTTTCCGGGTTAAAAAGGAACCTATATGCTATCCGGGCTACAATAATCTAATCGACCCGACCAAATTTCCGACGTGATGCTTTAAACTGATATAACTTTTTTATTTATGAACCGATTGAAATAAAACAAACACTAAATGTTAAGTGGAGAAAACCACAATATATTAATGAAAATCGCATTCAAATCGGTTAAGCCGTTTCTGAGATTAGCGCGCACAAACAAACAGACAAACAAACATACAGACAAAAATTCTAAAAACCATTGTTTTGGGTTCTATTGCGTTAATAAAGGCCCCCAGTAAAAGTTTTTCTCATTTATCTTCAATGTACAGACAGTGATGAGTTACAGATTTATTATATGTATAGATATAGACTAGCTGCGCAAATTTCGTCAAGATCGGTTCAGGAAACTGACAGTTACTTTACCCGCCCCGCGATTTCACCTGCGTCTTCCGGGATAAAAAGTAGCCTATGTTTTAATCCAAGGTATAAGCTAGATCCGTTCCAAATTTCACTCAAATCCGTTCAGTAGTTTTCGCGTGAAAGAGTAACAACAATCTATAAGTCCATACTCACAAACTGTCATGTTTATAATATAAGTAGGATTAATAGTTGAGTGGATAAACATTTTTTTTTTCCATTTACTCACCGTCTAATCCTAAGTCCTCTGCACTAGTGTTGGCGTTGCTTGCCTCAGGGCTAACCTCCACGTTTTGTGGCTGCAGTCTGCCCGCATCTATTCTAGTTAATGGTATGTACACATCTGCAACAATATTAGTAAATTCTATACCAAACGCAAAACTGTTTTTGAAGATTTTCATAAACTAGCTATTCCCTGCGGTTTCGCCCGCGTGGGCTACAGTTTAACGCGATAAAAAGTAGCCTATATCCTTTCTCAGGCTCTAAACAAGATCTGTACCGAATTTCATTTAAATCGGTTCAGTAGTTTAGGCGTGAAAGATAGACATAAAGACAGAGATATTTTCGCATTTATAAGTAGTAGTTAGTAGGGAAGTAGGGATTGTTTTTATTAAATATATAAACAAAAATTCAATGTATAAATTACATTATTGAAAAAAAATACATTAATTTAATTTTTTTTTCGTTTAAATTTCACTTCGCAATTTCATAATTCTATTGTACTTATCTGACCTTAATTGACTATTGTATTATTGTTATCATTTATATTATTATTTTATATTTTTTTTATATTATTATTTTATATTTTTTTTATATTATTATTTTATTATTTTACAGTAGGATTTCAATCTAATGCAGAATTCTATGTCACTGCTTTACATAATAAGAAAAAAATTGTAAACTGATCGCGCCAAAAAAATTACCTGCCGGGCATTTCTTGCCTGTTCTTTTGCCGGCGTAAGGAGGTTGGAACAGGCGTAGCTAGTTTTAATTTTGACGTTTTAAAGTAATCACAATGTATCCTATTGAATAAAGTACTATTGACTACCAACGAAGTTATACAAACCAGCATCATTCAATTTTTGTTTACCTTGTAACATATGCATGGGCACTGCCCTTTGTGTCACATTTCTATTTGGATTTGGACTTCTTGTAATGGATCCTGAAAGAAACAAAAACTATAAGGAAATTTTCATCTTAGTACATCTAGCATTTGACCACAAGACACCACATCGTGGATAGGAGGTGACACCATACTACACCTGGATTGGGAACTAAATTATATCAAATGAAGCTGCCGAAAAATACTGATAGATGCTCAGTAACAGATTCTTATATAGGACTCGAAAATGCTCTAGAAACCATGAAGCTACGGTTTGATCACCTTGTTTTCCTTGTAAAATTCAAAGCTACAACCTACAACTCTCAGACCAATCACCGAGCTATTATTGCATGTAAAAAAATACAGTAGCTAAGCCTAATGCACTTGGCATTTTTCACTCAAATTTCATTTTACTATCTAAAGAATTTGATACATCTGTATCTATTTGCGGTGATATAATTAATTTATTTAAAACAGATAGATCATGACACAAGTAAAAACACTTATCTAAACCAACACTAGTTCGGGAACCAGAGGCTTCATAATTACTTTGTACATACTACTGTGTCAATAAATGCCTTTGATTGATTGATTGATTGATTGATTGATTGATTGATTGAAACCTTAAAATGTAAAATAAAACTACTTATCAAACTAAACAAACTACTTAATCTAATAAACCACTACCAGTTGGTAACGTTCCCAAAATGCTGGCCGCATCGCCGCATTTGCGCTTATTAGAGAAAATTGTATCAAAGATATATGATTAAAAACAAAATAGCACTAATTCTAAGAAGGTCAAACAAAAAGGTGTTAATAATACTTTAATAATTTTTTTTTCTTCACATAATACTGGGTAGTTTTTGGCCATCACCACCACCATCATCTGCTAGGGCTTAATACTTACTTGGATTGCTGGTATTTAACATTGTCAGAGCCACAACTGGCTGTATGGACTGGCCACCCATCATCAGTGGAGGGACTCTATGAATTTTATCTTTTTTAACAGAGGTTGGAGTACCACCAATAGACTTCCAATGAGGTGAGGCCGCGTCCAACTCCTCCCTGTCCCTCATGTACCTCTTTGCAAGGGTTATGGTCTTTGCAATTTCATCAGAAGCTCTAACCAAATGAGCGAGAGCTGTCTCGCTGGCGGTTTGTAGGGCTGTATCAAGATTGCTAGCTTGGATATTGCCATTGCTTCTGAGCCTCTGAAAAATCATTTTTAATTAAGAAAATGCCATGTACGACTTATGTCCTGAACATTTAGATTTCCGTTCTTTGAAGAACGCAACAAAAACAGAACTTTACTGTAACGTTTGTTAAAACAGCTAATTTTGATAACTGGTTAAATCTTAGTTTATAATAATAAAAGTGATCTAAATAAGCACTACAGCCGCTTCGAAAATATCCAGGGCGTAGCAGTTACATCCAGTGTCAATAAATCACGATATTCACGAAAGGGAAGTTTTATGAGCTATCAAATATCAGACTATCTACGTACGCTCAGTTTCAGCCTTAGCTCGTTGATTTCCTTCATTAGGTTCAGCTTCTCATCCTCCCGCTGAGCCGCGGTGATCTTCCAGTATTGCACCTTTTGTACCAGTTCATTGTTTTTCTCCTTCAAATCTTTTAATTCGTCCTCAAGAGAAGCCATCACTGTTGTGTTGTTAACTCTATATTCCTTCAAAACTGTAAATGATACGTAATGACTGACTTCGACTAACTGCACCACTAGTGCATCAGAATAATTGCAGAGAAAATATTTATTTCCGCTATAGAAATCACAAACGGACAACGGTAAATAAATTGAAATTCCGTCAATTTGTAATTGTATGTTTCCCAAAATGTCAACCACACCTGTTCTTCTAGGGATGCTCCAAGTATCTTACTATACTCTTTGCTCCAATCGATTTCAATCGAGCACGGACTCGATGAACGTGGTATCTCGTCGATTTTCGAAGGTAAAACATCGATGTTTTATCGTGAGTCAGTCTGTGGGCCCTTCAGAGTGATCAAGAAAGTTTATTATTCGACTTTTTTGGCGGCAATTGAGTTGTCAACGTGAAAATTTTGTTTTTATTTCCAAAACTTGTGTTTCTTCGAATGATAATGTGTAATATTGGTGGATTATTAACCATTATGTGTTCGATAATGTGTACGAGTGTGGGAAATTGAAATAAAGTTGTGAAAGTGACTTTTCAAGTTTCTCCAAAAAAGTCCGTGTAAAGTTTAAGTAAAGCACCACTACTTTACTTAAACACTATCCTCATCCTATCATCTCATCATCATCATCATCACCATCATCATTGAAACTTGATTCAACTTTTACTTTCGCTTCTACTTTCTTAATGCGTACCGCTAAGGAGTGGAACTCCTTGCCGGAGTCTGTGTTTCCCGAACGCTACGATTTGGGGATCTTCAAGACAAGAGTGAACAGGTACCTTCTAGGTATGCGTGTTACACCGTCGACCGCATCTACGCATGGCAACAGGCGGGATTGCGGTCAAATGCATACCTATTTGCAATAAAAAAAAAAAAAAAAAAAAAAAACTCTCTGAGTTTGAAATCTTTTATACTTGACACTGGCAAATACACTAATCGTGTGACGCCATTACTAAAAAAAAAAAAGTTTATTATTGACATAATGACATTGACGTCTGTCAAAAAAGCGTGGCCGTGTGTGTTGAAAACACGCCATCCGCCGGACGTTTTGAGGTTATAAATACTTTTGGCTGAAATTGTTGTATAAAATGTCGTTTCGCGGTAGAGGAGGCGGTGGCGGTGGTGGTCGTGGTGGATTCGGCGGCCGTGGCGGTGGAGGATTCAACCGAGGAGGAGGTGGTCGTGGTGGGTTCGGAGGCGGCGGCCGCGGTCGTGGCGGCGGAGGCGGTGGGTTCCGGCAGCAGGACCAAGGCCCTCCCGAAGCTGTGGTTCCTTTCGGTCACTACGGCTGGGTGGTACAAGACGACCTCATCTGCAAAGTGGACATCGAAGACGTGCCGTACTTCAATGCCCCCCTATTCCTGGAAAACAAGGAACAGATCGGCAAAGTAGACGAAATATTTGGCAACCTGCGGGACTACTTCGTGTCCGTGAAGCTCGGAGATAATATTAAAGCGAAGAGTTTCAAAGACGGCCAGCAGTTCTTTATTGATCCAGCAAAGCTGTTGCCGTTGAAGCGGTTCCTACCGCAGCCCCCTGGCGCTCGTGGAGGCGGGCGCGGGGGTAGAGGAGGCCGTGGTGGCGGTGGGCGAGGAGGCGGCGGCGGATTCAACAGAGGTGGTGGTGGCCGTGGAGGCGGATTCAGCCGGGGAGGCGGCGGGGGCTTCGGCAGGGGTGGTGGCGGAGGGTTCAATCGAGGTGGAGGATTTGGCCGTGGAGGCGGCGGACGAGGAGGTGGTTTCAGAGGAGGCCGTCGGTAGCCTCCACGTGATGTGCAGACTTGTGTTTGACTGTGCATTTACAATTAAGAACTTCGATAAGAGTTGCAATGAGGGCTCTGTGCAGGGAGCAGTTATTGAAACTGAAAAGTTGACATTGTTTAATTGAAAATAGACCAGACTATAATTCCTTGACTTAGCAGCCACAATTGGGTGGCAGTCTTTATGAGGTTAAACTAATTTAAATACAATGTGTTTATTGATAAATGTAAACATAGATACAGTCGCTTCCAAAGTTAGATTGCTAAAAGACAAATGTTATTGTCACCGACACAACAAAGAATGAATGAGAACCCATTCAAAATTCAACCATTATTATAATATATTATTGTATTTTGTTCTCCCTGCTTGAGCTAGGCCGCCTAGCCTAGGACCCAAGGTGATTAAGGATTATGAACAGGGTGTTGTCTACTAGGGATCGCAATATCGATACCATTTTTCAATACCGGTATTTTCGATATCGCCATTTTTTCAATTCCGGAATCCCGGGATTTTCGATATTTTCGATATTTTTACAAAAATTTTGTCTTGCTTAACATAAATCAGTTTAAACGTAAAACAAGTGTCAAGCATAAATGTTTACGATAGTTTTTGACATAAATGTCATACGAATATTAACCCTCGGTGTTATGAAGTTAAAAGTAATTCAAAATAGTAATGAAAACGACAGGAAAATGTAAAAAAGTTAAAATAACCTAAATCTGTATTCTTCACATTGTTTATTAATTTGAATTAACATCAACCTCTGCAATCAAACCAAACTAAATTATACAGGTTGATCAATCCAAATGGGTCAGTAGGGAGAAGTCAGAAACTATGAGAGATAGCGAAATCAGTTCTTAAGAACCATGGCTTTGATATTGGATTTAAGAATAATGGCATTCAAACTTTTTTTTTAATCTCTCATACATAACCTTGAATCGAACCTGTCAATATTCCTTATGTAGTCGCGTGCAGTAATTGTTTGTCTAATTGATCCTAAAAGTATAAGGACCAAATTTTGCTATGAAATCTTATGTAAACATTAGACTGAAATGCCGACAGATGAAATAATTTGCAAAATTTCGTCATTAATATGATTCCGGTCATCATTATAAATCACTTTATCTGAATAGACCACTTATGCATATCTTATCTGCAACGATACTAAGAATTACAAATTGCTATTATTTGAAATTAGAACGCATTCGTTCAGCGGGCGTGCCAACTAATTTAAAATTTGAAAATGGAACTTTGTTTTCTTGGAACGAATGTTGTGTTTTGAATCAATCCTTTTCAAAACCGCTTTGTGTTAATTTTAGATAACATAAAATAACAGCGTCAAGTCACGCAAAAGAAATTACTTCAACATTTACCGTCAGTTTTCTGTGAGAGGGTTCAATGGTGGCTAACAATCCCGGTTTGCGACTGTACCATCAACAATAACAACGAAAAATCTTTCAGATTTACACTTAACATTGTTCACAAGACTTCAACCAGGTTCAATTCCCAGTTATGTATGAGAGATTTTAAAAAAGTTTGAATACCATTATTATTAAATTTAAAATCGAAGCCATGGTTCCTAGGATCGGATTTCGCTATCTCTCATAGTTTCTGTCTTCCCCCTACTGACCCATTTGGATTGATCACCCTGTATAATCAACAATTGAAACGAAAACAGACCTCCTAAGAATTATATATTATAGAACAATCCAAAATAGGTTTATAAATTTAAATAGTGACTCATAATAGGACTCCATAACACACCAATGGATTTGAAGGTCAAAAAATATATCTCATAGTCCTTAAATGCCTTACACAGGTGCTGGTTATACTCTTAGGCTCTGTATAATCTGACGTAATATGTGAATTGGGTGTATGGTACCATATATATCTTCCTCGAATCGAGGTGTGCTTCGATGGTTAGTATTCGTCAAACCTACGGACGAGAAGAGTTTACAGCAGGAGAATAGGATAAGTCAATAGTTTGCAAAAGATTAATCTTCTCTATTGAAAAACAAAACGACCCATACTTTTCAAGATCTCATAGAAAAGAGAACATTAAAGAATTAATTAAGGTAAATTCAGCAGCCACTTCAAAATAGATAGCCAGATAGATAACGTTTACTTTTATACTCATTTTATAAGAATGAACAAATATGCCCTAGACAAAAAATATACAATAAAATTATTATATAATATTTATGTGAACTTTGGTCAATGCTTTACTGCCGTGTTGTTAATACAGCAGTTGCTGACGTTGCTGTTCTTCCTTGCACCTTATTTTTATACACTCCTTACCAAAAGGTACTGGATTACTGAATAAAATTACGTCGACCCGGCTAGTCCAGCATCTCGTATTGAAGTTGGAAGCTAGAACGCTGTCCACATACCTGTATTTTATGCAGTTTTGGACTGACTGGCCTTCTTTTAATGTTTGTTTATCGTTAAATTAGGAAACGATTAGATCAAGTTTTTAAATTATGCAATATCGAAAATATCGAAAATCTCGATATCGCAAAATTCAATCCCGGTATTTCAGATCGACCAAAATCGTCCGATATTCCGGTAATTTCGATATTCGATATTCCGGTTTGCGAACCCTATTGTCTACGCTGTCTACTAGCGACTCTTAGTACAGTTCATCTTAAGGCTTCTAATGTTACAAATGTTTATTTTGCCTAAAATTTACTGTTATTAATTTCGTAATTTATGAAACGGTACTTTTCAAGCCTTAAATCATAATAAGACATGCTAGCAGGCCCCCTGTAATTCACCATATTGACTCAGGACCAATTTCAACGTAAACAGAGGTTAAATTACTTTCTTGGTTGACTCTGCACCAAATTTACATGCAAGTCCAGATATTAGATGTTAAGAGATTTAAATTTAATCTAAGTTTAAGACAAATAAAAATAGTTAAGTTTTAAGTCTTCGTTTCCTTTAAACCTGTCCCGAAATAGTATAGTGAGCAATATTGCTGCTTTAATCAAATGTGATCACTGTGGATAGGAAAACATGAATTAGGTGTAACACTTAACTTTTAATAGAATAGAAGAGAAAAACACTAGGATTTCCCGTATGAAAATGGCTGTTAACTGTCTACACACAAGTGTCAATTTACCTTGCTGCTGCAGGGTGCAGGGAGCTCAGCCGAACCAATGCGCACGCGTTTTAGCTCTATCAAATTCTCCAATATAAAAAACTTAAAATAGTCTTGCCATACCAAGTATACTGACTCTATCTACTATCAAACCTGTGCAAAGATATATGTATGACTAGTTGCACCCCGCGGTTTCCCGTTATCCCGCAGGAACCTTTTTCCAGGATAAAAAGTAGCCTATTTGTTAATCCAGCGTATGAGCTATCTTCATTCCAAATTTCATTCAGATCCATTGAGTAGTTTTTGTATGAAAGAGTAACAAACATTCATCCATCCATCCATCCATACTCACAAACTTTCACGTTTACAATATTAGTAGGATACAGTCAGTAGTGTCAGTACATCCATTCATTGGGTTGCAGCATGTTTTACTACCTCTAATACAATTTTCATCAACTGTCCTTGTAATATTTATGCAAGAAAATTAGTTTAAAAGTAATTACCACCAGGGGCTCTATCCTAGCAACAAAAATTTGTCGATCCACAACAACGAGGCTTGTTGATGAAACTCGTAATAAGGGTAAAGAAGAGCTATAGAGAAAAGTGCCTTGTAAGTTCTAGGCAAATATAATTTCAATGATCCTTCTGTACCTGTGCTATTAATATTCTATGCTACCATTTAGTCTCACTTGTGTGACTTATCAAAGGTGAATTTTATTATAATAGTGAAAAGGCATATGGTTAGGCAGAAATACTATATTTCTGATCTGGCATAAATAATAAGGTTAAACCACTTATGTCCTACTTGACTGTCATATACAAAGAAACTTAAAACCTGTTCAATATTGTAATTATTAAAACTTATAGCTAAACTTCATTCTAAATTCTCCAGTTCTGATTTCCCCGAAGTAGGCATGTAATTGTAAGCCAAAGCTTTCCCCCGATGATTGAAAATGTTAAATGAAGGCAGGTTCATCTGTGTGTCCCATTTAGTCAGGTTAAGTTCTGCTGCAGCTGGTATTTCACGGAGATTGCCAGCCACATTCAAGACTCCCCACATCACAGCAAACAAACTGACTACAGCTTGCACTACGATCTGGAAATAAGGTTAATCATGAAACAGTTTTAATGTAATAACCATCAGCAGCCTGTATCAGTCCACTGCTGGACATAGGCCTCTCCCAAGGTACGCCACTGAGCCCAGTCTTGGGCTCTTCTCATCCAACTACTGCCAGCTAATCAGCGCATGTCGTTGGTCCACCTGTTCGCAGGACAACCTACACTACGTTTGCGGCTTATATGATAGCGATGGGCGTTTTCGGATATTTACGACATCGATCCGCACCGGCATCGGAGATCCGGCATCCGATGCCCGCATCGTTATTTGGCATCGTAACAGTGTTGAGTTGCGTAGGGATGTGACTAGGAGATAAAAAAATCGATTAATAAATAATCGATTTATATCTCTTTAAACAAAATCGATTTGTAAAAAAACGATTATTTAAATAAAAAATAATCGATTTTATTCAATATTTTTTTCCCAACTATTCGAAAAGTTACATTTTTTTGTACATTGTAATAAAATTACCTAAAGTAAAAAGAATCGATTTAATTTTAGAGAGTAAGTAAAAAATCGATTTTTCAAATTTAGATAATCCATTATTAAAAATCGATTAAAAGAAAAAAATAATCGATTAATATAAAAATCGATTATTTTTCACATCCCTAGAGTTGCGTAGATCAAGATATTATGATAATAGAAACTGGTGCGAGCGTGAGCGATAAGATTGTGTGATAGAATCAAGAATAATAATTTCAGATTGTTAAAAAAGTTTTTATCATCCCACAATAAATATTATGGTAAAAATGTATAAAACGGGAAATAATTACTACATTCGGCCTTGTGATAAGTAACGTCACGCCATCTATATAGATTATTAGGTTTCAAAACTTTTAAATCGAGAGTAAGAAATATATAAATTCCGCTATACATAGTAGTTACATATAAATACAATAGATGGCGTTGAAAGATACTATGCGGATACTATGACCGAATACGACCGAGACCACGATATCGATGAGGCCCGAATGCCCGATGCCGATGCGGCATCGGCATCGGCATCGAAACGACGCGCCGTTTCGTTGCCGATGCCGTGCGGCGATGCCGATGCCAATGTGTGCCGATGCCGAGCATCGCACGAGACGTTTCGATGCGCATCCGTTTTTCGATGCCTAAGGAATCGGATGCCGGCATCGGGTACTGGCATCGTTGTTTGGCATCGTTTTTTAGAAAACGGCCACCGCTATTATATGACCAGCCCACTGCCACATCAGCTTGCTAATTCTGTGAGCTATGTCAGTGATCTTAGTTTTATCTCTTATTGTTATACAAATACGTAATTCTTAATTAAATATTAACATTCTTTACTCACGTCTAAGGGCAGTGTGGTGAATTCCTGTGAAGTAATCCTGAGGTACGAGCGATCTGTAAGATTTAATTAAAAAGTTCAACTTTATTTTCTGCTATCAACATACTTACATATAACTAAATGCAAGGTTGTACCTAATACTTACGTTGGGCAGCTGAAAATGCTGAGTGGAATAAAGATACAAATCCAACAATCACAATGATTTTTATATGTAGTGAAGCCATAATTCTTTACGATTGTTTAGCTAGTGGTGAAAAGAATTCTGGAACGCAAGACCACAATGACATGAAATTATCGACTGTTTTCTATGGTGATGGTCCTGTCGTGAATTCTGGCAAGATCCAATTCAATTCTTTTAGAATAATCAGATATTACAATACTTTACTTTTATATGAGTATTTTAATATTTATTTTTGATTTGCATTGATCATCGAACGAAACGAAAATGAATGAAATAAAACTTTGAAATATTTGACAATTGACATTTCGTCTATCTGTCAAAATTCTATTCATCTATGCTAAATTTACAAGCTTTTATTTAACTTGCAATGTATGTTTAAAATAGGTATGTAATATATGTTTGTTCGGGTGAAATCTTGCAATTCAATATTGAAGCAGACTTGATTTTTTAAATCTTGAGTTGAAAAATTAAATGAAATGGGGAAACCAGCTTTTTAACTACTTTATAATAATTATATTCTTTTTGATAATAATAATAATAACAAAAAAAAATTAAATACTATAATAAATATCAACGCTTCAGATAGGGATGAACACATGTTGTGAAGTTTATTGAAAAAAGAGAAATAAGATATAAATAACAAAATAACTTTTTTGGCGGCAATCGAATTGTCAACGTGAAAATTTTGCTTTTATTTCCTAAACTTGTGTTTCTTCGAGTGATAATGTGTAATATTGGTGGATTATTAACCATTATGTGTTCGTTAATGTGTACGAGTGTGGGAAATTGAAATAAAGTTGTGAAAGTGACTTTTCTAGTTGCTCCAAAAAAGTCCGTGTAAAGTTTAAGTAAAGCGCCACTACTTTACTTAAACACTATCCTCATCCCATCATCTCCACACCATCATCATCATCATCATCATCACCATCATTGAAACTTGATTCAACTCCTTGAGTTTGAAATATTATATTGTATAATACTTGACACTGGCAAATACACTAATCGTGTGACGCCATAACAAAAAAATAAAAAAAAAATAAAAAAATAACAAAATAAAAACCAAACCTTATAATATAAAATTAAATTAACTGTACATTGTGATGGAATAATAAAGAACATTTGGCATAATTACACATTCATTATTTTTCTCTTGCGATCACAATACACACACGCTGTTATTTGTTATTTTCAATTTTTTTCTCCTTTTTATTAACAAGAACATAAAAACCTTGTTATTAACAAGTTTTTTTCATATCATTCTATTTTACTTTTTTTTTTTTTGTTTTGTTATGGCGTCACACGATTAGTGTATTTGCCAGTGTCAAGTATAAAAGATTTCAAACTCAGAGAGTTGAATCAAGTTTAAATGATGATGGTGATGATGATGATGAGATGATGGTGATGATGATGATGAGATGATGGGATGAGGATAGTGTTTAAGTAAAGTAGTGGTGCTTTACTTAAACTTTACACGGACTTTTTTGGAGCAACTTGAAAAGTCACTTTCACAACTTTATTTCAATTTCCCACACTCGTACACATTAACGAACACATAATGGTTAATAATCCACCAATATTACACATTATCACTCGAAGAAACACAAGTTTTGGAAATAAAAACAAAATTTTCACGTTGACAATTCGATTGCCGCCAAAAAAGTCACCCTATTTTACTTAGTGTCCACGGCCAGTGTAACTGGAAATGTCAAAGTTAGCCAATAGGCCCGCAGGTCGCCTAAAAATGTTTATTGGCAACACTGGGCTCATTCTTCAGAATTTCAGAGTTCATTGTTCAATGTTCATTCATTGGGCAAATTTAAAAAGATACATTCAGCTTGTCGACTTTTTTGGCGGCAATCGAATTGTCAACGTGAAAATTTTGTTTTTATTTCCAAAACTTGTGTTTCTTCGAGTGATAATGTGTAATATTGGTGGATTATTAACCATTATGTGTTCGTTAATGTGTACGAGTGTGGAAAATTGAAATAAAGTTGTGAAAGTGACTTTTCAAGTTGCTCCAAAAAAGTCCGTGTAAAGTTTAAGTAAAGCACCACTACTTTACTTAAACACTATCTTCATCCCATCATCATCATCACCATCATCTCATCATCACCATCACCATCATCATTTAAACTTGATTCAACTCTCTGAGTTTGAAATCTTTTATACTTGACACTGGCAAATACACTAATCGTGTGACGCCATAACAAAACAAAAAAAAAAAAAAAAAGATACATTCAATTCAATTCATTCAACTTTCAAATCAAGTTGAAGTTTGAGGGCTTGCGGGTTGCGGGTTGCGGGAAATCGGTTGAGTCGGCGTGTTTTCATTCGAAAAAGTTGTATTTGTCAGAGAAAGTGCCTAGAAACGTTACAAAATGATGCGTAATCCTCGGCTAGAAGAGTTCGAGATAGAATCTAAAGCGTTTCGGAGAACATCAAAGCAGACTTTTAGTAATTTTCTTTACAATGATGATACTGGGGCAATACTGGGGCGGACGCCTAAAAGTTGGGGTGAGTCAAAGTCTGTACCTTTTTCTTTTGTTCCCTAAACATTGAATATTATAAATAGGTAATGGTTTATGACAGAAACAGTGTAATATCATTGTAATTTGAGAAACAAAGTGTGCACAAGTTGTAAGGGCGTGGCAACAATTCTGGGGTCAGTGTAATAGATGTAAACAAACATTTGAATTATTTAGTTTACCGAACGTTTTACAAGTTTTTATGGTAACAGTCACAGTATGAAAACTGTTGGTCTTCCATAAATAATTAAACTTAGCAATGTAACAATTAAATCAATGCAAGAATTTTACAAATATCAGTGAGCAAAACTTCAAAATACCTTAGTACTGGAAAATCTGTACCAAGACGTTGTGACGGCTCCTTCAGTGAATTCCTTTAAAAACAGACTGGACAAGTGGTTGCGAACGAACAATGCTTCCTTGCTACAGAATTGACTTTTCTCTGCACTTTTGGACATTGCTATAATTCAACACAGTATGATATAGCCTCTGGGCTGCTCGCCTATTACCAAAATAAATAACTAATAATAAATAAAATATATGGAAAGTTATGGGTATGTTTACTGGTACGTTACAGTCCTGTCACGGACCCGAATAGGAGTTGGAGTTGGTTGGAGACATTGGATAAGACTATGACCTGTGTATTTATTTTATTTATTAAGTAAAAGGCTAGCAGCCTGAGGCTGACGTGCCTATATCATGTTGTATTGAATTATAGCAACGTCCAAAAGTGCAGAGAAAAGTCAATTCTGTAGCAAGGAAACATTGTTCGTTTGTTGTTATAACAATTTAATCTCTCTACAGGTAAAATTCTCATCTTCTACTCAATCTTCTACGCGGCCCTCATAGCTCTGTTCTCCATCTGCATGGTAACATTCCTGCAGCAGTTCATCAATCCCCGAGTGCCGCGCTTGCAACAAGAGTACAGCGTCATCGGTACCAGCCCAGGCCTCGGCTTCCGACCACTGCCGCCTGATGTCAGAAGCACCCTGATCTGGTATAAGGGGACAGGATATGAAAGCTACAAGTACTGGGAGGATCAGCTTATTGACTTTCTGTCAGGTAAGGTTTTACTTATTTAATGACAATTCGTTTTCTGCGGTTTCACCTGGGTGGGTTAAGGTTTATCACAATAAAAAATGTCCTTTCTCAGGTTCTAGATTATGTCTGTACCAAATTTCATTTAAGGCCGTGCCATACGCCGTTGACCTTGCTTGATCAGGTGAAAGCATCCAGCACTGACTTTATGAGAGACTGACGTGGCGATTTGCGAGTATGAAATACGTAAAAAATTCGCAAAAAATAAAGCAGTATTTTCAAAAAGTGGCCTGAAGGTGTTTTGGGTATTACATTTCTTAATACTCTGATGGTATTAACAAGTCTTTGTTGCATATATAGTTTAGGAGTAAAGTAGTATTAAACTTTTAGAAAATGGGGCAGTTTGCACAATTTTTTTCAATGTATAAATATATTTTTTGCATTTTTCGGCCTAAAGGTGTTCTGCTAAATATCAAGTAGATTAACATAAATTTTTATTAGATTTTTCAGACCAAAATTACACAGAGAGATAGTTTTAATTATTTTTTCAGCTTAGTTTGGGAACCAGCACCTTAAATCGGTTCAGTTGTTTAGGCGTGAAAGTGTAACAGATACAAAATGACACGAGATACTTTTACATTTATAATATTAGTGGGATTTGATGAGTTTTTACTTTTTATTTTTTAGCACAAATATTTGTACCTGAGTCTTGGATATTTCTATCTATAAAAGTATTTATTTCTCTATATAAATATGTATATGGTTGACTAGTACCCATAACACAAGTTTCGAGCTTAATTTGGGGCTAGGTCAATTTGTGTGCAATTGTCCCAGATATTTATTAGTGTGATTAGATTGTTTTAAATAATACACCACCTAGCACCTATCGGTGTGTTCCAGCAGCCTCACTTGAGAGCCAGTTCCCAGTCCAGGTGTAACGTGGCGCCATCTTCGACCGCATCGTCACTTAACATCAGGTGACTTGTGGTCAAACGCTACCCTGTAAATAGTAAAAAAATAAATAAAAAAAATTGCAGTGTACAAACGCAAGGGGCAGACTGCGGGCGCAGGTCAGAACATTTACAACTGCGGCTTCGGCAAGCCCGCCGCGCCGCCTGGCAAGGTGTGTGACGTCGACATCCGAGGCTGGGAGCCGTGCATAGACGAAAACCACTTCTCCTTCCACAAGTCTTCGCCCTGCATCTTTCTCAAGCTAAACAGGTATGCTACCAAAAAATAAGCACTAATATAACTCAAAAGTGTAGTTAAATAATGAAAACTGTGTTTCATTCATTTAGAACAAGTTATTGAGGAAATTTTGAATGGATTTATCAGATCAGGCCCCGTAGCCAAGATGCATTCTGCAATCGTTGACGCTAGTAGAAAACAAGATAAAAGTATTGGTTTGACATATTTCAACGCACATCACACACACACACACACACACACACACACACACACACACACACACACACACACACACACACACACACACACACACACACACATCAGAAACACATCACACACACACACACACACACACACACACACACACACACACATCACATGGTCAGAAATATGTCAAACCAATACATTTTTCTTGTTTTCTATTAGCGTCAACGATTGTAGAATGCATCTTGGCTACGGGCCCAGTAGTCTCATATCAAAGTCACAAACTTTAATAACGCTAGCGACCCAGAATAGACATTTTATCACCCCACTAGCTGCTCCCCGCGGTTTCACCCGCGTGGGCTACATATTAACGCGATAAAAAAAACAGGAAGGGAATGAAAAATAGCTTACAACCTATTCTCAGACCTACATAATATGTATAGTATGTATACACAAAAAATTCTTAAAAATCAGTCAAGCCATTTGGAGGAGTTTGCAGACAAATACTACGAGAATTGTATATATAAGATTAGGACAAATGTCTATCTCTGGTGGGATAAACCATGGATAGATAGGTTCAGAAATGAGGTGATCCGTCAGAGAACTAAAGTCACCGACATAGCCCACAGAATTAGCAAGCTGAAGTGGTAGTGGGCTGGTCATATAAGCCGCAGAACCGACAACCTATGAGGCAGACGTGTTCTTGAGTGGAGACCGCGACTTGCCGAATGTAGTGTAGGACGCCCTGCGACTAGGTGGAGCGACGACTTGCGCCGAGTGGCTGGCAGTAGTTGGATGAGAAGAGCCGAAGACCGGGCTCAGTGGCGTACCTTGGGAGAGGCCTATGCCCAGCAGTGGACTGATACAGGCTGATGATGATGATGATGATAGGCTATAGAAATCGGCCGTAACAGGTTGCAATTTCACATCACTCCGCCATCGCTTCATCATCTGTCGTTTTCTACCCATTCGCAAACCTTGCACGTTGACATGCAATTTCAGGATATACGGCTGGCGGCCAGAGTTCTACAACGACACGGCTAACCTCCCGCCGGACATGCCCTTTGATCTGCAGGACCACATCCGAAACATCTCGGCACACAACCGTGACTATGTAAGTTGTATCAAGTAATATGTTAATATTCATGTTCCCATATCCCAATGTGTACAACCAAACAAGAGAAATCTTATTAGTAAAGCTAATTAAAAAATATCGGACCATTAGATGACAAAAAAAGCTTGGGATTTTAGTGAACTGCTCTAATTCAGTCAATTAGTAATAAGAACAAAATTGTCAATGTGATCGCGCCAAAAAAATTACCTGCCGGGCGTTTCTTGCCTGTTCTTTTGCCGGCGTAAGGAGGTTGGAACAGGCGTAGCTAGTTTTGAGTTGATGTTTTAAAGTGATCACAATGTATCCTATTGAATAAACATTATTGAATTTTGAATTTTTTGAATTTTTATGCTGTAATCCAGGGTATAAGCTATCTCCATTCCAAATTTCATTCGGATCCGTTCAGTAGTTTTTGCGAGAAAGAGTAATAAACATCCATCCATCCATACATACATACATGCATACATACATACATACATACATACATACATACATACATACAAACAAACTTTCGCGTTTATAATATTAAGTAGGATTTTTTTTTTTACTATTTACAGGGTAGCATTTGACCACAAGTCACCTGATGTTAAGTGACGATGTGGTCGAAGATGGCGCCACGCTACACCTGGACTGGGAACTGGCTCTCAAGTGAGGCTGCCGGAACACACCGATAGGTGCTTGGCGACAGATTCTTAACAAGAGGGTGGTAGCTAGCCAGGCGAGTACTAGAAAATACTCTACCACCAAGCAAAAAAAAAAATGACTGAATTGAAAAAATGGATGAATTGAATCGAACCCAATCTTTTCTTTCAGGCGAACATGGTTTGGGTGTCATGCCACGGCGAGACTCCGGCTGACAAGGAAAACATCGGCCCCATCAAATACCTCCCCTTCCGCGGATTCCCGGGATACTTCTACCCCTACGAGAACGCCGAGGGGTACCTGAGCCCTCTGGTCGCTATACATCTGCAGAAACCTAGGAGTAAGTCGTAATAATAGTTCCCTGTCCAGCAGTGCGCTTCTAATTCACTCGGAAACTTCCGATCACGGATTCGAAAGTCTCCGCGAGAATGTTTTAATAATAATAATATCATTTATTCATTCAGACACGGAGATCCAATATACAAAATTTAAAAAATCAAAACAACAATAAAGTAAATAAAATAAAGTACAATACAATACATACATAAATTAAAATAGGTAACAAAATCCAATTCTGAACTTTTCGCACCACATCCGTGTGCTGATCAACTAACATAATGTGTAATTATGTCAATTGACCAACACCCGAATGTGGTGATTCAGAATTGGACAGTCATATCTGTCTACAATAGCTTTCAGAATGCTGTTGCCACTCGCACGTGTTCTGCACAAAAGAGACGCGACTTTTTTGCGCATGATGGCTGCAAAACCATCAGTGCGCGCCTCCATGAACATGGTCGATGCGCTGCAGAAACGTGGGAGCCCCATCAGCATTCTGAAAGCGTTATTGTATTGGACACGCAGGGTGTTGAGGGTTTTTTGCGTGTATGTTGTCCACAAGTTACTACCGTAGAATGATTGGCAGTATGCCTTAAAAAGTGTAATCTTAACTTCATCAGAGCAGGAACTGAATCTTCTGGACAGCATATTGGCTCTCACCGTCAACGCCCTGCGTTCCCTTTCTATGTCTGAGTCATCTTTGAGATCCTCTCGGGTTTTAGACGCGATTCACAAATCTACTACACATTCTGTCGTCAAGCATCTATCGGTGTGTTCCGGCAGCCCCACTGGAGAACCAGTTGCCAGTCCAGGTGTAGCGTGCCGCTACGCCAATGACATCCTGCTTCCTACTCAAAAACTCAAAACTCAAAAATATGTTTATTCAATAGGATACATTGTGATCACTTTAAAACGTCAACTTAAAACTAGCTACGCCTGTTCCAACCTCCTTACGCCGGCAAAAGAACAGGCAAGAAACGCCCGGCAGGTAATTTTTTTGGCGCGATCACATTGACAATTTTATTCTTATTACTAATTGATTGAATTGGAGCAAGTTCACTAAAATCCCAAGCTTTTTTTTGTCATCTAATAGTCCGATATTTTTTATTTAGCTTTACTAATAAGAAGATTTCTCTTGTTTGGTTGTACACATTGGGATATGGGAACATGAATATTAACGAGTTGCGGGATCACAACCAAAGCAGACCAGACCCCACAAGCAGCACCCGTTCACGAGTTGACGCATGTGCCAGCCATCGCTCTCCTCGACCATATGAGAGGGAAGAGGGCGACCCGACACATGACGCCGCTGCAAGCAAAGTCACTTTCGTGAGCATGACTGTTTTGGCTGTTTACCGAAAATGGTTAGAATAGGGGAAATAGGGAGAATAGATAGATAGAAAGAAAGAGAGATAGATTAACTACAATCCCAAGCTTGTTTGTCATCTAGATAGTCCGATATTTTATAATAAGCTTTACTAATGAGATTTCTCTTTATACGAATTTGAAATTTTGTTATAGACAAGTCTTGAATTTCACTTGGGATTTTGTTGAAAAAGCGTACACATTGACATTGACCTTTGAACGAGTTGCTAACTTTATGGAGCCTAGTGGTGGGTACAGCAATTTTATCTTTGTTTCTAGTATTAAAATTGTGATAATCACTTCTCTTTTTGAAGCTATTTAAATTTTTTCGTATGTACATTACATTTTCATAAATATATTGACAAATAACTGTCATTATTTTGGTTTCTTTAAACTTAATTCTTAAAGATTCTCTGGGGCCCATGTTATAAATCGCACGAACAGCTCTCTTCTGCAATACAAATATGGTGTTAATATCAGCAGCGTTTCCCCACAGCAATATTCCATAGGACATAATGCTGTGAAAATAGCTGAAATAGACTAGTCTGGCTGTATCAACGTCAGTAAGGTGACGGATCTTCTTTACAGCATATGCTGCAGAGCTAAGTCTGCTCGATAGACTGACAACTAATATTATAAACGTGAAAGTTTGTGAGTATGGATGGATGGATGGATGTTTGTTACTCTTTCACGCAAAAACTACTGAACGGATCTGAATGAAATTTGCAATGGGGACAGCTTATACCCTGGATGAACACATAGGCTACTTTTTATCCCGGAAAAAGGTTCCTGCGGGATAACTCGAGGCTGTCTCTGACAATGTCCAGAGTCCAATATTTAAATATTGGATTTCTGTGCACATGGACAACAACAAAAAGTAACGGTACATGACGGTGCGGTGTAAAGACACCGTGACTCTATTTTAATTATATATATTTATTTTGCTGCTATATACATACTTACAATTAATATATTACATACATTTTTTTTTTCCTTTTTATTGTATTTTTGTAAAATGTTTCGAATGTTGTATGTGTACTTTTATGGGTCTATTGCCTGAAATAAACGATTTTTATTATTTATTTATTTATTTTTTATAACGGGAAGACGCGTGTGAAACCGCAGGGCGTAACTTGTAATTCATAAACTGTGTGTTATCTAAAACAAAATTCCCCGCAAATCCCAAAAGAAAACTATATTTTTGTAGATCTGTGGTATTTTTCTAAAATACAATTTTTTTCTAGCTGGTATAGTGATCAACATAGAGTGCCGCGCGTGGGCACAGAACATCAGGTACGACCGCAGGGAGCGGCTGGGCGTCGTACACTTCGAGCTGATGATCGAGTAATGTAACGACGCAGGGCGACGGCAGACTACAGAGATGCAGACTGACAAAGACCGTCAAAATCAAAGTTCAAAATATTTATGTAGGATACAATACAAAGGGGAGGAGGGATTACTGTGCCTGGTTTGTAGCTGGGTCACATACTGACATGACATTGGCTAAATGCAGAAACGAGCAAAGCCATAATTAAAAAAAAACGCACTTTGAAATATTTTATGTCAAACTTAAAACTATCCGCGAAGAACGTGGTGCTTCTCCTTTTACTGAATAGCTGCGTCCTTTTCTGTTCATTCATTTCGTTCGGTCTTTGTCGGTCTCTGTCACAACGTTAAGGTAGGCACGCATTGGCGGGATGGCCGCGCAAGTAAGGGAGTAATTTTGTAAAAGGATAATGAATAGAGTGAAACGGAAACATCTGTGGACTTATGAACGGTGGCCCATAGATTATGTAATTTTTTCTGAGGTTTTCGGTCATTTGTAAGGAATGAAAAGAAAATATCTGTGGACTGATGAATGTGGTCGACGCCCGCCAATGTGACACGATATCCAAATAATGTACAGATCTTATATTGTGCAGCTAAATACTGATTTATTTACAACTGTTCAAGTTGCTAAACACGCCCTGTTTTCCAAGTTTTTCCTAAGAGTTTTGAACACTATAAAAATCGCCGATCTGACGTACATTCTTTATCTGTGACTGTACTTAATTTGACTAATAGATTTGGGGAATTCTCAATTGCCTTGTGATCAGCTGGCATTGCTATCGCAAATTATTTTTTTGCCATTGTTGCCACTATAATGGAAGCTGACTTGTTTTGTGGAGCATTTAAATGACATGCATTTGGGTTAGTTTTAGTATAGTGGCCGGCAAACAAGTTGAGCCAAAAGTGACGTGGAAGGGGAAAGTTCGCGCATGCGCACTTCCGTTCGAGTTCGTGATTGGATGCTAACGTGACGTGAACACAGCGCGGGAAGCTGATTAACCAATTAGGAGCGCGCGTTTCGGCGAACTCCCCCCGTGCACCCTTCGACACCTCAGAGATCTAATCGTTTCTGCGCAGCTAAGGTCATTAGCTCAACTTGTTTGCCAGCCACTATTCAGTATTACATTTTAAGCTCTACTTGTCAGCGAATGACGAGCCTCACGGAATCTCGCTTAAGTTAGGTAAAACTGATATTTTTTATTTGAAATTTTATTGTAATTGAACGTAGTTATAAGTTTGATAAAATTACTAAGGGCAATAAATACATTCCTGGTTATGAAAATGCTGACAAAAAATGATTTAAAGCCTGACTTTTGATGTATTTGAATTAATCGACGACATAATAATATGAAATATACTTTGCTGTATTGTGTATAGTAAATCAGTGTAAAAAGACGTAAAACAATATCAATTAATTTACAAAAAGAAAACTAAATATTTACATTTACATACATTTTTATATATTTATATAGTTTTACAATTGTATACAAACATTCATGGTGTAACAAAAACATTTTTATGTAAAATTGTTATACATTTTATTCCAATCAATTATACTCTAGCATCGTTTTTTTGTCTTATGATCAAAATGTCGAAATGACAAAAGGTCCAATAGTAATCTACCACCTATCAAGACGCTTAGTTAGCAAAACATCCAATGAAACCGTCCAATAACCAAATTGTGAAATTAGCAATAAGTCTAGGTAGCAAAACGTCCAATAGGTAAATCGTGTAACCAGCAATAAGAGACGTGTAGGTAGCAATATGTCTAATCAGTAAATCGTGTATTCTCATAATGTCTGGAGAGCACGAAAATAAATGAACTTTTTAATATACATATCATAATTTGACAGCTACTTTAAAAAGTTTGTTTATACAAATCATTCCCAAAGCAGGGTTCTCGTAAACCGTCCAACGTATGTAAATACATAGTTACATTTATTGTGTATTAAGTTTTATAGTGTTTGTGTGTAAATAGTGCGGACATCATTATTTTGTTGCATTTTTTGTTTATATATTATTATATTCTATACATAATTTGTAGTACCCACAGCAGTCCGAATTTAAGCTAAAATGATATACTATTTGTCTTATTTTTTACTTCTTATGCTGGGGCCACACTAAGGTCAATGTCAAGGGAAATGTCAATGAATTATGTGAGTGGCTACACTTGAACGTCAATGCACTTGAGTTATCGGCTAACGTCAAACGCCAATGTGAATGCCACTGTCAAAATTAAATGTCGTTGGCACACTTATGTCAAACGTCAATCATCGCGCTATTTAACGGCGTTTCCCGTTAGTGTGGCCCCAGCATTACAGGGTAGCGTTTGACAACAAGACTGCAGGGCCCGTAGCCAAGATGCATTCTGCAATCGTTGACGCTAGTAGAATTCAACGCTAAGTCACGTGGTCAGAAATATGTCAAACCAATACTTTTTTCTTGTTTTCTACTAGCGTCAACGATTGCAGAATGCATCTTGGCTACGGGCCCTGATGTTAAGTGATGATGTGGTCGAAGGTGGCGCTACCCTACGCCTGGAGTGTGAAATGGCTCTCAAATTACTACTTATTTTTACTATTAGAATTATGTTTTATAACGGGATAATTACCATGTATTTGTTTATGTTTCAGTTCTCGATATTTCGGCACTGTTGCAAGCGCCATGATCACGAGAATACTAAAAGTTTCTGCGGGTAGGATGGACCCGCTTCCTCTCACGTTTTTTGATTACGATGACATTACCATTTTCACACAAGTCACTCGCAACTCGATTTAAATCTCGACGCACAAAACTCACGGTATCCCCTCGCGAGCTATGAGAACTCAAACAAAAACAAATACATAGTAATTATCCCGTTTTAGAGGCTAATTCTATTCTAATTCTAATTCTATTGACCATGGCAGTTTAAAACAGTATATTTTATTTTTACTATTTCACTTTTTACACTTTTTTTTACCGTATTCGGTTTTTGTTTAAATAATTGTATTTTATGTATTATATTACTATACATGTTTTTTTTAAATCTAAAGCTGTGTTCCCTTTTTCAGGCAATGCAATGCTAAGCAATGTTTTCATTAACAGTTTATTTTGGCAAAAGTTCCTGAAATACTCTGTTTAGACTGTGCTGCAAATTTTTTGTAAGTTTTATTGTTAGTGGAAACACTGCTTAAAGAGTTGAGAATCTCCAGTGAATGAAAATCATTATTAATAATTAGATTTATTTAGTGTAGAAGACTGACGTTTATTGTTATTTGTAACACATGACATTTTCTAACACTCTTCTAAATAAATAGTTCATATTTAACTTTGCTGTACGAAAATCCTTCCCCTCACTTTTAAATGTTAACCTATCGATTTGAAACTTTGCAAGCTTGTTTAATTTAGTAAAAAAATACCTTTTAAATGGTACACTTTTTCTAAATATACTGTATTTAAAAAACATAGAAAATACATCAATTTTATACAATAAAAAGACAAGTAAGTTTTAGTAACAATAATTACATTGCATTTATAATGGTTTGCTTTTAACTTAATTTTTTATTTAATAAAGCACTTTATTTTATTTCTTTAATGGATACTAGAAAACGAGGGCGGATCTAGGGGGGCGCAGGGCACGGGCCCCTTCCCAGACCTGCAAGGGACTGACTGACTGCTGCTGAGCTGGACTGGCTGACCAACTATATCGCTTGGGTAAAAGTGCTTTCTTGTACACAAATATATTTTGTATGTATGCCATAGATACAGAATTATTCCCAAAGACATAGTGCAATATCAATGGGAATCTCCTTGTCTGGGGCCCTTGTTTCCCCCTCCCAGAAGTACCTGGATCCGCCCTTGTTAGACATATATTAGCGTAGACTAAGGGGGAAGGGGTTCAGACCCCCAACCCCTCCTATATTTACCTCCGTGGCTACTCTTTTAACTGTACTCTTGCTAATTTATTTAATTTTATATTTTATGTAATTTTAATACAGCAAGACTACTAATTAGAAATGTATCCGTCCAAAATATACATGTTTTATGTGTTTGTAATGTAAAGTTTATACAGAAATATTGCAATAATGAATGACGAGTATATTTTTGTATAATTAAATTTGTGCCTTTGAGAAATAAATTCTCGTTTTATTTTAAACTATAATAAAGACCAATTTGTTTACTTTAACTTCCAGATATAGGTTTTCAGTCCTTAGAAGGTTGATTTTGACCAGAAGTCATCTGATGTTAACTATGCGGTTCTCAAATGAGGCTGCCGGAACATACCGATAGGTGCGTCTTAACTTTTAGCTACCGAGCGAACATTAGAAAATACCCTACCATTATGGCTTAGACATATGGATATGACATGATATGATATGATATGGGGGACTATGATGGTTTTCTCACTTTTTCCTTCACCAAAAGCGCATTGCCCGAATCGAACCTATGACCGCTGGCTCCGCCCTAGCTACGGCCCTGCCTGAGGGGTGGCCGGGTTATCTATACCTGCCGCGTTTAATTAATTCGACCCGACCTGCGTCACTGCAGACACTAATCTTGATATCAGAGTCGAAACTCCACTGGAGGATGGAACGTGTGTCGCATTTTTAAAACACTTTTATTAGCTTGACTTGTAACTAACCAACTAATTTTCTAAGACAACATAATTATGTGTTTGCTGAGTATTTTTTAACTAAAGTGTGGTAGCTTATCTAACCAAGCGAGCTCCCCAGAAAATATCCTAATACCAACCTGTGGTTTAATTATTTATTTGAGTACACAAAAAAAATTACAGTCAATTTCTTATTTATATTTAAAAAAATAAATTGTGAACTTCAAATCCACGTATGAAAGACCAATATGCACTCTGTTTTATGTGAAATAAACCATTTCATTTCACGACCTACGACTGGCCACAAGCCGACGTCATTACTACAGCTGCTATAAGCGCTTCAAGTGTTCAGTTGTTCCTATGTGGTGATTCCGATAAGCTTGTCTACTGACTCCGCAGTATACTAGGCTCGGTTACCTACTCCGAGCATTCGTCTCAGATCGTCCGCCACACATGTGTCGCCAACAGGCGTGCACGTGCGTGCGTGCGTTGTTTTTGTCGCACGCATTATGTTCAATAATGGAAAGTCATTCACTGCCTAGTACAGTGGTTTTTAACTTTACAGTTGTAAACTTTAATTTTTACTAACAGGGTAGCATTTGATCACAACACAAGTCACCTGGTGTTAAATGACTATGTGGTCGAAGATGGCGCCACGCTACACCTGGTCACTGGACAGGGAACTGGCTCTCAAGTGAGGCTGCCGGAACACACCGATAGGTGCACGGCGATATAAGAGATCATTTAATAAAATATCTGTTAGCCATGGACTACTAAACGCAAAAAGACGAAGACGCTCTGTAGGTAGGCTCCCCACTAGGTGGAACGACGACATTGTGAGCGTCGCAGAGAGCCGATGGATGTAAATGGCTAGTGACTGATCAAAAGGAGATGCCTATTGTTCAGCATTGGACTTCTTCCAGCTGATAATGATGATAGACAGGAAAGACCAACCGTTTGGAGGTAAAAGGTAGTCTCCTCTGCTTGATAGGTACTCACTTGGAGTGGTACTCGCATCGTGTCGACTCTTTACCTCTAATTTAATATGTTTAGCATGGCTTCTCGGACCACTTCGGGTGCTTTCAGGGATCACCAGTGAGGAAAAAAAAGGCGTTTCCACTGCAAAGCTTGAGATTGAAAGTTCGATTCAAGCTACGCGACATATTTAAGATCCATTGGGTCAACTATTACAAAAAAAACATATAGGGTAGTATCCTACTAGGTAGGTATTTCGCTATTAATATCACGCTCCTAATTAACTGTCTGCGCGCCACGATTAAATAAACAAACAAAAATAACATTAGGAACGCACATCAAACATCAGTTTACAATAGTTTCCATAGTGCAACCCGGTTAACACGATCGCGTTTAAGTACGACACAATTTTCCGCATGAATAGGTATGCCCGTTATTTTGCGTCGATCCAATTTAGGCATGGGCAAATAAAATCCAAAATATCGATATTTTCTTATAACATTGTTAATTTCGTATTCGTGATAGGTATAATCGATGTTCGATATCTATATATGGGTACCTTTTTCGATATCAGAACTTTTTAACGCAACTCTCACTTCGTATTTAGTAGAGAATTATAGATGCAACGGAAGACGCAGAAACAGATGTAAAGTATAGGTATTTAGTGGAAGCGGAAACGAATAGATATCGATAATTACCTATACATTAAAAAACGCATTAACATATAGACACTTTAATGTGGATATATCTAGGTATAGTACCTACCAACTGTACGGAACTGTAAGGAACTTCTCATCTAAGACGCGTTTTTTGCTCAGTCCCTTTAGAATCGTCTTGAATGAATTCTACTGTATCATAAAACCCACAGATTAACCAAGTGTTGCATTTAAAACACCTACATCAATCCCAGCCATTCGCACTAGGGCTTTTACTGAAGCGCATGATTTGACTATGCTTGCGACACGGGTGCGCCGGCGCAGTCTCAAACACACCGCGACCCGCGACAGTCGCCTAATAATCCAATCAGATCGGCATTCGATTATTGAATAGGGATTTCGATTTTTAAAGAATGGCGGGTAAATCGAATGGGGCTCATAGTGTTGAAACGGAGTGGGCTAGGGCGCCGCCGAAGATCGAATCGTTTTGGCTGCGATGTGGTAATGTCTTCTACAACCCTAAGGAGAACAGCTGCTTTGGGAGAACTCCTAAAAGATGGGGTAAGTTGACAGCATCATAATTACTACTAGAAGGAACAATGATAAAATAGCTGTAGGTACCTATAGTAGGCTCCATAAAGTCAGCAACTCTTTCAAAGGTGTTACGTTTTTCATCAGATTCCCAAGTGACCCAAGACTTGGCGATAGCTAAATTTCAAGTTCATATTAAACGTAATCTTAGAAGTTAAGCTTATTATAAAATATCAGACTATTTAAAGCTTGGGATTGTAGGGAAGCTGCTCCAATTCATTTAGTTAGTCATAAGACTGCGAAGTGTGTGACAAACCTGAAGACGTGCATCACATTCTGATGGAGTGTCTCCGGAATCAGACTGAGAGACGGAATGTTTTTGCCGAACTTGGTGTGAGAGAAGCCAATGTGGGCGTGATTCACAGCATTTTGTCGGTTCCAGAATCAAATGAGGCTGGAATGATTTACAGAATGGTAAAATCCTTTTTCCAGTATGTGAATTAATCCAGCCACCTTCTTTTGCTTTTTATACATATTGTAGGCGCGTGGAAGCCAAATTTCGCAGCTCTGCTACCAGGTGAACTTTTGGTGCTCACCAAACCATTAAAGGAATAGGGTACGTACCGCAGGTCGTCAGTCCTGGTCCAGGGGGGTGCACTAGTTTTGGGACACAACACACAGGGGACCGCACAAATTCACAGTTCATTGGGTCAAGGGTCGACTTGTATGCGTGGGCGCGCGATTCAGAGTGGCGACCCAACGGCGGGGGAAGGGGAAGGGGAGAGGGCACGGGGCGCGGGAAGGGGTGGTAGCCGCTGCACATCTATCTAGCCTATACATTTCCTCCGCCCTAAACATAAAATGTTTATGAAAAAGGGGACACTAATCTAAGGGGAGGCGAACTATTTTTGAAAGGGAGCGGGTCAAAACACCAGTGGGGGTTTTCACGACTACCACACGAATAATATTGTCATCTCCAGGGCACAATTTTATGATGCGACCGCGTCGCCACTCAAGCGGGGGTAAGTTCTCTCATGAAGGCTATATAAGTATTTATCACGGAACTCAGGATTACGTAACATTCGTTTCTCAAGGCTAAAGAATGTCCGCTCATCAGTAACACGGGAATCACCAAGGGTTGGTCGAGTGACAAAACGACCGAAACTATCGCGGGACGATGTCGATTTAAAAATATTTTCACACTCAACATCACGGGGGTCACGTTGGGGTACTTCAGGGGGCGCTTCTATTTTCCAAAACTTTTCAACAACTTGGGATAAGGAAACATTCGCGAGAGGGCCGGGCTGGACTGCTGGGACACCGGGTACAGGTCCAAATATTAAGTAACCGAAAATTGAGGAAAATGCTGTAAGGCCGCAGGGGTGTAACTCAATTTTGTCAGTACTAAATATAGTACCGCAAACATCAGCGCCTAATAATATATCTATAGGTCCGGGTTTATAAAAGGTAGGGTCCGCTAGACGTAGGGAAGGGGGTATTACATTTTTAGGTAACTCAATCTCGGGGTGTGTACCGGCAATAACATCAATAACTAGGGCATCAGCTGACAAACGAGGGGAAGAACAATCAATAGGTTTAAAAGTAAGAGATACAGAACCGCAGGCTCGGGACGATTCGACATTACCCACACCGCGAACTGGGGTAGCGTTAGGGGACACACACAAACGAAGTCGGGAAATCAGTTCAGTAGTGATGAGGCATCCCTGGGCACCGGTATCACATAAGGCACGTGCTTCTATATCATATCCGCTTGAAGAACGAATGTGAATTGTCGCGGTAGGTAGTAAAACAAGGTTGGGAAAACTATAGGTAAAAAAGGTAGGGAACGAAAGGCTGTCTAGCTATGCGTTACGTTGCCGCGGGCCAGCGCCGTCGCGGCGAGGAGAGAGGGGCGCGTTGTGAACCGCTTCACTATACGTGCGGGGGGTTGAACGGCTGGGGGGAGATCGATTTTCAAACCGGGGGGTGTTTCTTGGGGGCGAACGTGAAGAAACATTTTGGGAGGTGATTCTAGGGGGTGTTCGATCGCCACGATATTGGGTCTCTTTTTTGTAATACAAATTATTATTGGGGGTAATTATGTGGGGTTCCGAATAATTTCGCTGAGAGGTAGAACCTCCGCCCATGGCGGAAACCGATGAACGAATGTAAACACGTTCGTTCTCACGAGGGTACTGAGGGTCACGGGCATTATTAAAGCATAACAATGTATGATGTGACGAGCGACCACACGACGAACACTTATAACTTTTAGGGCACGCATCAATATGATGTTTATCGAGGCAACGATAACATAAAGAACTAGTCTTTACAAACTGGGAACGCTCACGGGGGGATTTATTCAAAAAACTACGACACTCTCTTAAATAATGGGAAGGGCTTGAACAATAAAAACATTTAGGATACGACACGTTGGAATCCGCGGCATCTACTATGTATGCTCTGCGGGGTAAGGGGACGCGGGTAGGTACATTTCTAACAGGTAGGTTCCTAACATTAGTTTCGGTGTTTACAATCACGTTACCGACCGTTTCGTGGTGGCGGCACTCATCTTCTAGGTAGGTAATCAACTGATCAAAAGTAGGTAACTTAGTGACGTCACCACCGTAACGTCGTTCGAAACGCGTCTTAATTTCCGCAGGTAACTTATTCAAACATATATGTACTAATAGGTATGACCACTGTTCAACCGGTAGGCTAAGTCTTTCCAATGCTCTGTAGGAGGACAGTAGGGGATTAAGGAACGAAGCGCGTAAGCCAATGAGGCGCGGGGAGATCTCAGGTAGGTTAAGCAACTGTGCAATCAGCGTATCTGTTTGTAATCGAAGGTTTTGATAACGATTCTTAAGTAGGCTACAGGCTATATCATAATTCGAATCTTCAATTCGCAGGTGCTGAATGAGACGACGAGGCTCATCAGATAAGGAACCAACTAAGTATTGCAATTTTTGGGTAGGTGTTAGATCAGACCTCAAGTGGACAATACTTTCAAACTGGTCGTGATAACTAATCCATGACTCAGGACGACCATCAAATCTAGGAATAGGCAATTCCGGCAAGGTTTGCCTAGGGCGCATGACGTCACAACCTTCACTGGGTTGGGAGTATTTATTTGGGGTACTGGCAACCCTCGGGGTGAGTTCGGAACGTTTCAAACGCAACTCATCTACTTGATCGCGAACGATATCTATTTTATTTTGTAAGTCGCCGATCTCGTTTGTATCTATGCTCGTGTCTAAATGACCCATAAGCTTAGAACAAGCATCATTAAATTTCTCAAAGTTAGAATCTAGATCAGTCAGTCGAATTAACAATCTAGGGATTGGGATAGAATCCATATTCTCATAAGCCCCCTGAATCCAGTTAGAAGAGAACTTCACGATTCCGTTCAAGGTTTTATAGTCTTCCGAATCGACATATAAACTCGCAACTGAAGCGTTATTTCTATCTCTGCGAGACATTTTAAAGGAAAAATTAATAGTCTATGAATAGAAGGTAAACAAATAACCAAGACTTGACGAGAAGAAATACAAATAAAATTGGGGGTAGGTACAAAAAATAATGCGTTCGGAATAACTATTTCGCTATCTCGACTCAGGAATTTACCGCTAAGTTACACAATAATGTTAAACATATGATGTAGGTTTAGGAGATGACAATATTATCACGTTTTTAGGTATATGCCGCGTTATAACTAACATAAAAACAAATATTCACGTACTGGGAAATAAAACACAAAAAATATGTAGGTTGGCACAGAAAAAAGTATGAAGGTAGGTAAAATTGTAAGTAGGGAAATGAAACGACAATTAATTACGTTTTGCGTAATGAAATATGCTAAATGCAAACGTAATTAGGGGACAAAGACACGGGGAAGAATTCGAGAACGGGCTAGAGGTAATGTAAACCACGCTCTGCTACCAAAAATGTAGGCGCGTGGAAGCCAAATTTCGCAGCTCTGCTACCAGGTGAACTTTTGGTGCTCACCAAACCATTAAAGGAATAGGGTACGTACCGCAGGTCGTCAGTCCTGGTCCAGGGGGGTGCACTAGTTTTGGGACACAACACACAGGGGACCGCACAAATTCACAGTTCATTGGGTCAAGGGTCGACTTGTATGCGTGGGCGCGCGATTCAGAGTGGCGACCCAACGGCGGGGGAAGGGGAAGGGGAGAGGGCACGGGGCGCGGGAAGGGGTGGTAGCCGCTGCACATCTATCTAGCCTATACACATATTTTTATTATATATACCTATTGTTAACTATCTACTTACTCTATTGAATAGATAGTATTATGGATACTACTACGAGTATACTATATTTCATTATATTTGTTTGGTTTCTGTATGATTTATGTCTTCTCTAGTCTATAAGGTTTTTGTTAAGTTACGATGGGGCTGGCATAAACGCCATGTTTAAAAGTCCCTAAAAACTATATGAATAAAAAAAAAAAAGAAAAAAATGTAAATGTCTTTGCGCCTAAACAATGACCTGCTAGGTGTTTCTTGCCTGTTCTTTGGTCGGTGCTTATGGAAGTTGGAACAGGTGTACCTAGCTAGTTTAGTTTTATAGTGATCACAATCATGTTATATCCTACTTAATGTTTACCGTCTGTCTGGTTACCGATGTTGGACCCGTAAAGGGTAAGCGATACAAACAATTTTATCGCCAAAATAAATTTTTATTTTTTTTTATCAACTTTGTGGAAATGGCAGCCATTTCAATTATTTCGCAATTTCTCATGATGTAGCAGTCCTACAGACACAAAAGTAGTTTTGTTCTATAGCTAAATATGTACCCAACAAGTTGGTGTTACAAATATTGACTAACTTTGTCATTATGAGACAGAAAAAAATAGTAAACCGAAAAAAAACATAACAATAAATTAGGTTCTTTTTTTAAGATTTTTGTTTCCACAAAGTTGATTAAATTTTTTTATTGATTTGTCGATAAAATTGTTTGTATCGCTTACCCTTAACGGGTCCGACATCAGTAACCAGACAGATTGTATATTTTCAATATGAATTTTATAGTGAGCCTTTGATTTAGCGCCACCCTACCCGTTGCCAATCAATGATGCGGTCGACGGAGTAGCACGCATTCCTAGAAGGTACCTGTAACACAACAAACACTACATAATACGTTGTAAAAAAACTCCCCCCAATGAGTGAGTTGCATAACGCCCGAAATTAATAATCGATCCTGATCGCCGTTATCCTCGGTTTTGGATCGATATGTCATGTCATAATATGTCATTTTAGTACTAGGGCTTGACATATTACTACTAAAATGACATGTTTATGACATGACATATCGATCCAAAACCGAGGATAACGGATCAGGATCGATTATAAATTTCAGGCGTAAGTTTAGCCGAAACCGGCATGCATTCTGCTATTCTTCTACTTATATTATACAACTAGTGAATCATAATTACGATTACCATATCTAAAGATACGTCTCAACTCAATACATCTCCATGCTTACGTGTCACTTCAAGTTATGTGGTTACATACCTAGGTATTTCCACTTTAATTAGTGTCCATACACCTACCGGTATGCCAGCCACGTTCATATCAGATTTTCTTTGTTTCTCAGTTTTATCTAAGTACCTATTATCTAAGTAAGTAGGTACTTGGAATCAAAAGCAGTGCTTACGCTTGGGAAAAATATTGAAATATCGATATTTTTTCACAAAATCATCGATATGTTTTGTCGAAAATTTTAATCGCGAGTTATCGATGTTCGATAGAATTTATTTTAGGGCATTGAATTCTTATCAATTTCGACATCTTAAAACGCAACTCTGGTTTCTGGACTATTTTGGCGGCAATTGAACTGTCAACTTTAAAATTTTGTTTTTATTTCCAAAACTTGTGTTTGTGTATCCTCGAGTGTGATGTGTAATATTGGTGGATTAAAAACTCTGGTTTTTTAATGCTCAAATATTTGTAATAATATATGTAGCGGAATTTTCACATCCAACGCGAATTGGGTAGTTAGTACATAATAAGTGATGCGACCACCCACCACTCTTATAAACAAGACTATGATGGGTGGTAGGTAGGTAGGTACAAGATACTAGTAGGTAGGTAAATAGTAGGTATGCAGATTGGTAGGTAGCCAATAGTACTTTCAATAGGATACATTGTGATCATTAACGTCAAACTTAAAACTATAGCTACGCCTGTTCCAACCCCGTTACGCCGGCAAAAGAACAGGCAAGAAACGCCCGGCAGGTAATTTTTTTGGCGCGATCACATTGTCAGTTCTATTCTTATTACTAATTGATTGAATTGGAGCAAGTTCACCACAATCCCAAGCTTTTTAAAACACTTTTATTAGCTTGACTTGTAACTAACTAACTTGTCATATAAATAGTCAGATATGCTATAATAAGCTATACTACTAAGATTTATCTTGGTTGGTTGTGCACATTGGGATATGGTAGGTAACTTTGTGATAGGTAAGCGACGGTGGCCGAGCGGTAGGGCTTACATCGAGATCGAATCCTCTGGGCCAGCACGGTAGGTTAGGTCTATCTCTGTGAGAAGGACAGTCTCAGCAGTGGGAACGTGGCTGATGATGATGATGCTGTAGATTGGTAGTCAAATACCTCGAGATGGGCTTAATACCAATCAATCAATTGTCCAGTATCCGAAAATAGAAGAATGACATCGTTAACAAGAGCACAACGTTGTTTGTTACACGGTGACCCTCAGCTAAACACATTGATTGAATGTCGCTTACCCAATTTGCGGCCATCGTGGACAATTATGGCCTACGCGATGCCTTGAATTCAATGAACTATTGATCCGGCCGCCAAAAGCGGAAATCTAGTTCAATACAATGTTGATGCGATGTTTGCTTGTCGACTTGCGACCCGTAGGTCTTGTGCTCAAATACTGCAACAAGCTATGTGTGAAATAAAACATCATCAGGAAACTTGCAAGCCCAAGAATCTCAAGATTCAAGGGCATGCGGCATCTAGGTACCTACCCACACTGGGCCCATCACTCTCTCTTTGATAAGTTCTGTGTCCCAGCAGTGGGAACGTAATAGGTTGGTGATAATGGTGATGATACCTTAACCTACTTCTAAGAAGTACTGGAGACGAAATAAGAGAGCTCTTTGTGGTTTACTCGGTGGTTTAAAGTTGCCAGCTTATCAGTCTTTTATTGGTTACATTTTGGAGAGTGTGTGATGAAACTACATATAATACGTACATAACTATCTTCTACCATCGGACACCAAGACTTAAGGCAACACGATATCCGTACACGGTTGATAATGACATTCTCCGAGTCACACAAACCGCTTCGATTACATTTATAATGCGAACGGCGAAGGAGCGGAACACCTTGCCAGCGTCTTTGTTTCCCGATTAGTATAATTTGGGAGCCTTCAAGTCTTCAAGGCAAGCGTTATCATCGACCTCGTCATCTCTTACCATCAGGTGAGTCTCAGGCCAAATGCTTGCTTAGTACAGATTAAAAAACTTATAAATACTAATTTTAAAGACCGTTATATTCTTATCAGGTTTTAGTTACCAAAACATAACAATCTATCTACTTGAGTTGAACGACACAAATTGTTATGAAACGAAAAGGTTACAGATAATGCTAATTGTTACGCATTATGAGAGTTACAGCCATAGACTAGAACGCGCGGAAAATAATAAGCAAATTGTAAACAATACCATACAGGCATGCATTACTAATGAGTGGCTACTACAGTGACGCTTCTAATTCGAGGCCAGTTGATCAATATAATACCTATTTAATATTTTTTGGGCCATTATTTTAAATTTACAGCTGCGCGCGTATCGCTGGCGCGGCGCGCGGTAAAAACAACCTAGCGCGCTATTTTCCATGGCCTCCGAGTTTTTAAATATTTTGACAGGTAGGTACTAACGAATAAGTACTGTTCTCATCCCCGTGAAACGTACTTTCCGAGTAAGAGAAGCAAAAATGTTCAAAAGTCTATTTTTCCTTGCAACTGTGTTGAAATACGGCCTAAGCAACGTGTGTGTATCAATTGATCATCATATACTTAGGCTGACAAACACGATCAGCCTGAAGCAGTCAGGATCGACTACTTCAAGCTGCGACTGCATAGTGAACTACTGCAACTGCTCGAGCGGTTCGTTTATGTACGTACGTAGAAGTTTGTAGTCCACTATGCTGCTTTAAGCTGTCCATGTATGGCCAGCCTTATCGAGAATTATACCGCCTCGAGTGTAATTACCAACTCCGCACACTTGTATTATAATTTCCCATGTGAAAGTCTCTAAATTCATAATATTTAGATTGAGAAAAAGACCAGTCGCGATGCTGTTAAGTGCCTGGCAACTGATTCTTAATTTAAGGGTAGTATAGCTAGCCAGGCGAGCACTAGAAAATGCCCAACCACCAAGCTATGGTTTCATCACGATGTTTTCCTTCACCTTTTGACTTTCGTCTTGAACTACTGTATTTTGTAGCTCTGCTAAGGTACTTTGTAGGATGGAACGTGCTCATTCCACATTTTGCAATACATATTTTGGTTACATATTAGACTATCCTCCTATAATAAAATTTATACACAACATTGATCCAGCTTTATACCTCTATTTTTTATCAAAAACTGGTTTCTTTATTACATTGGGGTTGGGGTTCTGCGCAAGCCCATACAATTAGTCTCCGCACTTGAAAAGATTCTTTACAAAACGTTCGTTCCCATACACCTTTTCAAATGACGCCTTTGTGGTGCCAAGGGCATGCTGGCTGTCTGGACAATAATGTAGGGGTCACGTCGATTTACTTTTATAAGGTTGTGTAAAGAGTTTATGTAGGTCGCAGCTGGACGGCTGGTTTATAAAGGCATAATGTTAAAGGGCTTAGGATTTGGCTCTTGAGTTTTTATTTTTGTAAGATACCAAATTTTTTTTATTACTTACTGGGTAGCGTGTGACCACAAGTCATCTCATGTTAAGTGCCAATGTGGTCGAAGGTGGCGTCACGCTACTCCTGGATTCGGAACTGGCTCTCAAGTGAGGCTGCCGGAACACACCGATAGGTGCTTGGCGACAGATTCTTAACATGAAAGTGGTTGCTAGCTAGGCGAGTACTAGAAAATACTCTACCACCAAGCTATGGTTTCATCACGATGTTTTCCTTCACCGAAACCTCAAGCTCATTGTAGGATTCGAACCTATGTCCTACGGATCGCAAGCCGGCGTCACTACCACTGAGCCATCATCGCTATAAAATATCGACATAGCTCTCAGAATTTGCAAGTTGAAATGACAATGGGCAGGCCACATCGCTCGACGAACCGATAACCGATGGCCAATGGGGAAGAAAGGTTCTCGAGTGGCGACCACGAACCGGAAGACGTTCTGTAGGTAGGCCTTCACTATAGGTAGCGTTCAATGGGGAAGGCGTACGTTCTTCAGTGGACTTCTTTCGGCTGATGACGATGATGATATCATTGCGAGCGATGGCTAAACGGTAAACGGTAACGCGAGGGGCCGATACCGCCGAGTTCGAATGCCATCTCGGCCTACCTTTTTGTATAATATTATAGGTTTTAAAGCGATGATGGCCCAATGGTAGTGTCGTAGACTTACGACCCGTAGAGAGTTCAAATCCTACTAAGAGATGAGCTTGAACTTTGGTGAAGGAAAGAATAGTGATGAAACCATAGCTTGGTCGTAGGGCAATCTAAAGGTACTCTATACGTGCGTCATATGACTCCATACCCTTGTCCTAGAAAACAGAAATTTAGCCTGTCGTTTGGCGCAATTAGTCAAATGGCGTATGCGCTGTTTGCTGTGAAAACGGCAGTTGCGCGCCGGTACAACTGAATTGTTTGTCATCAAATATCTCGATTATATATATAGTATCTATTTATACAGATGTATACGAAGGCGTATGTTATCACTAGTGTTGCCAGAACCGATTTTACCAAACACAGGGACTTAAGTGAAAAAAAAGCGGGACGAAAACATCGGGACATAAAAAAATGCATAGATATAGTTACATTCCTTTAGTTCAAAATCAGACTTCAATGAGATCAATCAACCTTAAAATTTACTAAGTATTCAACTACTCATACTTACTATAAACAATTAAAATTAAAAATGAAATTTAATTCATGGGCAATGTTGGGATGTCAAAAGAACAACTTATATGAAAAAGCGGGATTTTGAGCGTCTCGCTCAAAGTGCTGGCGGGACGCGTCCTGAGAGGCCTAAAAACGGGATGTCCCGCTTTTGGCGCGACATCTGGCAACACTAGTTATCACATGGATAGCTGGCATACCTAATAGTAGATACCTACTTATTAAACATGAATCAGATGTCCTTCATTCATTCATTCCTCAGTAACCCATTGAAGCGTTACCGACGGATGATGACAATCATATATTGGCAGCAATGACGGCACTAGCTCTATCATACGACTTTACATGGCGTACGGTCAACGACAAAAGTCGATAAACATACCTACTCAACTTTTCAAGTTTCATAAACAACTCTTTTTTTTAGCAGACTTCAAAAAATGAGGAGGTCTCTCAATTCGACCGTATATGCTTTTTCATGTTTATTCGCGGATAACTTCGTCGTCGTCGTTTATAAACCGATTTTGATGATTATTGTTTTGTTGGAAAGGAGATATCCCAAGGGTGGTACCATGATAAAGAAACCAGGATCTGATGATGGTATCCCAGAGGTACTTGCATGTTTTAAACGTATAAATTTCAATTTATTACTAAATAAGACACAATAAAGGCTAAGGCCCACTTGCACCACCAATTTATATCTCAATTTAACGAAATTAACTCGTCAAATCGTATGGAAAATTTTAGTTCAATTCAGATTTAAACAAGGTTTAACGTGTTGTGCAAGCCAGCCTTAATAATGCAATAACTAAGTTATTATAATAAATTACTCTTATAGAATCCTCTCGGCCCGCACCTATGACAATAAGTTATCCATTTTGTCATTCCTCAAAAACAGTGAAAGAAAGCATCGTGAGGAAACCGGCATTTCCAAGAACCAAGCCTTCAAGGGCATGCGACATCTACCAAATCGCACTTGCAGCGTGGTAGATTACGGCCCATACTCTCTATCTGAGAGAAGGCCAGAGTCCCAGCTGTGCAAACGTGAAAGGCTGATGATGATGATGATATGATAACACACTCACTCACTCATTTATAACACTAGTGTGACTAGAGCAATGTGAAGTATGCAAATGAGTGGGTTTCATCTGAGTAAATAATGTATTTACCTTTAGACAGAGTAGTCGGTCATTTACCGTCTCAAACTAATAGTGAGCAATAAAAAAATAAATTGCAGGAACAGTATTTATGACGAAGGAAGCATGTAGAGGTTTATAGCCAACGGATGGGCCTTATTTAGTTGCGTTCCGGGTACTTTACGGCTGAGATTGCCGTTTGTGCCGTTTGTGCCCGATCTGTTTAAAATAGACAAAGTTTCATCCCCTATTTATCCTTTTGGGGGTAGAATTAATCAAAGTCCTTTCTTAGCGGATGCCTACGTCATAACATCTACCTGCATGCCAAATTTCAGCCCGATCCGTCCAGTGGTTTGGGCTGTGCGTTGATAGATCACTATGTCAGTCAGAGTTAAATATATTTAGAATAAATAGAGAAACATGTCACAGACTAAAAAACTTTCATAATGATGCAATTCGATCGATATCGCGTCGATTATCGATTTGCGGCCGGTTTCAAGAACCGATCTATCCACGGTTTGCCCCACTGGAGATGGGAATTTGACATAAGCTCCATAGAAGTAATGTCAAACCGTGGATAGATCGGTTATGGAAACAGGCCGTTAAATTGCATTCACGTCATGGAACGATGCGATGCAATCGAGCGGAAACATTTAATTTTATTAATTACATATTTACTTTTCTATCTGTATTTGTTATTTACTCTGTGGTTTGACCATCAAGATATAATTTTAAAATGATTATAGGAATCAGAGCAATATAAAATGAAATGAAATAATTTAATGATTTATTAGAGTGCGTCCATTCAATTCAACATTCAATGTGTAAAAAAGCCACAGTTTAATAAGCGATCAAAATATAATATTTTGAGTACTCCTAAAATGTGAGAAAACCCAAACATTACTGATTTAAAACAAAAAAAAAACGAGTATAAATAATCAGTTTCTTTTGTCGCTGACTGTACCTACAATGGACTGAAATATAGTACAGGTGGCAAGCCTAGTCGTCGCTGGTATGTTCTAGGTACCAATATAGCATAAGCACTTAGACCACTTCCCTTGCTCCTGAGACCGTTCCGCCAGAACATCCCAACCATAAGTCATTACACCGGTCCCTAGCCAGGAAATTTTCTAATTCCTGTGCTGAGCCCCCCTTGGCCTCGTTGCGAATGAATGTCACCGAGAAATATAGCTCCGTTCATCAATCAAATAGCCCCCTGCGCGATGCTTTGCCACGTCACTGTCATTAGGGCTGGGATCTTACAGGATGTTGCTGTAGGTCTGGATCTAGGACACTGATGCTAGAAACTAATAATCGATCCTGATCTGTTATCCGCGGTTTTGGATCGATGTGTCATGTCATATTATGTCATTTTAGTAGTAATATGTCAAGCGCTAGTAATGAAATGACATGACATATCTATCCAAAACCGCAGATAACGGATCAGGAGAAATCTTATTAGTAGAGCTTACTATAAAATATCCGATCGGACTTATTAGAATAGAATATTCGTTTAATTGCAACAATAACACTCAAGGTACATGGAAAAAAAAATAAAAAAATAATATAAAACAATATTAGACTTTTTTGGCGGCAATCGAATTGTCAACGTGAAAATTTTGTTTTTATTTCCAAAACTTGTGTTTCTTCGAGTGATAATGTGTAATATTGGTGGATTATTAACCATTATGTGTTCGTTAATGTGTACGAGTGTGGGAAATTGAAATAAAGTTGTGAAAGTGACTTTTCAAGTTGCTCCAAAAAAGTCCGTGTAAAGTTTAAGTAAAGCGCCACTACTTTACTTAAGCACTATCTTCATCCCATCATCTCATCATCATCATCATCATCACCATCATCATTTAAACTTGATTCAACTCTCTGAGTATGAAATATTTAATACTTGACACTGGCAAATACACTAATCGTGTGACGCCATAACAAATAATAAAAAAAAAAACAATATTACAGTAATTGAAGGTACACAAGAATGTCACCGTCGCAAATCGGTCCCAATTCAGCAAAATGCTGGTTAGACAACCAGCGCTGGTCATCCGTTGGAACCGTTTGGTGGTTAGATGACAAAAAAGCTTAGGATTGTAGTGAACTTGCTCCAATTCAATCAATTAGTACGTAGTAAGAATAAAATTGTAAATCTGATCACGCCCTAAAAATGACCTGCCGGGCGTTTCTTGCGTGGTCTTTTGCCGGCGTAAAGAAGTTGGAACAGGCGTAGCTAGTCTTAATTTTGACGTTTTAAAGTGACCATAATATTATGTAAAAGGAAAAAAAAATGATTTTTTGATTTTTATTTTAGGTCTAAGGGCTAGCGCTTACATACAACTGTTGCATCGACTAAACTGTTTCGTCGAGTTGTGTACTTTTCGTGATTTCTACTCAACTGAACAGTTTAGTTGATGGAAGTGCGTATACAATCGATTTTATATCTTCTCAAATCGACCAGTCTTTATTCAGCAACGCTCGAGTCAAGGTGTTTACAAACCATGTCAATTAACAACAAAGTTTTAGTTTGTGCTTTGCTTTATAGAAATTTTAAGAGAGATAAAAAAAGAAGATACTGTGTACATCCTGTACTTAGTGATAGATTATCTAGTGGAATATTTCATACGTTACATTCTAAGCTGAAAGAGCACCCAGACCAGTTTTTCAAATATTATAGAATGAGTGAAGAAACGTTTAATCGGATCGACTGTTTAGTCGATGGTCTGCGCACATCAATACAATGCAATACAAATTGAGCGCTTGATCGATAGTTGTCCAACTTTTAAATCAAAAGCTAATCGATATAGCTTTTTGGCTTTTTTGTCGAACCACTATCGAGTTGACTGTATGTGCGCTTTAATATATTCTTTTAAACATATGATACACAACAAAATAGTTGTTCAACTAAAAGTTGTATGTAAGCGCTAGCCCTAAAGATTCATTCTAGGGTGACGCTCCAGCAGTAATCTCTACCTAAGCACATATTTATGTCTGACATTTCCTACAAATATGTCAATCATGCTACTCAAGTATTGATCTCCACTTGAGGGTAATTCTAAAATACCAGCCTAAGTCTTACCTCACCATCATCATTAACAGCCGTTCACGTTTCCACTGCTGGGCTGGGACACATGCCTTCTCTCTGAGAGAGTATGGGCCGTAATCTACCACGCGCCCAGTGCGGGTTGGTAGATGTCGCATGCCCTTGAACGTTGTGGTTCTTGGACATGCCGCTTTCCTCCACCGTTTTTGATGGATGGCAAATCAACACATAACTTATTAAGTCATAGGTGCGGGGCCGAGCCGAGAGGATTCAAACTCGGTATCAGCGTCTTGTAAGGCGCACGTGTTACCAATCGTTGACCATCGCTCGTTTTTTAAAACACTTTTATTAGCTTGACTTGTAATACATACGTAGGACTAATCTTATATAGAGGAAAATTCTTGAAGTCTAGATCTAGGATTCTAGTCTAGGTTTTACACACAAAGGACTACTGGTTTAGTTAATAGTGTGTATGGAAGTTATTTTCTTTCTCCATGCATTGGTATGTATGCATTCTAATCCTACTAATATTAGAAACTAGTTGTAATTACTTCCCGTTATCCCGCAGGAACCTTTTTCCGGGATAAAAAGTAGCCTATGTGTTAATCCAGGGTATAAGCTAACTCCATTTCAAATTTCATTCAGATCCGTTCAGTAGTTTTTGCGTGAAAGAGTAACAAACATCCATCCATCCATCCATCCATCCATATTCACAAACTTTCACGTTTATAATATTAGTAGGATGTGAAAGTTTGTGAGGTTGAATGGATGGAACGATGGATGTTTGTCACTCTTTTACACAAAAACTACGGAACGAACATATGTACAACGTTAACCTAAGTAAGTACCTACAGTCAGCAGCAAAAGTATAAATGGGAACCAGATCAGGGAGGCTTGGAAAAGCTAAGGAACTTTGATAAATTGCGTGTTTTCAAACATTTCCTAATAGCTTCCTAGTTAACCTAATTTCTTTCCAAACCAATTTAGACCCTACTCCAACAAAATAAGGTTTAGTTCAAGTGTTGATGCTAACCACCACTCGAATGGATTCTATATTTGTAAGCGAAAGCCACAGATTGGGAATAAGTTGGTGCCTGAAATAACCGCGGACGCATTGCTGCGCCTCTGAAAACATTTTTTTTGTCGAGTGTGAGCTATGTCGCAGTCTGGTGCGTAAGTGGGCTTTACGAATGTTTACGCTTCTTGAAATTCATAAAATTCCCGAAAATAAATCGACATATTTCACCAACATTCCTCAAACATAGACAGATCTATGTTCATCTATAAGAATCAAAGTGACTGATATCAACGCATAGCCTATGCCGCTGGTCGTAGAAACTTAAAATTTAGAGGGTAAGAGCGTAAAATTGGGAAACTGTAGCCCACACGGATGAAACCGCAGGGAACAGCTAGTCTATTATAAATCTCTACGTATCTCGGGGTGATTGGCACTGAACGGGCAAGAATTTTGCTGACCATCAGGCGAGCGACTGGCTCGTCTCGTCGAAAACAAGTATTTATTTACCCCATTTTACCCTTTGGATACACAACCCTGGATAATGTAAAAAGACGTAGCCGTTACTGTCAGGAGAAAGACCTGCCCGTGTCATCAGTGCGCAAAAATCGGAAGAAGCTTCTATATTCTTCCAAAAATGTAATATTAAGATTTCTGTTCTTCCAGGTATAGTGCTGGTATTCTACGCCATTTTCTACGCGGTACTGGCCGCACTGTTCGCGGTGTGCATGGCAGCACTGTTCTCAACGATCGACCACAAGCAGCCGACGTTTATACTGGGCCAGTCTTTGATAGGTAAGGAATTAAGGAGCAGTTTTAGTAGAATGAAAATTTGCTTTTGAGAGGAAGTATTGTTGGAATTACGTTTTAAAAAACATTAAAAATAAAAAGTTTTTTTGTAACCCCCGACGCAAAAAGAGGGGTTTTGTTATAAGTTTGACATCGATGTCTGTCTGTGGCATCGTAGCTCTCAAAGGATGGATCGATTTCGATGTCGTTTTTCTTCATTTGAAAGCCAGTTTCGGTGGTTCTTAGCTATGTTTGGTTAATATCAGTCCAGCAGTGTAGGGGTATCAGCTCTTTTCCAAAATGATGTAAAGCATTTTTAGCTATGTTTAATGAAAATCGGTCTGTCGGGGGTTTTTTTTTTTTTTTTTACTTACAGGGTTGCTTTTGACCACAAGTCACCTGATGTTAAGTGACGATGTGGTCAAAAGTGGAGTCACGCTTCACCTGGATTGAATTGGATTGGGTGTGTTCCGGCAGTTTCACTTGAGAGTCAGTTCTCATTCTAGGTGTAGCGTGATGCCACCTTCGACCACATCACTTAACGTCAGGTCAAACGCTACCGCTACGCTACGCTAGTAAAAAATACAAGCAAAAAAGCCTGTGTTTTCGTGTAGAAACGTAATAGGTTAATCATAATAAAAAAATTGGTTGTCTGTAAAGTCGGTTTACTGACGATAGTTGAACGTGACAACGTCGATTGGCCGATTGTGCTTCTTTGTCGCTCGTTCCGCGCTCTCGCTTGCACTTCAAGCCTTACATGGAACGCCTCAGAGCGAGGTAACGCCGCATGAGTCATGTTTTTTCGTGCGTGTAGCCGGCTCTATCGAATTATAAGACGTTGTCACGTCAAAAACGGTATGTACAAAAAAAACTAAATAGGTTAATCATAATATAAAAGTAACAATAAAACAAAACTAGAGATCATTTTAATTGTTAGATGGTGTCATAAAACTTTTACGTTGGTAGAAAAAGTATTTTTACTAGATTCATAAAAAGTAGCGAGTACGTGGAATTACGGCGGAAATAAACACTAATAGAATAATTCCGCCGCGACACGAACCGGCCAACGTTTAATTCGAGCATGATATAGTATATCATATCCTGTAGTTCTTTAATGTGTCTATTGACCACCAACAGTGTCATAATTGCTGTGTGACCTAGACATAGTTGTGATGAAAGTGATGTAGTCAGAGCTTTGTTTTTACAACTGACTAGGCTATAACGATTTCACCCGAAGGAAAGTGAAGATGTAGTCAAAGGTTATTGTTACTTCGAGAGAAAAATACACATAAAATTTATATATACATATTTGCAACATAAGGGGCATTGCCGATGCGTTGCCCTAAGAACTATTTTCACACCCTTTTTGTAAGACTGCAGTTTTTAGCTCAATTTAAGTATGTAATTCTGATTCCAGGTGAGAACCCTGGTATCTCGTACCGGCCGATACCCGACGGTGGCTTCGGCTTCGTCCTGCACTACCACGTCAGTAACGTCACCGAGTCCCATCCCTACATCCTGGACCTGCAAGCCTTCCTCGACTGTGAGTACACCGCGGTCTTCCAGCATCAGCATCATCAGCCAACGTCCCTTCTAGAACACAGGCCTTCTCTCAGAGAGAGTATCGAAAAAAAAATACCTTCCGAAATACAGAAGAAATTTCCTGCCCTTTTGACTCAGAAGGATTTACCTACCTTTAAATTTACCTAAAGCAAGAAAATGTTAAATGTTGGAGGGCAAGATTCAGTAAGAAAGACTGGAAATTTTTCTCAGTGTATAATTACAAAGCTGGCCCAGCACGCGTTGGTAGACGGCGCATGCCCCTGCATGTTGTCTGTCGTTCTTGGGTGTGCCGGTTTTTTCACGATGTTTTTCTCTGTGTTTTGTCTTTTACTCTATAAAACCTTACGTACGGGGTAGATTTTGACCTCAAGTCACCTGATGTTAAGTGACGATGTGGTCGAAGGTGACGCCACGCTATGCTTGGATTAAGAAATGGCTCTCAAAAGAGGCTGCTAGAGCACAGTTTCTAACAGATTCGGTTACCTACTAGCTAGGCGAACACTAAGAAATGTCCGACTTCTTCATCGAAATCTAAGGCTCATTGTAGAACTCAAGCCTACACTACTGCAAGAATCTGACGTCTGTACCACAGAACTATCGTCGCTATAAAACATTAAATACTTCCACAGTTATTTAATTTCAATGCTACGCAGTACATCCTATTGATCCTACAGGTCCTACAGGTCGTTACTCCGATTGCAATACTGAAGTCCTATCTCCCTCCCACCACCCACTACGCCATTATACCGAGTGCCGTACTAAACCACCCGGCTCACTTGCAGGGCGCGGCTGAGTGCGTCACTCACTTGATGAATTAGGTAGCAGTATTACTTACAAGTAGTGGAGGGTATTGGGTCGTTATTGTTGTTACAGGTGATTGTTTTGCAATTTCTTACTGGATAGTGTTTGACCACAAGTCACCTGATGTTAGGCGATCATGTGGTTGAAGGTAGCGTCACACTACTCCTGGATTGGGGCACTGAAGTAGGGCTGCCCAAAACACACCGATAGGTGCTTGGCCCCAGGCGAGCACTTGAAAATGCCTTACCACCAAGCTATGGTTTCATCCCGATGTTTTCCTTCACCGAAAGCTTAAGCTCATTGGAGGATTACGACCACTGAGACATCATCACTTCATTTTCAATTTCGTCACTTGATAAAATCTTATACTCTTCCCATTTTCAGTGTACAAGAATGAGCAGTGGTTAGTGGCTAAGACAGGCTGTACATCTGACGACCAGTTCGGGTACCCTGACTCTCCATGCTTCTTCATCAAAGTCAACAAGGTAAGGATTGGAACCATTCATCGTCTTAGATTGGAACACATTGGAAAAGTACAGATTTCTGATAAAAACTTCAAATTCATTTCCTTACTTTGTTTTCGATTGCTTATGATGTCCTCTACATGTAGACTGTCTCTCCCTCTAGACATGGAAGGCATAAAAAACTATTGATTATTCTGATTATTCAAGCCTAAGAGTAAGTATCAGTAAAGTTGAGAAACCCTTCGGTTTCAGATCTTTGGCTGGGTTCCCACTGTCTATGACGCCTCTGACTTGCCAGCAGACATGTCTGAAGACCTACAGGAGCACATCAAAGCGTTGCCAGTAGAAGAGGTATGATAAAGAGAGAAATATTAACATGTACAGTACGAGATCAAAATTGCAGTAGCACGCACCTCAATGTTCATAGTCGCCCCCAAGAGGTCATAATATGACGCGATTTTCTTTAATGCTTTTTTTAATGCAAAGGTTTAACAAAATCAGTCTAGCCATTCTGGCATTAAAGAAAGATTTCACAGTGTCAGTTCTAGGGATGGCAAAAATTTTTAGTAACTTTGTCTACTTGTTGTATACATGTTTGATTCCATTTCAAGCCTAAACCGCTAAACAAATCTTGTTGAATTTAGACATGGAGATAGATTAAACTCTAGGGAAGGACATTTGATACTTTTTATTGCTATAAAGTTTAGTACTCTCGAGTAAAACCGTGGGGAAAATTACTCATTTCAGCAAAAGCAAGTATGGGTATCATGCTGGGAAGAGCACAAGGAAGATAGCAACGACACCCAGTTCGAGTACCCGTGGGGGCGTGGGTTGCCGGCCTCATTCTTCCCCTACACCAACACGGTGGGCTACAAGAGCCCCTTGGTCGCAGTCAAGATCACACCTACAGGTCAGTGGTGTATTTACACATTTGCCGCCAGAAAGCTATTCAAATTTTACCGCCCCCACCGATCTCTATAATTCCATACATTTCCTTTTTCAATCTTTGTATTTTTTTTAATTGTAGAAAAATGGGTCTAAGTGGTGAACAATGTGGAACTGTTTGTGTGAATTGTGTGGACATAATAACATTTAAGTATATAATTATGTAGATATGAATCTATTAATATCAGTAAGACAAAAAAAATTTGCCCCCAAATTTGCCGCCCCTAAAAGCTGCCGCTCTAGGCTCCAGGCCACTCAGCCTATATACTGGTAAATCTGCCACTGCTATAGGTTACACTATACTATATATTATACTTAGATTTATGCACAATCACACAACATCCATACTAATATTAGTTTGCCTTAATCAGCTTAGGGGGCGTCCATTAATTACGTAAGTCGATTTTCTACCCCTCTTGCCTTTTGACGCCCTCTCCGCCCTCCTCAATCTCACGTAAGATTGCGTCGGCTTTATTTAAAAAAAAATCATTTTTTCTATTTAATTTTTAGTATGACATAATTTCACAAAGTTTTCTCATCATTTATTCATTTATACGCTTCCTCTTTTGGGGGAAAAATATGAACCTTGCCAATGAGACTTTAAGCCCTACCAGCTATGGAACATGTGATTTATGAAAGAGATGTTGGAATAACTTCAAAAATTCTAGCCTACAGATTTACTACATATTTAATTTGGTTTTCACGTTTTCAGTTCAGCGTCCAGTAGTAATCCGCTGCCGCGCGTGGGCCAAAAACATAATCTACAACAAGAGCATCAAAGAAGGTACAGGATACGCGCGTATACAGCTCCACGTGGAGTCAGACAACAGCACCGATGTCGCCGACGACGGAAACGAATTGGATTTGTAATAAAAATCAATATTGTGGGCCCATAACCTCCAAAAAAACTAACTGACACCTTAGTGACCTGAGAGTGTTTCTTGTGTTTTTCTGTTACTCGAAATAGTGATTTTAGGTTACTTATTCGAATTTAAATTAAAAAAATGTTGGGCCCATAACCTCTAAACCAAATGTATTTCTATTTAACATTACGTCTTTTCCGTTGTTATCTTTGTACTGTGCAGGTTTTTTAAGCCACACAAATTAGCTGAAAGCAATTGTGTTTGTTAAAACTTGATTAGAAAATATGTGTTAGTTTTAACTTAGCTAAATACATATGATTATCGGTTGTGTTTTTGAATCCAGTCCAATAAGAAGTTGTAAAAGTTTTATGTGTCCTACCTTTGATCAAGTATTGTACAACATTTGATCGTAGGTCAAAACGTAGTATTTCTTATTTTGAGTTCAAATCAAATCACCTATGTTCCTTAAAAAGATACATTTTTAAATGTAATCTTTTCGTCACGTCTAGTTTCAATCTCCATAAACCGACAAAATAAAAGACAAGAAATGCCCGGTAGGTAAATTTTTGGGCACAGTCACAACATGTAATTTTTTTTTCTTATTACTGTTTATAACTGATTGAATTGGAACAAATTCACTACAATTCCAAGCTTTATTTTGAGTAATGATAGGTAGGGTTTTAGTAACATTATTTAGATAAATCAAGTCCTAGTTAGAAATCAAATACTGAAGTTTAGTTAAGAATTACCTAATTTATCGTAATAATACCTACCTACTTTGGTAGAATATTGTATTTTGGAAATATTGTGGTAGTGACGTCGGCTGGTTCGAATCCTACGAGCTTGAGCTTTTGGTGAAAGAAAACATCGTGATAAATTCATAGGGCATTTCCTAGTGCTGGCAAGCTATATTACCCTCAAATTAAGAATCACTCGCCAAGCACCTTTTGGTGTGTTCCGGCAGTTCCCAGATCAAGTGCAGCGTGACGCCACCTTAGACCACATAATCACGTGGTGACTTGTTGCACTAACCTCTAAGATGTAAAATAACCTACTGGTGGTTAGGGTTACAGAATTAGGGACTTCCGAAGAACATGAAGACCATGATATAATAGTTTTAGTCAGTTAAGATTTTGAATTTTGCATGCCATTTCATTTCATTGGTAAAATGTGTCAGATCTATATATATGTTGCAATTACTACGAGACAGCGCCAGTTCTGCTTACCAAAATTGGCCCACTTGGCACCGTGATCAGTTCTCCGGCTTCATCATTCGAGTAAGCCGGAGTTCTCACCCATTTAAAGTTTGAGAATAGGTTGAGGTCGTTTCGGCCCCCAATGTCTCTAATCATTCGCTTGACCGGATGTGATTGTTCGAGTTAAATGTTTCACTCACATTTTTAGCAAATCAAAATCAAATCAAAATCAAAACTTTTTTATTTAATAGGATACATTGTGATCACTTTAAAACGTCAACTTAAAACTAGCTACGCCTGTTCCAACCTCCTTACGCCGGCAAAAGAACAGGCAAGAAACGCCCGGCAGGTAATTTTTTTGGCGCGATCACATTGACAATTTTATTCTTATGACTAATTGATTGAATTGGAGCAAGTTCACTAAAATCCCAAGCTTTTTTTTTGTCATCTAATCGATATTTTTTATTTAGCTTTACTAATAAGAAGATTTCTCTTGTTTGGTTGTACACATTGGGATATGGGAACATGAATATTAACGAGTTGCGGGATCACAACCAAAGCAGTAAATAAAGCTTCTATTCTATTCTAACATGTTTTATATTATTAGGTACCTGTTTATTTAGTGTATTTTTAATAGAATGTGAGCCAATCAACCTATGTTGTATATAAAATTAAGTAGATAGATCGTAGTTAAATAAATAAACCAAAAAAAAACAAACTAGCCATTCAAAGAACCTACACTTACCTAAAAATATTGCATCGCACTTTTGTGTGGGAGCCCTATTATTATGTATGCATCTTGGCTAGAGGCGCTATGTTGATAGGAAGAGGTGTAGAACAATAAAGCGTTATCAGTTTTTCCATAGCTTAGGTATTATTTAATATTCCATGTTGTTATTTTGAATCCTGGTATTAGTGTTGAATTTTAATAAAATATTGAACTGTGAAAGTCTGTTTTTTATTTATACAGAGTCCTTTACTTCTGACATCATATACCTAGGGATGTGACTTGGAGGGAAAAAATCGATTAATAAATAATCGATTTTTAAAAATTAATCGATTAATAAATAATCGATTTTTATATCTTTAAGATAAATCGATTTGTACAAAATCGATTATGTAAATAAAAAAAAAACGATTTTTTACATATTTTTTTTTTCTAACTATTCGAAAAGTTGCAATTTTTTTGTACATTGTAATAAAATTACTTAGAGTAACTTATAACTGCAAAATTTCGATTGAAATGTGTGGTTTGGCTACACATTGGTTTAAACTCCAATAATACAAACATTATCTTATCTTTTATTACTTTAACAAAAGAGAGTAGGTCAAAAAATCGATTTATTTTTTAGACAGTAAGTAAAAAAATCGATTAAAAGATAAAAATAATATTTTTTTCACATCCCTAGATATACCTAAACTAGCAACCCTAACTAACTAATTTTGCACGGATATTTATAATGCTAGCTGCGTCCCGCAATTTCACCCGCATCTTTCCGTTATCCCGCAGGAATCTTTTCCTGGATAAAAAGTAGCCTATGTGTTAATCCAGGGTGTAAGTTTCACTTGTCTCACTCGATTCACCTGTATATTTTTTTTAAATGTTGTTACCTCGGAACTCTCGACTGGGTGAACCGATTTTAATGATTTTTTTTTATTTGAAAGCTGGCGCTTTCCATGTGGTCCAATTTTGGTCTAGTTCTGACAATGGCATCCATGAGGCAACCTTTGAAGTCGTTTTTTTGCTCGCAAAGTTGTTGTTCTTTGATGAAATTGGTTGACTTTAGGTCGTACCTACGTAATTAAAAGCTCATAAAGTTCAAAATTAAAAATTACTTTATTTATTAGGATACATGATATGATCACTTTAAAACGTCAAACTTAAGATAGCTGAGCCTGTTCCAACCTCCTTACGCCGGCAAAAGAACAGGCAAGAAACGCCCGGCAGGTAGTTTTTTGGGCGCGATCACATTTCAATTTTAATCTTACTACTAATTGATTGAATTGGAGCAAGTATATTGCGACAGTATTAAGATAATAGCTTAAAGTTGCCACAGGTGGCTTGCTAGGGCTGGGCTCGGCTAGGCGGAGGCCGTTGGGCGGGCGGCGAGCGGTTACGGGCAGATTTGGGCGGAAAACCGCGGCCGGCAAAGACTGTTGACCGGGAGAGATGGGTGTTGAAGAAATGATGGTAGAAATAGGTTTCATTGTTTAGTTTTAGTTTCTAAGTGAGACAGACGTACTCTAAGACGTACTCTAAGTATACCTACTACTTGTCAATATAATTTAATTTAAAATATAATTATATAAGAATATTTCAAAGTCAAAAAAATAAAACTCAATTTATTTATGTCAGAATTAAAAATCTTTTCAGAAATTTATACAGTAGAATATTCTAGTTTTCAAGTTGAATCTCCAACTAAATCCGGAGAAATACTAAGGTCATCAAAAGAGTCAAAATCATAATGATCTCAATTAACCCTATATAAATCTAACTTTAGTTACAGGAATACAATAAATTCTTTGAATGTTTGAAAGATTCAATGAGCCTCACTGAGGCACGCACAGTTTAGGTGAGCACAAAAAACCGTTACACATCTACATCGCTGGCTCATCTACAACGCCAAGCGCACCATCACTGCTCGAGCTGGCTAGTCTATCAAAGGGACTCACGGCGCGCACTTCTCCATCCCCATAGAATACCTACTTCAGTTTTCCCCTAAGTCAGTGGTGTATGGTAAAAAATGGGCGTGGACAAGGCAAATGGAGTGGTCAACTATTGTCGCCGGCCACCTCAGCGGCCTTTCCTTCAGCGGATCCAGTACATGATATGGGATCCTGAGGAGAAAAAGTTCCTGGGAAGGACTCCGCATAGATGGGGTGAGGATTCTTTAAGGCTTTCTTTTTCTCTCTTCCAGGAACTTTGTTCTGCTGATGATATAGACTGACTGACTGATCTCATGCCGAGCTACGACTAATGAATGGTGTAATTCATTTATTCCAATGTGTGAGTGTGAAGTTAGCATCTCAATTGTTAGCATCTCAAAAAAAAAATTGCAAATAAAGTGGCATCCAGCATAGTTCTACAGTTCTAAATAGGTTTTAGCAATAGTTCCGTCAATTTAATAATTAAAATCGAATTTTGAAAAATGAGATGCTAACTTCGCAAATTATATCATAGCATTGTCAATATATTTATGAAAATGTAATGTACATACGGAAAAATTTAAATAGCTTCAAAAAGAGAAGTGATTATCACAATTTTAATACTAGAAACAAAGATAAAATTGCTGTACCCACCACTAGGCTCCATAAAGTTAGCAACTCGTTCAAAGGTCAATGTGTACGCTTTTTCAACAAAATCCCAAGTGAAATTCAAGACTTGTCTATAACAAAATTTCAAATTCGTATAAAGAGAAATCTCATTAGTAAAGCTTATTATAAAATATCGGACTATCTAGATGACAAACAAGCTTGGGATTGTAGTTAATCTATCTATCTTTCTTTCTATCTATCTATTCTCCCTATTTCCCCTATTCTAACCATTTTCGGTAAACAGCCAAAACAGTCATGCTCACGAAAGTGACTTTGCTTGCAGCGGCGTCATGTGTCGGGTCGCCCTCTTCCCTCTCATATGGTCGAGGAGAGCGATGGCTGGCACATGCGTCAACTCGTGAACGGGTGCTGCTTGTGGGGTCTGGTCTGCTTTGGTTGTGATCCCGCAACTCGTTAATATTCATGTTCCCATATCCCAATGTGTACAACCAAACAAGAGAAATCTTATTATTAGTAAAGCTAAATAAAAAATATCGGACTATTAGATGACAAAAAAAAAAAGCTTGGGATTTTAGTGAACTTGCTCCAATTCAATCAATTAGTAATAAGAATAAAATTGTCAATGTGATCGCGCCAAAAAAATTACCTGCCGGGCGTTTCTTGCCTGTTCTTTTGCCGGCGTAAGGAGGTTGGAACAGGCGTAGCTAGTTTTAAGTTGACGTTTTAAAGTGATCACAATGTATCCTATTGAATAAACATATTTTTGATTTTGATTTTGATTTTGATTTTTGCATCTCATCGAATTTCGATGATTGGACTACACTAGAGTAAAAATATCATAGTTATATGTAGACAAATGAAGATCAATTTGCGTCCAAAAAGTGTCGATTTATGGATATTTTTCACTGAATATTTATCGATACTGGAACGATATAATCCTATTGACTTTTTTAACTTGCTTAATTATATTTTCTACTATGTATATTCATAGAGTAGCTGAAGATTATTTACATTAGTATTTCTACCGCGGTCAGTGAGGATCAAAGCAAATAATTTAAGAACATTCTAACTACATTATAAACATTATCTGAACGTGGATACACGTTTATCTATACCTACGCAAATTACAGCTGACAGCATGTAACTAAAATCTAACCTAAGAATAAAAATCATAGATAGATTCATAAATTAACTCTTTATTGGCACAGCACAATACTAATTATCATCATCGTCATCATCATCAGTCTATAACGTTCGTACTGATGAGATACAGACCTTATCAGCAACCTGTATCAGTCCATTGCTGGACATAGTTCTCTCCCAAGGTACGCCACTGAGCCCGGTCTTCGGCTCTTCTCATCCAACTACTGCCAGCGTGGCGCAAGTCGTCACTCCACCGGAAGACGTTTTAAACTACGTTTGAAAACATGTGGTCACTTTAAGGTGTCAAACTTAAAACTAGGTAGGTACACGTGTTCCAACCTCCTTACACCGGAAAAAGGAAACTCCCGATAGCTCATTTTAAAGGTGTAAAGAACTACATTTACAAATGTTTTCTTCCATTCCGATATGTCCTCTACAATCGCTGTCGTCCAAGAGAAAAAATAAATTCTACAAAAAGCTTTGTAAAAATTTCGTCAATCATAGCTAAGAACAACATGGATCAAGTCACCTTTAAAACAAAAAAAAAAACTAAATTAAAATCGGTGAATTTTTGTAGGAGCTACGATACCAAAGGCAAATCTCACCTCGCTGTTTCCGGCTTTAGTCCCATATTTTCTTCACTAACCACAATAAAATCGGCTATCACTTTTGCATTTCTTAAAACAAAATCGCTTGCTTTCGATCTACCGACGAGAGATCAACCTAACAATCTTAACGCAGCACGGTCATCCAGGAAAGTTATCCAGTTAGCCAATGAACAAACTTCATTTATATGGGTTTTCTCCATTCGACTTTCTCAATATAGCTGCTGCCCTTCATCCGACTTTATTGCGATTGCTCTAAACATACCTACATACCTACTTACCATGAACCATGAAGTCGTATACTGCGGGAGTGAATGCAATGAATCATGGCTTCTATACGGGGTATTTTAAACCTCGGTCAATCATAACCGTTGGCGTTCCCGGATTCATGCAGGATGTATGGAATTATGGATGTAATAACTCTTATTGCGCTTAAATCAATATTGCATACGTCATAACTGTAATTCATAAAAATCTATCGTAGATCCTGTATCTTCAGAAAGGGGATGATATATGAATCCGTAAAAAACACTTCGCTTCCACTTTTGTAATGCAAAAAGCGAAGGAGTGGGACACCCTTTATCATGACAAAAAGTATCCTTTGTCCTTCTCCGGGCTTCGAGCTATCTCCATACCAAATTTCATCGAGATTGATTCAGTGGTTAAGCCATAAAAAGCAAACAAACAAACACGAGTTCCTTTCGCATTTATAATATTACTAGCTTTTCCCCGCAGTTTCACCCGCGTGGGCTACAGTTTATCGGGATAAAAGTATCCTATGTCCGTCCTCAGGGTTCAAACTATCTATGTAGCAAATTTCATTCAAAACGGTTCAGTAGTTTAGGCGTGAAAGCGTAACAGACAGACAGAGTTACACTCCTACAATAAATATGAATCTAATGACACCTCATATGTTAAAATCCGTCAAGCCATTTAGACTACATGCCGTGCCAAAGAAATGTACGTACATACACTCGAAAAACATAACCCTCCTTCTTTCGTAGTAGGTAAAAATGCTGATTTAAGTCGCTGCCTGCAAGTAGAGTGCCCAAGAGACTGGCAACATAGAAGCTGAGTTCTTTACGACATAGTATGTAAAATGAATTGTTGCTCTTACTTCAAACCTAGCTATTTCTGCTGAACTACTCTCCAGCACTTATTATAGCCATTTCTTATAGCTACGACTACAGCAGTACTTCGCAAATCGATTCCTTCCAGTTAGGCCGCGTCTGAAATAGCGCTGTTCACACAAGGCGGTCAGGGACTGTTTATTCTGCTATGACGTCACTATTACCTATATGTAACTAAAACTGTAGTAGACTGAAACGATATGGGAAAGTGGGTACCTAGGTATGTACAGTCAACGACAAAAATCGCTGAACAATCACACTTTTTTCTATTATCCTCATCATCTTAGACACCAATTTTTGACCTCATCATCACCTAAAAATCAGGTGTGTTATGCTGTGGTCAAAATGATTACCATGTTAAATGTAAAAAAAACAATAATAATTACTGATTTGAAACACATTTGGAAAATCGCTGGTACTGTTAAATTGGTAGGCTGCTCGTCTTAGGTGGGGGTTGTTAAATGGATATAGTGAAATCAAAATATGTATATTTTTATTTAGTAGAATACAACATGTGATCATTTTAAAACCTACGCCTGTACCAACTTTCTAACGCCGGCAAAAGAACAAGCAACAAACGCCCGGTAGGTCATTTTTTGAGCACGAACGCGTTTACAATACTATTGATTGAATTGGAGCAAGTTGACTAAAATCTAAGGTTATTTTGTCATATATAATAGTCTGAAATATAACATAAGCTGTACTTACAAGATTTAGTTTTAAATGGACAATGGACATACAATTAAGCATCGATTATCCTTATTCTTCAAAAGAAAACATAGGGTGTTATTTGAGAACTAACACAAGAGTGTTGTTCACGGAGAAAAAAGACCTTCCGAAATACCGTTTTCCTTCCGAGTCAAAAGGGAAGAAATTGTGATTCAGAAGGAAAACTAATACAAAATAAAGAAGGAAACGGTCTTGGAAGGTAAAGACTCAGATGGAAAGTCAGAATTTTTTTCTCAGTGTTGTTGCAAATAATCAAATATTCTTTCTTATATTTTTCGTCAAATTTTCCAATTTCATTTCATAAGGTTACATTTTATCACTACCTTTATCTTCGGCATCTAAAAACTCATCAATATACGTACAGTCAGCGGCAAAAGTAGCTAAACACACCCAAGTTTCCAGATCAGCCAAGTTTAGGAAAATTGGAAAAATGGGCATGTTGAGGAACTTTTTCGCTTACTGTACTTTTCTGACGCACACTAAGCTTTTTAAGTAATATGAAATGGAGCATTCTGCGATATACGTACATAGAGTTGTTGGCGACTCTGTAATTGATTGTCACGAAGCCTGCCAGGGGTAGTGTCCTACCCCCTACCACCAGTGCCGGATTAACCACGTAGCAAGCGAAGCAATTGCTACGGGCCCCGCGCGAAAGGGGGCCCCGCATATTTAAACCCATCATCTCTTCATGAACGTAAGTTTTTGAATGAAACTCATTCAGATGTGGTAGGCATAAGAAATTTACTTGATGTCACAAAAACGTGAAACGTTACAACTTTTCCTACTAAGACAATCCACTTTAGACACTCAGTAACCGACTTTTTCGTAAATATTATTAATTTGGCGTAAATAAAACGCCGAATTTCGTACTTTAAACGCACAAGTTCTACAAAAAGTTGCTTGTATAAACGTGTAGAATTTCAGTTGACCTGATAATCAGCTCTACAAAAACCTGGGTAGGCAGTGCTGGATTAAGCAAGCGCGGGCCCGTAGCAAATGTTTCAAAGAGGTGTTCTACCATACGTCAGACTTTTTGTAGAGCTGATTATCAGGTCAACTGAAATTCTACACGTTTATACAAGCAACTTTTTGTAGAACTTGTGCGGGGGGTCCCTGGGGTGGCTTTAACCGCTCTTGAGTGATCTACCCTGGCCTCAACACGAACATCTCGGCTATAAATTGTGTTACAATAGTTAGTTAGTTAGTTATTCAGTAATTTTTGTGTACTGAGTGTAAATGGCATGTCATCATAGGTGTAACATTTGTGTTTTCACCCGTCTGCGAGAGGAGGGTTATGTTTATCCAGTGTATGTATGTATGTATGTATGTATATTATTTTCTTTGGCACGGCCTTAAGCGTAAATGGTTTCACGGATTTTGACATATGAGGTGTCATTAGAGAATCGTCTTTATGGTGGGAGTGACATAGGGTTCTTTATTTCGGCGCAGTCGGGTTTTTGTTCCTTTTTTAATGTATGATCTTGTTTATGTGACTAACTGACGAGACGAGCAAGGCACTTGCCTGATGGTAGGGCTAAAGGTGATATCAGACATTTCACTCGAGTGAACATTCACTCGAATGAATGCTTCATTTATCTTTCATTCCATGTTCATACGACTTACTGCGAATGACAAAGAAAAGAACGTTCATCTGTTATTTACTTTATTTACTTTTGTTTGCGTCTGCTACCGAGCTCGAGACAAGATGACCGAATCCGAGTGAACGTTCTCTCTGTGTGCAGACCGTTCATTTTCCGTTCATTTGCAGTTGAGTGAAAGATGCCGAATGATAAAATCTAACATCGTCGGATCGATTCATTAATGAATCATTCGGCACTCTTGTTTCATTTGGGGTTCAGACGAATCATTTCGAGTGATAGATGCCGAATGTAAGACAAAAATGAACGAAAAGTGAACCGTCTGATACCGCCTTAAAGCGTTGGTTTAAATCGATTTTTTATTTCGTAGGCATGCCTCTTACCAATGCTCTTACCACAAAAATGATTGCAATCCACGTCATGCTGTAAAGTTTACGCGTTTCTCGAATAGAAACATGGCCTCGGCAACAGCGGTACTACTTTATACCTACCGACATGATTTAGATATGGCTGGATATATGACCTGCTTTTACAACACTAGTGCCGCCCCGGCTTCGCACGGGTAAGCGCAATGTAACTATGTAGCTACGCTACTACAGTCCTTTCCCACGATATTTCGTTCCCATAACACCAGAAGATAAACAAATATAAAATGCAGTTTTAACAACAATACAATTTTACTACGCACAGCAATAAAAGGAATATTTCACCGTTGCATCGTCTACGTTTCCCACCATTGAAACAAAAGAATAAATACGCCGAAAAGAACAATTGCAGTTTACGACCCAATAGCTCAAAGACCAGCCGAACTTTCCCAGCGCAATAAACAAACAGGACTCTCCGATCCTAAACACCACGTGCGACGCGCCGCCTGCCGAAGCGACCCGAGTTCCTGCCGAAGTCAAACGAAGATTAGGCTAGTTGTGTATATATAACGGAACTTTTAGTAATAAATATCATTCGCTGTGAACACGCAGTACGAATCACACCACCGGCGTTTCAATAATCACACAAAAATCTCCATAACCACCACAGTACGAAGGATCCCTAAAGTGGTGACCCCTACATAAGAACAGCAACAAGCGCAAAATGCAGAATCAAGCAGAGGAAAATACGACCACGAGACAGTTTCAGCAAGAAATCGCCGGTATCACCTTGCCATTGCGAATCCCATCTTTTTGGCGCGACAAGGTTCGACTATGGTTTCTCACCTTTGAAGCCGCAACAAGCGATTTAAACCGTAGCCAAGCCCAGCTAGCCCAGATGGTGATTGCTCAGCTCGACAAGATGGACATCGAACAGATTAGCGACCTCTTATACAGCCCTCCAGAAGCGGATATGTACACAGCATTAAAAGAACGACTCATCACCGTCTATGAAGAATCAGACAATCGTCAGTTGCAGAAGTTGCTGTCCGACACGGAACTCGGCGATCAGAAGCCGTCCCAGCTACTTCGACGCATGAAAAGTCTAGCACGCGATAAAGTTCCCGATTCCACGTTACGTCTCATGTGGTCTAACCATTTACCAGCGCATATCCGATCCGTTCTCACCATCAGTGAAACATTCAAAACTCAGACTGCACTCGATGAGCTTGCTCTACTTGCCGACAAGATGATCGAAGATACAATTACGCAAGTTTCGGCCGTATCGACATCATCAGCATCCACGTCTCGCGGCCAAATAGATATTCAGTTCCTGGCAGATGAATTACGAAAATTGTCTCTTGAGTTTGCCGCTTTTAAGTCGTCACAAAGACAAAATCCGCAATACAACGAGCACTACAACCATCAACAACAATACCAGCACGTCCGTCGCAACCGTTCTACGAGTCGTGATAATAACAGATCACGCAGTCAATCACCGTCACCATACTGCTATTACCACAGTCGTTTTCGTGATGAAGCAAGACGTTGCACCATGCCGTGTTCATACAAACCACGAAACAATCAGTCGGAAAACTAGAGCCTGCGCTGGCTGAGGCGGAACCCAGCGTAGTACCTGAAAACTCATACCGCCTATTCGTTACCGATAAAACGTCAAAACTAACGTTTTTAATCGACACCGGCGCAAACGTATCCGTCCTACCTCGGAACAAGGGAGAATCGTCAAAACCACTCAAATTTCAACTCTACGCTGCAAACAATACTGTCATTCCAACATTCGGCGAAAAAACATTGACACTCGACTTAAATCTTCGCCGTCCGTTCAAGTGGAAGTTCGTCGTTGCGGAAGTCAGCAAACCTATCATCGGGGCTGATTTTCTCAAACACCACCAACTCATCGTTGACAGCAAAAACCGAAGACTGATCGACGGCATAACAAAATTATCAACAACTTCATACGTCCGAGCAACCAACGTACCAACAATTCGTAGTATCGACGTACAGCAATCTTATCACGACATACTAGCGGAATTTCCCGGAACTACACGTCTTACAGCAATGGAACTTAATACAAAGCACAGCGTCGAACACTACATTGAAACGACTGGACCGCCTATTCATTGCCGCGCTCGACCAGTCGCACCGCACCGTTACGAAGCCGTAAAAAAAGAATTCGAAAACATGATCGAACAAGGCCTTTGCCGTCCAAGCAAAAGTCCTTGGTCATCGCCTCTGCACATCGTACCGAAAAAGAACGGGGACCTTCGCGTTTGTGGAGATTATAGGAGATTGAACGCCGTCACAACGCCTGATCGCTATCCGATTCCAAGAATAAAAGATTTCACGTTCCAGTTGTCTAATAAGACAATATTCAGTACCATTGATCTCAACCGAGCCTATCAACAAATCAAGGTCAAAGAAGAAGACATAGAAAAGACTGCCATCATAACGCCAATGGGATTATTTGAATTTCCGAGAATGTGTCCCGGTTTAACAAATGCCGGACAGACTTTCCAACGATTTATCCACGAAGTACTCCATGGACTCGATTTCGTCTATGCATTCATTGACGATCTCATTATTGCGTCCTGTGATGAATCCAGCCATAAGGAGCATCTCCGGATAGTACTAAGAAAACTAGAAGAAAATGGCATCACAATCAATCCAGCCAAATGCATCTTCGGCCAACCGGAAGTGCAGTTTCTTGGTTTCTCTGTGAGCAAAGAAGGAATCAAACCACCTACTGAAAAGGTCACAGCAATCTGCAATTACGAAAAACCAAAAACGATTGAAGAATTAAGACGTTTCCTCGGCATGATCAATTTCTATCGCGATCACTTGCCGAAAGCCGCAGAAATGCAAGCACCGCTCCATGCCTACTTACACAACGTCAAGAAAAGAGACAAAACAAACATTGAATGGACCGACGAAGCGACAACAGCGTTTGGAGCTTGCAAAGTTGCAATCCAAAACGCCGCTTTGCTCGCTCACCCATCGCACAAGGCTGCCCTGGCAATTTTCAGCGACGCGTCTGATAAATGTGCAGGAGCTGTCCTACAACAACACATCGACGGAAAATGGCAACCGCTCGGCTATTTTTCAAAGAAATTTTCCGATGCACAATGTAACTACAGCACATTCGACCGCGAGCTACTTGCAATATACATGGCGGTCAAGCATTTCCGAAAAATGTTCGAAGGACGCGATCTCATCATATTCACCGACCACAAGCCGTTGACCTTCGTGCTCCAAAAGCCACCGTCAGCGTCTGAAACACCGCGTCGAGCCAGACAATTGATCTTCATTAGCGAGTTTACTACGGACATTCGACACATCAGCGGAGCAGAAAACACTGTCGCTGACTTTCTGAGTCGTCTACCTGTCGACAGCATCACTTGCCCATCACTAATTGACTATGAAAAAGTCGCCCATGCTCAAGAAAAAGACAGCGCTACAATCAAGAAACTCTCACAACAAGCCAACTTAACAATGAAACGAGTCACTATGCCCGAATCTCAATCACCTATTTACTGCGAAACATCAACGTCATACATTCGACCATACATGCCGGAAGAATTTCGACGACTTGCATTTGACACCGTACACAACATAAGCCACCCTGGCATTCGCACGACACGCAAACTTATGTCCCAGAAGTTTTTCTGGCCATCGATGATGGTAGAAATCGGAGTCTGGTACAAAAATTGCTTACAATGTCAAAGATCCAAAATCCAGAGACACACATCGAGCAGCATTTCAAAGTTTCCAGTGACTACTGAGAGATTTCAACACATCCACGTAGATATCGTCGGACCGCTACCCACCTCACCGCAAGGCCATCGATACCTCGTTACAATGATCGACAGAGTAACGAAATGGCCAGAAGCAATTCCCACAGAAGATATATCTGCGGAATCCGTGGCGAAGATAATCTATGAGCACTGGATTACTCGCTACGGGCTTGCGTCAGTCATCACGAGCGACAGAGGAGGACAATTCACAGGTCACCTTTTCGCCAGGCTCATGAACGCAATGGGGATCAAAATAACACACACTACGCCCTACCATCCTCAATCAAATGGAATGATAGAACGCTGGCATCGATCACTCAAAGCTGCACTAAAGACTCGCCTGTCTCAACATTCAACGTGGATAGACGAGCTTCCTACAGTCCTCATGGGATTACGTGCCGCCCCGCGCACAGACACAGGCGTCAGCGCCGCTGAACTCACCTATGGACAAACGCTACGCCTACCTAGTGATTTCTTCGTCACACCACCATCAAACGAACAAGACATGAACTACGACTACGTAACTCGACTACGAGCTACCATAAACGCAATCAAGCCATCTCATCCGACCGAATCACATGGCAACAAGCGACCAATCTTCGTGCATCAAGATTTGCAAACATGTTCGCATGTGTTTGTAAGAAACGATGCAGTTAAGAAGCCGCTGCAACCACCCTACGACGGACCATTCAAAGTCATAGATCGAAACAGCAAAACATTCATATTACAGTTACCAGAGAGAAGCTCAACTATTTCAATCGACCGACTCAAGCCTGCTTACATTTTAAACGAAAACATTTCGGACCAGCCAACTCAAGACCACGTCATCATCATACCAACGAAACAAGACATCGTACCCCCACCGCAATTATCATCGGAACCGGCCAATAATAACGTATTGATACCAGATCAAGATACACCAGCATCACCGCAACCAATAATACGAACAACACGACTCGGCCGCCAAATCAAACTGCCGGTACGCTTTCGCTAGGGAGGGAGTCATGTAGCTACGCTACTACAGTCCTTTCCCACGATATTTCGTTCCCATAACACCAGAAGATAAACAAATATAAAATGCAGTTTTAACAACAATACAATTTTACTACGCACAGCAATAAAAGGAATATTTCACCGTTGCATCGTCTACGTTTCCCACCATTGAAACAAAAGAATAAATACGCCGAAAAGAACAATTGCAGTTTACGACCCAATAGCTCAAAGACCAGCCGAACTTTCCCAGCGCAATAAACAAACAGGACTCTCCGATCCTAAACACCACGTGCGACGCGCCGCCTGCCGAAGCGACCCGAGTTCCTGCCGAAGTCAAACGAAGATTAGGCTAGTTGTGTATATATAACGGAACTTTTAGTAATAAATATCATTCGCTGTGAACACGCAGTACGAATCACACCACCGGCGTTTCAATAATCACACAAAAATCTCCATAACCACCACAGTACGAAGTATGTACTATGTAGTTTAACAATAGCATTTGAAGCATTGATCCCGTAGTAGAGACGTCGGTTTATGATCTTTAGATTCGAATCCTACAATGACACAATGAGCTTATCGTGACAAACCATAGCTTGGTGGTACACGGAGAAAAAAGACCTTCCGAAATACCGTTTTCCTTCTGAGTCAATAGGGAAAGACTTGATTCAGAAGGAAAACTAAGGTAAAATAAGGAAGGAATCGGTCTTGGAAGGTAAGACTCAGCAGGAAAGTCAGTTTTTTTTGTTCGCCAAAAATATACAATAAAATTCCCAAATATATTACAGAATCCAATAGTTATAACGAATTTAAACAAAAACTTTTCTTATACTTATAGATCATTCATTTTATTCTTTGAAAGAGTTTTTGCAATTAAAATGAGCTTGTAATTAACTTATTTATTTTGGTTGTCAATATCGGATTGAATGCAATGAAATGAATATAATTATTACTTGACTATACTAATATAATGACTTCCTTCTGCTTTTTTTTTTGACAATAATTTAATATGTTTATAAGTTGTCTGTAATTGTTACTATTTAGAATGGATCGGTGCGCTCCTACATTGCTATACCCTATTCGGGTCCATATGTTCACTAATTATAAGCACTAAGATCTCATGTATACTAACATATGAATGCAATAAATGATTGATTGATTGATTGATTTTGTAGGAGCTTTTCTAGTGCTCACCTAGCTAGCTTTCACCCTAAAGTTAGGTATCTGGCGCTAAGAACCTATAGGTGTGTTCCGGTAGCCTCACTTGAGAGCCAGTTCCCAATCCAGGAGTGGCGTGGCATCACCTTTGACCGCATTGTCTGATGGTACTACTCTGAAGGTTAAAAAAACTTTTATCTTGTTTAGGATCTTTATTTCAAAAAGCGTTAATAACCTAACTGGTTTCTATATATAAACTACAGCTCTAGTACCTATCTCGCTATTTGAACGTTCAGTTTTAATAAACTTTTCAAGACAAACATCTCAATCAACTCTATAACAACCGAAACATTTCATTGTAGCGTTATACTCGTAACCAACTTTACCAATAGTGTTAATATTAAACACACGCTTCTTTCTACTTTAGGCTAACGCGATATCTCTTTCAGCGCAAGACGTGAATGAATCGTAAAATGTATAAATCAGTAGGTAATGCGTCTGTTTTTATTATGTTTGTTTATTATGAAGTCAGATTCGAGGAAAAACTGTATCTTTAGCGAGAGATATTTAGCTGGGTTGGCCACTAGCTCCTTGAACTGAGGCACCTCCTTCCCCTCTCTACAGTTTATCGCGATAAATAGTAGCGTAGCTTATGTCCTTTCTCATGCTCTAGACTATCTCTGTACCAAGTAACAGTAGTATGTACGTAATAAGAGCTACAAATGAAACATCCGCTGCACTTGGTGACAGGTTTATTACTACGAGCCGCGCCGCTATCGCGCTCGTCGTAATACAACACACTTCACTCCTCCCACATTATTTTGAGGCTCTGGCAATATACAAAACACGATTTTAGTGAACTTGCTCCAATTCAATCAATTACGAGTAGTAATAAGAATAAAAATGTCAATGTGATCGCGCCAAAAAAATTACCTGCCGGGCGTTTCTTGCCTGTTCTTTTGCCGGCGTAAGGAGGTTGGAACAGGCGTAGTTAGTTTTAAGTTTGACGTTTTAAAGTGATTACAATGTATCCTATTGAATAAATAAAAATTGACTTTTGACTTTTGATTAGAAAAACTTCTTATAATCTACATTTTCCTCTGTCTCTGAGCTCGCCCAACAGCCCGGCCAACTTCCGGTTGCACTTGAGGTTCCGGTGTATTATTATTCGAACCGACTTCATTGGTGGGGCTCTTGCGGTCTATACTGTCAGATTCGACAACAGGATTATTTCCTATCCCATCCTCGTCGCCAGTTAGTATGTAAGTAATAAGAGCTACAAATGAAACATCCGCTGCACTTGGTGACAGGTTTGTTACTGCGGGCCGCGCCGCTAATCGCGCTCGTAATACAATACACTTCAAGCAGACAGATTTAATTTCGCATTTATTAGTACTAAGTGAAAAAAAGATAGTCGCTTGCCACCTGTGTGTCGTCATGATCATCATCATCAGCCGGAAGAAGTCCACTGCTGGATATAGGCCTCCATCTTTGAATACCACCACAAACGGCTATTAGATATGTGCATCCATCGACTCCCTGGGACTCTAAAAACGTCACGTCTGTCTGCAGGTTAGAAATAAAGTTCATTTTTGCTTCCTCCCCGGCTTTACACATTTCGTCCAGTTCGAATGGATTTACAGCCCTACCGCGTTTAAAGAACGTCCACTTTTAAAAGTACTGTTCATTCACGTTGTTTGGTTCCTTATTCTATGCCATAGTGACGAAACAATGTCTTTATCTCAGCAGTAAAGATTTCGCTACAATCCAATTAGCACTTCCATTATGTCCTGCCTTGTGTGTTAATGAACAATGATGAGCATTATTACACAGAATGTGACTTTATTTAGCGTGCCTGAAGGTGAAAATTAACGTTGAATAGGTTGTAAAGTGGTAGGTAAATAAATGATGGAGCGTCGGTCAATCATCAATCATGTTAGAAGATTCATAGCTTGAGTTATCCTTCCTACTAATATTATATGTTTGTTACCACGTATCACCGTAACTAATAAACCAATTTTGATTAAATTTCGAATGGAGATAGCTTATACCCTGGATTAACTTTTTATGCCGGAAAACGGTTCCAGCGGGATAACGGGAAGACGCGGGTGAAACCGCGCGGCGCAACTAGTATCAATGACAAAAATTTAAAAATCACAGTCCCCGTTATATAGACTGCTCCGTGCAATGTCATCACTTTGAGCATTAGCAATGCTGAAATTATACGTGTTTGGTAACGTAGACAGCACGATAAATATAAGAAAGTCGTTCGGCTTTCCAACGCGAAACTTTTTTCATTTGCCACGCAAAATCAGAGAAGCAAAAAACTGGAATCTGAAATGACGCAAATGTCGACGTCATAGTTTACGAAACCAACCACTATGTAGATGTTTGTGTAAAATTGTAAATCCTACGTATATATAAATAACTCTTACAAGAAGCAGACTAACGTAGTCTCAAACAGGATTTGATCCTTATAGCTGACTAGTCTTCCCGTTATCCCGCAAGAACCTTGTTCCGGGATAAAAAGTAGCCTATGTGTTAATCCAGGGTATAAGCTATCTCCATTCCAAATTTCATCAAAATCCATTCAGTAGTTTTTGCGTGAAAGAGCAACAAACATACATACATACAAACTTTCGCGTTTATAATATTAGTAGGATAATGACATTTAAATATCGTTGGTAGGGTCAACGACGATAACATTATCTTAAACACCAATCTTTGACCACACAGGTGTGTTGCGTTGAGGTCAAACGCTACCCTGTAAGTTGTAAAAAAACAGACTACTGATCTAAAACACATTTGGAAAATCGAGCTATACTTTTGTCCCTGACTTACTACATACCAGTTATAGAAAATGTTACAAAATTAGCGTGTGTATAATGTACATTCTAAGTGTAGAAACTAATTTTAGGCAAATTTAATGTTTGAAGTCTTCATCATCATTAGCTTATTATGTTCCCACTGCTGGGACACAGGTCTTATCTCTGAAAGATAGTATGTCTGCCATAATCTATCACGCCCAGTTCGGGTTAGTAGATGTCGCATACCCTTGAATATTGCAGTTCTTAGACATTCCTGTATCCTCACAATACTTCTTTCACAGTTTTGAGCGACGTCAAATCTGAGATTGAATTTGTAGTTCACATTACTGCCTTACCGATCAGCCACTATCGCCTATTTAATCACCATCGCTTTGAAGTATTAGAACTGACGATAATCTTTCTTGGTTACAGGCGTCATCGGGCTGATTTACCTGGTGATGTACATCTGCATCATCATCTTCTTCTCCATCTGCATGTGCGGGCTGCTGGCTACCATGGACGATAGGATACCTTACTTCACGCTCGCTGACTCTATCATTGGTAAGCTGCAAGGCTAGGTCACATAGAAAGTGTTGAAGTCTGCCTTTTAGAACAAGAATCTTCGTGGTGTTAAGAGAGCGCACGCGTCTTGTAGAGGTTCTTTAGATGACTTTTTGAGGTGGACCATAACCTCAAATATTGAGAGTGAGGTCATTGACCACATAATAGTAAGGTCCTAGAGTACCTAATCGCACTGCAGGTTCGCCTGATTTGGTAAGAGAGTTTTATCTTGAGAATGGTTGTCAGCTATATGAGCTCTAAGAATTACTCTACCTCTATGGCTTCTTACATCATGAGAAATTTTAACCTTATTGCATATAGGCTACATATCACAAAGCCGTTTCAACCATACCTGTTCAATTTTAGAAGCCGTTATTCACGCTTTTGAGTTTACGACCCAGGTGGAGCTAGACTTAACCTACCACTATGTCTTTATTTGCGTCATTTAGCCCATGACTAAAATAACCAGTGCAGCCGTAATGCCACTCCAATAAAAGCTTTAATGTGAAGCACTTACCTTGTACTAGTTTGCTTATTTCTATTAATCTCATAATCATTTACGGAACATAACATTATTTGGTCTTGCTGCTTTGTAACACCTGATTTTAACAGATTCTTTCTCAACACGGACTTAGTTCCTTGTTTCTTAAAGCTTTACTTTAATTTCTTCCAGGAAGCAATCCAGGGATGGGCCACAGGCCATTGATCTTAGATGAAGGAGCCCTCATCTGGTACCATGCTAACAACACTACGCATATCAAGAAATACGTGGACAACATTGATGACTTCCTTGCACGTGAGTGTTATGATGTCATTTAACCAGGCGCTGGTTGTTTGCAACCAGCATTATGCTGAGTTTGGACCGGTTTCGGAAGAAAACTCTAACTATGTTCTCTTCTTTGTTTTCTTCTATGAACTTGCTCATGATCTTTGACAAAGGAAGTTATGTCTACGTCCAAAAAAGGTCATCTCATAGAGTAGTATGTCGCCACAGGTAAAGGGGAAAGGATGGTGCCATGCTACGCTTGGATCGATGGTTTCTTTCACTGAAAGCTCATTGCAGGATTTGAACCCTAAGTCTAGTATTATTATCTTTATCACACTGGAAAAAAATACCACAGCTTTGAGAAAAGTCCTTGTGCGGCAACGACAAAAGTCTCTGAACATGAACATTTTTCCGATGAACACCGCGAATATTACTGATCTAGTAAACATTTGGAAAGTCGTGTATGATCAATTGATCAGCTATTTTTGTCGCTAAGCAGTGGGAACATCAGGTTGATGATAATGAAAGTAAAATGTGTGATCAACCTAATGCTTCGACACCTTATGGTGTCTGTACCAACTGTGTCTGTGGACTTTTATTTCAGCATACCACAACAAGTCCCTGCTGGTCACTCGTGGAGAAAACCAGCATGAGTGTGGAGACGTGAAGCCTCCAAGGAACGAGGTCTGCGAGTTCAACATCAGCCAGTTCGGAGACTGTTCCCAGGAGAACCAGTACGGGTACGCCAACAAGACCCCTTGCCTCTTCATCAAGTTGAATCGAGTAAGTAAGGAATACGATCCAATTTCGTTTATTTTTCACATACTAGTGAGTGGTGATTTGCTGTGGCTTCATACGGGAAGCCAAATATAAAGCGGGCTTTTAGTTCATACAAAAATCCCACAGTGAAGAGCACTTTCAGATTTTACTTTCATACAAGCCTTGTACTGACAATAACGCACACAACAGAAGAAAAAAGAAGTTTTAGCGAAACTAACGAACAGCAATTGTTTTTATAAAAGAAAAATAAGAAGAAGATTACAGGGTAGCATTTAGCCAACATGGTCGAAGGTGGCGTCGAATTACATCTTTGTAAAGATCTCCATAAGCACTGAACGATTCTCACGAAGCAGCTTGAGGTCCAGAAATAGGACATAGCATATTTTTATCCCATAAAAATACAGTTCCTTCGGGACAACCAATAAACCACATCGCCAAGGTGGTAACTGCGGGGCCCAGAACCTTAAACTTATTGAATACCTTTTAGATGTTTTTGTTAACTATTAATAATTAATTTGTTTAATTACAGTTATTTGACTGGAATCCTGATTTCTACGATGACCCCGGTGACCTACCCCACGACATGCCACCTGAAATATTAAATTACATCAATGAGACGAAGACGGCACAAGAAGTGAGTGAATTGGAATAAGAAGCGTTTTCCAATTGATTTTGTTACTTATACTGTGTCCCTACACCTATTTTGAGCTTACCACTGAATAATTAATCTATTAGAACCTTCCCTACTCCCCTACCTGTATCTACTGCTACTACTGCTTGCCTTGGGATAAAAGGACATGCCGAAGATGCTTTACTACGACGCCTCGCGATCGCGACTTAGCTTGCTCCTCTATGTTTAACAAAATGTATGCAATATACATGCACAGTCGTCACAGAGGCATTTAGGCGTAGGATGACGCCAACTTTGAACAAATCGTCACTTAAAATCGGGTGACTACAAACGCTACTCTGTGAGCAGTACAAAAAAAATACTGAATCTTTTCGTACATTACCGTTGTTTGTTCCTTATCACCTCTTCTACTCAATTCCTCCCAAGAAATTCTTCGGATTTTTAAGTCATTTTGATTTGTTTTCAGCGTCGTAAGGTATGGGTATCGTGCATGGGCGAGCGTCCAGCTGACAAGGAAGCCCTGGGTCCGCTGAAGTACTGGCCCTACCCTGGCCTGAAGGATACCTTCTTCCCCTACGATAACACTCCAGGATACCTCAGCCCCCTAGTTGCAGTGCAGCTTCTCAAACCTACCAGTAAGTACTGAAGTATTATCATCAGCCTATTACGTTCCCATTGCTGGGACACGGGCTTTCTCTCAGCTAGAGACGCTAGCTCAGTATGGGCCCTAGAATGTTACGGTTCTTTTACATACTGGTTTCTTCGCGATGTTTTCTGTACTTTTTTTACTACTTTTAGGGTAGCGTTTAACCACAAGTCACTTGATTTTAAGTGACGATGAGGTCAAGGATGGCGTCACGTTACACCTGGACAGGAAACTGGTTCTCAAGTGGGGCTACCGGACACACCGATAGGTGCTTGTCGTCAGATTTTTTAACTTGAGGGTGGAAGCTCGCCAGTCAAACACAAGAAAATGCCCTACCACCAAGCTATAGTTTCATCTCCATGTTTTCTTTCACCGAAAGCTCAAGCTCATTGTAGGATTCGAACCCACGACTTCTGGTTGCAAGCCGACATCACTACCACTGAACGATCATCGCTTTTCTTCATGGTTTTGAGCGATGACAGTTCCGTAAAGCGCTTCATCTTATAGAACTGCGGATGAAATGGGTCAAAGAGAACGCCATAAGTATTATTTAAGTTATCTTATTTATCTGTTTCAGTGCATCAAATAATAAACATTCGCTGTCGGGCGTGGGCGCGCAATATCATCTATACAGACAGCCTCAAAGACCGGTTCGGCTCCACCCACATGGAGATCATGATTGACTGAACATGGGACCATATTCTACCCTCTACCATCTTCTTGTTCTTCTTCTTCTACCTTTGGTTTTTGAAACGCACTTTTTTAGCACTTTTTCTTCTTTTCTGGTAATGTTTTCACGATAATCTACTACGAAATGAAAAAAAATACTGGGCTATATGAAATTGATTACTACGTCTTTTGAAAAGTTATGTATTTTGCAATTTTTTGTAACGTAGCAGTACCTACTTTTTTATGATCAAATTACATTTTAACTGGCATTACGTCTCGGTTCATACATTTCTCAGCTGTGAATACAATGTAATATATTCTTTCAGTTAATTTTACGGTTAAACGATGAGTATTTTTTGATTATTTATTTATATCTATTTCATAAGTGTCTATGTGTACTTAGTTTTCAGAAATCAAAGGTGTAAGGTTTAGTCATAGATTGTAAGTTTTAATAGATGTTAGTTGTTGTGCTGTGCCATATGTGGTTATTTTTAAGAGTAAGTATAACAACGCATTAAAATGTCATCATGAAGTAACTAATATTTCAGTTTTTAATTTTAAATGAATGTGGTAAGTAATGTAATAATAATTGTGTGTTATTTTTGTATATGAGTAGTTGATTTAAATTCATTCTAAATGTTATCAATCTTTCAATTTAAACGTTTTCGACGAAAACGTTTCGTTCCCAATTAATGTCATTTTGTCAAAGCAGATTTTCAAGTGGAAATAAAAACATCGATAAAGCTTTGGACATCTAAATTTATTAAAATAAATAAATATAATAAATCTCATTCAGCACCAACAAACGCACCGTAAAAACTAGAAGTACTTTCACAAGATACAACAATCACCCGAGGTGACGAGTTCTCTTTGGTAATTTACAACAATATTTGGAAAGAATCAGCATCATCGGCCCACTAATGAGGCACAAGCCTTCTCTGAGATCTTTCTCAGAGAAGTAACACGACCAGTACTGGTTGGTGGCCGAAGGAAATAAGAACATGACTAATTTATGTCCCACGTATCAAAAGCTAATGCTACTGTCACTTCTGGAATACTGCAACCAAATATGAAGACAATTGTTAGTGTATTCAATTTACAATTTACAACTATGACAATGGGATTCCACAAAACAACTACAGCCCCTGATGAACTACATGAGAACTACAAGAAGATTCGTTAAAGTCACAGGGAGTCGATGGATGCATATGAATCATAGCCGTTCATGGTGGCGATAAAAGGGGCAGGCCTATGTTCAGCAGTGAACTTCTTCCAGCTAATGATGACGATGACAAGAAGAACTAAAGCTACGTTTGGTGTAAGGCTGTATTCTCTCAACTAAAACTTATCGGCTAGAAAACTTCGTTCCCGTTCACTGCTTGAGTCTCAGATACTGGTTCCGCCTCCATCAGCCGTACCCCTGGGTCCAGCTGATAGGCTACTCGATCATGATTTCGATGTGGACACTGCCCATGCCTTCGTGTCGGTCGTACATGATGTTGTTGGCCCAGGCTCGGCACTCTATGTTGATCAGCATACCGGCTGGAAGACAAGAAGAAGCTGTTGGAATCTTGAAGTGACAGTTCTTTTATATGACTGGGTAAGCAGATGAACTGGTTAGTAAGCGCCAGTGTCACCTAAAGCTTCGCGGTTCAAAGATCTGCGCGGGCTTCTATACGTTTTCTCTACTGCGCTTGTTAATCCCTCCACACACGGCCTCGTAACAGAAGCGTATCGTAATCATCATCATCATCAGCCTATTACGTTCCCACTGCTGGGACTCTGGTCTTCTCTCAGAGATAGAGTATGGGACGTAATCTACCACGTGGGCTCAGTGCGGGTTGGAAGATGTTGCATGCTCTCGAATGTTCCAGAACATTCTTGGACATGCCGGATTCCTCACAATAATTACGATGTTGTTCATGTTTGTGTTTGCTTAAGTTACGACGTCGTATGCGGAGGGGTCGTAAAGTATTTTGGTCTTCTATATCTTCTCCTAATAACGCCTACGGATAATAACTTACTATTGGGCCTCTGCAGATGAACAGCGACCAGTGGACTCAGGTAGCCTTCCTGGTTGGTATAAGGGAAGTAGTAACCAGGGAAGCCACGGTCAGGCATGTACTGGATAGGCCCGATGTTTTCCACGTCAGCAGGGTTTTCGCCTTGGCAGGACACCCACACCATGTTCAACTATAAAAAAAAATGTAAGAGTTAATTCATAGAAGGTTTTAAGGTCTCTCTAGAAGTAACTATAAATAATGAATGACAGTGATGACAGGATGGTCTTCTTCTTTCTAATGAGCTAGTGGCTAGCTCTGATGTCGGAGTTTTGAGGTTGCCCGAAGGCCTCCGACATCGCCGAAGCACGGTAGCGCTCATTTGAAAATGCCACTAACGGTCACCCATCCAAGTGATGACCATGATAAGTGTTGCTTAACCAGGTGTTGCTTAATCTGTTACGGCCAACGGACCAGCTAGTGCTACTGAACGGTAAAATGTGCATATTGTTTTCAACATGTAGGTCCTACTTACATAGTCCTTATCATACGCCGTCACATTCCTGATATGCTCCTTCAAATCTTCAGGCATTGCTTTCGGCAGATGGTCCGAGCTGTTATAAAAGTTTGGCTTCCAGCCGAAGATCTTGTTAAGCTTGAGGAAGATACAGGGAGTAGATTTGTGGTAGGCGAAGTGGTTTTCTCCCACGCAGGGACCCCACGCGCTGATGTCCACGTCGCAGACTTTGCCGGCAGAAGCGGGGCGTCTGAAGTTACAGCTGTGGATGTTTTGGCCGGCACCAGCTTTCCTGCCGTCGCGTTTGTAGGCTGTTTATAAAAGGGATGAATTTAATTATTGGTGTTGGCGTGACATTCATAAATACATACTGAAGTTAGATTCCTGCTTATCTGTCAATTTTTTTCGAAATAAAACACACTCGAGTGGCGACAACATTTAACATTTACGGTCTCATGAGTTAGAACAAGCTTGACATTCTCAAGAGAAACTTCAAAGAAGGTAAATTGTTCCTACGCGGCAACTCTAGGTACTTTAGAGCCACTTCCCAATTCAGGTGTAGCGTGGCGCCATCTTCGACCACATCGTCACTTAACATCAGGTGACTTGTGGTCAAACGTTACCCTGTAAGTAGTAAAAAAAAAAACGATGTAGAAAAGATAAGCTGACTTAGATTTGTATGCAAGATTAAAATTCGCATAGTAATATGAGGAACCTATCAGTTTTATAGTCTTTGGAGACAAAAGCACTAAACCATAGTTCCCAAAGTAAGGTGCAGATAGCTCACCTGTCAAAAAGTTTGACAGCTCCTTCTCCCAGAACTTGTAGCTGCCGGGGTCGTTGCCCTTGTACCAGATGACGCTGCTGGCGACCTCCGGGGGCATGGGCCGGAAGCCAAGCCCAGGGTTGGTGCCGATGATGCTGCTGCTGAGCTGCCACTTAGGCTCCCGCGTGTCCAGGAGTTGCAGGAACGTCCACATGCAGATGGCGACAAGTATGGCCAGGGCAAGGTAGAACAAGAAGTAGAATAGGCAGATTTTAGCTGAAAACAAAGGTATAGTAATCAAATTTGGTTGGCATTACCTATGATTGTTGCTATTTGCTTTTGTATGGGAAAATACTTATTGGAATAAAGTGATGGAGACGAGGCCTCAGAACCTTGAATATGACTGTTAAGTTCGCAGTTTATCGGCCTTTTTTATATTTATTTATTATTGAAATCTTTAAAATGAATAGATTATTTCAGAGAGCGCACGATGGACCTACATAATCGTATTCCACCATACCCTTACAACAAGACATAGTTGCAACATGACATCCGTTTCCGTACATAGTCGAAATTCCCCCGGTCCGCACAAAACGCTTCGCTTCTACAAAAATGCGAACGGCGAAGGAGTGGAACATCCTGCCATCGTCTTTGATTTCTGATAAGTATAATATGGGAGTGTCATTTCAAGAGTGAATAGGTACCTACCTATCGTCTAGACAAGCTTACTTCATCGTCATTACTTACTATCTGGTGAAACTGTATTCAAAATATGCTTCTCTATAAAAATTCTAAGAACATATAAACTATAACATATTGTGCCAAAAACTTAGGGCTTATTGCAAAGAAGATGTAGATATCCTGACCATGATAACATATTTAACCTACTTTATATTTCTGTGACGGAAACTAAAAATTAAGCTGTAAGTGCAGTACTTAACCGAGCCCTAACTCCACAATCCTCATCATTGCATTAGGTTCTACATTGTCTTAGCCGGTTATATCGAGAGCACCGCCCGCGTACCGTCGCGCTCACAGGATGTCGCCCATGATCTCATTGTGGCAATTGCGGCCGCCGCGACTTCCGCTCACGATTGTACGCCTTGTCTGATTATTGTGAAGGTTGGGTTGGCTAGGCTATCCCCGGTTTTGGTGTTTTAAGACCGCTCGAAGGTCCCAAAAGAATGATAAAGCAAGAACAGCTCAACGTGCTCTTCGAAGATCGGAAGCGCTTTGTTAAACTGCCACTATCGTATGGATCTGTTACAGGGGTTTCCACTTTCCCTACGAGTAACTCGTTTTTGACCCATTAAGATATTTTTCCAAACGCAGTCATAGACAGTTCTTCGACACAGGTCAATAAAGTGGAGTAAACCAAAAGGCATTTTCTATTGCTCGTCTGTCCAGCATTTACCCTTAAATTTAAGAATCTGTCTCCAAAACCTATCGGCGTGTACCATGATTCATCAGCCACATTTGAGAGTCGGTTCCCAGTCTAGGAGTAGGGTGGCTTCGCCTTTGATCACATCGGCTCTTAACATCAGGAGACTAGTGGTGAAAAGTTACCTTGTAAGAAGTAAAACACACTGCGCACCACTTCTTGGCTTCTAGAGTGGTGCACAACTGGAATAGACTGCCAGAAGACGTTGTGTCAGCTCCTTCAGTGAATTCCTTTAAAAACAGACTGGACAAGTGGTTGCGAACGAACAATGCTTCCTTGCTACAGAATTGACTTCTCTCTGCACTTTTGGACATTGCTATAATTCAACACAGCATGATATAGGCACATCAGCCTGCGGGCTGCTCGCCTATTACCAAATAAATAAATAAATAAATAAATAAATAAAAATTACCTGGGTGTTGTTAAGCCTGGTCTTTTTAGGCCCCCGAGTCTCTAAATCTGGGGAAACCAAGACTATGTAGTATGTATGGGTATATGAGTAGCAGTGGGCTGGTCATATAAGTACCGTTATCCATTGGGGTAAACGTGTTCTTAAGTGGAGACCACGACTTGGCAAACGTAGGACGCGACTTGCGATAAGGTAGAACGACGACATGCGCCGAGGCTGCCTGTATTTGGATGAGAAGAGCCGAAGACAGGGCTCTGCGGTGTACCTTGGGAAAGCCCTATGTTCAGCAGTGGACTGATACAAGCTGATGATGATGATGAGTACTATAAGTATGATGAATATGTAAGTACTTACACCAGCTGGATGCTGTTCTGCCGCAGAACTGCCTGGTCTTCGGGTTCCAGATGAACCTCTTGGCCTTCTGCGCGCTGCTCAGTGTTGGCTCCTTCTCCTTGTAATAGAGATTGAACCGCTCCAGGCTCGTCAGGTCTGACACTCGTTTCTTTACCGTCATCTTGGGTCTGGCCTGCTGTGAAGAAATTGAAATTATTTTATACATGTTCCACAACTATGTTAAAAGGTTTTGAATGTGTCTAGTGAGGCTGAAGGATTTTTAGCAGAACAGGGTAATTGACCTTCAGCAGTACAGGGTAATCACGTCATGTTGTAAATTCTAAAATGTATGTATGTTGATTTGATTTGATTTGAAAAGCAATAACTAATTTTAGAACATTCAGGTTTAAAAGTAAATGAGCAATTTTTGTGCTACTGTTTGTAGAAAGTTTTGGATTTTTTGACCAGATAGAGGGAGAGAAATTAAAGTGTTTTTTTTTGTACTTACCTATCAACAGTTTATGCTCTCGGCACGTACCGTTCCGGTCCTGATGAGAGCAAGCCTGGAGCACGCGGCTGTGAGACTGCGTCAGCGCAGGCGGCGTGTATCACAGGATAGTAGGACAGCGGCATGTCATAGTGAACCAAGTCTAGCTGAATAAAACAATAAAATGCCAATATTACTGTCGGCTCGTCCCCAGTACCTAAATATTTTTACAATGCTTTTGAAATCATCTGTTTAGTTGTTATTTGAATTAAGGATAAAAAGTGTTTTAAAAAGAGATGCGAATCTATCAAGATATTAATAAATGAAAACAGAAAATAAGAATTGCGATTCAACGTAACAATGCTGCCTGTATTCTTGGTAACTTTACCTCCACTAAAGTCTTAGGTACTAGATTAGATATATACCTAGATAGATAACGCTTTGATTTTTCACCACAGCCACAGAAAATAAAACAGCATAAAAGGAAAGTTGGCGGCATTGTGGGTTTTTTTTTAGTAGCAGGGTATCGTTTGATTACAAGTCACCTGATGTGATCGAAGGTGGTGCCACGCTACACCTGGATTGGGAACTAGCTTGAGAGCTAACACCGCGATAGGTGTTTGGCGATAAATTCTTAGCTAACCAGGCGAGCACTTCAAAATGCACTAACACTAAGCTATGGTTTCATGACGATGTAGAATGTAGGATTCGAACCCATTTGTAATTGTAGGATCGCAAGTCAGCTCCTCTAATACTGACCCATCATCACTACAAAGAGTAAAAAAAAGATTAGAATTAATTAAGTATTAAACGTTTTGCTGGTGACGCAATGCATAACACCGACCATTCGCCCCTACACTTGTGTGCAGTGCGGTCTGTAAGTAAGGTTATTACGTAATCACTGTGACAGATTACGGACCTTTACCGGTGTCTACCAGTCTAGGTCCTCTTTGAACTGATAGCTCAGTGGCAGTGACGTCGACGCACGACCCGTAGGTTTTGGGTTTGTCTCCTATAAGTTTGAGTTTTTGGTTAAGGAAAGAAAACATTGCGATGAAATCATACTTCTAGCTTGCTGGCTTATTTTGATGTTTTGAGATCCGGACATGTGTAGTAGGATTGAACTAAAGCACTCATTTTATATCCCATTTTTACAAATACTAGATGATCCGGCGAACTTAGTACAGCCAGCGACAAAAGTAGCTGAACAAAAACAATTTTTCCAAATGTCTTTATCATCTTATACATTAACCTTTGACTGAACCATCACTTAACGTCGGGAGTGTTATGTTGTGATCAAACGCTACCATGTAACATGTTAAAAAACGCAAATATTACTGGTCTAAAACACATTTGGAAAATCGAGTGTGACCAGCTACTTTTGTCGCTGACTGTACCACCTGACAATTCCCATACAAAATTAAATTACTAAATGTTCTTTGTGTCTGTTTTTTTAATATTAAGTCGACCCCTTTTTATGGCAAAGAAAGCAAAATAAAAAAACAGTCTATACGCGTTTTTTTTTGTATTTGAATTGCTGCGCCCCGCGGTTTTATTTGTGACTTTCCCGCGATCTCGCAGATAAGCTATTTCCATTCCAAATTTCACTCAAATCTATTGAGCCGTTTCACCGTGAAGAAGTAGGTAACAAACATTCACTTACTCACAAACTTTCACATCTATTAGTGTGATAAATGAAGAGCAAAAAAAACAATCACAATAATTGAACAAAACAATAAATTTATTAAATTCTGCACTGTAAGCTTCCTCAACCAATAAAATGGGCGTCGAAGACGTTTAATCATTTCCGGGAACCCGTTGCAAAGGGGGTCAGCATTATAAATCGTCGGTCGGCAATGTTCGGCACTGATTTGCCTCGCTGACCGATGGTCGGCCGATAATTTGTTGAAAAACGACAAAAAAGACGTTCGCGGGCGCAGCGTCAATCATATCGATCGATCGGACGTAATATAGGGATGGGAAGAATTAATTTGCAAAACTTATCGATATTATTCAAAAAAAAAATACGTTAAATATTTGATTAATTTTTGTTCTAATGGGTACTGAATTTCAGTCGTAAAAGTCAGATTTTTCTTATATATTGAGAGGGGACTAGTACCTAAATATATAATATCCACATTAAACATTAAACGCGGCAATGCGGCCAGCATTTTGGGAACGTTGCCAACTGGTAGTGGTTTATTAGATTAAGTAGTTTGTTTAGTTTGATAGGTAGTTTTGTTTTAAATTTTAAGGTTTAGTTATGTGTTTTTATTTTGTTCTTTATATCCTATTTCTCTTTTCTCAATAAAGTGTTATTTTAATAACCACACATTAAATTTCCAAAGTTTGGATTCTACAGATGTGTCGGAACTAACAAGTTTAGTATAGGTCCGAATGGCTCTTAAAAGTTTCCTTAACTTGTTAGACTATAGTAGGTACCTACCACAAACTAGAAACCTAGTCTTCTAATCGTACGTTTGACGTAGGTAAGTATTTTTTACACTAACATTATAAAAAGATGGTAAAGTTTTTGAGGAAGTAATCTTGAAACTACTGATCCTATTTTAAAAATTACACACACACTATCCTTGAGTAACATAGACTGTTTTATTGCAATATTAATATAATATTCACGTGGGTAATAAATACTGCAAGGCATAGCTAGTTTAAATTAAAATCTCACTCGTCCTAGGATAACTATTGATAAAGACATGCCGCTAAATACGATCAGTATTTTGATCCAAATAATTTACTCACAGCAATTAATGATTGTGTTTTTTTTTTTTTAATTTTGCATTAATTTTGTAGGTAAAAAAAAAAATTATACCAAGAAAATTTGGAATGTTGCGTGAAAGGGTGATAATGATAACCAAAAGTGTAATCACAAGGCGCAGTAAAGTATGATTTTTGGTTTTTCGCTCTACATCGACTAATACATCGATATGTTCACGTTGAGTGCGCGCATCTCTACCATCAATATTATAGCGGTACTTCAACAAGGAGTGAGACAACTCGCGCGCCGCGTCTTCGATTACTGCGATTGATGGTGCGTGTTTATAGGGTTGTCACTATTTAGTATTATAGTTTTTTTTTAATAATAAGTGTACATGCGTGTGGGGGAAAAAAACACATAGAAAATAGTTTTTCTCGATCACAGTTTTATTTCTGAAAATGTAATATTCCAAAGTAGATTGTGCTAAAGATAACCCCGAAAGCACTGAGGGCATGCGCCGATAAATATGCTCTAAATTGAACGTTCCCGTCACCACGATGCTCGTTGCTCGTCAGAAACACATTAGCTAGGTTAGTAGGCTATTAACTTCAGTACCTACCTAGCTATCTATTATATTACGTAGTTACCTACCTACATTCTTTAGGCTACAGTATCTACTTCTATACCCTACTAATATTAGGTTTATAAGGGTAAAATTTGTGAGTTTATAATAAATGTTTATAAACTATTGATCCAATTTAAAAAAACATTTCACAAAAAAGTTGACATTATCCCTGACTATCACAGACTGTGGTTCATTCTGATACAATAGAGTTTTCAGTAAGAAATCACGATGTTTCTAAAATAAGTCGGAGAAAAATGAGAAGACTGGCTGCTTTATCAGTAAACTAGCTAAACAGTTTGATTATTATAAGAGTTGATGTAATAAGTAATGTATGGAGGAGAAAGAGAAATAAGTCCGAGGCAAAATCTTTACGCAGGCGGGTGGATGCCGCCTGCCCATTGCCACTTCAACTTGCAAATTCTGAGAGCTATGTCGGTGACCTTGGTTCTTCGGCGAATTTCCTTATTTCGGATTCTATCACGCAAAGAAACATAATTTAACATTTTTAATATTACATTCAAATAATATTAGTTCATGATTTTTTTTAATGTTACGTTATTATTATTTTCTCTGAGTGGCAGCCCTATGCAGGTGTCAAAATCGGCAGCAGTGTGGTCCGTGCTCCGACACGGTATATAAGTATGTCCTTGAATCCTTCTCGACATCATTTGCGAAGCATCATCAGCCCACCATGGAAGGACGACAGAGGACCTCAGTACTTGTGAGTCTCTAATTAATTTATTTATTAGATTGAAAACTTAGAAACGTGAATGTGAACTGTAAATTAAATGAAGTTTTTAACGATGTTTCTGCTACTCTTCTGAAAAATTACGGTAGGTCGAAACCATAGCTTGGTGGTAGGGTATCTTATAGTGTTTGGCTGGCCCTAAAGCTAAGAATCTACCGCCAAGCACATAGGTATTGTCCAGCAGCCTCACTTGAGAGCCACTTTCCAAACCAGGTGTAGGTGATGCCTATGACCACATAGTCATATAAAATCAGATCAAACGCTACCCTGTAAATAGTTAAAAAATAAAAAACTAAAAAAAACACTTTGAAAACGCACTCAAAAATATAAAATAATTAAATTGACTTGTATTAGTTACGATATAATGGTTAATTCAAAAAGTGTGGAGCGCTTTTTGGTTGTGTGTACTTTTATTTACCCAGTAAAAGAAGCGCTCCACACTTTTTGAATTAGCCATTATATCGTAACTAATACAAGTCAATTTAATTATTTTATATTTTTGAGTACGTTTTCAAAGTGTTTTTTTTAGTTTTTTAAACTATATATTTTTATTTTTTTACTTTTTAGTCATTTGTTACCAAGTTCAATCTATCGGACTCATCAAAAGGAATCATATGAGCCCAAACTCGAGGGGTTTACTAGTAGACACTGCAGAGACCCCCTACCCACCTTCTGGCTGCATCATCAGACCCTCGTCACTAAGTTCAATCTATTGGACTCATCAAGACGAATCATATGAGCTCAAACACGAGGGGTTTACTAGTAGCCATTGCAGAGATCCTCTACCCACCTTCCGGTTGCATCATCAGACCCTCGTCACCAAGTCCAATCTATTGTACTCATCAAGACGATTCATATGACCCCAAACACGAGGGGTTTACTAGTAGCCAGCGCAGAGATGCCCTACCCACCTTCCAGATGCATCATCAGATCAGGTCGATGATAGTTACAGTTACAGTTACATAGTTACATATATTAGTTACAAGTCAAGCTAATAAAAGTGTTTTAATATTTATCTTTGCAAAGTAAAGCGGATTTTCTAAACGTGTTTATTTTAAAAGTTCAATGATTTACCTGTACCTATTTAAAAAACCTTACCTGAATCGATAATGTACAAGTGTACTACTAATGTCCAACATTTTTTCCGCAATTTAACATATAATTTATTATTATTTTTGCAACAAAATTTTCAAACACAAAACTATTTTGTCCACAACAAACAATTGTACTTCCAGCTGCTCATCGCGACGATCTTACATCAGGCGCCATCCTCCACCGCACTCGACGCTCACAAGGTCCTGAACATCCCGGAGAAAATCATCGGAGGTGTCATCGACATCGTACAGAACCACAAAAACAAGCCCGCGCAGCAGGCCACTTTCCAGCAGAGCGTGCAGACGCAGACCAGCTTCAGCCAGCAAGGGAACCCACAGGGGAACCCACCCGGGAATGTACCACAGCAGCCCTGGACAGGACCCACCTATCAAGGCGCAGGCATACAAGGCCAAGCGCAGTTCCAAGCTCAAGGACAATATGGTACTAATTACGGGAACTACGGAACCGGAGGAAACCAGCAGTCTGCCCCAATTGCTCCTCTCTACCCTGTCAACTCAGGCCCGGTAACTGGGCAGTACCAAACGCAGCCAAGCTTCGCTCAGTCACAAAATCAGGGCCAGTATCAGAACTATCAAAATCAAGGACAGTACCAAAATCAAAATCAACAAAGCAACTTCCAAGGGCAAGGTCAGTCTCAAGGACAAAATCAGAACACCCAGTTTCAACCTGGACAGTATGGTTCTGGCAACTATCAGGGAACCGGACAGTATGCACAATCTGGTAATGGTAATTACCTAGGTCAAAATGTGGGACAACCCAGTGGGGGCAACTACCAAGGCCAAAATGCTGGACAAGCTAGCGGTGGAAACTACCAAGGCCAAAATGCTGGACAAGCTAGTGGTGGAAACTTCCAGGGCCAAAATTCTGGACAAGGTAGCGGTGGAAACTACCAAGGCCAAAATGCTGGACAAGCTAGCGGTGGCAACCATAACGTAGAACAAACCAGCGGTGGATGGAATCATGGCCAAAACGGTGGAAACTATCAAAATACCCAGACAGGACAGTATCAAGGGACTCAGAACGGTCAGTACAATCAGAACCAGCAAAGTGGTCAGTTTGGACAAAACCAGCAGTCAGGTTATTACCAGGGTAGCAGTCAGCAGAGCTCCAGTCAGAATGGTCAGAGTCTGGGTAGTAGCGGGTCGCAGACAGGTAGCTACGGTGGCTCACACTCTGGAGGGTTCCAGGGTTCAAGCAGTCATCAGTCTAGTGGCCTCGGTCCCACATGCGTCTGCCAAGCGTGGACCAAGCCCCGAGAACCGCAGCCACAGGTTCTGAGTGATCAACCAGAAAAGCCTGAAAAGATTGAAAAGAAGACAGAAGACAAGACCAAGCCTGTTGAATAGCTAATAGCAATAAGGATTGTGAGCCTGACGTGTTTGAACTGCAATCGATGTCATGTAACTTGTACTACAATACTGTCAGGCGCTTAGTACGTTCTTGATCTCTTCCGAAGAATCTCTGATCATATTTTTAAGTAGGTGAAATGAATGTACTCTTATTTATTCGTATAGTAAAATTCTATTAAATTAATTCATACTTTTAAACCCTTTCTCTCATTGTATCACACAGACAACAAGTACCTTGGTATTGCCGCACAGTTTTACAGGCACTGCAACTCCTATCTAGACCTCCCCAAGAGCTTACCACTCTCTCCGATGCTGGGCCATCCTCCTCCATGTGACCCCAGCAACCCTTCGAATATCGTCCTCTCATCTAAGACGCTGCCTTCCTTTCCTTCTTTTATTTTCTCGTGGACACCATTCGGTTACACCCTTAGCCCATTTATCTTTGCTACTCCTCATCATATGGCCTGCCCACCTCCATTTTAGTTTTCTTACGCAGTATGTTACGTCGTTAATTTTAGTTGAGGCCTCGCACTTACCACCAGGCAAATGGCAAATCATTTCATTTCATTTCATTGACCTGGTCATTTTGTTGGGTATTAAAGTAAAGTGTTCATGGTAAGTTAACTTTTATAAAAAATCGTTTTAACCGTAGACGCCTGGTAAAAAGTGGGGAGTTCAAAGGTTCTTCAAGGAAGACTATGCTAGCTAGACATGCTTTTTGTACTTTTTGTACCTATTGACGTACTTAGTAGGTAAGTATGTCTCATTGACTCATTGTGCTAGAAGAGGTATTACATTTATTTCGTCCACGAAAGTGGTTACAGTCAAAACACGACGATAAATCTTAAATATAGTGTACACAACTTGACAAAATTACGATAGCAAGAAGTTATACAAGTATATTATAGGTAGGTACAGTCGGCGACATAAGTAGCTGATCGTTCTAGATTTTCCAAATGTGTTTCAAATCAGTAATTATTATTGTTTTTTTACATTTTACATGGTATCATTCTGACCACAACATAACACACCTGATTTTAGGTGATGATGAGGTCAAAAATTGGTGTCTATGATGATGAGGATAATAGAAAAAAGTGTGATTGTTCAGCGACTTTTGTCGTTGACTGTACCTCGTAGTATTTTCTGTCCACAAAATATATACGTAGGTTATGACAAAAAAGTAGATGGGAGCCATTATAAGTTATAGCTATCAATAGCGAGATCGGCCTGCGATCTTAGGTTTGAGGCCTACAATGAGCTTGAGCTTTCAGTGAAAGAAAAGATACGTATACCATAGTACGTATAGTACCTACTATTTTCCGTTGTAAGTAGGTATTTGTATTCTTAGCATAATAAATAGTCTATTCATTGCTAGTGACCTACTTAAATGAGCAGATGTGAATGAAGGGGGACTATTGTAAGTGTTAAAAGGGGATTCAAAATGAACTTTATGGAATCGAATGGATTTACTTACTTTTTCTGAGAAAAAAGAAATTGGGACCATTTTGCTTAATTTTTTTTGTGTAAATTATTAATGGGACGAGCATACCGCTCGCCTGAAGGTAAGTGACATGATTGCCCATTGTAGCCCAGTACCACCCAGAATTTTTAACCTCAACAGTCAGTTAAAGCAATGTACATCGCTGCCTCAGCAATGTACATTGTACAGCGCTCGTCATCCTGAAACAAAATTCAAAATTCAATAGTTCTTTATTCATTAGTTACATTGTGATCACTCTAAAACGTCAAAAATAAAACTAGCTACGCCTGTTCCAACCTCCTTACGCCGGCAAAAGAACAGGCAAGAAACGCCCGGCAGGTAATTTTTTTGGCGCGATCACATTGACAATTTTATTCTTATTACTAATTGATTGAATTGGAGCAAGTTCACTAAATCCCAAGACATAAGATGTCGAATCTATTAAAGCCCTGTATTTTCACTGGAAACATTGTCCTTCAATTCGGGACACAGTAATATTTGCACACTACTGTTTGATGATTGAATAGCTGCAAAAGCGTGGTCCTTTTCCACTACTAAGAACTGATCACGAATGGTTTTGACGACAACGAACAGGTATCATAAAACAAGTAATCAGGCATCCATTTTAAGAAAATCACACACATCGAGATTGTGCAGACAGACAGCATCTACGAAATCAATTTTCATACTCCAACAATCCGCCTAACTACACTACAACAAACACCAAACGAAATTCGCTTTTAAAACTGAGAGAACAGAGTTCCAATTTGCATACGCGTGACCATTTTTGCAACCCTATTTTTCGAGCGTTAATCCTGAGCTTCCCTGCCCCGCGTTGGTCATATAAAACGCTAGCCGCCATAGGGTTCCCTTGCAAACCGAGGGGTCAGGGAAATGCGGTCGATGCAAAGTACGTCGGAAACGTGCGCGCGCCGCGTTGCGTAATCGTTACGTAAGGTAGACTAGGGGCTGCAGGGGTGCGGGGTGCGAGAGGGCGAGGGGAAAGCCGGGGCGAAGGAGCCGTCAATCGATTCGCAGCCGCAGTCTGGTTCAGCGCTCGACAATGGCGGACAAGAACAAGGTAGTTGAGCAGTACTACACCCCACCACCAGATCTAGGAAAATGGGAGTCCTTCAGAATCTTCCTTTGGAACTCCGAGACCGGCCAGTTCCTCGGCCGCACGGGAGCTAGTTGGGGTGAGTTTTAGTAACATTTTATATTCCATTTCCTGAACAAAGGGAAATTGATTTGGAGGGAAAAATCGATGTGGGCTTCCTTATTTCCTGGAGAGTGAGATTTTCATTCGTTGTGTTGAAGAACCTCATTTTCGTGATCATTTTCAGTGAATAGCTCCTCTTTTGGTTAAGTCACAGATTATGTAAAGGATTTTTTGGTCTGAAAACTTGTAACACGATCTATGACTTTCAAATTCAAAACTGATGGTTTCCGTAATTAGGTACAGAAACGTTATCAAGATTTTGATTTAAATTTTTGCTCTGATGATATAATATGTAGGTTTAGTTTCCACTATCAAGGTCTTTGAACTTAAAATGACTGTAAATGCTAATATATCGTCCTCGCCAGCTATCGCGTCCACACAGTTCAATTGTTCAGAGGAATTGAATTAAAGATTGCGTGACAACGGAACCAGATAGATGCGAGTTGTAAATGTGACCTACATTTTACAATACAATCACGTAGATAAATCTATGTGGTATTTAACTTTTTCAAAAAGAGGGTATGAAGTTACGTAGGGAGGTTTTTAGGCGCCCGCCCTCCGCGCCAAGCTGCCTGCGCGCGCTCCGTCCTTCGTACTATCGATCCAAGGACAGCCGAATGCTGGCGGAAATACTCGACGGATCTTCGATCAAATCCTATTTGGTACATGGCATAAATGTGCAAGTCTTCAAGTAGAATACAGTATATGTACCGCCTTCATACTATTCAACGAAGCATATATCTTCATCACCTAGTATATGATATTTGAAGTCTTTTTACAAGACTCTTATAGGTAATAGATCAAATTCAACAGCCTCTGCGGTTGGTTACTATTAGGGCCGGTTTTATAAACTTTATAAACTGGCGTTTAGATGATGATCTTACTGTTAAGCAAATCTTGAGTCTTGAGTTGAATCAATCTACAGCCAGTTTCAATAACCTATCTATCCACGGTTTGCCCTACTGGAGATAGGTCACAAGCTACATAAAAGTAATGTAAAATTTCTATCTCAAGTAGGGCAAACTGTGGATAGATCGGTTATTGAAACCGGCCTCTAACTAAACTTATAACTGACTACCTATCATTAAAAGAAGGATTAGGTTGTTCAACTTATCAATACAATTAGGTAAGTATTTGCGACACCCTTACTGGGTAAAATAGACGCAAATTTATGATTACGTAAAATAAAATTAAGTAATTAACATCTGAATTTGCAAATAACTGCTTTGACAGGCCCATTGTGGGAGATGACATGAACTTTTGTACTGGGATCCAAAAGTCTTGCTCCCTTTATATAATCAACGGATAGGCAAATGATCTATGCCTTAATACCTACCGCTGAAGACACGTATGTATGTCACTTTTAATTAATACAAGCCTAATTAAAAGGTTAGTGTGAAAGACTGATACTGAAATAGCTTCATCGTTAATTATAAGGATACCATACTATACCTACGCGTTTTTATTAAATTAAAAATCTATTCTCATATTGTCCGCCTGGACTTTGCCACTTGCTGGTATACATATTCTTAATCTATATCTCTCAGGACCCTACAAAATCCCTTTAGCTTTCCCATCGTTTACATAAAATGTGCCAATTTTGTAAATGGCCTTAGAGTCTGTGATTGATGATTAACGGCTGGTTTCAAAAACCGATCTATCCACGGTATGACATAAATTTGACATTACTTCTATGGGGCTTATGTCAAATTTCCATCTCCAGTAGGGCAAACCGTGGATAGATCGGTTACTGAACACACTATTAAACAGTGTCAGTGGGGTTTAATAAACACTTTTGTTGGTGACTATACAGACCAATACGAGAACGGCAGGCTCGTTCACATTTAGTGCAGATATGTAGATATTTGTTTTGCTAAATATATAGCCTACTTAGATTTTTTTTAAATCGCATCCTTCATTAATGCCATTCTAATTTACTCGTCTCCATGCCATCTCTAATGTCGTGAATTTCGTAGAAGCCACAATATTTTTTTCTCTGTAGTAGATTTTTTTTGATCGAAAGTTAAAATGGGCTATGCAAAATCGTGACAATCCTTATCACGTTTCCTACAAACTCCTAATCTTAATCTTGGTCCTCTACGGACTTAATCTTAACCAACACAATTTCATTGGAATCCTCTGAACAAATCGACAAAGCAATATACTTTTTTGACTTTTGACTCTATGTTACAATACCTTTAGCATTGTATCGTTATTAATTGGTATCGTAAGTGGTCGTGATATCAATAATGCTGAATGAGTGAGTTCATTTGAATAAAACGAGCTATTAATAGACTTGTTAGGTGTCCGATACAAACTGAAAACACGAAAACTTTATCATTGATCATTTTTACAAAATTACTTGCGGTTACACCCTACTTATTTTTGACAATTATTCTATGGATACAAATGTTTGTACTAAGAAACAATCAATTTTTTTCCAATGACGATATATGTCCTGGGAAGAAAGGTTCTCGAGTGGCGACCATGAACCGGCAGACGTTCTGTAGTTAGGACTAGGTGGACCGATGACATTGTAAGAGTCGCAGGGATCCGATAGATGCAAATGGCTGGTGGCGTTCAATGGGGGAGGCCTATGTTCAGCAGTGGACTTCTTCCGGCTGATGATGATGATGATGACATATGCCCTACGAAACAAATGGGAACCACTCAAATAAAATCCAAAATGGGGTTCGCTTAACAATCCCGACATTATTATCTCTGAGAAATGCAATGTCCCAGCAGTGATGATATATGATGATCAAATATAAAGTCTATTTCATTAAAAAACCCAAACCCGTGTTACATAAGGCTTAAAGTTACGTTAGGTAGGCGTCGACAGGTCATGTCCCCCGCGCATGCGCGGTGCAGGCACCACCACTGCGCAGTCGCCATGGCCTAGGGCATCTAAGGCGTTCAATTATGCAAGACTGCATGCGCCATAGCTCGGCACATCATGCTACCGAAGTACAAAAGAGCTTTTCCATTAATACATAATGGGAAATACGTGGAAAGACCAAAGCTTTCAAGAGGTCATTAGGCTGAGTCATAGAGTTCTACTTTAAAATAGGTGGATTTTGGATGTATTATTCGATTAAGATTGTAAAGCTTCGAGCGAGTAGTTGCGATAGCATCAAACAATGATCAAAGGCCTATGTCACTATGGCTTGTGTTAATTACTATCTATGCAGTCAGTTCAGAAGAAAGATGGAGAATCCAACAAACAGACTTTCGCATTTCTAATAGTTGCAATATTTAGGATGATATTATTACTCACAGATTGGGAACTAGGGAATGATAGGTACCTCTACTGAATAATACTGAAATTATTAATATTTTATTTAAAGTGTAGGGTTAAGTTGCAGTCTACAAAGAAAACCAAGTTTTTTCAGGATAATGCACATGTTTTCTTCATAATATTCGTTCTATGCATTTATATTTTTAGGCATCAGTTAATTTCTGATAAGGGGCCATAATTAGTTAGAACGAGCTCTTATCTATTAGCCCTCGCTAAACTTGTATTTTCAGGGGTGTCAGTCCAAGGTCGTGACCTGAATCTGAAGCAAAACATCGCAACGATAAGTGGCTCAATTCTCGCGACCGCACTAATTATTGCCGCCGCGTCAATTGTTACGTGACATCCTTAGTACGGTCAAGTTAGTGTTTAGGTCTTATCAGCATCAGGCACTAAACATAGAAGAGAAAAAGTCGCAATAAAATCTAGAAAGATGGAAGAAAACGAAATTAAAAACTTTCTGGTATCATTCGAATTTGAACTCACAAAACCAAGCCATAAGTTTGAGTCAGAGTGATGGTAGCTGAACAGTAACATATGCTCTTTACAAAGCGATACCAAGTTCAAATCATGTCTCGGCCCCGTTTTCGATCACTCAAAACGGTGAATGAAAACATCGTGAGGAAACTGCTTATCCTAGATCCACAACATTCAAAGGCATGCGACATCCACTAATCTGCACTGGGCCAGAACGGTAGATCATGACCTCTGAAGGAAGGCGTGTGTCCCAGCAGTAAGGACGTAATAGGTTGATGATCTTGAATAAAAAGACTGGGAAACACAACATAAAATGTCGCACAAAGTAGCCAGTTCTAAATATTAGAAGTTTATGGGCGTGATCTTGACCAAAAGGTAAAAAATCCTGAGAAAAACGTTCAGTGCGGACAAGCAACTAGTTTCAAATAGGTACGCTTACATTAGCATACAATACGATGAGTTACGTGGTCAGTGTTCTGCTGCAATTTGGTAGGAAGCTCCCATTGTTGCCACTTGCGTTTAATTACCGATCGATGCCGGTCGGATCTTCAGTACTGCACGCTATTGATGGACTTGGTCATCTAAATACGGAAAGCATTAAGTCAGAGAGTTTTCAAGGTTCATACACCAGATCGTTTTATAATAGCTGATCTGGTTACTAACACCTTTAAGTTTAGAATCTGTCACCAAGCGCCTATGGGTATGTTCCGGCAGCTACACTTGAGAACCAGTTCCCAGTCCAGGCCAGATCTACGTAGCGTGGTACTTACCTTTGACTAAAACGCCACTTAAACTGAGGTTGTGGTCTAACACTACCATATATGTAACAAAAAGCTAAGGTCCCCCCGGGAGTCAATAATAAGAGGGAGTCTCTGCTTCCAAATAAATCAAATTATATGGATTGCATCTGCGACCACAACTGCAACCATCAGTGCCCCAACAGTAGCTTATTAGTATTCAAATTAGGTAGACCCATAGATCTGTTATGGATCATGCATGGCCAGTTAATAGGTCCTAATTAACAAATTTATCCTCTTGTCCACAGCGAAAATTCTCCTGTTTTACGTGATCTTCTATGCCATCCTCGTGGGCTTCTTCGCGGCCATGCTGGCCATCTTCTACCAGACCCTGGACAGTAAGATGCCCAAGTGGCAACTGGACGCGTCCATTATTGGAAGTAACCCAGGTATATAACTATGACCTCGCTCATTTTAATCGTCTTCTCGACAACCATGACTTTTTTCAAAATTGAATTTATTATGCTTTGGGTCAGAAATTTGGGGAATTCGAGGAAATAAAATCATCGATCTATTTTCGTTCAGTACGCAAATGGAGAATTTGAAAAAGGATGTGCAAATTGAACAGAGTTCCTATGCTTCAAAGTCTTCAAACATATAACTGTAACGTAACTAACGTGAGTGATGATGATGTTTATGATGATGAACTAACATAAACTGTCACCGTCAAAAGAGTAAAAAGGATTAAGCTGTTACACTCGTTTTATTTGCAGGTTTGGGCTACAGACCTATGCCAGATGTTGACAAGGTAGAGAGCACGCTCATTTACTACAGGGCTAACGACAAGGGATCCGTGCTCAAGTGGGCAACCATCATCGACGACTTCCTGAACCGTGAGTATCTTGGAATGTCTGGACTTTGAGAAATTGTCGGAAAGCTGGTTTTGGGTGTGAAAGGGTGGATTCTCTTCCTGAGACCCCCATTGTTACATTAACCAATCCGCACTGGGCCAATATGGCCTATGTTTACTCTCTTTCTCTCTCTCTGAGAGAAGTTTTGTGTCCCAGCAGTCGGAATGTAATGATGATGATGATGATACTCCATTGTCGCTTAATTGAAAACATTGATTGAACAACTCAGTGTAAACAAAACATTATATAGGTCATGAGCTTTAATCTCACATTTTGTGAACTATCAGTCATTAAAATTGGCTCACAAAAATCTGGAGGATCTTTTACAACCAAAAAAAATAAAAAATAAATAGCACTTGAATTCATCAATCCTCCAGAATACCGCAAGAAGGGTAGCGGCAGTGGCGAGAACCCAGGAGCTGAGAACCGCGTGCCCTGCTCCCCCTCCACGGGCCCCCTGGGGGAGAAGCAGGTCTGCGACGTGCCGGTTGACGACTTCCACCCCTGCACCCCCGCCAACCAGTACAACTACGAAGAGGCTGGACCCTGCGTGTTCCTGAAGCTGAACAAGGTATGACTACAATGACTAGCTTGCATAACTTATCACAGGGTGTAAAGGTCACTCTTATGTGGTACGACCATGATGGTCGTACAGGAAATCTATAAACCTTGTGGAAACTCTTCATTTCGAAAGTACTGAATGCTAGAGTGATATTACTAGAGTGAATAATAAACGTCTATTTACTGTTTAATTTCAGATCTTCAACTGGAAACCACAGCCGTACAATAACACTGAGGAGCTCCCCCAGGGTATGCCTGAGGATTTGAAGCAGCACATCAAGATACACGTAAGTTCCCCACGCCCACATCATCACAAGCATAGCTCCTTGACTCCTAACTAATATAGCCTGTATCTAGGGTATCGGAAACTACGCGAATAAGGAATGTGCAATACCCAGACCACGAACAGATACTTTCGCTTAATTTTTTTAAACTTCTTGCTTCGGCTTAGCTTCATTATTCAACAATCTATTTTCACGTATGTTTCATACTCAGGGATTTAAAAAGGCTTTTTGAAAACAGCTTCAGACCCAACCAAAGAAAAGAAAAATGTGAAAAGAAAAACATATATCTTCAAACAATAAGACTTCCTTATCTTCCTTCCAGTCCGGCAAGCCCGAAGCAAACACTGTGTGGGTGTCGTGCGAGGGTGAGAACCCTGCTGACGTAGAGAACATCGGCCCGGTGCAGTACATCCCCCGGCGGGGCTTCCCCGCCTACTACTACCCTTTCACTAACAAAGAGGGCTACCTCAGCCCTTTGGTCGCTGTACTCTTTGAGAAGCCCAGGAGTAAGTTCTGCGATTTATACCTTACAAAAACATGGCAAGTGGAAGTTGTGAACTTTATAGCATCACCAAATGTTTCCAACGGAAGGCAAATTGGCCCCAACTCAGCATATAAGTTAGCGCCAATTTTTGACAAGGGATTTTTGTTTACTCAAGCGCTTACTGCAGTATGATTTTATTTCTTGTTATCCGAACATATTGTTCAATTATATGCTTATTTAGGGAGAGCCTTGTCCGAAATATACATTAATTTTGCTCAAACCGGTCTGTTTTTGGTCTGTTCTATCACTAATCGAATAAATTCACACTTTCAGCGGGTGTCCTGATCAACATAGAGTGCAAAGCGTGGGCGAAGAACATCTTCTACGACCGCTACGAGCGGCGTGGGTCGGTGCACTTCGAGCTGATGGTGGACCGTAACTAAGCACTGCCAGCCACTCGGCAGTTGCGCGACCACGGCTACAACTGACCATCCACCCCCGTCACCTGACTGTCAGCTGTCGCCGCGATCACCAACTGTCCGCCACACGCCGCCAAGGTCACAATTGACCGCCAATTGGCTGATAGCGTCATCAACTTACTGCCAAATAGTTTGTTAGTTGATTGGTCACCGGTCGTTAGGGCGTCATACTTCTCTGCTTATCTATCGAGTGAGACATAGAGTGTAACTGTGAATGAGTAATTTTAATCCGTTGTTCTGAAATGTATGAATATGAGATATGTATGGCGTTACAGGTAGGTAGGCATGGTAGGCTGTGTTCTCGAGGGTAGAGCTGGTCGTTGGACGGCATTGTTCGTCATAGTAGCCGAGGTCGCGCAGCCGGCTGCCAGCCACGCAGTTTAGCAATAGCCACATAGTCGGCGTATTTCTTTGTATTCGTTTTAGAATAAGCCCGAGGGCGTAAGTTTAAGTTCCGTTTCACGCTTCGAAGTTAAAATTTTATATTATTATTGGTATTTATTATTAAAATTATGTAATGTTTTTCGGACGGAGTGTCAATAAACACGCAATAGTTGGTTCTACTTTAGAATATGTGGCGTTTTATTTATATCTCCTGCTTCTTTTTATTTCCCTGTTATTCAGATCTACAAGTAGGCATTATAATGTACCTATATATCAATAGAGATACAAAAACTATACCTACTTTTTTAACAAATCACTTCATACAGATATCATAAACGCGCTCAATCACGATCAAAGTTACGCATTAATAGAGTGTGATATGATTATTTATTAATAAATGAATTAGAGACATACAAATAATCAGCAATTCCTACTGCTCGCTTACCATCATATCCTCATCTCGTCCCTTCCCGGGTCCCACCACCCCGCGGCAGTGCCTAACTTTATTCAGTGCTCGACTCTTGGCTGCACAACAGGAACGGCAGTGGTCTCGCAAATACAAAATAATAATTAATTAAAGCTAAACATGGCCATGGAAACGAGAACAGTCAGGATAGTGGTGATAACCGCTGTCGTCATGCTTGTTGTCGGTGAGTTTCAATTGAATGACAGTTAAAAAGTTTATAAGTAGATATTTAAAATCTTAATTTACATTTTAGCCTAACTTATAAATGTTGTGATTTGTAGAAATATTGATAACCAGCATAGAGTCCACCGTTGCAAGCTGTTCCCCGCGGTTTTACCCGCGTGGGGTACAGTTTAACGCGATAAAAAGTATCCTATGTCTTTTCACAGGCTCTAGACTATCTCTGTACCAAATTTAATTTAAATCGGTCCTGTATTTTATGCGTGAAGCTTGAGAGACTGACTGACTGACTGTACTTGATGCGAAATTGAAATGCGAGAAAAATTGGAAAATTAAAGTTTAAATTTATATTAAAGAAAATTTGATAAAATAAACAATTTAAAATTTCTAAAACATAGGACATTCTTAGATTTTAATCGTAAATTTAAATGTCCGTAAGCTTGTTGTAAATAAGTCAACGGAATATTCGCGAAACAGTTTACTTTTATATCTTCAATGACGCCACGAGATAAAATGTTTGACCTTCGTGAGTTTTGTGACAAATTATCACGACTATGCTCTGGAATGGTATTAGCTTGGTATTATTTATTTCATGGGATATCTGTGAGTGTGCGGTTTGTTTGTTCACAGTTGCTATCATCGGGACTCTGCTGGGTTTATTGCTGGCAGACCGATATGTTGGTATTGGTAAGTTTAGCGTATTTTTTTATTTCAAGCCAAGGCTTACTTTTGGTCGTTCAGTTAGTTAAAGCAGTATATTATTTATATAAAAAGCTCTTGTGATGTTGATGGACACCGCGATTCAACTGGATTTGTGCTAAGACGTTCTTAGAGCGATGGTACCTAAACGAAATATAAGAACCACTCTCAAGTTAAGAATCTGTCGCCAATCACCTATCAGTGTGTTTCGGCAGCCCCATCACATGAGAGCCAGGTACACCTGGCTCCACGCTACAGCGTGGTACACTCAGCGACAAAAGTAGCTGATCATACCTACTCGATTTTCCAAATGTGTTTTAGATCAGTAATGTTCGGGTTGTTTTTGCAACTGACATATTAGCGTTTGACCACAACACAACACACTAGATTTTAAGTGATGATGCGATCAATGGTTGGTGTTTGCGATGATGGAGGTAACCGGAAAATGTGTTATTGTTTAGCGACTTATGTCATTGACTGCACTACTTTTGACCAAATCGTCACTTAAAAAAAACAATGAGTTTTGGTCAGATACTACTCTGTGAGTGATTACAAAAAATTAAGCTGGATGCAATGAATAGAAAAGAAGCGTTCAAGTTCGAAGGTATCCTTTGAAACCCCTCCCTCCCTCTTTTTTCCTTTTTTGGTATCCCAGAAAGCTCAGAGTATACCTTCAAACTTCCTGGGATTGAACGTATAGCTGCAGGCTGATAATGATGAGTTTATCTCTTTCTGTCTATGAAAGTGAAGAGAAATAAAAAACAAGAAGGAAAACTGGGGTTATTGTAACTCCAAATAACCGAGTTAATGTATTCTTAGAACTGGAGGTGTGGCCGCGCTCTGAGGAGCACAACAACCAGCCCGTGATCCAGTTCAGCCCCAACGACCCTGGCAGCTGGCATGTCTGGTATGAACGTATCAATAAATTCCTCAAACGTAAGTCAAACAGTCAACAGTAGAAACAAATCTTCCTAATATTCTATTAATATTATAAATGCGAGCGATGGTGGCCGAACGGTTACGCGTGCGACTTACAAGACGCCGACACCGAGTTCGAATCCTCTCGGCCCCGCACCTATGACTTAATAAGTTATGTGCGGATTTGCCATCGCTCAAAACGGTGAAGGAAAACATCGTGAGGAAACCGGCGTGTCCAAGAACTGCAACATTCAAGGGCATGCGACATCTACTAACCCGCACTGGGCCCGCGTAGATTACATCCCATACTCTCTCTCTTTAAGAGACGACCAGAGCCCCAACTGTGGGAACGTAATAGGCTGATGACGACAGTCATACAAGTTGGATCAAAAAAGCTGGAAGATCTTGGTGATGCGAAGAAAATAAACATAGAGTAGCACTTAAATTCTTTGAATCTCCAGCATACCATGAGCAGGGTAGCAGAGGCGCTGAGAACCGCGTGGCCTGCTCCTTTTCCCACGGGTCCCTGGGAGAGAAGCAGGTCTGCGACGTGCCGGTCGACGACTTCCACCCCTGCACCTCCACCAACGAGTACAACTACAGGGAAGCTGGACCCTGCGTGTTCCTCAAGCTAAACAATGTATGACTATAATGCCTAGGTTTAAAAACTTTTCACTGCTATCTGAAGGTTACATTTATGTGGTTTTATGGTTAATGAGGAAATTAATCTCAGTAAATACACAACTAAGACAGTTTTTTTGACATAAATCTCAACTCTCCGTTTTGAAACACATAATGTATGTATAGATATCTAGAGTGTATGATTAACGTCTATTGACTGTTTAATTTCAGATCTTCAACTGGAAACCACAGCCGTACAATAATACAGAGGGGCTCCCCCAGGGTATGCCTGATGGTTTGAAGCAGTACATAAACATACTCGTAAGTAATAACGCCAACGCCCACGCAATCAGATACGTAGCTCTTTGACCCCTGACTAGGATACCATGTACCTAAGAGCTCACACACAAAACTGCGATGCAATGCGATTCAGATCTGAAGTTCATTTGGTGCATTCGTGCGAGCTCGCAGATATATGCGATGCGATGTGAATTCGTAGTTTTGTCTGGATGCCTTAAAATATCAGAAACTACGCGGATTAGGGATGCAACCCGGACAAGGAACGTATACTTGCGGTTTTATTTTCTAATAAAATTCATTTCATCGTGATAGCCTTATTATTCAACAATCTATTTTAACTCACAAAAGCTACGTAATCACGTTCCATATTTAGGGATTTAGAAAAGTTTAAGAAGGTTATTTAAAAACAAAATTAACGGACGCGACGAAACAAAAGAAAAATATTTTGGTCTTCAAACAATGAGACCTCTCTCTTCTTCCTTCCAGTCTGGCAAGCCCGAGGCAAACACAGTGTGGGTGTCGTGCGACGGCAAGGACCCTGTTGATGTGGAGAATATCGGCCCGGTGCAGTACATCCCCCGGCGGGGCTTCCCCGCCTATTACTACCCCTTCACCGACCAGGAGGGCTACCTTAGCCCCCTGGTCGCTGTGCTCTTTGAGAAACCCAGGAGTAAGTTGTACAATTTATACCTTACAAAAACATGGCAAGTGACAGTTGTGAACTTGGTAACGAGAACCTTTTGCATTGCATCACCAAATGTTTTCAACGAAAGACCAGCGCTGGCCCGATTTGGCCCCAACTTAGCATATGAGTTGGGGCCAATTTGTGACAATGACATTTTTGTATACTCAAGCAATTACTGCAGTACGGTAACAAAAAAAAACAATTTATTGCCAATAGAGGTTACACAGAGACTCACTTATCTAATTAATTATAGCACAGCTTCAGCATGTGCTGCATGCCCATAACAATAATTATGAGAGCGCAGCGCTGCTTTTCAAACTACCCTACGCTCGGACAGATCTTCGCCGATATAATTAATTGAAAAAAAAAGTTATATTAAAGTTATGTTTCTTGTTATCAAAATAAACATATTATTGTACAATTCTATTGTTTATTTCAGGAGCTAATTGTCCGTAATATACACATTTTGCACAACCCGGTATAGTCTTGCTCTGTTCAATCACTAATCGAATACATTCCTATTTTTTCAGCGGGTGTCCTGATCAACGTAGAGTGCAAAGCGTGGGCGAAGAACATCTTCTACGACCGCTACGAGCGGCGTGGGTCGGTGCACTTCAAGCTGATGGTGGACCGTAACTAAGCACTGCCAGCCACTCAGTCGAGATCGCACCGGCGCGGCGGCGGTTCCGCGACCACGGCTACAACTGACCATCCACCCCGTCACCTGACTGTCAGCTTTCGCCGCAATCACCGACGGTCCGCCACACACCACCAAGGTCACAATTGGCTGATAGCGTCATCAACTTACTGCCAAATACATAGGTAGTTTGTTAGTTGATTGGTCACCGGTCGTTAGGGCGTCATAGTTCTCTGCTTATCTATCGAGTGAGACATAGAGTGTAACTGTGAATGAGTAACTTCAATAAGTTGTTCTGAAATGTTTGACGTTACAGGTAGGTAGGCATGTTAGCTGTATTTTTGAGGGTAGAGCTGGTCGTTGAACGGCAATTGATCGCCAAGTCAGCCGAGGTCGTGCAGCCGGCTGCCAGCCACGCTTTTAATTGTTATTGACATTTATTATTAAAATTATGTTGATAATGTTTTTCGGAAGCTGTGTCAATAAACACGCAATAGTTGGTTCTACTTTAGAATATGTGACGTTTTATTTATCTTTCCTCTTTCTTTTTAAACGACGAAAAAAAAGGGAGGAGCTTCACAAAACAACGTGTATTGTTTTAATTTTTTTAAATTATTTCTCTGTTATTCATATACATAGACAAAGGCATTATGTTAACTGAAATTAAAATACAAAGAGACGCAAAAACTATGGGTGCATTCTTAACAAATTCCATCATACCAAAAATGGATATAGCTTACGGTTTGTTCGAATCAAACTGGTCAAAGATGGCGCCACCCTACGCCTGGATTGGCAACTAATTCGTAAGTGAGGTTGCCAGAACATGCCGATAGATGCTTGGTGACTCTTACATTGGATGGTAGCTGACTAGGCGAGCCTTTACCACCAAGTTACTGTTTCATCACGATGTTTTCCTTCACCGAAAACTCAAGCCTTTTGTAGGATTCTTATCCATGACCTACCGGTTGTAAGCTGACCGATTTGTGTATGTAATGATTCGATGATGATTCTTAATTCAGATACTTATTTAATTACTGCCTTTTAGCTGAGCCTCATGGTTATTTAAACCGCAGGATCCTTTTTTTCGGGTAACAAATTTCATTTTAATATCAGTGTGACTTGTATCAAAATATAGAATCAGTTTATTTTAAAATTGTAGAAAAGAATAGAATAGAAAACTTAATTCGCTAAAAATGTGAAAACAACACATCTACCAATTAAATTGCACGCAAAAATTTAACAATAAATAATAAATCATATAAACAAGTAACATTCTCCAAACAAAAACTTGATTAAACATACTTTTAACTTATTGTTTAGTAGTTGCACCCCGCGGTTTCACAGGAACCTTTTCTGGGATAAAAAGTAGCCTATGTACTAATCCAGTATATAACCTATCTACATTCCAAATTTCATTCAGATCCGTTCAGTAGTTTTGGCGTGAAAGAGTAACAAACATCCATCCACCCATCCGTACTCGCAAACTTTCACGTTTATAGGATAGGATTAATGCATCGAACTTTTTAAATTGTGACAAAAAAGATAAATCTCAGTAGCGTTATTACTGTTACTTGTGTATGTATGCTATCACGTGCACAAAACATCCTAATTTTTAAGCGAAAGTCGAAAGTTGTTAATCGGGGCATAGCTCCCACAAACAACCCCTCACCCCCGGCGGGTAGTTTCGCAGGGTTGATATTTTCGCAAGCCACCCTCGGCGCCAGCGCGGCGCACTCACCCCGCCCTTGGTGACCTACTTGCAGTTCTTTGTTCTAGGTACCTTGGATAATAGTATCACATGTGTACTCAGTCGTATGGTCAAGTAAAGGTGATGTTTTGCATTCATTCGATCGGGACATACCTTAGGCTCGCAATTATTATTTAAATCCTTATCTGTGGTTAAGGAATATAATGTCAACAAAAAAATTACAATTGAAATCGCAAAAAAAATAATTAAATAAAACATCGTTCAAATCAAAATATATTTATTAACGCCCGAAATAATAATGAATCGATCCGTTATCCGCGGTTTTGGATCGATATGTCATGTCATAATGTGTCATTTTAGTAGTAAATCATATATATTACTTCAAACTAAAAATAATACAAAGAAATAAAAACAAATAAATCTAAACTAATAACTAAAATACATTATTAAAAGAAGTCCCTTTAGGCAAGGTACCGAAGATACTGGCAGCGTTCCCCCTTTGAATGGCTAGACTAATTCTTTGTCCGAGGTAGCTGCCAGCTCTTCGGTCTCCGGTGATGTCGTCAAGCCCTAGTACTAAAATGACATATTCAAAAATTCAAATCTTTTTTATTCAATAGGATACATTGTGATCACTTTAAAACGTCAACTTAAAACTAGCTACGCCTGTTCCAACCTCCTTACGCCGGCAAAAGAACAGGCAAGAAACACCCGGCAGGTATTTTTTTGGCGCGACACTTTATTATGACGTGACATATCGATCCAAAACCGCAGATAACGGATCAGGATCGATTATTAATTTCTTCCGTTAGAGGAATACGTGATTACTAGCGACGCCTGTTTCAACCTCCATACTCCGGCTAAAAAACAGGCAAGAACCGCCTTTATGATAGTTTCTTTAAACTTAGTCCTCAATATTATAAGTCGCAGAAACAGCTCTCACAAACAGATCTCTTCTACAATACAAATAATTATAATGTAAATATCAGTACAGCGTTTCCCCACAGCAATATTTCATAGGACATAATGTTGTGAAAATAGCTGAAGTCGACTAGTCTGGCTGTATCAACATCAGTAAGGTGACTGATTTTGTTTACAAGATATGCCGCAGAACTGCGTCTTCAATATACATATTTTATTTATATTCTAAAACGTTAAAATAACTCTTTTTGTACCTACACAACATAATTTCCAAACAAAGCTGGTTGGTTTCACTTACCTATAGGGCATTTTTAGCCTTATAGCGACACCCCCACTACCCTATGACATCATCGGGCCGTGATTGCGGAACCGGGCCACAGAATAGATGCCAGTAAGTGCATACCTACGTTACGAGCATTACCTTAATGTACCTAAGGAGACTAAACCACCACAGATATAGCGAGCTGTATCTGGTGGTTTAGTCTCCTTAGGTACATTAAGGTGCTCTTTCTTCGACTAGGTCGAGCGACAATGGCTGGCAGTAGTGGGATAACAAAAGCCAATTATTGCACTCAGTGGCGTACCTTGGGAAAGGCCCATATCCAGCAGTGGACTGACACAGGGCAATGATGATAATAATTATATTATGAGACTAGTGCTAGCCCGTAGCGACCGTAGTGTTCTGGAAGGGTTGGTGATGTGTGTCAAGTTGTAGCCCGTAGCACACGTATCGTTCTAGAAGAGTTAGTGATGTGTGATTAGTCTTAGCCTGTAGCACCCGTAGCGTTCTAGAAGAGTTGGTGATGTGTGACTAGGCGTAGCCCGTAACACCCGTAAAGTTCTAGAGTAGTTGGTGATGTGTGATTAGTCGTAGCCCGTAGCACCCGTAGCGTTTTGGAATAGTTGGTGATGTGTGTCAAATCGTAGCCCGTAGCACCCGTAGCGTTCTAGAAGAGTTGGTGATGAGTCTGTTGGTGATGTGTGACAATTCGTAGCCCGGCCCACAATCACATTGTCATTTAATATCAAGTAAATTTTTCTCAATCATACTGCCTTGTAAGAAATAATAAACTAGTGAGTAGATCCATTAAAAAAAATGTTTTAACCGTTATGTTGAAATTACGTCCAAGACTCCTTAATTCTGGTATTTACGTCCTTTAATGGCATTTATACTTGGCAGATGACATCGACGTGTTAATAGTACACCGTAGTAGTGTGGAGAGAGGATCCCGGCGCCAGCGCGGCGTCAGAGCAGGGCGCCAGGCGGAGCGTCGCCGTCTGCGGATAATGGAGAAGACCTGACGCTGTACATTGCTGGCTGGAGGCCCGCGGCTCAGTGAAAGTCTAGTCTAGGCGTCATATTGTCTAGAGTTACTTTTGTAGGCTTTATTATACAGGCTGAGTTTTTTAGAAAATTTTGCATTATTAGCCTTTTTTGTATCTTGGACTTTATGCTTTTAATTAATTCACTTTGTACAACTTAATTCGTCTATCAATCGTGGTGCTCTAAGTTGAAGTTCCAAATTCGAGACACCTCTTTTTATCTCTCACCTCCTTTAGTTTTCGATGCTTTAGGAGCTTGTAGATTTAGTATTATTTACCTTAATACTGAACCTTGTTCCGAGATGAAAAGTAACCTATATGTTTATCAAGGGCGTAAACTTTATACATTTCAAATTTCACTCAGACCTGTTGAGCCGTTTAAACGCCGAGTAACAAACACACACACTCACTTACCAACAAACATTTACATTTATATAGTGTGATATGAAGTTTATACAACACTACACAATGATGAATGAGTGAATGAATGAATAAAAGTGTCAATCAATTGCTGTTCGTTAGTCTTGCAAAAACTTGAATATGGCTCGACCGATTTGAATTATTTTTATTGTATTCGTAAACCTAAGGATTTTTTTTTTTTACAATAGTTCGTGAAAACTGATTGTGTTATTTCTTTAGGAATTTGGTAGACCCGTGCGAAGCCGGGGCGAGTCGCTAGAAAAAAAATACTAACCAGCAATGTACACGGTCCCACTACGCTTACCATCGCATTCCCATCCCGTCCCTTCCCGGGTCCCACCACCCCGCGGCAGTACGTAACTTTATTCAGAGCTCGACTCTTGGCTGGACAGCAGGAACGGCAGTGGTCTCGCGAATATAAAAATTAATTAATTAAAAACTAAACATGGGCATGGAAAAGAGAACTGTGAAGATAGTGGTGATAATAGCTGTCGTCGTGCTTGTTATAGGTGAGTTTTAATTAGTTGACAGTTTAAAGTTTATAGGTAACAGTAACGAATTTTCCGATTTTCTTTGTTATCTAAGATAACTTGGTATTTAAAATACCAAGTTTGGACTGAACCATCACTTAACATCAGGGCCCTATTTCACCAAGTTCAAATTGTCAATGACATATGTCTGCTGACAATTCGACAATTGTCATGTAATCTATACTTCAATTTATGGACAATTGTGTTTTTTGTTTTCGTTTAGCGATTTTTCCAAGTCGACATATTTGCAGATTTGTTGGTAATTCACATGAAAATAGAGCTGTGTCAGGTTTGCGTGACAATTGTAATGTTTTCACTGCTTAAAGTCGACAAGACTGAGGAAGATGTCCATACAGCCGCACTCATTTTTTTATATAGTGTGTTTTATCCTGATGTGTTTCATTTGTTGAGCAATTGATTAACGTAAATAAAAATTAGTTTGGACACTCCCAAAGTTTTGAGATATATCGTATCGTATCGTATTATTGTATAATTTAGACAATTGTCGCACTTGTCATGCTTGGTGAAATAGAGGCCAGGTGTGTTGTGTTGTGGACAAACAGTACCTTGTAAATTATAAAAATAAACAAAGGCATTGCTGATCAGCTACTAAATATTGTGAATTCTTATTGAAATTTTTACTTTACCAGAACGCTAAGAGCTATCTCGGGGCTATTAGTGAAAAAGTTATCGGAAACAGATCAGTAGTTTAGGAGGTTAACCCATCATCATCATCATCATCACTACCCTGTATCAGTCCAGTCTTTAGCTCTTCTCATCCAAACAAACAAACAAATTATACCTCATTGTAATATTTTAGTAGGAATAGATAATGCTAAAAGATAGCTGCGCCCTGCAGTTTCACCCGCGTGGTCTCCAGTTTATCGAAATAAAACGTAACCTACTATAAGCCTAAGGAAAAAAGCACTTTCCATTTTATCCAAATTTTAATAAAAATATTAAAATAAAAAATGAAAAAAATAAGAAGAAAAACAATTCTGTGAAATTTTTTTCTCTTAATAAAAACCTTCCTTGGACTTCAACGTACACAACAAAAAAGAATTAACGAAATTATTACATTCGTTCACGCGTGATACGATGACCAAGGGAAATAGGGATTCCTTTTTATGTATAAGATATACAATTATATAGAAGATAGATAAATGAATGAATACTGAACACATTGTGAGTTATTGTACAGAATCACACTTCATAGGGTTTCCTAAGCTTAGCTGGTTTAGCTTTGCATGTTGTACCTATTCCAGGACGATGAACCGCGGTTCCGTACAGATATTCACTATGATGCCTAAATATTAATCGTGAACCATCTAATCTGTTTCTGAAAGGTATTATAGGTATACCAGCCCAATATCCATATTTCAGGCGTGTCGCCTGTTTTCACAGAGGAAATGGCTCATAAAATCGAAGTTTCTTTCGCATCCAAATTAAGAGTTAGAAGAACTATGATTGCAACAAACATGCCTCAAAAGTTGGCATATTATGTGTATGTAGATTTCACATAATCTCATTAGGGAAGCTATAGACATACTACTTCCCCATTAATACGCCTATCATAATGCGAAAGTAAGTAAGTAGTAGTCTCTTGGTTACCTCTTTGTGCCTATAAGCCGCTGAACATATCTTAATGAAATTTGCTATGAGATAGTTTAAGCCCTGGGGAACGACATGTGATATTTTTATATGGTTCAAATGCTCTTTCATAATTATATGATGCTTCGAAATAAAATGTTTTGGCCTTCGTGAGTTTTGTGACTAATTACAACAACTATGCTCTTCTAGACCCGCATCTATCTGGTATTATTTATTTCCTGGATTATGTAAATGCAATGACTGAAGGTCTCTGCTTGCAGCCGCCATCATTGGAACTCTGCTGGGTCTGTTGCTGCCATACCGTTATGTTGGTAAGTTTGGCAGCTTTTATTATTGGAGGCCAAGACTCACTTTGGGTCGTAGCGCCACCTGACACCTCAGTTAGCAGCAGCTCAGTTGTGCCGTATCTTAACTGTGCAGATATATTAGGCTCTTGCGATCTTGATGGAGACCGCGATTCAGTAAACTGGGTATGGGCTATGACACTCTTTGATGTGGTTGACTCATTCTTAAGTTAAGAATCTTTTACCAAGCGCCTATAGGTGTGTTCCAGCAGCCAGAGAACCAGTTCTTAATTCAGGTGTACCGTGACGCCCCGACCTTCGACCGTATTATCACCAACTAGTGAGTTGTGATTAAAGCAACTGGCTGCAATGAATAGAAAAGAAGCAATTTTAATAAACGATGACTCGAAGTCAAGTAATACGAGTTCATTTCAGTAGTAAAACAGTTTAATGCACGTAAAACAAAACACCAATAAAGAAAACGGATAGAAAATACAATACAGTTCACGATTATAAGTTAAATGTATCGCGCGGGACGCCGAACCGCTCTCTTGTTGGCGTCGCGCGCCCGAATCTTCCTCAAACCTACCGCACGGCGGAGCTAGTGTGGCAATGCGCGAACGCAGACGCTGCCGCTGGTTGGACCCGCCACAGAAACGTCAAGCGCGGGAATATTTGAATGGCAGGCGAGTAGATAAACGAGCCGTTGGTACGGCGCGTCACACAATCAAGTTCGAAGGTAGATCTTTGTACTTTCTGCCCTTGAATTGATAGCTGCAGGCTGATGGTATGAGTTCTCTGTTTCTGTCTATGAAAGAGAAGAGAAACAAAGAACAAGAAGAAAAACTGAGGGTCTTGGAATTTCAAGTAACCGAGTGAATGTATTGTGTTCTCAGAGCTGGAAGTATGGCCGCGCTCTGAGGAGTACAACTGGGACCAGCCCGTGATCCAGTACCGCTCGAACGACCCTGGCAGCTGGCAAGTCTGGTATAAACGCATCAATGAATTCCTAAAACGTAAGTGAAGAGTATAAACAAATTCTTGTTAAATGTTATCTTGCAACAATAAAATGTACTCAGAAAAAATTGACTTCCATATTATTCTTCACCGTATTCGTTTGATACTGGCGACTTATCCATGACATTAATTATTCAAGTATTCTAAATGAAAACTAGAATAACTAATGTACTAGAAAAGAGATGATGGTACTTAATGATGATGATACATTGACCGGCGTTGTGAGCACAATCTAGGTACTAGACCAGACCATTATCTAAGGATAGGGCGTAAAACAGCTGCCCAATCCACTCTTCTCTCATCGTCATCATACGACTTGAAGTTCCAAATCTTGCGCCAGGCAACCTGTTCTTTGCGCGCTAGCTCTGGAGAGCTAGAATGGATAGAATAGAACTTTGAATCATCTTAGTATTCCTCCCAACAGCGTATGAGACCTCAGTGCCTGAAGACCCTCCCAGGGCACCCTGCTCGACACACAACCGGCGCGAACAGCAGGTCCGCTCCGACACCTGCGACATTGCCATGAGGATGTGGTCACCTTGCACAGCTGACGAGTACTACGGATACCCTATGGGCAAGCCGTGTGTCTTTCTTAGACTGAACCATGTAAGACATATTAATCCCTTTAAGTTTAAACATTGCTGTTGTCCTGAGGCCCAAGTCTGCTAATCAATATGATCATCATGATCAGGCGAAAAAAGTCAACTTCTGAACATAGGCCTTTTCCCTTTCAACGCCATGAACGGCTATTACGCATTTGGATCCATTGGCTCCCTGTGACTCTTGTAATGACATCAGCCCATCTAGTGGGGGACCTACCTGTAAAACGCCTTCCGGTTCGTGGTCTCCACTTGAGAACAACTGACAACAAATACGCTTTTTTCATTTACTGATGGTAATCTTTTGTACAGATTCACTACTGGGTCCCCGAGCCATACAACTCAACCTCTTCGTTGCCAATACCACCCGAGGTACCGTACAACCTGCAACAATTCATGGTAAGTCCATAACTGTTCTACTCGCAGAAACGTTTCTTGTAGTGAAAACCAGTTTACAAGAATATTAGCATTATGATACTGGTTACGGACGTGGAGCTAGGCTACAATCATTTGAGCGAAGGAAGCACATGCCTTGGAACTTCATTGTTTTGAGTTAAAATTCAATAAAGCATACCATAACTTGATAAAGCAAAGGATTAGAACATGGTATCTATCGCCGATATTCACCCGAGAACCATTATTCTTTGGAAGAAACAAGTACTTCACTAATTAAACAGGTTTTCTTCCATCCGTACCAGATCCAGCGTCCAGCTCACCACTACGGCGACTACGTGTGGGTGTCATGCGGAGGCGAGTTGAACGCGGATCAGGAGAACATCGGGCCCATCCAGTACATCCCAGCTGGGTTCCCGCCAGGGTTCCCCACCACGCGGCTGCACACCGCCGATCGCATTCCGTACTCCAGCCGCAGTCTGCCCGACCAGACCCCAGCGCCAGTCGTGGCTGTGTTCTTCGAGAATCCTCGCCGTAAGTTCTTTACTAGTGATCTCAGATCTGATTATGAATAGTGCTTCACGGCTGAAGTTCTTTTAGTGTTGCAGGTTCGTATACTGGAAGAACTAAGGAACACGGATGTTAGGATCACGGATTCTTAGGTATCCTTAGTTAGATAACGTTTTGGATTTTCTGCAAGATTCCCTTAGATTCTGTTTATTAATATGTAATATTATAGATCTTACCAAGAATTCAACTAGGGTTGGGTACCTACATATTCTAACATTTAGTTACGAGTCAAATCAACCTAAGATTATCAGTAAACCTATTTTACCTGTATGTAAATAATTCGCGTATGAGGTCGTAGCTAAATTACTCTTAGCTGCCATTGCGCCAGAGGTGTTCGAGGTAGCTAAACAGTGCACAATGCAAACATCCACATATAAAATGCGAGGGGAAGAGCGAGGTTAGAAAAATGGAGAAATCGGTGGATTTTTCCTCGCACGGTGGAAAAGTAGATCACCCAGAAGTTTACTTAACTTATTATTGGCTTGCAGTTCGATAAGAAGAGCCGAAAACTGGACTTAGTGGCGTACCTCTGGCCCAGTAGTGGACTGACACGGGCTGATGATGATACCTAACTTATTAACTCTTGATTTGAAGAGTTAGCCAGTACTCAAGAATGATTCTTTTCTACTTACTTACTATATGTCCTTTCCTTGTTGTCCAGGAGGATTGCTGATCAACGTGGAGTGCCGAGTATGGACAAGGGACCTCTACTATGCCCGCTCTAGCCGCGTCGGCCGCGCACGCTTCGAGCTTTTCATCGAATAAATCTTTAAAATAAGTTTAAGGTCGTATGCTTGCGGAGAGCTTAGGGAGGCCTGTTTAGTCAAACAAATACTTTAAATATTATAAATGCGAAGGTTTGTGTGTGTGTGTGCGCGAATGTTTGTTGTATCACCGTAGTAACTACAAACCGGTTTTGATGAAATTTTGTATGCAGATAGCTTATACCCTGGATTAACACATAGGCTACTTTGTGAAACCGCGGGTTGCAACTAGTACTTTATATGTTTACGTTTGACTACCAGCTACTTAGATATGTAAAGTTGAGCTTGAGCTTTCAGTGAATAAAAGCACCGTGAGGAAAGCTTGAACTGAGCTTGGTGGTAGGGCATTTCCTAGTGCTCGCCTGGCTAGCTACATACATTCTAGACCAGCGTGATCTAACCTACACTGCATCGTCACTTCCTATCAGGTGAGATGCGGTCAAATGCAGGCAATTTCATAAAAAAATACAACTTTTTTTTTTTACTAATTACAGGGTAACGTTTGACCACAAGTCACCTGATGTTAAGTGACGATGTGGTCGAAGATGGCGCCACGCTACACCTGGACTGGGAACTGGCTCTCAAGTGAGGCTGCCGGAACACACCGATAGGTGCTTGGCGACAGATTCAAGATAATTAATCTGAGAGATTTCACGATCCAGAGAGTCAGTTCCTAATCCAGTCGTAGCGTGTTGTCACCTTCGACTACATTGTCACATAATAATAGGTGAATTGCGGTCACCTTGAAAGATGTTTATACGAAAACTTAATTCCACACAATACCCAAGTAATTACTCATCATCATCATCATTGGCCTGCTTCCATCTACCAGAGATGATATTGAGTAGCGTCCGAAAAACATCTGCGCTCATGGCTAAGTAAGCCAATCCGGGAGCCACAGATGCGGTCACACTTCCCACAAACATGTAGTGGGTGAAGTGACCTCTCCACGGACGCTACCTCGCCTGGGACGCGATTTAGGAAACGCAGGCATGCCCAGAACCTGCGTCACCCTCTCGACCTAACTAGCAGGACCCACAGGAATGACGAATCACTACGTGTGGTGCCGGGTCGGTTGCAGGACCTAGCTCGTGCCTTACGGAGATACCATTCCGGGTTTGTTCCGAGTTACCTTCTCTGATTGTGATGGCACTGCAGTTTGTCATATAGATCTGCTAAGTTAAGGGCCGTCAAGTACCTCAGTCGGCTCTTACGACACCTGGTACTAAAGGGGGGTACTATTCTACTCTGCCGGCAAGCCCCACGGCATAATTAATTACTAGGGAATAAGTAATTAGACTTTAGTGCGTATTACCTAGATTGTGATAAGTGAATGTAATTAGGTCTGATTTTCATAGACCTAAATAATTAATTACTCTTTAAACGTAAAAACGTTAGTTTAAACACTTAGAGAGCTCTATTTTTGGCGTTATGGATAATGTAATATTTGCAGTGCATTCGTTATGCCTTTACTAATAAAGTACCTTACTAGGTATGATTTGAGTGAACTTTTCGTGTGCTGATTGAGTGCTGAGGTCATCTCACCAACACAGAAAATGTGTGTTAAGTATACTTAATTAATAACTAATTAGTTAATAGATAATAAGAAGAACTTAAAATAAGCTGCTTAGGCGTTCTTGGATTGGCATAAAAATTTACTGAGTAAAACAGTATATATGTAATACCATAAAAAATGTTGTGTTCCGTAGGATTTCTCGTCGATGTTACAAAATGTACCTAGTCCTTCAAGATGGACGTCAAGAGAGTTCAGGATCGGCAACGCCCCTTGTGTTGCAAATGAACATTTGCGACGGTGACCGCTTACCGCCAGGTGGGCCCTGCTTATTTGCCACTCTATTACAAAAAAAAACATGTTTTTTTTAGGATCGTCTATTATGTATTACTTATATTAGGTACATCTAAGTATGTAGTAGGTACCTATGTAAGGAAGGACCTGTCTATTTTGTTTTATTTAATGGAGCAAAATGTATTTTTACAGTTAGGTATCACCTGACTTTGACTTTACTACTAAATAACGCAGATCTTTATATTATCGTTACCAAGTACCTACACATTGTAATAATATATAATAAAAATAATTATATTGAAACGTACAGATGTTTATAAAAAAGAAACAAACTCCTGTAATATATCTACACAATTAAAATTAATAAATTGTTTTCATTAAAATATTGCCATATTGTGTTTATGTTTAATATGATGAAACTACCAAATGGTGTGGATTCTGATGTCATCATCACGAGCCTGCGTCAGTTCACTGCTGGACATAGGCCTCTCCCGTACGCCACTGAGCCCGATCTCCGGCTCTTCTCATCCAACTACTGGCAGTGTTGCCAAGTCGCGGTCTCCACTCACGTCTACCCCAACTGAATCTTGTGTACTTTTCTGAAACTTAAGTAAATTTGACACGCCTAAAAGTAGGTAATGCTGACAAAGAACACGTTTAGGCCTATCACGACCCGGAAACATAAAAAATGCTCATAAATCTTTAATTAAGTACATATTTCAGTTTATTTTAATGAATAATGGTTTGGCGGTTGCCTGAAAGAAATCGTTTTGAGCCCTAGGGGAACCTTTAGGCGATTAGATTACCCTTTGTGGTAGGTACCATTCAGTTTTATTGTTGTCGTTTTAAATTTATCTGTAGATACTGTGATTTGTGGTGTAGTACAGTCAGCGACAAAATTAGCTGATCATATCGACTTTCCCATTGTGTTTTAGATCAGTAATGTTTGGTTTTCCTTCACAACTTACAAGGTAGCGTATGACCACAACACAACTCAGCTAATGTTAAGTGATAATGGATCAAAGATTGGGGTTTAAGATGATGAACGAAATCGGAAAGTTTTACATTGTTCAGCGACTTTTGTCGCTGACTGTACCAACAATAAAGATTAATAAATAAGTCAGGTAATTTAATACACATATTACGAATATTACGGACGAATCAGAATATGTGTGCATAACTATTTCATTTTTGTTTATATTTAAGGTAAATTATTGTGCATTAAAACGTTAACTATTTAAATGTGTTTTTCATAACCTAATATCTCATACCATATAAAATTATCACTACAACTGCGGCCCACCTTATTTGCTAACACACAATGAAAAATGTATATTTTAATTCTCAAATAAAAAGAAGTTCATATTTTCCAAAGTAACAATACACAGTACACAGCTCTCTTCACAGCTGAAACAAATTTGAATTTGCCGCGCTAAACTTTTTACCATAGATTATGTAGCTTGACAGTTATTGCTTGATGGTTGATGGGACTGACTGACAGATGAATGATGAACTGCTGACACATCGCCGGTTATGACTACTCGTATATTTTTCCTGTATCGGTTTTGTAGGTCCCTGTTAAACGTCTGTTAGAAATGTATTTATTTATGTTCTCAATATTATAATGTTGTTTATTATATGAATTGCATATCATTGCTCGTAACCAAAAAATATCTATATAATTATATACATTGTATTTCTAAAAATCGATGATCATCGAACATCCCTAGTTGACATATGTAATTTTTGACAGTAACAGATTCCGCCAGATGACTTTTCTTTCATTTCATTCACTCAATTCGCCCACCCGACCGTCGAGTCGACATCGACAATTTTCTTGCTGCTGCCTGCCGGATTATTCAGCTGAACTAGCCATTTATTTGTTCATTTGTGAGATTGTTCGCGAGTCGCTTATTAAATCGCGTCGCAATTACGTTAATAATGGTGCAGTTTAGGCTTTGTTTGTTCTTAGCAGCGCTGAGCGTTTGCTGCGGAGTAGGTAAGTTGAGTTTTTATGTAAATAGGTTTTGTGAATCTCGTAATGTCGGTATTACATAGCTGCCTCTTTGTTACTTTTGCTGGTGTTGGGTTTATCGCGCTATGCGAGCTCGCCCGGCGAGCGCTTTGTTGTCGCTATTGAACAATGTTTGCGCAATTGCTGTAAAAAAAAGATCATAGACGTGTTGCAATTGCGCTCCAGAAAGATTTAGCTATCTACCCACTTTACTGTTGGTTTACTGCTGGACTAAAGTAAAAAGCAGATCCAACTTTATGGACAAACAATTAGATATGAATCGACACATTATTTGGGATCATTTACAAGTAATTGAGCTGGCCTTGAATGGGTTGTAAAATTGTAATATTAATATCGAAATGAATGTCCAGCATTCTCTCCAAATCTTTAGGTACCAATAACAAAAAAAAAATGTACTTACTGACTTATACACAAGATGACTAATAATATGAAGGATAAGAACTAAGACCAAGATTTTTACCATGTTACTTCACAATACCTACTCTGTATTTTCTCTAGAGTAGATAGAAACAAACAACGCTAATTTATACATTTTTTCAACAGGTGTAAGTCAGGTTGTGGTAGCACCAAATGCAGTGGAAAAGATTCCTATCCATCAGTCAATGGTGGAAGAGGCGAAGCCTGCAACAATAGATATTACCTCATCTACTGATGCTAAGCCTGCTCCAACTTCTGCTCCAATAACCCCTCCTCCTATCACTCCTCCTACCACTTCCCCTACTGCAACTCCCCCTACTACCACTTCTCCTACTACCACTCCTACAACCACTCTGCCAACAACCACTCCTGCTCCAACAACGACTCCTGCTCCAACAACCACTCATGCTCCCACTCCTACTCCTGCTCCTGGCCCTCCGGAACAAAACAAATGGGAGTATGTCAATAAGACGACCAACGTCACCTGTGTAATGGTCCAGTTTGCGGCTCAACTGAACGTCACATATACCAAATCTGTGGATAATGGTGAGTCAGCTAAAACTAACTAACTGAGATGGTGCAACGACCTAAAGTGAGTCTTGGCGTACCATAACTAAAATTATAAAAACCCCTGACATCTTGGCTGATTTTCATCAAACACAGCTAAAAACACTCGCCCGTAACTCCCCTTTCATACAAAAAAAAACTAAATTGAAAGCGCTTCATCCATTTGCGAGCTACGGTGCCACAGACAGACAGACAGACACATCAAACTTATAACACCCCTCTTTTTGCGTCGGGAGTTAATAATAAAAGATTCCACTTTGGTCTGTCCTGCGCCACCTCCTGCCAGTCCTCCACCTGGACAGTAACTATTGAGCTTAAGCCTTTGGTGAATGGAAACATTGAAGCAAAACCATAGCTTGGCATTGTTTAGCTACCACTATCAAGTTAAGGAATGCCTAGCTGCAATCGGTGTGATCCGGCAGCCTGACTTGAGAGCCAGTTTCCGGTTCAGGCATAGCATGACGTCTTCTTCGACCACATTGTAACTACGCGAATACCGTGGTCAAATGATATGGTGTAAACTAAAGACGGAATGTGTTGTGAACGCAGCTGCAAGTAAACAATATTCTATTGACTAGAATGGTAGACACTAGCTGTAGGTAGGTGTGAAATTATACAATGAGTGACAATAACGCCCCTCTGTTCATGTTCAAGCCATGTTGATTCAAGGCATGTACTTTTTATCAGTGCGATTTCCAACTCCATTCCAGTCCATTTGCCTGTGGTTTTGCCTGCAAAGATATAGAATATCTTTCTTCACAAAAATCCGGTCAAGTGCAAGTTGGATTCGAGGGTTCTGTTCAAACTTGTTTTTATTTTTTTTATTTAATAACATTGTTGCAGTTCCCAGACCTTTCTCCTTACATGTATTTAGTCGCATGTAGTCTTCACCATTAAATGTAATGACACTTAGCCTTACTTGTGACGGTGGTCAATATAAATAAATGTGCTGTAAGCCAAATTTCATGATTCTAGGTCAACAAGAAGTACCCTATAGGTTTTGATTCCCTTATGAAGTCGCGAAATATGCTAAAATGTGAGTCATAAATGGTCATATCTTTTGATTGCGTTAACTTACAAGTTTAATTTTTTAACACCGGAAAGACACTGTAGATATAAATTTTAACATGATTTTAACATGAACGCGTTCTTTAGAAAAAAGTTCTTGACTGACAAACAGGAGGACAACAATGTGATGCTCCATAGGTTTCGTTTTTCTTATGCGTGTACAGAACCATAAAAAGAATAACAATCAAAATGAATTCATTTCAATTTTCATTTCAAATGTCACTGTCCTGAAATAACTCTGTTACAGTTGTAGTTCAAAACTATAAATATGTGTATTGAAAAAGTACAGAAATATCTGAAGTAACGGGGACGGGTAAGAGTAACTCTTTGCAACATGACCTTCAAGCGTTGAAACTGAACTCTGGGCGACTCGCTGACTTCAGTTTTGACAACAAAGCTTAAAAAGTATCTCATGGCCAATGACAACACAATGCTGATTCTGATTTAAAGGAATACCTGCTTTGTCAAATGGTCAGCAGGTAAGTGAGTCACTCATTTGAAATATGAAACTTGTTGAGTGAGATAGTAGGTACCTTGGGTGGTTTTTATTTTGTTGTTTGACTATCTAGCGATGATGGCCGAGCGATCGTGGCCGACCGGTAACGCGTGCGCCTTACAAGGCTTGTGTGTGTCCCAACAGTGGGAACGTAACTAATGAAAAATATTTGTCTATTTCAATGACACGTCATTTATTTATTAGACACAATACAACACCATTACAGCTAACGCCAAATCGATGTTATAAGACACAGACACACACATATATATATTATATTATCTAAACAATTCCATTATTCCAAATTAATTAACAATATTTGATTTTCAATCCTATAATAAAGTAGTTTCAATGCAACCCTGTGCCACTTCTGTAAACTTCGACAGGCTACACTGAAAAATGTCAACCCTATCAGCAACAATATTAATGATCCGTATAGCTCGTGATATGGGGGCATGCAGAAGCAGGTTGGTCCATATATGAGAACTCTGAAACAATATTATTTATTATAAATAGCAAAAGTTTCTGACTTCCCTATACTGACCCATCTGATGATTCACCACCCATTATATTAGTCTGCCCATAAATGTATACAACCTGTTACATTATTCCCAACATTGGTACTAAAAATAAATAATAATTTATAAAAAATAATAGTAAAAATTTGATTCCACTTTTTTATGTGACAAAATAATGAGTTCAACAACCTTGACATATCCAGATATATATATGTAATACCTATACGCGTTATCGGCTGGTGCAGAAATTATTTTGTTTGATAGGCGTTAGTGCGAATTTATTTTATTTTTTTGTTAACTGGGAATAGGGAAGGGAGTTTCTTGTTTTCGATAATAAAATGGCCGAATATGATGTCCTGTTGCTGTAGGTAACAGATCTCATCGCGTTCATTACTTGGATGGCTGACCTGACAGTTACTGGCATATCCAAATTAGCACTTCCGTGCCTCAGGGGTTATCAGACGAACCGAAATGTCAGATACCAGGGTCGACTCCTACTTGGTTCGAAATGGCAAAAGACAAGTGCAGCAGCTCTAATAATAATGTTAATCCATTATTACAGATAGAAGATCCAGAGTATACCAAAACGTATAAATTAATAATTTTAAAAATCCTACTAAAATTATAAATGCGAAAGATTGTGAGAATTGATAGATGGATGTTTGCTACTCAATCACGCCAAAAGGCTTAACGGATTTGGATGAAATTTGGCACAGATACAGATTACAGTCTGGAATAGCACATATGCTACTTTTTGTCCCGGAAAGAGGTTCTTGGGGGATGGCGAGAAAACCACGGATGTAACCGTGGGGTGCAGCTAGTTATATAAAATCGAAAAGTCATCAAAAAGTCGAGTCAAACCATGGACATAAAGACGCAATCCAAGCCCGTTAAACTATGACTCGACGTTACGGCATAGATTGACTGCGCAAACCCATCCAGGTGTAGTGTGACGCCATCTTCGACCACATCGTCACTTAACATCAGATGACTTATGGTCAAACGCTATATACCCTGTAAGTAGTAAAAAAACAGAAACATGATTTTCGCAAAGATTACTGCAACCTACCTTTGTTTGATATGAATGTGATACTTGCCAGAAATAGCATAACAAAATGAGTACGGGACACGTTCAAAGTAATCTTGCAATTTTCCAATTGCTGTAATGGAGTAGAGGCACACACTGTAGAGGTGGTAGCTGAACGGTATTGCGTGGCATCAAGTCACCGATACCGAGGCCGAAATTGAATCCCAACACGGCCCCACGCTTATGACTTATTCAATAAGTTATTTACGGATATGCGATCGCTTAAAAAAGTGAAGGAAAACATCGTGAGGACACCGCCGGCGTTTCCAAGAATTGGAATATTCAAGAACATGTTGCTACACAAAAAGTCACCGAGATAGCTTTCAGAATTTGTAAGTTGAAAGGCAATGGGCAGGCCACATCGCTCGACGAACCGATAACTGATGGGGGAAGAAAGGTTCTCGAGTGGCGACCACGAACCGGAAGACGTTCAGTAGGTAGGCCCCCCCACTAGGTGGACCGACGACATTGTAAGAGTCGCAGCTAATATCCGTTCATGGTGGCGTTCAGAGGGGGAGGCCTATGTTCAGCAGTGGACTTCTTCCGGCTGATGATGATGATGATGATGATGATGTTGCCACAGTGCCAGCGTGAGATTATGGATTGCTGATCATTCTCTCTATCTCCTCTCACTCTGATGAGTAAAAAAGTTAATTTCTCTCCGCAATGACCGAATGTCTTCACGGGGAAAACATACCTTCCGAAATGCAGAAGGAATCCTTCCGTTTTGACTCAGAAGGAAAACTAAGCTAAAATAAGGAAAGAAAAGATTACATTTTAGTAGGAAAGTCGGACGAAAAGTCTGGGACGTCTGTACACGCTCGTAGAGATGTCCCGAGGCTTGCCGAGAGCGAGTGGGACTCTCGTCAACGAGAATCCCGTCTCGCTATCTCTCGCCTCGCCTCGCCATACCTCTCGGCAGCAGATCTGTTTTTTCCGCTGTAAATATCGGCGAGCTCGCACGAATGCACCACAAGAACTTCCGATCTGAATAGCATCGCATCGCAGTTTTGTGGGAGCCCTGAACCAACGCTTTGCTGCACGAAATCGTATCGCAGTAATTCGCATCGCAAGTTCCTGCGATGCGGCGTCATATCGCATCGCAGTTTTGTGGAGCCCTTAGCCCTCGTGAGGAAGGCGAGAGCGAGAATTTACAAACTCGTTTCTCGTCGAGAGTTCCACAGTGACTTCCGGCAAGTGTGTACAGTTAGCATAAAATGTAGCATGATGGGATGACACATCGGTGAAGGGTAAACGTTTCAGATATACTATGAGATGCCTCGCAGTGACTGTATGAGGAAAATCGTCATTAAAACATCAGACTTGTAGAAAGGCTTTTGGCACCTTACCTAAATAGGTGAAGATAAGGAAGCTCAATAATAATGAAATTGTATACTAAACCTTGAATATCTGTCGGTCAAAACCGGTCCATCAAGGTTTCAGGTTCACGACTTAACATATAAGAAACAACCATCGCGAACTGGGTGTTCCGTAGTTCCGTACTTATTTGAAAGTAATATGTGAATACTAGTTGCGCCCCGCGGTTTCACCCGCGTCTTCCCGTTATCTCGCAGGAACCTTTTTCCGGGATAAAACGTAGCCTAAGTGTTATTCCACGATATAAGCCATCCCCATTCCAAGGGTAAACCGGGGCTAGATCGATTATTGGGAACGGCCTTAAACCAAGAGAAATGCTAGTTCATGCCGTATGTTTGAATTAATGCCATGTGCATGTGCTGTATCTACATGAATGTGTTACTTATGTGACAGAAATGCGATGATGACACATTGTTATGAAACGTTTCTGGTAAAGATTCACGTTTTCACGTATTAACCAGTAACATGAGAGCTAGATCATTTTTCTACCTATACAATATACACATGATTCACTCGCCCTACTGATGAGTCACTCACGAGGCTTTGTGCCGGTACACTTTGCATAGTTGCTGTGCAGCGAATTATCGCCTTATTTATATACTAGCGGTTTCACCCGCGTCTCCCCGTTATCCCTTAAGAACTTTTTCCCGGGATAAAAAGTAGCGTATGTTTTAATCCAGCTATCTATATTCCAAATTTCATCGAGATCCGTTCAGTAGTTTTTGCGTCAAAGAGTAAACTAAAGTCACAAACTTTCACGTTTGTAATATTGGTAGGTTACTTGCACTCTTGGAACTGGCTCTCAAGTGAGGCTGCTAGAACACACCGATATGTGAAACCGCGGCGAGCAGCTAGTATGAGCATAGCATGCTAACCAAGTGACTCCAAGTTTAGTATTACAGCTACGAGACGGGGCCGCGGTTGTGACACGCTAAGGTCACCGCTCGGCACACTTTCCAATTGCTCTACTCTTGATAAGTGAACAGTATCAACCGTCTAACATAAAAGGAGATGGCTCCTCTGATAGGCGAACTAGTTATACTGAACTAGGGATTTTAATATCACACCTAACCTCCATAGATGATGATTTTTATTTATTTTTTAGATTTTGCTAGGTTGCGTTTGGCCATAAGTCACCTGATGTTAGTTCAAAGTTCAAATATATTTATTTAGTAGGATACATGTGATCACTTTAAAACGTCAAACTAAAAACTAGCTATGCCTGTCCCAACCTTCATACGCCGGCAAAAGAACAGGCAAAAAACACCGGGCAGGAAATTTTTTGGCGATCACATTGTCAATTTTATTCTTATTATTACTAATTGATTGAATTGGAGCTCACTACAATCCCAAGCTTTTTTGTCATCTAAGCAACGATGTGGTTGAAGGTGGCGTCACACTACACCTGGATTGGGGACTGGCTCTCAAGTGGGGCAGCCGGAACACACCGATAGGTTCTTATATAATACTAGCTGTTCCTCGCGGTTTCACCCGCGTGGGCTACAGTTTATCGCAATAAAAAGTATCCTACGTCCTTCCCCAGGGCTCAAACTATCTCTATAACAAATTTCATTTAAATCGGTTCAGTAGTTTAGGCGTGAAAGCGTATATATTCCGTATACACCAAAATTATTCCCGCACTTCGATGCCCCCTCACCGCGTTACCTGCTGTAGGTATCCATTATCCTATTTTAATTCTAGGTTAATTTTTTTTCGAACCACGCGTTTGAATCGTGCTGTTAAAGGTCTTCCTGGTCCGCGACCGCATTTTACCTATTTCATAGATTCTCCCTCACCTCGCAGCGTTTCCCGCTGCGCTGGGGTGCGGCGGGTTTATTTTTCTACTTCTACTTACATTTTTAAACTCGTGATATCTTTCGAATGGAATGTCCAAATTGAATGATTCAAAAAGTTTTATAAAGATATTAAAGCAGTTTTGAATAAGAAGTAATTTATTTTGATAAGGATTAATCTATACTAATATTATAAAGCTGCAGAGTTTGTTTGTTTGTTTGTTTGTTTGTTTGTTTGTTTGTTTGAACGCGCTAATCTCAGGAACTACTGGTCCAATTTGAAAAATTCTTTCAGTGTTGGACAGCCCATTTATCGAGGTAGGCTTTAGGCTATATTTTATTTTCAAAAAAATTAGGGATCCGTAAGAAAATTGCTATTTTACAACCCAAGGTGTGAAATCGAAAATCTATTTTTGCGTGCGCCGCAAAAACTATTGACACTAGAACAAAACAATGTATTACGGGTTTGTAGGTCCCATTAAGATCTACAAAAAAGTCCGCGAAAGCATATGTCTAACTATTATAGTTATGCCACAATAAGTGTTTTTTTATTTTAAAAATTTAATTTTATGGCCGCTGCTAGAAAAGGCTCTTTATTTGTATCTTGGTATTAATCCTTATCAAAATAAATTACTTCTCATCAAAACTGCTTCAATCCCTTCATATAACTTTTTGAATTATTCAATTCGGACATTCCATTCGAAAGATATCACGAGTTTAAAAATGTAAGTAGAAGTAGAAAAATAAACCCGCTGCACCGCAGTGCCGCGGGAAACGCGGTGAGGTGAGACCGAAGGTGGGAGAATATTCTATGAAATAGGTAAACTGCGGTCGCAATTTGCGAACCAGGAAGACCTTTAGCGGCGCGGTTCAAACGCGCGCAGGATAATGGATACAGCAGGTAACGCGGTGAGGGGGCACCGAAGTGCGGGAATAATTTTTGAGTATACGGAATTTATACGCTTTCGCGCCTAAACTCCTGAACCGATTTAAATGAAATTTGGTATAGAGATAATTTGAGCCCCGGGGAAGGACATAGGATAATTTTTATCGTGATAAACTGTAGCCCACGCGGGTGAAACCGCAGGGAACAGCTAGTACCAAGATACAAATAAAGAGCCTTTTCTAGAGGCAGCATTAAAAATTAAATTTTTAAAATAAAATATCACTTTTTGCGGCATAACTATAATAGTTAGACATATGCTCTCGCGGACTTTTTTGTAGATCTTAATGAGACCTACAAACCCGTAATACATTATTTTGTTCTAGTGTCAATAGTTTTTGCAGCGCACGCAAAAATAGGTTTTCGATTTCACACCTTGGGTTGCAAAATAGCAATTTTCTTACGGATCCCTAATTTTTTTGGAAATAAAATATAGCCTATAGCCTTCCTCGATAAATGGGCTATCTAACACTGAAAGAATTTTTCAAATCGGATCAGTAGTTCTTGAGATTAGCGCGTTCAAACAAACAAACAAACAAACAAACTCTGCAGCTTTATAATATTAGTATAGATGTTAGTTGGTAAGTATATTTCTACTAACAAGCCTTTTGTTCCAGTGACATCTCGCGCGGATCTGATCATCAACATCCCAGCAAACGCGACCGTGGTCGGAGGCAGCTGCAGCAAGGACGACCAGTTCATAGTCCTCAGCTGGCCTGTTCCGGCGGTCGGCTCCGACGACTCCAACAACATGACCCTGAGGTTCATGAAGAACGACACCCGCAAGGTCTACGGCGTGAAGAGCGTGGAATTTGAACTTTCCCCCGATGTTTTCATCAATCCTGGTGAGTACACACACAAACAACAATACTCGCTGTAGAATTCTAAAATAAAACGCTTGAATTATAATAGTAGTTGTTATATACATGCACACAGAAGCGTGGCACGTCCATCCTCGACGGTGATCGCCTGGTGAATGCCTCCACCACTGTCTGCGTGTACACTACATTCGCCTGATGGTAACCGTCAGGCTTGCCCGTTCGTTTTTTTTCATTTCTTATAGTGTAGCGCTTGACCACACCTCTTTTTTCTTTTTACTACTTACGACGTGGTCGAAGGTGTCGCCATGCTACGCAATGATTGGGAAGAATAGGCTAGCCAAGCGAGCACTAGAAAATGCCTTACCACCAGGCTTCGGTTTCATTACATTGTTTTCCTTCACCGAAAGCTCAAGCTAATTGTAGGATTCGAACCCTCGTCCTACAAGTCGCAAGCCGACGTCGCTACCACTATCATCGCTTTAATATGTTCAAAAAAGCAAGCGTAGAAAAGACTTGCATGAAGTACCATTTGCTGTGGTTTGAACTATGTATATGCCTACGCCAACGCTACGATTCCTGTGTAAAAACTCTGCAGGTCTCGTACTCATTGCGTATTTACAATACGCTTACGATATGTGTACCGAAACCTTAGTCATATTATTGTTAATTTTGGTTGTCTCGTCTTCAGCAAGGAATGCCGTGGTGACCCTCACTCACCTGGAGGACTGGGAGGCCCCGCTGGAGAGCTCGTACCGCTGCATGTCGCGCACCAAGCTCAACATGGTCGGCGACACCGCCAGCGGCGCAGTGGCTACCCTCACTTTCGCTAAACTGCAGGAGGAAGCTTTCAGGAACGTCACCAACAACCAGTTCAGTGCCGGTGAGTTACCCTGACAGTTACTACTAGGCGGCCCGAGATGACCTGTGATTCTGCCAGATGGCTCAAAATGACGTGTGGTTCTGCCAGTTACCTTAAAATGACGTGCGATTCTGCCAGTCGGCACAAAATGAGGCGTGGTTCTGCCAGTTGGCATAAAATAGCCGATTACTGCCAGTCGGCTCAATTGGAGTTGTGAATTCTAACAGGCGAGTCAAAATGACGTGTGATTCTGCCAGTTGACTCAAAATGGCGACTGATTCTGCCAGTCGAGTCAAAATGACGTGTAGTTCTGCCAGTCGATTCAAAATGACCGGTGACAGCCAGTCCACTCAAAGTTATTTGATGCTGCAAAAGTAAGCAATTTTAATGTGTGGTTTGTGTTTACAAAACTATCACTAATTTCATGAGAAATTATGAATCAATTAATTTAATCGTTCTTAATATGACGTCAGAGACATCGTAATAAATCTAGTTTTATTCGTTCAAGTATATAAAAAAAACACGTGGACATTATAATAACGATATAACTGGTTCTCCATCAGATCGGAGAACAAAAAATGCACAAAACGCGTTTATTATTATACTTTTGCCTTGTCCTTAACCATTTTAGGGTCAACCACCAACCATCGACATTGTAAAGGTGGATTTTATTTTACTAGTTGACTAGTTGTTCTCGCGGTTTCACCCGTGTCGCTGTCGACTACAGCTTATCGCAATAATATGTACTTAGTTTAAAAAAACTAAAAATCACTCCTTTATAACGCACAAAAAAAAATTAAATTGACTTGTATCAGTTACGATATAATGGTTAATTCGAAAAGGTCGATGATATCAAATTATTGCATTGTCATCAGGATTACATATTATGTACAGTCAACGACAATAGTCGCTCAACAATAACACAAGTTCCGATTACGAGCATTATCTTAAACACCAACCTTTAAAAATAAAATAAATATCGGGGACAATTGCACACAAATTGACCTAGCCCCAAATTAAGCTCGAAACTTGTGTTATGGGTACTAGTCAAAGATATACATACTTATATTGAGAAATAAATACTTATATAGATAGAAATATCCAAGACTCAGGTACAAACATTCGTGCTCATCACACATATATTTGCCCTTACCGGGATTCGAACCCGGGACCGTTAGCTTCGCAGGCAGGGACACTACCAACTCGGCTACCGCGTCGTCACCCACAACCTAAACCTATTAACCTTTGACCACATCTTCACTTAAAATCTGGTGTGTTATGTTGTGGGTCACAGCGGTACCCTGTAAAATGTAAAAAAACCCACGCCATACTGATTTATAGCACATTCAGGAAATCTAGTATGATCAACTACTTTTGTTGCTGACTGTACATACAAAGTTTCAAGTCGATACGACAATTAGAAGTAGTATGATGAAATTGACTTCTAAGATTTGATTACAATGTTAGTTTTCCCCTATTCTAACCATTTTCGGTAAACAGCCAAAACAGTCATGCTCACGAAAGTGACTTTGCTTGCAGCGGCGTCATGTGTCGGGTCGCCCTCTTCCCTCTCATATGGTCGAGGAGAGCGATGGCTGGCACATGCGTCAACTCGTGAACGGGTGCTGCTTGTGGGGTCTGGTCTGCTTTGGTTGTGATCCCGCAACTCGTTAATATTCATGTTCCCATATCCCAATGTGTACAACCAAACAAGAGAAATCTTCTTATTAGTAAAGCTAAATAAAAAATATCGATTAGATGACAAAAAAAAAGCTTGGGATTTTAGTGAACTTGCTCCAATTCAATCAATTAGTAATAAGAATAAAATTGTCAATGTGATCGCGCCAAAAAAATTACCTGCCGGGCGTTTCTTGCCTGTTCTTTTGCCGGCGTAAGGAGGTTGGAACAGGCGTAGCTAGTTTTAAGTTGACGTTTTAAAGTGATCACAATGTATCCTATTAAATAAAAAAGTTTTGATTTTGATTTTTGATTTTAGTTAGTTACAAGTGAAGCTAATAAAAGTGTTTTAAAGAACTCTTAAACGGTCACAATAGTGTTAAAAATTATCTATTGCGATATAGTGCAGGCCAAACTAGAATTCAGTAATTTCAGCCGACGCTATTAATGATGCCAGCTGTGTTTAACTTGCAAACACGTATGTATGTACGCATTGTAACAACAATGCGATGTCGACTTCAGGATAGGGATGAGCGATATAGTTCGATATTCTATCGATGTTTTGTACCACTATATACGTATTTACGTACCTACCGTGATTAATATCTGTGAGACTGACTGAATCTTAAAATATCGATATTTTGATATCTTACAAATGTCGATATCGATACTAAAATATCGTCTGCATTTGGATAATGTGTGTTCATCAAAACTACAAATTAAAGAAGAGCCTTTCAGTTATTTTAATATCTCTTTGTATGAACACCATCTACCTGGTAAATCCAGCATTGTCAGTCCTTGCAAGGATCAACCGAAATTTTACTGGTGTAATTTGCCCCACTGAAATCGAAAAGTAGACTTCAATATTTAAAGAAATCCACTTCGCTCCACCAGAGAGGCGGTTTGGAACTACGATACGATATTGTCGATATTATTAGGTACATTGTATGTAAATTCTGCATTTCAAACTATCTATTCTAAATTAAAATTATCTTTAATTCATATCATAAATTAATCTTACATTTTTTGGATGTAGTCTACGCCTATAATTGTGATATCATTTGGAATTAAGCTGACAATTGCGTGAATTTTGTAAATTGGTATATTGTTTATCATGTTGTGTGTATTAATATAAATAAATAAATATCTCACTAATATCGATAAGTATCGCTCATCCCTACATCAGGACAGAAATTCGTATACACTGCGCGTTATTGGCGCTATCTCACTCGTCTGGCGCTGTACACTGATAACGGCTCAATTAATTTAATGTTATCGCTGGAACGTGTTTTGGACGATTATAATTATTCATCTAATAGTGGTACTAACACTAAGCTATCAACGCTTCTTAGTAAAGATAGCTTAGTTTAGTGATGTTGGCTTACGACACGTAGGTCGTAGGCTGAATCCTGCAATGAGCTTGAGCCTTCGGTAAAGGGAAAAATCGCGATGAAACCATAGTAAAGGGAAAAATCGCGATGAAACCATAGCTTGGCGTTGTTTTAAATCTTGTTTAACGTTTAAAAAAATCGCTCATAATAATCGAGATAGTAATAAATAAAAATAACTTAAAGGCCCTGTGGTTATTGTGATTCTTAATATGTTGATGGTACTAACAAGTCTTTGTTATTTATTGACCTGGAAAAAATGGACGCAACTTTTAAAAAAACCGGCCAAGTGCGAGCCGGACTAGCGCACGAAGGGTTCCGTACAATCGTCTAGTATAAAAGCGGCTAAGAATCACATTAGGTGTATAGGTGCCCTTAAATATTTATTTTATTCTGTTTTTTTAGTATTTGTTGTTACAGCGGCAACAGAAATACATCATCTGTGAAAATTGCAACTGTCTAACTATCACGGTTCACGAGATACAGCCTGCTGACAAACGGATGAACAGCAGAGCAGAGTCTTAGTAATGGGGTCCGTTTTACCCTTTTGGTACGGAACCCTGACAACTGACTCTGTTAACATCACCATCCTATAGTGGAAACATTTCACATAACACATGTTTTAAGCTTAATTTGGGGCTTTTTTTTTTACAACAAACTAGGCTATCGTTTGTCCACGATCTCACTCGATGGAAAGCGACGATGTGGTCGAAGGTGTAGCTTGCCCAGTAAATACCTATTCACTCTTGACTTGAACCGCCCCGGGTTGTATCTTTCAGATCAATTTGTGTGCAATGGGCCCCCGATATTTATTTATTTATTTAATTTTGTTATAGAACAGGATGTCTATTATAATTATTATAATGGTGGAGTGCGATCGGTCGGTATCGGTTATTATCTGTTTTGCAGTTTTCAATCTGGATGTTATAAAATATTGTGCTCAGTTGCTGGGCTCGGCGATAACGATGTGTTGATGATTGTTATATGTGTAATCGCGTTGTGTGTTTGCGTGACTGCTGCATTATTATACTATTTAAAGTAACCTATATACATAATATACAACAAAGTAGGCTTTGTTACCATTTCTAACTCAACAACAGCTAGACTGATATTGTGATTTTTGATTCGTTGGATTTGTTTCCGCCCGAATAGCAGAATGTATAAAAACATCGTAAAATATCAGAACTATTTAAAATTTTCTCATACACTCATTTGTGATAAAATGTTGAATTGTTCACCGACAGTCCCAGGATTCGGGGAATATCCATACTATTCCAACTTGCCATAAGTACAGTCAGCGACAAAAGTTGCTGACAACACTCAATTTTCCAAATGTGTATCAGATCAAAATGGATTGTTTATTTTTTCTACAACTCGCATGTGAGCGTTTGACCACAAAACAGCACACCTGATGTTAAATACAATAAACTGCCTATTAGCCTAACAAAACTACATTTGCTCCAGTTTAGACGAAAATTAAAAGACTTTTTTGAAATTAACCCATTTTACTCGCTTAATGAGTTTATGTCTATGCGTCTGACAGAATTCTCGTTTATTTTTAAGGAGGATTGATTTTTTTTTTTTTTATTTCTTTATTTTAATGTTACTATTATTTTTATGTCCTGTCCTGAATTTGATCCATAATTTAATCAATGTTGTTAATTTTAATTAAATATGTACCATTTTGACCTGCCTTGTATAACAGCCAAAGTTATATGGCCAATAAATATTTCTATTTCTATTTCTATTCTAAGTCATAATGCGGTCAAAGGTTGGTGTTAAGGCTGATGAAAGTAATCGAAAAATTTGTTATCGTTCAGCTACTTTTGTCGTTGACCGTACACAAAATAGCTCTATCACAATATATGTTGTGTGCTACTAGAAGGACATATTTTTTTTTTTTTTTTTTTTTTTACTTTTTACAGGGTAGCATTTGACCACAAGTCACCTGATGTTAAGTGACGATGTGGTCTTTGATGGCGCCACGCTACACCTGGACTGGGAACTGGCTCTCAAGTGAGGCTGCCGGAACACACCGATAGGTGTTTGGCGACAGATTCTTAACAAGAGGGTGGTAGCTAGCCAGGCGAGTACTAGAAAATACCCTACCACCAAGATATGGTTTCATCACGATGTTTTCCTTCACCGAAAGCTCAAGCTCATTGTAGGATTCGAACCCACGTCCTACGGATCGCAAGCCGACGTCACTACCACTGAGCCATCATCGCTATAAACGCTATAATATTTGGATATGTTTCGTGTTCGTGTTCCCAGCTCGGCAGTGCGCCGGCGACGACGTGCCGGACGCGGTGCCCATCGCCGTGGGCTGCGCGCTGGGCGGGCTGGTGCTCGTGGTGCTGGTCGCCTACCTCGTGGGCCGCCGCCGCAGCTCCGCGCGCGGGTACCTCTCCGTCTAGGCAGGTGAGCTGGCGGCTAACGAGGCTGCGGGGTAGTAGGCAGTGCTGGATTTACACATTTGCCGCCCCAAAACTCTAAATTTTTTTTTGCCTCTTCTTATAGTAACTTTTCACGCCTACAGTCGAAAAAAAGCAATTTCTATGAAATTTGGTACGGGAATAGTTTGAACCCTGAGGAAGGCCATAACATTTTTTTTATCGCGATAAACAGTAGTCCGCGTCGGTGAAGCCACGAAGCATAGGTAGTATAATTAAAGCTAGAAGGTAATAAAATATGTTATCGGTACAGTCAGCGACAAAAGTAGCTGATCGTTCTCGATTTTCCAAATGTGTTTCAAATCAGTAATTATTACTGTTTTTTTACATTGTACATGGTATCATTTTGACCACAACATAACACACCTGATTTTAGGTGATGATGAGGTCAAACATTGGTGTCTATGATGATGAGGATAATAGAAAAAGTGTGATTGTTCAGCGACTTTTGTCGTTGACTGTACTGACTTCTAAAATTAGATGCACAGTTCACAATAAAGTTATTCCACCCATTCCTGGTAAAAAAATTGCCCAAATCATTCTTACGTAATGAATCAATGGCCTTAAATTAAGAATCTGTCGCCAAGCCCAAGCACCTATCGGTGTGTTCCGGCAGCCCTGCTTGAGAGCCAGTTTCAGTTCAGTAGCGTGGCGCCACCTTCGAACACATCGTCATTTAACATCAAACGACGTTGTGGTCAAACGCTACCCTGTAAAAAGTAAGAAACGTAAATCGATTTTGACAGAATTTAATAGTGATTAGTGTAAATTGATGTTTCTGTACGGCAGTTGGTTATTCAACGGAAGGTATTCAGACAGGCAATGAAAAAAAAAATCCATAATATAGCAGCTAGCTACTTTTTTCAGCTATCAAAAAACCTCCATTGTAAATGTTACTGTAACTTGTTGCTATAGAGCATACCTCGCACTAAAATTTACTTTGTACTGAAATTAAAACGATATCTTATATCAATTCCAGGTATCGACTCGTCTGACGCCAGTAGTCATCAAAATATAAAATTATAGAGACAGGTTACAATCGTTCGTTGCGTCGTTCACCGAGTCACCTAGCGTGCTCTGTGACCTTATTCCATTGGCCTTCTATTGTACAATTAACTATTATTATCATTCACTATAGATATCGTATTTTCGCAAGGAAATTTTTTTTCAGTTTTGAGGGTAGGTAGGACAACAAATTGCTCAAGGATTTTTTTAACGCTGGTAACACCATGACATACCGAATCTTTCATATATTAACCATGTTTCGATTGAGAATTTTCGCTGAAAGGTTGCCAGTGTGATTAAAAAAGTTGTCCCGTAAGTTGCAAGTCTACAAAATGTTTTAAATTTAAAACCGGCTTGTGAATTATTTACTTTTTATAAAAATTGTAGACTCTCACTGTTGTTTTAGTCTTTTTTAAAATTTGTAGTTGGGCCATAATAATAGATGTTTATATATTATATTAATAGTTTTGTTTGTTGTAATTTTCTTTGCAAGTGGTAAAAAAAAATGTTACAAGCCAGAAGCGTAACAAAGGAACAAAACGCAAGTTATTGTACGTCCAATATTGTACAATAATATAATATTGTTTTTTTGTAACTTTTTTTTATGTGATTCGTTTTGTCCAAAGATAATTATTCTGCATTATTGTGAATGTCCGTTATCGTTTGTTAACGAGATATTGAATTATATTCCATGTCATTTCATGTATATCTTCTATCCATAATATATAAATGTGAAAGACGCCCCCCATAAGATAATTTGTGGCTGTTATAAAAATACAGTATCTCTAATGTTATAGATTCTAGTATTGAAAAACTATCGTAAGTGTAAAAGTCGTATGCTGGACATTTCATTGCTGTAATTTATATTACTTATATAATATCTATACACAAAGATATAGAAAGATTTTTTGTCAAAAACTGATATCCATGTCTTAATCTCATCATAAAATGTATTACGTAGTTCATCAAATTATGGCATCATATTAACCACAGTTTAAATATTGCCAGTAAAAAAAAAAACTACAAAATAACTGGCAATGAGTTGGCCAGTGATGTGGTAATGATTTTTGCTGCTGAATTCCTAATGGGTTACCGAAAATCGATACAAATTACAATCGAGTGTTATGAATTTAACTTCTCGATAGAAAAGTAAAGATGTTGAAAAAAGATCTGATATTGACTTATGTACTAAAACCTATGCGCCATGCCAACATACCGCGGCCAAATATATACATAGGTTTCAACTTTGATTCCAAGCAACCAATTTGTGGAGTGGGGAATTAAGTCAAACCCAAGTCCGCACGCTATGGGTATTGAACGCTAAGTTACACTAATGTCCAAGATCTAAGTATCCATACAAGGATGTTATGCTTTGCTAAATCTCGGTACAAACATAACAGAGCCAGTTCCCAATCCAGGTGTAGCGTGGCGCCATCTTCGACCACATCGTCACCTAACATCAGGTGACTTGTGGTCAAACGCTAACCTGTAAGTTGTAAAAAAAACATGACGCAGCTACAGGATGTGTTGAAAAATGAAAACCTTTGATATGAGCTGCAAAAATCATTACCAATTATTGTAAGAAGGGTAGGGTGTTCTAACTAGGGATAGGCGCGTCCGTTGTACGATTCACTGGAACAGGTTTTTATGTATTTCTTTATATTGTATCGTGTTCGAGTCAGGCGGATGACGGACCGTCGCATTGTCCCTCTGGGGTAATGAGATAAGAAAATCTAATACCGACCTCTCATATTTCCGAAAGGGCATTGCATTGAGAATCTTTAATTCGTAGGCCCTATTCAGTGCGACGCGGACCATCCGCACGCGGACTAGTTTTTGCGTCCGTCGCGGATGAATTTGTCGTTCAGTGCGATGCGGATCGTGATCAAGTCGTACTTCTTGTATAACCCTCTCGGTTTGCACATTTGACGCAGCCGCCATGACAACGACAGTATTTTACATCCGCTCCGCGCGACTGTCCGCCGAGCACTGAACAAATACATTAGAACCAAGCACCGTCCGCCCGCGGACGTCCGCGGCGCGGAGGAGCGGCGAGGAGCGATTTCGACCGCGCGCGGATAGCTCCGCGACACGGACAGCTCCGCGTCGCTCTGAACGCGCTGTAAGGTTTCATACATTTTACCGTCCGTTGCGGACGTCCGTGTAGGTCATCCGCGTCGCACTGAATAGGCCCTAAGGAAGAAACATGAAGTTGGTATCACATTTTTTGCCGAGGTGAACGTAAGAGAAGAAATAAAAATAAATGTTTTTTATTGCCATAATATCGTTTTATTCTTTTTACAAAAGTCATCGATTAAAATAAATACGTACATTATTAAACACATTATTAATATATGTACAGCTACACAAATCTTTGTACACGTAATCTACTGAACACGAGAGTTTAGAAAATAAATTACTTTGTGACAGTATCAAATGCACATTGTTAACTATTAAAGCTGTTAACCTAGTTTTATTTATTTACAATACAAATAGACGTGCGCACCTTTTTAATGTATGCAATTTAGTCTTTAAACTTTCCCGGATAAGTGTGAAGTCATCGTCATGCCCTTTGAGTTTTCTGTTGACAACTTCTTTAAAGCGTTCTGTTCGGGAGACCTTGGTCTATCTGTTAGACGCCATCAAACAGAATGTCTAACTTGCCTATCTATCCACGGTTTGCCCTACTAGAGATTGAAATTTGACATTACTTCTATGGAGCTTGTGTCAAATTTATATCTCCATTAGCACCCGAATTACTAATCGATCCTGATCCGTTATCCGCGGTTTTGGACCGATCTGTCATGTCATAACATGTAATTTTAGTATTAATATGTCAAGCCCTAGTACTAAAATGACGTATTATGACATGACATAATATCAACCCACAACCGCGGATAACAGATTGGATCAATTATTAATTTCGGGCATTAGACATTATCAAACATAACTTCTAACTTACAATGTCTGTTTGATACCTTTATATAGGATTCAAATCAAACGTTTATTGCAAATATCAAGTCTGTTCTGAAAATCTTCATATAATATCTGAGTTACTTGTATTGTTAAACTTTGACAGGTGCGCACACACACAAAGGTTCTAATCACTACTTATTTCTAATTACAAACGTACAAATTAGGTACCTACAATACAATTGTAATTCTAGTGACTATTTAGGTAAATGCAGTTGTCTTGAAGTAAGTACAGTATTTTAATTTGAGGTATTTTCAACGAATCAGGTAAATAGCGCCGTTCTTAAGTCGGCGTGGAGATTGTCTTTTGGCGCCCTTTGGCCAATGCTTTCGCATTAATGAGGTACTTTTCAGAGCCAGCTTCTACAGGATTATGATAGATGGTACTGGGTAGCGATCTTAAGTAAATGATGATGTGATTTGCACATCATTATCAGCCTTTCACGTTCCCACTGCTGGGACTCTGCCCTTCTCTCAGAGAGAGAGTATGGGCTGTAATCTACCACGCTGGCCCAGTGCGGGTTGGTAGATGTCGCATGCCCTTGTGATTTGCACATAAAACAAAAATTTAAAGATGTAAAGAAAAAAAAAAGAAAAAAAAGATGAAAAAAAAAGAAAGATGTAAGAAAATGAAAGATAAAAATGATGATGATGAGATGAAAGATGTGTTTGTAGGTTGTCATTACATTACAGTCAGGGCCCTTATTCGCCATGACAGAAGTGGTTAAGTTGTTATCTAATGATTCACATGTATCCTACTATAACGGCCGGTTTCAATAACTTATCTATCCACGGTTTGCTCTACTGGAGATAAGAAATTTGAAACGCTCCATAGTAGTAATGTCAATGTTTTATCTCTAGTAGAACAAACTATGGATTGATCGGTTATTAAAACCGGGCATATTATAAGGTATTTTAATTGGATAAGTGCGGGTTTCTGTCACACAACTCCTAAACGCCGTGCAATAATGGACACTTAAGTCACGAGTATCGTAATGAACTATTTCTACATTCCTAGCGTCTAATATTTACATACTAAGTACAAACGTTAGAGATTTAAAAAAACAAATACTGGTGGAGAAGTAGGTACTCTATGTACGACATGAGTATTCTTAGTATTAAACATAGTGTGATGTTAGGAAAACATAAGTACACTTACTTATATACATAGCCTCTATACAGTAGCTTACGCCTGAAATTAATAATCGATCCTGATCCGTTATCCGCGGTTTTGGATCGATATGTCATATCATATGTCATTTTTTTTATGCCCGCACAATCACATACATAGGCTCTGACCCCTAACTAGGTTTCCCTGTATCTAGGGTATCAGAAACTACGAGGATCGGGGATCCACAACACCCAGACACAGAACAAGTACTTGTGCTTTTTTTTTCAATGCACAAATATTTGTTCTGTAGCGGGAATCGAACCCGCGACCTCACGCTTCACAGTCGGCTATCCGCCCATTGCGCCACACCGGTCGTCATTTTACTAGTAACATGTACTAAAATGACATATTATGACATGACATATCGATCCAAAACCGCGAATAACGGATCAGGATCGATTATTAATTTCGGGCGTTAGCGCACCAAAAATTAACCTGTACTTAAAATTAATGGCCGTCATATTTTATAATCTACAAAAAGTTTTTTTATGACCACGGCTTGAATGTCTAGCACAGATTAGTAAGTTCAGATAAGGCATTTGTAGGACAAAGTACAAATAAATGAGTCATTAATTTGTAAATAGGTATTGCGTGAGAAAAAAATTAGGTTTTTTGATAAAGACAAATTGAAGAAACTGGTTCCATGCACTTGAATATTTTCTATCTTGCTTTGTTGGGAAGTTTGTCTTTATCGAATAGTAAAAAAACAAAATACCTATCTATTTAAATATCTATGTATAATGATACTTATCACAATTATGCATTTTATTACGATGACTCTTGATTTGGAAAATGACTGATTTAATTCTGATGGCACTATTTTGGTAAACTTATGAGTTAGTAAGGCACAGTGCAGACTATTTTCACCGTTTCATTGTTATGCGCCCCCTTGTCAACTACACTGGTTTTTTATCGTATTTTTATTTCATTTATTTAACAAATTTATTTTCTCATTTCCGCGCTCTCGCTCTCTCATTTCCTGTATCTAAGGAGTCTTAGGTCATTGCAGACCTAGACTCCTTAGATACAGGAAATTCTAGCAATCAGTTGTAACTTGTAAAGGATAGCCTACTCGTTAGTAAGTGCAAGTGCCAATGATTAGTGTCAAGTAAGGTCTGAATATACAAGCAGCTCAAACTATGGCGACACAGTTTTAAAGATGGTCTAATGCACTACTATTGATTTACGCCCGAAATTAATAATAGATCCTGATCCGTTATCCGCGGTTTTGGATCGACATGTCATGTCATAATATGCCATTTTAGTACTAGGGCTTGACATATTACTACTAAAATGACATATTATGACTTGGCATATCGATCCAAAATCGCGGATAACGGATAAGGATCGATTATTAATATCGGGCGTTAGGCTCTTGCTTTATTCAGCTGAAAGAAGCATTTAATTAGTGGCTTTGGCCCACGGCATATAACGTCGACCTGTCAAACAAAAACGTTGAAGTGATATCAAAAAAGTCCCAATTCTCTTTGCGTAGGTAAGTACTTCCCTAAACTCTTACGACATCCACCAAAGAGCAAGTGCGTCAGTTTTGACACCTATTTCGCACTTGCACTAGCACTAATCACTTAACAGTGTGAACTAGCCATTAGCCTCAGGAGTTTGTACTTTATTATTCCTTCCTGCCCATAATATTGTCTGCCTTGTCGTACGATTTTAACCCCTATGCAATACCGCATTAGGTCCACTTCACTGCTGTATAGGGCACGAGTCGAGCAGTACATTGTGTAGAGACTCCATGCGGGTCCAGTCCTTCGCTTGGCCGCCGATGGTGACGTCACGGATGCAGCCCTTGAAGTTCGCTTTACCTCCGTCCGTTGTGTCTATGATTCCTTCTGGAAAATACAAAAAGATTAGTTGATTTTAAGAAACCAAAATCTTGAAAGATAACTTCTTCTTCATAGGGTCCTTAATGGACAATCGTTGTTCTTTGTCCAAAGACTCCAACCAACCCGAACTGGTAGATTCCGGCCCGTACTCTCCCTCTGGGAGAAGGCTAGAGCCCCAGCAGCAACGCAAAAGGCTGATCATCATCGAGGCCAGGACCTGCTACTTTACTTCTCTTGAGCTGGTAAACCTCACCTGGGATCCCTCCGACATACAGCGGAGTAGCAGTGTTGGGCAGGTTCTTGAGCACTTGTCCGTCGTCCAGCTGCAGCGAGAGGGACGTCGCAGCGTGGACCCCGGCATAATTGCTACTCTACGTCCAGTAGACTTATCTTGAGCTGGTAATCCTTACCTGGGATCCCTCCGACATATAGCAGAGTATGAGACATGTGCGTATCCGTGACGTCTTCCACGTCTTCAGGTCCTTCAACACTGGTCCGTCGTCCAGCTGCAGTGAGAGAAACGCCGCAGCTGGACCCTGGCATGACTGCTTTTTCACGTCCAGTAGTCTTCGCTTAAGCTGGTAATCCTTACCCGGGATCCCTCCGACATAAAGCGGAGTATGCGACATGGGCGCGTCCGTGACGTCTTCCACCAGCGTGTTGGTGGGCAGGTCCTTCAGCACTGGTCCGTCGTCCAGCTGCAGTGAGAGGGACGCCGCAGCGTGGACCCTGGCGCGGACGCGGTGCCAGGCGCCGCTGCAGACGCCGCCGTCCCCGCGGGAGGACACCTTGGACCTCTCGCCGCCGGACGGGGAGTGGCGGGTTAGAACCAGCTGGGGATACGAGGGGATTTGTAAGCTGTTGCTGGAGGTCTTGGGTAAAATTACTGGTTGATAGTTTTTCTGGTCAGGTTTTAAAACATTTTGAAGGCCCAATTTTTGTGCAGTCAGCGTTGAAAGATGCTTTTCACACCTAATTTTCCAATTGTGAACCAGATCATGATTTATGGAAAATTACACGTTTTAGTAACGTATGTCGCATTTGCTCTTCAAACAGGTGAGTTTTTCAAGTGGGAGTGGGCAAAGCCAAAATTATGACAAACATCGAAAAATGCTCAAAGGAGTCTAACTGATAAAAACTGAAACTGCATCATTAGAATTTTAAAAATCCACTTATCCAGGAATCAAACTCGTGGGATTGCAAGTAAATAATCACATCTTGTATCATAAGGGCAGCGTTGGGGTACTGAACAGACAACCGTTGGCACGGCAAGGGTCACTGACAGTAGACCACAGAATATATAGGCAACTGGTTGTTTGACTCAGTTACTTACAGTGCCATCCTTCACCTCCAGCACGAGGCCGGTGGCCGCGAGGATGACTCCACTGGGCGAGGTGGTGCGGAACTGCAGGGAGATCTCAACCGCTGTGTCGGAGCCGCCGCTCGGCCAGTTGCTAGCCCACGTGGCGTGCGCGTCTCCTGAGAATATGATGATGGATACATGAGATAGGGTCTCCTCCACTTTTACCCCTTGTTGGTTCTCTGAAGATTTCGCGGCCTCTGTTCTAACATAGAAAGTTCGATAGAATATACATTTTCCAGGCCAATAACTCTTAAAAACTTTTGGAACTATCTTCATTCCTCATTCGGATCAAAGAGATACGAGCTTCTGAATCAATTCAAAATTCAAATGTTTTTATTCAATAGGATACATTGTGATCACTTTAAAACGTCAACTTAAATCAATTATATCAGTTCCTGTATATTTAAGAAGTTTGTGCCTGAAGAAGACTTACTATTTTGCCTAATAACAATCGCTGCGATTTTTTTTTATTAAAATCAATCCAATCAAAGAACACAGTCAGACTGACAATAAATAATTCTGATTCTGAAAGATTGCAGCTTAAATGTACCTAATCTACAAAGTTCTTGCACTCGTCAACCTGAGAAGTATCTTCTTCAGCAGCGACTGAAGGTAAAGTTGCGGATCATGCAACCTTCCAATCCTCAATGGACCTTCCAAGTCTTCCAACCTACCCATAGAAACCTAATAACACTTGCAATGGTACTCTATATTGAACCCAACTGACCTCCAAAGTAAGCCCCCTGCTCGATGCTCGGGAAGCATTGCCCCACGCCGTGGTGCGCCTGCGCATCCCTCACCAGGTCCTCCGGGCGACCGTTCACCGACACGCGCCGGATGCAGCCGCGGTAGCTGCCGAGACGGATTATCTGTGGAAACGATTCCAGGTACATTTCTGGAAGAAACTTTGTAGAGCATTTCAAGTTTTTCTTTTTTACTACTTACAGGGTAGCGTTTGACCACAAGACACCTGATGTTGAGTGACGATGTGGTCGAAGATGGCGTCACGCTACACCTAGATTGGAAACTGGCTGTCAAGTGAGACTGCCGGTACACACCGAACCGATAGGCGCTTGGCGACGAATTCTTAACGTGAGGGTGGGAGCTAGCCAGGCGAGCTCTAGAAAATGCCGTACCACCAAGCTCACGATCAACGTTTTCTTTCACCGAAAGCTCCAGCTTATTCTAGGATTCGAACCCACATCCTATGTGTCGCAAGTCGTCGTCTCTACCACTGAGCTATCGCCGCTATAAAAAATGAAAAGTTTTTCAAGGTATGACAAAATTTACTCTTTTTCGACACGACGCGACGTGTGGAATACCCTCACCTATGAACATGATGTGACAGATTGTATTTAAGAAAAACGACCAGGTAGCAACTTACCGAATTGGGTATGTTAGCGAGCGTGGGCGGGGCGGGGATGCCGCCGACGTAGAGCCGCTGCGCGCGCGCGACGGGCGGCACGCGCGTGCTGTTGGCCGCGCCGCCCTGCGACAACACCAGCCGGCCGCGCGACACGCGGACCGACACCTGCGGGGGTGCGGGGGTCAATGCACCGGTGGTGGCGACGTAAACAGTGTCAGTATTTTAAGAAGGTGAATATGCAAGAATAAGCTGAGATGGTGCAACGACCCAAAGTGAGTCTTGGCCTCCGATAACAAAAGACGCCACTTCGGTCTGTCCTGCGCAACCTCCTGCTAGTCGTCCATCTGTCCGTCGACACCTGCGTACGGATACGGGGGTGAATGCACTGCTGATGGCGACGTAGACAGTGTCAGTATTTTAAGAAGGTGAATAATTATGCAAGAAAAAGCTGAGATGATGCAACGACCCAAAGTGAGTCTTGGCCTCCGATAACAAAAGGCACCACTTCGGTCTGTCCTGCGCAACCTCCTGCTAGTCGTCCATCTGTCCGTCGACACCTGCGTACGGATACGGGGGGTGAATGCACTGCTGATGGCGACGTAAACAGTGTCAGTATTTTAAGAAGGTGAATATGCAAGAAAAAGCTGAGATGGTGCAACGACCCAAAGTGAGTCTTGGCCTCCAATAACAAAAGACGCCATTTCGGTCTATCCTGCGCCACCTCCTGCCACGTAGAGTGCGCGCAAATCCTTCGTGACTTCGTCTTTCCAGCGATACTTGGAAAGGCCGACCGGGCGACAGTAACTCGGCGGTCCACTGTATGCTCGTTGGATCGCACGATACTCTCCCACTCTCTCAAAATTAAGGGAAAATATGCAAGAAAATAATCAATAAAATATTGAGTCATCCCTCCATCCAGGTTCTATCACCGTTCATTTCGTCATCTAAATAAAGCTCATGCACACACAATCGAGCCCTGGAAATCCCACACCACCCGATTTATCCTCACCTTTCTCCCGCATACTTGTACAATGTGGAATGAGGTATGAGGTTCCTTCACAAATCTTTCCGCAGTGCTAAAAATAGGCGACCCCTAAGAACTCTTTTCACACCCATCTTGAAGGGCAACGCATCGGCAACGTCCCTTGTTTTGCAAATACCCATAGGAAACGGTGATATTCTAATCCCATTGCTGCCAGTTACCATGTACAGATTGTCACTTCATAATGTTGGAGGACATTCTTTAAGTCAGGAATGAAGGAATCCCAGTTCGGGCAAGCACCTTACTCGCTTTCGTTAAAACCTATCACAGAGAAAAACACTTTATCACAGCGACATAATCAAGTATAACGTACAGATCTCCAGATGCCATCGGTAACGTTCGCAGAGAGCGCCAGTTCTTTCCTCTTCTTTCCACGCGCCACCAGCCGCAGTTTACCATCCCGCACTAACAGTGCTATGTAGTGCTTCGGTTTATTCTTTGATCCCTGGAAATGAAAATAGGATACATTCTGGTAAAATTTTCAGGTCAGCCAGATCTATGATCAGATTGGTGAAGAGTTGCATTGAAAAACTAAAGAATGTGTATATTATTAATCACGTGAACATAAAGTCTGGCTAGTGCTCGCCTGGCTAGTTACCATCTACAAGTTAAGAAACTGTCGCCAAGCACATATTGGTGTCCTCCAGTAGCCTCAACTGAAAATCGGCGTATTTCCAATCCAGGCGTACCCTGGTGTCACCTTTGACCACATCGTCTCATAGCTTTAGATGACTTGTGGTTAAACGCTACCCTGTAATTGTATGATGTAAAATATTTCTTTATTCTCTCACCGGTACGAGTAGCAGTAGTCCATCAGTAGCATAAGTCCGGATCTGCAGTGTGACGGAAAGGTCTTTAGTTCTCTTCATAGTCTTTAGGGTAGTATGGCTCCAGGGTGTGTCTCCGAACTTCACGGCGCCTGCTTCCACTGTGTAGGATGATGTCTGGAAATTAAATGACGTTCAGAAGGCTGGTCCATTTATTAGATGTGGCAATGGGCAGGTCACATCGCTCGATGAACCTATAACCGACAGTAAAGAAAGGTTTTCGAGTGGCAATCACAAATCGGAAGACGTTCTGTAGGTAGGTGGACCGACGACATCGTTAGTCATGGTGTGCCGATGGATGCTAATGGCTTATATATCAGTTTAAGGGGGCGTATGTTCAGCAACAGACGTCTTCTAGCTGATGATGAGTATTCGTCTCTTCAATTACCTTGGTACACCCAGATTTGTCAGCCAGGGCCTGAAGCGCCCTCGGTTCGGTTCGATGTGGAGCATTTGGAAATATCTCCCCCCTTCCTAACTGAGCCTTGTCCCATTTCACTGCAGTCTCAAAGCCGATTAGTCTGAAATTGAAGAATCATTTATCATCATCAGCCTACAGGCTACCTATAAAACTCCCAATGCTGGGACTCAGGCCTGTTGTGTTGAAGAAAGAGAATATGAGTAGGTATTCAATTGAAGTAATAGGTACAACTTCTGAATTAGGCTTAGCTAGAGTTAGGCTTCATTATTTGACAGTTGTTTGAGTGGTGATACAAGCAAAACCATGACCTATTTGATTTGGAATTTCAAACTGAAACTGGTGACGTGTACAATAAATAACACAGATAATGATATCAACATACTGCGAGTCCACGATGAGATCCGCAACAGTTCCCAAGAACCCAACCAGGGGTATCTTCCTCTGCGTGGCCGCCCCCCGCGCCCCCTCGTCCCCGCCGCCGAGGTACAGGCCGCCGCCGCGTTGAGGGTACGCGTTACCCGGGAGAGTGCCGCTGGTGACTTGCTCCTCGTCCACCCACAATTCTAGCTGGAACAGAAATATTAGTATAACTTGGTGCTAACACATTAATCCTTAAATTTTCCTGCTCTACATGTATCTGAGTGCATCCATCAATTTTCTTCTAGAGGTCTGACAGTCAAAGCTTTTTCTGTTGAAACCATGATCTTTTGCGGGTTGCTGAGTCAACTAGCCTGGCAGGTTATTTTTTGGGCGCGATAATATAGAGTACCTATAGAGTCATCTCATATTTGTTTTGGTGGGTAGGTTATCAGCTAGGTTAAGTTTAAGCGTATTTTGTATAGCGCTATCAAAAGTTGTACTCCAAATATCACTACAGCCAGAAGTTTTAGTAGTTACAATATACATCTTACCTGCTTGTGCGCTCGTACAAGTCTAACTGTGTGGATATGGCCATCGTCAAATCTGGTTCCGTTTGTTCGCAGCCGAAGTTCTCCTTTACCAGCCGCTGCTATCAGCTCAAGATCTCCTGCAAGGAAAGTCATCAGGAAAAGGTTGCCAGCAATACCAAGCAGTAGTGTGTTTCGGATGCCTTTTTGGCAATGTTTCAAGAGAAATAAAAGAATTTGAATTGCAAACGTTCTAAAATTTGGGTTGTACTGAGCTATTGGGCAAGTGTGACGTACCATCAAGTGATTTGATAGTCTCGATGTTGCATAATTATACAAAAAGTGGAATCACAAAAAAACTGAAGACTTGATGGCGACTACTTTTCAAACACTCCGTATGCCACAGAACATATGAAACCCGCTAGAACCGACCAAGTCTCTCCTACACGCTGTCCAGCTGTAGTTGCCTTCTACGTTATTAGTGACCAGGTGTTCAAGACGAAGCCATTCAAATCAGAGCACATTCCATAAGATTTTTAGGGCAACATCATCATCATCATGTATATTCAAGTAAAGAACTCACCAGCAACCATCACCAGGGCCAGGTAGTGTTTATCGTCTCCATCCTCGTCGTCGACCTCGTTGTCGCTGGTGCTGGAAGGTGCTCGGTACAGCAGCAGACCGTCGGGGACTCCAGTTCTGAAGGACAGCCCCAGCGCCGCCTTTCGACGGTATATGGGCGATGGCAGTTCGATGTAGCCCGCGCCTTCGAGGATCGCTGAGCGGAAGATCTGGAAAGACAAGGTGTCGTAGTGTATATTTTAGTAAGTGTACATCCTCATGTACACTCGAAATCCCTCGATTACGTCAGAAAGATCCCCGCTGATTGCCAAGAGGCTAAGAAGTCCTACGGCAATGCACGCGCAGGCAATGCTTTTGAATTTTCCCGATTTCCAATAGGTATTTTGTCGAGAAAGATTTGTTGGATCGATGTGCTACACACAGTGTGCTCAAATTTCAGTACTCCTAGTAAAAGTGCTGATAGTTTACGAAAACCATAAAAGTTTTCCTTCCCTTCCATACATTTTTATTTCAGCAGTAAATTAGAGGAACTAAAGTCGGTAGTATAGGCAGTACGAGTTATTTCGAATCGTTGTATCTGTATTCGAACAAAGTTATCGAGTTAAGTTTTGCATTTAGACAGTACTAGATTCCATTTTGACGAGTTATTGGTGGTTAAATGAGACGTTTACGAAAACTTTTATAGATTTCAAAACTTTTAACTTATAGTCAATAGTCAATAGTATTTTATTCAATAGGATACATTGTGATCACTTTAACACGTCAAACTTAAAACCAGCTACGCCTGTTCCAACCTCCTTACGCCGGCGAAAGAACAGACAAGAAACGCCCGGCAGGTAATTTTTTTGGCATTGACAATTTTATTCTTATTACTAATTGATTGAATTGGAGCAAGTTCACCACAATCCCAAGCTTAGCCTAATTAAACTTACCCTGCCTCCGCACCTCGGCTCGATCCCGTGCCTGGTGGGGGTGTCGAGCAGGTCGTACCCCTCCCGGTCGACGGTGAGCGCCCCGAGGCAGCCGAGGAGGGGGGGCGCGCGGGGCGCCGCGCCGGGGGGCGCGCCGCCCACGCAGTACAGCGCGCCCGCCAGGTCGGGCAGCGCCGCGGCCGCCTGCACCGGCGGGGAGGGGGAGCCCAGCGTCTCCTCGCCGTTCACGCGCAGGCTGCCTGGGGACAGGGCGAACTCAGACGGACGTGCTTACCAAATAATATGCATCAGCTCACAAATGCTTTCAGTTCACCTGTTTACCAAAGGAAGACAACTAATCAGCAATTTGTATCACTTGGGAGTGCTGGTGTTTGCAGGGCCCTGGGCGAGATTTCTTCGGTATAGCTGCTATCAGCCATTTAAACTAATACGAAGAAAACAACAGGAGATAGGATGAAATACTTTATTCCTTATAAAAACTTTAAAAAAAAGCCTTTCTTTCGGCGAACTGTTTACCCTAAGAAATTTGGTGTGCGTTTGTTCAGAACGCCCATTATGTTTATCACAATGTCCAGAAGAGGTGTTTAAGAAGATGACTTCAAATTCTACTTCTGAAGTATGACAAGGTATTTGCGTGAATTGAAAAATGAAATGCATTAGGTACCGAATTACCATAGTGGTATTACCGAGTTTAATGGTGGTACTGGACATCTATTCTGTGGCAATGGTCGAAGCCCAGTCTGGAGTTCAAATCCATACTAATATTATAAATGCGAAAGTAACTCTGTCTGTCTGTCTCGCTTTCACACCTAAACTACTAAACCGATTTAAAGGAAATCTGGAACAGAGATGCCTTGAACCCCGAGACCCGAGAAAGGGCATATGATACTTTTTATTGTGATAAACTGCTACCGCGGGGAACAGCTAGTATCAAAATAAAGCTTAAGCTGATCCCCACCCAAGATACATACATAATGAGCCAGCAGCTCCTGTAGCTTTCAGTCCACATTACCTTTCTCCAGCTTGTTGGCTGCGAAGACGCGGATGGCCTGCACGTGTGCCGCGCGCCCGTCGCAGTGTCGGCCGCCCGCCGCGATGCGCAGCCGCGCGCCGCCGTACTCCACCACGAACTGGACGCGGCACTGCCGGAGGACCACCGACACCGACCGGTTCTGCGCGGGAGACCATTCATCAGCCTTAACGTTCCCACCGCTGGGACTCTGGCCTTCTCTCAGAGAGAGTATGGGCCGTTATCTACCTAGTACGGGTTGATAGATGTCGCGTGCGCGATTACCGTTCGGCCACCATCGCTCATCACCAGATCATTAACATAAAGATTTGGACGCAGGGTCTAATGCAAACGTGACAAGAAAAGAGGCTGAGTGTCGACTGCGTTTACCTTTCAACAAGGATTCATGTGGTTATATAGACATATTTATTTATGTCTTATGTTATCGGCGTACAGCATAATTTTGTATGCAACAATTTATCAGCAAACAGGCCGTCAAAAATTTTCACTATCAAAAAGCTTCAGCTAAAAATTACGGAAAATAAAAATTAAGTCGATTAGCTTTATTGAAGAACGCTAAGTCCATATCCATTATACGCCAATGCTAAAGAGGGATAAATGATGTGATTTTGGCGTCAATGCATAAAAGGGATGGATGATGTGATGTTGGCTGGATGTAAGGATGACAATGCCAGAATTGGTATTAAAAAGAGTTCAAAGGAAATCGTAATGGAACTGTGATGAGCCCGCGATTTCAGCGGCGTGGACTGCAGTTTATCGTAATCAGAAGTATCTTACATTGGCAGCGTCAACTGCGGAGAACAGCAGCGCGTTCTCGTCCCTCGTGCGGAAGGTGAAGGCGATGCTGAACTGGCGCCGGTCGGCGGGCCGCAGCCGCGAGCGGCGCAGCGCCGCGTACCCGCGCCCGTTGAACCACGCCATCGTGGGCTCCCCGCCTCGGGACACGCCGTACCATCTAAAAAGGGAGGAAACTAGGTATCAATAAGGCTTAACAAGGGATTCTCAAAAACATCAGCCTATTACGCTCTCACTGCTGGGGCACATGCCTTTTCTTGCAGAGATTATGGGCCATAATCCACTACCCAGTGTGGAGAAGCTAGTGGTCAGTGTGAATAGGCTAGTGGTCAGACCTACTGTAAAAGATTTCAAAACGGCTAAAGGCCTCCGATATAGCTTAAAGACAGCTATCCTAATACCTGAAATTAATAAAATCGACCCTGATCCGTTTATATCGATCCAAAACCGCGAAAAGGATAAGGATCGGTTATTGATTTCGGGTGTTAGACAACAAGGAAGCATGGAAGCGCTCAGTTGCAAATGTCACTAGTGGCCATAGTGTGGTCGTATTGCCGATTTGAGTTAAGCATGAGCATGTGTGGTTGCTGTCATCACTTCGTGTTATGCTGTGCCTAAAACTTTCTGTGTCACCTTTTTACATCCAGAGGGACAGAAGTTTTACTGCAGCTATGGTTGAAAAGTCGCCAACGCCCCAAGTCACAGTTTGCTTACTGCTGTGTCAATAGAGGACACAACTGATGGTATCGCCATCTCATAACCTCCACCGCACTTGATCTTCTTCGGCAGATGGTGGAAGTTCACAATAAGGCGTTTATTCATAATTAATCAGACAGTCACCTCGATGTTAAGCTTAAAGTCAAGTCAAGACTAACCTTTGCGTACATCCGGTGCATTTCGCCTCTTTCGGCTGATGATGGAAGTTCCAGAGTCCAACAGTTAAGTCATCGCTGTACAGGGCGTGGACGCAGCCCGGCAGTCCGATGCTACTGTGAGGCCAGCCCAGCCATAGTTGTGTGCTGAGGAGGATTACAGCCGACGCGGCAGTGCTGTTGGATGCGGTGACGGGACTCCCGCCAGCTCGTTCCACCTTCAAGTGGACTGTGTTCCATATCCTGAACAAAAAATTACCTAGTCTTAAAAAATAGTTTTCTTACTACCATCAATGCCAGGGCACATGCAAAGTTGTGTGTAAATGGTGTTCTGAGCGATTGTAATCTCCTAGGTACAGTCGATCATGCACCACCTAGGGTGAAAAAGAGTTGGTTTCCATTGAAGTCCACGGATAGAAAGGTCACTAAACAAAAAATGAATAGTACGACTGAGTTTTCCTTACATATACAAAATTTTCAAGTATTAAAGGATCAAGAAACAGTATTATTTAGATTCTAACCTTTCAATTTCAATCCTGTAAGAAGTATGGTCAGCGTCATCATGAGTAGGAAGCAGAACCTCGGGGTGTAGAATAGCCCCTTCTCCACCTCCCAGGTCCCAGGACATCCGGAGCCGCTGGCTTTCCACTGACAGCTTCATGTAGTGCTCTTTCTCCTGAGAGTAAAATCGACAGTATTAAGGTTTTTTGAACAGCGTTGGTGTGAAGGTCGCATCAGAAAATTTTGTTTCTTGGAAAACCTTACACCGAAGAAAAAAATGTTGACTCTACTAAACATATCGAATTGCAGTCTTTCAAAATGGGTGTGCAAAGAGTTCTTAAGGGTCGGCAACGCCCTTAGTATTGCAAATGTCCATAGACAATGGAGACCGCTTACCATCAGGTGGGCGAACAGCTTGCTTGCAACCCTATTACATTAAAAAAACATTTTATGAGATATTCATCGCAGAAGTTTTTTCTTGCTGGTACGGTAACCGAGTTCTGTCACTAAAAACGCTCTTAACATTCAGCATCATGAACATCAAATACCTATATTTGATCAATACATTGAAAACGACGTGATTATTAGTACCTATAACTACTTTCGCTGACTGTGCAGAAACCTCCACCTTTAGGGGTTTGGTGAAATGTCGTTCAGGAGTACCACATCAACCGCGTTAAGGCAAGCCATCTCATCACTAACCTGAGTATCATCAAGAAGATACAGCAACGGCCCGTCTCTCACTGTGTTCTCGAAAGACACCGCCAGTGCCAGTCGTGTGATGGCGCCGGACGCGCTGGAGACTGAGTACGAGCGAGAACAGCCCGCGGGTGCACCTTCCACTGACGTTAAGGATACTGATATCTGCGGAAAGAGGTACGGATGTTGTTGCGCCTTTGCTTCGAGAAGGGATATAGCAAGCGTCAAGTAGGAAAGAGGTACGTACGTGCTGAGTCGATGACATTGAGATGTCGCTAAAGTTTGGTGATCTGCTATGTTAATCTCTACCGATATTGCATGTGAAGACTACGAAAATGGTACTTTTGAAAATGGGTTTCTTTTAGTGGAAATAACCCGTTGTTTCAATATGGACGATTAAGAATTTAGTAGTCGCATATAACTGTTATAATTTTAGTGGGTTTTTATTGCCCCGTGATGAGATGACTTACAATATTGGGAAACAACGACATTCTGCTATCTCGCTCTGGCAGTAGAAACAGTGGCAAGCGCATCATGTCTTACAATCTTGATGCTTACAACCTATATCAATTGAAAGGATACTTACAGAGTCAGCTGCATGCTTGGCTCTCTGCACCTTATCCCTCAGAGCTTGCAGTGCTGGGCTGAGGGTGGAGGCGGCTGCCTGTTGCTGTCTCGCTCTGGCTGCAGCAGCGGTGGCTAGCGCTTCAGCTGTCTCAGCTCCTCGCACCGTGTTGCCGCGGATCTGGGACACTGACGGGTGTGGTCATTTGTAAACATTGCTAAATTGTTGAATTGACTAACTGAACTCTATTGCTATGTCACTTTGCAGAATATAGAACTGTTTTGATAGCTTCATCTGTTTATTAATATATGTAGTTTTAAAACGAAGGTTTCAACTTTACTTACCGTGTTCTTGAGCAGCACCAAGGGCGGTGTCTCCATGCCTTTGTAGCTCAGCGAGTTGTCTTCGTAAATGGTACCTGATATAAGAAAAAAAGATCTCTGAAACCTTAGATTGCAGGGAGTACTAGTAAAGGTTTAGATAGCTATCATACAAATGTTACCATAAGAAAGTAAACATCCGGACAAGATATGTCAATCGTCTTTACTATTTGAAGCTATTAACCAAAATGTTTTTAAGATAAGATAAGATAACTTTATTTGCCCAAAACATGAGTAAACATACAGTCGCATGCATGATTGTTCTTAATTTAATTTTTGGTGCGTCACGCTTTACCAATACTGGTGTGCAAATTAATCGAGGGATATATGCTTCACCTTAAAAATAAAATTAACAACAGAAAAATAATTCAAAAGTTAAAAATAAACACATTTACAATTTCATCACAATGGCAATTAAAAGCAAAATAGGTTCATAATTTAAAAATAAAATAATGTGTCACTAATAACATTGAATAAAATATGTCAAAAATCAATAATAAATAATTTGATTATATACAAAACGACAATACTATTACATTACATTTTGATTTTACATTTATATCACAGCTACAATTTATCATTGAGAAAGTCATTAACATTGTAATAACACTTTTGAATCAATAATTTTTTTAAATGTTTCAACAAACAAATTGGCATTAAGCTCTTTATAACATTTTGGAATTTTATTGTAGATGATAGGAGCCATACACACTACACTTTTTCTCACAAGAGCTGTTTTGGAAGGATGTAAACACAATGTGTCAATATTCCAATAGCTAACTCATAATAGAGCTCTTTTCTAAATTTCTACACAGCAGCTAATCATCATCATCAACCTGTATCAGTCTACTGCCAGACTATATAGTCTGTCGCTAATCATCTTGCTTGCTCAAATTACCTGACCCTTCTCCTCAGTTCACTGGCTTCATCATAAAGTGCCCTGGTGGTCGCAAACACCCGATCAGCTCTCTCGTCAGCCGCTCTCAGCGCCTCCGCGACCCTGGCCCGCGGCCTGGTGCCGAGCTCGCGCTCCTGCCACCCGACTCCTCGGAGAACCACGCTCACGAGGTCAGCTCCGCGGCGAAGATGCTCCAGCTGGGTTCGCAGCTCTGTAGTCGTTAAGAATTGATGAGAAAAGTAACGGAGTGGAGTGTGCTGAACTTCTAAAGGAAGTTATTGTGGCGCAGCATTCAGATATGTTATGTGGTGATAGTCGAATGGTCATCTTTTAATTTAGACTTGACGTAAGTATAACTTGTATGATTAAAGATTTGAATTTGCCTTCATTCGAAACGGGGAAAGGAACTAAGTATGCCCAAGAACAGTAAACCCTTAATTGACTGGACATTATACGCCCATTGGACCAGTGTGATAGATAAAGGCCTATGTTATCTTTCTGCAAAAAGGCTCAAGTCCAAGCAGTAGCAACATAATATTGAATGAAGCAAGGACATCGTAGGGTAGATTTACCTTCAGCTTTTGCCAGCACATCCGCTCCCCGTTTTCTCAATTGCTCCGAAGACCTCATCCCCTTTGCTGCTATATCGCCCATAGGCGTGGATCCCCTCGCTATTGCTGCTGCAGATGCGGCATTTCTGGTCGCGGAATCTGCCAGGGCTTGAGCTTCTCGTACTCTAGCGGCCACGTTGGCCCACGCTTGGGCAGCTGTGACGCCGAGGGAGGCAGCGGCTCGAGTGCCCGCGAATAGGCTTTTAAGGAAAGAATGGTACAGTAAGCTATGTTTAAGAGTAAGTTTTCTCAACATGTCAGGGAATGCAGAGTTGCCTTGGCCGACCCGTTTCAACTGCAATTTTGTATAAGTTCATCGAAACCACAATTTTTTTGTGTCTAATTATTGTGGGATTGTGATTGTAGTAGTTTCCAACTAGATATTAACAGAATACAGTCAGGGATTCAGATATTAAGCAAATACGTATAGTATTTATGAGCTGAGTGCCATCCTCACCTTTTATATTCTCTAGCCTTTTCAGTTAACTCGGCGGTATGCTTCTCGACGGCTGCCAGATACTTCTCCCTATACACTGGGGTCAGATTATACAGAATGCCTTCCTTCTCTTCCGCAGCCAGGGTCAGGACCTCCAGCTCCGCAGCGAGGGTCGGAAACCGGATGGAGAGGGTCTGCGCTCGGAGGATGGACGAGGCAATATCATCCGTCATGTTGTGTGATGAGAGAGATGTAACATCCTGCAATAAATTTGGAACTTCTAAAATCTAATTAACTAACTGAGATGGCGCAACGACCCAAAGTGAGTCTTGGCCTCCGATAACAAAAGACGCCACTTCGGTCTGTCCTGCGCCACCTCCTGCCAGTCCTCCACCTGGAGCTCGCGCAAATCCTTCGTGACTTCGTCTTTCCAGCGATATCTGGGACGGCCGACAGGGCGACGGCCACTCGGCCGTCCACTGTATGCTCGTTTGACCGCACGATCCTCCCCCATTCTTCTAAAATCTGCTGTTGAATAAAATTATACCCGAAGAAAGGTCATGTAATTCTTTCGCTTTTATATTATTCAGTTATGTGTGGATTTACCATTACTCAAAACGGTGAAGGAAAACATCGTGAGGAAACCTGCATGTCGAAGAACCACAACATTCAAAGGCATGCGACATCTACCAACACGCACTGTACCAGCGTAGTAGATTACGGCCCATACTCTTTTTCTGAGAAAAGGCCCAGTAGTGAGAACTTAATAGGCTGATGATGATGATATGATTATACCTCAGTACTACACTTATATACAAGTACCTCAAGCACGAGCCGGCAGCGAAGCCCAATGTCCCTGACAGCAGCCAGCCTGGGCTTCACTCGGCTCTGGAGCCCCGTGACCACATCATCAGCATTCCACACCACCTGCGCCAGTTCCGGCAAATCAGCTGCCTTCTGCTCCCACCTATTGAGAGAAGACACCAGCTTGTGCAGGCGCTGGTGTGTATCGTCGATCCTGTAGTTGTACTCTTGAACTGCTGTTGATTGGACGTTGGCCTAAAGAGCACAGAAGACGTTAATCATTAAGCTGACGAGAATACGGGTACGATTACTTCTTACGATCGGACAAAACGACGTACGGCAACGCGACATCCATACATTCAGTAGTCGACATTCACAAAAACCTTTTCCTCCACATTTATAATGCGAGTGAAGGAGTGGAACACCCCCCTGCCAGCGTTTTGGTTTCGCTATAAGTATAATTTAGGAGCCTTCAAGTCAAAAGTGAATAGGTATCTTCTATGCATGCTCCATCATCGACCTCGTCATCACTTACCATCATGTGAGACTTCAATCAAATGCTTGCCTATTGCTAATTATAAAACAAGCAAAAAAGCTCACCGTATCAAACACGTCATGAGCTCCAGTCACGTAATCATCTACTCTCATAGCCTTGATTTGCTTCAACAGATGTCTCGCTTCCTTCAATGCCCTATGAGCACTGAGATGCTTCTCTCCTCTCGCAAAGTCATCCAACACCTCCACCTGTTCCCCTAATTTCCTCCTCTGCTTCAGAACATCGTCCAAAGCGCTCATGCTCTCAAGACTCAAGTAACCAGCACCTTTGTCCGTTAACGCTGCTTCAACCTTCAGCCTGTTTGCTTCTGTGAATATCTTATGCTCTCTCGCTTCAAGGTTCCTGATAGCGTTGTCCATGTTTCTGGAATGTGCTAGATGGTTCCTGGTTTCATACAGGTCTGTTCGTAAAGTGGTTGTGTTGTGAGCGAATTCGCGAACAGCTGGGAAGGGCTTCGGGATTCGGCTGAGTTCGGTTGGGTCGACTCGGGAGCGGAGGTGTGAAGACAGTCGTTCAACGGAGTCTATGAGAGTCAGAGTGCAGTTGTCACATGCTGAAATAAAAAACACCATGTCACATTTGTAGTAATTCAAACTACACTCTGGAACCTAGAAAAAAAATTAAAATTGTTGTCCCAACAAAGGTGATAAATATGTTGCAAATTAAATAAATAAATAAATACCGGGGAAAATTGCACACAAATTGACCTAGCCCTAAATTAAGCTCGAAACTTGTGGTCACTAGACAATTGATTGTACTGTGCATATTTTGTATTTTGACATGGCCGAAAGAAGGTTATTTATATAACTGAAACGAGTCAAGCAAATTGCTTGCCTGAATATGGTACGTGTTACGCCCAGTATATTACAGTGCCACTCAAAATTTTAAACGCGATGAATAATTTCTTTATGCCCTGTCATATCACCGGAAATTCGGAACAAAAAAATATTGACACCACTTCTTGGCGGTGTAATACCTGGGAAAAAGTGGTACTTCCCCAAGCAGACTCTGTAATAAAGTCCATCAATACAAAACCGTACAGTTACCATTGTGGATAGATACTCACATTTGCACCCCTCTTCGTCTAGATAAGTCCTCCTCGCTACACACATGTCACATTTATCCCCCGCGGCGTGCTCCCTGCACCGGCACCGCCCCCTGACGTCACAGCGCGGAGACATGGACCCTCGGTAGTCGCACGCGCACGGAATGCAGGCACCGGTTATGGAGCGGTAGTAGCCGCTTGCGCAGGATTCGCACTCGAGACCCGTGTAGCCTGAAAAAGTTGTGAAGTTACCGTTTTTTTGTAAGATAAATTCGCATGGTGGTATGATTTGAGCTGTCTGTCGTTTTATATGTAAATACTATTGATTATAACAACTGCATTGGATGTTATGGCACAAGATTCAACAATGTACTGCCTTAATATTCACCTCCTCTGCAATATCAGCCATAATTTATGACCCAAAACACAACCTTAACGGCCAGTGCAGGTAACTTCATAGCAGCCAAGATCCAGCATGTTATACTTTGAACGCTATTGGCATGTATCCAGCTATACTTCTCCAGTTTCAAATCAAAACACCCCTAAAGTACGAAATATCTTACCAGGTTTACACAAACACTGCAGCCTCCCATTAGGGCTAAGTGCACATGCTGAAGCAAAGTTCCTTGCTCGCGAAGGACAGGGGCATGCCTGACATCCTCCGGGTCCGTCAGGAGTCCCATGGTATCCTGGGGCGCAAACCGCGCATCGTGGTCCTCCGGTGCCCATGGTACAGTTCTGGAGAAGTGGAGTTGAGATTATGGTGAAAATTCGAAGGCTGGGTCATGTTGAATCGCAGTTCCATAAAATTGGATTAACATTAACTTTTTGAAGCTGCAATGGATTGGTCAGCCTTAATATCTGATCTTAAAAAGTATCTCCTCGTCGGCCTTCTCTCAAAGAAAAAAAGAGAGAGAGAGTATCTATGAATCCTAATCTGTCACGATGGCGGCGGCGTCGTGTGTCGGGTCGCCCTCTTCCCTCTCATATGGTCGAGGAGAGCGATGGCTGGCACATGCGTCAACTCGTGAACGGGTGCTGCTTGTGGGGTCTGGTCTACTTTGGTTGTGATCCCGCAACTCATTAATATTCATGTTCCCATATCCCAATGTGCACAACCAAACAAGAGAAATCTTATTAGTAAAGCTAATTAAAAATTATCGGACCATTAGATGACAATAAAAGCTTGGGATTTTAGTGAACTTGCTCCAATTCAATCAATTAGTAATAAGAATAAAATTGTCAATGTGATCGCGCCAAAAAAATTACCTGCCGGGCGTTTCTTGCCTGTTCTTTTGCCGGCGTAAGGAGGTTGGAACAGGCGTAGCTAGTTTTAAGTTTGACGTTTTAAAGTGATCACAATGTATCCTATTGAATAAATAAAAATTGACTTTGACTTTGATGCCTAGTGCAGGTTGGTAGATGTCGCACATCGTTCAATGTAGCGGTTCTTGGGCATACCAGTTTAGTCAAAAAAAGTAAGAAGTAACAGTTTGTTGTGCCACCTAAATTGTGGCACACATTTCCGATATTCTATCCAATAGCAGTTACTCTCTAAAACTCACCAAACAATCACCAGATTCAGGGTCGCACCTCGAGGCTCTGTTATTACATAGACACGGCTCAGCATCTCCCTCCATTTGTATTAAAATGGTCCCAGAGACTGTAGTCATGTGGTACTTGGGCGTGGGGATCCAGAACCCAATGGCTGGCTCCTGGCAGGAGCTGGCTGCGTAGCCGCGCGGACAGTCGCACAGCTCCACGCCTAGTGCGGGTTCGGACCGGCTGAGGCCCGGGATCGCAGTGTCGAGGGATACGTTCAGGAGGCTGGAGGAACGGAAACCATTATTAAACGAGCTTAAATAGAAAAACTGACTGACTTTTCCTGTGTCACGGCGAGTGGTATGTATAGCTAACGTGACTATGTTTATGTTCCGCTCAGAAGCTGTACGTCCCACTACCTAATATGACTCCAAAATCCTGCATAGACAAAACAGGCCATTCGTATGACAATTAATTCAAAAAGGGCGCTAAAGCGTTACATCAAGTTAATTCTCGAAAATGAAATGAAAGTATTGAAAACCATTCATGGTTCACAGGTATATTTAAAAACTAGACATGTATGAGGGTGGATGGATGTTTGTTTTTCTTTCACGCAAAAACTATATTACGAATTTTGTTGAAGTTTAGTGTGGAGATTGTTCTAAGCATGGACAAGGACATAGGATACTTTTTATCGCGATAAATTGAAACTGCGGGGCACAGCTAGTAGGCTATAGATCGAGGAGCAATAGTCCTGACTCCGTGGACAGATCCTCAGGTGTGGTACTCACAGCGCGTGCACGTTGTCGTCCAGCAGCGGCGCCCTCGTGGTGACCCGCAGCAGCAGCCGCTCCACCCGCTGCAGCGCCAACATGAGCGCCCCGCGGGAAGCCCCCGCGTTGCGCCCGCGCACCTTCCACAGACTCTCGTGCAGACGGACGGAGTGCGTGCCGTTAACTGGAGGCACGTGCTACGGTGGGAGTGAAGAAATCTGAATTAATTGTGGTGAAATGACTCTTTATCATGAAGACGTCCGCTGCTAAAAGCCATAGGGAACGGCTAATTGTGGTGAAATGGTTCTTTGTCATCAGCTGGCAAACGTCCGCTGCTAAACGCTATAGAAAACGACTATAAGCCAATTGCATCCTTAGGCTCCCCACTACTCTTACGATGTTGTCGGTCCACCTATTGGGGGGCCTATCTAAAGAATGTCTTCCAGTTTGAGTTTGCCACTCAAGAACCTTTCTTCCCCATTGGTTTTCGATGCAACCATATGGTTTGCCCATTGCTACATTTACTCGCAAATTCTGTTGGTGATTTTAGATTTTTGTTTTTGGCAAATATTCTCCAAGAATGATGAAATGACTAAGTACTTATTTATAATCTGTAATGTTTCAATAATGCTTAAGGTCTCCATGGAATCCTTTGAAAAATAGATTCATCACCTACCTCATAATAATCAAGAACGATATTCTTCCCATATATCCTCACGAGCGGAAACCTCGCCATTACTTCCTTAGACAGCTCCGTCCCTCCCTCCTCCTCGACGCGGAACCGCAGAGACCCCCCGTATGACGTCACACGGTCTCCCAGGAACCGCTTGTCGAGCTCCATATAGACTGGGACAGGAGGCCAGGGCAGAGTGATGGTGGCGTCGGAAGCGTGCGTATGGATGGCTATAAGCGAGTCTTGGTCCACCTAAAAAAGATGGCAGGCAGATTGCAAAAATTTCTATGACAACAGGCCTATGCCATGATTGTGAGTTAGAGACTCACATTAGAGATGGCGTCCCGGGGCTGCGGGCGGCGCAGAGTGAGGTGCGCAGGCGCAGCGGCGTGCAGCGCTGCACGTGCTAGCTCCGCCTGCGTGCACCGTGACACGCGTCCGAAGCAGAAACACGCCGTGCAGCCCGAAGGATTGCCAGCCGAGAGGCCGAAGGTGCCCTCGAGGCAGCGGTCACATTTGTCTCCCACCACATTTTCCTGAAACATAATGAATTTGAGGACACCGTGGTAGTGCTCGATACTCCGTACTGCCTGGTGAGCTTCGTAGCCCGACCCTGGTCTCGGAAAACATTTCTGTGACGAGCGTTAATGTTGGTTTTCGGGCTTTAGATATTATGTTCTGGAAGATTTTTCTTCATTATGAGTCACCAACTCTATTGTCGGAGTATCCATGACGCCTGAGGGCCTTCAACATGGCTTCACGGTTGATACAGCTAGGACAGACAGTTTGACGTGCCCTCTGAATCACGGCAGCGCTCATGTTATTAGACAGTCGTCCATTCAAGTAATAGTCGACTGACTGATGCTTAACCTGTTACGGCCGAGCGGACCAGCTACGCCATGAGCGCTCTTGGGGGATGAGCGTGTGCAATCAAGCAGTCGTCATAATTTTTTTTATTACCCTAATAATTCTGCGGCTAGGAAAAATTGTGCAACATCATAGAGTCATTCAGGTGTCTCTTTAAAATTAAAACTCAGAGAGACATATCCATATCCTATAGTCCATAGTCCATACCTTGCAAGGACACCGGCCCCATTGGTCGCAGTCGCAAGCAGTGCTATTGCAGTTCCTAGTCCCAGCTTCGGTACAATGGCAGGACTTGCAGCTAGGCCCGTAGTGGCCCGGCGCGCACAAGTCGCAGCTGACGCCAGCCCAGCCGGATCGACACTTGCATTGTCCGGTGCGAGCGTCACACACATCTGGGAATTAATAACTTTTTAATAATACCGACAAAAACGAAGTCACGAAGGATATGCGCCAGCTCCAGGTTGCGGACTGGCAGGCGGTGGCGCAGGACAAACCGAAGTGGCATCTTTTATTATCGGAGGTCAAAACTCACTTTGGGTCGTTGCGCCATCTCAGTTAGTTAAATAATACCGAAAGACTGGAAGACGTTCTGTAGGTAGGCCCCCCACTAAGTGGACCGACGACATTGTAAAATCATCGCAAGGAGCCGATGCAAATGGCTTAGACGTTCATGGTGGCGTTCAAGGGCCTATGTTCAGCAGTGGACTTCTTCCACCTGATGATGATGATGAATAAATTTGTTTATATATAAAACAGCAAGAAAGAAATTCGAAAGACTTTTAAGACAGGACACTTTACATTTCACACAGACCTCGTTCTTTTTTCTACTACTAACAAAGTAGCGTTTAACTACAAGTCATCTGGTGGCGTCACGCTACTCCTGGATTAGGCTCTCAAGTGGGGCTGCCGGAACACTCCGTCAGATTCTTAACTTGAGGGTAGCCAGGCGAGCACTTAAAAATGCTCTCCCAACCAAGCTATGGTTTCATCGCGATGATTTCCTGCTACTCTCTCTCTCTCTCTCTGAGAAAAGGCCAGAGTCCCAGCAGTGGGAACGTAAAAGGCTGATAATGATGATTTCCAACAAAAGCTTAAGCTCAAGGATTTGAACCCATGAACTACGAATAGCTGTCACTACCATCATCGTTTCAAACGGGTGTTTCTTAAAGTAGGATTTTTCCATAGAGACTTACTGGACACAGCTCCGTCTCCGCAGGCACACGGCGCGCAGCCCACGCCGTGTGCGCGGTAGCCGCGCGCGCACTGCCGGCATCCTGCGCCGAGGGACCCGCCCGGGCACACGCAGCGCCCACTGTGCGGCGAGCACACCTTCCCGTCGGAGCACGCTGGGCATGCTGCAAACAAAAAGCTTCGATCAGTATGCCAGTATGCCACCTTACTTACCTTGCGTCAACTCGTGAACGGGTGCTGCTTGTGGGGTCTGGTCTGCTTTGGTTGTGATCCCGCAACTCGTTAATATTCATGTTCCCATATCCCAATGTGTACAACCAAACAAGAGAAATCTTCTTATTAGTAAAGCTAAATAAAAAATATCGGACTATTAGATGACAAAAAAAAAAGCTTGGGATTTTAGTGAACTTGCTCCAATTCAATCAATTAGTAATAAGAATAAAATTGTCAATGTGATCGCGCCAAAAAAATTACCTGCCGGGCGTTTCTTGCCTGTTCTTTTGCCGGCGTAAGGAGGTTGGAACAGGCGTAGCTAGTTTTAAGTTGACGTTTTAAAGTGATCACAATGTATCCTATTGAATAAACATATTTTTGATTTTGATTTTTGATTTTTACTTTGATATCATATGAAAATATCGTACAAGGTGGTCACTTCGTATATAGTAAGTACCTGGGAATTACCATACGAAAGTAAATAGATTGCCAATTTAGATATTTTTGATGTTGTTTACGTTTTATTTATTTATTTATTTTACCTTGGATTAATCGCAATTAAAAATATCCTATGTCCTTCCTTAGTACCTATTCAAAATATTTCCATACTAAATGTCATAAAGATCGGGTCCATAGTTTTTTATATTTATCTGTGGAACAAAGAAAGAATGAAATCTTTTCTTTGTTTTATATTATGTCTGGGTATAGATTAGAAAAAAACAATCATTCATTGACATGTTTTTATATGGCAATAAAAACAAACTACAGCATGCGCCGCCTTCACGTAATGACTATTTATGCCTTTTTCTTTTATATAAATATGTTTTATATGATTTTTTTTATTTAATTAACTTTGAATGCGAAGAGGTCCTCTTCAGTGAATACTTACCGAGACAGCCAGTGGGTCCGAACCCGTAGTACCCCGGCAGACACCTGTCGCACTGCGCGCCGCCCACCCCTGCGGCGCACGCGCACGCGCCCGACACGGGGTCGCACGCCGCCGCCCCCGCTCCGCACTCGCACTTCTTACACCCCCCTCGTTCGAGGCCCCAGTAGCCTTCCTGTGGACATCAGAAACTTTTATACTTTCGTAAAAAGGAAAAGTAAAAAATCCCTTGACTGTCATACACGGAGACCTTCCGAAATACCGTTTTCCTTCTGAGTTAAAAGGGAAGGACTTGTGATTCAGAAGGAAAACTAATACAAAATAAGGAAGGAAACGGTCTTGGAAGGTAATGACTCAGAAGGAAAGTCAGATTATTTTTCTCAGTGTAGTTAAAACACTATCTATCAAGTCACAAAAGGAAACAAATCAAAAGTGCGTGCCGCCCACCCCGCGGCGCACGCGCAGGCGCCCCACACGGGGTCGCTCGCCGCCGCCCCCGCGCTGCCTTTGCACTTCTTACACCAACCGAATTTAAATTTTAGTAAAAACAACAAAAAAATTAAAAATTGCCTGCATACTGAATATACTATAGCTGAAACACTTACTAGTCACAAAAGAAACTAAGTCAACATCAATTCATATTATGTGGGAGCTACGATGTACAGATCTGTTTGCGTCGAAATTCTTAGGGTGATGTAGCACAGTGCGTCCGCGCAGGATTATGAACTGTTGCAGTTCTAAATTCTGGGTGGCATAGAACTAAAAAGTTCAAAGGCCTGTACTTCTTCCGTCTGCTAATGATGATGAACAGCCTAATTAAGTTTCCACATCAATGATTTATAAAGTATTCTGTTTCAACATGATGCTATAACCATTTCGTTTAAAGCATTATGCACTGGCCTCTCTACATCCAAGCTTATTCGAGTAATTCAATTTACACATAGATATTTAATGGATCGGCATTTAACAGCACTGATCTAATAGAAGCTGTTTAACAGGCGCGTATCTAAATAACCCATCGGGTTGAACAAGATACGCTGTTTGCCTGATGAATTCGTAGTAAGAGATTAAGCAAGGTTTACATTTACAGTTACGTGGTGTGAGGCGATAATAGTAGATTGTTACACAAGGGATGAAAGGTACTTATTTAGGCACGAGATAGTTGTACGAATGCCTAACGCCCGAAATTAATAATCGGTCCTGATCCGTTATCCGCGGTTTCGGATCGATATTTCATGTCATCATATATCATTTTAGTAGTAAAGCTTGACATAATTATGTCAATTAATATTTATTATTAATTGTTAATATCAGGTGTTAGTAGATCTTACTCTTGATGTAAACACTCTGCTTTTCATTTAGAATAAAAAGGTAATTAACTTTATTAAACAAATAAGTAACATTGTCAACAAGATCGCATTGCCTTTTCCCAAGTTTAAAATTTTCTTTTTTCTGTAGCATTATAACCAGTAATTTTTTTATTACAATTTAACACCGTGATTCAACAGAATGACTGTATAAAATAATTGGACAAGCCTCGCTTAGCTTATAAATTTTTTGACAGCAAGGAAATTGTTTCCTTGGGACGAAAAGTACTGTTTTCATCCCTGTGATCTGAACTTCAAACGTCATTATCAGCCTTTCACGTTCCCACTGCTGGGACTCCGGCCTTCTCTTAGAGAGAGATTATGGGCTATAATCTACCACGCTGGCCCAGTGCGGGTTGGTAGATGTCGCATGCCCTTGAATGTTGCGGTTCTTGGACATGCCGGTTTCCTCACGATGTTTTCCTTCACCGCTTTGAGCGATGGCTTCTAACGTACTTTCCAAGTATGTATGAAAAATAAAAAAGCTTTACCACTACAAAAAATTAAGCCCATAGCTAGGGCAGTAGTAGCAGTAGGTAGGTATATTCGTAGGTATTTCACCGTGTCGTGTAAACACCACCTAGTAGCTAGCAGTGATTGCTCGCAATAATTCCCCGATACACGAACAACAGCGGCCTACATTTGCCAATAGCCCAATGACATTTAATTGAATAACTCGACATCGTTCCGGCCGCAGCCAATTATTACTGGCGTTATTATATAGCTAAAAGTAAACCGAATCAAGGGAGGAAGAAAGGGGCCAAACGAGGGGAGAAAGTATAGTGAAATGTCAAGAAGTAATTACTATTGATGATTGACTTCTGATATTGTCACGATTGACATTGATTTCGAGTTGGCGGAATTCTCAGCACTACTGACACATTTTATAGTAATTGTAATTTTGGAGACTTCGCCGAATAATCTGATTGTATTCATATTCATTTATTACACGTCAATTTACAAGTCAGATTGTTGACATTTACTTCGTTTTAACAGATCTTAAATCCATTGTGAATATTAAAAAAGGAAAAGTAACTCTCTCCGCCCCTTTGTTTACTAATTTATCGCCTAACCCACTGAACAAATCTTGATGAAATTTGGAATGGAGATAGCTTAAGCCTTGGAGAAGGGCATAGGGTACTTTTCATTGCAATAAACTGAAGTACAGTCAGCGACATAAGTAGCTAAACATACTTAATTTTTCAAATGCGTATTGCACCAGTAATGTTTTTTTTTTCTAACAACGTACAAGGTAGCGTTTGATCACAACACAACACACGTGATATTAAGTGATGATTCGGTCGAAGGTTGGTGTTTAAGATCATAAAGAAAATCTGAAAATTTAGTATTGTTCAGCGACTTTTGTCGTTGACCGTACACACAGGTGAAAACACGTGGCAAAACTTGTAAGAAAAATTACTTACCTAGGTATTCTTTAAAAAATATTAAAAACACGATTGCTGCTATCGAACGTCTGCCCCTAGGCAACATTAGCCGCCTAGCTCCCTCCCTGCGCACAGCCGCGTGGTATTCCGCCCGTTTTCCTCGGCCCGTTACTCCAGTTCCGAGTTTATTGGATGGAAATGTCAATGAGACATTTCCGCGAGTGTTATTGGAGCAGCCGAGTATAAACCCTACATTGTAACGATGTTTCGGCAAACGGTTTCAGGTAACGACCTAAATATTATATTCCCGTGAAATATTACGTACTGAGTGTCCCCCGTGGGTTCACCTGTGTGGTCTACAGTTTGAGTATCTCATGTCTTTCCCGGGGATAAAACTCTAATGTCAAGAATTGATTATTATTTGAAGGAGTTGTATTTTCAAGAAGTGGTTAAATCATGACATGCTTTTTTAATTTCAATTTCAATTATTTATTGCATTCATTTATGTTACTTAGTATACATGAGATCTTAGTGGTTAAGATTAGAGAACATATGGACTCGAATAGGGTGTAGCAATGTAGGAGCGGACCGATCCATTCTAATCATTTTGTGAAGTCGTGATTGAGGAAGTCATTTATGATGTATTAGCATTTGTCAATAAAAAACGTTTTCAAGTCATTTAAAAATAAATGATCTTAAAAGATTTCAATTTGTCGGGTAGTTTAACTGTAGTGAAAAGTCCATACCAAGGTTGGAGCAACATAATATTTAGATGCTTTATTTCATCACAATGTTTTTATAAATATTAAAAAAAATGATTTAACATAAGTTACATTAAAGAAGGAAAAGAGTAGGTTTCTTTGGGCTTAAGGCGAAGTTTGCAGATGCAAAACATATCGAGCTGGAAAAATTACCTACCGGGCGTTTCTGCATGTTCTTTTTGGGGTAAGGAGGTTGGAACAGGCGTAGCTAGTTTTAAGTCTGATGTTTTATAGTGATTTTATCGACATAGACAAAATGGCGGGCAGCGGTTGGATGAGAGAAGTCGAAGATCGGGCTCGATGGCGTACTTTGGGAGAGGCCTAAGTCCAGCAGTTGACTGAAACGGGCTGATTATGATTATGATGATGATGATGATGAGTGATCACACGTATCCAAGTATATCAATATTGTTGAGTTAGAGTTGACAGCTTACCTTACACGTATCGCAGGCCCTGCCGGTGACGTGCTGCCTGCAGCGGCACTGCCCCGAGCGGATGTCGCACACGTTGCTCTCCGAGCCCACCAGGGAGCAGTTGCATCCTGGAACAACGGAACAGCTGGTGAGGATCGTGCTGACAGCAGGGGAGAGAGGAATGTGACAACAGCTGGTGAGGACCGTGAGGAGAGAGAGAGAGAGAGGAATGTGACGAGCAGTAATGACAGTGTGGCGTGGCGGAGTAGGCAGCGCTTCTTTCTTACATTGTCATCATCGTATACTAAATTCTTGTTGATTAAAACCACAACGAAAGTCGTAACAAACCATAGACTGAAATTTTTCTCGTATTAAATTCATATTGAGGTGTAACAATTTTTTTTCTGGTGTCACACGATCAGTGTTTAGTGTCTTTGCCAGTGTCATGTATTAAACTCAGAGAGTATCAAATATATTAATGATGATGATGAGATGATGGGAGCCAGCTACAAGCCGGGTCAAAGGGGATAGTCTCCTTTGTATTTGAGTAAATTAGTGTGTGGCACTTAACTTTAACAGGGGGTTTTGGAGCAACTAGAAAAATCACTTTTAACAACTTGGTTTTAATTTTCTACACTCGTACCTACACATTAGCGAACACACAAGGGGTAATAATCCACCAATATCACACATTATCACCCGAAGAAACATAAGTTTTGGAAATAGGTACAAACAAAATTTTCATGTTGACAGTTCAGTTGCCGCCAAAAAGTTCATTTTTTTTTGTTATGTTATTGCGTCACACGGTTAGTGTATTTGCCAGTGTCAAGTATAAAATATTTCAAACTCAGAGAGTTGAATCAAGTATTAATGATGATGATGATGATGATGAGATGAAGGGATGAGGATAGTGTTTAAGTAAAGTAGTGGCGCTTTACTTAAACTTTACACGGACTTTTTTGGAACAACTAGAAAAGTCACTATCACAACTTTATTTCAATTTCCTCCACTCGTACACATTAACGAACACATAATGGTTAATAATCCACCAATATTACACATTATCACTCGAAGAAACACAAGTTTTGGAAATAAAAACAAAATTTTACGTTGACAATTCGATTGCCGCCAAAAAAGTCCAAATTTTTTAAATTGCTACTAATTCACAAGAGACAAAACAAATGACAAAAGATAAATGAATACAATACTCGTATGACACACTAGGTAACCAAAAAGTTCTACAATCGAAATGTAGAAGAAGTTTTCATTACCAATGTTGCTAACTGGCTGGTTCTACAAAAAAAACTTTTCAGTGCGCTGTACGACCCACGCACTAAGGAAGGAACACAAAAGAAAAATTGACAAGAAATAAATGTTTTAAATGGGTAATTGACCATTTTTTATGTAATATAAAATTAAAAAAATAGTTCTCTTTATTAATAAATTTAATTTAATTGCTCTTGTGTACCAGATTGGCCATTTTTGGTGTCGAAGATGCATAGGAAAATCGGGTAAGCTCAGCGAGTTTTATTGCTGGAGTACGAGGAGAAATTCAAATAACATTTACTTCTACTAATAAAAGCGTGTCAAGTCAAATAATTTCAACATCATCGTTACAAAGTAAGGAGTACCTACTAAAATAGTTTTCAAGATCGCTAAATGGCACCAACAATTTCCTGCCAAGAAATCGAACTATTTACGTAACCAGGCAGCTAGCCTGCACACTAATAAGCTAGTAGTAACATATCTACTCTGTGGCTAAACCAAAACATTGTACACTAAGTGCAGAAACTAATAAAATCACGCGTCTGCGCCTGCGCGCGTTCATTACGTGCCTCCCGAGCTAATTGCGGACGTAATCGCTTTTACATTTCCGTGTTCGCAAACGAGAAATTGGAAGAAATTATAGATGACTAGTGAACCGCCGCGGCTTCGCGCGGTTAGGCTAAAATGAGAACCGGAAGTTTTATTGTCTTAGACTTGTTTTAGTTGTCTCTTAACGACGATGACCGCTCACCTTTAAGCGTCTGCTTGTTTTCCACTCAATTAGGTACACGGAGAAAAAAGACCTTCCGAAATACCATTTTCCTTTTGAGTCAAAAGGGAAGGAATTGTGATTCGGAAGGAAAACTAATACAAAATAAGGAAGGAAACTGTCTTGGAAGGTAAAGACTCAGAAGGAAAGTCAGATTTTTTTCTCAGTGTACCTACATAAAAAAAGTTAGATATATAACGATAAAGATCTTTTTTGTAGACCTATTGGAAGCCTATATTTCTTTCATATTTTACATCAACTCTAATAAAACTGTTTAGACAGCGTCCGCTGATAAAGCAGGCAGTTGCTTTATTTTTCTCCGACTTTTTTACATATGTCATGATTTTTTAGTTAAAATTTTACTTTATCAGAATAAAATATAGCTTATGGACTCTCAAGAACAATGTAGCTTTCTATTAGTGAAATAATTTTTTGGATCGAATTAGTAGCTTAGAAGATTATCCCCTGCATCCAAAGCGTAAAAAGCGTGTACTTACGACTTTGCCGTATTAATTTTTAAAAACATTTTGCGATACTTCTCGAGACTTCAAACGAAATAGTGCAGTTGAAGCGATGATGACTTTAACATAAGTACGATTTAACCATAACATTAAACATCGAATTAGACATTACACTGATTAGTAATATCTAAAAGCTTTCAACCGAGATCTGATGCGTCCACTTTGCTTAACCATCGCACTATCAGCGCGCATAATTCCGCGAGGATCGAAACTGGCTTATTGCTTGTTCTTGCATTAAACGGCCGATAAACAGTTGTTTAATGACGCTAAATTTGGCTTGGAAAGATAAGTATAAAGGAGAAACAAGCTCTTATTGAATTTTCTCTGCAACCTTATTAAACGACGTCAACTTGCAATCCTTAGGTCGTCAAATCCTGCAATGAGCGAGCTTTCGGTGAAGGAAAACATCGTGATGAAACCATGACTTGGTGACAAGTGCTCGCCAGGCTAGTTAGGTGACTTATACTTAAATGTTTTTAAAATAACGTTTACTATTCACCTGTAGAAGGTACATATAAAATTAAATTCAAATTCTGTGTTCTTACCCAGGTTTTACAATAAATCATCTTTACCTTTATCAATTGCCGTGCTCAAAAACGGTTCGACCAAGCCATGGTTTCATCGCGATGTTTTCCTTCGCCATAAGCCCAAGCTCATTGCATAATTCTAACCGATGACCTAACCTACATCTGTGATGAAAGCTCCTGTGGTTATGACGTCGACAAAACAATACCAAAGTTTCAAAGCCAAGTTAAATAGATATGTAAAAGTAAATCAAACCAGACTGACTGACTCACTACACCATACATCTCTAACCTCTACCACAATCCGGGTCACGCCAGCTGTCAGTCTAGTCTTGTGTCAGTCGTCACCGTGCTCGATTATTGTGTCCGTCTGTATGTCGGCAGTGAAACACGACACCTCACTCGGGAGCTGGCACTAAATTATATATTATGTACACGTTTAATGGCGGACCTACAAATGCAAGAGCTTTTCAGGAACTGGTAGCTGATAGCTCTATCAATCATGTCTGAGTAAATAACTACAAGATCACATCTCACTTTCTTACTAATCTCACTTATATGAATGTGAGGATGCATGGATGTTTGTTACACTTTCACGCAGAAACTACTGGACGGATTTTGATGAAATTTAGTGTCGAGATAGTTCAAATCTTGAAGAAGGACATAGAATACTTTTTGTTGTGATAAAGTGTAGTTTTCGTGAGTGAAACAGCGGGGCGCAGATAGTAATATTATAAATCGATGCGAAGTTTGCGAGTGAGCTTGTTACTTCCTCACGCTGAAACAGCTCAACGCATTTGAGTGAAATTTGGATCCCGGAAAAAGGTTCCTGCAGAATAGTGTGAAAACTCCGGGTGTAACTAGTACAGTCAACGACAAAGGTCGCTGAACAATCAGACTTTTTTCTATTATCCTTATCATCCTAAGATCAAAAAAAAAACAAAAAAGATGATGATGAGGTGTGATAAGTTGTGGCCAAAATGTGTGTGTGTGGGGCCATGTAAAATGTAAAAAAAAACAATAATAATTACTGATTTGGAAAATCAAGAACGATCAGCTACTTTTGTCGTTGACTGTACCTATGATATATTTTATTACCTTCTAGCTTTTATTATACTACTTGTGCTTCGTGGCTTCACCCACGCGGACTACTGTTTATCACGATAAAAAAATCTTATGGCCTTCCTCAGGGTTCAAACTATTCCCGTACCAAATTTCATAGAAATTGCTTTTTTTCGACTGTAGGCGTGAAAAGTTACTATAAGAAAATGGTAGTGGTCAAGCTGTTGTTTCATCACGACCTTTTCCTTCAAGAAAAGCTCAAGCTTTATATAAAAACCTACAAGCAAAAGTTTACAAAAAGCTTCTAAAACTAATCTATCAGTAAAATTATCACTTTAGAGTGTTCCACTTCCACAAAATGGGCACCAATAACCATTTCGTAACGCAATAACTATAAAACATAAAACTATAATTCATATGTGAAACTATCTAAACGAGTTCACCTTCGATTGAACAATTTTTACAACTCTTAAAATAATCGTTAAATATTTATTGATGCTTTCCGACATAATGGTAAAACTGTTATAGAAGGGTTTAATGGTATTTAAAAGACACGTGTTTATGGGTCACTAGTCTATTTTCTATTTTGTTAAATATACACACATCAACACCGTCTAGGGATATCTATTATATAAAAATAAGTCGGGTTTTCCTTCCTGACGCTATAACTCCAGAACGCACGAACCGATTTCCACGGTTTTGCATTCGTTGGAAAGGTCTCGGGCTCCGTGAGGTTTATAGCAAAGAAAATTCAGGAAAAATTTCAACAGAAAAGCGGTAAAATCATTTTTCACATACAGCGCCATCTCTGATACATAGCATGTACTACACCGTATTCTTCAACAAATGATTGTTTGCAATTACAGATACAAGGACAAATTCATCATAAGCATGGTTCAAAAAAACATTTTTTTTCTTCTTTTTTTCACCAAACGAAATGTTACATAAAACGAAGCCATCTGGTGGCGAAACGGAGTTCGCCGGGGTTGCTAGTTTTGTATAAAGTTCTTAAACTCAAAAAATATTGTCCAGTTTTAAATTCTTTTGATTAGAGCTTATTTTGTAAACCTTTTTGAACGATTCTAAATTTGAATTTGAAAAAATAAATTAAAAGGATAAGATTTACGCGCCATAATGGTAGCGAAGCCCGAAGGTTTAATTTACCTACAGTAGTTTTTGGCTATTTTATTGTGTCAAATTTAAGTTTTATAACAAGTTATCGGTTAATTTCGAATTAATGTTATTGTGTGCATCATGCGGCGGCGCCATTTAACGAGAGAGGAAATGTTAAGGGCAGGCCATCAGGCCCTTTTGTAACTTGTGTTGAAATAATATTTTTAGTTTTGGCACATTTGATTTGCAGTCTGTGGTAGGCAGATCTATATTACACACAAACACACACAAACATATACATACATAATTATATTATACACTGAGAAAAAAATCTTGACTTTTCTTCTGAGTCTTACCTTCCAAAACCGATCCCTTCCAGAATGTAACTTTTTCCTTTCTTATTTTACCTTAGTTTTCCTTCGTCAAAAGTCCTTCGTTTTTGACTCAGAAGGAAAATGTATTTCTGAAGGTTTTTTTTTCTCCGTGTAGGTACAAATGCGAAAGTTTGTGAGTGAGTGTTTATGTTTGTTACTTCTTCACAATGAAGCGCAGCTCAACAGATTTGAATGAAATTTGGAATGAAGATAGCTTACACTTTGGATTAACTTATAGACTACTTTTTATCCCGGCAAAAGGTTCCTGTGGGATAACGAGAAAGAAAACTAAGAAAACTCAAGTGACCTTTCAAATGAAAAACTAAATCAAAATCAGTGCATCCCTTTAGGAGCTACAATGCCACACACTGAGAAAAATAATCTGACTTTCCTTTTGAGTCTTACCTTCCAAGACCGATTCCTTCCTTATTTTACCTTAGTTTTCCTTCTAAATGACGATTCCTTCCCTTTTGACTCAGAAGAAAAACAAAAATACACACGTTAAAATAATAAAACCTCTCTGTTTTTGTCAGTAAAAAGAGGTTAAGTTTGTTTGTGAGGTCAACTTCACAAAGCTATCACCGCTGTCATCACTTAACTCTAAACAATATCTAAAGAAACCTCAACAGAAAGCGAGTGGTGCAACTTAACCCCGCGTTAGAATAATTAACAGAGCTTTGTTAAAAGCTCTCGCAGCCGCTAAACTCGTTCCAGGCACAAGCTCGCCGACGTGCGGCCAACCTGATGCTTAGCGAAACATGCTGAGAGCTGAGAAGAGGGGAAATTGCTCAATTTGCAGTTAAACAACGCGGATTTTTGAATTACGAGTATATCTCGCCAATGTGAGCTTGGCTACACTGCGGACTTGCGCTTTGGGTCATACTTGGTTGTATTACCTAATACTAGGTAATAACTGCGCCCCCCGTCTTCACGTTATCCCGCAGGAACCTTTTTCCGGGATAAAAAATATCATCATCAGCCGGAAGAAGTCCACTGCTGAACATAGGCCTCCCCCTTTGAACGCCACCATGAACGGCTCTTAGCCATTTGCATCCATCGGCTCCATGCGACTCTTTCAAAAAACAGTAGCCAATGTTAAAATTCAGGGTCTAAGCTATCTTCATTTCAAATTTCACTCAAATCCGTTCAGTAGTTTTCGCATGAAAGAGTAACAAACATCCATCCATCCATCCATCCTTTTACGCAAAAACTGAAATAGATGGATTAACATAGGTATTGGTTACTTTTGATCCTGGAAAAAGGTTCTAGCGGCATAAGAGGAAGACGTGGGTGAAACCGTCGGGCGCAGCTAGTGAATCATACAATAAAGAATCTTTCAAACGTGTGCCTGTAACAAAAAGCCAAGCACTTTAATTCCTCGTCAGCAGGCTTTTATCAACCGGCTGCGCACGCGCATTCCCCGGCGATTATCGCGGGCGAGCATTCTCTAGGTGCACTAAATCTAGCGACGCGTTTCTAAGGACCCTGCGAATGGAGATAGGCTCGTCATTTCGCATAAAACGGAAGCACAATGTAATTGATAGCAAATCGAGAATAATAACACATTATTATTAATTATTATTCATAATGTGTATTATTAATAATGTGTTATTTCCTTGCAAAGTTTTTGACGTAACAACGTTGACGTCAATACAAAAAAGAAGTGTTTGAGAATATGTTTTATTTACAAGATGCGCTCCGTGGTTAGACCGCGATTTTACCGCTATCTCATAGAAACCTTCTTTCCGGGATAAAAAGTAGCCTATGTGTTAATCCAGGGTATAACCTATCTGCATTCCAAATTTAATTCAGATCCGTTCAGTAGTTTTTGCGTGAAAGAGTAACAAACATCCATCCATACTCACAAACTTTCAAGTTTATAATATTATTAGTAGGATAGATAGTGTGATGTAATGTAACAAGAAATACATGCAGAGACTTTCGCTACGTACCTACCTACCCAATCAGAAGGTATTAGAGATCACGAAGCAGATATAATACCGTCACAATATACCATTACAAGAAATCACAAGTACCCCAGCAGTCCAGCACTACTGACAATAATCGCGCTCTAAATTGAAATCTCTCAATAATCTGTATCAGTCGATAGGGAGGGGACACACCGGCAAGCAAGAACCGGCCGGGCCACTTAGCCGTATCACAGGCTGACGCACGCGCGCGATACAACACTAATCTAGGAGATTGGTAATAAACGTCTAAACACAAGCCTCCGACTCTGAGGGATGAATAATAAACCTTTGGAAACAAAACTAGCAATCGATTGGACAAAACATCCACCTCAATACTAATTATAATGTTAGTAGACATGAGATCATATATAGCGGTTAAGATTAGCGAACATAATTATGGACCCGAATAGGGTATTGCAATGTAGGAGCGGACCGATCCATTCTAGTCATTTAGTGAAGACGTCATTAAAGAAGTCATTTATGCTTTAGTATTTGTCGATAGCTCCTTATCATTGGTCAGTTATTCAACCGATAAGCAGTAGTGTGCAAACATTACTCATTACTGTGTTCCGGATTGAAGAGCAATAAAAAGGGTAGGTACATTAAGATTTATCATTCGACTCCTCCAACAATTAATATCGTTATATTTTAGCCAATGTATACAAACTTGACAAATTATATTCTAAAATCTTCCTCGAGAACCACTCTATCTATTGGTGAACAGCATGAAAATCGGTGCAGTAGTTTTTGAGTTTATCGCGAACAGACAGACAGACAGACGCGGCGCGGAGGACTTTGTTTTATAAAAAGAAGCGAAGAAGATATCTGAGGGTGACAAGCGTAGTGAATTGCTGCACGGGATGTTGAAGTTCAAAATTCTGTGTGACACTGGAGCCAATGGAAGCAAATGTATAATAGCCGTTCAAAAGTTATCAGAGATTTTGATTCCACGTCGAAAATCGTTTAGTATGTCCTTAAGTTTATGGGTAAGTACAAGCGTTTGCAACAGACGAAAAAGGGTATAGAGATTAGTTCTCACAGCCATTCCGAGCTTGCTTCCGACAATGAGCAAAGCCAACACTAAACAGGGCATAACGATACAATCTGCCCTTTGGTAGAGCAACTCTATTCAGTCGCCGTAAATCTAGCTCCGACGTTATTTATTTAGTGTTTGCTCTACTAACTGGAGGTTAGCTAGGAATGTGGTTAAATGCCGATAAACGCGGAGTCGCCTTTCGCGAATTGAATGTCGCTGATACTGAGCTATTAAAAGGAAATTTAAGATTGTGTTTATCTCAATTGGTGCTTGGTCAGTAATAAATATGGTGTTTTATTCGGAACGAGATTAGGTTTTAGCATGTTTGAGATACTTTGTATTGCTTGAGCAGATCAGCTTATAAAATGAAGATTGGAAAAGCGTCAGCCGAACTGTGGGTCTTTCTTTCGAGGAACCTTGGTTATTGCAGGTTTTGATTCCTTAAAGGATACCCTGTTATGTCATTTAACTAGTATGCCTTACTCTGGTGTCGGAATTTTCAGTCTTAGCGAAGGCTTCTGACACGTCTTTGGGACTAACGTCTTTGCTGTTGACGATCAATTGAAGGTATGTAACATTGTTGATTTAGACTTTTCGACCAAGCAAGCTAATGCTCATTCTATCGCCACACTATCAAATTCACTTTGCGTACACACAAAAAGAGCATTCTTTCGTTGTTTGCTTGTTATGATTCTAGGAATATTCTAGAAATGTTCTAAGATGGCTCACTTGCCTGATGGAGCCTGATGACCACATGTTACCTGTGACAGCTCCGATATGGTAGGTGATGGCACCACGCAATGGGAGCTAGCTCTCAAGTGAGGCTGTTTAAACACATCAAGCGTTGGAGGTGGTAGCTAGCTAGTCAGGTAACAGCTATAGTAGCTTTTACTTTGTTAAATATGTTTGTAACCTCCTTATTAGACCTTTAAAGTGGGGTCCCACCCAAGTGTAACAAGCTGTCTACTTACTAAAAGGATTAGGATAGTTTAGTTTTAGTGGAGACACAGATTTCTCTTTTGACATAATCTGCTAAGTGGTGTTCGCAAAGTCACAAACACGGGACACGCCTTCGTAAGGCTCAGGTTTACTTAGCGCTTGCGCTAATAAAATGGAGGTTGTTCATGATATCAATAATTAATTCATTCATTACGATGGAAAAACCAATATGGACCTGCCATTGAGGTTTTTCCATAGTTTGCGTACAGAAAACAACCTTACAACTCAAAATTGGTTTTTAAGAAATCAGCAATCCGCATTTTCTTTTTCGGGTAGATTGTCATTATTGTTATTGTGAGTCGTACATCCGACTGATACTCAGGCCTTCTCTAGTAGAGTATGACGTTGGCCCAAAGTAAGTTTGAATACCTACCAATAGAAGTAAGCATTTTTTCATATCTTACAGCAGAAAAGCATTACGACGATGGGGTCAGAGGTGGCGCGACACTACGCCTGGACTGGGAACTGTCTTCCAAGTGAGGCTGCCGGAACACACCGTTAGGTGCTTGGTGATAAGACTCCTAACATGATAGCGCCAGTAGTCAAGCGGCACAAAAATCCCTACAATGCTATGGTTTCATCAAGATGTTTTTTTCCCGTTGCTGTACTACTGAGTTATCATCGCTTAAAACCGCATTCTCTATGAACTAATTTCAAACAAAGAACGATCAACAATTTATCGAGAACCATCTAATTAGCCATGAGAGTCTAACTTAACACAACTGCCTGTTTTGACGGCATAGCCGGTAACAGGCCTGCGTCTGGTGGGCGTGTTAATGCAAACACTTCAATTTCATCCGGGGATCAATGTCTGCTCAGACTGTTCCGCGGGATTAACCCGATATTATGAATGAAGAAAGTTTGTGAGTGTTTATGTTTGTTTAACGGCTCAACAGATTTGAGCGAAATTTAGAATGGAGATAGCTTATACCCTGGATTAAGTCATAGGCTACCTTAAATCCCGGAAAAGGGTTCGGGCCACAAGAAAACCGCTGGGCGCAGCGAGTCACACTGTTAATATAGACAGGAAAGTTTGTTACTTGTTCCTGAAATGTACTTATATGAGTGGAATTTAGAATGGAGGTAGGTTATATACCCTGGATTAGCACATAGTTCTTTCTCTAGCCACGACCCATCAACCCCCACTCCCCGTAAAAAAATTCTTTTAACGTTACATCCCGAATAAAAGTTACTGCAGAATAGCTTAAAAAGCGTGGGGTGCAGATTTTATCGTAAATTTATATTTTGATGACAAAACGTTCCTTGCCATGTTTATAATTAATATTGCAGAATTGGTTTCGAGTCTAAACTTTAGACTGTACTTCTATTATCATCAGTCAGTCAACACCTCTGGACTATGCTTTTTATAGGTTCAAATATTGACGCCCATGCGTGCCAGCCTGCATATCCGTAACAAGTTTTCAATAAGAACGCACTTGTAGCTCGTGGTGGCAGGCCGGCTACTGTCGCATTACCAAGATAAATAGAACGAGGTGCGATTTCAATACAAATAAACTGGTATCAACTCAGACGCGAAAGCGTATAACTCCGTTATTGATGCTGCAATGGATAAATCGATTTAGCACATTGTGGCGGAGCACCAAAGCTTTGACGGCTTACCCATTCATTGACATCAAACGTAAACGCACTTCAATAAAACAAGGGTTTTCTGTCGAAAGTTTAGAACTAAAAGCTAAACGTTTCCTAGTTTGATTTTTTAAGAGGGCCTACCTGCTGTTACTCTTTTGGCCTTTACAATTTCACCGACTGCTGGGGGGAATCAAGAGGCACAGGGCGCAATCAAGAGTTTCCACATAAAGTGGACATCCGAAGTGGACTTTTATTATCGTAAGTCTTATATGAAACAACTGTTTTACCGCAAATAATTTCAATAATGGTTTTATCTCTACATCCATTTGTAGCCAGAAGTAATGGTGTATCAAATTACAAATAACTTCTCCTTACATGATCCAGTGGGAAAATAGAATCTCAGTAAATCCACAATGGATCTAACGAATGGTTCTTATGAGATAGAAACTACAGGACAGGACTATTACTTACATCACAGCTGTACTACGGGCCAGCAGTGAAATTGAATGGCCAAAGACAACAGAGACAGGAATGCGATTGCAACATCCACAGCGGAACAATGATTATCTGAGAAGCTTTGCTTTGCACTTACAATTTGCTAACCCGACAATCGCTTTGGAATTCTCTTTATAACAAAGCCCTACAGAATATCACCTCTCGAAAGCATTTTTGAAATCACGACCATAACTCAAGTGTAGCCGTGCAGTGCAAATCCAAACAATCTGATCGAGTACTGTATGTACAGTCGCGTACAGTGTGGGCACAGTCGGCTACAGTTCAGTGTAAATAGTGCGCGAGTGTACTTCCGCTAGCGGAGTCACGACTCGGTTACATTGCGATTGTTTTAGCAATAGTCCGTCAAGTTTGCCGTACTTTATATAGTTGGTAGCATTGACGTATAAAGGTTTGTAGCTTGAAAACTCCGTATTTTTGAAACGATAATGACTCTGTGGTAGTGACATTGGCTTGTGATTACTTGTAGGATGAAGGGCGTGGGTTCGAATCTTACGGTGGGCTTGAGCTTTCGGTGAAGAAAAATATCGTGATGAAACCTTAGCTTGCTGGTAGGGTATTTTAGCTCACAGAATTAGCAAGCTGAAGTGGCAGTGGGCTGGTCATATAAGCCGCAGAACCGATAACCGTTGGGGTAGACGTGTTCTTGAGTGCAGACCGCGACTTGGCAAACGTAGTGTAGGGCGCCCTGCGACAAGATGGGGCGACGACTTGCGCCGAGTGGCAGTGGTTGGATGAGAAAAACCGATGACCGGGCTCAGTGGCGTATCATGGGAGAGGTCTATGTCCAGCAATGGACTGATACAGGCTGATTTCCGATTTTCTGATTTCTGATTATATGTCACCAAGCAACTATCAGTGTGTTTCAGTTGCAGCCTCACTTGAGAGTCAGTTCCTATTCCAGGTTTAGCGTGGTGCCACCATTTGAACTAATGCAGTCAGGTAACGATGATGACGATCTTTAATAGCAATCTCTACCAGATATATGCCGTTTTTTAGACAAAGCAATACATGTTACTAAACTCTCTAGAATGATCTATCTAAAAACGGCATCCATATATCTGTCCGCCCAAAGCTTGTAATAGAAATGACTGTACTGTCAAGCTATTTAGCGATATAGGGTGCCAAGTGCCAATGCAAGTGCTAACATTGCAGTGCTAAGTTCAGGAAGTGCCAAGATATGGTTGTTATCCTGGAGCGCGCACGGCTGACTCTGTCTTTAACTATGGTTGGCTTCGGATTATCAGGTCGTGCATTATTGACTGTAGGTACATTGTCAACACGGACCGATTTTACAGCCAATAATTGCTGACCAGACAATACAGGGCCTCGTATTTCGAATACCATGTAGGTACATGGGTTACCAGGCCGCGCATTATCAGGTCGTGCAATACTGATTGTGCATTATTTGGTCTTACATTAATGCCTCCAGTAGGCGAGCACACCCTCAAGAGAAGAATCTGTGTGTCTGTCTGTCGCTGTCGCTAAGCACGGTTGTTTTTGTGTTACAGAAACCTTTTTTGAGAGCCAGTTAAAGGGCAGGTGTAGCGTAGCGCCACTTTCAACCACAACGTTGCCTAATTTCAAGTGACTTTTTGTCAAATGCTACCCTCAACATCAACAGCCGGAAGAAGTCCACTGCTGAACATAGGCTTCCCCCCTTGAACGCCACCATGAACGGCTATTAGCCATTTGCATCCATCAGCTCCCTGCGACTCTTACAAAGTCGTCGGTTCACCTAGTGGGGGGCCTACCTATAGAACGCTACCACGCTAGGATGCAAAAATAAAGCTTTCAAAATTGGTTCGAATAAGATAAATAATATTTTTATCTAAAAAGTTTAATAATACGAAAGATAACAGGTGGGTGTAAGATCATGCGCAAACAATAATAAATTATTGGTTTATTCAAAGACTTAATTGAATACATAAATAATGAACCGAAACCAAGAGTCACTTGTCTTTAAAATGAATAGTTGTAATTAATTAACAAAACAATCATTGTGGGTTCCGTGGAAAAAAGGAAGTACCTTCATAAACAAACGTCTTCGAATGAATAAAGCATCAAAGGCAACGGAAAAGAGTAAAGGCAGATCAGATTCGGCTAAACAAGGTTCATTGGCGGAAGATCAGAAATAAAAAATATTGGTCTGTCCATTTTGTTCATAAAATCATTCTCTTCGTGAGTGAAAACGTTTCGTCACTGAACCACTGAACCCAAAATCCATCTGTTGAATGAATAGTTGCCATGGTAACCCGTTTGAAGCGCGTGCGCAGAGATGGTATCACGGCATTCTTACCATAGCTATGTGAATGGAGCACTCTGTACCTACCTATGCTTCTGTAGTCTGTATACTTTGGAACTACTTCATGTGGAAACGCAGATAGAACTAACTCCGATGGCTCAGCGACCCAAAGTGTGTCTTGGCCTCCGAAACGAGAGAGCGCCACTCTTCTCTATCTTGAGCGATTTCAACCCAGTTCAGAGTGTGGAGTTCGCGCAGCTCTGCATCCACCGCGTCCTTCCAGCGGTATCTAGGGCGTCCGACCGGCCTACGGCCATTCCGTTGTTCCAAATAAGAACGCTTGGAAACGCAGATGGTTATTGCAAACGCATTGATTTGGACTAGGGTCTCAACTCAACAGCCTCACCCCGCCGGCGACCGAAGGGGTACCCCAATGTCCACAGCCATAGTCGGGTAAAAATTGATTAGATACTAACTAAAAACTAACTGAAATGGCGCAACGACCCAAAGTGAGTCTTGGCCTCCGATGACAAAAGACGCCACTTCGGTCTGTCCTGCGCCACCTCCTGCTAGTCCTCCACCTGGAGTGGGCGCAAGTCCTTCGTGACAGCTTGCATATAGTATATGGCTCATAACATCAAAGATTTTTTGGTTATACAACCTAAAAGTTGGAACATTGATTGCACCAAATATGCACTAAAAGTAGGCATAAGTAGATTTTACTTTTTCTCATTGGGTAAACTATATACGCACACGTATGTTTCAACCTTATGACTGTGTTAATAAAGAATTCAAAGCTTACGACCCAGAATAATAAATTACATCTCGGAATGTAACAGAAAACTCCGAGCTCCCATATTTTTTTCTCACTTGTAAATTAGTGGTAATTACACGATAGATTTCCGCTGCCTTTGACCTCGTTGTAAGGAATGTATCTAATCATTCGTGGTGGCCTCTGTTCAGGGCCGGATTCTCCCTAAGTTCCCCCCTGGGGCACCGTAGAAAATGCTGTCCCGTTACCCTAATCCTATGTAAAATGGGGGTTCCGGAGTATATTATAGGGTAACGTTTTACAACAAGTGATCTTGGGCCCAATTCTCACGGCGTGATATTTTATCACATTTGATAAATATCGCAATGACTGTCAAAATATGTGTTGAATTTTGACAGAATTGGGCCCCTGATGTGAAGTGTTTTTTGTGGTCACAAGGTGACATAACACTACACCTGGATTGGGAACTGGCTCTCAAGTGAGGCTGCTAAAATACTCTGGTAGGTATTACGTGACAAATTCTAAATTCAGATTTCAGAAATCTTTTTCGATAAACAAAAACGTTATTTTTTTCTCACTCCCCCAATATTTGCCGCCCTGGTCTTCAGCCCTTAGTGTGCCTCTGATATAGGCAAAACGAAACAATAATAATGCTAGCTTATAGCTAATTATCAACAAATGAAGTCAATCGGCTCGAGAGACTTAAAAGTGTTTTTAATGGGTGCCATAAATGAAATAAAGGCTTGGTGGTAGGGCATTTTCTTGTGCTTGTATGGCTAGCTACCACCACCTGCAAGTTAAGAACCTGTCGCCATTAATAAATAAGAAAACAATTCCCTCTGTCCCTTTGTCTGTTTTTTATAATATCACGACTAAACCGCCGAATAGATTTTAATAAAATTTGGTATGGAGACAGTGCCGGATTAACCACGTAGCAAGAGCAGCAATTGCTACGGGCCCCGCGTGAAACTGGGCCCCGCATATATGAACCCACTCATCTCTGCCTGGCCGTATTTTTTTAAGTGAAACTTATTAAGATGCGGTATATTGAATTTACTTGATGTCACAAAAACGTGAAACGATGCAACTTTTCCTACTAAGACAATCCACGTCAGACACTCGGCAACCCATTGTAGATCAAGGTCCGGCACTGTATGAAGATAGTTTGATTTCTAGGAAAGAACATAGGATACTTTTTGTCGCAATAAACTGTAGTCCACGTGGGTGAAACCGCGGGGCACAAATAGTAGTGTATAAAGTAGGTAACTCCTTGCTGACTGGTTTATACAGAAACATCTGCACAGCAAAAACATATTTTACAACTTGATAATACTTTGATTGACGGCTCAAACATACCTAATTTTATTTAATACTAGCTGTTCCCTATGGTTTCACCCGCCGCCCGCGTGGGCTACAGTTTATCGCGATAAAAAGTAGTCTATGTCCTTTTTCAGGGCTCTAAATTATCTCTCTATCAAATTTAATTGCCATAATGTTCAGTAGTTTAGGCGTCAAAACGTAACAGACAGATAGACATACAGAGTTCTTTCGCATTATAGACGTCTATGATATTTATAGACAAGTAGTAGATATGGATCACTGAGGTTAAATTTTTTGCGTGTATCATCTTGGAACACGAATTTCATGAGAATACCATGAGAATAAGAAATATTATAAGAGATGTAGACCTTAAAAATACAAAGTACCATTTCCCACTACAGGTCACCTGATGTTAAGTGACGAGAGCGTTCAAGGTGTCAAGCTACGCCCATAGGCGGGTCTTAAACTCCAATGATATTTTCTTACATCTTACACATTTGACCACAAGTCACCTGAGGTCCTATTTGCTGCTGCGTTACGCCTTGATTGGGAACTGGCTCTCGAGTGAGGCTGCTGAAATACATAGATACTAGGTATTTGGCGACAGTTGATAGCCGGACGAGCATTAGAAAATACCCTTCCACCAAGCCATGGGTTCAAACATATTTATAAATCAAACCAAGGTGATATAAGACTCAAATTCAACTGCATCACATAAGTACTTTAATGGTAGTTAAGTTTCATAAATAACTTAGCAGGATAGGTGGTTACTTTCAAGTCATTTTATGAATGAATCAAGTGGCTACAAAATAAATAATGGATTTCAAAGAAACATGGCTTTTGCGGGAAGAGTAAAGCTTCGAACCAAAAAGCGCGGTTGCAGTGTGTTTGGTAATTTACAGAATGAAAAACAAAACAAATGACATCAGCTGTATGTATTTTGAATTTATGGATCGAGTTTGCGTCATTGCTACCGCGCTTACGTTTATTTTCTAACATTTATCTGAATTATTTACTAACAACTAACAACGTCATATGCCTCTAGTTGACTCGCGAGTCAATCACATCAGTCATCCAATCAAATCATTTATTAGCTAGAATACGTTATGTAAAGATCTTATATATCAATTTTTGACACACTACATTTCAGTCCGCAAGCATTTTACAATCAAATATGTATTGGGACAAAAATCTTTGCACTCATTTAGGTACACTTTAAAACAATAGATAAGAAGCCCGCTAGTTAAATATTTTTGTAATTTGTTGCCATCCAATAGGTACCTTACAGTATCAATTGGATGGCAACAAATTATTTAAAATTGACGATTTAAAATTGACAAAGTTTCATACAAACTTTCATCCCCTATGTTATCCCCTGGGGGTAGAATTAATCAAAATCCTTTCTTAGCGGATGCCTACGTCATAACATCTACTTGCATGCCAAATTTCAGCCCGATCCATCCAGTGGTTTGGGCTGTGCGTTGATAGATCACTATGTCAGTCAGTCGCTTTTGAGTAATATATATTTAGATGAATAAATGAAATGAAAAATAGTGATTTGTGATAATTATACCCAATATTAAAGAACAAGGGCAATAAGAACAAACACATTGGACAAGGTCAGAAATAGGTCCCGGCTCAGCATAAAACTGAGGCTGTACAACAGCCTAATGACATAATGATTGCATCATCATCATCATCATCATCAGCCGGAAGAAGTCCACTGCTGAACATTACCTTGAACGCCACCATGAACGACTACTTGCAACTAGTGGGGGGCTACCTACAGAACGTCTTCCAGTTCGAGGTCATTGTTTTCAATGTGGTGACAGATCTGAATCAGTTACACGAAAACATTTCAAGTAACACCCGCGTGTAGTGAATGAAATTACTGAATGGATTTCAAATTAGAGCTAGGTAACCTAGACCGTGCTCTGTGCAGACTTGTAGCAGACAGCTGGCGTGGGACGGCGGCCCACGCCACTCTTGGCTGTTTCAACCGCCCCTCGAAGTATGGAGTCAGGTTTTATGACTATAACTGCTGAATGAAGTAGTGTCTATTAGGAAGAGCGGGGCGCGACTGCGAATTCAAGTTCTCGGTTTCGTAAATCATTCCGACTCATACGAACGATAGGTACATTACATAGGTATCCAATAGCATCAATAGAAGGTTTTCTAGCTGGCTAAGTATTAAATTTATGTTTTAATCCGATTTTTGGCGTTTTCTATACCTACATGTAACATGACCAATAAATAAAACTTACATTTCACTTATCCAATCTGTCGTTCTTGTTTTTGTAGATCCTTCTTCCACTTTCCATTGTAAGTTTTTGTAAGACCGAGGAATTCAACTTTTGACTAATTTACTAATCAAATAATTACTATCATTAGTCGTCATCATTCGACTTTAAATTTTAGTGGTTACTAATATTGAAATCCAACTTAAAAATTAGTATCTAATAGCAGATTATCCGAATGATCAGATCAGCAGTCGCATCTTTATTAAACAATTAGTAATCTTAGATTATCCGATCACATTAGCATTAGCGCATCTTTATTTGGAATCTCTGGCTAATGTTTGCCCATCAATATCCATCAGTGTCAAGTATGGCTTAGCTAACATGCCTTTTACGTCGGGCTTGCCTTCTTTTGAAGATTAGCTAAATTTTGGGGTCATCTGTCAAACTGGGTGCCAGGCTATTTTGAAGCGATGGTAGCTAGGTGACGTTGGCTTGCAACGGCCGTGGGCGGTCGTCGAATTCTGCAATGAGCTTGGGCTTTTGGCAAAGGATAACATTGGAATGAAACCTTAGCTTAGATACTAACCCATGCACGGGTGGTTAAAACGATAAAACGGGACCCTGTTACAAAGACTCCGCTGTCCGTCCGTCTGTCTGTCTGTCTGTCACCAGGCTGTATGTCACGAACCGTGATAGACAGTTGACATTTTCACAGATGATGTATTTCTGTTGCTGCTTTAACACCAAATATTAAAAATCAGAATAAAGTAAATATTTAAGGGTGCTCCCATACAGCTAACGATGATTTTTTTTGCAGTTTTCATAGATAATGGTACGGAACCCTTCGCGCGCACGTCCGACTCGCACTTGGCCGGTTCTTACTTTACAGAACATTAGGGAGCATTTTCGTAAGCGAATGGATACTATGAAGTATACCTAAGCTATACTAGTTGACCTAGACCGTGCAGGCGTAACGACAGGCTGCGTGGGAGGATAGCCCACGCTAAACGATCGGTGGGCTCGAATACGAAAACAAAAGGCACGGTTATTGGGCAAGCATTTATGAATGGTGAACGGTATATCCACGGAACTTATCTCCTACTAATAATACAAACGTGAAAGTTTGTGATTAAGGATGTTTTTTACTCTTTCACACAAAAACTAATGAACTGATTTGAATGAAAATTGGTATGGAGATAGCTTATACCCTGGATTAAAACAGGTCAATTTTTTATCCCGGAAAAAGGTTCCTGCACGATAAAGGGAATACGCGGGTGAAACCGTGTAGCGCAGCTAGTCCAGAATATTGACAAGTAAAGTTTGTAGAGAGTATGTCACGGTTAATCTCCGGAAATACTGATTCGATTTTAAAATTCTTTCACCGATAATAAACTCCACTTCATCTAAAAGTGTGCTTTGGTTTTTAACACGCTTTTCGCCTTATTTTTCTTCGTACAAGGTAACGTTTGTCCGCAAGTCACCTGATGATAAGTGACGATGTGGTCAAAAGTGGCCCCACGCTATAGCACGCTTTTATAAGCTAGACAAGGTATGGGCCGGGCCACCTTTGGAAAGTCGCGGAGTATAATTTTGGAGTGGAATTTGCAGTCTTTCGGTAGTAAATTACTACTGACTATTCACCCGCTAAAGTAAATTTTTCGTCCTCGTAAAACCGCTAAAGCGATTAAAACAACCAAAACGTATAAAAACCATTTCGTATCACATAAAGGGAGAAAGGTACACAGAGTTCTGTGAGTGAAGCCACGCGGCGAAGCTCCAGCTATTTGACTGTCTATAAATATTAACAACAGGCTTGTAAACGAGCGAAGGTTCCTATAGGTGGTAGGTTAGTTCTCAAGCTAGGTAGCCTAGACCGCGGACAGGCCGCGTGGGTCGCTGCCCACGCGTGGCCGGCCGCCTTCGAGTAGGAAGTCAAGTCTATGGACGCAGGTGCTCAATGGATCTGAGAATATTTCATTGAGAGAAAACTAGTCCGTAGGTACCTAGTACAATATCATAAATGTGAAAGGAACTCTACCATTCCTAACTGCTGAATAGGTCTTGATAAAATTTATGTACGCAACGAAAGTCGAAAAGGCTGCCCGGGCTGGCCATTGTCAAGTGACATATATGTATATGGTGTTTTTTTTTATATTTTTTTTTTATTAATTACAGGGTAGCGTTTGACCACAAGTCACCTGATGATAAGTGACGATGTGGTCGAAGATGGCGCCACGCTACACCTGGACTGGGAACTGAGAACTGAGTGTATTGAGAACTATATAAATATAAAATATAAAATAGGACCTATTTTCATCAAATACAGCTATTAAGAAGAACCGCAAGGAAACTGGCTTTCAAATGAAAAAAAAAACTGCATCGAAAACGGTTCATCCGTTTGAGAGTTTCAACGCCATGCACAGACATCGACGTCAAACTTATAACATCCCTCTTTTTGCGCCGGGGGTTAAAAAGGGGGTCTTATACATTGTAAATGAGGATTGAAAAGTAAAATAGGTAATGGATGATCGAATTTATTATATATTAAATAAAAGAACAATGGCCAAAACGGACCCGAGGTCGTATGAAAAAGATTTATATACGATAAAAAATTTAATTTCTTGCCTATTAAAATTATACAAACGATATTTTAAAGAAGGTGTAGAAAAAAAGATATTGATTTTTTAACTTCAGAGTTTCTTAGGACGTTTTTTAACTTACACGATGCTTGGATGTTTTAAACGCACTCCGCATTTTCTTTTTCATTCCGTTTCACGCTTTGGAAGTCGGCCTTACTTAAAGTAAGTCATTAAAATCAACATTATTTACCAAATATGAACAAAAACTAATCTTTTTAATCTATGTACAAGCAAATTGATTGTCACTGTCTAGTGACATTGACAGATACGAAAATTTTTAAACATAATATATTCGACTTTTTTGGCGGCAATCGAGTTGTCAACGTGAAAATTTTGTTTTTATTTCCAAAACTTGTGTTTCTTCGAGTGATAATGTGTAATATTGGTGGATTATTAACCATTATGTGTTCGTTAATGTGTACGAGTGTGGGAAATTGAAATAAAGTTGTGAAAGTGACTTTTCAAGTTGCTCCAAAAAAGTCCGTGTAAAGTTTAAGTAAAGCACCACTACTTTACCTAAACACTATCCTCATCCCATCATCTCATCATCATCATCGCCATCATCATTTAAACTTGATTCAACTCTCTGAGTTTGAAATCTTTTATACTTGACACTGGCAAATACACTAATCGTGTGACGCCATAACAAAACGAAACATAATATATTGCGTTCAGGTCCAGGGCAGTATGAAAATTGGCCAATGTTCTTTGGTACTGGAGCGGAATTACAGGTTGCTCTTCGTCCTCGAAGAAGTCGGGTTTCTGTGGGAAAGAAAATGGGAAACCCGTAGATATAGCCACAGAGAGCAGTCGATAAAATTATGCAGGAAAAAAACATAGACAGAACCGCTTAGCAATTAATCAATAGAAATAGAAAATAAATAATTTATAAACGTTGACATTAAATAAACAGAAGCTGTAATATTAAATCTGTGACATACTGATTACAAAACTTTTTTAAATGATTAATTACGTTTACCATTTTACAATTTAATTGTACAGCGTTCCTGCATTTGTAATCAATTCGTCATAACTATTTTATCTTAATGGTATAAGGATAAAAAGTACCCTATAAGCTATCTCCATTCCAAATATAACTCAAATCCGTTCAGTAGTTTTTGCGTAAAGGAGCAACAAACATACATACATACTCACAAACTTTCGCGTTTATAATATTAGTGAGATAGTATTCGATAGAATATGTTCGGTTGTATATTCGGTAGAATATACCTACATAGAATATTTGGATGAAACATCAAGAATTTGCTTGAATTATTGCAGCTTTACAAACAGAAACCAAAGCGAAAACAATCAACACCAAGAACGTGAAACTACGCGTCTATATTTCTATCTTCGGTCAGAGCAGATTGTATCTCAGGCAGGTGGTGACCATTGAAGCTGTACCGTTAGAGATAACGATCTGATGGTGACGCTATCTGGGGATCACGGCTTGTTATCAAACGTGGTCATTTAGGTGGTTTATTTAACCCTTTATTTATCAAGCGCACGCGTAAACGAGTTTAATGCCACACATTTCTTGCACCAAGATATAGATTTGAAGCCTATACAGTCATGTATCAGTTTTGGCAGCGGCGGATTTACCAGCAGGCTGAGTAGACTGGAGTCTAGGGCGGCTAAATTGGTGCCAAATGTCTTACTGATAAAGATTCAAATAGCTTGGTGGTATACAGGGTGATCAATCCAAATGGGTCAGTAGGGAGAAGTCAGAAACTATGAGAGATAGCGAAATCCGTTCTTAAGAACCATGGCTTCGATTTCAAATTTAATAATAATGGCATTCAAACTTTATTTAAATCTCTCATACATAACCGGGAATCGCTGCTCGCCTGGCTAGCTACCACATCTGAATTTGATAATCTTTCGCCAAGCACCTATCGGTGTGTTCTCCACTTGAGTGCCAGATCCATACAAATGTAGCGTGGCGATGCTTTCGACCATATAGTCACTTAATCAGGTGACTAGTGGTCAAACGCTACCATGTAAGAAGTAAATAGATACAAGTCAAAAACATTCTGAATGCCTACTGCAGTGACTTCTCTGAATGTGAACATAAAACTCGACTACTCCATGGACAATTGTATCTCGTCAGTAGCATTTATCTCTGCTATCTGGTCCAGTAGAGATCTAATCGTAAGTAAGAGCTGCTTATTTCTATTGCACCGTGGATAACGCGACAGCTAGCTTGGATTCGGACACCTACCCTTATTGTTTCTCCGACACGTTTATTGTAAATGGACAGCGGAGCAGGCTACTTTGTAAAGTGTTAGCTACGATAGAATATAACAAATACGATACATACAATGGTGTTAGACGATATTATGCAAGTGTTCTTAAGTTTTATTGTGATATTGAAAATTTTTATTACATTCCACAATGTACTAAATCGTTTTGGCGGTTTCGGACCACAATTAAAAGTGACCACTTCTTGATCTAGTACGTAATTAATACTTCCTGAAGTTACCGATTCCTGAAACGACGATGTAATGACCACTTCTTCAAAATATTTATTTTTAAAATACCTATATAGTAAGTTAACCAAAATTTGTTGTAGCTTAAAAAATGTAGGATGGAAGTTAGTTTGGCAATGTTCTGGGAAGGCTGTTGATATAATCTTACTCATGCTGTGACCACAACCCTTGGTCGTTTTAGTGAATTAACGAAAGAAGATATACCTACCCTAAATTGTGAGTAGGTATAATGATGGCCAATCAAAACGTTTTTTGTGCTTAGCTGTGGTTTGTATTTTGTCATTTCAAGCCCCATCAAAGATGCTAAAGTCAAAATAAACTAGTACAATTAGACACCGGTAAAAAAGATCTAATTTGATCAACATTTCTACCGAAATGGAATGTAAGTTTTTTATTTATAGCATTCTACCATTTTTTATACCATTGCTGTTGATTCTCAAGCGTTCCGTCCTGATTGATGTAGCAATCAGACGGACAGAATTATTTTTATTTATATACCAACACGCAACCGAGTCTCGCAGCTAAATCATTCGGGCTGGTGATGAGTCGATTATTTTGATTTACTATAATACATAATGAGAAATAACGTTCAAAATGATAAACATTGTAAGATCGTTATGGCGAGACCGGAGGAAACAGCTAGTGTCAAAGCAAAGTCGGCTATAGCAATCACAATTCACAACTAATCTGCAATTACATCATCAGTGTCGTATCGATGTATCGAGACAAGCGAGACTAATCGGGCCCACGACGAGACTCGATTGCGCAATTCGCCATTTATGGCACAACACTAGCCCTTCACTAGTTTACATCCACCGTGCGAATTTCAACTTTACGCCTTTTGTTATAAGGCTTAGAAGATAGTAATTAAAACTTTGTTAGTCACTGATGCCGTGTCTAATTAGCATTAGAGGGTAATCAAATGGCTTAGAAATTGACAAGTTGCTTGGTCCGACATCAATATTGGATTAACAAACACATAGTCAAGTCAACAAAACAATTACATATATGACTAGTGCCGTGACTATGAAATTAATGGCTTACTGTAATTTACTAATTTTCCTAGCGACTTGTGAGATACCGGATGATTAGCTTAAATAAATAAAGAGAGAGATCTTGAATAAATAGAGATAAGTTTAAAGAAATGGAAATATTGATTTTGATGTTTTAAAGAGTGAGGTTGCCGGAAAACACAGATAGTGGAGCTTAGCAATACGTTCTCCAGCGAAAACGAGCTACCAAGCTATAGTTTCATCACGATGTTTTCCTTCACGAAGAGCTCAAGCTCACTGTAAAATTCAAACCTTCGACCTACGGGTCGCAAACCGACATCACTACCTTTTTGAGGCGATGATAGCTCAATGATCAGGTCTTGTGATCGAATCTTACAATGAGCTTTTAGCTTTTGTTAAGTAAAGGCAAACATCGTGATGAAACTTTATCTTGCTGGTTAGGAATTTTCTAGTGCTCGCCTGGCTATCTGTCGCCAAGCACCTATCGGTGTGATCTAGCTAACCCCACTTGATAGTAACCTGTCTATCATTTTATCACATAACATCAGGTGACTTGTGAAAATCCCTACTAATATTTTAAATGCGAAATTAACTCTGTCTGTCTTTAACGCCTAAACTACTGAATCGATGTAAGTGAAATTTGGTACAGAGATAGTCTAGATCCTGAGAAAGGACATAAGCTAGTTTTTATCGCGATAAACTGCACCCCGGGTGAAACCGCGGGGAACAGCTAGTCTCTGTAAAAGGTAACACTACTGAGCAAGCATTCGCTTTATCACTAGTAAATTTCGATCAACTCTTTTAATGTATTCAACCAACCAGTTCTATTCCAACTTTAATGCTTGTTTCGAGAGCTCATAAAAAAAATTAACATGACAAAATCTAACTTAACGAATAGCTTTAACAAACATCTTGGAACCAGTCGGGTTCATTCATAAAACTACCGTTTACACGGCTCGCCGGTATATCAGCTGGGCATTTCATTCTGAAGATTTATAACGGTCGCATTTGCATAATGATGTCAATAAGGCGTGTAGTCGAGCTATTTATTATTGTGATACAGCAAACATATTACTAAATCTGTTTATTTTTAATAAGACGCACTAAATAAACGAATTAAACCAACTGGGTAGCTTATTTAATACTACATCACGTGTGTCGGGTCACCCCGAGGAGAGCGATGGCTGGCACATGCGTCAACTCGTGAACGGGTGCTGCTTGTGGGGTCTGGTCTGTTTTAGTTGTAATACCGTAACTAATAATTGTTAAAATGTTTTAATTGTTTAATGTTCATGTTTCCATATCCCAATGTGCACAACTTCTTAGTTTTAAATTAGCTCATGGTATAATATAATTATATTTAAACGCGGAATAACCTAATTATCTTAAAAGAAAATGTGTTGACAACTGTACGGGCCTCGAGCTTGTAGTGGAAAACTTGATCAATAAAAAATAAAAAAAATACTACTTCATCATCAGCCTGTATCAGTCCACTGCTGGACATAGGCCTCTCCCAAGGTACGCCACTGTGCCCGGTCTTCGGCTCTTCTCATCCAACTACTGCCAGCAATAAGCAAGTCGTCGCTCCACCTTGTCGCAGGACGTCCTACACCACGTTTGCCAAGTCGCGGTCTCCACTCAAGAACACGTCTACCCCAACGGTTATCGGTTCTGCGGCTATATGGCCAGCCCATTGCCACTTCAGCTACGTATAGGTACAATACAATACTTCGTATCGTATTCAAATAAAGAGGTAAAATTTGTGAGGTTCGATTTAGGAGATAATCTCCGGAAATACTGATCCGTTTTTGAAAATTCCTTCACTGTTATATGAGTGTTGAGTGTCGAAGAGTGTGGTTCATTGTAATGAATATTGATATTTCTATCTATTCAAGTATTTATTTCTCTATATAAGTATGTATATCGTTGTCTAGTACCCATAACACAAGTTTCGAGCTTAATTTGTGACTAGGTCAACTTGTTGCAATTGTCCCCGATATTTATTTATTTCTTCTGTTGGGAATCTTCACGTGATTGATATTTTTCAGTATCTTGTAGAGGCATAACTCTTTCTCAGAGTCCTTCTGGGAAACTCACTTTGCAAGTTATTCAACCGCCAAGCAGTAGTGTGCAAGTTTTTTTTCTGCGAAAGCATGACATTTTGTCTCTTGTCAAATATGCGTTAAGAAATAAACACATTTCATTTTTTATAGTCAATATTAATGTGAATAAAAAAGACATTTTAGATTTAGACAGTAATCACTTAACTATTCAGGGCGCACTTATCATACGTTTTTATCGACCAATTAAATGTTTTAGACAAACATTTGACTGTGCAGCCCACACGCTGTCTAGGAAGTGGTCGGGAGGTAGGCCAAGCCGGGATTACCAGATCATTTCTATTTGCTTTGGATTAGGTTTTGGTTTAACTTTACCCTTCCCATTTCGCAAGATGAACGTTCTGTTATGGACCCATAAATATTATAAGATTTGTGAGAGAAAGCTTGCAATATATAAGAAACATGATACAGTACTGGTGAAACCAAATCGAGCGACTAAATTGGCCTGATTTTATCCCGCGCTTAAAGTTTCAACGTAAACCGTAATCCATATATCTGCTTATCTACAAAAGACTCTGTCCTGAGTGTCTGATAGACAATGTACGTAATCACTGGACATAATAGAGGCTTGACATTTTGAGGGCATGTTTTTAAAGGGGTGTAAACGCATAGTTAGAAAGGATTTTCGAAAACTCACACCAATTGGATATTAAAGTTCCCGGGTGAAACCACAGGGCACAGCTTGTTTATTAAAAGCTGATTATTTTCAGAGTGAACGTGTTTTTAACAGCCAGAAGCCACATTACGAGTATTTAGGTGTCTACGAGAGGTTGTATTGATTTATAGAGCAGTTAACTTTTTGTGATTCATAAACGATGCACCTAGAAAGTCGCCGGGAACAATTTGCATCAAAATCGAATGCTAATATATTTAAATTAATTTTAAAAATAATATTTATAGTGTCAGCGTTGTAAAAATATGTCAGATCGTTTTTTTCCGGAGACAGTTCAAGTTTTATGTGCCACGATCGCATGTTTATTAAATACTTTGTTCAACAAGGCCTCGGAGTATAATTTGGCCATAATTTTTAAATTCCAGGCTTACATTATCAGTTAGCCACGGGTCCAAAAGCGCCACTTAGCTTTATCACCGGCATTTTTTCAATTTTCAAAAAGAATTACAAATTAAATGGCGGGGCTCTTAAGTAGAGACCGCGTTGCGTGTGACCTCAGGGTCGCAGAATTAGTGCCTACAGGGTCTGCCCACGGGATAACGGGCCGCGTTATGCTGTTGACGCTGGGGCCTTTATGTCCTATTTATTGGGCCATAGTTTCTCTTCACTCATCAGCGTGGGCTAGCCATTCTCGCTGTACTTAATTGGTTTGAAGGTGACAGCTTTGACAGTGTTTGTGTCAGAACTGTTTGATATTTTTGATCAAAAAGCAATTTCTCTTTTCAGAAGATATTCGTAACTTAACAGCAACAATAAAACTATCTTACAATAAGATTTTTTTCAACTGTGGGTTCTTTGTTTTTATTTTTACTTATTAGGTAGCATTTGACCACAAGTCAAATGACAATTAAATTAAATTAAAATTAAAATTCATTTATTTCAGATGTTAATAATCCATATTGAGCAAACAATTGTATTTTTTTAAATAATAGAAAATGTAATAATATAAAATGGGATAAAATAAGTTCAAATAAAATAATATATAGATAAAACTCAATTAACAATTACATTACAATATTCAATTCAAAATAATTAAAAATAAAATTAAAATACCTAGTACCTTCTCACCGGCATTGGCACTGGCATTTGTCGCGCGCAACAATGCCGGAGGAAAGCACAATCCATTCTAACCGCAATCATTTTTAGGACGGTATTGGTGCTGTCCCAAACTCTGTGCACCAAGGACGCGGCCCGCGACCGCATGGTCGCATGAAAACATGCAACGTGTGCGTCCGCGAACATACCCGAGGCACTGCAGAATCGGGGCAGCCCCAACAACGTCCAACAACAACAATGACATGACATGTTAAGTGACAATGTGGTCCAAAGTGACGCCACGCTATGTCTAGGTTCGAAATTGACTCTCATGTGGAGAAAATGGAAATTCATTGAAAGATTATCGGAAGTCGCCGCTACTTTATAAAAGCTTTCATTTTCAAGATTTATTGCAATTAAATATAGGACTAAAATAAAACAACAGCAAATGGGCACAGTTGATCGTCGCCTAAATCACTCATAAAAGCAACGATCAGAGTATAAATCTTTTTCATTTGTGACAGAATTAGGTCAAAGCTTCAATGCAAAGTGCGTAAATAAAACAAGAGCACAACATTTTCAAAGTGTCCCGTCACGTATAATGGATTCCGTCTGACAGGCACCACTGGTTCCCAAAAGACCACTAGCCTTGGCTGGGGGGCCACAGGACACCAGGGTTTTTTTAAATAGTAACAGGCAAGCATTTGACCCCAGTCACACCTGAATGTAAGTGATGACGAGGTCGACAATGGAGCATGCTTGCCTAGAAGATACCTATTAATTCATGACTTAATCCTTGGTCTATTCTATGCATGTCCTTCTCGGTCTACCTCTCCCTTTCTTTCCTTCTACTTTTCCTTCTAAGATTGTTTTAACATATTCGCCATGACGTACTAAGTGGCCAAACTTATTTCCCCCTCATACATATCTTTATCGTTGTTAGTACCTAACGTTCTTTTTACTCCCTCTATGTCCAAAACTTCTTATCGTGAAATTCTTCTTTCTGATTCTCTCCATTCGTTGCCAACACCGCATCTCAAATGCTTCAAATTTTTCTCTATACCTCTTGGTCTATCTACGCTTTATAATTTATCTTCTCTTACTTAAAAACATTATGACTATGTTTTTTTTTACTATGCTTCCAGATCAGAAGTGGCAAACTCTGCTACATTTTCAATACCACGGCTACCTTTATTACCACGGTTATCCGTGCTATTTGAATCGACCTTTCCAAGTGGGCCGTTGTCTCATTACTCATTAGCGTTTTATTTAGCAAGTCCAAGATCCTAGATAACAGTGAAGTGAATGGAGTCACGTAGAGGCGAAGCTTGGGAAATGCCGCAATGCTATAATGAAGTCAACGCATTGCAATTTGTCAAATGGGCTAGGCGGCAGGGCTTCGCAATTTGACATATGAATGTATGAGATTGCGATTTTAGATTCTGCTGCATCGTGGTGACCTTTTCATTCAGTTTCTGAGTCCCTATGTATCGTAAAGCACAGATTACAAAATCAAATTCAAGGTTAATTATCACCACTTTTCTCTGCAAATAAGACTGTTAATAATAAAGTAAATATAAATATACGTGAAAGTAGAAATTCCCTATCCTTACTTATAAGTAACTCTGTCTGTCTGTCTGTTACGCTTTCAAGCCTAAACTACTGAACCGATTTAAATAAAATTTGGTACGGAGATAGTTTGAACCTTGGGGAAGGACATATGATACTATTTATCGCGATAAACTGTAGCCCACGCGGGTGAAACCGCGGGGAACAGCTAGGGTATATTAATATGTACAGTTGTATATCTTTTTTTTTTTTTTTTTTTTTTTTATGTAATAGATTAGCAAACAAGCTGACGGCCCGCCTGATGGAAAGCGGTCACCGTCGCCTATGGACATCTGCAACACCAGGGGAGTTGCCGATGCGTTGCCGACCTTTAAGAACTCTTTATATCTACATATTTAGTAAAAATAATGTGGGAAGTGCCGCCTTTTCTTAAAGGTTACGACCATTTTCCTTCTGATCTATAACTGACAAAGACTTATATGATCGTCTTCTTCCTACATGTCTAAACAAAAACTGATAATAATTTTTTTTTTTTTTTTTTATTTGATAAAGTTTTCCACTACAAGCTCGAGGCCCGTACTTTTGTCAACACATTTTCTTATAATATAATTAAGTTATTCCGCGTTTAAATATAATTATATTATACTAAGCTAATTTAAGACTAAGAGGTTGTGCACATTGGGATATGATAATAATATTCAGAACATTCAATCATCCCTGCGCAACCAGGGCCCATATATTTACCCTGGACATTTATATCTCGGAGCAGGGGGACCGGTTTGATTAATGCATCATCAGGGTAGCCCTGTCACAGCTAGTCACATTTGTGAGCCACCCCCCCCCCCTTCTCCCTACCTAGTGTGATGTCACATATTTTGAAATTTTGTGTTGTAATATTTAATATTATATTTTGAAAAAATGTGATGTCACAAAATTTTAGTTTTGTTTTTTTTTTGTTTGTATTAGTGATATTTGGGAAAATACCGAAAAAAACTTTTTTAACGATGGCGCTTTCATCAGGTCTATCAAACAAATGCTCCACATTGCAACACTGATCCACAGGCAAGAATCGGATGATTTGTGATACCTACCTATATCTACAAAAAGAAGAACTTATGGAGACATAGTAAAGTCTTTTTATGTACTAATGGAGAGGCAGTTCCCAGTCCAGGTGTAGCGTGGCGCCACCTTCGACCACATCGTCGCTTAACATCAGGTGACTGTAGTCAAACGCTACCCTGTAAGTAGTAAAAATAATTATGGACGGAGGAAAAGATATCTAAAGAGGTTTCTAATAATATTCCATTTCTTTATGTGTAAACATGATTCATCAAGTTGAACATAAACGCCGACAGTTAAAAGCTTGCGAAACGCACGCATTAACAGTGTTTGCAATAGCTATTAATGCTAGAGCTCAGTTTATGAGTTTGCCAATCAACTAACTGATGGTATCGTGCAATGATGGACTGCCTCGAGACCACTTCAATTATCGCCTTCTAATGAATATATATTTGCTTCGATTGACTAATCGTAATTAACTTTGAACTGGTAAATTTAATCTTCATCATCAGTATTAAATAGATACTAGTTGCACCCCGCGGTTTCACCCACATCTTCCTGTTTTCTCGCAGGAACCTTTTTCCGGGATAAAAAGTGGCCTATACGTTAATCGAGGGTATAAGCCATCTCCATTCCAAATTTCATTCAGATCCGTTCAGTAGTTTTTGCGTGAATGAGTAACAAACATCCATCCATCCATCAACTATCCATACAACCATCCATCCATCCATACAAACTTTCGCGTTTATAATATGAGTAGGATTACATTCTCACAGCTGGGTTTCAGACCTTCTTCTTAACCCTCAATAAAAACCGAGGGTGTTATAGGTAAGTTTGTGTTTCTGCGTGTTTGTGTTTACCTTCCAAACGGATGAACCGATTTTGATTTGTTTTTTTTTATTTCAAAAATGACTTGATCTTATGTGTTTTTTTAGCTATGATTGTCAGGGGTTTAGTTATTTATTTTTTGTTATGTTATTACATATAGATAACAATGTTGATTGGTCAGTATGTTCTAACCTACTAAACTACAAAATTGATTTTATGGTGCAATTGATCATTTATCATTTCTCACGGCTTTATGGTTTTACACTTTATAGACAATCTTGGAAGCAAAAAAAGAGTTGTTCTACTCAGGTAACATTATAAAGCACAATCCACATTTATATTACTCTTAATTTTATGTTCATGTATTGTTTTACTGTAAACCAAGTCAGCTAAGCTAAAATTTCTATAAAATTGACTAACTATGTAATAAAAAATACCCTAATTACCCTATTTTTGTTTTTAGTTTTATGCCTATTTTTTTTTCAAGATTGATTTGAGTGTCCCCGCACAGGGAGCCATACAAAGCCTTAGCTTTCAAAGCGCGAAGCCCTTACAAATGTAACCCACATTGTTTTTATTTGAGTCATATCTTTATTGAAATACGCACCACTGCGTTATTTGCGACTTTTGTCACGTGCCATCTCAAAACTACAATTATCATAAAGTCATACAATATTGAACCTTACACCTTTCACGTTAAAAACAAGTTATGATCCGCGAGGGCCCATTCAAAAGAACAAACGACGTACAATTGTATGGGATGTGTATGGGACTTTGTATGGGCAACAATGAGGCGCCAAGTTGTTGGGCAACTAAGCATGCAACGAGTGATGTACGGATTTGGTATGCTATTTCGTAAAAACGTGTCTACTTACCGAGATAAATGACGATCTGTGTCGTGTCGTGATTTGTTTTCATCATAGATGACTTGTTGTCATACGCTACCCTGTACCTATGATGAGAACAAATTGGTCAAAAGCGCGTCACGCTACGCCTGTATTGGGCAGTTTTGCTCTGAAGTGAGACTGCCGGATCGGAAGACACCGATAAAATTGCTACCAATTTGTAAGGTTTTATGTGATCGCGATTAAATTATAGCTATTTGTAAAAAGAGGCACTTCGCAAGAGCGGGCATAGACTAGGGAGAAGAGCGGATATCTTATGAGACTCTTTGGAGGGTAGACGTTTGAGAGGTCGGTGGCCAGCAAGGCAGGGGGAATCAGGTTGGTCGAGGATGGTGGATGGGAAAAAATGGTCTGGGTTTGATAATAAAGAGTTGTGGATATCGAAACAGTTGGTTTAGTACAGTTAGTTTACAAATTTAAAAAACTCAATTGATACATTTCTTAAAAATATTTACTTCAAGTACAATTTTGAATATCAGTATCCAGAATGCCCTAGATTTTATTATATATTCTGTTTATGTCAGGACTATGATTTTGATAATTATTTAACTATTAAAAAATTGTAATATCCCTGAGCGTTATTGGTACCTAAGCTTTTTATTTGTACTAAAGATCTTTTTGGGGATCTCATAACCGACCTATAATATATAGTAAGTTATGAAATTAATATGTAATTTAATTTTGATGCTGGTCGTTCTGTCTACTATTAATTGAACCCTGCATCTGTTCAGTTACAAAATCCATCCGTATGTTAAACATTGTTCTAAATAACTAGTTGTCCAATAAACAATATGAATTAATGTCTAAAGGTTCAAAGAAGAATGCAATTTCGAAACACAATAAAATCACTAAAATAGGTGACAACGCTAAATAAGCTGTCATAAAATATGTGTGCGGAGTTTCTAAAATTGTTGTGCTGTTAATTTAACTCGATAACGAACACAATCGATGTCCACGAAAGTCAAAATCGCTGAGACACACCTTTCAATACCTCATGCATATCGAATTACACAGTGCACAATAAATAAATCGATTTTAAACCTTATTTTCCGAACTGGAATTCGTTATTCACACCGCGAATATCCGAAATCAATTGAATAATAAATCGATCAATCACGCCAGGAAATCGATACTGTTGCAGTTTTTCTGATGAGCGAGGAATTATTCATGAGAGAAGAGGCGGCAATTGCATCGTATCATTTGGAGCTTAAGGAAATGTTTACATTGTTACCTTCGCATAGTTTGAATAACTGAGCCCGCGGTGTCGTAACCACGAAATCGTGACTGGATTTGGTCCACAATCTGTGGCGTGAATAAGACAATGGACAAAAAATACAAAGTTCAATTAATGACTTCATAATATTTGATTATAATTCAATTTGACGATACAAATCACCGGCGAGCCTCGTGTTCGATTATACGAAATTACGTCATCACAGAACCTGCTGCGTCTAGCAAGGCCTCCGGTCCTGCGAGCGTTGACCTCGCGGCAGGAGGTGGTCCTGTCAAAACGGATCCACTCCTCATTTTTTTCCGCTTATCTACACGATCAGAACGCTTTGTTGTGTAATTACCGAGGAAATTACCGAATGATTCTGTGGATAGGAATGACCCGCGGGTCGCGGTTCACCGGACCGACTGAAAGACAGCGCGGTCTTAGAGCGGAGTTCGAGCCTACCGGATTCAGACTCGCGGCTTGATTGAGCTATCAGCACAACACCGCCTTGTGTCCGACGCGCGTGACCGTGACACGACCATCTCCGAACAAAATAGAGCAAAACGTGGTCCATCCCATTTGAATTAGTGTAACGAACGTAACAGAACAATGATGAATGACCGGTGTCGGCCCACTGGCGCGTTATTGACCATCCGAGCTGATACACGTCGACATGAATGAATCGGCGCGCCTTCTCGTGATTTATCGACACTACGTAGCCGATTGAGACAATGCATCAATAGAAATGTGGTGCATCAATAAGTAGGTCCCGTTGAGTAACCCAGCCGGGTGAGCCAGTGACAGCGGACCGACCGCACCGGTTCCGGCGTAATGGCGGACTGAGCCAGCTTCGTAAATATAGGTGGAGTGATTGATAAATGCGTGCGGCTGATTGAGACTTTAATTCCGAGGCTGTTATTACGGTGTTATCGAGTTGCGGTAACGTGATGACAATATTATGCAGCGAGCGTCATTAGTGATGCTAGATTATCGCTTGGTATTGAAATAAAATATGCACCCTGTGAGGTTGATTACACCCTTACTAATGCGTTAGCTTTATTACTAGATACATCGTCTCGCAACTTGAGCTCTATATGTGAGACTGTGAATAAGGACTGCTCTATTATCAACTGTTACGTATGGAGCCAGGTCCCAACGACAGGTTGTTCCTCTGTTTCTAGCCTGTTAATTTGAGAGGGAGGTATAGGCAGTGGGCAACCCTGCACTTCCTAAATTGTGCCCCAGATGACGCAGTGTCCGTGGAGAGGACACTCCACCTATGCAGCCTAGCTGTGTGGATGCCGTTCTCGTATTGGTCTGTATAGCTACCAACAAAAGTGTTTTTCAAACTCCACTGACACGGTTTGAATTGTCTGTCACAGATGTTTATGGTCAACTGAAAGGAAATATAGGAAAGGATCTTAATAGATTAGTAACTAAAGGAAGCTTAACAGTCTCACATTTCTTCCCAAATGCCATCATCATTATCTCAGTCTCTTCTCACATCTCTTCACTCTATTAGAGAGTCACAAATTATGTACCTGCCCAGCTCGTTATCTCCTTCGGGAAGTACAGAGTCCCGTTCCACGACATGATGGTGGACGTGTCTCATTGTTCGATGGATTTGCATCGTCTGATCGAGATGGATGGCAGCATTCGAGTGATAGATCGAGTTATCGACTCGTCTCTTAACTCGACACGAGTCGGAATAACGAGTTCACAGACACGATCTCTAACACAATACATTAATAACACAGTGACATAAAGCTAGGTCGTAAACAAAACATGAATAATTATGAGTAAATATTTTTTCAAAGTTAAAATTATGATTCTACTGACAGATATTTTTGGCTGTAGTTTGGCCCTACATGTTTTATGACTATTATGTACCTACTTGCGATTATCTACATAATCCATATAATAAGACTAAAATTCTGCGATTATGAACTAGTTATAAATAAGACGAATATTAGAGGGCCGAAAAGTCACCCTTGAGGGACCCCTTTCCAAAAATCGACTTGCACTATTATCTATCATACTTCCAGATCCACTCCCATAGATCTACATGAGCTGACGCACCGCCGTCCAAAGCTTATCTACAAATCCGTTCCGCTGACCTAAAAACGAAGGAAGTCCAGCTAACAGCTATAAAATGCTGTTATCAAACGCCTTTCAGAGATTTGGCAACACGGCCCGTCGGTTCGACGACCGGTCGATTCGCGCCTATACTGATAACCTGCAGGGCAAGGCGACTCGTAAAACTCTTCAATGAAATTTTCGTAATCTACTGTCGTATCACAAGCCATATATTATTCTGGGAACTGAAGTACACACCTAACCTTGATGATTATGTCTAAGGTGTTTTTAGACGGTTTTATTACATTTAATTTTGTCAACTTCGTTAGAGATATCTGTTTTTGCGAGCGGCTATGTGGGCTAAAAAAATAGATGATCAATCAAACTGATGCCTTTATTCTGTGCATTTTTCACTCGTATAGAAAAATTAGCACCTGATACTAATCTGTTTATCTCAATCGTTCCTAAGGACGACATTTAAGTCAAATTTGCTCGGCTCATAATTCCGATGACGTGACGACCGATGTGGCGCAATGGGCGGATAGCCGACTGTGAAACGTAAGGTCGCGGGTTCGATTCCCGCTACAGGACAAATATTTGAGCATTGAAAAAAAAAAGCGCAAGTATTTGTTCTGTGTCTGGGTGTTGTGGATCCCCGATCCTCGTAGTTTTTGATACCCTAGATACAAGAAAACCTAGTTAGGGGTCAGAGCCTATGTATGTGATTGTGCGGGCATTATTATTATTATTATCCCAAAAACATTGTCAATAAATTTTAATGACCAATAAATAAATTATCACAGCATTTGATATCGGAAGATCTTCTTCTTGATTTATTAACTGATTTAACTATAATTGTTATGCTAAGCATGTTATGCGATACCACAGCTTCTCATTGTAAAATTAACACTCCACCTATTGTTTCTTATTTAAAATAAAATGACCTGACCCTTTCCACGTAACCCGACACTCCAGCCAAGGTACTAGTGGTTGGGAAGTGGCCGGAAGCGGTGACCCCGATGAAAAGGTCGCGATCTGGGTCCCATTCGGTCTTTACTCGCGGTCTGCTCTTAACATTTGCATAAAATTGCTTGTTGATAATAAACCTTGTTCGCAAAGGCGCGGAATGGGTACAGCCATGTATATTGAAGGTAGGGACAAGAAATATTGGAGGAAACACTAATTTTCGATAAGACTTTTTAAAAGTTTTAAGAACAGTTAAGAATTTTTGGACCACTTTATGGTGATCGAAAACGAAATGTTGTATGAAATGAACATTTTATCTTAATTCATGTGCTGTTATTCGAAATGTTATAGCCGTTAATGGTATTGATATATCGTACCGTATTTGAGTCCCCACCACGTCTTGTGATAGGGCTGGTATTTCCTGGTGGTGGTAGGTCTGGGCCTGCGCTGGGGCAGTGTGGCGCAGGTCGGGGCACAGCATAGGAGGAAGTACCTCTTGTCCCGGATTTTCTCGGCTGCCTTCAGGCGCTCCCGGGCCAGGCGGCCGGCGCAGCGGCGCGGGCCGGTGGCGGTGGACGCCACCGTCGTCACCACCGCCAGCCATACCACCACGCTCCAACGCATCGCTACAAGAGGTTCATCTGGCCACTTTACTGTCTGTCTTGAGTGGTAGCATTTTACGGAAGCTCACAGAATACTATTGATTAACATTTAATCTTTGCGATTTCAATTTTTAAATTAGCACTTGTGTCACTTTTCTTGCAATTTTGATTTCTCGCATTAGATTTGGCAAATCAAACAATGAAATTCGCCATACAATTCTGAAGTTCCATTAACGATTCCGAAGCACCGGAACCAAAACAATAATTTGATTACCAAAACAACGCCAAATTTCACATTCCCATCCAATCCTAGTCCAAACTAGCACAGAGCACAGCAATCCAAGATCCACTATCGGCAATCAGGCGTTCACCTCACGAGGACCGAACTGAGATGACGAGAGGAGGCGAAGCTGCGAAGCCAGACGTGCGGCCACACCGACGTAGAAACGGCGACTGCCGGCTTGGCTAGGTCCGATCACGGCAGGCTGTACGACCACGCGCTTCTGGACTTTAGGATGGCGCTTTTGAAGAATGATTTGCTCATCATTAAGAATTAGGTACGGTGAATGATAGGCGTGACTCAAAAAATAATTCTATTCTTGGAAACCACGTGGTTCTCCGGGTATTTTTTTCCGGCAAAGCCGGTTTGCCGGCTAAAAACTTGTCGGTGATGGTTTCCGTTAAATTTAAAGTTTGAGCCATAAATTCAAAAGCACAAACCTTTAGCTGGATGATCATAGGAACAACCCAGCATATCCTCATTGAGGAGGCAGGTGGGTCAACATTTCTTTGACCTATTCATCATATTGTAATAGAACCAGTGTAGTTCGATTAGTGCAACATTAGTCATGATTTGAGATATTTGAGTGCAGATTATTTTCAGCAGATGTTAAAAAATCATTGCTACCAGAGGGGCTTTGTAATTGGCTTTTTATACGTTTATAGGTGGTTAGTCTCCCTGATAAGCAAAAATATAATAATATGACCAAAAAAGGCTGTTTTCTGTAACGTTCATAAGGAATACCTCCAAGAAGTGCACCGAAAGCATTCGTTTTCACAACAGCATCGACCTCAAAGAGACCTTATCTAAATCCCTGTAATAAGACAGAGAGACTTCACATTCTCGGTCGCGTCTCGCAGCGTTTACCTGTCCGACGGGCTCGGGCACGCGAGTCCGCTAATTAGGGCACATCTAGAGACGCGTGCAGATAGCGCGTGATAACGCGCGGGTGGTCGCCTGCTTCCACTTCCGCACCTCCCACTACTAGTTCTACCACCTCTCCGCTTTCACGTATACATCTATAACGACTACAGCATCTACTATCTGCAGCTGCATTGTCAGGTTCTCTTGGAATCTTTGGAAATAAATATGTAAGGGAATTTGGTTTTTACAAATCGTTAATTTTGATTCAATGTTTAAATTGGTTAGCGTGTCGGTTAATAGTTTAATTATTCGTTGAAATATTATTGTTCAAATAAATTAAACTAATCTATTTTTTATGTCTCGTTCATATGTAAGCACTACTTCTAGTTTCTAGTCAAAATTAACGTTGCTTTTTTAATCAGATCGGATACATTTTCAAAACTCTAAATACACACTTTTGGTATTCATCATAAAAGCAACAAAAAAACACCAGTTGGTACATGTTGCTTAAGTTAATAGATCGAGTCTTAACTATGACTAATTTACTAGGTGCCTATTGCTAAAGAAAATTATCTATAGTAGAGTATACCTATATGAATATTAAACATAGAATTAAAGGCGTAGGGCCTACCCAACGTAAAACTGAATCGGTAAAAGTTTAATTTCAATCAATTACATCAGCAGAATATAAAGCCCACATTAACACCGATTATAATACAAAAACAAGTGTGAAACCTCCCAATCTTCATGCCTCCCTCCCACCACATCCAGTTCAGCTTCCTAGCAACCTGTCTCATCCATCACCCGAGGCGGGAGCAGCATCAGAACATTTGCATATCGTTGCTGTGCCCAGTACAGCTGTTGCCATTACAGATTCTTATCGAGATAAGATAAGTATTGTAGGCTATTCTGATAATAAAATAAAAACTAACTTATAGAGAATCTCCAGGCGGGTGAAAACACAAAAACAGTCAGTGTTTGCTTTGTTTTCACAAAATACGTCAATAATAAATGGTAAATATACGATCAGTTAAAAATGACTTTCTTATTATAATGTTTAGTGATACAATTAGCACAGAAAAAAGAGGATATCTTCCGAAGACGCAAGAAGCCATCGATGTTAACACTGACTAAAAAAAGAAAGACAGTTATACGATAGCCTGATTTTCTATCTGATACAAGATCATAGTTTGCAAATCCTAAAAATAGAACGATTTCTTCAATGAATACGCAAACAGTTTAAATCAAAAGCTCAATTAATTAGCCAGGCCAATAACAAGCTCGCGAACATAAATATGTTTGAGGCTCAGAAATCACTTTCTTTGGTATTCATTTCCATATAATTATCGCGTCGACGCCTACGGGAATGCCGCTGCACATTGAATGAATTCGATTATAAATTCATCTTATCCACACAAGCAATTCCCGCGGTTTGACGCGGGTGGAGAGTCTCACAGGGTTCTTATGACAGGGAAAAAAATAAACTAAGACCGCCAAAGGATAGTAGAGCTATCTAACAGTGAAAATATTTTTAAATCGGATCAGTACTGCCGAAGATTACCTCGTACATTATTAAAAAAAATATTTGTATTTCAAGCATTTCACCACAATCTCACTTAATGGTGATTGATGACGAGGTCGAAGATGGAGCATGCTTGCCTAGAAGATACCTATTCACTCTTGACTTGAAGGCTCCCATGTTATACTTATCGGGAAACAAAGACGCTGGCAAGGTGTTCCACTCCTTCGCCGTTCGCATTATATGAAAGGAGGCGAAACGTTTTGTGCAGATTGGGGGAATTTCAACCTTTCATTCATCCATTTCAACATTCAAACTCACGTTTCAATTTGACCTCCTTAAGGTACTCAAAGTCGATAGCTTGTTAAAACATCCGCTCAATCACACATAGTTCTGACTCCTAACTGAACTCTTTGTATCATCATCATCATCATCAGCCTGTCACAGTCCACTGCTGGACATAAGCCTCACTCAAGGCACGCCACTGAGCCCGGTCTTCGGTTCTTCTCATCCAACTATTGCCACCCACTCGGCGCAAGCCGTCGCTCCATCTAGTCGGAGAGCGTCCTCTACTACGTTTGACAGTCTTGATTTATGAATCACTGTCATGTCATTCTTCAGCTTTTTCTATACCAAATCTTCTCTATCTTCGATTTGAGCATCACCAGAGTCTCTAGTATCAATTACATTCCTACTTCTGACTTGTTCGAAATTCTGATTTATCTCCGTACATGTTGCATACTATATCGGTCAAGGCGTTTGGTATTATTGAGCAACAGACATCCAAACTTGTTGTTTATGACCGACCGCATCACCCACCTATACAGATAACATTTCAAATGTACGTTTGTCAGTCTGTTTTAGTACATAGAGTATACATTTGAGTGACTAGTTGTTGAATGGAGGTACGGCGTGATTTCATTAACCCAACGAGGATGTTGTATGCGATAAAAGCTATGACTGCCATTCTTGGAAAGAAATGATTAGGAGATAAAATAGGAGTCGTTGTAAATAGTATAATTGTATTATCTATCAGTTATCTTATAGGTGTAGGCGAGATTGCGGCTAAACTTAGTCCTATTCGCAATTAAAATCCATTAAAAAAATATTTAGAAATACGTGAATTATTTTTTGGAACATCAAATCTTTGGAAATAAATCTCTACACAGCTATTATTTGATATTTATGTGAGGTAAATGTAATAAATGTTTACCAATCAGAAAATGGTAGGTATTTATTGCGTTATATGTAAAATTTCCATTCCTATCGCGGATTGATTATGGCGGATACATAACGATAACGACTAGACGTTTTTTCGATAATTATCAATTGGGAGCCGTATCTTCTAGGCAAGCATGCTCCATCATCGACCTCGTCATCACTCACCATCACCTATTGACAATAAAAGAGTTACACCAGCATTGTATATCCTTATCCTAACTTCCCTTATCCCTTCCCTTTACTTATTATAAATGCGAAAGTAACTCTGTCTGTCTGTCTGTCTGTCTCGCTTTCACGCCTAAACTACTGAACCGATTTAAATGAATCTTGGTACGGAGATAGTTTGAATCCTGAGGAAGGACATAGGATACTTTTTATCGCGATAAACTGTAGCCTACGAGGGTGAAACCGCTGGGAACAGCTAGTTTGCAGATAAATTATTGAAATTATCAATGGCTTGCACTCGCGATTGAAAGTCGAAACTCGACTGATATTGACGACGCACCATCACTCATGCGTCACAAGGCACCGGCAACGCATCGTGTGACCTCACTCTAATTTAGCGAGAAGTATAACTACATAGCAATTACAATTACAACCATCATTGCCCTCGCTTCAAGAATGCTGTTAATATCGGAGTAATTGATCAAATTGCACCGTGCGATCGAAACATCACCTCAATGCTGATTTAATGTTGCTAACTGTCCTGAATTTTTTCAACAGGTTATTTTTGTATACCACGATTGGTGGGAGTCAATGTACTGAGCTGGTCTGCGCTCCAATCAATGAGTGAAATTTATCATCGGGTACGTATTAGAGGAATTGACTCGTCTGTAATTTAATCAAGAGCATTCATTGGGAGCTGTTTAAATTTAAATTCCATCAGTTATTAAGTTTAAAATCGATTTGTCGTTGGTAGCGTTGTGTGTTTGGAACATTTTGAATTGGATACCAACAAGGCTGTATTTTACCGATTTTAATAAGACTTTCGCTGGCATATAGTTGATGGTTTGGAGTAACATAGGTTACTTCTATTATAGAAAACGAAAAAGAATTAGGGTTCCGCACAAACTAATTTAAACCCATTAAATCATTTCATTGATGAAATTTGATATGGGGATAGTTTAAACCACGGGGAATCACGTAGACTACTTTTTATCGCGATTAAACTGTGTCCATGCAAGTGAAGCCAGATATCGCTGGAAAGACGAAGTCACGAAGGACTTACACAAGCTCCAGGTGGAGGACTGCCAGAAGGTGGCGTAGGACAAACCGATGTGGCGTCTTTTGTTATAGGAGGCCAAGACTCTGGGTCGTTGCGCAGTCTCAGTTTCTTAGTTTTTAGTTTGAATAAATACAAAGTTACTGTAATTACAACTATGGAGCGGTCTTATCGTTTAACCTGTGTACCAAACAAAGATGAACTGAATACATCACGCTGCTCCAAAAGGAACAAGCGGCCACAATGTCAGAACAAAACGAGCAGCTCAATAAATCTGCATGTCTTGCGAGTATTCTGGTCGCGCCGGGACGGATCCGTAGCAGATAATACGACGCATGCGCGGGCGCAGCCGCGCGGCAGACGGGGCGACGCGCCGCCAGCACAGACCGACAGACGCGGGTGCCAACTGCCAAGCGATATACCTACTAACATACTAGTTTTTTAATATAGGTATCTATCGGTATGTTTAGAAAAACTTGAAGTAAAATTATACGAGTAGATTAACTAGCTGCACCCCGCGGTTTCACCCGCGTCTTCCCGTTATCCGAACTCTTTTCCGGGATAAAAAGTAGCGTATCTGTTAATCTAAGGTATAAGCTATCTCCATTCCAAATTTCATTCAGATTCGTTGAATAGTTTTTGCGTGAAAGAGTAACAAACATACATCCATCCATCCATCCATACTCACAAACTTTCATGTTTCTGAATCTACTGCTTATGTGTAGGAGAATTTTGTTTTATAATGTTGATCTAATCGGTGCAGGTGGAATAAAGACAGCAGCTTTTATTTTGTCTTTGGAGTAAATACAAGAAAAAATTTTTTTACTGCATCAATACATCCGCAGCCGCTCTTGGTGGCGTTCAAAGGGGCCCATGTTCAGCAGTGGACTTCTTCCAGCTGATGATGATGATGATGATGCATGAAATACATCAAACATAATAAAATTGTTGGTACATTATACTTAGATTAACTCTTTATTGGCACACCACAATAAATTTCAAAAAATAAATTTCAAAAGGGGCAAATGGCTAATAGCAGTTAGCGTTCAGCAGTGGACTTCCTCCGGCTTATGACTAAAGGCCAGCACTAGAAAATGCCTTACCACCAAACTACGATTTAATCATAATCACAATGTATTCCTTCACCGAAAGCTCAAATCGTTAGAAAACTAGAAGTAAACTATTAAATAATCTTTAAAAATATATGAAGAATCAATGTTCGAAGTGTATTTCCACAGTTAGCTGAATAAACAAACACCGTGCAGAATAAACTAGCTCACGCAGTTGTGTTTACTCGGCGCGCCATCAAAGGGAGTGGCCAGCAGCGCACGCGCTTGCGCATTTATATATGTAGTACACAACTGCCGGAATATTGATCTTAAAGATATAAACTGTAATGGGAACGGAGAAAAAAGTTTTGGGAATGAACAGTGCTTATCTAAATTTCAACACACTTAAATTAGCTTCACACAAATTAATGAAATCTTAGAAGTTGGTATCACCGATCTGATCTGATGATGGAGTTAGGAGGTGAATAGTGCCACTCTTCATTGCCTACTGAATGCTGAATGACATTAAAAAATTGGAAGGTATGTTTAAAAAAATCTTTGAATGACTGGCTCCTTAGCAATTGTTTTTATAGGAGTTCAATGAATTTTGTACAAAAATTTATAATTAATTATAAGATACATTTCTTGTAACATTTGCACGTCTGCTTGCAGACTGAGTACAGTTTTTTTTTTTTTTTTTTTTTTTTTTTTTTATTGATTAAGTTTTTCACTACAGGCTCGAGGCCCGTACTATTGTCAATACATTTTCTTATAAAATAATTCGGTTATTCCGCGTTTAAATTTAATTAAATTATACTATAATGAGCTAATTTAAAACTAAGAGGTTGTGCACATTGGGATATGGAAACATGAACATTATACAATTAAAACATGCAGGAAAAACATTTTAACAATTATTAGTTACGGGATTACAACTAAAACAGACCAGACCCCACAAGCAGCACCCGTTCACGAGTTGACGCATGTGCCAGCCATCGCTCTCCTCGACCATATTAGAGGGAAGAGGGCGACCCGACACACGACGCCGCTGCAAGCAAAGTCACTTTCGTGAGCATGACTGAGTACAGTGTGCCTTTATCTAATACTTAAGATCTTATTTATGACTTGTATTCAAACAAATAAATGATTTGATTTGATTTGATACTAGAAACCTCCTCGAGTTTGGGCTCATATGATTCGTTTTCACGAGTCCAATAGGTTGGGCTTCGTAATGAGCGTCTGGTGATGGAGCCAGGAGGTGGATAGTGAAACTTTTCAGTGGTTCCTAGGAAACCCCTCGAGTTTGGGCTCATTTGATTCATTTTGACAATTCCAATAGATTGGTCTTGATAACGAGGGTGTGTTGATGAAGCCAGGGAGTGGATAGTAGAACTCTTGTTAGAAACGGCTTAAAGGGTTTGAGTGACATTTAGAGAGGAGATGGTTTAGGTATATCCTGGATTACAATAAACATAATATACCAGCTATTCCCCGCGGTTTCACCCGCGTGGGCTACAGTTTATCTCGATAAAAAGTAGCCTATGCCCTTCCTCAGGATTCCAACTATCTCCGTACCAAGTTTCATTTAAATCGGTTCAGTAGTTTAGGCGTGAAAGAGTAACATACAGACAGACAGAGTTACTTTCGCATTTATAATAAGGGATGCTAGTTTTGATCTCGGAAAAATGGTCCTGCGGGATGTCGGGAAAACTGCGGGTGTAACCGAAAGGGCGTAGCTAGTTACAGATAAATCAATGATCTTGGACTGTGAAGAATCTTTTGAAGTGAGCCCACCACTGGCGTTACTCTCAGCCTATTTGGCACCCAGCGATTGAAAATAAACAGTCGCTTCTGTACAGTTAAGGACAAATTTTGGGACATTTACTTACGCTAGAAATGAATAACCTGTCTATTTTCTGTTTGTCCTACTACAGATAAAAGTTTGACATTACATCTGTGGTATCCGCTTATGTCAAATTTCTATCTCTGGTAGGGCAAACCGTGTATAGATAGCTTATTAATAACTGATAGATGGAATTTGAAATGAGGTGATCTAAAGGAAATGGTCATAACATAGCCTACAGAATTAGCATGTTCGTCGTGATTTTAAGTCAGAGCTCATATAAAACACTAGCTGTTCCCCGCGGTCCTTTCTCAAGTTTCAAACTATCTGCGTACCAAATTTCATTTAAATCAGTTCAGTAGTTTAGGCGTGAAAGCGAGACAGACAGACAGACAGAGTTACTTTCGCATTTATAATATTATTAATAGGAATTTAAATTTATAAGTCTAATTGTCTGATGATGCTAAGCTTTTCTTAAAACATTTTTATTAGCTTGACTTGTAACTAACAAACTAACAATGCCATCGAATCTTAGAAGTCAATTTCAACCTATTTCTGATTGTCGTATCGACTTGAAACTTTCTATGTAAATAAATATATATATATATATATATATAAGTATGTATATGTATGTTGTTATATTTGTAATCTTGATGACAATGCAACAATTCGATATCATCAACCTGATCTGATGATGAAGCCAAGAGATGGATAGTAGAATTCTTCAATGGCTACTAGTAAACCTATCGAGTTTGAGCTCATTTTCCATAAGTTCATGATGTGCCAATATTTTCGGCCGCAACAGCACACCATATTTATAGCGTGCGATGTACCCGCATCGTTGGATACAGTTTGCGGTCCGTTTATTGGTGCAAGCGATGCAACTCGGTGGTTACCGTCTGTAGTGTAGCTAGTTTCATGCACTGCAGTGTAGGTAGGTACATGGTTCATAGGAGTGTAGGTGCTATACCGTGTAAGTATGATTTAGTTGGTTCTGGTGGGGCAAATTCATTTTTTCAAATTCATTTTTTACTAATTCATTTTGGTAATTTTTTATAATATTTTACTACATCGTATTTAATTGCATTTAACTTTTTTTGATTGCATTGAATTAGCAACTTGACCACTTGACTTGACAAGGGATCTAAGTATTTGCTACCAATTTCAACTTGATACCTCTACGTATTTCTAAGAAAAACGATCTTGACAGATTTACAGCAAACTTTTAGGGTTCATTTTCCCCTAAAAATAGAAAAAAAGTAGAGTAAGAATCGTGCCCGTGTAGAGGTAACTCTACCCGAGGCGAGCTACTCGCTCGTCTCCACAACTGTACAAACATGTAGTACTACGTTACATGAGCTCTACAATTTGCGTAATGTATGATGGGCCTTAATTCGAAAACTGCTCTACTAGACATGTTTCACATTACCATAGGGTTGTCGGCTACCGTCTATTAGGTACAGTAAAAAACAACGCTCAAAATTGAGCCGAAAGTCCCGGCTCAAAAATACTCAGGTACCTATTTTCACATTTTATGTGTTTACAATTTTATTGCTATTACCGTTTTTGTTTTTTAATTAAATAACGAAGTAAACAATTGTTTTATTGAAATTTATTTTAGAATATCTTTTTTGTTTCTAAAATATATTTTATTTATGCTACTAGTTATTTTATTTTTATTTTTCAATTAATTAAGAACCGACATTTTTTCAAATAACATATAACTACCTGCATAATGCATACACACATACATACATATCATATTACATTTACATACAATTGTATATTTATTTAATTTTAGAGCACTAAAAGTTTATTTAATTTTTGTGTTCGACTTTGCCTGGTTGATCCTCAAGGTAGTAGGCCAAATTTTTTAATGGACGTAAAAGTTATTGTCACTGCAACATCGCTTGAAGCACATCTCACTCATCAAATCTCATTGCATACAAACACTAATATAAGGACGCGAAAGTTAGAATGTTTGTTTTTTTCCTCTTAACGTCGCAATAGCTGAACGGATTTGAATTAAAACAGAGAAATATCCTTGGATTACATTATGGAATACTACCTGTTCCCCGCAGTTTGCCCGCGTGGGCTACAGTTTTTCGCAATAAGAAGTACCTATTCTATGTCCTTCCTCAGGATTAAAACTATCTCCGTACTAAAATACATTTAAATCGGTTCTATAGTTTAGGCGTGAAAGTGCGACAGACAGACACAGCTACTTTCGCATTTATAATATTAGTAGGTATAGGGATTTTGGAATACGGGATAGCTAAAACCACGGGTGTAACAGCGCGGCGCAGCTAGTAAGTAACGTGAATGAATAAGAAACAAATAAAATGCGCATACACGCAGCGCGTTTATTAATCTTACTTCAACGCCGCGCGTCTCCTTTCACAACTTTCGCATATTCTCGAGATCATAACAGTTTTATTAATCTCTAACTACACTGAGAAAAATAATCTGACTTTCCTTCTGAGTCTTACCTAACAATACCGATTCCTTCCTTATTTTACCTTAGTTTTCCTTCTGAATCACAATTCATTCCCTTTTGACTCAGAAGGCTTTATTTCGGAAGGTATTTTTTCTCCGTGTATGCCCCGCTTGAAGATTCTCACTGAATTTACATCATCCCTAGTCCCTACCAGATTAATATTATAAATGCGAAAGTAACTCGTCTGTCTCTCTGTCTCGCTATCAAGCCTAAACTACTGAACCGATTTAAATGAATTTTGGTACAGAGATAGTTTGAACTCTGTGGAAGGACATAGGATACTTTTTATTGCGATAAACTGTAGCCTACGCGGGTGAAACCGCGGGAAACAGCTAGTATAATCATAATTCTCTTGCTTTTTCTTTTGCCGGTTTAAGGAACAGGCGTGCCTAGTTTTAAATTAGACGTTTTAAAGTGATCACAATACTTGCTAAATAAAACATATTTCACACGCCATCGCAAGTGACAACCCTACCGGACCCACCGCACGTAGCCCGTAGCCATTTCTTGCATACATTGGCTGCCAGTTAAAGCGTTTATCTAACGATACACATTAAGAGCCAGAAATGTATTCGGCGGCGATTATAATTGCTTATTGTTTCACAGCACGGATGCGGAGAGATGCCATAAAGTTTTATGTACTGCTGTATGGAGAATCTTTGTGATTAGGCACTCTATTAGATGCATGGAAACGCCGCTTTATATGTAGGTACGTGCTTGCGGTGCTGTAGAGTGCCTACATCTTATTTAATAGTTTAGGAAAGAGTTCCCGATATAGGCGTAGCACCCTGCTATCAACAGGCTCGACAGCCTACCCTGCAAGCGACAGAGGGGGTAGGTACCTCATCATATGGTCGAGGAGAGCGATGGCTGGCACATGCGTCAACTCGTGAACGGGTGCTGCTTGTGGGGTCTGGTCTGCTTTGGTTGTGATCCCGCAACTCATTAATATTCATGTTCCCATATCCCAATGTGTACAACCAAACAAGAGAAATCTTATTAGTAAAGCTAATTAAAAAATATCGGACCATTAGATGACAAAAAAAAGCTTGGGATTTTAGTGAACTTGCTCCAATTCAATCAATTAGTAATAAGAATAAAATTGTCAATGTGATCGCGCCAAAAAAAATTACCTGCCGGGCGTTTCTTGCCTGTTCTTTTGCCGGCGTAAGGAGGTTGGAACAGGCGTAGCTAGTTTTAAGTTTGACGTTTTAAAGTGATCACAATGTATCCTATTGAATAAATAAATAAATTGAAATTGAAATTGAAATCATGCCGACAAGCAACGAAACAAAAAGATCTGGAAATAAATGTTAGTAACTTTATGAAAAGAAACCGCATCGAAATCGGTCCATCCGTTTGAGAGCTATATAAATAGCACTAACCTTACCTACTACATAGTGAAGTACTTAATTATGTATAAAAAAATGTTACTTCTTAAAACTTACTTGCTAGTTTCTTGATAACAGCGCCATCTATCTATATTCGTTTAAACTAGACTTAGGTATCACTCAAACCTACGTTAGTTCCATTAGTTTTGTAACAGCGCCATCTATGTTCTTTCTTCTAAACTAAACTTACTAGTGGTACACCTATTGATCACAAAGGCAGAGTAACTAGGTACTCGACAGTTTATTTCAGCCAATTTTCACAATATACGGACGCAGTGAATTCAGTAATCAGACGGACCACTCGAAAAAGTTGGCCAAGATATAACTGAAAATTATCTTTAAATTAGCGCCATCTGCCGTCACCAACGTAAACTAAACTTACCTTTGCACCCGCTGATGTCAATGCCGTAGTGCTGCTCCAAACAGTTGTCACAAGATGGCGGCGCTGCGCCCGCTGCACACGCGCACTCGCCCGTCACGGGATCGCAAATGGATGAGATGGAACCGGCACCACATCGGCAGACTGGACACCCGGCGGCCACACCTATATTGAGTGGTAAGAGAGATGGAATCAAAATAATGTCAGTTATTGGAAATTGCATAAACAAAAACTTTTTAGCAAGGCACATGTCATGTTTACCAAGCTTTTGTTGAGTTCTTATAATGACGGTAGGTTCGTGTAGCAGTATCGCTGTCTTCTTTTACGTAGCCTTTATGAAGAGCACAGCATTATAAACTGTGGATGTTCAATAGTTATAGGTGACACTGAACTGCAATAAGCAAGCGTGACGCTTACCATCAGGCGAGTAACATGTTCGTGTCATCACTTCCTCATTATTAACTTTTTTTAAAGATTTATTCATTCCACCCTTACCTCCATATCCCTGCTTGCAGCTATCGCAGGCGCGTCCCGTCCACCCCTCCCGACAGGCGCACTGCCCAGTCTTGGCGTCACAAGCGTTAGACAGGGCTCCAGCACCGCACGCGCACGGCACGCAGCCCACGCCGGACCAGCCCCCGGGGCCGAACCAGTACCCTTCCTGGGAAGACGAGAGGTTCAGTCACAACAGATTAGTATTTAGCAAGGGCCTAGATGATGGTGAGGAAATCTTTGCTTGCCAACGGGACATGAACTGGCAATGACCAGTCTGGGAATCCCTATATCGACTTCGAATCGAGGTTGGTCGTTGCAAAGATAACATGTGCGCATGGGTCTTTTTGGATAGGAAGAACTGTAACTACAGTGCTGCCGTCCAGGACACGTCTCCTGAACTACCCTTCATGCCCCATGCACTACAATAAAGACAACCTCAATGCGGCGACGGACAACGCAATTCATGTCACCGACTTCTGATCAAATAATACATAACATGTAAAAAAAAGCCATTGAACGAAGAAGAGGTAGCTTGCATTTTCTATTAGTAGCATAACATATAAACAACATAATGGCTTACCTTGCAAAGATCACACCTAGCGCCTTCAGCGTTGGCCGGGCAAGTGAGACAGAGCCCAGTGGTGGGGTGGCATGGTGAACCACCACATTCGCACGGCTTGCACGAGCTGCCAGGAGAGGCAGGAGACCCCCAGTAACCGAAGTCACAACTACGACAAAAGTCAATGCTGTAACTTCTTAACACCTAATACAAATTATCATAAAAGAAACCTGAACTGAGCCAGTAATGTAGGTTATGGCCCATACTCTCTCTCTCTCTCTCCCCCTGAGAGAAGGCCTGAGTCTCAGCAGTGGGCTGATGAAGATGAGTCTTTAGACAAATAATAATAGGTAATAGAAGAACCCGCAAAAGAAGCTATCTTTTGAAGATCTAGGTTTTTATTACGTCATCGCAGGCCTTAGTGCATATGAACCGTAATCTAGCAAGTTGGCCTAGTGCTGGTCGGTATTTTGTCACCCTTGAATGCTATGGTTCTTTGACTACTGGTTTCCTCACGATGTTTTCCTTTACCATTTAGAGCAATGGCAAATCTGCACTTAGGTACCTTTTTAAGTGAAAGGTGAAAATATCTGTGCCTTATTAGGTGAATGCGTTACCGTTCGGCCACCATCGCTTCCCAACGAATATTCTCTATTCCCTGTCGCTGATGCAAAGACATAGCATAAAATTGTATCTTTAGTAGGCTAAAACATCTCTGTAACGTCAAACTTAAAACTCTCCTCGTCCTTCACACGTGGCTGCATACTGCTGCTGATGCCCAAGTTAATCATGGGTACCACGGACCCCACTTACTTCTCACAATGGTCCCCACTGTAGCCATCAGGACACTGCGTGCAGACATATTCGTCTCCCTCCGCGGAGGCTAGCACGCAGTTCGGACTGAAGTTGTTGGACGCCTCGAACAGAGGGCAAGCGCAGGGCTTACAGGCTCCCTGGGAAATGAAGCATGATTGTATTTGGGTGACAAGCATTGTGAATTACCGCGTAGGATTTTGAAATATTGCAGTTCAAAATCCTGGACGGCACTGAAATGAAATGGGCAAGCGTGCGTGACGCGTTGTCTATTTTTTTTATCTAAGTCCTGCATATGACATAGATAGATAATGCAGGGTAGCTTTTGACTATATGAAAGGGATATCACACTGCGGCTGGATTAGGAACTGGCTCTCAAGTGATACTAGCTCATTTTTCTAATGCACTTGTTTTTTAAGCGCGCAATGTATGAGAACTAAGGCCTCACCTGCACAGGGTTGCCGTAGTGGCCGGGCAGACACCGCTCGCAGTTCAGTCCTGTCGTGTTGTGCTGGCAAGGACCACACGGACCGTCTACTGCAAAACAAATACGACTCTTAGAACTCTTATTGATAAGGTTTAATTTCTGAACATACTTTAGTTGGCCTGTTGTGTTCAACAGAATTCATGGCTGAATTGTGAATATACCTGTAGTAACTGCTCGCAGTTGCCGCCCCAACGCAGGAGTTTACTGACGCAGTTGCGCGTCTTCCCGTTATCCCGCAAGAACTATGTGTTTATCCAGGGCATAAGCTATCTCCATTCCAAATTTCATCAAAATCGGTTTAGTAGTTACGGTGATACGTGGTAACAAACATTCACACACACACACACACAAACTTTCGCATTTATACCTAATATTAGTAGGATAGTACGATATACAATCATTCCAGCATCCTCATCTTTGGTGCCCCGGAATATGTTCGGTATTGTAACCGAACACCTTACTCAGCAACATCCGCGTGACGCACTTACCTCATGACGGCTAACTACATTGACCGCCATTGCACCTTTGATCACCGCGTCATTCGGATACATTCACAACATTCAACATTCTTAACACATTAAAATTAGATAGTAATTAATAGCAATAAATATGTGTAGTGCAAATAGTAAACAATCTTTCAATCAAACAATCACCGCATTTTTAGAACCGTACCCCTACAGGATTACATTTGGATAACCAACACATTATTATAGAACGATAGTTTATACTTCGCGAGCAACAATACTATCGATAGTATAGCATTTATTCGGTGGCTTTTTCAGATGAAAACTAACAACGGTAAAACTACTTCGGCAACACTATCATCTATTCCGAGCAGTATATAAGTGTGTCGAGTGTCAACTGACCGGTGTGGCAGGCGGCGTGCTCGTTGCAGCCGCAGGGCACGCACTCGACGCGCGGCGCGTGCTGGACGCGCGCGTGCGACCACGCGCACCGCGCGCACTGCGCGCCGCCGTACCCGCGCGGGCACGCGCACGCCTCCCACTGCGGCACTGCGGACCCGAGGACCTCCACGCTCTCCAGCCGGACCTGGCGGACAAATTACTTCATACAAGAACGTAGATACAAGCTTACGTTCAGTATTAAAAGAAATATTAATCAAAAAACCAACCATTGGTCACAACCTTGCAAGCAAAAAAAACGATTTTAAAGTTTTTCTCGTGGATGCCATTGTCAGAACTGGACCAAATTGAAATGGGACCGCACGCACAAGCACCAGCTTGCAAATAAAAAATAAACAAAATGATCAAAATCGGTTCACCGAGTCGAAAAAAACTACAGTGGAATTGAGAACCTCTCTCTTTTTTGGAGTCGGTTGTGGAACTTGGCATGCATGTAGTTTATTATGTGCTTCAAATTAAAAGTAAGAACACGCCAAAAAATTGCCGTCTCCCCCACCCTCAAAAGGCCTTTTGGAGGTCCAATTTTAATCTATTCCAATTTTTTGATGAAAAAAATTTGCGCTACACGAAAACTGCCAAACACCACTATGTTCTTCATTAAATTAACTACAATACAATAGCTGGTGATAGGATATATCACTTTCAAAATAATCCAACATTACGAGTAATAACGAGCGTTGACATATAGAACCCCTTAATAAGTAAGTACTAACCTCATCCTGATCAAAATGGTAATGCGCCCTGATCATCACTCCCTTCACATCACTCAACAGATCCATCAGCTGTATCCTCGTAGCCAGCTCCGGTTCCTCACCGAGCGTATACCAGCTACCTTCCACTATTGGAACTGCTATGTCCAAAGGCCCGGGAGTCTCGTGACTCATGTTGGCATAAGCCAGCTTTGATCCATCTGAAATTTTGAAGTTTCCATTGGGAATTGGGATTTGTAAGCGTTTTAAATAAAATGGTAAATCTGAAAGTCAGTTCACCTTAACTATAATTATAACCGTACCCACTACAGCAATGGTAAGCTAAAAAACTGAAAGAATCCTTCGACTACATCATCACTTAGCCACTCGTGTCTTAAGATCAAACGTTACTATTCGCAGAGAATTCCTTAGCAAATCAAACAAAGTATTAAAAGCATTGATGTAGTGCGACTAAATATTAGGAGGACGAAGAACGAGAGCTCAAATTCTACAAAGAAACAGCTTTCAGTGAAGGAAATAACAAGGGATGGCAGTAAGTTACAATACTTTCTTGTGCTCATCTGGATAGCTACCAGATTAAAGTAGAAATTCTATCACCAAACGCTGAACATAAGTGTTTTTTGGCATCAAATTTCAAGAGCCAGTTCCATTCTAGGCTTAGCATGATGACCATCCTCGACCACATCATCAATTAACACCAGCTGGTTTCCTTTCAGAGACTATCTAAAGTCTTAGTTATTTTTTTGTTACAATAATAGTTGTCAAATGTTACCTGCTCCAATCAGCACGACATCAGGTCCATGCGTGGGGTTTCCCCCTGTATCTCCCCTTACGATGCCCCAGAACAGGGTCGCTCTGAGCTCACCCCCGTAGGCCTCAAATTGTTCGCCGCTGAACGAGGAAGTCAGCCAGTAGAAGTGCTCCCAGCCTTCTACCTGGGGATAGGGGAGAACGGTGTGACATTGGTAGACAGCAGAACTTCGTCAAAGGAGACAAAGACAATCCCTGCTATCTTGTTTCTTGAAGGATACATTGTGGGTCTTTTTAAGTCAAGAGTAAATAGGCAGAGGCACCTCATGGGCCAGCGTGATCCACCCTCGACTGCATCGTCACTAACCATCAGGTGAGATGTAATCAAACGCAGGCCCATAAACACATTAAAAAAATATAACAACTATTCACAGATAGGATTGTCTGCGGGATTCTATTTGGGTTGATACCACTTGAATAGCCGTTCATTGTGGCGTTCAAAAGGGGAGGCTTAAGTTATGCAAGGAACTTCTCCCGGCTGATGAAATGATGACGATGATGATGATGATGATGATGATAACAATCTTCAGATATTTGAATAATTAGCAGTAGAGCAACTAACATATCTCAGAAATCTATTAAAACTTTGGCTTAGGAATCTGAATAGAAACCTGACTAGGTATACTTCACCTCGTAACTGATCACAAAAGGTTTCCCTTGTTCATCAAACGAAGGTTCCACTGTTTCATTCCCCTTGGAGTCAGTCACCAGCCAACCTTCACCAAGTGGTATGGTTATCTGAAAAGACAAGTAAAAATGGGGACATAGTTTTATTACTAACCAAACACCACCACCAATCAACCATTCAACCTTTGGAAACGTGCAGAAAGAGACTTTTTAATTCAAGCCTTTTAATAAGGATACAGAATAGTGTATTTTAAATGATACAGAAATTGATAGAAGCTGTTGCTAATATCGTTATCAAATCTTCAGAGCTTAGCACGAAAGTCCTAAAGCTTTGTTCAAACAAATAGTGCACTAATTTATTAAGACCACTTACATCTCGAGGTTCATGTTCAGTAGCCAAGACGCAGGAGTCAGTGATGTGCGAGCAGTAGCAGGGCCTGCAGCCAGTCGGAAGGTCAGCGCTCAAGCCGTAGTGTCCAGGGGCGCAGGCGTCACACTTCTCGCCGACCACGTTAGCCTGAAATTGAATTAAAGATATGTAAAAGAGCTCTTTAAAAGAATTGCTACCTTGATAACTACATCCATAAGTACGTACATAAGTACGTACGTACTGCTACTGGTCTTGATTTTTGAGGAAACTCACCTTACAGACACATTCCTCATCACACACCCGGTTTGGGTCCACGACGCCCCTCGGGTCACACTTGCACGCAGGCGTGGTGGGGGCCTGACAGTCCGGGAACGCCATAGAGGGATCCTCGCAGGTGTCGCAGAGGTGGCCGGTGGCACCGGGAAAGCAGGCGCATATGACCCGGTGGTGTTTCCTGTCCCATTTGCATGAACCTGGAATAGGACAGATGAATTTATATTGTCTTAGTATTTCTGCTGCTGGCAGAAACATGCATTTATCATCATCATCAGCCTATCACGTTTCCACTGCTAGTCTTCTGAGCAAGAGAGAGAGAGAGAGAGTATATTATGCCATAATCCAGCCCTAGTATCGGAGTTTTTAGACCACCTGAAGACGTCTGACATAGTATAACACCTGCTATCTTAAGACACCAACCGGGACCGGTGGCTTTCGCAGCACGGAATAACTTTATAATGAACGTACTCTATGCTTCCGACGATCAACTCGGAGGGTTCACCATCAGAATTGAACTCAGGACTATTTTACCAAAAATACTCCAATCTACAAACCTATCTGCGTAGGTACTACTACCACTATGCAAGATTATCTTACCATCAGACCCTTGAGGGTCACAGTCACAAGGCAAGCAGGGGCCGTCAGATACAGCATTGAAGAATCCAAACAGGCAGTGGTCGCAAAGAGGTCCAGCATGGTTTTCCTGAAACGAAGTGATTACTAGTAAAAGTGTTATTAGGAAGAGTTACACAGTTTGCAGTCCATCAACTAGTTCATAGCTACTAGTAGGAGATGGATGGAAATCTGTGGACAGACAGTTCACAAATTAAATCACCTACTCGTTTTTGGCTTTGTCATTCAAAGTCAGGTAGAAAACGTCAGTGCGAAAAACGTAGTGCTTAGGTCTACATATGCGATATTAGCTAAATTCTGGTATGGCTACTCCTTGTGTAGACCAGTAAACTGCGATCCGAGTCAGATCTATGCCGCATTGTCACGTTGCAATGCTAATCCAAGTTATAAGATAACTTTACGGAACAATAAACCGTTCGGAACCTTATCGTTCAACAACAGGTGCAATTGATAAAAATGAAATTGCTAAAGTGAAGTGGTTATCACACGTGTGGGTTTTTTTCATATTATTATTATGTCGAAATGACGGAGCCAGCTGATGGCCAACCTGACGTTAAGCAGGCTGAATATAAATTCAAATAGCTTCATATCGCCTAGTGACCAACTTCATCAGCGTTGGAGTCGCCAGGCTTCTTGAAGACCTCTGAAATGACTGATACAACTGGGCTGCTTTCAGAAACGTTACAGCTAGGCGAAAATTTATCCAAACGCGTTCAGAAAACTGGAAATATGACGCACTCTAACGTCACCTAAGACCGTTCAGAACCTGGAAAGGTTTCAGAAATGTTCCAAGTAGGGTGAAGTATGTGCAAACTCGCTCAGAACACAGATTATAGAAGGTTCAGACATTACCTGACATTACTTTACCCTCACCCGAGAGTATAGTTTCTGAACGCAGCCCTGATATAACCTAGCACGATAGCTAAGCCAGGCTATAGAAATAAAGAAACTTCGACAAGTGTATATGTACCAACCGTACAGTTAACGCACAGCTCGGCACCGGTGTGGTCGAAGGCGCACTCCCCCCGCGCGCCGCACCCGCACCCTGGGACCTCCTCGCACTCCCGGTGCGGGCTCCAGTGTCCGCCGGAGCAGCAGCGGTGGCAGTGCAAGCCGCAGGTGCCGTGCTGGCATTCGCATTTTGCACCCTGGAACATAAGACAGACTGTGTCACTGTTGAGCTAGGATGCTCTAGCTTCTCTTTTGCATCTTAAAGGATAGCATTTCATCATAAGTCATCTGATGTTTAGTGATGATGTGGTCGAAGACAGTGCCATGCAACGCTTGGACTGGAAACTGGCTCTTATGTGAGGCTGCCAAACCATTACACCACCACATTGGTATTTGGTGACAGATTCCTATTAAGAGATTGGCCCAGGTGAGCACTAGAAAATGCCTACCAAGCTATAGTTTCATCACAGTCTAGTCCTTCTGCGAAAGCTTTAAACTTATTAGAGGATTCAAACCCAAGCAATATTCGCTTAAAACATCGTCCTAAACTTATGAGCATGTTCATTTCGCTCTTATGAAACCATTTGAGTATTGTTAAGGAAACTTTCCTTTCTTTGTTGATTCAGAACTGATTCTGTCACATTAAATAAAACATTTAACTATACCAGTGCCTCCACAGAATCAAGAAGCTCCACTGACAAACAAAAAAGAGGATCACAATTACACAAAACTAAGAACTAGGCTGAGTGGCCGAGTGGCCGTAGGCAGGATAGGCACTGTCTCGTTTCGGAGGCCAAGACACACTTTGGGTCGCTGAGTCATCGGAGCTAGTTTTAGTTTTTAGAACTAGTCTTGACCAGTTCCCTGTTCATAATCCTAACCCTACTCTTACCTTAGCATCCACATTGCAGCTGGTAGCGTGTCCGTGACACAAGCACCTCGCCGCTAGAGTGAGAGCGCGCACCGAGTAGTACTGCTGCCGGGGTGACGACGGGTGAGAAGCACGAAAGGACATGCGCACGCGCCGCGCCGTCACACCCTCCCCGATTGCTACGTGCATCTGGAAATCTCTATCCTCTTAAAATGGAAAATGCTAAGACCATTGTGGCCCCACCCATGTGGTAACATCACTCTAAACGGTAAAGGAAAACTGATATGTTTAGATGTGTTCGAAGGGCACCTGGATTAGGAACTGGCTCTCCAGTGGGGCTTTTTGGAAAAACTGATCGGAGCTTGGCGGGAAATCCTTAATTTTAGGGTAGTTGGTAGCTAGCCAGGCGAGCATGAGAAAATATCTAACCCCCAAGCCATGGTTTTATCCGAAAGCTGCAGCTCATTGTATGATTCAAACCGACGCCACCACCACTGAACTATCATCGCTTAAATCGATTATAGATTTTCGGAATATTTACGATAAAAAAATTCACCTCTCCGTTCTCCAACGGTTTAGGACCAGCAAACTGCGTAGAGCACGTGACCTTCTCAGCTCGACTGGTCCTCTTCACGCCCCTGGCTTTTCTTCTCCGCCTCTCCGGCCTCAAGTCCCACAGCTTCCTGCAGTGGTCTCTGTCTCCGAACGCCCTGATCATCCGCCAGTCTTCACCGTTGTCCGATGAAGATACCTCCAGAGACCACGCGAGGGGGCGTGGTGATGGACCCGATTTGATGATGACGTGGAGTAGTTCCATTTTCTGGAATTTTAAAGATCAATTTAGCAAAGAGTGACTTTGAAAAATGGAACCGATTAAGGTAAACCCCTAATTGGGATGTCAGTGCAGGCAGTTTCTTTCCTTCCCTTCCTTCTTTTCCCCCTTCTCCAGCTTTCTTACTTTTCATAGGAAAAGTTGGACCACAAGTCTGTTTATGTTAAGGTACAATGTGGTCTAAAGTAGCGTCAAGGTACAACTGGACTACCTCTCAAATGAGCCTACTGGAATAAACCGATAGCGGTGTTTGACGAGATTTCAAGTTGAGGATGGTAGCTAGTCAGGTGACGACGACTCGAAAACCAAAGCTTCCAGTTACTTACATCAAATTAGCCACCCAAAAGTTGTTAAAACCAAGATAAACAAAACAAAATAATGATTTAAAATAGGTACCTATCGTTACATTTATCTGTGTCGCGTTATCATAAAAATGGAGACAAGATCTTATCACTTGACACGAAATTTATGCTAGATTAACCTCGTGACGAAAACACAAACAAAGGAAATTGTAATAAAACTTTCACATATACCTCTACTATAGATCTACGATAATGACTTTCGTTGCCGTGCGTGGAGTATAGATAAATCAACGATCGCTCTACCGACAAAAATTAGGTAAAGTCTAATTTTGATATCAATCTGTACGCATTATTCTGTTTTAATTGAGTTGTTCTTACTTTGTTGTAATCAATAAAATCGTTATCTATTATAGTTAGCATTAAGTGGTTACCTACCTACTTGATTTAAAGAGATGTGTGTCATAAAGTACCTGTAGGTAATGATAAATCTGATGACTCACTTTTATCTTCATTAATATAATGCAATTATGTTTATCTATTAAAGTCCCCTAAGCATGCGATAATAATGGGTACCTAGAGTGCAATATTAAAAGCGACCGGCGACTCTTACAATGTCGCCGGTCGACCTAGCGGAGGGCCTACCTACAGAACGTCTTCCGGTTCGTGGTTGCCACTCGAGAACCTTTCTTCCCCATCGGTTATCGGTTCGTCAATCAATGTGGCCAGCATTGTCAACGTCTTGCTATTACATCACAGAGCACAACCATACGTAATGGTACGTAATACTCAACTTCTAAGAATTACAACAGCACCGGTTAATTGTGCCAAATGAGGCTCATTTACTGTACAGGAGCCAAATATGGCGCGCCTAATGAGCTTGGCGGGTAAAGGTACGCGGGTCGCCATCCGCAAGCTTTACCATAGGCTTGGGAAAAATAAAAAACGATAAGTATATCGATGTATTATCCTTAAAAGTTATCGATATTATATCGTCGAAATTTTGAATTGTGAACGATATTTATTTTAGACTAGCTGGTGCCCGCAGCTTCGCCCGCGTGGATGTCGGTTATCACGACCAAAAGTAATCAAGAAATTTTGATCCAGTTCCCGCAACCCATGAGAACCTATTCCAGGAATAAAAAGTATCCTATATATTATTCCGTCCTATTATCTATTCCTGTACCAAATTTCAGCCAGATGAATTTCTGAAGTTATCCCGAAGAAGATATAAAAAAATTGAGCTTTATACTTTAACGAATTTAGGGTACTAATTTATACACCTGTACTTCCTGTTATCTGCCCAAGTAACCACAAACCAAACTCTATATTCGCAGGATGTTCTTACCTGTACTATATAGGGGGCATGCACAGAAAAACTTTCAGCTTTTACATTAAAAAACGAAGGTTTGGCTGTCGTAGGCTCTGGGTCTATATATCCACACCATTAATACTTTTTCTACTACATATCGAAACTATTTCATAAAAAAAAAAACAAATCTATGCAAACTCTTTGCTTTCCAAGTTCCCAACGTGTCCAAATCTTTAGGCTAAGCGTATATTGAGACGCAATCGATGCAGTGCGGGGCAGCGCTGATTTTTTGTAATATATATGCATAAGCAAAGATCAGCATACGATGTTTCTTTTTTCTTTTTGCGGCAACAATTACTATTTTTCTAAATTAAGTTAGTGCGTATTAATCAATGCGTAGGATAGTATTTATATCACACGTTCATACATAACACGTATTTTAAAAAAGCATGAAGACATAGAAGCAACGCTATTATAAACTGTAACTAACAATAACTCATTCATTTCATAATCTAACACTAATACTGAATAAAAATCTATAGGATGGTAAATAGCCTCCTCCGAAATAGTAAACGTTATCGCGCCAGAAAAAAAAGAGAAAATCACCAGAAAAGTACCTGCCGGTCGTTGCTTGCCTTTTCTTTTGCTGGTGCAAGAAAGTTAGAACAGACGTAGCTAGTTATTAGTTTGTCTTTTTAAAGTGATTAAATGTTGTATAAGTTTAATATTAAACCCAGTTTATTCGTCAACTTGAATACTGTTCTTGATACCAGTTTTTTGTACTTTATTACAGTGTATCTGTGTAATTTACAGCATCGCTCATGGACTATGCCATGCGCTTCCGTCGCCTGCGTCTCAACATACGCTTACCCTTATTGTAGCCCGCAACATCAACGTCAATACCAAGTAGTTCTAAGTAAATAAGGTATAATAAGATCATGTCTGCTACACACGTAACGATATATCGTTACAAATTTAAACGTCTTGGGTTTGATTAGAGCGTATAGTGTAATCACTAACTTAGGATTAAATAGATGGCTCTATATTATTTTATTACAGTGTGTTGATTTTTGATTTCGAACATCACTAATCACAATCATCTTTTGATTTTCGTTTTTGTAGCTCTGTATAAAATGTTCTAATATTTTTCTTCTTTCAATTTTCGCGCGGACGCGTCTTACAAAGAGGTCCTTTTTGTTTGCCCGTGTCCGACGTCAGTTTTATTGCAGCAAAACACACGCTACCATCAAAATTATGCAAATACAGTCAAGTCGATCAACAATGATTTATCGAACAGAAAATGTTACTGCCGTCGCTCATCTGCGCAAACCAGAAATTCTACAACGATTTTTCAGGCACACTTTCGATATAACCGGAGATCGGTTAGCAATTAGAACAGATACATCGCTACGATAAATTTTTACGTGTGTATCCACACCAATAATTGTCATGCCCATAATATTCTTCCTGACATGTAAACAATTCAACAGAATGATGCCTAGCAACCATGTAAAAGATTTCGAAAAATTTCGTTATATTAGATTTTCCCACGGAACCCATGCATTATTCCGGGAAAAAAGTAGCTTATATTACTCTCCGGCGCATAAACTATCCTTATGCAAAAAAATACCCTGATTCGTTGTTTTGTTACGCCGTGAAAGCCGAACAAACCAACAGAAAAACACACTTTCGCATTTACATAAATGTGGGGATGGGGATGGTGATAGGGGTAGCTGCGGTTCGCGTTTACACCCATGGTATTCCCTACTATCCCGCATGAATCTTTTTCCTGGTTAAAAAGGAACCTATATGCTATCCGGGCTACAATAATCTAATCGACTCGACCAAATTTCCGACGTGATGCTTTAAATTGATATAACTTTTTTATTTATGAACCGATTGAAATAAAACAAACACTAAATGTTAAGTGGAGAAAACCACAATATATTAATGAAAACCGCATTCAAATCGGTTAAGCCGTTTCTGAGATTAGCGCGCACAAACAAACAGACAAACAGACAAACAGACAAACAGACAAACAGACATACAGACAAACAGACAAAAATTCTAAAAACCATTGTTTTGGGTTCTATTGCGTTAATAAAGGCCCCCAGTAAAAGTTTTTCTCATTTATCTTCAATGTACAGACAGTGATGAGTTAAAGATTTATTATATGTATAGATTACCTTCCAATCGAACTCATATTTTATCAATCACAACTAAGTACTAATATTATAAATGTGCAAGTTTGTGACGATGGATACTCAATCACGCCAGAACGGCTAAAAGGATCTGGATAAAATTTGTCATCGATACAGATTATAATATAAAATGGAATAGCACATCACAGGCTACTTTTATCACTAAAATAGGTTCCTGTGGGATGACGCGCAAATCGGGGGTGTAACCGCAGAATGCAGCTATAGTTATATTATCAACACAAAAGTTTGTGGCAAAAGGCAAAAGCTGGATTTGAGTGATATTTGGAACGGAGATAGGTTATATCCCGGATTAACACAGACTACTTATATCGATATTTTTCACTCTATATCTATTTATCGAGATTATATCGATAAGATACATTTTGATGTTTTTTCATTTGCTCATCTCTACTTTACGAAGTTTTACCATTGTCTTACCCTTTGCGGAAAGCGGCGATGTAATGAGACTCCATATTTATTGGTAACCCAAAAATTCTCAACTCGCAAGCGGTGTGATAAAGTTTAGAGGAAATTTCACATACCTTGCTGCAGTGCTACAGAATGCAGTATTTCAAGTTGGGTGTAAAAAGAGTTCTTTATATTTACAATCAGGGCTGTCTGCTTGTTTGCCAATCTATTACATGAGAGAAAAAAAAATGATAGGTTCTTGATAAATTTAACTGAATTCAATCACATAGAAAAAACTGTAAATATGATCAAAACATGACCTGCCGGGCGTTTCTTTTGGCAGTTCCTTGATTAATTTTGATTTGATTTAAAGTTACGGAAAAATATCAGCTACCACGTGGGCGTCGCCCGGCTGTCCCAGGTATCGCTAAAGATATGAAGTCACAAGAGATTTGCGCTCACTCCAGGTGGAGGACTGGCAGGAGGTGGCGCGGGGCAGACCGAAGTGGCGTCTTTTGCTATCAGAGGCCAAGACTCACTTTGGGTCGTTGCCATCTCAGTTAGTTTATATAGTTAGTTAGTTACGTCGGCGAAGCCTAAAGGCAGTTCGAAACCGAAAACTACTTAGTTATTATATCGAACTCACACACGCAAGCCCACATCGACACCCACACACATAATGTATACCTATCCTGTACACCTGTGCAGGGCGGATCAAGGATCTGATTCTGGGAGGGGCATAAAGACCGGACAAGTAAAGAGTATTGCCCCTAGTCTTGCACTTCTTGCAAATTTTTAGCATAATTCTTTATTAATGACATAAAATAACTACATATAAAATACTTTTAAGAAACCAAGGTTGTTGAAAAAATACGCACTGAAAGCGCAAGTTTAAAGCCCTTAATTCATCATCATCATGATCAGCCTTTTACGTTCCCACTGTTGGGACTCTGGCATTCTCTCAGAGAGAGTAGATAGAGAGAGTACGGGCCGTAATCTACCACGCTGGCCCTGTACGGGTTGGTAGATGTCGCATGCCGCAGTTAACAGCAGCGCCAACAAAAGTAGGTTGTAAAAAAAATTTGTAAAATTTGTAAATAGTAAACTGGGTGCGCTTTAGATCAATTTAAGTATACATATTAGTGTTTGTGTCTGCTTTAAAATTTTATGTATAAATAAATAAATAAATAAATAAATATCTGGGACATCTGGACACAAATTGACCTAGCCCCAAATTAAGCTCGAAACTTGTGTTATGGGTACTAGACAACGATATACATACTCATATAGAGAAATAAATACATAAATAGATAGGAATATCCAAGACTCAGGCACAAATATTCGTGCTCATCACACATATATTTGCCCTTACCGGGATTCGAACCCGGGACCGCTAGCTTCGCAGGCAGGGACACTACCAACTCGGCTACCGCGTCGTCATCGTATGCTGATATAATGCTCAGAAGCTTACTGTCACTCAACGCTATATTAAAATTGTAAGTATTTCTCTATAGGCTGTGTAATATTCTTAAGAGAAATCAATTTCAGAACCGATTAATCTCTCAGTCTCAGCTTTACACAAGCTTGGAAGGGGCTCGTGCCCCTGCACCCCCCTAGATCCGTCCTAGCACCTGTATATTATTATGAGATAACGTTATCATCACCCGCGATAACAGAAGGATATTATTCAGTTATTCGCAAAACACTATAATGGTCGGTACTTTACCAGATAATGTCTGAAAAATATGTCTCGCAACCTTCAAAGCCTGTCTCAGGTGAAAGTGGAGGGGGTTAAGGGTGGGGGGAAAGTGCCCTCGAGGGGGAACAGTGATTTCGTGTATGTGAACCCTGCGTATGTGGGAAGTGTGAGCAATGTGAACAGCAGTAGGACCCCCGCCACTTCCGCTGCACCAATCACAGAGTTAGTCATATTTTAATTACTATCAGAATCTAGGCCGACACTGAGTTAGAATCCTCTCGGCCCCGCACCTATGACTTAATAAGTTATGTGCGGATTTGCCATCGCTCAAAAACGGTGAAGGAAAACCTCGTGAGGAAACCGTCGTGTCCAAGAACCACAACATTCAAGAGCATGCGACATCTACCGACCCGCACTGGGCGTGGTAGATTACTGCCCATACCGTCTCTCTGAAAGAAGGCTAGAGTACCAGCAGTGGGAACGTAATAGGCTGATGATAAGGGTATTAAGTATATTTTTAAAACTTTGGACATCTATCCATACTAATATTATAAATGCGAAAGAAACTCTGATTGTTTGTTTATTAACTTTTCGCAAGAGAGTGTGAACAATTGGGAAGGACGTAGGATATTTTTTATAGAGATAAACGGTCGTCCATGCGGGTATAGCCGGGGGGCAGAGCTAGCTTATAAAAACACTCACGAATACTCACAATCCAGTCACCTCGAAGAAAAATAAAAACTAGATTGACAGATTCTTAACTTAGTACTTATTTGTAGCTAGCCAGGCGAGCACTAGAAAATGTCCTAACGATATTTTCCTTCACCAAAAGTTCAAGCTCATTGTAGGATTAGAGCTCACGGTCAACCCATTCACTAATGGTTCATTCCCGCTGTCCACCCCCAGCGCGTCCCCCAGTAGGGGGACAGCGACACATTTTTTAAAAAATGTTCCCATTGTCCCTCAGTTATGCTACCCAGTAAGAAGAAAAAAAGCAACAACATTTTGCCTTGTTCTACATTTAACAAGATTGCCTTTAGCCACAGAATAAACAAACCACTACGAACCCCTATCGATATGCATTTATTCCTATAAAATGGAAAGTCCAAGTAGAAGAATTCCACCATCACATTGTATAGTAATTTTATGCAATAGGCACTCTTATCACTCGCTCAATGTCAGTAATGTTTACACGAAGCATATACACTTAGCATAACACACCTTACTGCTAAAGATTCCGAAAATGCTTAATCAGCTGTTGGGGGAAATTCAATGGGGATTTGTAGGAAATAGATCGTGAACTCAGTGGATAACGTTCTGCAGGTAGACCCGCTACTAGGTGGACCGACGACATATGAGTGGCGGGAAGCCGATGGATGCAAATGCGTAAAAGCCATTCACGGTGACGTTCAAAGAGGAAGGCCTATGTTCAGCAGTGGACTTCACAACTCACTCATCATACACAACCCTCTCATTATCATCATCATCATTAGCTGGAAAAAATCCACTGCTGAACATAGAATATACCACGTACCTTTAAACGTCTCCATGAACGGCTATTAGTCATTTGCATCCATCGGCTCCTTTGGACTCTTACAAAACCGTCAACTTACTCGCTCACTCACAAACTTTTGCATTTATATTATTTTTATGACTATGATGATGTTATGATTCTCACACACACGTTTTCTTTTCCAGCGTGTACCGAGAGCAGTACTGGGCGTGTTCCCGGTGGCCGTACACACAAAGAGCGCTCGCCATTGCCGTGGGAGTTCTGCTCGGAGCTCTGATAGGTCTGGCTCTATCCCTGATCCTTAAGGATGAGAACGACAACTCCGTCATTGGACCCATATTTACAAGAAAATCAGTACCGGATTAACAACTTTTCGATGTTTTTATTACATTTTAATCAAGTTATGTTAAGTTGATAATAACAATTTTGCATTACGTTCCAGGTGCGTCCCTCTATGTCTGGCGTACAAATCATAACGTTAATAGGTAATAATTAGTTAAGATTATTTGTAATGAGAAGTGATGATGATTGAAGATTTAGCTCAAAGTAATCATCAGGGATCGGAATAAGTAGAGTTTAAAGTACCAAACGTCAAATTCAGAACGACATCGTAATGTGGATATGCTTGTCAATTCCGGGAATCCCAGAATTCATTCAAAATTTCGTTCAGCACAGAACATCGGTTCTTGAACTTCCCTCAATAGTTGGCCACCAAACCTATATGACGAAAAAGTGCTCAACTTAGAACAGCTGAGCAGAAGGGAACCTGCAGAAATTCCCCACGACTCAAAACTGTACCATGCTAAAACTTGAATAGTTGAGCCATGAGAAATGCTCAAAAAATCTCCACGACTCAACTAAATTGCAAGCTCTCTCAAAATTTTAAACACTGCGATCATACTACGTGATCGCATCCATGTTATGACTTACATGTCTCCTTTACCTATTCCGATCCCTGGTAATCATAAATGTAGATACGTTTTTGTATTGTAAATATAGTTAATGTTAGATACATACTGTTTTAACTAACATGGTCAATAACATTAGAATTAGGTTTTGAAACTGGACACTTAGCATGTTTTTTTATGTTTGAGTTCTCGATATTTCGATAGTATTGCCTCGTTTTAAGCTATGGATAGTATCGATACTATGGATGGTATGGCTATTTCAGATGAAAACTATCGATAGTTTTACTACATATAGTTCGGCAACACTGATTTCGGCACTGTTGCAAGCGCCATGATCATGAGAATACTAAAAGTTTTTGCGGGCAGGATTGTTGATGTTATAAGGCTGGTTCCAATAGCCTATCTATCCACGGTTTGCCCTACTAGAGATAGAAACGTGAAATTACTTCTATGGCGCTTGTGTCCGGCCTATAACGGGCAGACGTATCAGCTGTCTACCGGCTTCCTCAGTTTTCACCTAAGTCACTCTCAACTCGATTTAAATCTCGATACACAAAACTCACGGTATCCGCTCGCGAGCTATGACTGGTGATTTTCTGCTGTAACACAATCACACATACACATGGTAATCATCCCGTTTCAAAACCCAGTTTAATTTCGATGCATTTCAACTGACAGGGTTTGTTTGATCAAGACAGTGTATACGGGAGACCCGTGTCAAGACGGCATAATGTTTTGAAGGTTTAATTTAGCTCAATTTGTAATCATTACACAATAATGCAACATGTTTCTGTTTTCACTACACCATTACGAAACATTTTTGTAATTAATGTATTTTTAAGGATTTAATAGTATATAATTATATGATTTTGTCAGCAGAATAGGGCTAGGACAAGGTAGATGAAAATAAGTCAGAACTAGGCTATTTTCTAAAATTAAATGTTTGATTAAGTTGACATGCTTTGATAAAATATTTACTTTGCAGGCCTTTGATTCCGCCAAACAATTTATTATTTAGTGTTGATTAGATTTTATCAATGGTATTAATTGGATTTTTATCTTAACCTTAGGCTTTCTCACTTTATTGGAATCTTACATCTTATAAAATATTTTATATGTACCTAATGGGGTTCAAGACATCTCCATTCCGGATTCAGCGGCTTAAGCGTGAAAAGGTAGATAGACAGATAGATAAACTCTTTATTATACCACAACACAGACAAATCGAAACTTGAAAAACAATATCACTTAATGGTTAGAGTCACAAAGGGCGGTCTTATCGCTCATAGCAACCGATGTAACTAACCGAAAGATCAGAGTTACTTTCGCATATTTTATGATGTTAAAGCATTAACGTACAGTCAACGATAAAAGTCGCTGAACAATTACCAATTTTCCGAGTTTCTTTATCAGGTTAAAAACCAACTTAAAATCAGGTGTGTTGTGTTGTGTTGTGTTCAAAACCCTAATTTGTAAGTTGTAAAACAAAATTACTGATCTAATACCTACCCATTAAGAAACTCAAGAATGATCAGCTACTTTTGTCATTAAGGGGTTGGTTCTTTAACATCTTAAGAACGAACTTAAAATCAGATGTGTTGTGTTGTGTTGTCCTTGTAAGTTGTAAAACAAAAATTGATCTTCTACTTTTGTCGCTGACCACCAACTTTGGTTCAACTTACTTTTGTCGAACCAAGTGTTGGTCGTTTATGCAAATGTATGGAGTATGGATTAGTATGAACCAGCTCATTTCTGCCTAGTTGTTTTATCAAACACGTCATACTTTGCTGATATTGATTGTATACATATTTCTTACTATGTTACACATATGCTATAGGTACCTATATATTTGCAATGCGTGCTGATACCTACTACAATCTAGTCAGTTATCTCGCTATGAAATATAGGGTGTACACTTAGCTTTGTTTTTTTTTGTAAATAATGTCGTTGACTGGTCACACCCTCTAGTGTAATAAAATGTCATTTTATATTTTTTAAAGACGATAATTTTAAAATGTCATGGTAATGGTGATGTAATATAAAATCAGTGACTTAAATTAGTTTTTTTATTTGTAGATATTTACTTAGTTACATGTAATTTAGTAGTTTAATTGTTTACGTGTGTAAGTACAATATAAAAGAGGTAATTATCATATTGTCAGAACTAATCCAGGTGTTGATTCTGATAACAAGATTTAATTACAAACTTATCTATTGTGATGTTCATATTTAATTATTTATGTTACATTACATAATTATCAAAAAAAATATCGGGGACCGTTGCACACAAATTGACCTAGCCCCAAATTAAGCTCGAAACTTGTGTTATGGGTATTATGGGGACAACGATACACATACATAAATAGAATTGTCTATAACAAAATTTCAAGTCCGTATAAAGAGAAATCTCATTAGTAAAGCTTATTATAAAATATCGGACTATCTAGATGACAAACAAGCTTGGGATTGTAGTTAATCTATCTATCTTTCTTTCTATCTATCTATTCTCCCTATTTCCCCTATTCTAACCATTTTCGGTAAACAGCCAAAACAGTCATGCTCACGAAAGTGACTTTGCTTGCAGCGGCGTCATGTGTCGGGTCGCCCTCTTCCCTCTCATATGGTCGAGGAGAGCGATGGCTGGCACATGCGTCAACTCGTGAACGGGTGCTGCTTGTGGGGTCTGGTCTGCTTTGGTTGTGATCCCGCAACTCGTTAATATTCATGTTCCCATATCCCAATGTGTACAACCAAACAAGAGAAATCTTCTTATTAGTAAAGCTAAATAAAAAATATCGGACTATTAGATGACAAAAAAAAAGCTTGGGATTTTAGTGAACTTGCTCCAATTCAATCAATTAGTAATAAGAATAAAATTGTCAATGTGATCGCGCCAAAAAAATTACCTGCCGGGCGTTTCTTGCCTGTTCTTTTGCCGGCGTAAGGAGGTTGAAACAGGCGTAGCTAGTTTTAAGTTGACGTTTTAAAGTGATCACAATGTATCCTATTAAATAAAAAAGTTTTGAGTTTGAGTTTGAGTTTGAGAAATATAGATAGAAATATCCAAGACTCAGGTACAAACTTTCGTACCTGTAATTAATTTATAATTATAATAATAATATAGCGAAGAGTCTCGACCAACATCTTAAGAGGCTCTCGCTGGATGGTTGGATCAAGGGTCGAATGCAGAAGGCAGTACTCCTTGACACAGCGCGTATCGTCAGGAAGTTCCTCACTCTGGAGCCCTAACCACCGGTAGCTTGAGTCCTGCCCCGCTACCGGCGGCACTCTAGGTTTAAGTTTTTCATGGTAACTTTGTTTAATATTATTTAATAAAATTAATGTAAAAAACTTTTGCTTAAGAAAAGAAATAAATGAAGAGATAATAATAATAAATATTTATTTCAGACACAAGGATCCATAAACCAATTAGCATTACATAATAATAATAAAACACAAAAAAATATGTTCATTGAATTAAACTGGATATGAAATATTACTGTTTATCTGTGGTAGGTAAGTAGGTACTTCCGAATTTTCCGATTAGAAAGTGGGTACATTGCTCCTCACGACAGGCAGTCAAAAATCTTATCTTATCGTATGTAAAACAATAAATTCAAGCATCTAAGCAGGCGGGTACTTAGATAAAACTGTAATCTGTACCTATACCTGCCTACAACATTCTGAGAATTAGCAAGAGGTATTCTAGAATGACGCTCAAGTATTGAACAATACTTGAGTACCGATTCAGTGACATATCTGTATGAAAGAATTAGATTTAGAGCCCGAGATGCTAACAACATAAAACTGAATAAAACAGTTTTAAATTATTGCCTTTTTAAACCCCCGACGCAAAAGGGGTGTGTTATAAGTTTGACGTGTCTGTCTGTCTGTGGCACTGTAGTTCGCGAACGGATGAAGCCATTTCAATTAAGTTTTTTTTTCTTTTTTACGGGCGAGTGTTTTTAGCTATGTTTGATGAAAATTGGTCCAAAATGTCGGGGGTTTTTAAAATTTTGAATTTATATTTTTTTTAAACAATTTTATTAGCTTCACCTGTAACTAACTACCTATAAATAGTGACCGCTTCTTAACCTAATACCAAAATTATGTACCTATATCAAACCAAAAACCAATCTGAATTCAGCTTATCAATATAACAGCTATAAAATAGGAAAAATCGGTTACATCATCGTCGTTTTAAAACAAAACAAGTAGTATACCTAGAGTGATTGGATGCATATAGCCTACTGATAAGATAAAAGGGCTGAGATATTAGGTGTCCTGAAACTGTATAATTAATTTGACGTACGCAAGTTTTCACGTTTATATTTTCAGTTGCATTCTTCCTCAACAGACAGTTATTCAATTATTTCATTATTATTATTTATTTTTATTATTTCGTTGTACAGTCAACGACAAAAGTCGCTGAACTATCACTCTGTTTTCTATTACCCTTATCATCTTAGACACCAATTTTTTAACTCATCATCACCTAAAATCAGGTGTGTTACGTTGTTGTCAAAATGATACCATGTAAAATGTAAAAAAGACAATAATAATTACTGATTTGAAACACATTTTGAATATCGAGAACGATCAGCTACTTTTGTCGCTGACTGTACAATCATAAAATAATCACATACATAGCGCTGATCTCCTATTTTTAGAGTATCAAAAACTACGTGAATCAGGTAGTATCTACAACACCTAAATTCAATCAATTAGTAAGAAGTAAGTAATAAAAATAAAATTGGAAATGTGAACGCACCCGAAAGATTACCTACCAGACATTTTTTGCCTGTTTCTCTAGCCTAAGGAGGTTGGAACAGACGTAACCTACTAAATAAATGATTTTTAGTTACTGAACAAACTTTTTTCAAAGCACACATATTTGTTCCGTAGCAGGAGTCGATCCCACGTCCTGCCGGCTTTTTGCCCATAACGCCACATCTTTCGTCAATTGAGAGCTAGTTCCCAATTCTCTAGACCACTTCACCACTTAACATCATGTGACTCGCAGTGAAACCTGACCCTACGAGAACTTCCCCGGCCAGTATTCGAACCCTGGCCACTAAGATCAGCTGGCAAATGTACTGTCAACAGCGCCACTGTGGCGTGCAGTGACGCAAACCAATAAAACTAGAACTAATAAAAGTTCAATAAACATTCTCCCGATGCATTCTCACGCTTTCGTAATTAAACTATCGTCTGAGAGTACCTCCCTACCGCAGGCGACAGTACAATCCATACAGTATGTAATCTTCTGAACCTGTGTCAAATTTGTCCAATGAGAGACGGCCAGAGCCAGTTTCCACAAAATAATGACAGATGGCGCTGGATAACATTTTTTATTTATTTTCCAAGTAATGTAGTGGCAAACAAGCAGAGGGCCTGATGGTAAGTGGTCACCATCGCTTATAGACATTTGCAATACCAAAGGTGTTGCCGATGCGTTGCCGGCCTTTATGAACTCTTTTCACAGCCATCGTGAAAGATTGCAGCTCGTCCTACATTTTGCACGTATGCGAAAGAAAAGGGCGCATAAATCGAGTGGGGATCATCCTACTAATATTATAAACGTGAAAGTTTGCGAGTATGGATGGATGGATGGATGGATGTATGTTATTCTTTCACGCAAAAACTACTGAACGGATCTGAATGAAATTTGGAATAGAGATAGCTTATGCCCTGGGTAAACACATAGGCTACTTTTTACCCCGGAAAAAGGTTCCTGCGGGATAACGGGAGTTGGTGTCCAAATGACTTAGCCGGTTTCGTAGTAAATGTCTTGAGACCTTTAAAACAAAACTCGAAAGCATTATCCCGATGTCATCATCATCATCATTATCAGCTTATTACGTTTCTAATGCTGGGACTCTGGCCTTCTCATAGAGAGAGAGAATTGGCCGTGATCTACCACTCGGGCCTAGTCCGGGTTGGTAGATGTCGCATGCCCTTGAATGTTGTGGTTGTGGACATGCCGGTTTCCTGGCGGTTTTGTCCTTATGTAACCTTCTGTATTTGTCTGTACTGCACACACATGCCTTTATAGATACTACATGTAGCTAAGCCATGCATGATAACTCCCATACGTCTTATCTGCGATTCGATCTGATATTGTAGCGGCCTTTGTACGTCGAGAGGTGGTTATCTACACTAAAGTGATAGTACTTTATATCCATCTAAGTATTTACTTTTAAGGCTGGCCATACACGGATCGCTTGAAGCAGCCAGGATCGAGTGCTTCAAGCTGCGAATGCATAGTGAACTGCAAATGCTCGAGCGTATATAGAAGTCTATAGTTCAGCTTGGAGCAGTCAGGATCGACCGTGTGTGGCCAGCCTAAAATGTTTTAACGTGTTTATATCCTACTGGTGTCGATTCGATTTTGCATTCTCTAAAACAAAACTAAGTTTGACAGGTCTAAAAGTAATACTGTCCTTTTTTTACTTCTGTCTTTTTCTAACCACAGTTAGAAAAAGACAGCAATACTATGAGACCTGTCAAACTTAGTTTAGTTTTAGTTAATGCAAAACCGAATCGACACCACTGTCCTACTAATATTATAAATATGAATGCAATAAACGATTGAATATGAATATGAATATAAATGCGAAAGTTTGTGTTGTGTGTGAATCTTTGTTACCACGTATCACCGTAACGAAAATTGGAATGGAGATAGCTTATACCCTGGATTAACACATAGGCTACTTTTTATCCCGAAAAGGGTTCCTGCGGGATAACGGGAAGATGCGGGTGAAACCGCGGGGCGCAAGTAGTGTTTTCATATACGATGAAACACTGATATCAGCGAACTGCACATCCCAGCTGATTGTTATCACCTCTGAGAAATCGGCGCAAGCCTCCCTAATTGCAGTATATATTCAGGTTCACAGCGCGAGATACAACGAGATTACATTCTGTGAAGATGTGTGAAGTCTTACGTTATAATTTATTACATGTGCTGTGAGAGGTTGCTGATTCAGAAACACACAGATATGTATCTTACTAATATTAATCCTACTATAATTTTATAAACGTGAAATTTGTGAGTATGGATGGATGGATGTTTGTTACTCTTTCACGTAAAAACTACTGAACGGATCTGAATGAAATTTAGAATGGATATAGCTTTTACCCTGGATTAATAATATAAAAAAAAATATGTAAATGTAAATCAATTTATTGCTATTAAAAAAAACACATACTTTTTCTAGAAAATATAAAAAAAACACAGTAATCATTAGTATAACGGCAAAGGGGGTAAAACTCAGCTTGTGCTGTGGTTACATTTGCATGTGCACACAGCACTGGTTTTCAGTAAACACAGATGAGCTACTTTTTATCCCGGAAAAAGGTTCCTGCGGGATAACGGGAAGTCACGGATGAAACCGCGGGCCGCAACTAGTGAGTGTAAAATAATCAATAGGTGTTGTCTAGCGAGAATTTTTGAGCTTGGTTCGTGTGCGAACACCACCGATGCACTATAAAAATCGGGATGGATAGCAGTCCGGCTACTACCGAGCAAGATATTTCCATGAATTTGATGATTTCATAGCGAAATAAAATACCTAAATACAGTTCAAATCCAACAAGGAGCTTTGGTGCTGAGAGCGCGCGACATCTCATTTTCAGTTCTCACTCCCACGGTCTATGGCGTCATCGTGGAGGGCGTAGGATGAATGAAATATACATTTTTATATTGTCATTTTTGTAACTTGTTAACTTTAGAAGTATGAAGCTATCAAAAGAACCCTTTTTCAGTCTCAATTTTTCTATACCCGTCGATAAGTTTCAAGAGCATTCTGAAAATATTGGATTCGTTAGAGGTTTTTAACACAGTTTTATAAGCGTCACTTGTAACTATTAACTAACTGATTATTGTTACAATTGACCCAAAATCAGCACGTGTCAGTTTGACTACGCCTTGAACAGAGAGTTAAATTTGCTTGAGTATAGTTCATCGCCAATCAGCGAGCCTTAACCAGTTTTCATAACCTGTATATTGCCTGCTGATTCCTTTGAAGGTAATTAATGTTGAAATATTGAAGGTAACGCCGCCTCGGAATGGTAATAGGGACTTTTTAATTGATTGGAGCTGTGATGAGAGATTAAGCGAATTGAACTCGATGTAACACTTACAAAATGCCGTTGCTTTTTTATTCAGAAGGAGATGTTAAAGAAAAAAAATAGAGAGAACTAAAGTAACCTATTCACGGTGCAATTTTCGGTTCAAAATTATTGTTAGTCTGTGGTGAGCCAACAAATTGCAAAAGCAAGTACCTACCTACATCCGCAAATCCGCAGCGCCCATTTTCAGTGGCAATTTAAACATAATAAAACAATCATATATTTAGGGGTGGACAAAAAACTAACAAACTCCGATGGCCCAGCGACCCAAAGTGTGTCTTGGCCTCCGAAACGCGAGAGCGCCCAGTTCAGTCTGGAGTTCGCATTGGTCCATCGCGTCCAAAAAAACAGATAAAAACAGTATGAAGTAGGTGAAAATTGACTTCTAAGATTTGATTACATTGTTAGTTAGTTAGTTAGTTAGCTGGTTAGTTAGTTAGTTACAAGTCAAGTTAATAAAAGTGTTTTAAAAACAGTATCCTTATTCAATATCGTTCAATGGTCACCGTACAAAATTATTAACTAAGCGCCCCCGGTCCGCAGTGACTGTTAACTAATCTTTGTCTCCATTACGTTGTCCAGCGCCACATAATGGTAGATGCACATCTACGGATATCTATTATCTACTGTATCCGATACTCTTCTATTTGCACCTTTTGTTGTTCTACCGACTCTATTGTTTGATAGAGTTAACTTTTTTAACTATTTTGTTCGTTATTACCTGACAATGATCCCGGGTTTGCACGAGTAAGCATAAATATACTCGTATTTATATACATATAAATAGCTGAGGCGTTGCAGTGGTTCTTGACTTCCTATACAAAAAAAGCACTTACAGTTTTTTTTATTATTATAAAAAAAAATAGATATAGAAAAAAAATAATTTTTTTTATTAGAAATTGTTATTGAGATGCTGCCTGGTGACAGACGGACGGACAGCGGAGTCTTAGTAATAGGGTCCCGTTTTACTCTTTGGGAACGGAACCCTAAAAATGACGAGCATTACATAAATGAATCGACTTCCATGCGGTCCGATGCACATCGACGCGCTCTATTAAAAGTAAATCTTCTGTTTCATATGTAGAAACTCAGGGTAATTTTCAGCATTGCCATCATCCCGTTGCGTTGAACAAAGTCTTTTTGAAGTCAGTTACATAAGAAGTCACCTGCATGTCGCCTACCCAATGTCCAATACTCGACGACCTTGCCCCACGTGGGAGACTCAGCGACGCAGTGACGCACTGTGATGCGTCACTACCGCCAAAACAAACGATTGCCCTTCTTTGGCTTCGATATAACCGATGTACATTCATAACTGGGTAACTCGACGATTTTTTTTTATGTATAAGCTACTAGCTGTTCCCCGCGGTTTCACCCGCGTGGATTACGGTTTATCGCGATAAAAAGTAGCCTATGTCGTTCCTCAGGGTTCAAACTATCTCGGTACCAAATTTTGTTTTAATCGGTTCAGTAGTTTAGGTGTGAAAGCGAGACAGACAGACAGACAGACAGATAGAGTTAGAGTACCTTATCCTGTTAATTGTAATCTAAAACGTTACTTTACACGACACATGGACTCGCGAGATCAAGCTGTAAGTTGGGATTACAACCATTTGATCCTTAGCTGTAATTGAAATAAAATGATGTATCAAAAAGCCTTCCTTTTTAAACATTTAAGATATTTCTATTAACAAAAAAAACTTAACAAATTGCTCCCTTTTTTAGACGTTTCAACCGGTCTCATATTGTATAGATAACAAAACCTATTAACCGAGAAGATCGCATAGCTCATCAATAAGGCTGGTATCGCACTCGCGACTATTAGAGCGATATCGTAAAGGGCGAGCTTCCATCGGTTAGAACGAGCTTATCGCGTAGCGAGCGATAAATTCAAGGCGCTTGCGCTTGTATGTAGGGTGACTGTCATGATGGATTTGAGAAGCAAATATATAAGTAACTTTAAAAAATATTTTCCAACCTTTTTTTAACAATTGAACAAAAGTCATGCGACGTTGTAGCGAAAAGTGGCGAAATGCTACACCACCAGTGCGAATCTAATTCACTCGGAAAGATTCCGTGTCGGATTCAACGCCACTTTCGCTTCACGGAAACGTTTTCCGAGAGCAAATGGGAGTCGGAAAATTTCCGTGACTAAACAGCTGATTTGTTAAATGTCAGTTTTCGAAATCAGATTTGTGAATCTCGTCTAAAACGCGGAATTTTTTCCTAAACCGTGGTTGGACTGGAAATTGGCTCTCAAGTGTCAAACTTAGTTCAGATTTACAAAATTAAATGCTCGACAGAATCGATACCAATACCAGCATATTAAAGGCTATCGATTAAACATAATACCAGATACATTGCAAGTTTATTGCGCGGCGTTTAACGTTGCAGCAACATATTTCACTGCTGCAATCAAATTGCCATGTTAACGGAGTTTAAAATACCATAAATAGTCGATAAACAGCGGGTCTCACGTGTGTGCAGTTATTGCAGTTAAACAGTTATAACAATAAAGTGTTAAAGAGTTGCATTGAAACGTTTAATGGGCGGGGAAAGTGTGGATCGGAGAGCTTTCGAAGCACGACTGTCGCCAATCTTCCTACAAGGAACTCTATGGTTGTGCTAGACCTAGAGTTGCTAGAAATCTTGCAGGGATTCGAGATGGTTATGTATATGTAACATAGAGATAAAGTAAGCTTTAAACAAATGACTTTTAGTTATTTCGTAACGAAAAGAGCACCAAAATAAATAATTTGTAATCTATGTCATTAAAAATTATTCATTTTGGTGTTCTTTTCGTAAGGTTATTAATCTACTGTCTTGTAATATAAAATGTTCAAGTTGTTTAATGTATTAAGCTATTTAAGTTTGTATGTTTGTTGAAAGTAATATCTAGAACTACTGATCCGATTTTGAAAATACTTTCACTGATAGAAAAGCTACGCTATTCCCAAGTGACAAAGGCTGTTTTGTTTATATTTGCGCAAATATGCAAAGCAGGGGTAGATCGATAGGTACTATCATTTTTTGTTTCTTGCTTTACGATTATAATATTTCCAGTGTTATAAATAAACAGACCAAGATACTTATTCTTCAACAACTTATTCTTTCTTATTTCTTTTGTTTATCTTTTTATGTACTTCAAATACACCACCAACCGCTTTTTATTTCATACAACTTCTGTCCATCCAAAGGTTGTCTGGTAGAAATCGCTCTCAGCGATAAGACCGCCCATTGTAACACTAGCTCTAAGATATATCCTTTTATGTTGTTCTATTTTTCTGTTGTTGTGGTGAAACAATAAAGCGTTATCTATCTATCTATCTTATTGAATAAAGCGTTATCTATCTATCTATCTTATTGAATAAAGCGCCATCTAGTGTCGAGTAGCGATATACAGAATTCCATTAGCAGTCTCAAAAAGTGACAGCATGAAAGAAAACTGCGCCTATAACTTTCTTCTACGAGCCGTTTTGCACGTACGTGTGTACATGGACCAATCAGGGCGAGCGAGGTTACCGGTCGCACACACACATAGATACGCGGCATGCCTACCGCGAATATGAACATTGAGGTGCTACTGCAATTTTGTCCGCGTGCTGTACAAAGACTTCGCTCCGCTAAGTTTTTTTCCAGCAGAGCTGCGCTAAGCGAGCCTAGAAACTTGAAGTACCTAATTATATTGGTGACTTTTCTTCGCTTGGGTATTTCACACAGGTCTGGTGGAAGCTCAGCCTATAGCGGTCATAAACCCGCCGCCACCGCGTGGGCGAGTCTGGCCCACCTAAAATGGTCACTTGCGTCAAACGGCTACCGGTCTCATAGACCTGTAATTTACAAGCATGTCGGACCAGACAAGAAACCTCGTTGCATTTGACTGATTGCTATTGCAACATGAATTTATGGACGCGCGTTAGGTGGAAAGGTAAAAAGTAGACGAGAAATTAGCTCGTTATGGCCGCCTCGTGTTCAGTACAGAAATGCTGGCGGCTGGAACAATGTAATTTGTTGGTGTTTTTCTAAGGTGTTGAAGTTAAGGCGCTGGTTCCCAAGCTAAGCTTAAAAACGGGGTTAATTAAAACTATCTTTCTGTGTAATTCTGGTCTAAAAAAAAATCTAGTTAAAATATATGTTAATCTACTTGATATATAGCAGGACACCTTCAGGCCGAAAAATGCAAAAAATATATTTATGTATTGAAAAAAAATGTGCAAAGTGTTCCATTCTCTAAAAGTTTAACTACTTTACTCCTAAACTATATAAGCAACAAAAACTTGTTAATACCATCAGCGTATTAAGAAATATAATACCCAAAACACATTCAGATCATTATTTGAAAATACTGCTTTAATTATTTTTTGCAAATTTTTTACGTATTTCATACTCGCAAATCGGCACGTAATCGCCCATAAAATCAGTTCGGGATGCTTTCACCTGATCAAGCAAGGTCAACGGCGTACGGCAGGGCCTTAAATAAAGTACCTACTTAATTCATATGCGAACATTGTGGTGCAATTAGTATATACCCTACTCTGACCGGTAGGTAATCCTGCAATGAGCTTGAGTTTTCTATAAGCAGGAAAGTCACCATCAGTAGTTGTAGGGCATTTTCTAGTTGCCTGGCTTTATGTGAGACTGTTGTCAGTACCAAAATGCTAATTAAAAAAGTTTAAAAATAATACTACCCTTTATATACTTCCGTGGTCACTGGTCCGTGTTTTTTAATGAGTATGCGTAGAATGGTTTTATTTCAATGCTTTGAAAAGATTTCTTTCTGCTATATTTTGTACAATAAGATAGAGTAGTTACTTAGGTATATTTTGTACATTTAAGTTAACCTCTATTTTCAAGTGAATCTTGTAATCTCCACCTTAAAACTTTGCAACGAGATTCTGCTAGCTCCATAGAAATTAAAATAAACATAAATTTAACTTGATACGCCACTAAATACAAATTCCCAAGCTTAAGGGTCAGGTGTCGTGCAAGAGTATCACGATTACCTACAGAAGACCGCTTTGCAAGTTGCGTGGTGTTTGATTACATTTTTGACTTGACATATTTTGTCTGAATGCTTGGAGTACTGCGAGGCGAATGCGTGATAGTGGTGTCTTTATATGTTAATAATCTTTATGCTACAATTGTTCTATTTTTTTAAAACACTTTTATTAGCTTGACTTGTAACTAACTAACTAACTAACTAACAATGTAATCAAATCTTAGAAGTCAATTTTCACCCACTTCTAATTATCGTATCGACTTGAAACTTTGTATGTGTATGTAATCTCGGTGACAATGCAATAATTTGGTATCATCGACCTGATCTGATGATGCAATCGGAAGGTGGGTAGGGCATCTCTTCGCTGGCTACTAGTAAACCCCTCGTGTTTGGGCTCATATGAATCGTCTTGATGAGTCCAATATATTGAACTTGGTGACGAGGGTCTGATGATGCAACCGGAAGGTGGGTAGAGGAACTCTGCAGTGGCTACTAGTAAACCCCTCGTGTTTGGGCTCATATGATTCGTCTTGATGAGTCCAATAGATTGAACTTGGTGACGAGGGTCTGATGATGCAACCGGAAGGTGGGTAGAGGAACTCTGCAGTGGCTACTAGTAAACCCCTCGTGTTTGGGCTCATATGATTCGTCTTGATGAGTCCAATAGATTGAACTTGGTGACGAGGGTCTGATGATGCAGCCAGAAGGTGGGTAGGAGATCTCTGCAGTGGCTACTAGTAAACCCCTCAAGTTTGGGCTCATATGATTCCTTTTGATGAGTCCGATAGATTGGACTTGGTAACAAAAGACTAAAAAGTAAAAAAATAAAAATGTATAGTTTAAAAAACTAAAAAAAACACTTTAAAACGCACTCAAAAATATAAAATAATGAAATTGACTTGTATTAGTTACGATATAATGGTTAATTCAAAAAGTGTGGAGCGCTTCTTTTACTGGGTAAATAAAAGTAAACACAACCAAAAAGCGCTCCACACTTTTTGAATTAACCATAATATCGTAACTAATACAAGTCAATTTCATTATTTTATATTTTTGAGTGCGTTTTAAAGTGTTTTTTTTTAGTTTTTTAAACTATATATTTTTTTCCATTGTTTTCTATTCTATTAATGTTTCTATTCTATTCTATTGTATTTTAATCTAATTTAATTTGATTGTGATTCTGATAATTATTTGACCCTATTTTATTTTTTGTTTTGATATATTATTATAATTAGTGTAAGTGGTGTATCCGTGCTGATTATTACATAAATAAATAAATATTGCTGCATTGATGCAGGTACCTATATATTGCTATTTACCTAAGTACATATTACTACGGAATGTAAGGTCGGTTATCTAAAGCTAGCTAGCACCTTTACTCACACTAAAGTAATTTCTTTATAAAGGAGTAAAAACAAAACAATAACCAATATAACCAACTCTGTCACGCCCAAAGCCTTGACCACGTGCGAGAGGGACAAAGAGCTTTTTCATGATGCGTGTGCAGTGCGACATGTGCTCATTCACAGGCAAATGTGTGTATGTGTTGTGCGTGCCAGCTTATGATAACTGACATGTAAGCCGTACGTACTCTTTTGTATTTGTAGGCTAAGAAAGTGAAGAGACCAAAGACACTTAAAAACATCATTAAAATAGTATTTCTGCAAAATCACTCCTAAAGCTGTCAACATAAAACAGTATATAAATTAACGGACTTACATCAGGTAACACAGCTATCAGCTCCACATGCTGGAACTCATCTCCAGTCGCCAGCGAGGGGCTCTGCCACCAGGTGGCAGAGTCTCCATCCACTGCATGAGAAGCTGGGTGCCTTCTCGACGAGGAGCCGTCCAGACCCTCGCATACATCGCAGACTACGCCGCGTCTGTTGGGGGGTAATCGTAATTACAAATGGGTCAGTAACATCTACTATTTCCACACACAAAAACAAATCTCATTTACAGTAGAAGCAAATTTGAGCGGAACGGTTAGTATAATTCTGCTCGCTTCGCTCACCACCGGTGCTTAGTTTTATTTCACGTACCGCTTTTAATATAACACACAACTAACAGACTGTCTCGAGTTTTATCTCGTTGTTTTTTATAAAGTCTCGTCTTTCTCTATGTTTGTATGCAATGATTGCCCACTTAAACGTCAACACTGGAGTCTGCCCTATTAATCGGAGAGTACAGAGCGATATCGAGCGGAGCGGGAAATGCTTTCGCTCGTTTCAATGCTCTAGTTTGCGAAACACTAAACCAACTTACTTTCCCGGCGTTTGTCTGCAATACTCTTCCGCTCCGTTGTCGCCACATGTCGCGTTCACGCTGACCACGGAGTACGGAGCGACATCGAGCGGAGCGGGCAGTAGGCTGCCGCTCGTTTCGCTCGCCACAGACACTTCGCTCAGCGTCGTGCTCGCCAAGCGATCGAGGAGAGCTCGGCCTGCAAACAAGAAGATAATTATGTTATTTAGTTAAAACGTTAAACTAATATGTGGCTGATTTTGCTGCGACGCATCAGGTTGAAGGGATAATGTATAAATACTACAGCTTATTTAAAGTGTATAGAGAACTTCTAACTCACTTCTTATTCATAATAAGATAAAAACTAATGGTAGACTCTAATCCGAATTTATATTTCAATTCCCCAAAACTCCATTACTTTTTTATCAAAAACCACATGAAGTCGAATCTAATATCCAATAAATTCAACTCACAGCAACTCATATAAAGACTTGGACAAGTTAAATTGATAAGAGGCTTACTACAAATTGATTGCCACATGTTTCTGTTTTTAATTTAGACAAATTGGCTTGATATGGCAATCAAATATATATAACTTTCGTATTAGATAAAGTAGGTACTTGTTTTATATTTAAATGTTAGTTTTGTTTAACATATTAGTTATAAGGTTGTAAAAAGGTTACGTCTTCATGATTATCGTATAGAAATATATGTTTATAAAATGCCACGTTCGCATAAATCTTGTTCAAAAAAAAAAAAAGAACATTCCACAGACGCATAATGCAAGTTAGAAACCAAATGAAACCACTTTCTCCATAAACAATAAAACTCGTTACATCCTTGAAATAAATACGCTACAATATTGTATTAAAACTTTTACTACGTACTACTACATATATCTCATGTACCTTTGATCTAGCTCTGAGATCGTTAAACCAAGTTATTTCCTCTGTATGCAACACATGCGGTCATATTCACAGCAAGCCTACATTCATGAGCAATCTCGAATAAATTATCACATCGCACAGGCTATCTCCGACAAGTTATTTGGAGCCAGCTGATGGTTACCACAAGTCTACAGTCCGTACTGATATACACACATTAAGGTTCATGTTGTAGAATGACGCCCAAGTTTTGATCTATGCTTGAGTAACGATTAAGGGACGTATTTGTATGAACTGACAGCGTCAAAACTGTGCTCAAGTGCTGAGCGCTTGAGCGTCATTCTACGCGCGCGTTATTTACGGGCATAAGTTACTAAAAAAAAGAAAACGCTTCAACCCGTTTTTCCAGCCAGCACTTTCCGAATAGTCTTCTACAAAAAGGTTACCAACAAACACGATTGTGGGGGGCGGTGAACGTGTACAAACAAATTTAACGTTAAACATGTGACCACAGCTAGCGCTGTGACAGGCTTGTCACCAAGTCACCGGTTACAACTATCACACAAATAAAGCCTTGTTTACATGTAGCAAGTGTACCTGCAGGTACAGTGGTGAGTGGAGAGCACTTGGACAAGTGGATAAGCCAGTAAAGTGACATTTCTCCGTCAAAATGGAGGACCGAAGTCGTGAAATATGCGTGTGATATTGCGCAGAATACTCGTACTAACCTATTCATACACAGTACTAATTTGACTAGTTACACATACGGATGTGGAACGGGTTATGCTTGGAGTTTCTCTAAAGGATCGAATCAGAAGTGAGGTGATCCAACAGAGAACTAGGATTACCGACATAGCCCATAGAATTAGCAAGTTGAAGTGGCAGTGGGCTAGTCATACAAGACGCAGAACCGACAACCGTTGGGGTAGACGTGTTCTTAAGTGGAGACCATGACTTGGTAAACGTAGTGTAGGACGCCCTACAGCTAGGTGGAGCAACGACTTGTACCGAGTGGCTGGCAGTAGTTAGAAGATAAGAGATGAAGACGGGGGCTCGAGGCCAATTTCCAGCAGTGTTAAGCAATAACAGTCTTTGTCAAAAAAAATAGAAAGCGATTCTATTCAGCTCCACTGGCAAGACAGCTTGCAAGGCAAGTTGACTAGCCACTGTCCGATCGGTTTACACCACTGCCCTTACTAACTTCGCTGAACACTTCGTCGATGTATAATCGGGTTTAAGATCCACGGACTTGTAACTTGTGAGTTTTGTTTTACCTTGTGGTTTCGTTCGAGGCTCAGCTGTGAGAGCGCGCACGATCACTTTATTTATTCCTATCAACATTACCGCATGGGTTTGATGGCTCGCGAGAATGTTAAGGCCCAAGTCACAGAATAACAAAAACAAAACAAAGCAGAATTTGGGGATCTTCAAGGCAAGAGTGAACAAGTTACCTTCTAGGTATGCGTGTTACACCGGCGACCGCATCTACGCTTGGCAACGGGCAGAATGGCAGTCAAATGCAATATTTGCAGTAAAAAAAAATAGATTATAGTGTAATACGTCCCTGGTTTAAACAGTCTCACGCCGCGCCACAAGCAACTGAGGGGCAGGGTGCCTCATTTGGGAGTAACGACACGTTCAAAAAGTTGTTAAAAATGATTGAGACAGCATTTGTGAGAGACTAGCTGCGCAGAGCGCAGAGCTCTCTGGTTTTCCCGTTGTCCCGCAAGAACCCTTTTCTAGGATACAAAGTATCATATGTGTTAGATAGCTTAAGCTATCCATATACAGGAATGCGTTGAACCATTCAGTGGAGAGAAGTAGCAAATATACGAAGTCACAAAAATTCACGTCTCTAATAAAGAAATAAAAACAAATAAACCTAAACTAATAACTAAAATACATTATTAAAAGAAGCCCCTTTAGGCAAGGTGCCGAAGATACTGGCAGCGTTCCCCCTTTGGATGGCTAGACTAATTCTTTGTCCGAGGTAGCTGCCAGCTCTTCGGTCTCCGGTGATGTCGACTAACCTTAAACCGTTAATTAACCGTCTCTAATTATATGTGTAACTGTCCACCAGTGGTGCCTAACGGGAATAATTTAAAAGGTTGTGCTACTACCCCAGGGTCCCTCAGTGGGGGACAATGAGGACTATTTTATAAAACTGTGTCACTGTCCACCAGTGGGAGACATCGGGAATGTGCCTCATATTAATGTAATCGCTCAATTAACTCTGATTAACTATTTTATTTTGCATCACAAGTCGTTCTTATACATAAAATAGAAGAAAAATCATTAAAAAGTAAGTACTGTATTTTAAATGAAAGTGCAGTGTTTTGTTTCATAGCATACTCATTACTCATATATCATTTTCAATTACAGTTACAAAGAAGAATTGTTATTATTAACCCCAATCATCAAATTGCCCTTGTAATCACCGCCTTAAATAGATTGATCTAGCGGCTTGGGGAATGGGAAGAGTGAGTGAGAGTGCGTGAGTTGATGATTAAAGTGAGTGGACGAGTTGATGCGATGAGATCTTTTTTTATCTTGCTAAGCCTAAAGTACCTCGTGAACTTGCAATAGTAAGCAGAGTAGTTTTTAAAGAAGATACGAGTAAGTCAAGAAATTCAATGTTGGTTTTATATCTTACAGGATAGCTTTTGAAAGCAAGTCAGCTGGAGTCTTTCGATGGTGTGGTCGAAAGTGGCGCCACGCTACGCCTTGATTAAGAACACTCCGATAGCAGTGCTTGGCGACAACTTCTTCATATGAAGGCTAAGCAGGTGAGCACTAGAAAACGCCCTACCACCAAGCTCTGATTTCATCACAATATTTCCCTTCACCGAAAGTTCAAGCTACTTGCAAGCTTCGAACCCACGATGGGTTGGAAACTGACATCACTACCACTAACCTATCATCGCTGCATAATCGAAGAGATAGCGTAGGTAATAGATTTTTGTAATTTATAAAGGACTTAAGAATGATATTAGACTTAACGTCGAATAAGGATAGGGAAGAGTGCTTCGAAATTTTGACTTCTAAATATATCCAGCTAACCCGGAAGCTAAGGTTAAATCTGGACTAAATTAACGCCTAGTTATCAAGATAGAGGCACATAACGACAAGCAGACGACTCCTAGCGTGGTTGTCCTCTTGTCATGATATTGTCAACACCAAGACAAAAATGTTGGTCGTAAAGTGAACTCTAAACTTAAAGGGCTTGCAAATTGAGATGATGATTGTGTGTGGTGTGAAGAAGTTAACTATATTAATGTTTAGAGGTACAGTTTGTGTGTTAAGATGTACTTACCTATGAGGTAATCTTGGAAACTACTGAACTGATTTTAAAAATCATTTCACTGTTAGAAAGTTTCATCATCGTTGTGGTTATGATACTAAGTACATCCTCTATAAATATTTAATAACGATTACACGTTCATATCACACACTAGAATTTAATTGACTTGTCAATGATCTTCGGAAGGATCACTTTCAAAAGAATACTTTGTACTTAATGTGTAGCGTTTGACCACAAGTCACCTGATTCTGGTCATAAAATGCCCAAGTATTTTTATTAAAGCCGATTAAAGATCTAGAGCAGCGTTTCAAACTTGGCACTTCATAACCGTAAGTATCTATATAAACCGCCAACTTTACGGCCATAACTGCGGCAAATTATGAAACGATATGACCGCTCGGAGACTTTATAGTTTTGGTTGTAACTCAGCGTTTCAACAAGATCTTTACCTCCTCTGTTTGTTTGTGAGCTGCTCGTACGATCTCATTATAAGCAATATTATTGCTTAATCAACGGCTTTCTTATGATCTTACCTCATTATTTTTCTGAGCTTAAAACAAATACAACGTCGTACTTATTTTCAAGTGCCAAAACATAATAAAATCATTACTTGAGCTACGTGTCAGGGTGTTGTGGATCCCTGATCTACGTAATTTCTGATACTTTAAATACAAAGAATTTTAGTGATGGGTCTTTTTCTTCTTTTATTATTTTAAGACCAGAGCACTTGTCGGTGGAGCAACTTCCATCTCGTCCTGTCCTTAGCCATATCCTTTCGTCAATCCTTTCTTTGACTTGGTCTATGTATGTTCTTCTCCGTGTACCGCTTTCTCTCTTCTCTTCTGCTCTTCCTTCTCAGATGGTTTTTGTATATTCGTCATGACGTGCATACTACCGCGTACCCGTTTTGGGTCAGAGCCCACATATTATGCCGTTGTGTGGGCGTGGTTATAATTCCAGACTATAATTCTAGAATCTGTCAAATCTATCATAACCCTCATTCCTTCACTACTTCATCACACCACATCGGGGTCGGATCTGTGGAGGAAGGAACAACCAGATTGGATCACGGTAATTAAGTGGTCGTCGCCCGCGGCCCGACGGACGGTTGGACGGTTGGACAGACAGCCTCTCAATTAGATGTAAGCCACGGATCACCTGGCTGAAGAAAGTCATCGCAGATTACACGTATTTGCTTCACAAATTACAAGAATTTGTTCGTGTTTACGAAAAAGTTAAACGTTTTCGCATAATTACATTGTGTTCCAGAAGGTACCATGTCAAGTGATATCTAGTAGAAAAATTAAAAAGAATATATCTAGCGATGATGGCTCAGTGGTAGTGACATTGACTTGCGATCCGTAGGACCTAGGTTCGATTCCTACAATAAGCTTGTGCTTTCGGTGAAGGAAAAAATCGTGATGAAACCTAGCTAGCTATCACCCTCAAGTTAAGAATCTGTCACCAAGTACCTATCGGTGTGCTCCGACAGGCTCAGCCAGTTACCAGTCCAGGTACAGCGTGACGCTATCTTCGACCAGATCGTCACTTAACATCAGATGACTTGTGGTCAAACGCTACCCTGTAAGTAGTAAAAAAAGGTATGTAGTAGTCCTGGTACTAACTAAATGATGTGGAACAGTGATTAGGGCATTTTTAACAATATTTATAATGACAAGCGCACCCAAGTCAAGCTTTGTGCTCAGTACTTAGATGGGTGACCGCGACTACTAGTGGTATTCACAACTCAGCGCTTCCGTGCTTCGGAAGGCACCGGTTGTTGTGTTAGGATAGCAGTCATTAGACTATGTCATAGATCTTCAAGCCTACCCGCATTCCGGCACTGGGCCCGCCACAGGGCGTTGGGGATTATGGCCTCTTCTTCTTCTTGCCCTGGTCCCATCTTGGGGTCGGCGCAGCATGTACTCTTCTTCCACTCTCCCCTATCAGCTGTCATCGCTTCATTCACTCCCCTTTCATTCATATCGATCCTTATAAAATCCATCCATCTTTTCTTTGGTCTTCTTCTTCCCTTCCATCCATCAACATACCCTCTCTCTCTCTATGAGAAGAAACCCTGTATCCCAGCAGTGGGAACGTAATAGGCTGATGATGTTGAAGCTCAATAATTTAAACTTTTCTGTTCCGTTTTAGTGTTGAAAATTAAACGCCACACTTTGTTAATAAACAAAAATAATTGGATTTTATAATTTCCTGTCCATACATTCAACATTTCATGGGACTCGCCGTCTTCACACGCAACTGTCTCTGTCGTCGCTTGAGGTGAGAAAGAGATGGAGTACTAATAATACTTTATCTAAACAAATCAGAGAAGTAACATTCTGTAGAAATGGAAATGCCTAATTGCGTCAAACGAGCACACTCTCACACTTATCATAGCACAGTGTAAATATGAACAGAAGCATTACTAGATCACAGAATTAATTACCTATACAAAATTAATGTTTATAAACATGGTCATAGAGTAAAATCTTATATATAAAATTCTCGTGTCACAATGTTACTTACCTTACTCCTCTGAAACGGCTGGACCGTTTGTATGAAATTTTGTATGCATATCGGGTAGGTCTGAGAATCGGCCAACATCTATTTTTTATATTATTTTTTTATCACGATTATGTGTGGTCCACGCGGGTGAAACCGCGGGGCGCAGCTGGTATAAATATATATAAACAGTATGTAAATCTAAAGCTAATGACATTTACATATTGGACAGTGATTAAAATAAAAGTTTATTAGACAGTGACTAAAATAAAAGTAGGTGTGTTCCGGCAGCACTTGAGAGCCAGTTCTCAGTTTACGTGTAGCGTGGCGCCACCTTCAACCACACCGTCTATTAACATCAAGTGACTTGTGGTCAAACACTGCCCTAATAAGTAAAAAACAGCCTCAAAAGTTTCTGTGGAGCAGTGTAAGTGCCCTCAACACAAGTGTATACCTTGTTTTGTTTCAGAGTGATTGTATGAACTTTACCAACTGTAATTTTAACTGTGGACCAGCATCACTGCATACGGGCACTTCATTATCAAACCCGAGTGCGGTCGGGATCTCGGGAGTAACTGTCGAGATGTGGGACTTTTCAATGTATCGCTTTGTTTTGTACGTTAATAAGCATATATTGAGTAGATAAAGATTAAAAAATAGACGTATCACACTAGAATTATAACTGTGAAAGTTTGTGAGTGAGTGTGTCTATCTTTGTTACTTCTTCACGCCGCTGGAACAACTTAACGGATATGAGTGAAATTTGGAATGGAGATAGCTTATTTCGTGGATTAAGACATAGACATAGGACATAGATACCTTTTAACCCTTATAAGGTTACGGGACGCAACTAGTAATCTTAATAAGAATCAAGAGTTTGGTTACAATAATACCGATAAACGATATAAGAAAGTATTATGGAATAGTTCCTAGAAGTAATAACTACCTCCAATGACTTACCGACCCAACGTGTGTCTTGACCTCCGAAACGAGAGATCACCCGTCCCAATCCGAACGATTTTAGCCCAGTTTAAAGTCTGTAAACATTTGCGACACTGACATTTTTGTGTAGGTACTGACATTGAGTTCTGTTACTGTAACATTATATATTCTTTCTTTCTTTCTTTCCGCATCCACCGCATCCTTCCAACGGTACCTAGGGCTTCCGACCGGCCTCCGGCCATTCGGCTATTCATAAGTAAATAAAGAAAAGATATAAAAATAACCTTTTTTTATGTGTCTCTAACTTACTTCTAAAAAGTCTGAACCAGAGTCTTCGTTCGCGGCGGAATCTTTCTGATTGGAAACAAGTCTAATCAATGTAGGTTCGATACCACGCTAGCCCGAAGACCGTAGTGTTTGAAATCCCATCCCAATTACAAGCATTGACACCTCGATCAATCATCCTTGAGGCATCGAAGCGGTCGCGGTGCCGGTGGTCCAAGAAGGTTCTATTGACATTAGGCCTCCGTCGTCACTTGCCACTCGCTAGCTAGCCACAGACTGCATTGGAGAGGTGTTAATTAGAAAGCATAGAGGAGACGACATAGGAACTAGTAAATAACATGCTTGAAAGATACTCTTGAACATAGAATTACAAGACAATTCTATGCTCTTGAAGTACCAATTCTATGAACATCTTTTGTCTTCAGTTTGTGAAGGGAAGCGTAAAAGCTAGGTATCTACTTATTTTATCAATTCTTGTTCAGAATATCTGAAGTACCTACTACCTATAAAGGTGGTAATGTGGTACGTCTGATGCTTTCTATCATGATAACGGTGTAAATGTAGTGACTTAATTACATCGTTGAATTTATTATTAAATCTTAAATCCCTACTAATATTAAAAATGCGAAAGTAACTCTGGCGGTCTGTCTGTCTGTCTGTTACGCTTTCACGCCTAAACAACTCAACCGATTTGAAATTAAATTCGGTACGGAGACAAGGCTACTTTTGACCAAAGAAATGATAGTGATTACAAGCAATTCTTAGTTCATTTTAAGGTGAAAAGAGACCTTTTTTTATATTGCACCTGATTGTAATATTTTTCATATCTCTATTGGTCTAATAACAGCTATCCTAAGAGGACAACCGCATCCCCCAAAGCACGGAAGCACTCAAGTTGTAAATACCACTAGTGGTCACCCATCCTAGTAGTGACCGCAGAGCACGTTGTACCTAGGTAAGCTCCACTAACGGCCGTTTCCAATAACCGATCTATCCACGGTTTGCCCTACTGGAGAAATTTGACGTAAGCTCAAATATAAGTAAAGTCAAATTTCTATCTCTCTCTCTTGAAACCGGCCTTATGAGCGCTTCCTACTATATCCAACAACAACTGTGAAACTATTTTAAACCACTCTTATTGTCTTGAAATACATATGCTACCACTAAATTACCGCACCTTTCAACTCGCTACAAGCATGCAGTTCCCCTATGAACTTCAACTCTAAAAATAGCCCTTCACACAATGCTATGCCAAGCGACTGCACTCTCCAGTACAGGTGCCAAGGGCGGATCCAGGGACAGGGGCACAGAGGCATCCTTGCCCCCCTCTGCCAGACGGCTCAAATCAAACAAAGGGCTGAGACTCTGAAGCTACTACAGCCTACGAAAACCGCTTTGATAACATATGTTTCTTTTTGCGTATGTAAGTAGAAGCATACCTACTACCTCAAATTATTATTACACAATTAACAGAAAAAAACGTCAGAGAAACACCTTGTCTGTTTCCGGAAATCCGTTTCCAATTAGCGAAGCAGTGAAATCATCCTTATCATCAGCCGGAAGAAGTCCACTGCTGAACATAGGCCTCCCCCTCTGAACGCCACCTCGAACGGCAATTAGCAATTTGTATCCATCGGCTCCCTGTGACTTTTACAATGTCGTCGTTCCACCCAGTGGAAGGCCTATAGAACGTCTTCTGGTTCGTGGTCGCCACTCGAGAATGTTTCTTCTCCATCAATTAATTATTTATCAGTTCGTCGAGAGATGTGGCCTGCCCAATGCAACTTCAACTTGCAAGTTCTGAAAGCTATATCGGTGATTGCAGTGAAGTGCTGAAGTATTTTTCTATGAATATTGTATTTCATTGATTAAGAATAAATCACAAAAACATGGTGCAATACTAAAGGGGCTCTCCTTATTCGTCTAACCCTTGTGCCCCAGAAATGATTCCTGGAGCCGCCCTTGGCAGGTGCTACTAACATTAGCAGCAATGTAAACATCCCCTAAGTCGTCACGTCTGGCCACTTAGTAGCTTCCTCGTAGGAATCGGTGTTTACATTGCGTGACCATTTCCTGAGTTTTCTGTTCTTGTCTGTTGCCAGTGCTGCCAGTTGCCATGAATTTTGGGCTTATTTAGGTTTTGTCCCACATAGGTGTTTGTTTGTCACTCTATCACTGCATTATGAGGCTCGACAATTATAATATCACTAGCTAACACGGTGAACTTCGTATCGCCAATAAAGTCACCTTTTTAAACCTTCCCTGAGCTTCCACAAATATTTCAAGATAAAAATTAGCCAAATCGCTCTATCGATTTGGCTAATAATTCTCGAGTTTTAGCAAGACTAACGAACAGCATTTTTATATATATAAGAAGATTGTTATAGATTGATGCTATTTTTAAAACCATTAAGAAACAGAAACCTTCTCTATTCTACCACAGCTCTTAATCTATGAATATTATAAATGCGCAAGTTTGTTTGTGTGTGTGAATGTCTGTTACCACGTATCACCGTAACTACTAAACCAATTTTGATGAAATTTATAATAATAATAATAATGCCCGCACAATCACATACATAGGCTCTGACCCCTAACTAGGTTTTCCTGTATCTAGGGTATAAGAAACTACGAGGATCGGGGATCCACAACACCCAGACACAGAACAAATACTTGACTTTTTTTTTTCAATGCACAAATATTTGTCCTGTAGCGGGAATCGAACCCGTGACCTCACGCTTCACAGTCGGCTATCCGCCCATTGCGCCACATCGGTCGTCGAATTTGGAATGTAGATAGATAGCTTGTACCCTGGATTAAGACATAATATGCTATTTATTCCGAAAAAAGTTCCTGCGGGATAACGGGAAGACGCGGGCGCAACTAGATAAAAATAATATCATCTTTCTAATGATATTGCAAGGTACTTCCATAAGTGCTTTTTAAAATTAAGACGATGTTTTTGTAAGCAATCTGAAATTAATATGTTCAAACATTTTAAAGCTATTTGTCTTGTTAGTTAAATTTACTTTACAGCCGCTTGTCTTGTGTTCGACAACTACTTCATTGTTTGAACTACGGTGAGATGTGACCGCTTCCTGCGCTGGCAATACTTGGCCTACTGGCTGTTTCTTCCGCTGTGGTTTACGAATAACTGTCCCAAGAGTTTTGATTCTTTCCGCTATTGTATTTTCTGTTGACGCGATGATGGTTTGATGGCCCAGTGGTAGTGACATCGGCTTGCCATGCCCGGTTTCAATAACCGATCTATCCACGGTTTGCCCTACTAGAGCTTGTGTCAAACCGGCCGTGAGTTGTGGGTTTGAATCCTACAATGATCTTGAGCTTTCAGTGAACGAAAATATTTGGGTGGTAGGGCATTTTCATGTGCTTGCCTGGTCAGCTACCCTCAACTTCTTACAGGGTAGCGTTTAACCACAAGTGACCTGACGTTATGATGTAGTTGAAGGTGGCGCCAAGCTACACCTGGATTGGGAACTGGCTCTCAAGTGGACCTGCCGGAAAACACCGATAGGTGCTTGGCAACAGATCTTAATTTGACACATTCTTCTGCGCACCTACTTTTGACTAAGATTTTAATGACCGTTAAGAATTTTAAAAATCAAAGCGATTAAGTATAGGCACTTAGCAATGCTCAAAGTTGAAAGCACTCCACTTAGATCTTGTTTACAACACTGACGGTAACCCGATAGAAGCCGGAGCGAGTGTCGATTGAAAGCTAGACAGTTGATACATGATACCGTGGCTGTTAAAGCAGTTAAACACGTGTACTGCACGGTACTGGTACAGTCAGCGGCAAAAGTTGCTAAACATTTCATTTTTCCTCAACAATCTAAACACCAAAGTGATCTAGCAAGGTGAACGACAAAAGTCGCTGAACAATATCATTTTTTCTAGTTTTATAATTTTCTTCAACAATCTAAACACCAAAGTGATCTAGCAAGGTCAACGACAAAAGTCGCTGAACAATATAATTTTTTCTAATTTTATAATTTTCTTCAACAATCTAAACACCAAAGTGATCTAGTAAGGTCAACGACAAAAGTCGCTGAACAATATCATTTTTTCTAATTTTATAATTTTCTTCAACAATCTAAACACCAAAGTGATCTAGTAAGGTCAACGACAAAAGTCCCTGAACAATATCATTTTTTCTAATTTTACAATTTTCTTCGGTCGTTTCTTGCCTGTTCTTTTGCCGGCGTAAGGAGGTTGGAACAGGCGTAGCTAGTTTTAAGTTTGACGTTTTAAAGTGATCAAAATGTATTGAATAAAGTACAATTGACTTTGACTTTGACTTCAACAATCTAAATACCAAAGTGATCTAGTAAGGTCAACGACAAAAGTCGCTGAACGATATCAATTTTTCTAATTGCCTTCATCATCCAACCTTTGACCGCATCATCGCTTCTCGTCAAGTATACAACACACATTTAGTCAAACGCTACCGTGTAAGTTCTAAAAATACCCGAAACATTACTGATGTAAAAGACATTCGGAAAATCGAGAATGATCAGCTACTTTTGTCGCTGACGGTACACGCTTAGAGAATGGATTATGACCAGCAATTTTTTCGATGACTGTACCTTTTTTTTACTATTTACAGGGTAGCGTTTGACCACAAGTCACCTGATGTTAAGTGACGATGTGGTCGAAGATGGCGCCACGTTACAACTGGACTGGGAACTGACTGTCAAGTGAGGCTGCCAGAACAAACTGATAGGTGTGTTCCGGCAGCCTCACTTGAGCCGACGTCACTACCACTGAGCCATCATCGCTATAAAACACCTGTTGTGGCTGCACCTATTTTTGCCCCTGGTTTTACCTGCGTGGACTACAGTTACAACTCCAACACTGGCCACTGTTTAAACTATCCGCGAACCCGCAACCCGCTGTGTTCCAGACCCAGCAATGGGAACGTAGATAATATTAGACTAATATTAGGCCATTGTCCACCCATCAATCAGCCCATAATCAAAAACTTATTGCAATAAAAAAATTCCTACGTCATTCCTCAGCGTTCATACAAAAGAAGGGAGAACGAAGTAAAAAGAAACATGCTTTTTTTTAACGCTAAATAAATTTTATTACATGTCAATAGGTATTTTCACACTCAAAGTATAATGTACAGCTTATACCTATAACGTCAAATCTATATACAGCATTACATTTAGTATACTGTTAAAATGTTGGCCGAACGGTTAGGCGTGCAAGTTACAAGACGCCGACACCGAGTTCGAATCCTCTCGGCCTCGTACCTATGACTTAATAAGTTATGTGCGGATTTGCCATCGCTCAAAACGGTGAAGGAAAACATCGTGAGGAAACCGGCATGCCCAAAAACTGCAACATTCAAGGGCATGCGACATCTACCAACCCGCACTGGGCCAGCGTGGTAGATTACAGCCCATACTCTCTCTCTGAGAGTCCCAGCAGTGGGAACGTGAAAGGCTGATAATGAATGTTAAAATATCACGGAGCAGCAAGAATAGAGGTGCATTATCATCGCATTCATATAAATGTAAGGAGTAATGATTGTTTGCCCATGGCCCATGGCACTGCTAATTTTGAATAGAAATGCAACACTCGCTTCACAATACAGTCAGGGTGAGAGACCCGGCACGGAGGGCATGTCATGTCAGTCGGCGGCCAAGGTCCGAACACCAGGGATGGTATTACCCCTTTAGCTCACTATTTTATTTTAAAGTAAGGGTATGTTTTTAAGGGGAAGTGGGACGTATTGGAATGATGAAACCACAAGCGGTTCGGTAGATGTCCCGTTTAATAATGTCATAATAAGCTATGTGTAACACTTAGCGCCAGTTTTATAAACGTCCGTAAATTAAATGTCATACCAAATTTCGGCAAGTTTGATCTTATTGTCAAATTTTTCGTACTAAAATTTGACAAATTTAAAATATTTTTTGACAATTTGACAAAACCGGCCCTTGATGTACAAATGGTTAAACTTGATAGTAATCAAAAACAATATTGCAGTAAGTGCATGAGTACACAAAAAGTCACTGACACAAATCAGTCATAACTAAGCTTAATGGTGGTTCAACAAACAAGAAGATTTAGGAAACGTTATTATATTTCATGTACAAATCATTCAAATCGGAGCGGAGTAGTGAGGTGGAGAGACATTTTCTCAAATGTCTCACTACCTTCTTTGCTGTAGCCTTCTCTATCCCCATAGCTTTGATGCACTATTTGACTGCTACCGAAATAATACCACGCAGTTGAATGGGTTGTAGCATAGCTGGTCCATTAACCAGGTTAAGCAATCTTCACGATGGTTGTTACTTGGACGATTTGGTGGCATTTTCAACTGAGCGATATCATGCTTTGGCAGACGGCTGTAAAGCCTGACTTTCGAGTGAAAAATATATTTTATATTTTAAATATATACAGTTGGCCACTCATGCGAAATAAGAACTATACCGGTATGTAAAATCCTAAATTCATCATCAGACGCCACATCGAGGCATGTAGGAGGTCATCGAGCGGCGTCAAAAATGTAGAGTTGGCCGCTCATGTGACACAAGAACTATTCCGTTATTTCATACCGGTATGTTTCAACCTAAAGCCACCCTCGGAGACCACACGCAGTCCAGCCGCCACCGCAACACCTGGCAAGATTGTACTATTCAATTTGCATAGAGATGCGGCGATAATTGAATTGCAGAGGGAAATAGAATGCGAGCAATCCGTTTCGGAATTCCTAGTGTGGAACAATTTGTTGTTCACACAGAGCTCCTTGTGGGTTAGTGTGAAATGGCAACAGCACATAGTCATGAAATTAATATTTACAAGGTAAGTACCTTTTGAGCTATCGGTGAAGAAAAACATCGTGATAAAGCCACAGAGGCTAGGTTTTAGGGCATTTTCTAGCACTCGCCAGGCTATTACACCCTGTCACCAAGCACAGCTATGTTTCAGCAGCCCCATTTGAGAGCCAGGTTTCAGTCCAGGCGTAGCGAAGCAGCACAAGGTGACTTCGCAAACACGCAGTACGTAAAAAATATTAGAAGAGTCAGTATTTATAGTAACTGGGATAATGAGACCAAAGAATGTACTCGTGTAGAGTACAAAGAAAATATACAAAGGCGGAAGACTTTAAAATCGTTGCATTGCAATTCAACAAAAATGTAAAATGAAATAAAAAACCTGTGGAATTTTCTCTCTGTGTGTTCCGGCAGCCCCACTTGAGAGCAGTCTAGGTGTAGCGTGGCGCCACCTTCGACTACATCGTCAAACACTACCCTGTAAGAAGTAAAAACAAAAAGAAATTGAAACCCTTCATTGGTTCTATATTCCTCTCAGCCACTTCGGTTCTTAATTCGTTATTCAAGCGGTGATGGGATCTCAGCATTCAATGACACCAGCCAGCTAGCTACTAGCCTTTTCAATCTGCATCACTGACTGGCACCGCATCTCATTTGCATAGCTTTACACTCGCCTTTGTCAATGGTTAAAAGAAGGAGTGAAATTTTGATAGGGCTAGCTGATAAGCCGGGAATAATGGGCGAGTAACCTTAGCGAGAGTTTAAAGGGACGTTTGTATTTTAATGGGACGAAGAGAAGCAAGAAATAAATGACGAGATAGCTATTTTGTTATGGTTGAAAGACTTTGCTATAATATTAAGGATAAAATAGAACTTGTAGTAATTCAATCAACTAGTAATAAGAATAAAATTGTAAATGTGACGTGATGCGCCTGTGTGAAAGTTTGATGTTTTAAAGTGATCACAAATGTATTAAATAAAAATATTTAAGTTTGAGTTTTTTACTGAGCCCTGTGAGACTCTGGAAATTGTGGGACTGGATGTAATAGGAAACTGGAATCTTTAGTATACTTACTAGACACTCTAGGCAACTAGTCATTGTCAGCCATCAGAATGCTTCAAACATTTAGCCATAGTAAAGGAGAGTTCAGCTTCATATAAATCGGCCGTCGCCGGTCTGAATGTGTGCGTGAGTAGCGGCACCGTGTACGCACGCACTTTTCACACACACAATCACATAAACGAAAGGAGGCGGCCGGGGCCGCGGCCATGCACTCAGTACGGAACGCGCCGCCTATGCGTCACCGCAAGAGTAGGCAATTAACTCGTCGAGCGGCCTTAGCTAACCTACTGTTTTTTATATACTGTGATTTAGCTTAGCTGTAGCGTTTGTAGCATAGCTTACCAGTGAAGCATATTTAAGGTTTTAGAATTTGAATTGGATTAAAATTGCGTACAATAGTGATGAATGATTAGTGTGAACTTTGAATTTATCATCATCACCAGCCTGTATCAGCCCAATGCTGGACGTAAACCTCACCTAAGGTACGCCACTGAGCTCAGTCTTCGGCTCTTCTCATCCAACTAAATCCAAATCCCAATCCAGCAGTAGCGTGGCGTCATCTGCGATAGCATCGTCACACATCAAGTGACTTGTGGTCAAACGCTATCCTGTAGGCAAGAAAAGAAACTGCTGCCTGCCACTCGTCGCAAACCGTCGCTCCAGTCAGAGAGCGTCCTACACTACGTTTGCTAAGTGTAAAAATTATTTTTATCACAATTATGTTGAACCTTGCTGCTGGGCATAGGCCTGCTTTGTCGATCTGTTTTCCACGGATATTAAAGGTAAGTACGTGAATAACGTTAACTGTCCATGAAGTTGCAAGACCACAACGAGATGCTATCTAATAATTTAGACTTCACAATAAAAACTAAAAATCAATAACTGCGTTTCACGATTCCTAACTATAATGGAATAAACGCGTGCGCATCAATAAATTCCTCACAAATTACTCCTGGCACTGCTGCTCATAACTTCTGAACAATAGAAATGCACAGTGGAACTGTTTCGGAGCTACGACGGCGGTACAGGTAACGAGAAAAGTCGCTGAGCAACGCTGAACAAAAAACAAACTTTCCGATTACGTTCAAAGTCAAAGTCAAAAATGTTGATTTAGTAGGATTACATGTACTCACTCTACAACGTCTACAAAAAACTAGCTATGCCTGTTTCAAACTCCTTACGCCGCGCCGGCAAGAGAACAGGCAAGAATCGCTTGGCAGGTAATTTTTTGGGCGCGATCTCATTGACAATTTTATTCTTATTACTAATTGATTAAATTGGAGCAAGTTCACAACAATCTCAAACTTTTTTGTCATCTAAATAGTCCGAGATTTTGTAATTTTTAATACTAAACTAATAAGATTTCTCTTTCTATGGACTTCAAATTTATGTATTGACAAGTCTGGAATTTCACTTGGAATTTTGTTGAAAAAGCGTACACATTGACCTTTGAAGGAGTTGCTGACTTTATGGAGCCTAGTAGTGGGTATTTGGGTACAGCAATGGCAAAATCGAGTATGATCTACTACTTTTGTCGCGGACTGTACTTGGCCGCGGTGACTCATGCGGTATTGGGATGCCTGCGCACGCGCACCGGCACGTACAAAGGTTTGCTGGCGTTTGCAGAGAGCAAGAAAAATAATTGTACTAAGTAACTAATTAAAAAATAATGACAAAGCTTCACACGGTCATAATTCGTCGAGTGAGACTGTGATAATGTCATTGCAATATATGAAAGAGATTTTTTTTTTAATTTCCATTTGCCTAAAAAAAATTTACTAAGAAGGCGCAAAGGGAGTCTTGGCCTCCGATAACAAAAGAGGCCACTTCAGTCTGTCCTGCGCCACCTCCTGCCAGTCCTCCACCTAGAGTGAGCGCAAATCCTTCGTGACTTCGTCTTTCCAGTGATACCTGGGAAGGCCGACCGGGCGACGGCCATTTGCTCGACAGAATTTAATATTGATAGGACATTGGCTTTTTATGGAACTGATATTTGGCATAGAAAGGTCTGTAACTAGTCAAGCAACATCCTGTCTTGTAATATGTACATAATTTTAGCGCCCTGCATGAAGCAAAAGGTACTTTTTCTAACAAACGCCATTTCATCTCATATTGGCACTCGCATCAACCTCTTCCATAAATGTCCATATAGTCTTCAGTCTAACGACTTGCAATTCCAACTAACAACAGTAAGGATGGGATAGTAAAAATTACATAGATATTTAAATTACAGTATCGATTATTATCGAGTGAAAACTTTCGTCATTTTTTGTCAATCAAAACGATAATTTGCATTTCCGCTTCCGCAAATAAGAATTTCCGTTATATCAATACCAGAAGCACTAAATACGAAACCAAAGTTGCGTTAAAAATAATATCGAGGTAAGCACGCCCAAAAAATAACCGCTGCGCGTTTTCGCCTATTCTTTAGCTGGCGCATGGCGTAAGGAGGATGGAAAAGACGTAGCTAATAGTTGATCTACGAAATAAGATAATGATCAAAGGAAATTGATAGGTACGAATTCAATAGGTACTTTAAATAAAAATCGAACATCGATATATCTATCAAATATCGATATTTATCGATATTTCTAAACTTTTCCCAAGCCTAAACTACAACACAGGACGCACGAGCACTTTGCCCACAAAAACCCAACCTTGGTCCAGAAATAGTGAGCGTCCTCAAATAAGGACACCAAGTATGGACCTTGCAAAAACCGGGCATACGTGGGAACGCAGGGTCCAGCCGAGCCCATTAGGCTCATTAGGTGCCGCCAAATATGGAAGAAGCCATGGTTTTTATAAGCAACCCTACGATGGAACCTTACAATTATTATTGGAAACGAGTATGATGGTTCTGACGTTTCTACAAAGTAGCAGTTACTGTCCAGTAAATTCACTTGAGATAATAGCGAAATATTTGAAGCACAGAATAATTTGAAACTAAAAGCATATGACCTTTTGAAAATTCAGTTATCATCATCACCATCATCAGCCTGTATCAGTCCACTGCTGGACATAGGCCTCTCCCAAGGTACGCCACTGAGCCCGGTCTTCGGCTCTTCTCATATAACTACTGCCAGCCACTCGGCGCAAATCGTCGCAGGACGTCCTACACTACGTTTGCTAAGTCGCGATCTCCACTCAAGAACACGTCTACTCCAAGACTCCAACACATAACGGCTTATAAAATAATCCACATATATCACACATTATTATCCAAGGAAACACAAGTTTTAGAAATGAGTATAGACAAAATTTTCATTTTGACAGTTCAATTGCCGCCAAAAAGTCTTGTCATTACTTGTCAAGTATTTTTGGATCTCAAACAATCTCTAAAGTCCCTATCGACAGTTGATGCCCTCCCGTCACCTCACTGTAAACGCATCAGTGGTAGGTAAGTGTAAACGAGTGCCTGCTATCCCTCTCGGATCTAATTCCATACAAGTCCGCTGCGGTTCTAGGTGCGCGTGCGCATAGCTGGAACATGCTGTAACGTTAGCAGATTAAGCACAGAGGTGCTGGCTTTAAATTGTATAGTATAAGGCTTTTTCTAGTATAACAATCCTGGGGGGGCGATAGGACGGAAGTAGCTGAACTTTTTCAGCCCTTCTGTTATGTTTTTTTATATTTTGGGTTTAATAAGCTATCTCTATTCCATATTTCACACCAAAAAAGTTGCAGCAAACAGCTCTCTTCGACAGAAAGGTTTCATTCTGGTCCATCTATAATTATGATACTAACGTATGTGCACTACGTTCTATACGTATATGCAGGGAAAACAGTGATTGTTTGTATCTTGCGGATAAATTGAATCATTGAACCTATATTGATAAAATTTAGTGTGCAGATAGTTCAAACCCTGAAGACGGACATAGGATATTTTTTATCGCGATAAAGCTAGCAAGTTACGTATTCGTTCTCAAATTTCTCCACGTTTTTATCACGTTTACATGCCAGCTGTACTGGTACGACAACAGAATGCGATGTGCGATGTGCTCATATGGAGACGGGTCCAAATGGGATTACGGGGTGATGAATAGCCGCGAGGAGTACCGGTCTCGCATGTAATCACCATTTGTTATCACATATCCGGGAACTGCGCGGCTGCGTTAGGAATTGGTCCGAGGTTCTATTATGGGTACAACTTTTTGTTGATCTACAATTACAATTGGAGATATGCCATCAGAATAAGAGCGGGCCAGTTCTGGTTTGGCCTTTGTTTATTTAAATTTTCAACCTCCGAAGAAAAAGAGGGATGTTATAGGTTTGTAGTGTGTATCTGTGTGTCAATCTGTGGGCTTCGTATGTCCAGAAAAAACTAACCGAGCTAGATTTAGTATTTTTAATTGCGGATTTGCTCCTTACTAGGTTTCCCTACATTTAGGGTATCAGACACTACGTGAATCGGGGATCCACAAGACCCAGACACAGAACTTATTTTTTCAATAAGTACACAAATATTTGTCCTGCTGCGGGAATGCAACCCTTGATTTTACGCTTCGCAGACAGCTGTTGCCTACTCCAAATCTGTGCTGTTCGCCCATTGCGCCACATCGGTTGTTTAGATAGCGCAGCTAACGCCATGTGCGATTACCTTCTCACTAATTTCATCTTAACGTCCTAATTCTCACATAATCACTCAGTAATTGGTGCTCAGAAACCCGAAATGGTCTTAAAACGACGCCTACTTGAACCGGGCCGCTAACAATGCTGTATGCAGCCGAGCGGAGAATGGACGGTAAATTGTGCGTGACAAATAACATGGGCCGAAGACTTCACTAGCATAAGTAGATGCCTACAAGGTAAACTTTGCTTCACTAATGGTATGTGGTTGACTGTTATTTAAAGGTGAATTCGGTGAACGTCTTAAGGTGGAGACTGACATGGGCATTCACTCGATGTGAATATTCGCATGGAGAATTCGTTCGATGTGAGCAAATGCTCGACACCTGAATCTTCGCAACGAATATGTGCTCGACTGTGCTCCATCCCTAGCAGTTGTTGTAAATATAGCAGGCGCACTCTCGTGCTAGGGACTGACTTGTAATGTAACATTCAAAGGGATTCGCCCAAAAACCGACAGTCGGGTGGAGCACGTTCGTTGGTCAACTTTATACCCTGTAAGAAATAAAAAAAAACGATCTCAAAACAATAATCTCCATCGATAGCTCTACCACTTTCCCACAGTTTACGTAATAGCTGCAACATACCCGGCGGGGACCTGCGCACGCGCATTGTGCAAGCGCGCCACAGGCGCCGGCGCCGGCGGCGACAAGGTACGCATATGTCTAAGGCTCAGTGGAGAAAAAGAGCAAGTCTATTGTGGAATACACACCATAGGCTATGGAAGAATGGACAGGGCGCCATATTGTTGTGAGGGGCGGTGGCGGCGTGACGAATTAAATGGTATTCTTGAGATGAACAATCGAAAAGAAGACGGAATAATCCTAGATAGTTATAGATCCGTGTTTTGTGAAGTTTTTTATAAGTCGTAGTTCCATCTGTGGGTAAAAATAATGCAATAGAAAACAGGATTTTTAATTATTTTGACAGATTATAACGGATGATTGTGTATAAATATATGAAAGACATGAAATACTGATACCTTGAATGCACTTTATTAAGTCTTGAAAGATTATTTTTATCTAGTCCCCCCCCCCCCCCCAAAGTTAACCCCCCAAAATAGGAATCCGTTTATTACATGTAGGTACTAAATTTTAAAGATATAAATCTGAAATGAAGTAAAGCAGTGACAGAAGATAATTATTCCATGGTATGTGCCATAAGCCATACATGCAAAATAAATTAACTACCCATGTTCGTGAGGAATCCTTTACAGCGTCTCCAACTCATTTACAACACAAAGCTTTCACAATCGTACGAACATAGCCGAGGCAACCCTGCTGCGAGGGTGAAGGTACCTCTCGAGCCTTAACAGCCTTTTCATTAACAATTTATGGCCCGCGGCACTTTGACCACCTACCACCGACCGTCGTTACAACGTGTGACAAATCTGTCCTAAAATACCTCAAACTGCCGAATGATAGCGCTTCCTTGTACTTTGATCGATGTCGGTACCGTTTGATGGCTGTAAAAGCTTTAGGGTGATATAAACGGGCCGTACAAAAGCTGGCCGCTTGGTGTTTATTCTTGTGAGACCACACCGTAATTGGTTTAGGATGGTACCGAAGACTTTGTGCCTAGAGTGCTCTTGGCGTTCTTGTCTATATCTGTGCAGGCGAGAGTAATATTATTACAGTTTAGTGTTTTTTTTTAGCGGCTCTCCTAGGTTGTTTCTACGTGTTAGGATAGTACGCTTTTCTTCATTGCCTTTCAGTCTAATTATGCGTTATCTTTTATCTTACACTTCTGCAGCTACAAAATAAAAATTTTAACAAATGGCAGGTCTTACGGATTACCGTCGTGACTTCGCCACTGCAGCAGTTTGTACCTACGTTGTATCAGAGGCTCCATGATAGAGTCTGGTCTAACAGGCTTGCTGAAGAAAGAGCAAGATGGCTCGTCAATGACTCCAATCAAACTAATGTAAAACACATCTGTACGTTTGGACGAGTCTGCCGTTCTCGTATTGGTCTGTAATGTCTGTATAGCCATCAACAACAGCATTCTTTAAACCCCACTGACACGGTTTGAATCGTCTGTCACAGACCTTTAACGCCATGTCTGTATGTAGTGTCACATCTCCCTAAGTAATACTAAGTTTCTTATCATCATCGGCAGTTTTGTCAATGCACCGGCCACAGACACCGCAGCAAGCAATTGAAGTGCGCTTACAAAAATCATTATCATAACAATAACGATCTATCTAAACCCGCTCACAAAACTCGATGTGACCTTTTACACACTCTACCATTCCCACTGCAACCATCCAAGTGCTTCAAATGCTCATAAAATTAGTTCTCATGCTCGCGATGATTCCGTATCTACCACAAACTCATAAAACGGCGCTGTTTGTCAAAACCAATTGTTAGTTAATCGTGAGTTATGGACAGAACTCTAGTTAAAGTGTGGTTTAACCAGTTTGTGGACGAAACGCGATGGGAACGATTGCACCTGCTTTTAGAGTTGGAGTTATTTGACTAATTGAAGCATTTAGATAAGGACTATTGTTTTTAAGAGCGATGGTGGCCGAACGGTTTGGCGTGCGACTTACAAGACGCCGACACCGAGTTCGAATCCTCTCGGCCTCGTACCTATGACTTAATAAGTTATGTGCGGATTTGCCATCGCTCAAAACGGTGAAGGAAAACATCGTGAGGAAACCGGCATGCCCAAGAACTGCAACATTTTCAAGGGCATGTGACATCTACCAACCCGCACTGGGCCAGCGTGGTAGATTATAGCCCATACTCTCTCGCTCTGAGAGAAGGCCAGAGTCCCAGCAGTGGGAACGTGGAAGGCTGATAATGAAGATTGTTTTTATACACCTCATTTGTAATTTTAACTCAACTTTTAAAATGATTAGGTATTAATTACTTAGCTGGTTTATTGTTTTTTTAAGTCGAAGGGAGCTGATGGATGCAAATGGCTAATTGCCGTTCAGGGTGGCGTTCAAAGAGAGAGAGAGAGGCCTATGTTCAGCAGTGGACTTCTTCCGTCTGATGATGATGATTATTGATGTGTTTTATAATCATTATCACTATCAACCTATTACGTGTCCACTGCTGGAAGACAGGCCTTCTCGCAGAGAGAATTAGTATGGGCAATTAATCCACTACGCTTTGTTCATTTTTTTATTAGTAGAAAGGTATAGATAGTTAAGTAGGTATTGAACGATAAGCGAACTTTCAGTTTAAAAGGGTAGCTTCTGTCATCAATTTGTAATACAAACTACCAGCTTCTACATTTTGATCAACAGATTCCTAACAATGGCCGAATCATCTGAAATAATGAGGATATTGTGACGCACTCATTAGAGTTGGTTTTTGTGCGTACGCGCAGCCCCTCGCCTCCTTATAAGGTAATCCGCTGGTGAGTAGAGAATGAATAAGGCTTTGACATGGTAATAAGATCGTATTTTATTGATCCTTTATGGGATTAGAGTGGAATTGGACATGGGGCAATAATGATGAACGTAGTAAGATAAACACGTATGATCTTTATATATCTTTTTTATCATCTTACATACAGTAGCAGTCACCTGATGTCAAGTGCCGATTTGGTCGCAGTTAGCAGCACAAATGGCAACTAATTCTCAAGTGAGGCTGCCGGAAAACCATGCAGCTTTTAGGTTAGTAAAAGGCTGGCACTAAGAAAGGATTATTGTCGCGGGCGTGCAAGTCGCTAGTACAAAAATATAAGCTCATCTGTTTAAATGGTTTCCATGAATAGAGAACAGCTAGCGCAACTTTATACGATGTGATAGTGATGTCTTCAAAATGAGAATGTGGGAAACCAACTCCTCAAATTCAATAATTCAATACACCCCTACCGCTCAGTCCATATGTGACGCACTCCACGTCTCGCAACCACATTTGGCTCGGTAGCTCGTTAGACCTGCCATATTAGGCACCGGCAGGGTCGCTCCGGCCACTTCGGTCACTTCGACGGCTTTGGCAAAAGTAATGAAAGGAAAGCATTCCGAGCATCGCTGGTTAGTTAGCCTTCCATGGGTTAACGGACGGTTCGGGTTTTAACTTTTGTTGTCTGGGTGAAGTTAGTAGGCGGACAGTCAGCTGGATGATAAATAGCAGGAGATTTAGACCCAATTCACGGTTTATCGTGGTGGTGAACAGCTTGGACAGTGAACTGAATATAGTTTAGGGCTGGCAGACAGAGTCTAAACAGAAACCTTATGACTGCCACATTACTGTACCCGTCGCATATCAGAGGCTTCTTCTATATGAACAAGAAGAAGACAGATAGGAGTTAATGGTAAGCGGTCACCGTAGCATTATAGGCATTATGCAACCCTAAGGGCGTTGACAATGCGTTGCCAACCCTTTTTTAACAACCATCTTGAAGGACTGCCTTTTGTAGCACTGCGGAAAAACTAGTGGCTTGTACCACATTTTGCAAGTATGTAGCTTCCAAGGTTTAATTAGGTGTTGATGAGCTTTGTTTTGGTGACGAGATGTTCAAGATATACGAGGTTTACTTTTGGACCTTTCCCAGATCAATTTGAAGATTTCTATTGCTGATGAAAAGGTGACTTTGGTAAGTAAACGATAGAGCACTAAGGCCCGTATTCCCGGCCCTAGAATGACGCTTAACCTCAAGCGATAATCAGTACTTCAGCACAAATTTGACGCTGTCAGTTCATACAAATACGTCACTTAATCGCTACTCAAGCCTAGGTCAACACTTGAGCGTCATTCTATAATACCAGCCTAAGAAATTACAGTCACTATATGAAGGATAGAGTGTACATACAGCCACATAAACATTAAATCCTAGCGGGACCTTCATCTAGGTCCTAAGTTCTAGGATGTGACACTTGCAAGCGCCCAGTAAATTTAATTACTCGACACCACTTCATATTTTACTGGCAGCCTATTGTACCGCCTTCAAAAATGGCTGTAAACTCAGCCGTCAATGGTTGGTGTTAAAATAATTATGTTACGGGAATTTCTGGCCTTTCAATGTTTCTGATACCTCGTCCGTAATCAAGTGGTTGCTTGGTTTCTAGGTTTGTGCTGATTGATTTATTCTTTGTAAGCTTTTTCTATGACTTGGGTAAGCTATGTGCGGACTTGCCATCGCTCAAAATGGTGAACGAAAACGTCATGTTTTATGAGCACTAAACGAAGTATTCTTTCAGGTTCTACCTATAAATGTACTCTTTGAATATTATTGGGGTCAGGGTGCTCGACGAAATGAAACTCTTGAGTGACTCCTTTCCATAAACTTGTGGACTGTATATTTTAGGTTCAGATACAACACTTTGAAGCAATACCTTGAGGCAATACAATAAAAACAGGATTTCTCTTAGCTTAAGTACAATTTTTGTGTCGGCAACTAGTGCCAGGCACCAGTGGGTATGACGCGCCTCTCGCCCAATCAGAGCGTCGCATGGCGCGCGCGCGATCTATATCGCTGTCCCGCTCTTGCGGGAGGTGCGTCTCTTTCTAATCACAGGTCAGCACATCGTGACATTTTCTAACTTAGAATTTACTAATAATGCTATACATTTATACAGGTATACATAAAGGCTATGTAGTATAATCTGCTACTTACTTATAACAATCAACAAAATCGACTTATCTAATAACAATTGACAAAATCGACTTATCTATCCGTAACAATCCTCCCCTCGGCGAAGAACTTCGTAGCCTATAATTTTCTAGGTAGGATGATGAGTCTTTTTACAGGTCTCCTAAAAATACCTCCTCTTGTCCGCACCTCAACGCTCCGCACCACGCCGTCCGGACCCGTGAAAACACGTTCGACTTGCCCGCGAGGCCATATGTTTCGCGGCAGAAGGCCATCCGCTATTACGACGATATCGCCTATTTTAACGTTGTCGTTTGGCTTGCGTGCCTCTCCGCGCGGCGTTAGTGTAGGCAAGTATTCGCGTACCCATCTAGTCCAGAACGAGTTAGCTAGAGCCTGTGCCACTCTCCAAGTTTTTCTGTCAGCCTGGTCGCATTCCCCTACGTATGGGAGACCAGTCGCCGAACCTATTAGAAAGTGGTTAGGTGTTAACGCTTCGGCGTCGTCTGGACTCACTGATACATGAGTGAGTGGGCGGGAGTTTACTGTGTTTTCTACCTCTGCTATGACGGTAGCGAGTACCTCCTCCTTCGGTGCGCGCTGGTGGAGGGTGACGGAGAGGGCCGATTTAACGGTACGTATCATACGCTCCCATGCTCCACCCTGGTTCGGCGCGCCTGGGTCGATGTACCGCCATTCCGCGCGTTTATTTATAACGTACTCTCTTAAAGTGGGGTTCCATTCCGCGTACGCTTTCTTGAGTTCCTCATCAGAACCGTGGAAGTTAGTTCCGTTGTCAGTCCAGTATAAACTGGGCCAACCACGCCTAGCTGCCATTCTTCGTAAGGCCATAATGGCAGAGTCCGTGCTCAAGCTCGCTATTAGTTCGATGTGGATCGCCCTTGTCACCAAGCAAGTAAATAGCATTCCCCAACGCTTCTCCCGTCGTCTACCTATAGTTACCCATACCGGTCCGAAACAGTCAATTCCGCAATTCGTAAACGGCCTGACGTATGCACTAAGTCGCGCTTCGGGTAAGTTACCCTTTACGGGAATCGCAGGGGCGGCCCTGCGCATCTTGCATGTGGTACAGTCACGCAGTATCGTCCTAACCGCGGGTCGCAGGCGTAATATCCAGTATCGTTGTCTCAGGTTGTTTACTACTTGCTCACGTCCTATGTGGTGAGTCTTCTCGTGCTCGTTGCGTATTATGAGTCGAGTGAGTGGATGGTTTCCGTGGAGAATAGGCGGTTCTTTCATTGAAACTGGGACTGCGGCCGCGTTTATTCTCCCATTCAACCGTATTATCCTGTCCGCGCCGTATATCGGATCTAACTTTCCTAACTTGCTGGTTTTGTCGACGTTTTTACCGTTTTTCAATCGCGCCAGGTCGTCCTTGAAGCTGTCTTTCTGCGCTTCCCTTAGTAGGACTAACTCGGCTTCTTGCAAGTGTCGCGCTTCGATTCGCGTTGCCCGCCGGCGGCACTTATCTACGAATGCTAATACGTGTGCCGTGGTACGCACTAATCTGGTATAGTTCGAGAAACGCGATATGTCTATTAAACCGTGTTCTACTGTCGTCAGCGCCACCACCTCTTCCTGATCTGGTTGTAGCGAGTCTTCGACCGGCCAGTGTTCCTCTGAATCGTACAGGAACGCCGGGCCCTTGAACCAACGATCGTGGCTGGTTAATTGCGTGTTACCGGCGCGTGTCGCATCGTCCGCAACATTGTGCGCGGTAGGTACCCATCGCCATTGACTTGTCTCTGTAAGCTCGGCTATTTCGCTCAATCGGTGTGCTACGTAAGGCGTATATTTAACGGTGTCGTTCCTTATCCAGTGGAGGACCGTCTTGGAGTCGCTCCACAGTATAACTTCCGGTTTCGCTTTGTTATGCTCGGCGATAATTTCAGCCGCGAGCCGCGCGCCTATCAGTCCGGCCTGTAATTCCATTCGCGGTATGCTCTGTGACCTCATGGGCGCGACTTTGGCCTTTCCGGCGACCAGAGCTACTCTTACGCTACCGTCCGTGTGAGTGAAACGCCAGTAAGCGACCGTCGCGTACGCTTGCTCGCTAGCATCGCAAAAGATGTGTAATTGCGTATGCGTGATGTCCCTACTCGTGTCGTAGCAACGCGGTAAACGTAAGTCACGTACGTACTCTAAGTCGGCCTGCCATTCGTTGAATATGGTCGCTTCTTCGATAGGGAGCGGGTCGTCCCAGCCTATTTTCTGCTTCCACAGTCCTTGCAGCATGATTTTAGCGGTTATAGTGTACGGACTGAGTAAGCCTAGCGGATCGAACAGAGACATAACGGCGCTCAACGCTTCGCGCTTCGTAGGCGTTCGTAGCCCTGACTTTACCTCCTCGGGTACGCGATGCATTGCAGTGTTAAACGATAACTCGTCCGTAGTCGGTGTCCATAATACGCCTAACGTTTTACCACAGGCATTTACGTTCGCGCCTAGCTCTTTCGGTGCGCTTGCTTTATCTTCGTCGGGAATGTGACTTAACAACTGCGGTTGATTGGAGCTCCATCCCGCTAGCTCGAATCCAGCTTTTGAATGTACTTCCTGTACCTCGGCTATCGTGCGGGCTGCCGTTTCTACTGAGTCGAAGCTGTCGACCCAGTCGTCCATATAATGGTTTTCCGTTATGGCGCGGTACGCGAGCGGATGTGTGTCCTCGTAATCTGACGCGTTTCTATTCCGTACGCTGTGTGCCAAGAACGGAGAGCTCCGAGCTCCAAATATCATTGATGACATGACGTATTTCCGCGGCGGGCTAGAGCGATCATCGCCACGCCACAAGAAATGCTGAGCTACGCGATCTTCCGGTCTAATTTGTACTCTTAGAAACATTTCTCGGATATCTGCGGTCACAGCTACTGCTTGTTCTCTGAATCTGAACAAGACACCGTACAGCGCGCGCAACATATCAGGTCCGTCTAACAGTGCGTCGTTTAAGCACGTGTTGTTGACTCGCGCGGCGGCATCGAAAACTAGTCTCGTTTTCCCGGGTTTGTTCGGATTCGTGACCGCGAAATGTGGTAAGTACCAGACGCGCGGGTTCTCGTCATCTACAAATTTACTTTCGGATGCGTATCCTTTTTCTAGCAATTTCTCTACCTGTTCCGTGTACGCGAGCTTAAAGGACGGCGATCTATCCATCTTTTTCTCGATCCCTCGTAGACGATGTAGAGCCATATCGTAGCTAGGTGGCATAGTGACGTCATCCGAATTCCATGGTAAGCCTACTTCGAAACGATTGCCGACGCGTTTCGCGGTGGCGTCGAATATCGCTTTCGCTCTTTCATCTGCTGCTATCGGTTTGCGCTTTGATGAAATACCTAGAGCATCGATATCAAAGTGTGCTTTTACTAGCTCGCTTAGATCGTCGTTCTGATCGCAGCGGGTTTCCCTAGCTTTCACGTGTAGTACGGTCGCGTTATCCGAGGTGATCTGTCTTGTCACGGACCCGTGGAGTACCCATCCTAGTCGAGTGAGTGACGCGGCTGGCTGTTTATTCGTGCCAGTGAGTAATCTACGCGTGACGATAAGATGCCAATTATCAGCGCCTACAAGAATTCGCGGTTTCGCGTTCGCGTAACAAACGTCATCTGAATTCAGTTCGCGTAGATGCTCGTATTGTAACGTCTCAGGTCTCACAGACTGATGCCCTAGAACGAGATTTCTAACCGTGCGTGCTCTAATCGGTTGGTAACGTGACTGACCTCTGCCCCTTATCTCGATTTCGACCGCTTGACTGTCCGGTTCTTTTTGGCTCGACGTGACTCCGTGGATATGCAACGTTCGCGTCGGTCCGTTCGCTCCGACTATCCCGGCCATCTCTTCGTCGACCAATGTTATTGTCGATCCTTCATCTAGCAACGCGTAAGTATCGACTTCTTTACCGTTCGGTCCCGTAATCGTAATCGGACATACTTTTAAGAGTATCTGGTTGCTTTCCGCGTGGTGCGCGGACGCTGCGACCACGGACTCTTCCTTTTCGTTGGCGACTATCTCACGCTTTAAGTGAAGGAGCGCGTGATGCGATTGGCGACATTCCTCTACACCGCATCGCTTCGCCTTACACTTAAAACGTCTGTGCTTGCTATTCAAGCAGAGAAAACATATGCGAGTTTCCTTTGCCCATTCCCATCTTTTTGATATGGGCATAGCCGCGAGCTTTTTACATTGGGGAGTGGCATGCTCCGCCCCGCAACAATAACACGTATCCTTTTTCGACGGTGTATCATCGGTTGTTGCGTAAACATTTGCTCCGCGGTTTCGTTCGTTCGCTTTCGGTTCTCTTTTAAAGTTACTCGCGCCTCGTGCCGTTCCTGTCTGACCGGGGTTAGAACCGGGGTTAGAGAACGCGTGTCGCAGTGTGCGATCAGCTTCGCGCATTAGGAATTCAGATAAGGTTATTATCTCGGGCTCTGTCCTATTACCGTAATCTTCAGCGTAGTCGCACCATCTCGATTTAAGGTGTGGACTAAGCTTCTCTATTACTTGACGCGACAACATCTGGTTTCGTAGGTAGTCTCGGTCGTCTATACCCGCGATTACCGTCACGATACTTTGTAAATTTATGGCGAAAGAATTTAGTTCTACGGCAGAATTCCCTACTCGCGGTAGTTTCTTTAAGTCCTCTAACGCTTGATCGATAATGATTTCCGGCCGGCCATAACATTGTTCTAGTGTCCGCATGATAATTTTAGGATCCCTAGCCGTACCTAACAACGCGGATACGGTCTTTTGTGCGTTTCCTCTCAGGCAAGTTCGAAGACGCGATAAGTTCTCCATGGATGAGAAACCATGTAACTGTGTTGTTACTTCAAAGGCGACCTTGAAAGGCAACCATTCTCCCGCGGCGCCGGAAAACAAAGGCAAGTCGTACGTTTGTCTAGACGGTGCGTTACTTCGCGTCATTCGTTCTAGCGTGTCTGCGAGCCGCTCGAGCCCGCGCTCTTTAGACCTATGAGGCGTGGGTGACCTGGGTCGATGCGGTGTTTCGAACGTAACTTGATTCGGGTTCCCTACAGGAGGACGTCTTTCAGTCCTTCTTTCGCGAACCGGTGGTGGTGGGGGTGACGGTCCCCTTTCTAAATTTGATTCGACACACTCCCCTCGTTTTTGAGTGTTTTGAATCCAGTCGCTGACTCTACGATTGGTATCCGTTGTCTCCTCCGCGCAAACGCTTTCTCGATCCGTCTCTTCGCGAATGGTGGCGACGTCCGCGGCTAACCGTTTCCTAACCAAGGTGGCTTGCAACAGCAGTTCTTGCTGTCGAATAGCAGCGAGTTGCTCCTCAGCTTCGAGCTCGGCCTGTCTTATTCTCGCGATCGCGCTAGCAGTAGAACGTCGTGACTGAACCGACGGGGCTCGCGTTCTACGTTCGTTATCGCGTGAAGTTAATCGCGGCGGTTGGTCGGTCGCGGGCAAGTCGGCAACGGTCTCTGTGTTTCGCGGTTGTACGGACGTTGGTGCGGACGGTGACGCGGGATAATCATCATATATACGATGATTCTTTTCTTCGGCCGCTTGGCTTCTGGTGGTCGGCATCTTCTTGGCTCTTGTCGCCCCTACGCTGCCTACCTCCCTAGCGGTCCCTACCTCCCTAACTGTCCCTAGCAGTCCGTCGGAAGGGCCCGGGTTTAATCGGGATATGCTTCCTCAGGGATGGATGGTTTTGGGAAAGGTAAGGTGGGTTCCACCCAGCAGAGGAGCGGAGTCAGATACGGGGTGCTCGGTAGTCGGCTGGAATGTCCGACCCCTTTGGCGAGTGCCTACAGTCTGGCCCCCGCACTGATTTCCACTCTTACCGGCGAGGAAGTGCTATTTCAGTCCGCGTTCCCGTTGAACGGTCTTGATGGACTGGTGGTGTTGCACAAAACACCACACCGCCTTGCGGCGTTAACTCTGAGACCCTGGCCGTTGGCACCGTTAGGTGGCCGGGGTAACCGAGCCGTGGATAAACCACGTAATTACGTTTTTCCACGGTGACTCGAAGTGCAGTGCAGACGGCACTCGTCGTAGTTGCACCGTTGGGTGATCTTCCCAGAACTCGTCGTGGTCGCACCGTTGGGTGATCTTCACAGACTCGACGTAGTTGCACCGTTGGGTGATCTTCCCAGACTCGACGTAGTTGCACCGTTGGTAGCTTCTTTGTACACGCCGTATACAACAACGTTCAAGTTGTATACGACTGTAACCGACGATTTTCACGTCGCATACAACGGCGTTCAGGTTGTATACGACTGCAGCGGTGATACCGCTTACAAAGCGTTCAAATTGTAAGCGGCAGGTTTCCTCGGCGATCTTCACGTCGCATACAACAACGTTCAAGTTGTATACGACTGCAGCCGATGATCTTCACGTCGCATACAACAGCGTTCAGGTTGTATACGACTGCAGCGGTGGCACCGCTTACAAAAAACGTTCAATTTGTAAGCGGCCGGTTTCCTCGGCGATCTTCACGTCGCATACAACAACGTTCAAGTTGTATACGACTGCAGCCGATGATCTTCACGTCGCATACAACAGCGTTCAGGTTGTATACGACTGGAACTGCTTCTTGAAGTATCCGGCACTCGATGGACCAAACAACTATTGGGGTCAGGGTGCTCGACGAAATGAAACTCTTGAGTGACTCCTTTCCATAAACTTGTGGACTGTATATTTTAGGTTCAGATACAACACTTTGAAGCAATACCTTGAGGCAATACAATAAAAACAGGATTTCTCTTAGCTTAAGTACAATTTTTGTGTCGGCAACTAGTGCCAGGCACCAGTGGGTATGACGCGCCTCTCGCCCAATCAGAGCGTCGCATGGCGCGCGCGCGATCTATATCGCTGTCCCGCTCTTGCGGGAGGTGCGTCTCTTTCTAATCACAGGTCAGCACATCGTGACATTTTCTAACTTAGAATTTACTAATAATGCTATACATTTATACAGGTATACATAAAGGCTATGTAGTATAATCTGCTACTTACTTATAACAATCAACAAAATCGACTTATCTAATAACAATTGACAAAATCGACTTATCTATCCGTAACAAATATATAATAATACTTAGTCATCAACATTACAATTTCGTTTAGAAACGAGATATTTGTTGTCTGCGTGATCACTGATCATGGCGCTTGCAACAAAGCCAAATTTTTTTCACGCCGAAACCGCTGAGCCGATCAGGATGACATTTAGTAAGAAGATAGTTTGAACCCCGAAGAAAGAATAAAGAACTCCTTTAATTACGATAAACTGTCGTCGCTAGTAGTTAGTAAACTGTTCAAATTCTCATGACAATAGGACGAAAACAGCCTACATCAGGGCGTTGAAAGAGTCAACCCAAAAAGCACCCGTAAAGCTACTGTAAAATGTTCCCACAGGACATCCACATGAAATCACTCGTCAACATTTCAACATAACTGAACAAATAGACATAGTCCATAGAATTTATTCCCTTTAACGACACTATAATGGCGGTTCTTAGTCTTTTTTCCCCAGACAAAGGGGCCCGCCTCACTAATGGCTTTCCTGCTCCCATACATTTGTATGGAAGCCATTCATTTCTCACACGATTATGATAAAACATAATAATCGAGACGCACAAACAAGACTGCTTTGAAAAAGGAAATAAATAGAATAAGCCCTTTCAAGTTTGTGTACGATGTAGTTATATACAATTCAATTTAAGTCCGACATCGGCACGTGTATTTGTATTATTGTTTGTAATATTATATTGATTTAAAACACTGGTGTAGATTCGGTTTTACATTCTCCTAAACTAAATTTGACAGGTCTAATAGTATTGCTGTCTTTTTCTAACCACTGAAGTAAAAAAAGGACGGCGCGGCGTTACTATTAGACCTGTCAAACTTAGTCTTATAATTTTTACCTACTTCTTCACGCCGAAATAGCTCAACGGATTTGAGTGAAATTTGGAATTTAAATGTCTTATTCCTTAAATTAGCACTCAGGAAAAGGTTTCTCTGCGATGTAAGATAATTGGAAAACCCCGGAACATATTTATATAGGGACTCATAAATGATTATTTCTCTGTTAAGTACATAATCATTACTATTCTAATGGTATAAATGTTTCTAGTGTACAACTAAAATAAAAAAAATTGGATAGTACAGAACATTTTTGACGGGGACTAAGATTTTTTAAGTACGGTGTGCTAATAAGAATTCCAAACTCCGTACATTTTAAAGCGTCTTCGTTTCTTCAATTTTACTCCCAAATTAAGATGTTTTTAAACTTGTATACCGCCCACTGCCCACAACATGTTATGTTGAGGTAAATTATTATATCAGAATGTAAGTAATCGAAAAGATACCTCATTGACTGTTCCCTGAGGGTATTCCTTTTCGGTACTGGTCCCTAATTTATGTGTTCCGTGGTGATTTAATCAGTTATATGTTACCAGACTGCTCCAGAAAGAATGTACACAATGTTTTTTTGAATCTGTATTTTTAATGTACAATTATTTTATCTTTCTTTTGGTACTCTCTGTGGCCTGAACAGCTTGATAAGTGATTATTATAACACTAGTGACTCGCCCCGGTTTCGCTCGGGTAGGTATATATGTGGTGGGTTTTGAGTTCATACGAAATTCGCATAGAAAATGGTACTTTTGATTTTACTGATTTTTCTGAATTTTCGGTGTATTTATTACACTCCTAATTCCGCTTCCGCTAAATAATCATTGTTGCACAAAAAACAAAATATTACCGTAATTGATAAGAGTTCAATACTCCAGTTTTTTGTTAGTTTTTTTTAATTTGTTTTTTAGTTTTTTTGTTGTTTTTAGTTTTGTTTTGTTTTTTTTGTGTTTAAATAAACATCGAACAATGTATTTACGCACTTATTGTATTTAGTGCCAAGAAAGAAGAAAGTGTAGATTTCCTACCGTGTATAATTAAGTATCAGTAAACTTCCTAGTAATTATTACGAGTACCTAATACATAAGTTAACCGGTTGCTGTTAGATACTCGTAATAATTTTCAAATCCTAGATAGTCATCAAATTGCTTCCCTCCCGCGCCCGGCGTCGAACGCAACCAATTCTTTGAAGCGTTGAAATCGGTCGCGTGCTTGTTGTATGATTTCTTTCAAAAACCGCTATCAACGCAATAACTGTAGTAACTGACTGCACTCATCACAGAGCTTTTAAACACCCACCGCACAAACTCTGCCATCGATTTCTGTGCGTTACACAAAACTAACCGTTGTCCAAACTTTACGACAACTTTTACTGCCATCTTCAATCCCAAACTTTCATCTGAGCGATGGACTTGCAGTGCTTTAAATCACGATCACTGGGAGTCGAACAAGGTTTAACTTCACTACAGACAATGATCCACTGTTTGGCATTGTATCTGCAGTTCTGTGGGAATTTGATGAGAGAGCTCATCGCCTATTGAGGGTGGAGATTACAAGTTCAAGATTGAAACTGGGGTTAGGCATGGTATCTATCTGTTTCTTTTGTGCGTTTCTTTCTCTTGTTATGTCTGCAGTTTTTCCAAATGAAGTGTTTCTCTCTCTTTCTTACTCTCTCTCTTTCTCTCTATTAGCTAGCAAGATGGTAGAATGCTAGCGCGAACCCATCTCGCCCCCACTAACATTTGCAGCGGCCAGGATTGCTCATCGTGGTGTTTTTAGCGGGTTCTAGACCCGCGTCCAGCCATCCCCTAAGGCGGAAAGGAAGTGAACGGCCACGTTAAAATAATAAAAATAAAATGGTATCCATCCGCTAGCCTTTACCTCAAAGTAGAAAATGCTTTGGGCTTTTGGAGAAGGAAAACATCGTGATGTAACCATAACTAGCTACCACCGTTAACATAAGAATCAGTCGTGGGACGAGCTTCCTCCACAAGTCTTTCCGTAGTGCTGCAAATTGCAGTGTTTCAAGATGGGTGTGCAAAGAATTCTTAAGGGTGGGCATCGCATTGTCAACGCCCCTAGTGTTGCAAATGTCCATAAATAGGTGACGGTGACCACTTACCAACAAGCAGGCCGTTTGCTTGTTTGCTACTCTGTTACATAAAAAAGTCACCGAGCACTCATTGGTCTATTCCAGCAGTCTGACTTGAGCGTCACTTTTCATTCCATTCATGGCACCACCTTCGGCCACATCAATACTTGTGCCATACATAAGCTACATAGCTTGTAAGATGTAAAAAAGCACCACAGAAGTACTGCTTACACAGCTTCAGTGAGTTTTGACCATAAATCCACCATTAGCCTTTAATGAGCATATTTTAAGCCTTTAGGTAGTCGATGGTTTATGTAGCAACCTTTTATGGGCGAGTTACGATGGGACAACTCTCTAATGGTTGTCAATCGTAAACATTCGGAGGGAATTAACTGATCTTCTAGCAGTTTCCTTTTTGTTTTGGAATCAACAAGTAACAAGACGATGTACCTAATTCTCGTAAATTGAAGTCTTTTCTAAAACGTCACCTGATGTTAAGTGACTATGTGATCGAATGTGTCTCACAATTTGTCTAGCAAATATCTTTTCAATCTTGACTTGAACACCTCTAACTCCTAAATATATAGGACTCAATGGGATGAAATTTAATAATAAAAACACTTAACTAAACCTAGATAGATATATCAATGCGACTGGTCGATGCTACCCGTGACCAAGATGCTGGTCGTTATTTTGCGCAACGAATAAGCATTGCCGTTCAACGCGGCAATGCGGCCACCATTTAGGGAACGTTGCCAACGCGTAGTAGTTTATTAGATTAAGTAGTTTGTTTAGTTTGATAAGTAGTTTTATTTTACATCTTAAGGTTTAGCTAAGTGTTTTTATTTTGATTACTGTTCTGAATAAATTTTTTTACACACTAAACCTTACAATATACAATAAAACTACCAATCAAACTAAACAAAAAAAAATAATATTATACGGTAAAAATAATTAGCATTTTTTTAATGTAGTAATTATATGTACGATTGAGTTTAATTAAATCAGGCGGTTATTTTTGCGCCGCCTTATGTAATGTATATGACAATATTATATGTCATTTTGTTTTATATGACAATAAAAAGTAGAAAGATGAAAGTCGCAATCATTAAAATTCTCAAAACAAACGTATATCTTTCAAGAAGTGTCCTTATTTTATTAATGAGAAAAATAAATTAGAGTCCTGCCGCCTTTCTTCATTTAGAACTTTATCTCTAAAGCCATAGAGTTCTAGTTTCGCCACAAAATATTTCAATGTAAGGAATTTTACGGTATCATAGAGAACAATATTTATGACTCCATTTGTATTCAAAATAAAAGTAATTAGTATTAGAGGCCGTAAAACACATAATTTAATGTTTTAATTTTTGTTGCGGCTGCTTACAATTTAAATCTTGATCGAATAAATAAACCGTAATTAAAACTTTAAGACAATTTAAATTATTCAAGAAGTTAAACGGTTTTTTTTTTAATATTCACGTTGGATAAGATGGATAATTCACATTGGTTGTGTGGTGGTAACAATCTATACTAATATTATAAAGCTGCAGAGTTTGTTTGTTTGTTTGTTTGTTTGTTTGTTTGTTTGTTTGTTTGTTTGTTTGAACGCGCTAATCTCAGGAACTACTGGTCCGATTTGAAAAATTCTTTCAGTGTTGGGTAGCCCATTTATCGAGGAAGGCTATAGGCTATATTTTATTTCCAAAAAAATTAGGGATCCGTAAGAAAATTGCTATTTTGCAACCCAAGGTGTGAAATCGAAAACCTATTTTTGCGTGCGCTGCAAAAACTATTGACACTAGAACAAAATAATGTATTGCGGGTTTGTAGGTCTCATGAAGATCTACAAAAAAGTCCGCGAGAGCATATGTCTAACTATTATAGTTATGCCACAATAAGTGATCTTTTATTTTAAAAATTTAATTTTTGATGCCGCCGCTAGAAAAGGCTCTTTATTTGTATCTTGGTATTAATCCTTATCAAAATAAATTACTTCTTATTCAAAACTGCTTCAATGCCTTCACATAACTTTTTGAATCATTCAATTCGGACATTCCATTCGAAAGATATCACGAGTTTAAAAATGTAAGTAGTAGTAGAAAAATAAAACCGCCGCACCGCAGCGCAGCGGGAAACGCGGTGAGGTGAGCGGGGCACCGGGAGAATCTATGAAATAGGTAAAGTGCGGTCGCGGACCAGGAAGACCTTTAACTGCGCGATTCAAACGTGCGGTCCAAGAAAAATTAACTTAGAATTAAAATAGGATAATGGGTACCTACAGCAGGTAACGCGTTGAGGGGGCACCGAAGTGCGGGAATAATTTTGGAGTACATATACGGAATATATACGCTATCGCGCCTAAACTACTGACCCGATTTAAATGAAATTTGGTATAGAGATAATTTGAGCCCCGGGGAAGGGACATAGGATTCTTTTTATCGCGATAAACTGTAGCCCACGCGGGTGAAACCGCGAGGAACAGCTAGTATTATTATAGTTCTGAGCACGCGGAAAATATATCCTTGTAGCGGCAACGCCGGGCGCGTTTTGCGTTGACAAGTCTGTTAAGGTGTCAAAACTGTCAAGTTAATATGTCATTAAGAGTTGCCATAGACAAACTCGTGGAGTTCAGAACCTGAACGCCACAGGTTTATTCAAATAAACTTTAACCCGGACTTTTTTGGCGGCAATTGAGTTGTCAACGTGAAAATTTTGTTTTTATTTCCAAAACTTGTGTTTCTTAGAGTGATAATGTATAATATTGGTGGATTATTAACCATTATCTGTTCGTTAATGTGTACGATTGTGAGAAATTGAAATAAAGTTGTGAAAGTGACTTTTCTAGTTGCTCCAAAAAAGTCCGTGTAAAGTTTAAGTAAAGCGCCACTACTTTACTTAAACACTATCCTCATCCCATCATCTCATCATCATCATCACCATCATCATTTAAACTTGATTCAACTCTCTGAGTTTGAAATATTTTATACTTGACACTGGCAAATACACTAACCGTGTGACGCCATAACAAAAAAAAAACCTGAACGCCACCACTGGTTTATTCAAATAAACTTTAACCCTCTTAGGTGTAGAATGGTTTTTTTATTACTTACAGGGTAGCGTTTGATCACAAGTCACATGATATTAAGTGAAGCTTATAATACAATTTCGGAATATTTAGATGACAGAAAAAAAGCTTGGGATTTTAGTGAACTTGCTCAAATTCAATCATCAATTAGTAATAAGAATAAAATTGTCAATGTGATCGCGCCAAAAAAATTACCTGCCGGGCGTTTCTTGCCTGTTCTTTTGCCGGCGTAAGGAGGTTGGAACAGGCGTAGCTAGTTTTAATTTTGACGTTTTAAAGTGATCATAATGTATTCTATTGAATAAATAACTATTGACTATTGACGATGTGGTCGAAGATGATGACGCTACGCCACACCTGGACTGTGAACTGATGTGGCTTTACCTTTTCATCATCATCATCATTATCAGCCTTTCATGTTCCCACTGCTGGAACCCTGGCCTTCTCTCAGAGAGAGAGTATGGGCTGTTATCTACCACGCTGGCCCAGTGCGGGTTGGTAGATGTCGCATGCCCTTGAATGTTGCAGTTCTTGGGCATGCCGGTTTTCTCACGATGTTTTCCTTCACCGTTTTTAGCGATGGCAAATGCGCACATAACTTATTAAGTCATAGGTGCGGGCCGAGAGGATTCGAACTCGGTGTCGGCGTGTTGTAAGTCGCACGCCTAACCGTTCGGCCACCATCGCTATACCTTTTACCATTGTGAATATACTCTTTTCCAACTTGTCATAATAAGGTAATATTTATTTCAAACTTACGACGAATATTACAAGATTATGCCGGAAATTGGGGTATAATCACAACCATTTTGCATGTTATCGAAAAAATAAACAATACATTGGATCCGCTGTTGAAGAAATAAAAATTCAAGGTTTAGTTGTTTCAGCAGATACCTTTACCTACCAAGAGCTTTTCAATACAATAAGTAAAATAGAAAGAATGTGGCATCGTAATCCCGAAACGGATGAACCGATTTTGATAAATATTTTTAAGTATACTTAGTTTATTATACGGTTTTCTTTCGCTCTCTGATTGACCTGATTTATCCCCTCTGTCCTGCTGGGTGAGGCTATTGTGTTTAAAGCTGCACTGAGAAAAAAAAATCCTACCGAGTCTTAACTTCCAAAACCGATTCCTTCCAAAATGTAACCTTCTTCTTCCTTTTTACCTTAGTTTTGTTCTGAGTCAAAAGGGAAGGAAATTCCTTAAGTTTTTCGGAAGATCTTTTTTCTCCATGTTATAAGAATTTTCAAAACCGTCACATTACCGATGCCAACAACTACCTATAATAAATATCCTTTTGTAATATTCAATTTGTTAGAACTTTGTCTCAATAAAACTTTCTTAATAAAACCGAGAGCTGGTCATAAAAGTGCTTTACCACTTAATACCACTTCAGAAAGGATTACCGCTTTCAAACGCATTGGTAACGTGGTGGTAACTGGTAACTACCATTCCGTAGTTTTCGTATAACTTTTACGATTACAACAACTACGGATCGAGATGGTAAGTGGTAATAACAGCTTTAGTTTATCGTGTGAAAGTGGATTATCGGTCAATAATACACTCACTAGAGGTAGGTACCTAGAATTGAAGACGGTGATTCCATGTTCAATTCAAGGGCATGCGACATCTACCAACCCGCACTGGGCAAAGCAAGCTACGGCTAAGTTACGGCTTAAAATATTCTATCTCTTTTTATTTTACTACTTACAGGGTAGCGTTTGACCACAAGTCACCTGATGTTAAGTGGACTGGGAACTGGCTCTCAAGTGAGGCTGCCGGAACACGCCGATAGGTACTTGGCGACAGATTCTTAACAAGAGGATGGTAGCTAGCCACGTGAGCAGTAGAATATGCCCTACCACCAAGCTATGGTTTCATCACGATATTTTCTATCACCGAAAGCTCAAGCTCATTGTAGGACCCACGACCGCTAACTGATGTCACTACCACTGAGCCATCATCGCTTCTCTCTGAAAGAAGGCCAGAGTTCCAGCAGTGGGAACATAATGATGATGATGCTGATGATGATGATTCATTGAAGATAGCTTGACTGTAAGGCATTTACTAGTGCTCGCCTGGCTAGCTACCACACTGAGTTAGGAATCCATCAGTTTGTTCTAGCGACCTCAATTGAGAGCCAGTTCCCAATCCAGGTGTAGCGTGGTACCTCTTTCGACCACATCGTCACTTAACATCACGTGTCGTCTTGTTCCCAAACGCTACTAAACAAATGTAATAAAGAATAATTTACCACTAAAAACCAAAATTCACCTGTAACTGCGTTTAGTCAGCTAAAACTGATATGCATGTGCAACCGGTTCTGTTTGGTAATAAATAAATTGGTTGACTTTATAGCTGTAGGTAATCTGTTTACTAATAGCTAAAACTAAGTTTAGCTGGCTACATTTGGCTAGAACCAGATTTAGCTTTGACTATACTGGGTACAACAAGATCTTATATAATCGCATGAATATCAATGTGTACCAATTCATATAATTAAGTTATCGGTTAGTTATTCATCGTGTTTTCTTCTAGCGTTTGACGACAAGTCACCTGAATTGATGTAAAAGCACGATGTGGTCGAAGATGGCGCCACGCTACACCTGGATTGCGAACTGGCCCTCAAGTGAGACGGCCGCTAAGGAACTCCTTCTAGCCAAAGTATGTAATTCCCGATCGCTATGATTTGGGATTCTTCATAGTTAGAGTAAACAGGCATCTTTTAGGCATACCTGCTATACCCTCGAACGCATATATGGTGAAACGCAAGCTTAATAATTCAGTTGTTCTCTCAACCTTTACATATGCGACGAGTAATTTTTTCTTAGTACAAAAACACTTTTTAGCAACTTTATGAAATTCCTTAGAATACTGACGTGGGTCTGATTACACCTTGTGGTCAAAAGCTGTCAATTTGTAGGGTTTCTTTGAACACAGCTCACTAGGGTTCCGTAAACTGATCCGTTAATCCTCTTGTTTGATTTAAATACTGGCATCCCACTGTGTTATTCAATAACAACACTGTCCTGATATTTATTTCCGGGTTTTTATTTTCTTTCCATCTCTAAATTTCAATTTGGGAATGTTTAAAAAAATTGGCGAGTTTTTTCATACCCTTAAGTCACTTAATGTTATGTGACTAAGTGTTAGAAGGTGGTGCCATTCAAGCTAGACCTAGATTGGAAACTGTCTGTTGGAGCACACTGATAGGTGTATAGCGACAGATTATAAACTCGAAGGTAGCAGCTAGCCTCGCGAGTACTACAAAATATCTACCCTAAGAAAATGCCCTACCACCAACCAACAATTTCTCCGACTCGCAAGAAACGTTTTGCTTCTACATTTGTAATGCGAACGGCTAAGAACTGAAACACTCTGCCAGCGTCTTTGTCTCCCATAAGCATATTTGGGAGCCTTCAAGAGAATATCTTCCAGGCAAGCATCCTCCATCATCGACCTCGTCGCCACTCAGTCAATCAGGGTGTCAAGTCTGCTATTTACACTTCCATGTTCAGTCTTAATGCAAACTGATGCCAATCAGACGTCGCTAAAGTTTGGTATTCTGCTATGTTCATAATGTATCTAACTATCTACCGATATTGCATGTGAAGACTATGAAAACGCCACTTATGTACTACTAGTTCGCCCCGCGGTTTCACCCGCGTGTTCCCGTTATCCTGCAGGAAACTTTTCCGGGATAAAAAGTAGCCTTTGTGTTAATCCAGGGTATAAGCTATCTCCATTCCAAATTTCATTCAGATCCGTTCAGTACTTTTTGCGTGAAAGAGTAACAAACATCCATCCATCCATACTCACAAACCTTCAGGATTAATTAATTTGTAATGGAATCCGATATTGTTTCAATATGAACGAATAAGAATTTAGTAGATTAAGAAAAGTGTCAAAATCAACCATTACGGGTTGAGCATAGATTCATATTGATTAGCAGACTTGGGCCCTAGGTGAGTGGTCAATTGCTTAGCTAAAGAAACGTCGCCTGCTTCCTACAATAAGCTTCATCGTCCACGTCTGCCTATTGCTATGCAAGCAATGCCACACATCCCGACTACGGCGTGCGTGGAACCGGTTTGCTGCGGCACAATTACCCTCCTACTGGCTAATTGGGCAGCCACGCTCTCGAGGCTGCCCACAGCGAGAACAAGGCTTTGTTGGCTTCCTGCCTCGATGCGATTACAAAATGGACGTAATAACATTTTGAAAGAGCAGGCTAGTACCAGGCAAACATAAACCCGCAGGATGTTACCCAAATGCATGAGCCTGTTGTGTCGGATATTAGTGGTTTTTATTTTATTACTCACAGTCTTCTGCATTTGGTCCTAAGTACTTATGTTTGCTTGGTATTACATTGATAAATTTTGAGAAAATTAATGAACTAAATGTATGAAAGACGTTCAGGTTTGGGATAACAAGTCATCTGATGATATGTCACGATAATTATGGTCGAAGATGGCTCCTCGCTATTCCTGGATTGGGAACTGGCTCTTTAGTGAGGCTGAAGGAATACATCGATAAGTGCTGGGCGACAGATTCTTAACTTGGGCCTGATAGCTAGCCAGGTAAACACTAGTAGAAAATGCCATGCCATGCCATCAAGCTATGGTATTATAGCGATGTTTTCCTTCACCAAAAGCTCAAGCTCATTGTAAGAACAACTCAAAGTGTCTGGGACTCCAAAACCAGTGAGCGCCACTCTTCTCTTTCCTGAGCGATTTCAACCCTGTTCAAAGTTTAGAACTCGCGTATTTCCGCATCTACCGCGTCCCTACAAAAATTCAGTGTCAATTTACTTAACTCTCTTAAAAATATATGTAATTACTTAGAACAGTATCTGATGTAGTTTGTACAGTCATATTTGTACAAGAAACTTCCTCTCGCAGGTCACCATAACAGCCCTTTGGCCCAAAACGTTACCATAGATAGCAGTTTATCTAAAGAAAGTGACACAGTTCTCCAAAGCTACGGTTTCGTAAGCAGTCCAATTTTCACGAACATTGGTAATGGTCAGAAAACAGACGCCGGGTGGCAAGGTGCTGGTATGTAAGGAGTCAAGTCTGGGGCGTGGTGCAAGCTATGAGATATACCTATGCTAGGTAGAGCAGGAGGCGGTTAGATTACTTTTTTTCTGTCACGCAGTAACTAGGTACATCTAATTGTCCAATAGCGTGTCAGAAGTCAGAAGAGCAATATTTGGTGTTCGAGGTGCTAAAGAAAATTTAAGAATAAAGTGTACCAATACAAAGACCCAGAATTTTCAAAATTTCATTTGTTTTATTATTTTCATGTAGCCAAGAAGAATGCGAATGCTGAATTTCAGCTTGTAGTTTGCGAGATTTCTCGAATTCATCAGTCAGTCAGTGATATTTCTTTTTTTTAAGTTTAAGAGGTCTTGTTTAATTTTTTTACTTATCTTCTACTGTATATTTTGTATCAAAACGTTATTCCCCTGTCAAAACTTTTTGGAAAATCCTGCACTGTGCAATCCTGTGTTCATAGAAGTCATTTTTATACGAACAAAAGTGACGTGGAAATATCAGAATGGTCAGATATTTCCACACCCATGTCACTTTTTTCTAGAAAAACGCTGACAAATTAAGTATCGCTTCTATGCAACTGTAACGCTGTTCTCTCGTCCCTTGTACGCTGTACTCGCAGCGAGTGTTTGCTGACCAAACAAAGTGTAATGGAGTCCCACTTGGTGACTGCATCGACGCCTGCCCTTCTCTAATTGACCGGCGTGGCGTGTGGCCGCCGTCACATATTTATCTGTATAAATTATTTATATATTACAAGTTTCGTGAGTTTCTTATTACTCTGGCATTTCTTCTCAAAGTCCATAATGTACCCGTTAGATGAGCGGCCTACATATTGCGACTGATAAGCTCAGTAAAAGTATAAACCCATTTTTTGTGGTATTTCTGGACGTGACGGTAAAAGTCTTTTAAGCATGATTCGCCACATATCCAGAACCCTGAATGTTAAGAAATCAATTCGAAATAAACACCCCAGAATAGACAAGACTCGAAATCAAAGCCAATGTCAAAAATGTGTTTTTATTTATTAGTCAAAGCTTATTGAGAAAAACTCATGGGAAGCGATGATAGGCTTGAATCTAGCAAAGAGCTTGAAGAGCTTTCTGAGAAGGAAAACATGGTGATGAAACCATAGGATGCTATTTTCTAGTGCTAGCTACCAGCGTCAAGTTAAGAATCTGTCGCCAAGCATCTTTTGTTGTTTTCAGGCAGCCTTACTTGACAGCTAGCTCGCTGACTTGTGGTTAAATGTTACTCTGTAAGTCGTAGAAATAAAAAAAATATGGAAGAACTAGACCTCCGATGAAGGACTTGACTATACTTACACCAAAGTCGCAAATTCCGATTGCGACGACTTATTTCATTCTCAAAGCAATGTAAAGGAAATGAGCGCTTACTAAAATAAAAAAGAGATACATTCAAGAGCTCATTCCGCTTCATATTTTGAGTAATTTTTAGGGATCCGTAACTCAAAAGCAAAAACGGAACCTACCTTTGGGAGTGAAGCAAAAGTGAACAGGTACCTTCTAGGTATGAGTGTTGCACCGTCAACCGCATCTACGCTTCGCAACAGGCGGGATTGCGGTCAAATGCATACCTATTCGCAGTAAAAAAAACGCAAATATATGTAGTTCAATAACAAAAACAAGCTTTTACGGAACCCTCGGTGCGCGCGTCCAACTCGCACTTGGCCGGTTTTTTCGTACTAAATCCCGTATTTAAATCAGGGTGCAGTTAGTCATTTGTGACAGTGAATCACCGGCGCGGGCGCAGCGTGTTCCTATTCCCCGCGAGTGCGCTATTAATAACTGTCTCCCGGCGGGAACAATACGCTGACGTGGGAGGAGATGGGACCCGGCGATGGTCTGGGTCCCACTTCTACTATCCATAGATCTTAGCCGTATATAAAATCAAAAAATCAAGATCAATTCACTATAGGCCAGCATTTGACCACGTTTCACCTGATGGTAAGTGAAGACAATGATTAGTATTGTCTTACGCTCGATATTAATAATCGATCCTGATCCGTTTTTCGCGGTTTTGGATCGATTGGTCTATATATTTTAGGGGTAAAACTCGCCAATAACCGATCCGCGGATTGAATTTGCAACCTCTACAGTGACTCCCGAGGATAGATTCAATGTAGGTAAAGATTGCAAATTCACATAGAGTAACAATATAATCAGTCAGGGGACAGTCCGGTCAGTATTGTAACCAACATTAAAATATCATCGAACTTTACGAGCACAACTTATCGACATCAAAGTTCCATCTGCAGTAAATCAGGCCCACTATCTGAATGAAACAAATAAAATCAGAATTAGGTACATTATTTTCCAACCGCGGGTAAGTGACCGGTGATTCATTATCCCAGTTCAGTTCTAGTACATCTCGACGAGAAGATGTAATTAAAATGGCACTTTAATGTAAATAGCATAAAGTTGGGAGTTGGTTGACGTTAATGACGAATAGAGATCGGTCGCGACAAAAGCGTAGTCTATATTGGTAGTGCCGCTCCCCTCTTACCCCTTCTCGGTGCTTCCACAGGGAATAGTATCAGAAAAACAACTAGCAATGTTTGATTTGTCCCAAACATGCTCTAAACTATAATTAAATTAAAAATTAAACTAGTTAATGATCGGAATCAGGGAGTTTATAGCAAAACTTGGTGCGCCCCGCGATTTAACCTCGTTATCCCTCAGGAATATTTTTTTTTTTACTATTTACAGGGTAGTTTTGACCACACGTCACCTGATGTTAAGTGACGATGTGGTCGAAGATGGCGCCACGCTAAAGTATCGTATCTGTTAATCCAGTGTATAAAATATATCTATTCCAAATTTCATCCAAATCCGTTCAGCCGTTCTGGCATGATTGAATAACAAACATGTATCCATCCTCACAAACTTTCACTTTTCTAATATGCATAAGGATATGTGTAGTAAAATTGCTCTCATTTAGAACCAAATTAAGCTTAAACATTTTAAAACCAAAAATCATACCATTATTTTAAATTAATCATTTGTCTTTTTCATTTTCGTGAGAATATACAGGAAAATTCAAAACTGAAAGCGCCTTTATCTATGGGATTTTTGTGTATATAAGAACTTTTAGATACTTCTCTTGCTATAGACTGTACTTAGTCCTTCGAGCGAAACCGCGGGCACAGAAATGTTATAACTAAAAAAATGGGTGTTGAAAATGAAGATCCCTTCATCATCATAATCAGCCTATTACCACAGTAGGTATATAAAGAACCGTAGATTAGCTAAGGCCGCTCGACGAGTTAATTGCCTACTCTTGCGTTGACGCATAGGCGGCGCGTTCCGTACTGAGTGCATGGCCGCGGCCCCGGCCGCCTCCTTTCGTTTATGTGATTGTGTGCGTAAAGACAATACATAAACGAAAGGAGGCGGCGCGTTCCGTACTGAGAGCATGGCCGCGGCCCCGGCCGCCTCCTTTCGTTTATGTGATTGTGTGCGTAAAAAGTGCGTGCGTACACGGTGCCACTACTCACGCACACATTCAAACCGGCGACGGTCGATTTATATGAAGCTGAACTACTACTCCTTTCCTATGCTATTACGTTCCCACTGCTGAGACTCGCCTTCTCTCAGAGAGAGAGAGAGTATGAGCCGTAATCAACACGCTGGCGTATGCCCTTGAACGTTGTGGTTCTTAGACATCTTAAAGATCCCTTACTGCACAGTAAATGTACTGTGGACTTTCCGTACTATTTATTCCCTTATTTTACCGGTCCATTGGGCAAAACGTGGCAACGGGGGAAATCATAACTCGGGTCTCTGGTCAGGATACGTCTGGCTGACTTCCGGTCTGCTAGGCCGCCTCTACACTTGTCTTGTTTGGGAATGTCGGAAGTGGATTTTGGACTTGTCATAAACATGGCTACGGAAAGACAGCTGCTTCTTTATGGGATGGGATCATGGAATTTGTGGACATAAAACATTTACGAGTGGGATAAGATGCAACATTTTTATTTGTACATCTTACAAGGTAGGTACCATATATAGCGTTTGACCACAAGTTACTTGATGTATTGCGAAGCTACAGCTGGATTGTGAACTTGCTCTCAGTGGAGGCGCCGGAAGACTCTGGACTTGCTCTGCCCTGCGGTTTCACCCAAGTGGAGCACAGTTTTAATCTTTGTCGATGTTCAAACTATTTGTATAACTTATATCAAGATTTGTTCAGCATGTCAAGTACTAAATGGTTAAGTAATTAATGAATACTTAATGATGACGATTATGAGATAAAAAAGTGGCCTTACTAAAACCTGGGCACAATAGGGCTTCTGACACAACTAGAAAAGTTTTCCTACAAAACAAACGTGTAATGGACAGTAATGGTTGATACGACACATTATCACTTGAAGAAAGACAAGTTTTGGATATAGAAATAAAATTTTCAGTGTGACAGTGACAGTTTAAATTGTTTCAGAAAAGTCTCAGAGCTAATTAATTATCGAATTTATGTGCTAAAATAAAAAGAAGTTAAACGTTATGTCAACACTCAGCTTTGCACCACCTCGCTCCATTACCACAGTGTCACGGCCAGTCGCGGCACCCGTGACAGCTGTTTGACGTAAGATTGACAGTTGCATTCGACTGTTGCGGGGCGAAACTGACATTTCCTTCCTATATTTTAACCGACCGAAAAAGGTGTTTTTTTTTAGCGCTTGACCACAATACACCTGATGTTAAGTGACGATGTGGGTGAAGGTGGAGTGACGCTACACTTAGATTGGATCCAGTCGACACGTACCTATACATATATTATGTGAAGTGGTGATGGCTCAGTGGTAGTGACGTCGGCTTGCGATCCGTAGATCGTGGGTTTGAATATTTTAATTAGTTTGAAAGAAAGAAAGAAAGAAAGAATATATGTTTATTTGCAACAACAACACTCTTGGTACAAATTACATAAAAAAAAGAGAAACTATATACAGTAACAGAACTCAGCTCAGCGTTTGAGCTTTTAGTGAAGGAAAACATCGTGATGAAACCACAGCTTGGTGCTGCGATGTATTCCGGCAGCCCCATGGAGAATCACTTCCCAGTCCAGGTGCAGCGTGGCGTCATCTTCGACCACATCGTCACTTAACATCAGGTGACTTGTAGTCAAACGATACCATGTAGGAGGTAAAACAATTTTAGACAAGTTCCCTTCTCGTTTCTATTTCCTCAGTTAAAAATAACTCATTTAAAAAGCTATTATAATAAAGGTAGCAAGGAATCCCATTAGGCAGGCCTCTCAAAACTAAAAACACGCGCCCTTTAAACAATTAAAAACTATTTACCCCGGAACAGGTTTCACGGCAACAGGTCGCATTGTCCCGGGGATGCCTAATCGAGTGAAACAACGAACCTTCGGGGAAGGGCCTACCTGCCTGCCTACCCCTCGGAAACATGGCGTGAAGATGCCGACTCATCGCCCTTAGTGATGGGTTAGAGGTGAATTGGTACGCGAATTTGTAATACCGAAACTATGTTCAAAACCCGTTATCGGTATCCAAACTAATACATAGTTTCGATACTGATAACGGGTTTTGGAACCACTTATTTTAAACGCTCTGCTATCGACAGCCTTACCCCGCAAGCGACAGAGAACCTTATGCCAATCTGGGAATAACAGAAACGAGAAAATAATAAAGGTGATATTTTAAAAAAACCTAAATAACAACTAAACTGGGTATTTTGGTTCTTAATATTATGTCTAGAGAAAAATTGCAGTAACTTAAAAAATAGGGGCACTTTACTCATATTTTTATCATGTAGATTTACACATTTTTTTTTTTTAGTTTATTACCGCCACAATTACAGATAACAATGGTTATATTTTGTCTCAATTTCCGGCTTAATGCCGAGTTAAGTTCTCTTAATAACTATTTATTTATTGTAAGTTGTAACTGATATTGAAATTGGTTTCAATGTATGTACGGTTTGCTCATATGGCTGGTATACTGGATAACTATAGTCCCGTCTGCGTCGTTATTCGACTAGGTACTCGGTTATTCTCGGTTCTCGCGGTATTGCGCAACGGGTTGGTTCGTGTTTCCAACGTTACTCTCTCAATAACTAGTTATCGTGAAAACAAATACCGCATTTGAGATATTACACCAATAGTACTACCGATACATAGTTATTGAAATTATTTAGGGTTTGTTACGCCCATCGCTACTAAAGGGTGTTTGGGGTTTGCATTTCATTTATCGAGGTTTTTAAATTGATGGGTGTTAAATTATATTATCACCTACGATACACCATAAGTACAGTGTATAGTGTTGTTAAAAATGAGTTTGCACTTTATATTTATGACAGAGTGCAGACGGCTAAGTCGAGAGTATCATCTCATCATCAGCCTGTATCTGTCCAATGCTAGGATATATGCCTCTCCCAAGGTCCGCCACTGAGCCCGGACTTCGGCTCTTCTCATCCAACTACTGGCAGCCACTCGGCGCAAGTCGTCGCTCCACCTAGTCTCAGGGCGTCCTACACTACGTTTCTAACGCTTGAAATTTTAATCGATCCTGATCCATTATCCGCGGTTTTGGATCGATATGTCAAGTCATAATATGTCATTTTAGTAGTAATGTGTCAAACCCTAGTACTAAAATGAAATATTCGACTAATATATGACATGACATATCGATCCATAACCGCGGATAGCGGATCGGATGTATTATTAATTTCAGGCATTAGTCGCAGTCTCCACTTAAGAACGCGTCTACAACATGCACGCATTATGTATTCTGTACTTACATTTATAATGGAAAAAAAAGTTTGATTGTTCGTTTGTTCCGAATGGATAAACTTAAAAACGATTTGAACCAATTTAGGTGAAATCTGGTATGGATATTGGATGTAGTTTCAACCATGAGGTCTTCCTCACACACACATAGGACACTTTTTATTGCGATAAACTATATTCCCGCGGGTGAAACTGGTTAGGAGCAGCTAATGTAATAGCGTGCACTGAGAAAAAAATTCCAAGACCGATTTCTTCCTTCTTTTACCTTTTACCTTAAATCACAAATCATTCCCCTTTGGCGTCATGTGTCGGGTCGCCCTCTTCCCTCTCATATGGTCGAGGAGAGCGATGGCTGGCACATGCGTCAACTCGTGAACGGGTGCTGCTTGTGGGGTCTGGTCTGCTTTGGTTGTGATCCCGCAACTCGTTATTATTCATGTTCCCATATCCCAATATGTACAACCAAACAAGAGAAATCTTCTTATTAGTAAAGCTAAATAAAAAATATCGATTAGATGACAAAAAAAAAGCTTGGGATTTTAGTGAACTTGCTCCAATTCAATCAATTAGTAATAAGAATAAAATTGTCAATGTGATCGCGCCAAAAAAATTACCTGCCGGGCGTTTCTTGCCTGTTCTTTTGCCGGCGTAAGGAGGTTGGAACAGGCGTAGCTAGTTTTAAGTTGACGTTTTAAAGTGATCACAATGTATCCTATTAAATAAAAAAGTTTTTGATTTGATTAGATTTTGATTTGACTGAGAAGGAAAACGGTATTTCGGAAGGTCTTTTTTCTCTGTGTGTAGTACTGCATGTGTGTGTATTATTAGTGTGTAATGTTATCGCTCTATCTGCGCCACCAGTCCCAGCAATCAGTCATCGTCACATTGTCAGAGTATCTCCCGCGGCAGCTATAAATACGCGCGCGTCGCACGACACTCGCAGCTGGTCTCTTCGTGCTTTATTTACATCCGATAGGCTGAATTGAAGTGTTTGGAAACTCCAGCTCTTTTTTTCATTCACTATAGGCAAGCATTTGACCACAGTTTCACCTGGTGGTAAGTGAAGACGTGGCCGACGATGGAGCATGCTAGTCTAGAAGATACCTATTCACTCTTGACTTGAAGACTCCCGAATTGTACTTATCGGGAAAGATTCAAAGATTCAAAGAATTTATTGCATTCCATAATGTACAATAGTGAAACAATGACGCTGGCAAGGCATTCCACTCTTTTGCTGTTCGCATTATAAATGAAAGACGTTCTGTAGGTAGGCCCCCCACTAGGTGCCGATGGATGCAAATGGCTAATAGCCGTTCATGATGGCGTTCAAGGGGGGAGGCCTATGGTCAGTAGTGGACTTCTTCCGGCTGATGATGATGATGATGATTATAAATGAAGAAGCGAAACGCTTTGTGCGGATCGGGGATATCAACCATGTACGGATGCCGCGCCGCCGTACGTCTTTTTGTCCGATGGTGGAAGGGGGATGACGGAATAAGGTTATATATAATAAGGTTCCAATATAAAGTAGAGTCTTACGGCTTGCCTTTTCACAGACCAACCAGCACGGCGAACGTCGAATACATCCTGCCTGTAGCTTTCTGACGTTAGCAAGCGCGTAAGATCGTTCCTAAATCTGGCCATACATGGACAGCCTGAAGCAGTAATCGACTGCTTCAAGCTGCGACTGCATAGTGAACTACTGCAACTGTTCGAGCGGTTCGGAAGGCACGGTGCTGACTGTATCAGTAAAGCTATGTTGGAGTCTATAAAATTCCGACAGCAGATTTGACCACGAGCTCATGTGTAAGAAGATTTACGTGAGGTTACTTAACTCTGTCAACTTTACTCGCGATACGACGGCCCGTGAAGGCGGGGAAGAGTCCCACGTGTAAATTGCCACGGTGATTGTTTTGGTGCTAGAATTTCCGATATCAATCCGATTTAGTCACAGATTTGTTTGTTAAAACACGATTATCCAATGTTTGAGCAAGTATGGGCAAGCAAGTATGGTCTGGGTGTTGTGGATCCGTGTAGTTCCTGACACCCTAGATACAGGGAACCCTTGTTAGGGCCTATATATGTTATTGTGTGGGCGTTATCACATCTATGTAGGTATCTAAAGAACTTCGTGAAGTGAACATATCGAAAATCGATCACTAGAATTGCCAGAGCATTACCTACCCTAGTTAGAAAGAACTCTAAACTCTTCTCTTGTAGCCCTCCAAGTATTGACGCTCAAGCAGTAATCTCTACTGAAACTGTCATTTCGTACAAATATGTCACTCGGACTTTTTTGGCGGCAATTGAGTTGGCAACGTGAAAATTTTGTTTTTATTTCCAAAACTTGTGTTTCTTCGAGTGATAATGTGTAATATTGGTGGATTATTAACCATTATGTGTTCGTTAATGTGTACGAGTGTGGGAAATTGAAATAAAGTTGTGAAAGTGACTTTTCAAGTTGCTCCAAAAAAGTCCGTGTAAAGTTTAAGTAAAGCGCCACTACTTTACTTAAATACCATCATCATCACCATCATCATGATTCAACTCTCTGAGTTTGAAATCTTTTATACTTGACACTGGCAAATACACTAATCGTGTGACGCCATAACAAAACAAAAAAACAAAAAAAAAATATGTCACTCAATCGCTACTCAAATATTGGTCTACATTAGAGAGTCATTCTAGAATACCAGTCTTCTCTTGAAGTGCTCAATACTGTGCCTGTTTTCAAACCTATATACTTAGAGAGGAATGCACACAACACGCAAGATCACGCTTCATCCCCGAGGGGCTAATTTCCACTCATTTAGAGTACTTTACTGTGAATGCTGTGATGCCCTCGCACGCATGCCGGTACTAAGGGCGTTGCTGGCCTCTGCACAGGCACAGAGAGGTGGCGATTTGTAACTGTCAACAGTCCACGTAGTTTCTGTTCTGATATACCTACTTGGACTGAGAACTGCATGGGCGCAGCGTAGCAGCTTCTCGCATACATCGATCGTCTGACTTGTGATCAAACGCTACACAAAAATGTGGGACTAGCAAATTACAAGTAGGGTTGCTTCTGACAGCCATTCGTAAAGGTTTTGTTATGATGCAATAAATAAATGTAATAAGAGGAAACATGATATTTAATATACATAAATATAAGCTCTGTATGTTTTGCAATTGCTGAGAAAAAAGGAGATCCCTGCAGTCAAAATTGCCGATTCTTCATCTTAAAGAAATAAGCCCAAAGGATTGATACCGTTAAATAAATACTGAAATCAACTATCTAATGTAGTTTAATTAAACTGCCGTTAAGACACAGACCATTCGACAGATAAAGATTTCAGCGTTAATTAACTTTCACACTTAATTATACACAATACAAACAAACCCGCTCTTCTATGTTCAACCTTTACTAGGAGCAGTAACACAATAGGGCATGAGCCCAGGGCCCTCGGCCTATTAGGGGCCCCAAAATTCTAAAACTTAAAGACTATTTAACAACACATCTACTAATATTATAAACGCGAAAGTTTGTGAGTATGTATGTACTTGTACCTACATGTATGTTTGTTGCTCTTTCATGCAACAACTACTGAACGGATTTGAGTACAGTTTGGAATGGAAACAGCTTATACCCTGGATTAACACAGAGGTTACTTTTTATCCCGGAAAAAGGTTTCTGCGGGATACCGGGAAGACGCGGGTGAAACCGCGGGACGCAACTAGTAAAATAATAATTAATGGAATACGTTTAGTTACTTGGCGGAAGTTTCCTTCTATTTGGTGTTTAACTACGGCTGACTTCAGACTTCAAACTTTGGAATTTGAGTTACAGGGTGACTTGTCAATTTTCACTAACTTTTTTGCTTACAAATTAGACGAAAACCATCAAATATATATGTAGGTATATTTACTTAGTACCTACGACATGGTAAAACGATCATTTTAAAACGTCAAATTTAAGACTACACCTGTTCCAACCTCCTTCCACCTGCAAAAAAAACAGGCAACACACACACGCACATCACATTTACAGTTTTTTTTCTTATTACCTTCCGATTGAATTTGATCAAGTTCTTTGAGGGCCCTAGGGGCCTCGCTTAAAACGGCCCTGAGTGTAACGTACACCTCGACCATCCTAATTACGTTAATGAACTGAGCTTTAAACAGATCCGTGCGCGATCCGGGTAATTAATCCGTGCTTCCGGGTGTCCGGTGACCAGTGTCCCGGGATCGTCACGACGCGACACCGCATTCCAGACGGGTGGTGTAAAAACAAAGACGGTGTAGCCTCATATACGGGCCGTAATCTTATCGCTGTTTGTTAATCAAATACGCGGACCGGGCCCAGGTAGTCTATGGTCATTTAGAGGAGAGGTCATTTGGAGAACTGCTCATTTACGGCCGGTTTCAATACCCGATCTATCCACGGTTTGACATGATATTACTTCTATAGAGTTTATGGCAAACTAGCTGTTCCCCGCGGTTTCACCCGCGTGGGCTACAGCTTTATCTATGCAAAGTCTCAGCCCGATCGGTTTAAAATTGACAAAGTTTCATTCAAACTTTCATCCCCTATTTTATCCTTTTGGGGGTAGAATTAATCAAAATACTTTCTTAGCGGATGACTACGTCATAACATCTACCTGCATGCCAAATTTCAGCCCGATCCGTCTAGTGAATTGGGCTGTGCGTTGATAGATCACTATGTCAGTCAGTTACCTTTGAGTTATTATATATGTATTTAGATTTCCAACCGTGGATAGATCGGTTATTGAAACCGGCCTTATGACGTCTGACAATGATAATTCGGGAACTTGTCAAAACACATATCAAGAGATTACATTCTGCAAGGAATCTTGATGGTTATAGCGAATAAAGACCCAAGTGACATATGGTCAAACGCTTCCCTGGAAAAAAATCTTCACACGACATGACAAAGCTCGGTGCCAGCCAGTTTCGGTCCGGTTTTTTTTTACAACAAACTAGGCTAGCGTTAGACCACGATCTCACCCGATGGAGAGCGACGATGTGGTCGAAGGTGTAGCACGCTTGCCCAGTAAAAATCTATTCACTCTTGATTTGAACACCCCTGTATCTTTTAGGAAACACCGACCAAGGCAGGGCATTCCACTCTTTTGCAGTTGTCGGTTCCAGGCATGCGTGGCTTCCGCCGGTTCCAAATTAACCAACCGCCAAGCTCTAATTAATATAAAGAACAGGTCAAGAATGCCTTTGTTTCCGCCGGTCGTATGTCAAGGCTTACGCGGCCGATCGGACAATCAGCCCAAACGGCAACGAACTTTGTTTTACTATAAAAACGCTCGTAACGACAAAAATCCAGTAGGTGCCTACACTTTTCTCTTGTACTGCTCATCATCATCATCTTCAGCGACTTCCACTGCTGGGACTCTGGCCTTCTATCCAAGAGAAAGTGTGACCCGTAATCTACCACTCAGGCCCAGTGCGGCTTGGTAGATGTCTCATGCCATTGAATGTTGGTGTTCTTGAAAATTCTGGTTTCCTCACGATGTTTTCCTTCACCGTTTTGAGCGATGGTAAATCCACACATAACTAAATAAGTCATAGTTGCGGGGCCGAGAGGATTCGAACTCGGTGTCGGCGTCTTGTAAGTCGCACGCCAAACCGTTCGGCCACCATCGCTCCGTACCTACTAATAAAAATATTGAATTTTCATTGCACATTCAGATACTTCAATAATTGTTCTCCTGTATCCGTACTCCTAGTCTCGTACTGCCGTAGCAACCGCACTTCGCCAATGTCAAAGCCATACTAAACAAGGTGTACGGATACAGTTCAGTTGAAGAGAGTGAGTGTTCGGTTCGTGAAATCTAGTTAATTAGATATGTAGGTACCTACATCAAGATTGCTTGCACGTGCTCCTAGGATTGCCCTCTGGACGTGTCATTAGAGCTGACCTATCACGGAAAAGACTAATTAGGAACAATGTGGCTGACACTTAGACACTTAGTTAACATTTATCTCACTAGTTCTTCCCCGTTGATTCCCCGCGTGTAGTACAGTTTACGGTATAAAAGGTATTCTATGTCCTTCCTCATGGTTCAAACTATCTCCATATCAAATTTTATCAAGATCTGTTCAGCATTAAGAGGCAACAAACAGACAAAGGGACAGAGAGAGTTATTTTAGCATTTATAATATTACTAGCTGCGCCCCGTGGTTTCACCCGTGTCTTCCCGCAGGAACCTTTTTCCGGGATAAAAAGTAGCCTATGTTTTAATCCAGGGTATAAGCTATCGTCATTCCAAATTTGTCTCAAATCTGTTCAGTAGTTTTGTCGTGAAAGAGTGACAAACATCCATACATTCCGTACTCGCAACTTTCACGTTTATAATATTAGTAGGATATAGCTGTTCCCTTTGGTTTCCCACGCGTGGTCCACAGTTTATCACGATAAAAGGTATCCTATATATAAAATGCAATGTGACACAATGGGAAAATCCGAACCAGTCACAGTACGATTCGATGGGTGAAAATTCCCCTCCAGTCACACCTGTGACTCGTTAGGACCAACCTCTGAATTTCCAGTGCTCGTCGTGCTCGACGTTGGGACCACACCTAAACAACGCAAACCTTGTTCAAAGGCAAAAATTACCGTCCTCGTATCATAGAGTTCACAGTTTATTGATATTAACCGATAACTGTTCCAGAACCTGTACCAGACGGATGAGAACAGCCTCATGTGTGACACTTTATTGTGAACATAAGGAAGGAATAGGAATATGGGAATAGTTACGGCGGGAATAGTCGAGACGTGTGAAGGAGGCGATTAGCATATTTGTATAAAGTTGAATCTAACAGTTGGAATCGATTTGGAGGATGAAATGTGGCTGTTACAAGATTTTACTAGATATTCGCACTGTTTATACCATTGGTTTGTACTTAAAGTCTAAGATCGCAGCGATAAATATCGTCACTTATAGATATTTATTACAGAACTAGTACAGTCAGCGACGAAAATTGCTGATCATGGAAATATTTCCAAGTGTGTTCTAGATTGGCCATTTTTTGTGTTAAAGGTGCTTGAAAATAACAAAAAGTTGAGTTTATATAATAATAATTTACATAATTTTTGAAAGAGATAGCAGTAATGCGTTGCGGCGCGGCCCGCCCTAAGACCGTTTATAATGCCCGCACAATCACATACATAGGCTCTGACCCCTAACTAGGTTTCCCTGTATCTAGGGTATCAGAAACTACGAGGATCGGGGATCCACAACACCCAGACACAGAACAAATACTTGCGCTTTTGCTTTTTTTTTTTGTTGACGTTTGTCGCTGAAAATACCTACATGTTATGTAGAAAAGTACTTTTGTATCTAATATCTATACCTACTGGGTTCATCACTGGTGATCGAAATGAATTTAGCCGTTTCTAAGGTCGAGAAATCAATTGACCATTTTATTACAGATCAGTCAAACGAAATTAGTTTTTGTCGAACGAACATTCGTAATTCTCCTACTCCTAAACGCCTAGGCCAATTTTGATGATTTTTTTTGTGTAAATAAATTAGACATAATATTATTATACCTGATACTTTTTATCACGTTAAACTATAGTTAGTTATTTGTGAATTACAGTAACATTAAATTATAATTATAAAAGTAAAGTTACTGAGGTTGGATAAAGGAATTAATCTCGGGAACGACTTATCTGATTTTGAGTTGTGTAAAACTAGTTTACATTTGTGTAAGTTGGATCTTCCAAGTGAAAACTATAGAAGCTCCCATGCCTGCTAAAGTGCTGACTTTGAAGTTTATCTTAAACAACTCACCAGGTTTATTATGCCGGGAACGCTTCCCTTTCCCCTGGACGGCCACCACGAGCACCACCAGCCACAGCCACCGCCACCTCATCCTGCCACCTGGCACTGCTACTGCATCATCACCAGAACACACCACTTCTAGACTTTTATAGTAATCACCACACTCGAGAATACACTATAGAAACTATAGATCAATCACTACGCGCTCAGTAATTCCTGATACCTGATAAATAGAGCTAAGTTTCGTACTACACTGGTACAAAAAACGTTAAGTTATACCACATTTCATTCAACACAGGCTAATGTGTCAAAAACTTTGCTTTAACTTCTAAAATTACATTAGAACTTGCACAAACGATGCCTCCTATTGCATCTGATAAATTAACAGTTAATGAATCTTTAAAAACAATTTAAGTACAAAACACAACAGAAGATTTTAATTAAAGTGTATCTTTCATTCAGCAATTACGCACTTTGCCATTCAGTTTACGCACGAGAATAAGTTCGATTGTAAAGCTCGCGAGCTTTCATACGCGACACTGTCGAAGCGCGGCGGACACACGACTGAAACTTTGGAGACTGACAGCGGCGTGGCGAGTGCCTCCAACTCGACCGGTCACTGGCCGCCGCGCCGGCCGGCAAAGTAAACAAAACTGCGCTTGCAAGTAAGACGGACAAAATTTACTTGAGAACTACCAACGATTCCTAAACTTATGTTAAAGTAGACTACTTTACTTTCCTTCCTAACTTAGTTTTACAAAAACTATCTCATTAATTATTATCTCAATCACAAACATAACTTTTATTTCAACTCTTCCGTGGTGTGATTTTGTACTAATGTGACGGAAAGCTTCGCTCGAAACACCGGCTGTAACAGCTTTGATGGCAAGCGTTCTGGCTGTACAAGTAGTTCAGCTACTCGCCGCTAGATGGCGCTAAGTGTAATTTATGTGATGTTTTATCGGTTTTCGCGTACAACCTAAGAGAGTGTACTTTGGTCTCGTGGTCTCATATTCATGCAGCAAGAATTCCAGTGTATTGACATTGAGTTACTAGCAGGCGCTGCACGCTTGTTTTCATAATACTGAGTATGTTAAGTTTTAGTAACGGTAGGTATATAAGACAACTTGTAACGTCGTCTGTGGTTATTTACACGATTCGCTGCACTACGGCTTTTGTGACAGAGCTTCTATTTTGCCGGGCAAACAAAAAACGTCACTGAAAATAGTTAATTTGCCATTTTGAACACTAAAATCGCTGAAATGGAAAATAGATACAGCCACTTTTATCGCCGACTATATCTGATTTTTAATAGCGACGTCGCGTTGACTTGCGCCTCCTAGGCTCGTACGCTTTTGGTTGTAGAAAACATCGTGATGAAATCATGTCTAAATGTTAAGGTATTTTCTAATGTTCGCCTGCAAGATGCCACCCTCATGTACCCACTCTTAAAGTATCTGTCCTATAAGTGTGTTCCAATATCTCATTCGAGATTTGAGATTTTCACTATTGGACCTGACTGTAACTTTTGCCAAAGCACTGACCATACAGTGTATTAATCAAGTAGAGTCTACAGAGTCAACATCTGACTGTATCAATAGGACATAGCGTAGCAGGTGTAAACATCTATTCACCATTCGCATTCTTATTTATATAGGTACCTACTACCTGCCTACAACTTAATTAGTTGAATTTTTTAAATATAAAGGGATCGGATTTCATAAATGAAACCAATAACATACAAACAATAAGCCAAAAATGTTTAATGTTTATATCGATAAATTTACATTGCGTTTATCGTAACACCAAAAACTGGACACCCACGACACGCGCGGCGCGGCGCGCCTTCCACTAAACGAGTAAAAATTCACCTAAAAAAATCCTCGCTAAACCAGGTAGGACATACATAGATATACGTTCGGATAGTTCCGCCATACGGCGAGACGACGTGCGCGCCCGCGGCGAGTCAGGCAGCGCGCGCGCCGCCCGCGGCGGTCGGGGGCCGGTACGGCGCCCCCGCCCTGCGGGCCCGGCCGGGCCGCCTCAGACGAACCACTCGTCCTTGTGCGGGGCCGCGCTCAGCGCTGCGCCCGCGCCCGGAGGCGGCCCGGGCGCGCCGCCGTGTACCCGCGCGGGCCCGCAGGGAGCGCCCAGTTTCCCGGCAGCGGCGTGCTTCCGGCGGGCAGCGCGGCGGGCCCGGAGCCAGCGCCCGCGCCGTTACCCGCCGTGCCCAGCTGCTGCACTGCAACACCCACACCGCCGCGATCGTGCATCGACAATAGTTGCGAACGACTCCGCTGTGTACGAGCGAACACACGGCTAGCACTACGCGGCTCGGCACCTCCTAGCACCCCCCGAGCCGCCGGTAATAAGCAATCGGTACTGGAACATAAAGCTTGTGCATGGTGAGGTATTAAAGGTGGCGGAGCGCAGCGTGAGCCCACGGGCCGCATTCACGTGTCGTGCTACTGTACTAGGTCTCAAGCCGCGCTCCACGCTCTGGAGACAGAACGCGCGAAGCAGCAATGGATAAAACGTGAATGTGTGGCGTCACGCTGAGCTACAATAATACAGTATGCTAATTAACAAGTGCTATATGCAAATAACAAGGCAAGTCAAATGTCAATCTATTGTTCAACAAAAATGCTATCTATTTTGTCTCTGAGAATAATTCGCTGTCAAATCATCTGGTTATAGGAGAAATTCTAATATGAACTAATAAAATATGTATCTGTACAAAATTTTCTTTGAACTGATTAATTATTGTCATTACATTTTTTTTTTTTTTTTTTTGTACGTCATTCTGGTTTTTCCTCGGACAGTAATGTCCGGAGACTTTTCTCAGCTGACACACCTTGTCACCAATTTGCTCTATTGTTACTACCTACTCCAAATTCTTGATGAATTTGGAGTTCTGAGGGAAGTAGAGTATGTTGGGATAGGAGGGAATGGGAGGGATTAGGGTTTTTTTTTTTTTTTTTTTTTTATACTCATTTTTTTTTTTTTTTTTTTTTTTTTTTTTTTTTATAATTTTTTTTTTTTTTTTTTTTTTTTTTACCTTATCTATTAACAGATTTATTTGCTTATTTCTCTATCTTATATGGTAATTTATCTATATTTTATATATCCTAGGTATTGTTTATATACATACATTGTTTTTATATATTTATGCTGTGCTGATATATATTCAATACTAGCTGTTCCTCGCGGTTTCACCCGCGTGGGCTACAGTTTATCGCGATAAAAAGTATCCTATGTCCTTCCCCGGGGCTCAAATTATCTCAATACCAAATTTCATTTAAATCGGTTCAGTAGTTTAAGCGCGAAAGCGTATATATTCCGTATACTCCAAAATTATTCCCGCACTTCGGTCACCGCGTTACCTGCTGTAGGTACCCATTATCCTATTTTAAGTAGGTATCCATTATCCTATTTTATTTCTAGGTAAATTTTTTTTCGGACCACGCGTTTGAATCGTGCTGTTAAAGGTCTTCCTGGTCCGCGACCGCACTTTACCTATTTCATAGATTCTCCCTCACCTCGCCGCGTTTCCCGCTGCGCTGGGGTGCGGCGGGTTTATTTTTCTACTACTACTTACATTTTTAAACTCGTGATATCTTTCGAATGGAATGTCCGAATTGAATGATTCAAAAAGTTTTATAAAGGTATTGAAGCAGTTTTGAATTAGAAGTAATTTATTTTGATAAGGATTAATACCAAGATACAAATAAAGAGCCTTTTCTAGAGGCGGCATTAAAAATTAATTTTTTTAAATAAAATATCACTTATTGCGGCATAACTATAATAGTTAGACATATGCTCTCGCGGACTTTTTTGTAGATCTAAATGAGACCTACAAACCCGTAATACATTATTTTGTTCTAGTGTCAATAATTTTTGCAGCGCACGCAAAAATAGGTTTTCGATTTCACACCTTGGGTTGCAAAATAGCAATTTTCTTACGGATCCCTAATTTTTTTGGAAATAAAATATAGCCTATAGCCTTCCTCGATAAATGGGCTATCAAACACTGAAAGAATTTTTCAAATCGGATCAGTAGTTCCTGAGATTAGCGCGTTCAAACAAACAAACAAACAAACAAACAAACAAACAAACAAACAAACAAACAAACAAACAAACTCTGCAGCTTTATAATATTAGTATAGATATATTGCCAGCATAATTTATTTATCTATTTCTTTTATTAACCTTTATAACTAACTTTTCACAAAATTTCAAAAATATTTCTCGACTTTCATTTTTTAACATAATTTTACTAACACCTTCTTTATTTAATTTTAAGTCTATTTCATTATCTAAGTCATGCCTTTCCCGACCGAATACAGGGCAGTCAAAAAGAATATGTGGCACGGTTTCAAGCACGCCTGCTTCGCAGATGCACGATGGGTTCTCCTTACACTTGAACCTGTTCAAGTATTCGGAGAACCCACCGTGCCCCGTCATCATCTGGGTTGTAAACCTGTTTGGCACAAACTTTTTGACCACCCTGTATGCGTCCACCGCATCTGGAAGAAAAAGTTTGGTAACCGACGCTGTCTCTCCGGACCTGTATCTCCGGTTCCATTCGTCGAGTGATTCCATTCGGATTTGTCTCTTGACATATGAAACCGGAACCAGGTCATAGTCCGGTTTTGTTTTTAGCTTCAGGGCAGCATCCTTAGCTAATACATCTGCCCGTTCATTCCCCTCGATCCCCACATGTGCCTTAAGCCAGAAGAGTGTGACCTGCTTGTGTTGGAGTTGAATAGCTCTGAGGTTCTCTCTGGCCTCCGCCGCAAGGGGATGAGGGGACATGTTTCTTATAGCTTCCAGAGCCGATCGGGAGTCGCTGTATATCCCATAGCTTTCTTCTGGGCGCTGGAGAACCTGTTTTGTTGCCCTGACAATGGCCAGGAGTTCGGCTTGATACACAGAGCAGTAGGATGACAGTTTAAATTTGAAGGTTTTGGTCTCTGTCTCGTTGTTCCACAGTGACAGTGCGGCTCCGACCTTACCCTCAATTTTACTGCCATCTGTGTATATCCTAACTGTCTGGTCATTATTCCTGTTCACTTCCTCCTGGTCCTTCAGGCATGCAAAACCTGGGCCCACGTTTGCCGCTGGATGGGGTGTGCTGGCGTATGGCACCATTTTCTCGACCTCCCTGCCCCCCAATGATGGCCGTGGTACCCCCCTCTTTGCTTCGTACAGGGCAGCTGCCTCTCGAACTCTGAGGTCAAGGGGTAATAGCCCGGCAAGCACCAGTGACGAGTGCAGGGAGACCGTGCGATAGGCCTTACACAGCTTTAAGGCAAAACTTCTTTGCACGGCGTTGAGGTGTTTTTGTATGCCCAGCTTCCGCACTGCTGGAGCCCAGGCGCCCGCCGCGTACAGTATTACTGGCTCCACGGTGGCTAGGTATATGATCCGGATGATTTCCGGGTGTAGACCCCAGCTGACCCTTGCCGCTCTTGCTAGTTGTTTGTAGATATTGAGGGCTTTTTTGCAAACGTTTGCTACGTGCTTATTAAAGGTCAGCTTGGAGTCAATGGTCAAACCCAGAATTTTAATTTCCTTAGACATGCCGATGCCGACCCCGCCCATGCTCAGGAGTGGTGTATCGTACTTTAGTTTCCGCGTCAGAGTCATTGCTTTTGTCTTGTGGGGCGCAAATTTCAGTTTGTTTCGGATACCCCACTCCCGGACGCACGCGAGGGCGGCATTGGCATGTCTTTGTACTTCTTGCCCCGTATCGCCGTGGAACACCAGCACCACGTCATCGGCAAACGCCTGGACGTAATCGCCCCGGTTCTCCAGCTCCTTTAGCAGGGGGTCCAAGAGGAGGTTCCAGAAAATAGGGCCCCCAATAGACCCCTGGACACAACCCTTCGCGGTGCTCTTGCGGTGTTCAACTCCCGCATATCTCAAACTAACCGCTCTGCCTTGGAGATAGCTGTCGATGACTCTTCGGATGTTCACCGGACATTTTTCCTCGGCCAGTCGGATTCGTATAGCTGGCCACCAGGCATTGTCGAAGGCTCCCTCTATGTCCAACGAGACCATGGTCACCAGTTTTTTCTCATTGATTTTGTTTTTAACGTGGTGAATTAGGTCATAGAGGGAGTCTTCGGTACCTCTTTGTGGCATGAACCCGTATTGGCGAGTACTCATCCGGGGGAGAAGGTGCCATTTTATTCGACAGACTATCATTTTCTCTAGTATCTTTCCCATCACCGGGAGCAGGCCAATAGGTCTGTAAGATTTGGGGTTCGAGTAGTCTTCTTTTCCTGGCTTCCTAAGGACTATTATCGTGGCCTGCTTCCAGGTGGTAGGAAAGTACCCGAGTTCCAGACATTTGTTGGCTAGTGCGAGATATACGTCGGGGCATTGAGCTATGGCCTGCTTACAAATGTCGGCAGTGAGTCCATCTTCACCCGGGGCTTTCTTTGGGTTGAAGCCATCCACCGCCACCCTTAGCTCTTCCAAAGTAAACGGAGGGTCATGTTTCTCATCATGGACCACTTCATTTACCCTGTCGGCTGCTTCCCTGGTTTGGCGGTGGTTCGCATCATCCTCAAGCTCCGAATCCTCCGGGTAAAACGTTTCCGCCAGCTCACTTGCCGACTCCGCAGCGTCCATTGTTCTGCCGTTCTTGGTGATAGGAAGGTCCTCCTGCCGTTTCGCTGTTCTGCCTATCACTCTATATATACCCTCCCACATTCCCTCCTTTGTTTGTTTCTTGCAGAACTCCTTCCAGCTTTCTATTTGCAGTTCTATGGCTCTATTCTCATACCTTTCTTTGGCTTTCAAGTACTCACCCACGACTTTAGCTCTACGGACTGGTGCTGCGCACCTGATCCGCTTTTTCCTGGTGGCGACTTCTCTCTTCATCTGGGCGAGCTCTTCAGACCACCATGGCATAGTAAGTTTTTCTAATGTTTTCTTTTGTGGTATCGTTAGTTTGCTTGTTTTTATTATGTATTCTATGTATTTTTGTATAATATGTTCTAAATTTCCTTTATTTGTTATATTATCTATTGTAGTTTTATTTATTTGATTATCTATTGTCAATTGGGCCAGTTTCTCACGAAACTGGCTCCAATTTGCCTTTTTTGTGTTAAATATTCTAGTTGTTCTTTTAATGTCTATACCTTTGGATTTCTTTAATAACATTTTGAATACTATGCCATTGTGGTCCGAACTCGTCATTCCCACCTCTACTCTCCAGTCTTCCACCAGGTCAAGTATATCTGCAGAGCAGACCGTCACGTCCACGTAACTGGTGTACGTTACGCCCCCTCTCACCGTATCGAAGGTTGGGGTGTCGCCGTGGTTGAGTACCTGTAAGCCCATCTCCTCGATGGCGCCCACCATTTCTTATTGTCATTACATTAAAATAGGTATAATAAATATCTTGGATATCATTTAAAAATCTTCAAGTGTGGGAGCTCAGTAATATAGCCGTACGACTAGCATAAGTTCCTAGCCGCCAGGGATGATTCACCCCAATAAATACTCTGGTTTGAACAACAACAGCGGCACAGAACACTTGCTAGCCGTGCTGTGCCAATAATATATTCTAAATCACTAAAACAAGCAAACGCTGTGCGCTTGAGCTCGAGAGACCAGGCCAATTGGAGTTTAATACAACTTCAGACGAAAAATCTGCGAGACAAATAATTTTGCGAGCTTCAGATGCACAATCCAGTGTGTACAAAATAAAACTAATAAATAAAAAACTAAAATATCTACGAAACAAGCTTATATTTTGCAAACAATACTTACTACTACTAGGGCAAACAACTTTTACAGCGGTACGTCCAAAATTTGGAGATAAAGAAAGGAGAATATATTGGCTCAGCTTTCCTTTGGAGGTATTGTTTCCTAAAGATCCAAAATTACATTCCTAACTTCATCCTTATTGTTTTTCACTAATGTATTTATTATAAGTAAATAGAGCGCATAATAATAGAATTCGAGCCCCAAGATAAAACATCAGGCCTCGTGCTTTGGGGCTCACCGTTGTCAAATGAAACTGTATGCAAAATTCTTCGCCTGCAACTTCTTCTTGTCCACAATCATCATCAGCCTGTGTCAGTCCCCACAGCTGGACATAGGTATCTCCCAATATACGCCACTGAGCCCGGTCTTTAGCACAGCGCAAGTCGTTGCTCCATTTAATTTGAGAGCGTCGGTCTAGATACGTCTACCTAAAGGTTGTCGGTTCTGCAGCTTACTTGACCAGTCCACTGCCACTTCAGTTTGCTAACTCTGTGGGCTATGTCGGTAATCTTAGTTCTCTGTCGGATCATCACAATTCTGATTGAATACAGCAAAGCATATTCCTTTCCATAGCTCGTTGAGCAGCTTTAAATCATCAATATCTACAACTCTGCTCCTTATGTCAGAACAGTTAAGACAACTAAGACTTAAGACATTTTGTCTTCAATCATCATTCAGGCTCTACTTGTTAAATTCGTTTTTTGATAGTAAAGTTCTTATCATCATCAGATACACGGGTAGCAGCAATTTTCTTCTGTCATCTCTAAGAATGCCTAAAAGAACAGGGTGGATAGTGGATAGGGGTGAACGGAGCAAACCTTGGGTGTACCGCGTTGTAAGCTGGTTACCGATAAAATCAAAGCGATTCCCAAAGTAAAGTACGGAACTGAACCACACCAAGGCACAGGAGGCCTGAGAGCCAGCTGACAGGCCCAGGAAGGTCCTTTAACAAGGCTGCTGCTTTGTATTTAAAGTGATAGTTTTACACTGCTTTTGTTCTTCTGTGAGAGCTCTGGTAGGTCAACTTCCAGTAACAAAAGAATATCTAATCTTGGTTTCTTTTCCAAATTAACCTGAAAATTGGGGTTATAATAATTTTTCTCTATGACTATAATTAAAACGATAAACAAAATAATTATATCTTAACCTACATGACATTTAACAATGGTAACCAAATATATATTATCGAAATCAAATCCAAAGGCCCCCTTTTCAGTGGTTTTACCAATTTTCTGTCATCTTATGAATGACAAGGACTTGTTAATAGACCAGTAAATTAATAAACACTCACGAGGGCCCTAGCAATACAAATATTATTACCCTGTTTATCATTCGCGTTTTTTTTACTGCCATATCAGTATGAGGTGTCACCTCAGTTACCTAAGATCTGAGTATTGTCAGTATTTATCTTAACGTCCTACCTTCCTTTACTTTATTCCTGACTTTGTTAGAGTCAGTTACCTTGGTCAGTTGGCCATTTTCTATTGCTACTTTCTACCACCCTCAGGTTAAGAATCGGTGTGTTGCGACAGCTCCACTTGAGAGCCAGTTCCAATCTAGGTGTAGCATGGCGGTACCTTTGACCATATCATTAAAACACCAGGTGACTTGTGGTGCTACCATACTAAATCTTTTGTTTTCAATTACTATATCACATACATACATGGGACACCCGAGTGGCCGTTGCCCGGTCGGTCGTCCCAGGCATCTCTGGAAAACGGAGTCACGAAGGACTTGCGTGAGCTTCAGTTGGAGTACAAGCAGGACGTGGCGCAAGACTAACCAAACTGACGTATTTGATTTTCGGAGGTCAAGACATCACTGATTCCTAAGAGCATAAAACTATCCTTATACAGCACCAGCCCTGTTAAAGGCCCTCGTTGGGGGTGTGAGTGGTTCCCGGGCTACGAAGTTGGTACTGACAGTGAAGATGGGTGCGTTGGTTACGTGCACGTCGGCGGCAGTAACAGCAGGCGGCGATGCCGGCTGCGGCGGCAGCCAGCACTGCTGCGGCGACCACAGCGGCAACCCAAGTGCCGCCGGCCGTCGCGCCTGTGCCGTCTGAAATATTAATGAGGAAGCGCATTCAATCTTTAGTGGATTCCCATTTTCACCAAAGCATCAAAAACAAAGTATCAACCATCTCTGTCTTGCTTATAACTTAAACCGCGTGCGAGAGAGAAACAAAGACACTTTTCATTATGCATATGCAGTGCGACGTCATGCCGTGTGCTCATTTAAAGACAAATGCGTGAACGTTTTGTACGTGTCAGCTTTAGATAATCAATTTGAAGTCGATGCTGGATGTCAGGATCAGATAACGATTTTTTTACATACAACCCCCTACTGCTTCGGATATCTTGTAGACCGTGTTAACTGCTTGTTGGTCAGAAAAACCGCCACAATGATGCTGCTAGCCCACCTTTAGTCACATTGGCTGTACTCACCGGGACAGAGCGCTGCACTGTCCTCGTCGGAGCCGTCAGCGCAGTGGTCCACTCCATCGCACATCAGATCTGCGTGCACGCAGAACTCCCGCTGCTTGCACCGGAAGTCCTTGCAACCGTGCTCTGGAACAGTGGGGAGAGGGGGCAAAAATAACTACAATACGGTTCAGGAGTAGGGTGGTGGGTGGCACTCCGTCATATTGGGCCATCGTGAGGCATGGTCGTGATAAAGTAATATAGTTGTATGATTAAAGATGTCATCATCATCATCAGCCGGAAGAAGGCCACTGCTGAACATAGGCCTCTCCCTTTGAACGCTACCATGAATGGCTATTAGCCATTTGCATCCATCGGCTCCCGATGACTCTTACAATGTCTTCGATCCACATTGATGTCACTTGAATTGAAATGTCTAAGATCCTTTCGATCGATAGTTATAGCGCACTAGCTGTTCCCCGCAATTTCACCCGCGAAGGCTACAGTTTATGGCGATAAAAACTATTCTATGTGTATTTTTTTTTAGTTTATGGAACAAACAAACAGTTATATATTTTTCTTTATAATTATTATGGAAAAAGGTTCGTAGCTGGAAACCCACGGACTGCAACAATTTTTCTTATGTGATGTAGTAACGAGACGAGCAAGTCACTCGGATGATGGTAAGCGCCACGCTTACCCATCACGACTCAACTAGTAACACAAAAACAATGTTTTGCTTAAAAAAACAGCTCGCATTTCACCAGCTGCGACAATATAAGCTTAAAAATTTATTAACGGCTGTTATTCAATCAAAATCTAACCCCGCAAAAATTCTATTCGAGAGCCTGTACAATGAAACTGCTGACGCGGTGTCAGAGGGAGTAATTGGGCATTCATCCCGATGGGAAATGTCGGAAAAATGTACAAAAAAACAAACAATAGGGTTGCCACCACAGCCAGAGGCTCTAAACCGCACTGGCGACGTAACAACCCTCGTGTAACTGCTCCGGTGAAAATAGTCTCTATTAATATTTTAGCTAGATTCCCTCTTTAGGGAACACCTCATTTAGTTAATCATACGAATGTTTTCTCTTCAGATAATACAGGATAGCTTGTAGCTACAAGTCACCTTATGTTAAGTGAGGATGCGGTTTAAGGTAAAAGTAATTATTTTTCTTCTTGCCCTGGCCCATCTTTTTCGGATCAGTGCAGTATGTATTTTTCTTACATTCAGGCGTCATCACTTAATTCACATCGGCTCTTACACAATCCATCCACCTTTCCTTTGGTCTCCCTCTTCCCATTCATCCATCAGCATTCATATTCATCACTGTTTTTGGTAATATGAGTTTCATCCCTCCTCGAAACGTGAGAATTAAGTAATTATTATTAGAAAAATATGGATGTGAATTGTTACGATTATAACATTAGTGAAACAACTGGAGTTCTTAGTGTTCAAGGCAATCTTTTTCAGACTGTCCTTTGATGAAGACAAATTCGTAACACAAACGAGTACATTCATATTGGGAGTGTGTAGAGTGTTTTTATTGGACACATAAAAGGGTTGATAACAAAAAATTGCTAATGGCCATCTAAAAACACAGTACTGGTGTCAGGATCCTTCTCAAAGTAGAAGTAATGAATTGATCTGTTTCCATTTGGGCTGGACCCTCAATGTTCTGAAGTGGGTATTATAATTTGTTAAAAATCCACTCCGACATTTCTCCAATAATCAAAAAATGACAACGATGAACAAGTAAAAATTTTTAAAACATGTTGTAAAATAAAATATTGAATATTAGGGTAGTGAAAAACGAGAAAAGTGCTTCAGACTGATGTTTTTAAATAATGTACCTATCTGATTTGATGACCTGATTTGAGAGTAGTGACGTTGATGCAAACAGTAGGTTGTGTGTTCGAATCGTGCAATGAGGTAGAGCTTTCGGTGATAAACAGTATCGCGATGAAACCATAGCTCATGGTTGAGCATACTCTAATGCGCATGACTAGCTTACCAATTTTAGAATCTGTCACCAAACACCTATCTGTTGGTAGTGGTATCATATCGTCACTGAACATCAGTTGACTTATAATCAAATGTTACCATGTGAGATGAAAACAAAGATATAGACCTAACTAAAAAGCACAGGTGTACTGCAAAAACTAACAAAAACTCGAGATTACACAAACAAAGGGACGGTACCAAAGTAAGCCCTACACTACAATTTAACCTCATTAAACAAACTGGGCGCCCAGCACTCCCGGCAGATAGGATTGCAAACCACACAAACTTAGAGCAAGCCGAGTAAGAAGCAACCCAGCCATACAAGAAACACTGCTTTGATCTCAAAACTTACAGGGTTCTCCCCACACATTGACACACAGGTACGCTTTGCCTCAAAAGCCTTCTACGAGGGGAGCGATGTATTGTTTAAAATTTTATCCGGCGAGGGTGTCGCGACGTGTTTTTGTTTGATAATTCAATGGCATGCGTGTTAAACATATTGTGCTCTGCAGGAGAATTCTCTGGATGAAAGGGAATTTTTCAAATAAGCCGCGTGGCTCTCCTGTATTTAACGTTCGAAGGTATTTTGGAAAAGGAATTTAAGTAAAGCTTTCGAATAAATATAAACTCAAAGCAATATTATTGTGGATTCTAAAATCTCAACGAAGCACAACCATTTTTTACGAGACGACGAGCAAGTCTCTGGCCTGATGGTAATCGACACGCGTTCAACAGTGGATTTCTTCCGGATGATGATGATGATGATGACAAACGAACGACCCCCATTATGCATGCGCGGTGACATGATTCGTATTCTCGTGAAACTTAATTTTTTTTGCAACCAGTTGACAACCTTAAAACAGCTAAGCAATCTCTCTTAAGTATGCAGGGAGTGTCCACAGTACCGCCGCCCGGAACTTAATCTTAAATGGTGGCTCTGGAACTCTGAACTATGTCTTAATGGGCAGAGTTCCTCGCCAGCCCATTATCGGCCACAACTTCCTGCATCGACTTTGCATTATTTGTGGCGGGGAGTTCGCTGTTGGGAAGATTTTATGGTTTGTGTGTGATTGCGAAGTTTGAATTCAAATTGAGATTATGGATTATATACGGAAGTTATGTTTTAAATTGTTTGCCACAATTATGTTACAGTCTGAAGTCTTTGTTGAAATGTAAGTTTAAGAAGTTTTCTTATAACAATAGCTCAATCTCACTAAAAATAACATTCGCACATGGATGCTGAAGTTTATTGTTAAGGAAAAGCATTTTATGGCTTCATATTACGACGTCTCACCCAGTTCGAATCGTTCTAATGATCCTTTGTCGATAATAACCTTTACTATGCCGATAACCACCACTCAATCCGTCGTATTGCCAATAATATCGGATATCATGACACTCCGTATAGTCACAAATTTTATATGACCCGAACAATGCTTACGACTATTCAATTTTGTAAAGAACGCTGTATTTTCAAAGACTACTATATGAAATGTCCTTTTTGTTCTTGTAAATGAAAAATCCTGGCTGGTATTTCGAGAGACGTAAAAAACCTTTTTGATGTATTGGTTTGGAATACATTATTGTAATTGGAGCACCCCAGGGAAGTCTTTTTGAACCGCAATGATTGAAAACGTTTAAAAATCCACGAAAAATCTCGATAAAAGGGAAAACAAACATCAAAGAATGTATTTAACTAAATAAGATGAAAGTTGAGAAACGTCTGTAAACCCAACCCTCTCAGTATTCATGTAAGTCCCGCTGAAAGTTGCAAATCCTTTGCAGTATACTTTTCCACACAGTTGAGCAGAAAATCTAATTGGTGTTAGATACTGTTGAGCTCAAAGACGCAAGCATTTTCGAGTGTATGTGCTAAACAAAGGTTTCCGCCGGGAATGTTTTTAGACAATTTAATTGCTTCCTTTGTGCCTCCATCTCTCATTGTTGCTCCATATTCGAATGTAATTTTAACGTCTATTTCTGAGCGGAATTTATCTCCGTTAGCGATATAGCATTTAATTAATTCCGCTACCGTCAGCAATTCCTTAATTAGTTTAATTGGAATAAATGGAATATCGGTGTCTTCTTATATTTATGATGACTAAATTATAGCAGTCAACAGTCAAATGGGGGACTTAATTTAAAATGAAATATGAATGCCGTTACTGGAAAGTATGGCTAGCTTAGAGAAATTCCAGGTTATCGAAACAATAAATGTATTGAAAGATATAGTAAGATATAAAAGCAGGGCAAGTAGTAACAAAGGCAATAAAGAGCACACGAAAGGAACTGACAATGACAGCCTCGCAACAGGTTCCCACGTCGTGAATGTCAGTGCGAGGACTCACGGATTCCGGACAGAGAACGCAATAAAAAATATATATAAAAGGGTGGAATGTGTAAACGAACTGCCCTGTCGGCTGTTTGTACGAATAAATAAACATTCGGCCAAATTAAAGGGAGTGAAATAGGGTCGGACGCGTGCCGCAATTTTTTCTGTAAAATTGTATTTATCGGTGAACCGTTCAGTGTTATTGCTTCATTCGCCGAATCGGCTGTTGTTATTACATTTTTGAGATAACGATATAAACAACACGGATGGCCATTTGTAACGTAGATAGGGAAGGGGGGGGGGGGTTTCTATTATGTTTCAAAATTCACAGTTCGTGCGTGCTCTGAATAGCTTTTCAGTTGATCAATTGACATTTTCAGTTTGCAATCTTTTTGAATTTTGTTTCCATAACATTTTGGACGTTCCTATTTATTTAGTTGGTTTGGGAGACCAATAGCTTTAATATGACTACGAGTACAATAAAGTGAGTCTATTGATGGTCTTAATGGATTAAGATAATTAACTAATACATGTGAACATTGTGCAAAAATTGCATAAAAAACCTGCAGAACAAATGAGATTAAAACAAAGTTAAGTAAATTGTTACTTTAGTTTGTTGTCAGTATAGTTTTTATAGAAGCGATACTCAAAGGCGATAATAAAAGACGCTTATTTGTTGCATTGCATGCGATAAATAATTTCATAACACATAATATTGATGCGTTTATCATTAAAAAAAATACTCCTAAAAAATAAAATACTCCGCACTAGAAAAATGCGGTTTGTGTTGTTATCGCTAAAAGAAATGCAAAAAGTACCTATGTAGATTGAATATCATGAAGCTGGACAAAGTGATTATACAGTCCAAATCTTATCTCCCAAGTGACTAAAAACCATAAAATAACCAAGGATTTCTTTAGGCTGCCATAACACACTGATAGGAGCATGGCGACAGATTCTTAACTCGAGGGTGGTCGCTAGCTAGAGCATTAAATAATATCCTACCACCAAGCTACGGTTTAATCACGATGTTTTTCCTTAACGGAAAACTCAAGCTCATTGTAGCATTTGCACCTACTACAGTCGCAAACCGCTGAGACATCGTAGCTTTAAACATGATGAAAATGAGGCAAGACTCTAAAGCCTTGATTTCCCAAGTATTGGTCCTAAAGATACTTACTAGGATCTTTGACTGCCGTGATGATGAGCTTGAAGCCGTTGGCGTCGGTGCCCCAGTTGTCAGTCACGTACTTGAGCGTGACGAAGTTGCTGCGCGTGAACTGAGCGCCAACTTGCTGCTTGGTGTTCCGGCATGATAGGTCCACCTGGAGGAAAAAGGGTACTTAAGTTTTAATGAAGAACAGTAGTAATATGTTTACCAAATGTACAGAAAATTGCAATATGCTTAATCCTAACGATATTTAATTTATGTTCTTCTTCTTCTTCTTCTTCTAATGAATTAAAAGTCTCGTGTCACAGTGTTTATTAAGGAACTCTTCCGAAACGGTTTGACCATTTTGATGTTTGTTTTTTGTGCATATTTGGTAGGTCTGGTCGTGGGCTATTTTTATATCCCTAGGTTATTAGGGTGCCTTGAAATAATTTATATGACAGAACAACGTTTGTAGGTCAGCTATTTATTTATAATTTACTTAGGTTAGTTTCGAATTTGTCATTTTAAGGTGATCACTTGTTGTATCCTGCTCATTAATATAGATACGAATACTAAGAAGTAAGCAATCATTGAGACTATGAAAGCACGGCTCAGTGAAGTATCTCGGGAGAGGCCTATGCCCAGCAGTGAACTGATACAGGCTGATGATAGTGATGATAATGAGGCTATAAATGAAAAGAGGTGGGAAGTACAGCATAACGTCACAGTAGTATTTAATCTATGTAATGAATTTATAAACGACCTAAATACACTCACGATAAAATGATCAACGCGACAAATAAAAAGCCTACATTGATGTAAAACCTGTCAATGCCATGTCCATTTGAGTAATAACTGATTTAGTTTGTGATAACATAAACGTACTGAACATTTTAACGTAATTATTAGAATAGCCGGTATTTACATTTAACCAGGTCACTGATATCAGTTCTGGGAAATAGTATGTATTTATACGTTCAATTGTTGGTTTTTTGAAATGCCTAATACATTATGCAGTTGCTAGCGGTGCCCCGCGGTTATACTCGAACCCTTTTCTGGGATAAACAGTAGCATTATGTGTTAGTTTGGGGTAAAAGTTATCTACATTGGAGATCATTCAAACGTGTTGAGGCGTTTTAGCGTGAAGAAGTAACAAACATCCAAACTCACAACTTAGCATTTATAATATTATTCTTAGTATGATAATTTCTACATTATTATGTGTATATCTTAGTAACTACATAATTTTGTAAACTTATTAGCTATCAATGAAGACTGAGCATTTTCCCAGAGAACAAAAATACTTAATTATAATCTAATTTGATTAAAACTATGAGTCATTGTGATAACTTCAAAAATTATTCGTCTACGAGCTAAATGCTAAATTATAGTATAGCTATATATGATATCCTAATATATCACGCTCTCCCTAAATTGACTCTCAATACGTTTAAGCGACGTATTCTATACATAAATTATGTGAATGCAGAGAGCTAAGCTTCGCCGCTGCTCTTAGCCCTCTCTGGTTACATGGTTTGCTCATTTGGCGTCTCGGTCGATAGTCTGCAAGTGTATTGGGGATTAGAAGTTGACATTTCAATTCGGTATGCTCGTAATTTTCATTTTAGTTGTCTGGGTTTTGATTGATATAGATAAATTGATCTTCTTTCAATTGAATTTTGTTTTAAGTTGCAAGTAATGCTCATTGAGCCAAATTTATGGATCGTCATTCATCTTCATCATTATTGTCACTTTTCTAGTCTTGATCAATTTTTTTTGTTCCATTTGCGTCTCACAATATTGCGGTCGGAGATTATTAACTCGTGAAAATGTATGGATTAATAAATAATCACAGTTGTATGTCTCAGTCAATAGTCAATAGTTATTTTTGCAATAGGATACATCGTGATCTCTTTAAAACATCAAACTTAAAACTAGCTATGCCTGTTCCAACCTCCTTACGCCGGCAAAGGAACAGACAAGAAACTCCCGGCAGGTAATTTTTTTGGCGGGATCACATTGTGAATTTAATTTTATTACTAATTAAATTGTTCTTGTTCTACTATGTGTTATCGATCTCATTTTTTATTTTACTGTGGTCATCCATGATGTCTGCCATGGTTTCAATTTGCCTAACTGCATGCTGATTGTTTGACA